>CM029015.1:62822900-64216665 GCA_016801055.1 Panax notoginseng | reverse complement strand
ATCGGTCTTCTCCGGTGTGTGTTCCAGTATTGATCTGCATGCCTCGGGGTTCTCCAAGATTGGAACGATTACTCCCAGATTGCGATCTGGGGTTGATGCTGAACCTCCGGTAGTATCCGGTATGGTTGTGGATTATCTTTCAGGGTTCTCTCATAAAAGACAAATCTGCCTTCCTGCAATGTTAGTGTCAATAGTACAAAAAAATTTGAGTGTCTACACCTATGTTGAGTGATGGATCTGATGATCCAAAACCAGGCTGCTGGATGGAAGGGGTGTTTGTCCCTGATAGGGCAAACAGATGTGAAGAAAGGTTGTATAAAAACGGTTTCGAAAACCTGAATTGACTGGGGATCTAGTGATCCAAACCCAGGATGTTAGTTTGCTAGTAACTTTAGACATAGTACCATTTCACGGTGTCCGAATTGATGAGCTATGGAAATTCATCGCCATCCATTTCTTGTAATCTAAGAGCACCTCCTTGACAACATACAGGCTATCCCAGTTTGTGGTGAATTTTCCTTTGGATTGATCTTGGTTGTTAAGAATTTTCTTCAAGACTAAGTTGTGCTCCTTAAATTACCGTAGCCGGACTTTTCTGTTGTAGGATCTGGCGATCCTCTGTTGGTATAACTGACTATGTAAGATGGCAGCGGCTCACCTTTCATCTATTAGAGATAATTGGTGATACCTATCTTATAACCATTGGTCTTCGTCCAGCTAAGCGTCTATCAACACTCTTAGAGATTCTATTTCTACTTCTATGGGGAGTACTGCTTCCATCTCATTGGTTAATGAGTAGGGGGTTTCCCCAGTGGAAGTGTCCATTGACGTTCTGTTGGCTAACAGAGTCAGAGGCAATAATTTAGGCCATCCTTTGTGATTGGCAGACATTTTTTGCATGATCTTTTTGATATTCTTATTAGCCTCTTCAATAGCACCATTCATCTTTGGACGATAGATGATGGAGTTGAGATGTTTGATGTGGAATTTATTGCTTAACTCCTCCATCATTTGATTATTTAGGTTCTTAGCATTGTCTGACACAATCACCTCTGGTTGTCCATATCAACAAATGACATTATTTCTGATGAAACCAATGATAACTTCTTTGGTAACCCTGGGGAAGGAGGCTTCTTCTACCCACTTGGTGAAGTAGTCGATCATGGTGAAGATAAATAGATGACCATTACTGGCTTTGGGCTCGATGGGATCGATCACGTCCATTCCCCACATTGAGAAGGGCCAGTGCGAACTCATATTGTAGAGCTCCTTTGGAGGGGCGTGGATAGAATTCCCATGAATTTGGCATTGGTAACATCTCTTAACATGATCATCATAGTCGGCTTTGAGAGAGAACCAGTAATGCCTTGTTCTTAGGATTTTCTTGACAAGTAAAGGGTCGCTCATATGTGGGCCGCATACTACACCATGGATTTCATCCATTAGCCTTTGAGCTTGGTCTTTGTCTAGACATCTGAGAAGAACTAGTCCTGCATCTCTTTTGTAGAGTTCGTCTCCACTCAGGTAAAATTTCATAGCCATTCGATGAATCCGTTTTCTTTCAGCCTGACTCGCCTTAGTGGGTGTCGATCCATCTCGCAGATACTCCTTGATATGCTGATACCAAGGGTGTTGGATAGGAGGCAGCTCATTCGATTCTTCTCTAATGTAATTCCCGTAGGCTGGAGCCTTTTGCCGTGTAAATGTCATGGTTGGCATGTTTTCCTTGTCAAGTATGTTGACCGAGGAGGCCAAAGTTGCTAGCGCATCCACAAAATCATTCCTATTCTAAGGAATGTGGAGGAAGGATATTTCTTCAAACTCTGAAGCCATCTGCAGAACCTGCCGATGGTAAGGCAGTAAATGTAGCTCTTCGATGCGACAGATCCCAGTGATTTGTTTGATTACAAATTCGGAATCTCCAAAGATAGTTAACCGTCTGATGCCCATTGATTTGGTAAGTTTAAACCCCATGATACAGCCTTCATACTCAGTTGTGTTGTTGGTGTTGGAAAACTATAATTTGACAGCGATGGGATGTTGCTCCCCCGTAATGGATACTAGAACTGCTCCAACTCCAAAACCTTCAATGTTTACGACTCCATCAAAATATATCTTCCATGATTGGTGTGTATCGTCCTGATGGTGTTGCTGTACTATCGTTACCCCTTCACCGGGGAAGTATGTTTCCAAGGGTTTGAAATCCCCTGAAGGTGCAGCGGCCAGTTGATCTACAATTCCTTTACCTTTGATAGACTTTTGACTTACGTATACAATGTCAAATTATTTTAGGATCAACTGCCATCTGGACAGTCGACAATTCAACATGGGTTTGCTGAATACGTAGTTGAGAGGATCTACGTGGGATATAAGATGGGTTATGTGACCATGGAGATAATGTTGTAATCTCATGGAAGCCTATGCTAAAGCATAACAAGTTTTCTCAATCAGAGTGTACTCGTGTTCGCCGCTGCTGAATCTTTTGCTTAGGTAATAGATAGCTCTTTCTTGGCATCTATCATCTTTTTATCCCAACATGCAGCCCATGGTATTGTCATTGATTGACAGGTATATGAATAGGGGAACACCATCCCTGGGAGGTACCAAAATAGGAGCATTGATTAGCTGCTCTTTGATTGTAAGGAAGGCTTTTTGACACTCATCATTCCATTTTATGGAGGAGTTCTTCCTTAACAATTTGAAAATCGACTCACTGGTTGCTGTGAGTTGAGAAGTGAATCGGCTCATAAAGTTGATTCTTCCAAAAAAATCCTCGTATTTTCTTCTCTGTCTGAGGTATGGGCATTTTTGTGATGGCTTGGATTTTTGTGGGATCCAGCTCAATCCCTTTGTGGCTAACTAGGAATCTTAGCAACTTGCCTGATTTAAGACCAAAGGCGCATTTGGCTGGATTCAACTTCAAGTTGTACTTACACAACCTGTTGAAGAGCTTTTTGAGATGATTTAGGTGGTCTTCCACCCTTCAAGACTTAATAATGATGTCATCCACATTGATTTCTATTTCTTTGTGCATTTGATCGTGGAAAAGAGCCATTATGGCTCGTTGATAAGTAGCTCCGGCATTGATGAGGCCGAATGGCAACAGTTTGTAGCAAAAGGTTCTCCAAGGAGTGATGAATGCAGTTTTCTCACGATCCTCTTCAGCAACCATGATTTGATGGTGTCCCGCAAAGCAGACAGTAAAGGAGTATATGTCATACTGAGCTGTATTGTTAATAAGTATATGGATGAATGGCACGGGAAAGCTATCTTTGAGATAAGCTTTATTCAGATCCCTATAATCCACGTAAACTCGCACCTTTCCCCAGGGTTTAGGTATGGGGACTATATTGGATAGCCACTCAGGTTATGTTGACAGCATGATGATCCTGGCTTGAAATTATTTCACAACTTATTCTTTAACTTTTAAACTCCACTCAGGTTTTAATCCCCTGAGCTTCTGCATGACTGGCTTGAATCCCTCTTTGATGGGGAGGTGATGAATGGCAATGTCAGTGGACAAACTGACCATGTCTTCATGAGACCATGCAAACACATTATAGAATTGGGTCAATAGAGTAACCATGTCATTCCTTTGGTTTGGAGTAAGGTCCGTACTAATCTGGATTTGTTTGGGGTTTTCTAAGGTTCCGAGGTTAAAAGAGGCGGTTTGATCAAGATTTGGCTTAGGTTTGTCTTTGACCCATCCCTTGATCTCCTTAGGTATCTCATAATCCTCTTGTATTTCCATCAAGTTTGAGTCCAACTTTACATCAAAGTTACAGTCCTTGTGGAGAATAGGAACCTCGTCGGCAAGTTTAGGCACATCTAACTTTAGAGTCCTGTAACAAAATGCTTTCACTTAATATATGAAACTGTTCAATCATACAAAGTAACTGCTAATATTGTATAGCAAAAGTAAGCAGTTATTGTTATCTACAAGGCAGGGGGAGTTTATGCCCTTTTTACCCTTGTCGGCAAATGCAAGGAGTGCTGCTCCAATTGCCAAGGGTGAAGTCCTGCTGAATGGATGTGATGAAGGGGTTGTTGTCATTCTCCTTCTCATGAATTATGACCATAATTTCTGGGTAATCATCATCTGGGATGTCTCTGTTCATACCCTCCGTATGGACCGGGATGCGCAGGTTTGATAACCGCCTTGCAATGTCTTGCTTACGCCTTCTCTCCTTTTCCTCCGCCCCGGGGTCTGGAATGAAGAATCCTTTCTTTTGACTAATATCGACCTAGGAAATAGCGTAGCTACCATATGGGCAAGAACCTTTACTGAAGGCTGTATAGGCTCAATTTCTATAGGTTTAGGCAATTGCCTTGAAGATAAAAGAACCGACTTATGCTTGTGAGGGTTCCTATAACTGGATCCATGAGAATAGCCTAGTCCAGTTGTTCCTGTTTGACTAGCAACTTGAATTGAGTGCTTGATGCCATGATGATCCTTTCCTAACCCTTGTCCAAGTTGACAACCCAAGAATATCATCTCTTGACTTCCCGACATTACCTCGGCAAAAACTCTGGGTACCAGAGGTGGCGCCCTAGTGGGTAGATAGTGAGTGTTGCTTGCCTCAATGGCCTGGAAGCTAACAGGCTCAACTTCAGCATTGAAACTAATAAGTTGTATGCCACCTTGTACAGGACATTTTGGCTCAACATTAACAGTGACTAGGCTACTGTTAATGATGTATTTGAGCTGCTGATAGAGAGTGAATGGGACAGCTCCAGCCATATGAATCCATGGTCTTCCCAAAAGTAGATTGTATCTTGTAGCGATCTTAATCACATGAAAGGATACACATAATGTATGTGGACCAATCTCCATAGGTAGTTCAATCTCTCCGACAACATTTCGTCGGGATCCATCAAAAGCTTTGATAATTGTATGGCTGCTTCAAATCCTGTTGAGATTGATGTTCATTTTCTCCAATGTGGCATAGGGGCAGATATTTAAGGATGACCCTTCATCTATCAGAACTCCTCCCACCATATATCTACAGGACATAACCGCTATGTGCAATGATTTGCAATGACCCGTCCCTTCGGGAGGTATGTCATCATCGGTGAAAGATATCACATTGCTATTGAAGATGTGATCAACCAGATGATGGAACTTTTCAACATCCACTTATTTTGGCAAGTGGGCTTCTTCTAAAACTCTCAGTAAGACCTTACGGTGATCCTCTGAGGAGAAAACTAAGTCTAGTATAGAAATCTGTTGTGGAGCTTCTTCCAAGCTTAAAACCACCTTGGCTTCATCGTGTCCTATAGGACAGAGGAATTCTTCAATCTTCTCCATGGGAACTTCCCCCTTTGACCTGATGGTAGGCTTCATCACCCGTTGGGGAAGATACAGTGGATTTTCTTTCAACACTGCAGCAATTATATTGGATGTGGATCCTTTAGCCTCTCCATAATTCCATGTCACTTTTTGTAGGCTGACAACAGGATACTGTGACCTGTATGGCAATATGATTGGCTTTGGTGCAGCCACTTTTAAAGGGTTTTCAACACCTTTGAGTTGAATAGGTTAAATTGTAAGTGATGTGGCAGTCAAGTCTCTCAGAGGTTATAACTGCTACGACTTCCTTCCATTTAGTAGGAAATGTGTCCCCACTCTCAAGTAATACAGTGTCATTGTCTACCATCTACAGGACACCGCTGTCAATTAGGTTCTGAATAAGATGGCAGAGTGCCTAGCATTCTTCAGTGCTGTGACCGCAAGAGTGGGAGTGGTATTGGCATACTCCATTAGAATCAAACTGTCTTGAATGTGAGCTAATTAGAGGTAGCAGATTTGTGACTCTTCCATCATTGATCAGCAAAGTCTAGATGGGCTTTGGCTTTGGCTCTTTTATCAATTTTATCCTCCAGTGTTTCACTATCTAGAGCAAGTGATGGGGTACTTGGAATAAGAGAACAGAGGCTAACCTACTCCTGACTAAATAATTGACGTGTGACTTGGTGTTGATGAACCATCAGTTTTGCCAATTAATTGACTTTCCCGGTAAGAGCCTTCATTTTTCGTTCCATCATAAACTGGAACTGTGCATAATCCTATATGTCAACGCTATCCTTGTTGGTTTGGGATGAACCACCCACATAGTTGCAGCTCTGTCCACTGCTCCAGTTAATCATGTTAACCTCCTCTTCCTTGTGATAAGGAAAAGGGTTGTCTTAAACATGGGGTTGATCGGGTTTAGTCACCACGATCTCACCATTGTCAATTAAATCCAGTATTTTATGCTTAAGGGCCCAACAATCATGTGTGTCATGGCATGGAGCTCCAACATGGTAAGCATATGTTTTGCTTGCATTGAAACCTTTTCCATTCGGGTTGGCTGGTAGAAGAAGATGAGTAATTTTCTTATGAGCTGTCAGAAGTTCGAGAATGCTATCGAGTGAGTCCCCTATGGTGTGAACACTCGGGTAAGTCTGACTTCTCCACTTTTGGGCAATGGAGGGTTTGAATATTTTGCTTGGAAATGGGAATAGTTTCTCCTTTGAATAGACATGTTCTGATTTCCTTTTTGTCCTTGCAGTATCAAGGAAACATCCTTCTCTTTCTTCTTATGGACCCTCCGGGGGTTTTTTCCAAAATTTCCAGACTGAATGTGCTCAGCTACAGTATTTAGAGGGGTAAGGTCTTGAATCTTCCTAGAGTTCAATCCCATTCCAGCCATTTCTCCATGTTTGATTATTTCGAATAATGGTTTGCCTATACCAGCTAAGACCTTCTCATAAAAGGGAGCTTCTTGAATGTCTATGAAGGTCATCACCATTTCAGACTCAGTCATAGATGGAATAACTTGAGAAACCAGACGCCTCCATCTTTGGGCATACTCTCTGAATGACTCATTGACTTATTTCTTGACCTTGGTAATTTGATACCGGTCTGGAGCCATCTGAGTTTTAAAATTGTACTGATTGAGGAAAGCATGAACTAACTCCTCCCACCTATGAATCTTGGAGTTGCCTAATCTGGTGTACCATACTCTGGCTTCTCCAGTCAGACTTTTCTAAAATAGCTGCATTCTAAGCTTTTCATCCTCGGCATAAGATCTGAGCTCTCCAGTGAATACCTTTAAATACGAGTAAGGATCTCCCAATCCATCATACTTTTCAAAATCAGGAGTCTTTAACTTTTTTGGATAATGAACCCTAGGGCAGATGCAAAGGTCTGAATATGAAACACTCTCATGTGCTCCAATCACTTTGATGGGCCGAATTGTCTCTTCCATTTGTAGGCCTTCCTTCCGAATATCACCCGTGTCTTAATTTTCTTTTAGATGGGTGATTTTAGGGTTTTTGTTGGTTTTTTCCAACTGAGACTCAGGTACTGGAACTTCTTTGACCAGACCCCGGGTTCTTCCATGTGTAAAGGATTTTGTATGTATGGGTATTCGTGGACCCTGAGTGGACTTGTGTAGTTCTTTGAGCGGAACAGCCAACTCTATAATTTGGTTGCTCAATCCTTCGAACTTCTCATGAGAAACAAGAGTAGGATTAGACTTGCCAGATGTTGCCATGCTTGGCTGTAGGCTTTTTTCCTTTTTGGACTTTGAACGGGTAACAGGACCAATTGTTTCCTTATAAAAAGACTTATGTAGTTTAGTTTTATAGGAAATGTTATATGCTATGTAATGTGTCCGTTTAGTTGTATTATCCTGCAAAACGGATGTCAGTTGTTTGAATGACAGTATAGCATGACAGGTTTTATATGAAAGGGAATGCATGTACACATATTCCTTTATTTTTTCCAATACATTGAGATTGACATGGAAATGAAATTACAAGTAATTGAAATAGGAAGGTATGAAGAGACTTCCCTCCGTGTTTGGTTTATCAGAGGCTGGCCTATCTTAGGCTACTCCCGCGGATTTTTAGCATGAAGGTTCCCAAATCATCCTAATTTACTCGATGGGAAGTTAATCCGGTCTTTTAACTGGAGCGAATTTAGGTGGTGCCTTTCCTGACCCTCGTTGGAATTAGTCTCCCTACGAGTCCAGTAATCAAACATCGACAGGATAGCCTCCTGGTGGAGGGACCACACAACATACATTCACATACATTGCATCTTACAGTATAGAAATGATGACATGTGCGAAGCACTAATATCACAGGCAGATAAAGTGCAAAGCACTAAGTGCAGTAAGTAAATGCATTAGTACACATTCATTCAAATGTAAATGTAACATCCACACACAAGCAGATAAACATTTTTGAAAAGATTTAATAGCGACTTAAGCCCTCTTACTGGATGTCCTAAGCAGAGTCGCCACATGTTGACATCGAGATTTTTAATTGTCCCTTTTCTGTTCTTGTCTTTGGGTGTTCTCATGTTAGGTGAGATTTGTTTAAAAAAACAAGTTGTGAAAAGGTCCGACATCTATATGTCGACGATTGGACTATAAGAGTCGCCAGTTGGTATTTTTAAATAGTTATACCAACTCAACCGAGAAAAGGTTTGCACAGACCTAGTGATATGACACTATTTAACTGGTTTATGAAACTAAGATTCGTTAGGGTCCGGGGGCTTGATTATGCGGACGGAAGTTGTTAGGCACTCCCCCCCCCCAACATCCGTGGTAACACGGTGACCGCCACTTTTTAATTTAAACTTTTATCTGAATACGTGTGTGTGTGTGTGGGTCTATTTGCAATTATCTGGAGGTAGCGTTATGTCGCGTTTGCACTTATATACAAAGGGTTTTAATTTTGTATAAAAGTTCAATTTTAACGAGATATGGCAATGATGTTTTGTAAAACAGGTTTTTCAAACCCTTGTGCTCAGTAGTAATTGAGGTCTTTGATACTTCCATTTTATTATGTGTTCGACTTGATTGCTTTTATTATTTTCGAGATGTGAAGCATCTTCAAGAAAATAAGGTATATAGCAGTGCCGAACTCCTTGTGGGCATGAGAGCCATCTAAGGAAATTCAGACACCGTGAATAATTTACAAGCTGGTTGCAACTGAAAATGTCCATCACGGAAACTGAATCTAGATTCAGGAACTGAATATGTGATCACATGATTCGTAGGCTCACATGATGATGCAATATATACAAAAGCTATAAACAGCTATATATATATATGAACAATCAACTGCCACGAAGTAAACTCTAGGTATGACATGAAATGTAAATATATATATATATATATATATATGTGTGTGTGTATGTGTGTGTCTATCCAAGCTCAATCTAGTTCGAATTCGAGGAATATATATAAAAGCAATAAACGCACCGGATGTGTCTATCTAGGCTCAATCGATTACAAATTCGAGTATATATATATATATATATATATATATATATATATATATATATATATATATATATATATATATATATATATATATATATATATATATATATATATATATAAGCGGTAAATGCTCCGAATATTATATTTGGGCTCAATTGAGGTATAACTCAATAATTGTGACACCCCCAAATCCGGGTTACCTGACCCCAAACTTTGGTGCTCACGATCCACAATATATTAACATCTAACTACCCATTCATATAGAAATATGAACATAACTCATTAACATATGTTGTTAATACATAAGTCACAGGTCCACTAACCTTAACATTACAAACATACCCCTTAGATATACAAAAAGGGTTTACAAACCACATAATAAATACGTTAATCATAACTAATTTATCACGATGCATTTTCCCTTGTTCTTCTTCATAGCACCTTCTGCAACTTCGTCCCTAGCTGAAAGGTTTTTTTAGCAAGGGTGACCAACAAGTTTGCCCCGCAAGTTAAGTCATACAATAACGATATAAGAATCAATAACAAGTCTTCTCGCCTTCTATGTAAGACCCCAACTTATTAATGAATAAAATCAAATTTTCTCTAAATATTATTGTGAATAATAAGGGGCTAATTTGATATAATACTTTGGTTATGGGTGAAATGTGCAAATTTTGCAAAATAAGCAAGTGGTTATAAAATATTCATTTTGTCAGGGAATATTCGTTTGGTCGTGGAATATTCTTGCTGTCAGGGAATATTCGTACGATGGCGCAGCCTTGTGTGGGCCCCATAACGGAAAGCAATTGGATGAAGAAAACGACAAGTATACGTTATTTATAAATAACGGCGTAGTTGTTACCGTTAATACTGTTGGAATACCCGGTGGTTAAAATACAGTAGCACACGGTATTTCACTAATTATTGATTCTTACTTAAGAAGGCACTACTCAATAATTGTTACAATAGTTATTGTTCAATATTTTATTTTATTGATTCAATAATTGTTGCGTTGATATTTTATATTATTGTTGTTTCAATAATTGTTGCTGCACAGTATTTTCCTTTATCAGATCAATAATTCATATTATTTGAATAATATTATTAGATAACATTATTGGCAATGTCTAGAAAGTTCTGTCTAAGGAGAGGTTTGGTCATCTAATTGCACGCCAGTAAGGAGAAATCCTTATTGGAAAGCCCCCTCTTTCCTGGGAACGGCCTGGTTGTCATAAATGTGATTCTGTAATATTATTTGTAAATAATTAATTATTGATTCATATGATAAGGAAATATTTATTTTATGTGGATATAAATGAGGGATATATTTTTGTGGTTAAAAATGAAGGAGTTAATGTTGAGGTGTTTTATCAGTATTTTTATCGGAATGGAGGTATTAAAAATCAAATCAGGGTTTTTGAGAAATATTGCGGGTGTTATAATTTTTAATCCGACCGTTGGATCGTGGTAATTTTTGGATATGTTATACATATATAAGTTGAGTATATGTCCATAAATTTTGAACCGTTAAAAATGAACGCATGATTTATTATGAATTTTACGAGATGACTGGTTCAGAAATTGTTGAATTTTTGGAGTTTATCATTTTGATGGAAAATTCTAGAATTGGTGGGCCCCACTTGTGGTTGGTGAAGAAATGTGCTGAATTATATTTCAAATGTGGTGGGTGGGAATAGTAGCAGGTAAAGCCATCAGGTTGCAGGTCAAACCTACTAAAATTTTCCTATAAATAGATGGCTAAGTTAGAATTGAAAATCACACCAGAAACAAGTTTTCTCTCTTTCTCTCTCTAGATTATTGAGTGTATTGTGTGAGTATTTAGATACTTTGAGAGTTTCTATTCATCAGAGCAAGTTTATTTCAGCCTTATACCGGTATTCCGACCAGAAGTACTGATATCTTGACGTAATGGATATTATTTTCTTCTTAAATGATATTATTTTCTTCAATATCATTATGCTGAAATATTGATATGAGTTTTTATCAAATTTGGAACTTTTTGTGTCGGGGTTACTATTCACGTATACGGCACTATTCATGTATACGGTACTATTCACGAATACGGCACTATTCACCGAAAAATAAAATTTTTCCTTTTTGTCCAAGATGTATATTATGGTTACTATCTTTGATTGTATCCATGTTTTGATCTTTATTTTTGAATTCTGCTTCACAATTGATTATTATGAAGTATTATTGATCCTGGATAAACTGTTATATGAATCCCTACTATTTGTCCTTCTGTCTCATTGGATTCGTTCTCTTTAAGATATTTTTCATCATCCTCAGTCCTAAATGATGATATTACTGAATATCTTTGGCCTGTAGTGCAAAGATGTATGATTACTTGATGAATATCTTTGGCCTGTAGTGTAAAGATGAACAGGTGTTGAGATGAACATGACTGACAGGTGATACAAATGAATATCTTTGGCCTGTAGTGCAAAGATGAATATTTGGATAAAGATGATTATTAATTGATGTTACCGGGATAAAATATTGATGATGGACTTTTAAATCTTAGAAGATAGTAGAATTCTTTCTCTACTTGACTCTTCTAATGGTTTGCTGTTTCCGCTGCAGTTGTTGATCTAAAACTTGTTGTCGATTATATTCTATCAGATTTTTCCCTGTTGAAGACTAACGATAATTTGTTGTATATTATCTTAGTCATAATATTCTTTACAGGGCTAGTTGAGCTCACCCTTTTCCTTTTTGTTCCATTTTTCTTCTCAGGAGGTGAGAACATAGCAGGAACTAGTCGGGGTATGGAGTGATGGTTCTAAAAAGATGTTTTAGCAGTCCTCACTATTTCTGTAAAATAGTGTTTGAATAATTGTAACGAGGACTTATTTGAGTGTGGATATTGTCTAGAAGACAATATTTGTATTTAAACTCACAGTATGTGTTGTCGTATTTTGCACGATAATTGTATTATTGAAGTTGTAGTTTGTTTTCTATACCATGTATTTGGCGACTCAGAATGGGTTGGATGGATTGGACCTATTTTGGGGGCGTCACATTCTATGCAACACAATAACCTAACACCTGTCAGATCCAGCCCTCACAAAAAGTTGTCAGACGCTGAAAAATGCTTTCTAGCTTACCTAGAAAATTCATGGTCATGCCCGGTCAACGGGTTTTGACCATGAATAACTACAAATCTAAACATCAAATGAGACTGATTCCACTTTCAAATTAAAGACCACATAACAGACTACCTATAACAACTTTAAAACATTAAAAACCATAAACATAACAAGATCTACGGCTACTGACATTTCTTGTCAGACCATGTTTCAAACTCATGAACAGTTTGTGAAAAAACTCAACTTTTACCCACTTTGATGCTATGGATCTATGTTATATCAACATAGATCATCATAAAACATCATCTAGCAAATATCTAAACACATAAACACGTATTTTTTTCTTAGCTACTTGGATCAAAGATAAAATTAGGTTTATACCTTATACCTTCAAATCCTTGATCTTAATCCACCTAACTGATCTTGGTTTATCAAGGGGTTATTTTAGGGACTGGTCTACCCTAAAATTTAGGAGGGTTAGAGAGAACAAGAGTTGGTGAGAGCTTAGATAGAAAATAAGCCAAAATATTAGACTTTCTATCTCTCAAATCTATATATATTATGTAGATGCACGTATTTTCTGGCATATGTGTCAAAAGGGGCAGAAATGCTGAGATACAAGTCACATAGAAAGTCATGGTTTGGTGAACAACTTAAGGTTTTGGCCAATTTTACAAGTTACTTACTAAAAAATGTAAAAATGGCATTTTGGTCATTCTCCTTATATTTTTAATGGCATACTGGACATTTTCCAAACCCTTAGGGTTTAACCCTAAGGTTTTAAACCTTATGTTTTACACCCTTAGTTTTCTAGAATTCCCAAATTAAGGTTTTAATAAAAAAATAAGGTTTCTAAATTACAATTAGGGTTTGTAAAATAGAAATTAAGATAACTAAAATATAATTAGGGTTTTCTAATCATATTTAAGTATAATAAACACCTTAGGCTTGCCAATTAGGATTAGAGTTTCCTAATTAGGGTTTTAGGATTTTTGAATATGAAATTAGGGTTTCTCGACTTTTAATTAGGGTTTCTAACTATACGTTAGGGTTTCTAAATCTGAGATTACGATTTCTAATCTCTTGTTAGGGTTTATAAATTTTAAACCTTATCCGATCAATCATTGATCAATTTTTCTCTTCAGTACAAACACATACTCATCAATATAATTATTTTAATTATATATTCTATCGAATCCCTATCCAGAAATTAGGGTTAGGGTTTCTAAAACTGTTAAGCACAACTCTACTCTAATTTCTCAGTCAATACACAAATTGACTAATTCTCGAGGCTCGTATCACAGATACTCAATACAATATTAACAGTCAATATAAAATAATAATAAAAATTATTCTTAAAATTTTGATTATTCGAAATCCCGGGTTATCACATTCACCCCTCCTTAAAAAGATTTCGTCCTCGGAATCACCGCTTTCTTATTCTCTACAATCTTCTAAAGTTGTATCATCAATTCATTTTTATCAACACAATATTATTTTGTGTTTCAAATTCTAACATGTGACTTGAATCTATAAAAGAAAACAGTTTACAGAAATATCTGACTCATAATTCTTGCGTAATTAAATTTCTAAATGAAATCGCTACCTGCTACCACCTCCCGAGCAGCTACTGCATCCTACGCCGTCATGTTGAATGTACGGGCAGTTGGTCTTCCTGGCTGAGCAAGTCCTCGAATTGCAAAGGTTCCGCCATCGGGTCCCTTGTTGACACTTTCCTTCTCAGCATTCCTCTTCGGATAGTTCCGTACCATTTGGTCAGTCGATCCGCACGTAAAACAGCCTTGAATTTTCTTCGGATTGGGGAAATTGGGTGACATGTGTCCTTCTTACCCACAGTTATAACAGACTCATTTATTCTTTAAATAGACTCCAGAATGATTCTTCCCGCAGGTCGCACAAGGTTCCCTCCCTTTCATATTCTCTTCAGTTTTACTACCTAATTGGGTATTCTCACTCCACTTCATCTTATTAGGGTTACTACCACCACTACTTCCCCCATCATTTGTCTTCTTCTTCTTATCTTGATGAAATCGAAATGTTGCTTCGCTCCCTCTTTCAGCAATTAACGCCTTCTCCAATAAAGCCATGAACGTATTGATCTGCAATACTGCTACCTTTTTGAATATCCCTAGTTTCAGTCCATTTTCGATTCTTCTCGCCTTTCTTGCTTTTGTGTCCACCTGATGAGGTGCAAATCTAACCAACTCGTTGAATTTGGCAGCGTATTCTTATACCGACATGTTCTCCTGCTTAAGTTCTAAGAACTTAACTTCCATCCGAGCTTGCATACTCAGTGAGAAGTAGTTCTCAAAAAACAACTCCTTGAATCTTGTCCACAACACCACCTCTATACCAGCTCTTACCTGATTAGTCTCCCACCAATAATTAGCTTCTCCTTTCATCAGATAAGTTGCAAAAGCTATCTTTTGCTCTTCCGCTACTCTGGCGATAACGAATGCCTTCTTCATCTCCTTTACCCAGGTTTGGGCTTAAATCGGATCCGTGGTTCTCTTGAATTCCGGCGGTCCTATCGCTTTAAAGTCCTTAAAGTTAGCCAATCTATCAACTAGCTGATTCCTCGCTCTTCCCCTGGCTAGAGCTCTATTTTCCATAGTTTCGGCTATCATATTTGCAAAGTTTTGCATCGGGTCAGCTTGACCTCCTTCATTATGCACCGATTGCTCTTCTCTTTGATTTTGATTCTGTCGTCTTGGTGACATTATATGTTTTAAATAAAAATCTTATATTAATTCTCTTTCTCTATATAAATTCTTAACATAATAAGAATTCAACACATAATTCTCATATAATCGCATATTTATTCAAATAACACATAGTACATTTAGTACTTCACATATTACTATCCCTTTTTAAATCATTATAGGATTAACATACATAACTTTACACCACAAGTTGCAATTCGCCAACTTTACACAAAAAGTTGTCATTTTATCATTTTCACATAACTATTTCTAGTTCATCAAAACTTACCACACTTATGAGTTCAGTAACTTGCCACAATTATATGAGTGTATGAACTTATCCTAGTCAGACCTTTGGCGTCCATTCGCTGAGGGGTTAAAAATATTTCATATAATCATGAGTCGTGAACTTACCGTAAGTATGAGTTTTAAGAACACACAAATTATTCTTAATCTTATATTCATATCGACATTACAACACTTAATATCATATCCTTCTACCAAAAGATACTAACGATTACACTTTAGCTATCTACCGCACACTCTCTTCACCAGTCTTCTTCTTGTTGGGACACTTGTTGAATCCATGACCCGTTCTTCCACATGAGAAACACTTCCTCATATTCGGTTTAGGACAATGCAAAGAAATATGTCCTTCCTGCTTGCAGTTGAAGCACACATTCTTCCACATCATGCATTCTCCCGCGTGAGTCTTCCCACACTTGCTACAGGCTTACTTTTTCTTCGTTTTTGACTTTTCAGAATTAGGACTGTCATTATCCCTCTTCCTCTTTTTCTTGTCTTTCTGCTGCTTGATTGTTCCTTCAGACGATCCACCACCTTCAGCCTTTATTCTCTCCACCTGCGCTTTCAGCTCGTTCCGTTCTTCAGTCATTTCGCGTAACGCTCGCTCTGTCGTTTATAACTCCTCTAAGAGAAACACTTTACTCCAGAGTTCTTGAACTTCTGCCGATAGTTGATCTTGTTCTCCAACTTTGATCTTATTCCCTTTCTCCATCTTAGCTTGCTCAGACTCTGCCTCCTCATCACTACTTAGATTCATCTCAGGATAATTATCATGATCACTCCCCAGAATAATCATAGGTTCATCTTCTCCCACCTTCTCAACTGATTCGTTTTGCGCTGGCACCTCGACTTCTGGCATTGGTGCAACAGCTGCTAACATCTCCGCACTCGTTTCATCTTCTCCAGACATCCTATAATCAGTTTAAATAACTTGATTATTACTTCATTAGTACACATTCCTCACACTATGTGTCCACTTATCTCACTATCGATACGCTTCTGCAATCCCTCACTTAGTACTCTAAATGAGTATTCTCTGTCTAGCTCATGGTTATAATCCTAGGGTTTTTCCCCCACCCCACTTAAGGTTTATAACCTATAATTTTGATACCAAACTGTGACACCCCCAAATCCGGGTTACTTGACCCCAGAGTTTGGTGCTCACGATCCACAATATATTAACATCTAACTGCCCATTCACATAGAGATATGAATACATAACTCATTAACATATGTTGTTAATACATAAGTCACAAGTCCAATAACCTTAACATTACAAACATACCCCTTAGATATACAAAAAGGGTTTACAAACCACATAATAAATACGTTAATCATAACTAATTTATCACGATACATTCTCCCTTGTTCTTCTTCACAACACCTTCTGCAACTTCATCCCTAGCTGAAAGATTTTTTTTAGCAAGGGTGAGCAACAAGTTTTCCCTGCAAGTTAAGTCATACAATAAGGGTATAAGAATCAATAACAAGTCTTCTCGCCTTTTATGCAACACAATAATTTGATAATGAAAGAGTACAACGCTTTCAAGGTTTTCTACGATATTCAAATGAATAATCAAGAATTAATTCTACGGAATAGCAAAGTGGAATGTTTTCTAGATTTATGTAGAGCGGTCCATTGGATCTTGAACTTCTCTTCTCGAGTAACTATCAATGGTTTGACTTTGATATACCCAGGTGTATCAGATAACCATAAAGATTAACTCATACCCCTCTGCAAGTATATAAAGTGATCAGCTTTATTATATCCTATATTATGCATAATACTTAATCGCGCGCAAAGGTCAAATATATGATCAATACAATATTCCATTTTATAAAAAAAGTTGTTCTTCTCAGTCTCAGAATCAAGATTATGATTTACAACTAAATACTGTGATTTTAATTTCTAATTACTTCTCGATCTAGCCAAAATAATTGGTATCGATCTGTCAATAATAATTGAATTCTCTTCTCGAACCTATCAAGTTCTAACAAATGTTCGTCTTGTCCAGAATAATTGGCTAAGACATTTCTCAACATAATTTGACAATAAACAGGAATTATCTGTACTAACACTTCTATCTTCTACGAATATGAATATCCAACAGCAGTTATTCTACATATGTATATTTTCCGAATCAGTAATTCAATTTGAAATATTAAACATGCACTAACTGCGAATAATTAACAATAAATTTTTGGAAGTGGTATAATCAACAATAATTAACCACTATAATAATTGAATGAATATAACTCAAGATTGAGTTAGGAAACTTGCATCTTCCGCTGATTACAGCTACACAAGAAACTTATCTGCTTTCGAAAGACCTATAACCAATAATATCGGTCTCACAATTAGCACAATATTTCATAACACGTATCACTGTATTCTACAGTCAAACTTCTCTTAGACACATTACCATATAGCTACATCAGTGTTTATAACCTATATAAACACTTAACAAATTTAATTATTTCAGTCTCGTTGGACTTCGGTCCATTCTCGGTGTTCTGGTCACCTTATCCGATAATTTACGCATTGATTGTCAATTTAATTTGGTTTCTAAGCTTCAATATTAATTTAGATATGTCAATTATCATTTATAATATTTTTTGGAAGCTTTTAATAATTTATAAGCAATTATTATAATTTATAATAATTTTTCAAACTTCAGAATCATTTTTAAATGATTTAATTATCAAATAATCTTATCATCATTAATATTTAATAATACAAAAATATTAATGATATACTTGTCAAAATATTAAAGTTATTTTTAATAACTTAAAATATTTTTAAATCATCAATATTCAACTTGAATGATTTTTAAAATAAGTACAATCATTTTTAAATCATCATCATTAATATTTAAATATTAATAAAATTATTATCCAAATATTAAAAGTCATTAATTATAACTTAAAATATTTTTAAAGCATTTTTCTCATTTTTAAATGATTTTTAAATCAATAAAACCATTTTTAATTCATTTATAATCATTAAATAAATTACTATCATTAATATTAATTTATTAATGAGAATTCTCCAAAAATATTAAAAATTAAAATTTTTAATTCTAAATATTTTTTAACACTTTATTCTTATTTAAAAATAATTTTTAAATCAATAAAATCATTTTTATATTATTTATTTAATTTAATAATTAAACAAATCTAATATCATTAATATTAAATTATTAATAAAAATTCTCTAAAAATATTAAAAGTTACATTTTATAACTCAAAATATTTTTAAATACATTATTCTTATTTAAAATGATTTTTCATAATATTAAATTATTTTTTTCTAATTTATTTAATACACTAATTAAATAAATTATATACCTTTATTATTTAAATAATTATAAATATTAAAGAAAAATATTCCAATTGATCAAAAATTATTTTTTAAATTTTTAAATCATTTTTAATAATTTTTATAATTTATTTCCATTTTTAAATAATTTCTAGAAATTCAAAATTTTAAAAATTAAATAAACTGTTGCTAATGGCTATAGCGATACAAAGCGTCGTTGTTGGTGTTCTTGAGCTCAAGAACACTGACAGCTACGTGTTCAACTTGTCATGTTTGACCGCATGTAATTTTCAATTAAAGTTGTTTATGGGCTTTATTGAGAATGGATCTTAAAATCAGTATACACTACTACAACTATCAATCAATATCTAGGTCATATCAAAACATAACAAGAAGATCTAGCTTCTCAAACTTTCTGTCAGACAAAATCTGTGTTTTTTGGGTAACCCAGAAACTCAGACAGCTTCTGGTCATGGTTCATGCTATTTAATGGTTCAAAGTTATAGTACTTATGTCAAGGAACAACACTAAAGCAACAAATCAGTTTATCATCAACAGGATCAACATGAATCATACGGTCAAACTCTTGTCACAAACTCATGTAAAACTATTTTTGGAAATTCCAGAAAATCCCAATCGTGGCCAAATGGCCTACTTTGACCATCTGTCACGATCGATCTATTGACTTTTTTAATGTTCTACAAGCATTGATCTAGAGTCCATCTTACAGGCTCCAACATGATTACAAACAAAACATCAAACAACCTAACACCTGTCAGATCCAGCCCTCACAAAAAGTTGTCAGACGCTGAAAAATGCTTTCTGGCTTACCCAGAAAATTCATGGTCATGTTCGGTCAACTGGTTTTGACCATGAATAACTACAAATCTAGACATCAAATGAGACTAATTCCACTTTCAGATTAAAGAACACATACCAGGCTACCCATAACAACTTTAAAACATCAAAAACCATAAACATAACAAGATATACGGCTACTGACATTTCTTGTCAGACCATGTTTCAAACTCAAGAACAGTTTGTGAAAAAACTCAACTTTTACCCACTTTGATGCTATGGATCTATGTTATATCAACATAGATCATCGTAAAACATCATCTAGCAAAGATCTAAACACATAAACACATATTTTTTTCTTAGTAACTTGGATCAAAAATTAAATTAGGTTTATACCTTCTAGCTTCAAATCCTTGATCTTAATCCTCCTAACTGATCTTGGTTGATCAAGGGGCTGTTTTAGGGACTGGTCTACCTTAAAATTTAGGAGGGTTAGAGAGAACAAGATTTGGTGAGAGCTTAGATAGAAAATAAGCCAAAATATTAGATTTTCTCTCTCTCAAATCTATATATATATATATATATATATATATATATATATATATATATATATTGTGTAGATGCATGTATTTGCTGGCATATGTGTCAAAAGGGGCTGAAATGTTGAGATACAAGTCACATAGAAAGTCAAGGTTTGTTGAACAACTAAAGGTTTTGGCCAATTTTACAAGTTACTTACTATAAAATGTAAAAAAATGCATTTTGGTCATTCTCCTTATATTTTTAATGGCATACTTGACATTTTCCAAACCCTTAGGGTTTAACCATAAGGTTCTAAACCTTAGGTTTTA
Organism: Panax notoginseng; assembly: GCA_016801055.1. Classification (NCBI taxonomy): domain Eukaryota; kingdom Viridiplantae; phylum Streptophyta; class Magnoliopsida; order Apiales; family Araliaceae; genus Panax; species Panax notoginseng. The sequence continues at coordinate 64,196,280 of CM029015.1, read as the reverse complement.
CACCCTTAGTTTTCTAGAATTTCCAAAATAGGGTTTTAAAAAAAAATTCTAAATTACAATTAGGGTTTGTAAAATAGAAATTAAGATAGCTAAAATATTATTAGGGTTTCTAATCATATTTAAGTTTAATAAACACCTTAGGCTTGTCGATTAGGATTAGGGTTTCCTAATTAGGGTTTTAGGATTCCTGAATATGAAATTAGGGTTTCCCGGCTTTCAATTATGGTTTCTATTTGTACATTAGGTTTTCTAAATCTGAGATTAGGATTTCTAATCTCTTGTTAGGGTTTATAAATTTTAAACCTTATCCGATCAATCATTGATCAAACTTTCTATTCAGTACAAACACATACTCATCAATATAATTATTTTAATTATATTTTCTATCGAATCCCTATCCAAAAATTAGGGTTAGGGTTTTCTCAGTCAATACACAAATTGACTAATTCTCGAGACTCGTATCACAGATACTCAGTACAATATTAACAGTCAATATAAAAAAAAATTTGTTCGTAAAATTTTGATTATTCGAAATCTCGGGTTATCACAATAATATATATATATATATATATAAACAATAAACGCCACGGATCGACGATCCGGGCATACGCACACAACACGACTCTCAACATGAATAACTGTGTGTGATTGAAAGTGGAGGAAGGCTTTAAGAAATGTGAGATGTCTTACAGTGGGCTGCCAAGAAGACTTTAGATAGTTTTAAATTAATGAATACTCGGTTTCCATCGGTAAAATAAAGCAAAGCACGAACTCACAAGTGTTTGGAAAGAGAAAGCACTCAGTTTAAAGTGTGTACAAAGCAAAATGGACAGGGCTTCCTCGCCTTTTCTCTCTTTAAAATGGCCACCCCAAGCCCTCTATTTATAAAGGGGGAGCCGCAGGTGTACCTACGGCAGCCGCAAATGTACCTGCGGCTACCCGGGGTGCCACGGGCTCCGTGGGGCCCATCGTCTCGAAGTACGTACACACATGCAACGTGTTTACCAGCTAAAGCCATTATTACTTTCAATCCAGGCATCCAATTGAGGCGTATAATACCTTTCTGGAATGCTATTGTCGAGAGCTACATAATGACATGGGATAAGAGTTTGTACAAATCCGGGAAGATGGGTCCATGCCTAGGTCTTCAAGTCTTCAAATTCTATCTAGTGTACTGTCTTGTGTAGTAGTCACTCGGGATTTGAGTTATGGTTCACGTAGGACACTTCTGTGTAGAATGTGGTGTAAAATGATGCTGAGACGGCGTTAATGTAGGATCGAGGTGGCAAAATGATGATTTTGCCCCTCACCAGGGCTATCTCTGGTTTTGGGCTGATTTAGCAGTCGTTGCTCAGGGTTATCTATTAGATTGGGCTGCTGTAGGTACTGAGTGTCCTCAGGGTTGTCTTTGAGGTATGTATGTCCTCCCGAGGTTATCTCCAGGGCTGGAACTGAGTGCCTCGAGGTTATGTCCGACGTTGAAGCTGACTTCTGGGGATTAAAACGGACTTTTTCGAGGTTATCTCCAGAACTGCAACTGCATTCCTTGGGGTTGTCTCTGAGGTTGGAACTGTGTCTCCCGAGGTTATCTCTAGGACTGTAACTAAGTATCTCGGGTTTGTCTCTATTGGGTAAAATCTAATTACGCACAACACGCAAATATACGTGGTTAACAAGTAATAAAGTGTAAGTAGAGTATCGTTCCCTCGAGAAATTAGTAATACAAATTATCAAATACTAACTCTTAATCAAACTAATTTTATTTAAACAATCATATTATGATTATGAATTAAATTATTTAGTTACACTAATTCTGATTACCAATAATTAAAAATCAGATTATGGAGATTTAAAATCACAACTTCACTTATTGCTTCACTTAAATTAATACACTTCTTATCAATTATGCTCACTATTCCAAATTGTTAATCAAGAACACATAAGTAAATATGACCATCTCTCAATGCATCATACTCAAATCAACTTAAATCCATAGATGATAGAATTAAGAAGAACACCCTAATTAACTAATTCACTATATCTCTATGTGAATTACAATTAAAAAGGATTTTAAGCTCAAGTTATTTATCTAATTACATGCGATGTATCGGTATATCTCTATCCTAGACATAAATTTTGTATTCCAATGCCATGCAGAAAACACAATCACATGTTATTATGATCAGATCTAAGTCTATAATTCATCTCTTGAGTTAATATAGATTATCAAAGTAACTGTTAGCTAGGCAATTAAGCAATTCATCACAACTCATAATAGACAATCCAAGAATAATCACAATAATTAACAAAGAAGCATACTAAAACAAACTATGCAATATGATCCATTGTAATCTTAAACAAAAGATTTAGTTCATAATTAATGAATTAAAACCAAGAATCCACAATTGAATAAACATTAAAAGACAGAAATAGAAGAAGAGAAAAAGATAGAATCAGTTGTCTATAGATTTTACGCTCCCTCCTTGCTCCTACTTTGAATTTTCAATGGTCTCCAAGTTGCTTCAATCTCCAAATCTCATAAGATCTAGGGTTTTGATCCTAATCTACTCTAATCTAATCTAATGTAATCCTCCTCCTTCAATCCTTGCAATTCTCCTCCTTTTATATACCTCTTAATATATCTTTTAGTCCTCCTGGAAGTCTTTGAACAATCAGCCTAAACCAACTATGACGCCCCCAAAATTAGGTATACATCACCCATCTTGGGTCGTCAGATACAAAGTACAGAATACAAATACAACTTACTAATACAACGGTCGTGTACAATACGACAAAACATAAACTGTAAGTTTGAATACAAATATTATCTTCTAGAGAGTATTCATACTCAAAAGGAGTCCTCGTTACATTTATTAACACACCATTACATAGAATAGTGAGGACTACTAACTAATACTATCATTCGGACCATCACTCCGTTCCCCGACTTGCCCCAGCTACGTTCTCATTTCCTGAAGAGAACAGTGAAAGAAAGGGTGAGCTCAACTAGCCCAGTAAGAAATATTATGACTAAGATAATGCAGAATAAATTATCATTAGCCTTCAATAATGTTAAACTGATAAAATATAATAGACATCAAGTTTAACTGCAGCGGAACAAGCAATCCATTAAAAGAGTCAAGTAGAAAATAAACTCTACTATCTTTTATGATTTAAAAGATTTTTCAACACTGTGATCGCTGGGACTCAGCTTAATAAAATAATCCACATCATCGAATCACCCCTGCACTACGACCAAGGATATTCGTGTATTCATTAATGGTCATGATCATGCCAACAACTGTCCATCAATGCACTACGGGCCAATGAGGACTTTTACCACATCATTTGTAACATTACTGTCATGATTATACCGAATAATCCCTGGTCATAATCATACCAAGTCCATCTATGCACTACAGGCCACATATGACTTTCAACATTTTATAAACATGAGGATGATGACAATGATATAAGAATTCAATAAAACAAGTTCAAGAATTAATTTATCCAAGAATTAACAACGTCCAAATTGTCAACATGATACTGCTTTGAGGAGTAAAATTTAAGAATGCTTAGAAGAATATTTTCATGAAAAGATACTGGATGAAAACGCAATTATCAAGGATATTCCACAAATTTCATGGAGTATAGAAGTCAAAACTTAACCAACTGCGTACAATAAAGAATGGAATAACAAAAGAAATCACCATGCATGCGATAGACCGCACAGACAGGTTATTCCAACAGAATAATAAATAATAGAACCAGGTCCGGCGTAAACGCACAGACAGGATATTCCGACAGAATAATAAATAATGGAACCAGGTCCGGTGTAAAACACACAGACAGGATGTTCCAACAGAATAATAATAAAAACGGAACCAGGTCCGGTGTAAAACACACAGACAGGATGTTCCAACAGAATAATAATAAAAACGGAACTAGGTCTGGTGTAAAACACACAGACAGGATGTTCCAATAGAATAATAGAAGAATGTCACCAAATATAGGGTAGACCGCGTATACTGGTTATTCCAACAGAATAATAACGAATGGAATAACAGAAGTTCTCTTTATGAATATAAAAGAAATAATATTCCCTATCTTAAAAGAACTGGATATTGGAAAAGTGATGTAGCAGAATACTTTTATTCTCTCTCTCTTATTCTCTCTATACTTTCTCTCTCTATAGCTTGAATGAATTCGTGAAAAATAATAAAGCCCTAGGCCTCTATTTATAGAAAAACTGAGGGTGGCTCTTGGTCTTAACGAAGGGTCAAATGACTCTTGGTCTTAACGAATGGTCAAATGACTCTTGGTAATATTGAAGGGACAACTACTATTGACGAAAGTAATTACTATTGACCAAGGTAAATACTATTGACAAAGATAATTATTATTGACCAAGGTAAATACTATTGACCAAGGTAAATACTATTGACGAAGGTAATTACTATTGACCAAGGTAAATACTATTGACGAAGGTAATTACTATTGACCAAGGTAAATACAATTGACCAAGGTAAATACTATTGACGAAGGTAATTACTATTGACCAAGGTAAATACTATTGACGACGGTAATTACTATTGACGACGGTAATTACTATTGACGACGGTAATTACTATTGACGATGAGACTCTAAGATGATGACATATGGCCCCCCATAAAATAACCAAACTTACCACAACGTCTCAATTATTGATTTAATAATATAACATATTATACAGATGATACTATGACAATAATTTAAGAGATATGATGCAGCAATTACTATAGCAATAATTGAGTATAGCTGAGTGACTTCTCACGTAAGCATCAATAATCAATACCGTGTGCTACTATGCAACCACGCGTATTACTGTACGTTTACTACCAGGTAGTTCAACAGTTTTAACAGTTTTAACGGTAACACCTCAGTCGTTATTTAAAATATTTTTGTCGTTTTATCAATCCGACAATAATTTCGTTGTGGGGTCCACCAATGATTGTGCCGTCGTACGAATATTCCCCGACAAAAAGAATATTCCCCGACCAAACGAATATTTTATAACAACTTGCTTACTTTGCAAAATTTATAAATATTACCCACAACTATAACATTATATCAAATTAATTCCATAATATTCAAAAATGATATTTATAGAAAATTCATATTTATTTATAAAAGTTGGGGTCTTACACCAATCCTTCTTGAACTCAAATTCTAAAAATTCCTTTTTCTTCCTGACACCCCCGCCCCAGCGGGGGTTTTTGAACTGGATAAGCCAGCCCCGGCGGGGGGTGATTTTGTAGTTGGCCTCGTACCCCCGTCCTGACATGGGGTATATCTCTGCAGTTCAAATTTTGCCTTTTGCATGCCAATTCTCGCCATAACGCTGTCATTCTACCACCATGCCTCGTATTTCACTCCTAAACATAAAACAAACACAAAACAAGTAAAAATGAACTTAAATAGACAAGAATAACACATTTTAAGTCCAAATCAGAAGCTGATTCGTAGGTATGAAACACACTCATCAAACTCCCCCAAACTTAAACCGTGCTAGCCCTCGTGCACAAAATAAAACATAATACAATGCAATGGAATTCAGCTTATGTACATGCCTACGAATCCAACAGTAATGACAGAAATAAGTCGAGTCAACCGACCTCAAAGAAATAAAGTAAACACGATGTCGACGTTGGGATTTTTATTTGTCCCTTTTCGTTACCTATTCTTTTGTGTTCTCATTTTATGTGAGATTTGTTTGAAAAAATAAGTGAAAAAGGTCCGACATGTGTAATGTCGATGATGGACTGTTAAGAGTAGCCAATTGATTTTTTAACTAGTTGTACCAACACAACCGAGAAAAGGTTTGCACATTAATCCAGTGATGTGACATTGCTAAATGGGTCTGTGAAAACCGAGATTCATTTAGGGTCAGGGCAGTTGATTATGCGGTGGGAAGATGTTAGGCACCCCCGACATCCGTGTTACCACGGTGACCGCCACTTTTTAAGAAACTGTTATATGAATTTGTGTGTGTGTGTGTGGGTCAATGTGCTGTTATTTGGAAGTAGTGCTATGCCTCGTTTTCACCTATATACATTGGGTCTGAATTTATGTAAAAATTCAGTTTTAAAAAGAATTAGCAGTGATATTTTGTAAAAAGTTATTTTTTAAATCATGTGCTCAATAGTAATTGAGGCCTTTGATACTTCCATTTTATTAAATGTTCAGTTTGATTACTTTTATTTTCGAGATGCGAAGCATCTTCGAGAAAATAATGTATAAAATAGTTCCGAACTCCTCATGTGCATGGAAACCATCGGAGAAAATCCAAACACCATGAATAATTTTACAAGCTGCTTACACCTGAAAAGGTCCATCACGGGAACTGAATCTAGATTCAGTAGACTAAATCTGTGATCACATGATTCCTAGGCTCACATGATACCGCAATTGATATAAACGCAGTAAGCATGTATATATATAAAAGCTGTAAATATATATACATATATGATCGACCACCACGAAGCACCTCCATGGGGGATCAAAAATGTAAATAAAGCTGTAAAAACAATCAACCGCCGCAGAGGAAACTCTAGGCGGGACGAAATGTATAGAATATTGTAAAAACGGTCAACCGCCATGAAGTAAACTCCAGGCGGGACGAAATGTAAATATATATATATATATATATATATATATATATATATATATATATATATATATATAAATAAGCGTGTAAACGCACCAGATATAAAATCTAGGCTCATCGAACAAAGTCCGACAACAGTTCATATATATAAGTATATATATATATATATATATATATATATATATACTTATATATATATGAACTGTGTGTCGAACTCATCGAACAGAGTTCGACACACAGTTCATATATATATAAGTATATATATATATATATATATATATATATATATATATATATACGAAAGTAATTAAACGCTCCAGACATAAATCTAGGCTCAATCGAGGCATAACTCGCTAATGTTAGTCTATATATATATATATATATATATATATATATATATATATATATATATATGTATATAAACTGAAATGAAACCACGGACTAAAGTCCGGGCATACACACACAATACGACTCTCAATATGAAGAATAATGTATGCAAAGATGAAGAGAAAGGCTTAAAAATGTGTGAGAAGGATTACAGTGGGCTGCCAAAGAAGACTTCAATAACTTAAAATGGATGAATACTCGGCTCCCGCCCGTAAAAAGTAGCTATATATGAGCTTACAAGTGTTTAAAATGAGAAAGCACTCAGTTTAGGATGTGTACAGGGCAAATTGAACAGGGCTTCCTTGGCTTTTTCTCTTACAAAATGGCCACCCCAAGCCATATATTTATAGAGGGGGGAGCCGTATGTGTACCTACGGCTGGGCCGCAGGTGTACCTGAGACTTCCCGGGGTGCCTCGGGCTTCGCGGGTCCCGTCGTCTAGAAGTACGTGCACTCGTGCAACGTGATGTCCAAACTTTCAGAATTGCAATCTGGGCATCCGACTGAGGTATGTAAGACCTATTTCGGATCGTTGTTGTCGAGAGTTACGCAACGACATGGGATTAGAGGTTTTACGAAGTCAGGAAGATGGGACGATGCCCTCCGGTCTTCAAGCATCAAATTCTATCTGTTACCCTGCGTAATAGTCACTCGGGATTGAACTTCCTTGGTTCTTGGTGGACATTGTTGTGTAGAAATGTATGTATGAAATGTTGAGACGGCGTGATGTGGCGTCAAGGTGGTAAGATGATGATTTTTCCCTTCACCAGGGTTATCTCCAGTTTGGGCTGATAAAGAAGACGTTGCTCAAGGTTATCTCTGAGGTTGGACTGCTACAAGTGTTAAAGACCCTCAGTGTCATCTTTGAGGTGTGCCTCTCTTCTTGATGTTATTACCAGGTCTTGTATTGAGTGCCTTGGTGTAAGCGTCGAGACTGAAGCTGATTGCATGTATTTAAAACAAGCATTTCTGGGGTAATCTCCAGAACTGCAACTGCCTTCCTTGAGGTTATCTCCAAGGTTGGAATCTGCTATTCCCAATATTGGGACTAAGACTAAACATCTCGGGGTTATCTCCGGGATAAATTGGTCTTCTCCGGTGGAATTTCCGGTATTGGAACTGCAAGCCTCGGGGTTATCGCCGAGGTTAGAACTGCTACTCCCGATGTGTGTTCTGAGGTTGAAACTGAGCTTCTGGTAGTATCCAAAATGGATGTGAGCTGTCTTCCAGGGTTATATTTAAAAGACAAATTTGCCCTCCTATAATGTCAGTAACATATGTGCAGAAAATTTTGAGTGTCTACAGATGCCCCTCTTTATCATATTCATGCAATGCAATGGCCTGGATAGAATAAAGAATCCTAGACACTTGAAATGCAACAAGATAAACATGATGTAATATGTAGCAATATGATGCAAGTGTATGATGCATATGAATTACTTTCCAATATGCTGAGGATGATTGCCGGCTCCCTGTTGCTTCTACCGGTGATGGTATTGACAGCAAGCTTGGATGTATGATCCAAACATATCAGGATGTTGACGTTGGGGCTATCACCAAAGTCCTTAATCTTAGATATAGACTTTACTCCAAAGATGTGCATCTCGTGTACAAGAGATCTGTGGAGATAAAACTTCGTCTGTTTGAGGATATGTATAACATATTCCATCATCGATCCTCCTCGATGATGTTAATCCTCCCTGGTTTGTATCGCCAGGATATATCAATTTTCTGCTGGATTTACTGCCAACAACAGATGTTTTCAGGGCTGCCTGACCTTCGTTGACGTGTGAACCAACAGTTGACCAATCGTTGTAACCTCCACCGAGGATCTATTTGATCCTTTGTTGATGTGTATATCAACGGGTGAACTCCCTACTGGGGATGAATTCCAAGGCTGCTTTGATTTTGTTGATGTGTGTATCAACTGATGCAATCATCGAATGGCTTTCGATGCGACGTTGGGCTTACTTTCCAACGGCTGAACTGACGTCAAGGTTGGTTGGCATTCGCTAACATGTGTATCAGCATAAAACATACGTGGTAACCCCTGTCGGGGACCTGTTTGATCCTTGATGATGTGTGTATCAGTAGAACATGCATTGTAACCCCCGTCGGGGATATGCATTGGATCATCGTTGATGTGTGTGTCAACAGAACATGCGTTGTAACCCCCGTTTGGGACCTGTGTTGGATCATCGTTGATGTGTGTGTCAATGGAACATGCGTTGTAACCCCCACCGGGGATCTACGTTGGATCATCGTTGATGTGTGTATCAATGGAACATGCATTGTAACCCCCGTCGGGGATCTGTTTGTGGATAGATAACCATACGTTGTAATCCCCGCCGGGGATCCATTTGATCCTATGTTGACATGTATATCAACGGATAAACTCCCTGCTGGGGATGAATGCCAAGGCTGCTTGGATTTTGTTGATGTGGGTATTAACTGATGAACTCCCCGCTAGGGATGGATGCCAAGGCTGCTTGGCCTTTGTTGATGTGTGTATCAACTAATGCAATCATCGGATGGCTTTCGATGCGACGTTGGCTTTACTTGCCAACAACTGAACTGATGTCAAGGTTGCTTGACCTTCACTAACATGTGTATCAACGGAAAACATGTTTTGTAACCCCCGTCGGGGACCTGTTTGATCCTTTTTGATGTGTGTATCAGTAGAACATGCGTTGTAATCCCTGCCAGGGATCTACATTTGATCATCGTTGATGTGTGTGTTAACAAAACATTCGTTGTAACCCCCGCCGGGGACCTGCATTGGATCGTCATTGATGTGTGTGTAAACGGAACATATGTTGTAACCCCCACTGGGGATCTGCTTGTGGATAGATAACCATGCGTTGTAACCCCCGCCGGGGATCTGCTTGTGGACAGATAGCCATGTGTTGTAATCCCCGCTGGGGATTTGCTGGAAGGATTAAGATGACGACCCTGTGTTGATGGCACTGGACCTCTGTACGGTATTACCGAATGTGAACTGCAATGACTTGGATCATCGGTATAGTATACCCTATGTTCAGGTGAATACCTATGAATGATATGAAAGCCACAGTCGGGCCCGGAAAAAACTAGGATTTCAGGCTATTACGCTCAATCGCGTACAATTTTTATCCCTGATTTGGCCTTTTCAGCTTGTGAGAACTCCTTTGCAACTCGAACTGGATCGAGCTGGAGGGGTGGGACCCACGTAGGGGTGCCACAGGTACACCTACTACAGCCGTAGATGGACCTGCGGCCAATTGTGGACATTAAAGTCTTGTAGGTTGCTTTCATAAGTCATTTTCAAGTTGCACCGCAAAGAAAATCCGAGAGCACTTCTTCAGATTTGCTAAGTTCGGATGTCTTTTTGCAAATTCTGTCACCGTACAAGTGTTCTACACTGTCATGGTAACATATGCATGTACTTTTTTCCAATTTTTATCCGTTGGAAAATGACTTATCACATGAAATGCATCTAAGCACATAGTAGTGATTATGTATGCTCAAATAACTTGATCAAAAATATTCAACATAGTAAATGTTAGTATTAAATCATGCTGAACATAATGATGTGAAAAAATTTAACTTTTAAGACAGTCAAATTGGCACCTTTTTCCTGCTATTTCTTATCCTATTTGAGGATAAATGAGCACAGGTGAAAAAGTAAAGTAATTCTGGTAATTAGGCTACCCTTATGGATTGATGACTTTGATTTTTTAATACAAATAGGATTTATGTGACTGTGGGCAGGTGTGTTATTGAATGGCCACCTACTCATGCCTATGTGCATGTGGATAGTCCTATTTATAGAGGAAACTATGACAAAAATTTTCTAAATTATAGGCATTGAGCTGTCATGTATTTTTAACTCTATTGTATATGTATGTTAAAATGATCCATGCATGCATGTAGCCATTAGATGCATTTTGAAAAGCTCCAGGTTAGAAAATACCACACATTTTCTGAGGTGATTTGGATACTTATTGTCCAGATATTATGGATCTGGATTAGGCGAGTAGATCCCGCAGGACCACTTCTGGTGTACGGAGGAGGGCTTTTGAAGTGCCTCAAACCCATTCCCTTAAACAACTTCGTCGATTGGTGGAGGCAGTGATACGTCCAGTCTGGGTTGATGTCCCGGACGTCGATTAGGCTTCCATGTTTATGTCTGGTGAATGTGTTAGGATTAGATACCTACCCACGAGGATGACGATGGCATCATTCCATACTAGCGGAGGTCCCTGTAGCTGAGGGTTTCACTCATTGTCGCCTACAGTTGGAATTATTGACAGTAGATGTCATCACATGGATTCCATATTATGGGGAGCATTTGGCCACTAGATTTGAGGATGGGTACCCGACTGGTATCGTGTATGTGATTTCCACCCGTAGGGTTCCTCCTTTCATAGATGGAGGATGGGAGCTCTATTTAGGAGAGCGTGCTATTAGAAGCACCACAGGGGAGATCCGTATACCGATCTTACCTCCTGTCAGGCGTTATTGGCCTGTGTCGCAGTCACCCGTCATTGATATGCCATTGTTGGGTGTTGACGATTTTCCATGGTCAGAGGGTCCTTGCACTCAGGATGTATTTCAGCATTGGTGGATCCCTCGTATTATTGGAGTCCAGACCCGCGCCACTCAATTTATGGGGGATATGGTTCCAGGATCCTTGATGATGATGGATTGGCTAGCCTGTGTCCGAGATCTAACTCATGTGACACAGATTGACAGCTTGACCCAGAAACTGGACTGGGCACATTTCTTTATTTGGCATTTGGGCAGAGATCCAGTAGAGGCAGATTCGTTTGATCATTCTAGCACAGAAGCTGGCCCCTCAGATGACCCATTTGGATTTGTCAGCGCAGATCCTCCTTTTTATAGGCCTAACATCCCTATTAATAGAGATCTAGTGACTCATGAGGAGTTACATCCGGTGGACAGGATTGAATATGGTTGCCATATAGAATATGGTTGCCTACGTACTCCTGTGTATCAAGGAGATCAGGTCGACGTAGTTCGCCCCTTGGGAGGAGTTGAAAAGCTTAATCCCATGTGCAGGTCCTACTGTGGGGAAGAGAAAGTTTGATCATAGTTTGAGGATAAACTGCAAGGGTGAAAAGTTTGATCCCATGTTTGGGAGGACAAACTATAAACGTGAGAGGTTCAATCCCTAGTGGGATGACTAAAGTTGTAAGAGCACAGTGAAGCCAGGCTACTGGCTTAAAGAGTACGTTTCCCTGAGGGGTGAAGTATGGAAAGAGTTGTATGTAATGAAGGGTTGAAGAACCGAAATGACTGGTGATCTGATGATCCAATACCATGCTATTTGTTTGATAGCAACCACAGACATAGTACCGTTTCACGGTGTCTGAGTTGATGAGCTGTGGAAATTCATCGCCTTCCATTTCTTGCAATCTGGGAGCACCTCCTGTCAATACCTCTTTGACAATAAATGGGTCTTCCCAGTTAGGAGCGAATTTTCCCTTGAACTGATCTTGGTTGTCGAGGATATTCTTCAAAACCAAGTCATGTTGTTTAAACTGCCGTAGCTAGACTTCTTTGTTGTAGGATCGGGCAATCCTTTGTTGATATAACTGACCATGGAAGATAGTCGTGGTTCACCTTTCGTCTATTAGAGACAATTGGTGGTATCTGTCTTGTACCCATTGATCTTTATCCAGTTGAGGGTCCATCAACACTCCGAGGGATTTCATTTCTATTTCTATGGGGAGTACTGTTTCCATCCCATAGGTTAATGCGTCGGGGGTTACCCCAGTTGAGGTGTACATGGATGTTTTGTAGGCTAACAGAGTAAGATGCAATAGATCAGGCCATCCTTTATGGTTGGCGGACATCTTTTGCATTGTCTTCTTGATTTTTTGTTAGTCGCTTCGACAACACCATTCATCTTTGGATGGTAGATGACATAGTTAAGGTGTTTGATGTGGAATTTATTGCATAGTTCTGCCATAATTTTGTTGTTGAGGTTCTTAGCATTGTCTGATACAATCACCTCTAGTTGTCCATATCGACAAATGACATTGTTTTTAAGGAAAGCAATGATGACTTCTTTGGTAACCCTGGGGAAGGAGGCTGCTTCTACCCACTTGGTAAAGTAGTCGATCATGGTGAAGATGAAGTGATGTCCATTACTGGCTTTGGGCTCGATGGGCCCGATCACGTCCATTCCCCACATTGAGAAGAGCCAAGGTGAACTCATATTGTGGAGCTCCCGTGGAGGGGCGTGGATAGCATTCACATGAATTTGGCATTGATAGCATCTCTTGACGTGATCATTACAGTCAGCCTTGAGAGATAGCCAATAATGTCCTGTCGGGAGGATTTTCTTAATAAGAAGGGGGCCACTCATATGTGGGCTACATACTCCATCATGGACCTCATCCATGAGTCTCTGAGATTGATCCTTGTTCAGGCATCTGAGGAGACCTAGTCCTGCATCTCTCTTGTATAGTGCATCTCCGCTCAGGTATAATTTTATAGCAAATCGATGAATCCACCTTTGCTTAGTCAAGCTCGCCTCAGTGGGTGTAGATCCATCTCGCAAGTACTACTTGATATGCTGATACCAAGGTTGTTGGATGGGAGGTAGCTCATCCGATACTTCTCCAACATAGTTCCCATAGGCTAGTGCCTTTTGCAGGGCTAATGTGATGCTTGGCATGTGTTTCTTGTCATGTATGTGAATTAAGGAGGCGAAAGTTGCTAATGTGTCTACGAAGTCATTCCTATTACGAGAAATGTGTAGAAAGGAGATCTCTTTGAACTCCGAAGCCATCTGTAAAACTTGTCGATGGTAAGGCAGCAAATGTAGCTCTTTGGTTTGATAGATTCCCGTGGATTGTTTGACTATCAACTCTGAATCCCCAAAGAAAGTTAACCATCTGATACCCATTGAACAGGAAAGTTTTAGCCCCATGATACAGCCTTCATACTCAGCTATGTTGTTGGTGTTGACAAACTACAATTTGACGGCGACGGGATACTGCTCCCCCGTACCGGATACTAGAACTGGTCCAGCTCCAGAACTTTCCATATTAACAGCTCCATCAAAATACATGTTCCATGTTTGACGTGCATCGTACTGATGGTGTTACTGAATTATCATTACCCCTTCATTAGGGAAGTATGTTTCCAAGGGTTTGAAATCCCCTGAAGGTGCAGTAGCCAGTTGATCCGCAATTCCTTGACCTTTGATAGACTTTTACGTCACGTAAACCATGTCAAATTATTGCAGAATCAACTGCCATCTGGACAGCCGACAATTCAGTATAGGTTTACTGAACACATACCTGAGAGGATCTACGCATGATATGAGATGTGTTGTGTGCCCATGGAGGTAATGTTGTAACCTCATGGTAGCCCATGCTAAAGCACAACAAGTCTTCTCGATCAGAGTGTACTTGTGTTCAATGCTGCTAAATCTTTTCCTGAGGTAATAGATAGCTCATTCTCAGCATCTATCATCTTTTTGACCCAGCATGCAGCCCATGGTATTGTCACTTATGGACAAGTACATGAACAGCGGAACATCATCCCTGGGTGGTACCAAAATAGGAGTCGATGGTAAGGAAGGTCGTCTGGCACTCATCATTCCATTTCATGGAGGAGTCCTTCCTTAATATCTTGAAGATAGGCTCACATGTTGCTGTAAGTTGAGAAATGAACCTACTAATGAAGTTGACTCTTCCCAAAAATCCATGTATTTTCTTCTCTGTCTAAGGAATCGGCATTTCCATAATGGCATGGATTTTGGTAGGATCCAACTCGATTCCTTTATGACTGACTAGAAATCCTAGCAACTTACCTGATTTAACGCCAAAGGCGCACTTAGCTGGATTCAACTTCAAGTTGTACTTACTCAACCTGTTCAAAAGATTTTTAAGATGGTCTAAGTGGTCCTTCTCCTTCCAGGATTTGACGATGATGTCATTAACGTTGATCTCTATCTCTTTGTGCGTGCATTAAGTCGTGGAAAAGAGCCATCACAGCTCTCTAATAGGTAGCTACTGCATTTATGAGGCCGAAAGACAACCGTCTATAGCAAAAGATTCCCTAAGGTGTGATGAAAGCAGTTTTCTCACGATTCTCCTCAGCAACCATGATCTGTTGGTACCCAGCAAAGCAATCGGCGAAGGAGTTCATGCCGTATTGAGCAATATTGTCAATGAGAATGTGGATAAATGGCACAGAAAAGCTATCCTTAAGGCAAGCTTTATTCAGATCCCAATAATCCACGCAAACTTGCACCTTTCCTCCAGGCTTAGGCACGGGAACGATGTTAGATATCCATTCCGGATATGTGGACACCATGATAATACCAGTTTGAAATTATTTTACAATTTCTTCCTTCACCTTTAAACTCCACTCAGGCTTCAATCGCCTGAGTTTCTGCTTGACTGGCTTGAATCCCTCTTTGATGGGAAGGCGATGAAGAACAATGTCAGTGGACAAGCCCACCATGTCTTCATGAGACCATGAAAACACATCCTATAATTGGGTTAGTAGCATAACTATATTATTCCTCTGGTTTGGGGTAAGGTCTGAACCAATCTGGATAAACTTAGAGTTTTCTAAGGTTCCAAGATTGAAGGTGGTGGTTTGATCAAGGTTGGGTTTAGGTTTGTCTTCGACCCATTCTTTGATCTCCGGAGGCACCTCAATGTCCTCTTGTATTTCTAGCAAGTCTGAGTCCAACTTTTCATCAAAGTTACAATCCTTGTGGAGAAGAGGCATCTTATCTGCAAGTACAGGCACATCTAAGTTTAGAGTCCTGAAATAAAATATGCTTTCACTTAATACATATGAAACCATTTAATCATATACAATGTTAGCATGAATGGACAAAACAACTGCTAATACTATACAGAAAAGTAAACAGTTATGATATCTATAGGGCAGAAAGAAGTCATGCGCATTTTGCCCTTGTCGACCAATTTAAGGAGTGCTGCTCCAATTGGCAAGAGCAAAGTCATGGGGTACTGCAATAATGGAGGGGCTGTCATCGTCCTCCTTCTCCCGAATGATGACCATTATGTCTGGGCAATCATCTCTCTGGTGTATATCTGTTAGTATGTTCATCATGGATAATGATGCGTACACCTGACATCATTCTGACGATGTCTTGTTTAATTCTCTGTTCCTCTTCTTCCACCTTTGGACCTGAACAAATACTTCCTTCTCCTCTACCAGTATCAGCTTAGGAAATAACATAGCAATTACGTTGGCTGGCACCTTTATCGGAGATTGTGAGGACTCTAGATGTACAGGTGGAAACAATAGTCGTGTGGCTGACGTTGAAGGAATCTGCTTATGCTTATGTGGATTCCTGTACATGGAATTGGCAGAATAACCTAGTCCAACTATCCCAGTTTGACTAGACATTTGGATAGGGTGCTTAATACCCTGATGATTTTTACCCAGCCCTTGTCCTGGCTGGTGTCCCAATGACATCATTTCTTGAGTAGCTGTCATTACTTCGATAAAAATCTTGGGAATGGGAAATGGTGTCCCAATGGCATGATATTGAGGGTTGCTTACTTCCAAAGTGTGGAAACTGGCCGGCTCAATATCAGAATTGAAACTGATGAACGGCATGTCACCTGGTTGAGGGCATTCCGGTTCAGCGTTGACTGTAACTAGGCTATTGTTGATAATGTATTTAAGTTGCTGATGAAGAGTGGAGGGGACTGCCCCAGCCATATGAATCCACGGTCTCCCTAGAAGTAGGTTGTATCTTGTATCTATTTTGAGCACGTGAAAAGACACAAAATGTATGAGGACCAATCTCAATTAGTAGCTTAATCTCTCCGACTGAATTCCGGCGGGATTCATCAAAAGCTTTGATGATCGTATGGCTACTTCGGATTCGCTGGAGATTGACATTCATTTTCAGCAACGTAGCATAAGGACAAATATTCAAAGACTAACCTACATCTACCAAGACGCTAGTTAACATGTATCTGGAGGACAAAACCGTAATGTGTAACGGCTTATAATGACCAGTCCCTTCGGGTAGTATGTCATCATCAGTAAAAGAGATCACATTGTTGTTGAAAATGTGATCAGCTAGATGTTGAAATTTTTCCACATCCACTAATTTCGGCAAGTAGACTTCTTCCAAAACTTTTAGTAGAATCTTCCTGTGATCTTTACGAAGTTAAGACCAAGTCTAATATTGAAATTTGATGTGGAGCTTCTCTTAAGCTTAAAACCACCTTGGCTTCATTATGACCCATAACACGGAGGAATTTTTCAATCTTCTCCATGGGTATTTTTCCCTTTGATTTGATAGCAGGCTTCATCATCCGTTGGGGAAAATACAGTGGATTCTCCTTCGACACTGCAGCAGTTGTATGACATGTGGATCCTTTAGCTTCTCCATAATTCTAGGGAACTTTCTGTAAGTTAATAATAGGATATTGTGGTCAGAATGATAAGTTGATTGGCTTTGGAGCATCCACTTTCAAAGGATTGCTAATTCCTTTGAGTGGAATTGTGAATGATTTAACAGTCCTATCAGCCTCAGTGGATATAACTGCTACCAGTCCCTTCCATTTAGTGGGACAAGTATTTTAACTCTCAAATAGCATAGTATAATTATCTACCAATTGTAGGACACCGCTATCGATTAAGTTCTGAATAAGGTGGCGGAATGCCCAGCATTCATTCGTACTATGACCGCGAGAATGGGAGTGATATTGACATACTCCATCAAGGTTAAACCGTCCTGAACGGGGATTGATTGGAGGTAGGAGGAAAGTGATCCTTCCTTCATTGATTAGCATTTGAAGTATCTCCTCCATAGGTTGACCCAGGTATGTAAATTCCATTCTATTGGAAAAATCCTGAAGGGCTTTGGCAGTCGCTCTCTTCATCACTTTATCCTCCATTGTTTCATTTTTTGAACGTGACGATGGAATATTCATAATCAAGGGGAGGAGACTAACATGCTCCTAGCTAACTAATTGGCGTGTAACTTGATGTTGATAGATCACCAGTTCTGCCAATTACTTAATTTACTTGCATAGAGCTTTCATCTTTCGTTCCATCGCAAACTGGAACTTTGCATAATCCCATTTGTCAACATTGTCTTTGATGATCAGGGATGCTTCGCAGTTGAAATTGGAACTTTGTCCAGTGCTCCAATTAATCATGCTGACCTTTTCCTCTTTGTACGGACAAAGAGGGTTGTCTTGCACATGAGGTTGATATGGTTTGGTGACCACAATCTCACCGTTGTCTATTAAATCTTTGATCTTGTGTTTCAAGGCCCAACAATCTTGAGTATCATGTCCTGGTGTCCCGGCATGATAAGCACATTTCCGAGTAGCATTAAAACCCTGTCCATTAGAGCTGGCTGGTGGAAGAAGATACGTTATTTTCTTTTGAGTTGTCAGAAGATTGAGAATGTTCTCGAGTGAATCCCCTAGGGGTGTGAACACTCAAGGGCATTTGACTTCTCCACCTTTTGGTAGAGGGTTTGAAGACTGTGCTTGAAAGGGACTGTAATTTCTCCTTTGGATAGACATGTTCTGATTGCCTTTTTGACCCTGTAGTATCAGGGAAACATCCTCCCCTTTCTTTTTATGGACCCTCCGGGGGTTGTTTCCATGATTTTTGGATTGGATGAGCTCAGCAACAGCTTTGAGAGCGGCTAGGTCTTGAATCTTTCCTAACTTCAATCCCATCTCAACCATTTCTCCATGTTTGATCATTTCAAAAAATGGTTTACCGATGCCAGCTAAGACTCTTTCATAGAAAGGAGCTTCTTGTATTTCGATAAAGGCCATGACCATCTCTGACTCTGTCATAGAAGGAGTTACTTGAGCAGCAAGTTGCCTCCACCTTCGAGCATATTCTCTAAAAGACTCATTGGACTGTTTTTTGACCTTGGTAATCTGGTATCGGTCAGGAGCCATTTGAGACTGGAAGCTATATTGTGTGAGGAATGCGTGAGCTAGCTCTTCCGAGCTATGGATCTTTGAATTGTCTAATCTGGTATACCACGAACGGGCTTCTATAGTCAGACTCTTTTAGAGCAGCAGCATTCCGAGCTTCTCGTCCTCTACATAAGATCCAAGTTCTCCAATAAACACCTTCAAATGTGTATAAGGATCTCCAAACCCATCATACTTTTCAAAGTTAGGAGTTTTAAACTTTTTTTGGTTAATGAATACCAGGGAATATACAAAGGTCAGCATATGAAACACTCCCGTGTGCTCCAATTCCTTTGGTAGTGCGAAGGGACTCTTCCATTTGAAGAACTTTCTATCTGATGTCATCGGTGTCTGAATCTCTTGTGAGATGGGCGGCATCGTGACTTTTGTTGGTTGTATCCAACTGTAGTTCAAGTACTGTAATGGCTTTGTCAGAACCTTTAGTTTCCCCTTGTGTGGAGGATTCAGCATGTATGGGTATCTTTGGACCCTGAGTAGATTGATGTAGTTCTTTAAGCAGAACAGCCAAATCTGTAATTTGTTTACTTAATCCGTCAAACTCTTCGCGAGAAACTGGATTATACTAGTCAGATGAAGATATGATTGGCTGTAGGCCTGCAGCCTTTTTGGACTTTGACCGGGGCAATAGGTTCGAATGCTTCCCTACGACAGAATTTGTATAGTTTAGTTTTAGGGATGGTGTAAATGTTAGCATGCTATGTGATGTGTCCGTTTTAGGCATTTTGTCCTGCAACACGGATGTTAGCTGTTTGTAATACAGGATAGCATGTTAATATGTATATGCACATATTTCTTCATATTTCTCATTACATGGAGATGAATATGGAATGTAAATTATAAGTAATTTGAAATGAGAAAGCATGAAGAGACTTTCCTCCGCGTTTGGTTTATCAGAGGCTGACCTATCTTAGGTTTCTCTCGCGGCTTTTCGGCATGAAGGTTCCCAAATCATCGCAATTTTCTCAACGGGAAGTTAATCCGGTCTTTCAACTGGAGCGAATTTGGGTGGTGCCTTTCCTGAGCCTCGTTGGAATTAGTCTTCCTACGAGTCCAGTAATCAAACACCGACAAGATAGCCTCCTGGTGGAGGGACCACACAACATACATTCATATACAACGTGTCTCACCGTTTATGAAAATGATGACATGTGCGAAGCACTAATATCACAAGCATATATAATGTAAAGCATTAATCGCAGTAAAGATATGCATTCGTACACATTCATCATAACTGTAAATGCAACATCCACACACAAGCATATAATAGTTTTGAAAAGCTTGTAATAGCGACTAAAGTCCTCTTACTGGTATCCCCAACGAAGTCGCCACCTGTCGACGTCGGGATTTTTATTTGTCCCTTTTCGTTACCTGTTTTGTGTTCTCATTTTATGTGAGATTTGTTTCAAAAAACAAGTGAAAAAGGTCCGACATGTGTAATGTCGACGATGGACTATTAAGAGTCGCCAATTGGTTTTTTAACTGGTTGTACCAACACAACCGAGAAAAGGTCTTCACATTGACCCAGTGATGTGACACTGCTAAACGGGTCTGTGAAACCGAGATTCATTTAGGGTCCGGGGACTTGATTATGCGGAGGGAAGGTGTTAGGCACCCCCCAACATCCATGTTACCATGGTGACCGCCACTTTTCAAGAAACTGTTATATGAATGTGTGTGTGGGTCAATGTGTTGTTATTTGGAAGTAGTGCTATGTCTCGTTCGCACCCATATACATAGGGTTTGAATTTATGTAAAAATTCAGTTTTAACAAGATATAGCAGTGATGTTTTGCAAAAAGAGGTTTTTCAAACCCTGTGCTCAATAGTAATTGAGGCCTTTGATACTTCCATTTTATTAAATATTCGGCTTGATTGCTTTTATTTTCGAGATGCGAAGCATCTTCGAGAAAATAATTTACAAAGCAGTGTCGAACTCCTCATGGGCATGGAAACCATCAGAGGAAATTCGAACACCATGAATAATTTTACAATCTGCTTACAGCTGAAAAGGTCCATCACGGGAACCGAATCTAGATTCAGTGGACTGAATCTATCATCACATGATTCATAGGCACAGATGATGCTGCAATTGATATAAATGCAGTAAGCATGTATATATATATATATGTGTGTGTGTGTGTGTGTGTGACGCCCCCAAAATAGGTATATAACACCCATTCTGAGTCGTCAAATACATGGTACAGAAAGAAAACTACAACTTCAATAATACAATTGTCGTGCAAAATACGACAACACATACTGTGAGTTTAAATACAAATATTGTCTTCTAGACAATATCCACACTCAAATAAGTCCTCAATACAATTATTCAAATACTATTTTACAGAAATAGTGAGGACTACTAAAAATATCTTTCTAGAACCATCACTCCATACCCCGACTAGATCCTACTATGTTCACACCTCCTGAGAAGAAAAATGGAACAACAAGGAAAAGGGTTAGCTCAACCAGCCTAGTAAAGAATATTATGACTAAGATAATATACAACAAATTATCATTAGTATTCAACATGAAAAAATCTGATAGAATATAATCGACAACAAGTTTTAGATCAACAACTGCAGCGGAAACAACAAACCATTATAAGAGTCAAGTAGAGAATGAATTCTACTATCTTCTAAGATTTAAAAGTCCATCATCAATATTTTATCCCTGTAACATCAATTAATAATCATCTTTATCCAAATATTCATCTTTGCACTACAGGTCAAAAATATTCATTTGTATCACCTGTCAGTCATGTTCATCTCAACGTCTGTTCATCTTTGCACTACAGGTCAAATATATTCATCAAGTAATCATACATATTTGCACTACAGGCCAAAGATATTCAGTAATATCATTATTTAGGACTGAGGATGATGAAAAATATCTTAAAGAGAACGAATCCAGTGAGACAGAAGGACAAATAGTAGAGATTCGTGTAACAGTTTATCCAAGATCAATAATACTTCATAATAATCAATTGTGAAGCAGAATTCAAAAATAAAGATCAAAACATGGATACAATCAAAGATAGTAACCATAATAGACATCTTGGACAAAAAGGGAAAATTTTATTTTTCGGTGAATAGTGCCGTATTCGTGAATAGTGCCGTATTCGTGAATAGTGCCGTATACGTGAATAGTAACCCCGACACAAAAAGTCTAAATTTGATAAAAACTCATGTTAATATTTCAGCATAATGATATTAAAGAAAATAATATCATTTAAGAAGAAAATAATATCCATTACCTCAAAATATCAGTACTTCTGGTCGGAATACTGGTATAAGGCTGAAAGAAACTTGCTCTAATGAATATAAACTCTCAAAGTATCTAAATACTCACAAAATACACTCAATAATCTAGAGAGAGAAGGAGAGAAAATTTGTTTCTGGTGTGATTTTTAATTCTAACTTAGCCCTCTATTTATAGGAAAATGTTAGCACGCCGAAGCAGACTTAACCTGCAACCTGATGGCTTTACCTGCTACTATTCCTACCCACCACATTTGAATAAAAATCTCAGCACATTTCTTCACCAACCAAGAGTGGGGCCCACCAATTCTAGAATTTTCTACCAAAATGATTAACTCCGAAAATTCAACAATTTCTGAACCAATCATCTCGTAAAATTTATAATAAATCATACGTTCATTTTTAACGGTTCAAAATTTGTGGACATATACTCGACTTATATATGTATAACATATGCAAAAATTACCACGATCCAACGGTCGGATTAAAAATTATAACCCCCCGTAAAATATCTCAAAACCCCTAATTTTTAATACCTCCATTCCGACAAAAATTCTGATAAAAACCTCAACATTAACTCCTTCATTTTTAACCACAAAAATATATCCCTCATTTATATCCATATAAAATAAATATTTCCTTATCATATGAATCAATAATTAATTATTCACAAATAATATTACAGAATCACATTTATGACAACCAGGCCGTTCCCAGGAAAGAGGGGGCTTTCCAATAAGAATTTCTCCTTACTGGCGCGCAATTAGATGACCAAACCTCTCCTTAGACATAACTTTCTAGACATTGCCAATAATGTTATCTAATAATATTATTCAAATAATATAAATTATTGATTTGATAAAGGAAAATACTGTGCAGCAATAATTATTGAAACAACAATAATATAAAATATCAACGCATCAATTATTGAATCAATAAAATAAAATATTGAATAATAACTATTGTAACAATTATTGAGTAGTGCATTCTTATGTAAGAATCAATAATTGGTGTAATACCGTGTGCAACTGTATTTTAATCACCAGGTATTCCAACAGTATTAACGGTAACAACTACGTCGTTATTTATAAACAACTTATACTTATCGTTTTCTTCATCCAATAGCTTTCCGTTATGGGGCCCACAAAAGGCTGCGCCGTCGTACGAATATTCCCCGACAGCAAGAATATTCCACGACCAAACGAATATTCCCCGACAAAATGAATATTTTATAACCACTTGCTTATTTTGCAAAATTTGCATATTTGACCCATAACCAAAGTATTATATCAAATTAACCCCTTATTATTCACAATAATATTTAGAGAAAATTTGATTTTATTCATTAATAAGCTGGGGTCTTACAACCTCCCCTCCTTATGAAATTTCGTCCTCGAAATTGACGTACGTACCTGATATTTCGAAAAGGTGAGGATACCTCGCTTTCATTTCTGATTCCAACTCCCATGTCATTTCTTCAATAGCATGGTTTCTCTACAAAACCTTAACTTGTGGTATAACCTTTGTGCGTAGGACATGATCTTTCCTATCCATGATCTTAACAGGTACCTCCTCGTACGTTAAATCTTCAACTATTTCGTCTGGTTCTAACTCAATAATGTGGTTCGGGTCTTTAACATATTTACGAAGTATAGATATGTGAAAAATATTATGAACACGAGACATTCTTGGAGGTAATGCGAGTCTATATGCCACATTTCCTATTCGCTTAAGAATCTCAAATGGACCAACAAATCTTGGTTTGAGCTTTCCTCTCTTCCCAAATCTTGTAACTCCCTTCCATGGTGCAACACGTAACAATACATGATCCCCAATATTAAATTCCACGTCCTTCCGATGAAGATCCGCATAACTCTTTTGTCGATCATGTGCCGTTTGTATACGTTGTCGAATCGTTTGGATCTTCTCTGTAGTCATGCGTACCGACTCTGGTCCCAACAATGTTGCTTCACCCACCTCGTCCCAGCATACTGGAGAACGATATTTTCTTCCATACAACGCCTCGAATGGAGCCACACCTATGCTCGCCTGATAACTGTTGTTGTAGGAGAATTCCACCAATGGTAGGTACTTTTCCCAACTCCCTTTGAGATCTAGAACACAGAGTCTTAATAGATCTTCAAGAGTTTGAATAGTCCTCTCTGATTGTTCGTCCGTTTGAGGATGGTATGCCGAACTGAATCGTAAATCCGTGCTCATAGCTTTCTGCAAGCTAACCCAAAATCATGAAGTGAATCTTGGGTCACGATCTGAAACTATGGATACTGGCATGCCATGCAATCTCACAATCTCGTTCACATATATACTAGCAAGACGTTCAAGGGAATAAGTCTCACGTATCGGTAAGAAATGAGCAGACTTTGTTAATCTATCAACAATAACCCAGATCGCATCTATGCCTTGAGAAACCTTGGGAAGACCTGCAACGAAATCCATGGTAATGTGTTTCCACTTCCATTTTGGGATCTCAAGTGGTTGCAATGGACCCTTTGGTACATTTTGGTACTCCCAGGATGGATTGCAAACGGTGTGTTGTGTGCCTCCATCATTATTCTATGCATCAATTCAAAATCGTTAGGAACACAAAGTCTGAAGTTGACTCGAAGTATTCCTTCTTCATCGATTCTTGCTTCTGGAATAGCACCTTCTTGCACTTTCTTCTTCATACGCATCAGCTCTATGTCCGTAGCTTGAGCAGCTTTAACTTTATCGATTAAAGTCGGTTCTACTCGTATATTTGATATCATCATGTGGGTACTTGGAGCCTTCATCTTTATCTCCATCCTTTGCAATTCATGCAAAATAGGC
Organism: Panax notoginseng; assembly: GCA_016801055.1. Lineage (NCBI taxonomy): Eukaryota > Viridiplantae > Streptophyta > Magnoliopsida > Apiales > Araliaceae > Panax > Panax notoginseng. The sequence goes on along the minus strand of CM029015.1, from coordinate 64,171,178 downwards.
CTTTGTGTTAACAATTTTGCACTCGTACCCGCATATGATCTTCTACTCAATGTGTCAGCTACTACTTTTGCTTTTCAAGGATGATATTGGATGGTATGATCGTAATCTTTCAACAGCTCGAGCCAATGTCGCTGCCGCATGTTGAGTTCCTTTTGGGTGAAGAAATATTTGAGGCTTTTATGATCTGTATAGATCTCCACTTTCTCCCCATACAGGTAGTGTCTCCAGATCTTCAACGCGAAAACGACTGCTGCCAACTCCAAATCATGAGTAGGATAATTCCTCTCATATTCTTTGAGTTGTCGCGAGTCATAGGCTATGACTTTCCCATGTTGCATGAGAACACATCCTAACCCTTTGCCTGAAGCATCGCTGTAGATAACAAATTCATCCGAACCAGATAGTATTGTCAGAACAGGTGCCGAAATGAGTCTCCTCTTGAGTTCTTGGAAACTCTTCTCGCATTCCTCACTCCATACGAATTTTGTATCTTTCCGAGTCAGCTGAGTTAACGGAGTAGCGATTCAAGAAAATCCTTCCACAAATCTCCGATAATAACCAGCTAAACCTAGAAAGCTACGTACTTCGGTTACCGACTTCGGTTGCTCCCAACTTTCTATGGCTTTAATCTTCGCCGGGTCGACAGATACTCCATATTTTGACACCACGTGCCCAATGAATGCTACTTCCTCAAGCCAGAACTCGTATTTCTTCAGTTTGGCATATAGCTTATTTTCACGAAGCCTTTGCAATATCAGCTTCAAATGGCGCTCATGATCTTCACTGCTTTTGGAATAGATGAGGATGTCATCAATAAAGACAACAACGAACTGATCCAAATATTCTTTGAATACACGGTTCATCATATCCATGAAGGCAGCAGTAGCATTAGTCAATCCAAAAGACATGACTAAGAAGTCATAATGCCCGTACCGAGTTCTGAAGGTATTCTTTGGAATATCCTTAGTTTTAATCTTCAGCTGATGATATCTAGAATGAAGATCGATCTTTGAAAAGAATTGTGCTCCTTGCAACTGGTCAAACAGGTCATCAATGCGAGGTAGCGGATGTCTATTCTTGATAGTGACATGATTCAATTCTCGATAGTCGATACAAAGTCGCATACTTCCGTCTTTCTTCTTTACGAATAACACAGGAGCACCCCAAGGAGATGTACTAGGACGAATAAAACCAATGTCCAACAACTCCTGTAGTTGGACTTTTAACTCTTGAAGTTCAATAAGAGCCATTCGATATGAGATTTTAGAAATGGGCTTTGTACCGGGTTCAAGGTCAATAAAGAATTCAACTTCACGTTCTGGGGGTAGACCAGGAAGTTCTTCAGGAAATACATCGGGAAATTCTCTAACAATAGAAATATTATTCAAGTCTGACTTGTCTTTGTTCAAATCCTTGACATGGGCTAAGAAAGCTTGACATCCGTTTTTTAATAAATGAATAGCTTTGTGGCTTGATATGACAGTGACTGATCTTAGTGGTTTAGTAGTTTGAATTCGTATGACAGGTTGGTTAGGAATATGAAAACTAACAACCTTACGAAAACAATCAATTTTAGCATGATGAGTGGTTAACCAATCAATTCCTAAAATCACATCAAAAGCAAGTATCTTTAAAGAGATAAGATCAACAGGTAATGTGATAGTGCCAACTTGGATCATGCAAGATTTATAAACTGTAGATGTAATGAAGGTTTCACCCAACGGAGTTTCAACAGATAAGTCAAAGTCCAATTTCTCCGGAGTCAAGTTTAAACGTTGAGCACAAGCAGGAGAGATAAAAGAATGGGCAGAACCGGTATCTAGTAAAGTATAAACTTCGTAAGAATTCAAGATTAGCTTACCCGTGATCACCTCGTACGGGTTTCTCCCGTTTTGGCCAGTCACGACAAACGCTATTCCAGGAACCGCTGATTTTGACGTATCCAGGACAGCTTTTGGAGTCACCATCCCTGCTGAACTTGGTTTTGCTACAGAATACTCTCGAGCTATATGACCCTCCTTTCCACAGTTATAACATACCTTAGATTGTTGTGGGCAGTTTGGGCTGATATGTCCCTCTTTCCCACATTTGTAACATACGACCGGTGGTCGTTCTCCTCCCCTATAAACAGTTGATATTTGTGCTGACATCTTCACGTTATCATTGTTGTACCTTCTCTTCTTGAAATCTCCTCCCGACTCGCTCCTTTTATTATGACAACCACGATTACCACCAGAGTGGTTACCGCTTTTGTCCGAATATTTTCCTCCCTGCTGGTTTTCATTGCTTCGATGACTGCCGCCACCGGTATGACCCTGGTTGTGGTCCCTCGGTTGTAAATACTCATTATCTCGCTCTAATAATTGAGCCATGTTTACAACATCTGAATATAAAGAAAATTTATGAGAGATAAGATATTGTCGAATCTCGGGTTTTAGACCTCTCAGAAACATCCTTGTCACTCGTTCCTCATTTTCGACCAAATGAGGTGCAAACCTGGATAACTCTGCAAACTTCGCCTCGTACTGGGACACCGTCATGTTGTTTTGTTCCAGTCTGATAAACTCCACCTCCTTCATATGACGAATACTTTCAGGAAAGTACTTGTCATTGAACAGTTTTTGAAATGTTTCCTAGGACATGTTGAGTGCGTCAGGCTGGGTACGCTTCACACACTCCCACCAGTAGTCTGTCTCACCGCGGAACATAAAGGTGGCGAATGGAACCTTCTGATCCTCCGTGCATCCCAAGACATCGAATATCTTGGTAATTTGCTTGACCCACGTTTCCGCCATGATCGGATCCGGCTTTCCCTTAAATTCTGGTGGTCCCAATTCTTTGAACTACTTTGCTGTGACAAACCGCGCGTTGTTATCATTTCCACCTGTATTCTGCACACGAGTCTCCCTCGTCTGATTTTGTATGAACTACAAAAAGCTCCTAAACATTCCATCATTCATCGTTTGCTCAGTAACGTTATTTACAGGAGGAATATTGCCTTTCTGTTGCACGTTCCCCTGGGTGGTGATCAAAGGTGTCTCCACGGTCTGATTTACTCCATTATTAACGTTCTCGGTTGTCATTCTTAAATACTGCCATAAAACAAGGGTTAATTGTAGCATCCCCAGATCCCGGTCCTAATCACCAAGGATCTGGTATACTATTTCTATAGCTATTGCGGAAGATATAAACATAAATTGTTTATACATTAAACTTTTATACATCATTTCCAAGGTCTACAACCTTAACTTAATACATACCTTCAAATACTTAAAGGTTTACAATGTTATTTTCGTCAGAAAATTTAATAGATCTAACTACACCATAATTTAATCTTGCACTTTGTCTTCGCTTCTGTCTTTACTCAAGCTTTCATCTTAATCTGAAAATTTTATCATGATATAGCAAGGGTGAGCATCAAATTTGCCCAGCAAGTTTAAATTTATTTGAGGATATATCATGATTGAAAGAATTGAACAATAAGCTAGCTAACTTTCAACAATATAAACATTGTGAAAGAGCATGAACAAATTTTCTTAGCTGAACGACCAAGTCAATAAAAATGAATGGTCAACCATAAACATGAACAGATTAACTGAACCAAATGGTAATGAAGGTGATCAGCCTTTCATACCTGATGAACATTTACAATATGCACAACGTGCGAATCAATAATCAATATAGACGTGAATAATCAACAACAATTATTCATTAACATGCTTTGAACATACAACTCAAGTTTGAGTTAAGGAAAACTTGCCTGATTCGTTGACTACTGCTACGCAGTTTAAGTTAACTTCTTTTGGTAAGACCTATCATTAATAATAAGATTGGTCTTTCAATCAGCATATTCTACTTTGTATCATAATACAATTACTTTGTCAATAGATTATCTAACACTTGATCAAATTTTAGATAACATCCTAACACATCGGTATTATTATCATTCTTGGATAATTTTTCAATCACTGTATCATATTCATTATGATTAAACACTTAATCTTATACATTATAAGTTCTTCTTTATACTCTAATAAGTCAAATACTAATCCAACAACCTGGATTTTAAATTTAACAACAAAATCCAGCAGACTGGATACAGAATCCAGCAACCTGGATTCAACAAATTTCCAATCCAGCAAGCCAAACTACAATCCAGCAAACTGAATTACAAATCCAACAACTAGATTGCAATCCAGCAAGCTGGATTCAACATATTTTCAATTCAGTAAACTTCTTTTCAATCCAGCAAGCTGGATTCATCAGATTTTCCAATCCAACAAGCTGGATTCCATATCCGTTCACGAAAATACCAAATCAACTTATTATTTTTCTATCCTTTGTACAAACATGTATACACATATTTCATACACAAAAAGTATTTTTTCAAAATTTTTCAACTTCCTTTGGTATTTTTTAAAAAATCATTTTTAGTTAATTCCTTAAGAAATTAGCTACCTCGTGCTTAACTCCAGAAATTCCCATCTCTTGGCACAATCTTATACGTCTTAATGTGACACTGCAGTTTAAATTTCGTGGCCATTGGAGTTATAGAACTCCGGTTATAACCATTTTCGTCAGAAAATCACAGAAATTGAAATGGTCATAACTTGGTCATTTTAACTCGGAATGAGTTCATTTTTGGACACAAGGTACTTGATATCATCTATTTTCATGTCCCAAAAGGCCAGAATTTTTCTCACAAATTAAGTTGCCGAAAATGCCCTTTTAAAAATTTGGGCAGAAGTTAAAATAGCATTTTGCAGTTTTTCGTACTTTATTAAATATTTTCCATACGGAAATCTACAACTCCTTTTTCAGTGATTCCACTTGGAGATGTTAGATAACTTATCATAGTATACTCCCAAATGTTTCCAGAATTTTTGCATGCCCAAAAAATGACTAAACTGCCCTTACTCTTTGACTGTCCAAAACAGTCTATTTTTCCTTAAAATACACAAAACTATTTTTGCTAAATCAGTCACTACAACTTGTGTACTCAACATTTTTGAGTTCTACCACTTGGGTTTAGTAGTTAACTTACATATCTAGCACCTCTCTTTGACGGATCGCAAAAAGAAGGTGTAGATCAAAAACGATGGAAATCTAAAGTACATAAAAAATTTTAGGACTTAGAAACTAGAAAATCACTTTTTCTTTACTTTAGATTTCCAACTAAAACAACACCCAATATGGGTAGATCTACACATAAAACACTCATCAACATGTATATCTAGAGTTTTGAAGATCAAGAACATAACTCCATGTTTTGATTTAAAACAACAAGAATAACTAGCTAAATCTTGTTTAATACCTTAATATCTTGCTAGCCCTTCTTCATCTTTCAAAGTAGGTGATGATCTTAGTTAGCTTGAAGATCAAAACCTCTCTCTCTCACCTCTTGGAGCTGCCAAACCTCCTCTTTCTCTCTTCCTCTCTCTAGTTCTTTCTCTTTCTTTCTTTTCCTCTTTCTCTTTCTTCTCTTCTCTTTCCCTTATCTTCTTTTCTTCTTATCTTTTTCCTCTCTTATCCGTTCCTTCTCATTTTCTCTCTATCTTATCCGGCCATGTGGCCTTATCTTGTCCAAGTCTTGCTTTGATTTAATGTAATATCTAATGTACATAATGTCCAAAGTGTCCTTTCTTCAATTGGGCTCCAAGTTTGGCTCCTATACTTTTAATTCCATTGGGCTTCTAAATTAATTTCTTGGGCCATTGAAACATTATCATATTCCAATGTCTTTCCATTTTACCCACCCTAAATATTTAATTAGGGTGTCCATTCCAAATATAGAATTTAAATCACCACTCTTGTATATTAAATTCTATAACCCAACTAAACTTGTTTTAATTAAGTTATAAAATTAATAACTTGAGATAATAAAAATATATCTCTTAACTTAATATTATTTTTAATATTATTGTTCTCCCACAAGTGGGTCTAGTTTGGGCCCTTAATTAATCTAATTGAGCTAACAAATTTAATTGTTTTACTTACTAACAAAACTAACTTGGGCTTTCAATCCCTAATTAAATTGGGTCAATATAATACTTGTCCCATACATAATATATTGGGCTAGATTAAATAATTTAATCACACTTAGTCACTTTATCTACAAGTCTCATGCTTAATAATTAATTGGGCTTGTTTAAATAATATAACTTCCTTAGTCCATAAAATTTAATCCTTTTGGACTCTAAATAAATTAATGGGCTATGATATTATTATAGTCCATTACTTTTAATACTATTTTACCCTAATTATTTAATTATGGTTTTTATTTCTCACTCTAGAAAATAAATTCTTTACTCATGCATTTTTAATTTCATAACTTTTAAGTTATTTAATTCTTCATTCCTAATATATAATTAGGATTACACTAGTTTCTTTTATTTGATTATATAATAAACAAATATAAACCGTCACATAATATTCGTATTCACTTACTCACATAATCATTAAATAAATTATGTCATGCTCCACAAATCTCTTAGATTAGGTCACTAGTATATATTTTTAATACTAGAACCACTAAATAACAATAACCATTTTGGTTATTTAATTCACATACTTAATTATGTAACTTATTCAAGTTATACAATTTATATTGTATAATTAAACTTAATTTCCTCCTCCTTTCCATAAATTGTTTTCAAACAATTTATTTATATATTAAATATATAATTTAATATATTCAATCATTTATTCAAATATGAATTTAATTTACTAACTGCTTTGATACCAATATACATATTTACATATTGGATTTCATCTCATATTTTTACTTTACCTTATTTGGTATAATATTAAATATTATACTATTATTCAAGCAACATATTTCACTTCTCACACTAATTTTGATTTTTCTTCATAAAAAGCTAACTGTTGACTTTGAACAAAAGTAAACCTTTACACATTTTGTGTTTACTGTCCATTCTGACTAATCTTGACGTTGCGGACGCAACCGAGCAGTCCATGCTTATAAATTCTATCTCTAACTCAAATTTTGAGTTTTAAATTACTCCCTTCTTATTGTTAATCGTATTAACTAACGACTTTATACTTATTCAAATTCTTATTTGCCATTCAAGGCCAACGTTCAAGCTATGTTAATTACTAACATAGTTTTATCTTGATCCTTATATCAATAACTTAATTCATCATTCCTCTTGCTAAAATATATATAGCACCTTACTAAGTATATATATTTCTATACATATACTCATCTTCGTTTAACCTTATAACATCTCTTCATGTGAAATCTTATCTCCTTACTAAAATTTCTATATGTACTTATATAACATTTCTTAGACTATTCAGTTCACACCGAATTTACAGGTATCGTAATACCTTATTCTCGATATTCCTTCAAGTACATATTAATTCATTTCTAGGGTTTTCAAATTTTGTAACCCATATTTCTTTATCCTCATTCAATTAAGAAACCATATAGGTTCTTCTTAAAAAATTTGAAATCCTTAAAATTCCTTCACAGAAACGTCAATTTCATACACTTATTTTCTGTCTAGGTTAATCTTATAACCTTTAATCCATCATTTTAGGATTTTAATAATTATCTAAATTCTCGGGTTGTCACATTAATAGTCATGTCATATATTATCCCTATACTCTGACCGACCAAATAAACACCAAATAAACTTAGTCAGGTCATACTAACGAATGAATTCCCCGTCTCTCCCCTCCTAGTTCTTGTCTCACATCTCAGCCAGGGATCACATCCCTAAGCTCTGATACCAACTGTTACGCCCCCAAAATAGGTATACAACACTCATTCTGAGTCGTCAAATACATGGTACAGAAAGAAAACTACAACTTCAATAATACAATTGTCGTGCAAAATACGATAACACATACTGTGAGTTTAAATACAAATATTGTCTTCTAGACAATATCCACACTCAAATAAGTCCTCAATACAATTATTCAAATACTATTTTACAGAAATAGTGAGGACTACTAAAAATATCTTTCTAGAACCATCACTCCATACCCCGACTAGATCCTACTATGTTCACACCTCCTGAGAAGAAAAATGGAACAACAAGGAAAAGGGTTAGCTCAACCAGCCTAGTAAAGAATATTATGACTAAGATAATATACAACAAATTATCATTAGTATTCAACATGAAAAAATCTGATAGAATATAATCGACAACAAGTTTTAGATCAACAACTGCAGCGGAAACAACAAACCATTATAAGAGTCAAGTAGAGAATGAATTCTACTATCTTCTAAGATTTAAAAGTCCATCATCAATATTTTATCCCTGTAACATCAATTAATAATCATCTTTATCCAAATATTCATCTTTGCACTACAGGCCAAAAATATTCATTTGTATCACCTGTCAGTCATGTTCATCTCAACGTCTGTTCATCTTTGCACTACAGGTCAAAGATATTCATCAAGTAATCATACATCTTTGCACTACAGGCCAAAGATATTCAGTAATATCATTATTTAGGACTGAGGATGATGAAAAATATCTTAAAGAGAACGAATCCAGTGAGACAGAAGGACAAATAGTAGGGATTCGTGTAACAGTTTATCCAAGATCAATAATACTTCATAATAATCAATTGTGAAGCAGAATTCAAAAATAAAGATCAAAACATGGATACAATCAAAGATAGTAACCATAATAGACATCTTGGACAAAAAGGGAAAATTTTATTTTTTCGGTGAATAGTGCCGTATTCGTGAATAGTGTCGTATACGTGAATAGTAACGTATACGTGAATAGTAACCCCGACACAAAAAGTTCTAAATTTGATAAAAACTCATGTTAATATTTCAGCATAATGATATTGAAGAAAGTAATATCATTTAAGAAGAAAACAATATCCCTTACCTCAAAATACCAATACTTCTGGTCGGAATACCGGTATAAGGCTGAAAGAAACTTGCTCTGATGAATAGAAACTCTCAAAGTATCTTAGTACTCACAAAATACACTCAATAATCTAGAGAGAGAAAGAGAGAAAACTTGTTTCTGGTATGATTTTCAATTCTAACTTAGCCCTCTATTTATAGAAAAATGTTAGCACGCCGAAGCAGACTTAACCTGCAACCTGATAGCTTTTGTGACGCCCCCAAAATAGGTCTATTCCACCCAACCCATTCTGAGTCGCCAAATACATGGTACAGAAACAACTATAACTTTATTAATACATTTGTCGTGCAAAATACGACAACATATATACTGTGAGTTTAAATACAAATATTGTCATCTAGACAATATCCACACTCAAATAAGTCCTCATTATAATTATTGATACATTATTTCACAAAAATGGTGAGGACTACTAAAATAACTTCTAGAACCATCATTCCATACCCCGACTAGTACTCGCTACATTCTCGCCTCCTGAGAAAAATGGAACAAAAAGGAAAAGGGTGAGCTCAACTAGCCCAGTAAAGAATATTATGACTAAGATAATATACAACAAATTATCCTTAGTCTTCAACAGGGAAAAATTTAATAGAATACTAACAACAAGTTTTAAATAAATATTCGCAGCGAAAAATAATAATTCATAGAAGAGTTACGTAGATAATGAAATCTACAATTATCTATGAATTTAAAATTCATCATCAACATTTTATCCCTGTAACATCAATAAATATCTAGAATCAAATAGTCATCTTTGCACTACAGGCCAAAGATATTCATCAATTGGTCATGTTTATCTCAACACATGTTCATCTTTGCACTACGGGCCAAAGATATTCATCAGAAATCATTCATCTTTGCACATCAGGCCAAAGATATTCAGTTATATCATCATTTAAGACTGAGGATGATGAAAAATATTTAAAAAAAATGAATCCGGTGAAGCAAAAAAATAATTATTAAGGATTCGTATTTCAGCTATTCCATGTCCAAAAATACCTCATAAATAATCATGGTGAAGTAAAATTCAAGAATGATCAAAACATGGATACAATCAAAGCTAGTATCCAGAATAGATATTTTGGACATAAAGAAGAAAAATTATTTTCCGGTGAATATTACCGTATTCGTGAATAGTGTCGTATACGTGAATAGTAATTCCGACACCAAAAGATAGAAATTTCACAAAAACATTATTATGCTTCATGAATAGTACTCCTGAATAGTAACTCGTGAATAGTAACTCATGAATAGTAACTCATGAATAGTAACCCCGACATGAAAAGTTCCAAATTTGATAAAAATTTCCAACCAATACTTCGGCATAATGATATTGAAGAAAATAATATCATTTAAGAAGAAATAACATCCCTTACCTCGAAAGAATAGTACTTCTGGCTGGACTACTGGATATAGTGCTGAAGGGAACTTGCACCGCTTAACAACACTCAAAGTATACTCACAAGAATATGCTCAACGTATCGAGAGAGAAAGAGAGAGAAATCTTGTGTTTCTGGTGTGATTTTCAATTATAACCTAAGCACCCTATTTATAGGAAAATGCTTAGAACACCAAAGCAGAAAATTTAATATAATATTAATATATATATACAAAATTCCTACGCCAACCTTTGTAGATCTGAATTTCAGCCATTTGCAACACATGGGGGGCCAACCAAAACAATAAAAATGTTTTTCTAACTATACATATTTTAAACTTCCAAAAATCAATTATTCTGGAACCTCGAAACTTCAATAATTCATAATAAATTGCTCTTTTATCAGAAAATTCGAATCTTGCGACTTTTTATAGGAAATTCAATTCTCTACAACTTTGCAGAAGAATGTTTTTCCAAATTCTAAACAGAAATTGACCAAAATCCATAAACGAACGATTTTACAAGCTATAATCAAATTTCAGTTAAGAAATGGGGTCCACCGACACACAAAACATGTTTTAAACATCTTTTGCAGTAAAAATACTCTTCCTCCTCATATACTCATATATCCCACATTCATTATAAAACTATCACCATTATTATACTATTAAAATATAATAATAAATTTAAATGAATTATTTTATCAGAAAAAAGATAAAATATTAATTTTCAACAATTGTCACATTAAAAATTTTCTCCATCTATATCCACATAAAATCAATATTTTCCTCATCATATAAATCAATAATTAATTATTCACAAATAATATTACAAAATCACAATACTGACAACCAGGCAGTTCCTAGGAAAGAGGGGACTTTCCAATAAGGATCTCTCCTTACTGGCGCGCAATTAGATGACCAAACCTCTCCTTAGACAAAACTTTCTAGACATTGCCAATAATATTATCTAATAATATTATTCAGATAATATGAATTATTGCTCCGATAATGGAAAATACTGTGTAGTGACAATTATTGAAACAACAGTAATATAAGATATCAACGCAACAATTATTGAATCAATAAAATAAAATACTGAACAGTAATTACTGTAACCATTATTGAGTAGTGCCTTCTTACGTAAGAATCAATAATTGGTGCAATACCGTGTGCTACTGTGCAACAACGCGTATTACTGTGTTTTAACCACCAGGTATTCCAACAGTATTCACGGTAACAACTACGCCGTTATTTATAAACAACTCATACTTGTCGTTTTCTTCATCCAATCGCTTTCCGTTATGAGGCCCACACAAGGCTGCGCCGTCGTACGAATATTTCCCGACAACAAGAATATTCTACGAACAAACGAATATTCCTCGACAACAATGAATATTTTATGACCACTTGTTTATTTGAAATATTTGTGCATTTTACCCATAACTAATCACATTAATCAAATCAACCCTTACTATTTCAAAATAATAAATAGAGGAATTAAATTTTATTTATTAATAATTTGGGGTCTTACAACCTCCCCTCCTTATGAAATTTCGTCCTCAAAATTGACGTACGTACCTGGTGTTTCGAAAAGATGAGGATACCTTGCTTTCATTTCCGTTTCCAACTTCCAGGTCATTTCCTCAATAGCATGGTTTCTCCACAAAACTTTAACTTGTGGTAAGACCTTCGTGCGTAGGACATGCTCCTTCCTATCCAAGATCTTGACAGGTACCTCTTCGTACGTTAAGTCTTCGACTATCTCGTTCGGTTCTAACTCAATAACGTGGTTCGGGTCGTCCACATATTTACGTAACATCGATACGTGAATAACGTTATGAACACGCGACATACTTAGCGTTAAGGCGAGTCTATATGCCACAGTTCCTACTCGATCGAGGATTTCAAATGGACCAATAAATCGAAGGTTTGAGCTTCCCTTACATCGCCAATTCTCGCTTTTGGAATAACAACTTCTTGCATCTTCTTCTTCATATTCATTAACTCCGGTGTGTAGCTTGAGCGATTTTAACTTTATCGATAAAGGTCGATTCTACTCGTATATCATCACATGGGTACCTAGAGTCTTCAACTCTATCTCTATCATTTGTAAGTTATACAAAAATGGGTCTTTGACAATATCGCACTTGTACTCGTATACGATGTTTTACTCAACACGTCAACTACCACGTTCGCTTTTCCAGGATGGTATGGTCAGAACATGTGCCGAAATGAGTCTCCTCTTGAGTTCTTCGAAGCTCTTCCCACATTCCTTGCTCCATTCGAATTTTTTTTATCTCTATAAGTCAACTGAGTTAATGGAGTAGCGATTCGAGAAAATCCTTCCACAAAATCTTTGATAATAACTAGCTAAGCATAAAAAGCTACGTATTTCGATTACTGACTTAGGTTTGCTCTTAACTGTGACTCATATCCCAATCTTGGATAGCACGTCACAATGACACCTATCAGTTTACTACCGTATGAATATGGCATCCCCTACGGAGAGTCTGGCTTCGGTGTATTCCACAAAGGAAGTCACCAGATAGAGGCTCGGTTATCAACTTCTATAGTTGGGTTTTTAACTCCTGAAGTTCAATAGGAGCCATTCGATATGAGATTTTAGAAGTGAGTTTTGCACCAGATTCAAAGATGATACAAAATTCAATATCACGCGTAGGCCAAGAAATTCTTCAGGAAATACGTCAGGGATTTACTAACAATAGAAATATCATTCAAATCTGACATATTTTTGTTCAAGTCCACAACATAGCTAAGAAAGGTTGACATCTGTTTTTCAATAAACGAATGACTTTACGGCTTGATATGAAAGAGTTTGACTTCAATGGTTTGGTTGCTTGAATTTGAATAACAGGTTGCTTAGGAATATGAAAACTAACAACCTTACAAAAGCAATCAATTTGGCATGATGAGTAGTTAACCAATCGATCCCTAAAATCACATCAAAAGTAAGTATCTTTAAAGAGATAAGGTCAACAGGTAATGTGATGGGGCCAACTTGGATCAAACAAGATTTATAAACAGTGGATGTGATTAAAGTTTCTCCTAACGGAGTTTCAACAGATAAGTCAAAGTCTAATTTTCTCCAGAGTCAAGTTTAAACGTTGAGTATAAGCAGGAGAGATAAATGAATGGGTAGAACCGGTATCTAATAAGGTATAGACTTCACAAAAATTTATAAATAACTAACCCGTGCTAACTTCGTTCGGGTTCCTCGCATTCTGACCAGTCACGAAAAACGCTCTTCCAGGAACCGTTGACTTTGACTTTTTTGGGACAACTTTTTGAGTCACCACCCCCGTTGGACTTGGTTTCGCTACAGTGCAATCTCGAGCAATATGTCCTTCCTTTCCACAGTTATAACATACCTTAAACTGTTGTGGGCAGTTTGGGCTGATATGTCCTTCTTTTCCGCACTTATAGCATATGACCGGTGGTCGTTCTCCTCCCTTGGAACCAGTTGCTGCTGGTGCTGACGTCTTTGTATTGTCATTGTTGAATCTCCTCTTTTTAAAATCTCCTCCCGACTCGCTTCTTCTATTCTCATGGCCATGATTACCACCAGAGTGGTTGACGTTCTTGTCCGTATTCTTCTTTCTCCGCTGGTTATCATTGTTTTGATGACTGTTGTCACCGGTATGATCCTGGTTGTGTTCCCTCGATTGACCGTACTCATTATCTCGCTCAAATAATTGAGCCCTATTGACAACATCTGAATAGAGAGAAAATTTATGAGAGATAAGATATTGTCGAATCTCGAGTTTTAAACCTCTCAGAAACATTCTCGTCATTCGTTCCTCATTCTCTACCAAATGAGGTGCAAACTTGGATAACTCTGCAAACTTCACCTCGTATTGGGACACCGTCATGTTATTCTGCTCCAGTCTAATAAACTCTACCTCCTTCATATGGCGAATACTTTCAGGAAAGTATTTTTCGTTGAAAAGTTTCTGAAACGTTTCCCAAGATATGCTGAGTGTGGCAGGCTGGGTCCGCTTTACAGACTCCCACCAGTAGTTTGCCTCACCGCGGAACATAAAGGTGGCGAATGGAACCTTCTGTTCCTCCGTGCATCCCAAGACATCGAATATCTTGGTAATTTGCTTGACCCACGTCTCTGCCATGATCAGATCCAGCTTTCCCTTAAATTCCGGTGGTCCCAATTCTTTGAACTACTTGGCTGTGACAAACCGTGAATTGCTATCATTTCCTCATGTATTTTGAACACGAGTCTCCCTCGTCTGTTTTTGCATGAATTGCAAAAAGTTTCTAAACATCCCGTCGTTCATCATCTGCTCAGTGGTGTTGTTCACAGGAGGAACATTGCCAGCCTGTTGCACGTTCTCCTCGTTGGTGAGTACATGCGTCTCCACGGTTTCATTTGCTCCACTGTTAACATTCTCAGTCGACATTCTCAAATACTGCCATAAAATAAGGGTTAATTTAAGCAATTAACATATCACATAATACCCCAATATTATGATCGACCAACAAATAAGCTTAGGTAGGACACACTAGAGAAGGATTTACTCGTCTCTCCCCTCCTAGTTCTATTCCCCGATCTCCACGAGAGATCATATCCCTAAGCTCTAATACCAACTATGACGCCCCCAAAATAGGTCTATTCCACCCAACCCATTCTGAGTCGCCAAATACATGGTACAGAAACAACTACAACTTTATTAATACATTTGCCGTGCAAAATACGACAACATATATACTGTGAGTTTAAATACAAATATTGTCATCTAGACAATATCCACACTCAAATAAGTCCTCATTATAATTATTGATACATTATTTCACAAAAATGGTGAGGACTACTAAAATAACTTCTAGAACCATCATTCCATACCCCGACTAGTACTCTCTATATTCTCGCCTCCTGAGAAAAATAGAACAAAAAGAAAAAGGGTGAGCTCAACTAGCCCAGTAAGGAATATTATGACTAAGATAATATACAACAAATTATCCTTAGTCTTCAACAGGGAAAAATTTAATAGAATACAATAGATAACAAGTTTTAAATCAATATTCGCAGCGGAAAATAATAATTCATAGAAGAGTTACGTAGAGAATGAAATCTACGATTATCTATGAATTTAAAAGTCCATCATCAACATTTTATCCCTGTAACATCAATAAATATCTAGAATCAAATAGTCATCTTTGCACTACAGGCCAAAGATATTCATCAGTTGGTCATGTTCATCTCAACACCTGTTCATCTTTGCACTACGGGCCAAAGATATTAATCAGAAATCATTCATCTTTACACTACAGGCCAAAGATATTCAGTTATATCATCATTTAAGACTGAGGATGATGAAAAATATTTTTAAAAAAATGAATCCAGTGAAGCAAAAAAAATATTAAGGATTCGTATTTCAGCTATTCCATGTCCAAAAATACATCATAAATAATCATGGTGGAGTAAAATTCAAGAATGATCAAAACATGGATACGATCAAAGCTAGTATCCAGAATAGATATTTTGGACAAAAAGAAGAAAAATCATTTTTCGGTGAATAGTACCGCATTCGTGAATAGTGCCGTATACGTGAATAGTAATTCCGACACCATAAGATAGAAATTTCACAAAAACATTATTATGCTTCATGAATAGTACTCGTGAATAATAACTCGTGAATAGTAACTCATGAATAGTAACCCCGACATGAAAAGTTCTAAATTTGATAAAAAATTCCAACCAATACTTCGGCATAATGATATTGAAGAAAATAATATCATTTAAGAAGAAATAACATCCCTTACCTCGAAAGAATAGTACTTCTGGCTGGACTACTAGATATAGTGCTGAAGGGAACTTGCACCGTTTAACAACACTCAAAGTATACTCACAAGAATATCACGACCACGATTACCACTAGAGTGGTTACTACTTTTGTCCGAATGTTTTCCTCCCTGCTGATTTTCATTGCTTCGATGACTGCCGCCACCGGTATGACCCTGGTTGTGGTCCCTCGGTTGTAAATACTCATTATCTCGCTCTAATAATTGAGCCCTGTGTACAACATCTGAATATAAAAAAAAATATGAGAGATAAGATATTGTCGAATCTCGGGTTTTAGACCTCTCAGAAACATCCTTGTCATTCGTTCCTCATTTTTGACCAAATAAGGTGCAAACCTGGATAACTCTGCAAACTTCGCCTCGTACTGGGACACCGTCATGTTGTTTTGTTCCAGTCTGATAAACTCCACCTCCTTCATATGACGAATACTTTCAGGAAAGTACTTGTCATTGAACAGTTTTTGAAATGTTTCTCAGGACATGTTGAGTGCGTCAGGCAGGGTACGCTTCACAGACTCTCACCAGTAGTCTGTCTCACCGCGGAACATAAAGGTGGCGAATGGAACCTTCTGATCCTCCGTGCATCCCAAGACATCGAATATCTTGGTAATTTGCTTGACCCACGTTTTCGCCATGATCGGATCCGGCTTTCCCTTAAATTCTGGTGGTCCCAATTCTTTGAACTACTTGGCTGTGACAAACCGCGCGTTGTTATCATTTCCACCTTTATTCTGCACACGAGTCTCCCTCGTCTGATTTTGTATGAACTACAAAAAGCTCCTAAACATTCCATCATTCATCGTTTGCTCAGTAACGTTGTTTACAGAAGGAATATTGCCTTTCTGTTGCACGTTCCCCTGGGTGGTGATCAAAGGTGTCTCCACGGTCTGATTTACTCCATTATTAACGTTCTCAGTTGCCATTCTTAAATACTGCCATAAAACAAGGGTTAATAGTCATGTCATATATTATCCCTATACTCTGACTGACCAAATAAACACCAAATAAACTTAGTCAGGTCATACTAGCGAAGGAATTCCCCGTCTCTCCCCTCCTAGTTCTTGTCTCACATCTCAGCCAGGGATCACATCCCTAAGCTCTGATACCAACTGTTATGCCCCCAAAATAGGTATACAACACCCATTCTGAGTCGTCAAATACATGGTACAGAAAGCAAACTACAACTTCAATAATACAGTTGTCGTGCAAAATACGACAACACATACTGTGAGTTTAAATACAAATATTGTCTTCTAGACAATATCCACACTCAAATAAGTCCTCAATACAATTATTCAAATACTATTTAACAGAAATAGTGAGGACTACTAAAAACATCTTTCTAGAACCATCACTCCATACCCCGACTAGATCCTACTATGTTCACACCTCCTTAGAAGAAAAATGGAATAACAAGGAAAAGGGTTAGCTCAACTAGCCCAGTAAAGAATATTATGACTAAGATAATATACAACAAATTATCATTAGTATTCAACATGAAAAAATCTGATAGAATATAATCGACAACAAGTTTTAGATCAACAACTGCAGCGGAAACAACAAACCATTAGAAGAGTCAAGTAGAGAATGAATTCTACTATCTTCTAAGATTTAAAAGTCCATCATCAATATTTTATCCATGTAACATCAATTAATAATCATCTTTATCCAAATATTCATCTTTGCACTACAGACCAAAGATATTCATTTGTATCACCTGTCAGTCATGTTCATCTCAACGTCTGTTCATCTTTGCACTACAGGTCAAAGATATTCATCAAGTAATCATACATCTTTGCACTACAGGCCAAAGATATTCAGTAATATCATTATTTAGGATTGAGGATGATGAAAAATATCTTAAAGAGAACGAATCCAGTGAGACAGAAGGACAAATAGTAGGGATTCGTGTAACAGTTTATCCAAGATCAATAATACTTCATAATAATCAATTGTGAAGCAGAATTCAAAAATAAAGATCAAAACATGGATACAATCAAAGATAGTAACCATAATAGACATCTTGGACAAAAAGGGAAAATTTTATTTTTTCGGTGAATAGTGCCGTATTCGTGAATAGTGTCGTATACGTAAATAGTAACGTATACGTGAATAGTAACCCCGACACAAAAAGTTTTAAATTTGATAAAAACTCATGTTA
This sequence comes from Panax notoginseng, assembly GCA_016801055.1. Taxonomy (NCBI): domain Eukaryota; kingdom Viridiplantae; phylum Streptophyta; class Magnoliopsida; order Apiales; family Araliaceae; genus Panax; species Panax notoginseng. The sequence continues at coordinate 64,152,887 of CM029015.1, read as the reverse complement.
ATATTTCAGCATAATGATATTGAAGAAAGTAATATCATTTAAGAAGAAAATAATATCCCTTATCTCAAAATATCAGTACTTCTGGTCGGAATACCGGTATAAGGCTGAAAGAAACTTGCTCTGATGAATAGAAACTCTCAAAGTATCTTAGTACTCACAAAATACACTCAATAATCTAGAGAGAGAAAGAGAGAAAACTTGTTTCTGGTATGATTTTCAATTCTAACTTAGCCCTCTATTTATAGAAAAATGTTAGCACGCCGAAGCAGACTTAACCTGCAACCTGATAGCTTTTGTGACGCCCCCAAAATAGGTCTATTCCACCCAACCCATTCTGAGTCGCCAAATACATGGTACAGAAACAACTATAACTTTATTAATATATTTGTCGTGCAAAATACGACAACATATATACTGTGAGTTTAAATACAAATATTGTCATCTAGACAATATCCACACTCAAATAAGTCCTCATTATAATTATTGATACATTATTTCACAAAAATGGTGAGGACTACTAAAATAACTTCTAGAACCATCATTCCATACCCCGACTAGTACTCGCTACATTCTCGCCTCCTGAGAAAAATGGAACAAAAAGGAAAAGGGTGAGCTCAACTAGCCCAGTAAGGAATATTATGACTAAGATAATATACAACAAATTATCCTTAGTCTTCAACAGGGAAAAATTTAATAGAATACAATAGACAACAAGTTTTAAATCAATATTCACAGCGGAAAATAATAATTCATAGATGAGTTACGTAGAGAATGAAATCTACGATTATCTATGAATTTAAAAGTCCATCATCAACATTTTATCCCTGTAACATCAATAAATATCTAGAATCAAATAGTCATCTTTGCACTACAGGCCAAAGATATTTATCAGTTGGTCATGTTCATCTCAACACCTGTTCATCTTTGCACTACGGGCCAAAGATATTAATCAAAAATCATTCATCTTTACACTACAGGCCAAAGATATTCAGTTATATCATCATTTAAGACTGAGGATCATGAAAAATATTTTTAAAAAAATGAATCCAGTGAAGCAAAAAAAATATTAAGGATTCGTATTTCAGCTATTCCATGTCCAAAAATACATCATAAATAATCATGGTGGAGTAAAATTTAAGAATGATCAAAACATGGATACGATCAAAGCTAGTATCCAGAATAGATATTTTGGACAAAAAGAAGAAAAATCATTTTTCGGTGAATAGTACCGCATTCGTGAATAGTGCCGTATACGTGAATAGTAATTCCGACACCATAAGATAGAAATTTCACAAAAACATTATTATGCTTCATGAATAGTACTCGTGAATAATAACTCGTGAATAGTAACTCATGAATAGTAACCCCGACATGAAAAGTTTTAAATTTGATAAAAATTTCCAACCAATACTTCGGCATAATGATATTGAAGAAAATAATATCATTTAAGAAGAAATAACATCCCTTACCTCGAAAGAATAGTACTTCTGGCTGGACTACTAGATATAGTGCTGAAGGGAACTTGCACCGTTTAACAACACTCAAAGTATACTCACAAGAATATCACGACCACGATTACCACCAGAGTGGTTACTGCTTTTGTCCGAATGATCAAAACATGGATACAATCAAAGCTAGTATCCAGAATAGATATTTTGGACAAAAAGAAGAAAAATCATTTTCTGGTGAATATTACCGTATTCGTGAATAGTGTCGTATACGTGAATAGTAATTCCGACACCAAAAGATAGAAATTTCATAAAAACATTATTCTGCTTCATGAATAGTACTCGTGAATAGTAACTCGTGAATAGTAACTCATGAATAGTAACCCCGACATGAAAAGTTCCAAATTTGATAAAAATTTCCAACCAATACTTCGGCATAATGATATTGAAGAAAATAATATCATTTAAGAAGAAATAATATCCCTTACCTCGAAAGAATAGTACTTCTGGCTGGACTACTGGATATAGTGCTGAAGGGAACTTGCACCGCTTAACAACACTCAAAGTATACTCAGAAGAATATGCTCAACGTATCGAGAGAGAAAGAGAGAGAAATCTTGTGTTTTTGGTGTGATTTTCAATTCTAACCTAAGCACCCTATTTATAGGAAAATGCTTAGAACACCAAAGTAGAAAATTTAATATAATATTAATATATATATACAAAATTCCTACGCCAACCTTTGTAGATCTGAATTTCAGCCATTTGCAACACATGGGGGGCCAACCAAAACAATAAAAACGTTTTTCTAACTATAAATATTTTAAACTTCTAAAAATCAATTATTCTGGAACCTCGAAACTTCAATAATTCATAATAAATTGCTATTTTATCAGAAAATTCGAATCTCGCGTTTTTTATAGGAAATTCAATTCTCTACAACTTTGCAGAAGAAAGGTTTTTCAAATTCCAAACAGAAATTGATCGAAATCTATAAACGAACGATTTTACAATCTATAATCAAATTTCAGTTAAGAAATGGGGTCCACCGACACACAAAACATGTTTTAAACATCTTTTGTAACAAAAATACTCTTCCTCCTCATATAATCATATATCCCACATTCATTGTAAAACTATCACCATTATTATATTATTAAAATATAATAATAAATTTAAATGAATTATTTTATCAGAAAAAAGATAAAATATTAATTTTCAACAATTGTCACATTAAAAATTTTCTCCATCTATATCCACATAAAATCAATATTTTCCTCATCATATAAATCAATAATTAATTAATTCACAAATAATATTACAGAATCATAATACTGACAACCAGGCAGTTCCTAGGAAAGAGGGAGCTTTCCAATAAGGATCTCTCCTTACTGGTGCGCAATTAGATGACCAAACCTCTCCTTAGACAGAACTTTCTAGACATTGCCAATAATGTTATCTAATAATATTATTCAGATAATATTAATTATTGCTCCGATAATAGAAAATACTGTGTAGTGACAATTATTGAAACAACGGTAATATAATATATCAACGCAGCAATTATTGAATCAATAAAAATAAATACTGAACATTAATTACTGTAACCATTATTGAGTAGTGCCTTCTTACGTAAGAATCAATAATTGGTGCAATACCGTGTGCTACTGTGCAACAACGCGTATTACTGTGTTTTAACCACCGGGTATTTCAACAGTATTAACGGTAACAACTACGCTGTTATTTATAAACAACTCATACTTGTCGTTTTCTTCATCCAATCGCTTTCCATTATGAGGCCCACACAAGGCTGCGCCGTCGTACGAATATTCCCCGACAACAAGAATATTCCACGACCAAACGAATATTCCCCGACAACAATGAATATTTTATGACCACTTGCTTATTTAAAATATTTGCGCATTTTACCCATAACTAACCACATTAATCAAATCAACCCTTACTATTTCAAAATAATAAATAGAGGAATTAAATTTCATTTATTAATAATTTGGGGTCTTACAGCTTTACATTCTACTATTCCCACCAATCACATTTGAATAAAAATCTCAGCACATTTCTGCACCAACCAAGAGTGGGCCCACCAATTCTAGAATTTTCCACCAAAATGATTAACTCCGAAAATTCAATAATTTCTGAACCAGTCATCTCGTAAAATTCATAATAAATCATACGTTCATTTTTAACGGTTCAAAATTTGTGGACATATACTCAACTTATATATGTATAACATATCCAAAAATTACCACGATCCAACGGTCGGATTAAAAATTATAACCCCCGCAAAATATCTCAAAAACCCTGATTTTTAATACCTCCATTCCGATAAAAATACTGATAAAAAACCTCAACATTAACTCCTTCATTTTTAACCACAAAAATATATCCCTCATTTATAACCACATAAAATAAATATTTCCTTATCATATGAATCAATAATTAATTATTCACAAATAATATTACAGAATCACATTTATGACAACGAGGCCGTTCCCAGGAAATAGGGGGTTTTCCAATAAGGATTTCTCCTTACTGGCGCGTAATTAGATGACCAAACCTCTCCTTAGACAGAACTTTCTAGACATTGCCAATAATGTTATCTAATAATATTATTCAAATAATATAAATTATTGATCTGATAAAGGAAAATACTGTGCAGCAACAATTATTGAAACAACAATAATATAAAATATCAACGCATCAATTATTGAATCAATAAAATAAAATATTGAATAATAACTATTGTAACAATTATTGAGTAGTGCATTCTTATGTAAGAATCAATAATTGGTGCAATACCGTGTGCAATTGTATTTTAACCACCGGGTATTCCAACAGTATTAACAGTAACAACTACGTCGTTATTTATAAACAACTTATACTTATCATTTTCTTCATCCAATAGCTTTCCGTTATGGGGCCCACACAAGGCTGCGCCGTCGTACGAATATTCCTCTGACAGCAAGAATATTCCACGACCAAACGAATATTCCCCGACAAAATGAATATTTTATAACCACTTGCTTATTTTGCAAAATTTGCATATTTGACCTATAACCAAAGTATTATATCAAATTATCCCCTTATTATTCACAATAATATTTAGAGAAAATTTGATTTTATTCATTAATAAGCTGGGGTCTTACAATATATATATATATATATATATATATATATATATATATATATATATATATAAGTTGTAAATATATATACAGACATGATCGACAAAGCAATCAACCGCCACGGAGGAAACTCCAGGCGGGACGAAATGTACAGAAAGCTGTAAAAACGGTCAACCGCCACGAAGTAAACTCCAGGCGGGACGAAATATAAATATATATATATAAGCAATAAACGCATCGAATGTAAAATCTATGCTCATCGAACAGAGTTCGACACACAGTTCATATATATATATATGAAAGTAATTAAATGCACCATATGTAAGTTTAGGCTCATCAAACAGAATTCGACACACAATTCATATATGTAACGACCCCCAAATTCATACAATTAAATTCTCGATTTCGGTCGTTAATAATACATTCAACCTCAAATTTTACATCATTAAATGATAATATGACCATCAAAATTTTGCGGAAAAATTAAAATTGTCTATTACAATCTATTTTCATTCCCAAAATCTTCATCCTTTACATCTAAATAATTCATAATCATTTTCATACCACAATAGTTTACATTGCGAAACGATATTACAACTCAACATTAATACATCATTCGGAACCTTAAATATGGTTCGAATACTAATAACACAACTAATGTGTATAAATCCTCAAGTATCACATCTCATTCATGTCTTTCAAGTAACATGTAACTTTACCTTGAATCTTGAACCTGCAAAAGTGGTTATTTGCAAGGTTGAGCTCGACAACCTAGCAAAATCTAATAGTTTTCATGCATCACATAGCATATAATAACATGCTCAACATACATATCATAATAATTAAAGTAACATGGCATACATGCTTTAATTCACATAGCAAATATAAAGATTGATTTTCTTACTCAATCATCATTATTTAACCAAAACAATGTAGTCATAAATTGACTTTAACATTTTATGATTTCAACGTGTATAATATATCATGCTCGCTTACAACACATATAACATATCATGCAATTTAAAACAGTTCATCAAGTCCATGTAGAAAATAGGAACCGAAAGATTTGCCTTGATCGTTGTTTACCAATAACAGTTTAACAGCCTACAATTATCTGTACTTCACATGCCCTACACAATTATATAATCATACACATCAATTATTAGTCACATAACAACACATAGTAATTATAATGTAAACTCTACTCCACATGTCGTAATCTTTCCTATTAATTAGCACACAATGTGAAGGGTTTCGACACAGAAACACACAGCAGAAATAGAACAATTTAAACCAAATTCGAAACCCTAAACAGGATCCATGCGAAAAATAGTTAATTCAGTGGTTAAAAAATATACCGATTAAGAAAGCGATTAAACTATGCGGTCGAATCTCCAACGCAATTCAAACGAACTACGTCTCTACGGTATCCACACGAACTCTCCACGAATCATCCTACGATCTGCAGAAGAAGGAATCGCGGTACTAGCCACCAAGGATGAGGATTTTCGAAACTGTTTTCTCTAGTCTCTCTTTAAGAGCGGCTAAGGTTTTTGTTTTGATTAACTTTCCAAAGACGTTGATATATCATATATATAGCAATAAATCGGAATTAATCAAAACCCTAATCTAATTAAAATAAAATTCAAATTTATATATATATATATATATATATATATATATATATATCTTAATTAATATATATACATATACAAAGCATCCTTTTAATTTAAATTCGTGATTTAAATACTATCAATCATATTGTTATATTTAAATCCTTACAATTTAAATTAATTCCCTTTTAATAAAGTTATTTGTGTGTGACCCTATAGGTTATTATTACGTTGGCAATTTAAAATCATATTATAAAATTATAAACAGTGAGCGACATCTAGTAATGCATCACTGCTACCCAAGTAATAATAAGATCGATGATTCGATACAACCTTCGTGACCAATGTTTCAATGTAATTTAATGCTTTTAACCTTAATATCCTAGATTAAACTCGAGTCATGGAATGTGTCATACTCTTCATAATTTAATCTGAGTTTTCTTGATCAATGAGTAGACTATATGAAACAAATCACTATTTGAGCATGACCATGCATTTCATAGCCCTACTCAATCAAGAGGCCTATGGATATCACCCATAATATATAGGATGGTTAAATTCCATCTAGATGACTCATATTTCTCACACGATTCATGATGAACCCAATAATCACCTTTATAGTCCACCCTATAAAAGGTGACATTTGATGATATAAAAGTACGTAAATTCTCGTGTAGTAATATAGCGATTTCAGGTCGGAGGACCATTACATCATTGTCTCTGTGACGCCCCCAAAATTAGGTATACATCACCCATCTTAGGTCGTCAGATACATGGTACAGAATACAAATACAACTTACTAATACAACTGTCGTGTACAATACGACAAAACATAACTGTGAGTTTGAATATAATTATTGTCTACTAGAGACTATACAAACTCAAAAGGAGTCCTCAAAACAATTATTGTCACACTATTTAATAGAATAGTGAGGACTACTAATACTATCATCTGGTCCATCACTCCGTTTCCCGACTCGTCCCAACTATATTCTCATTTCCTGAAGAGAACAGTGAAAGAAAAGGTGAGCTCAACTAGCCCAGTAAGAAATATTATGACTAAGATAATACATAATAAATTATCATTAGCCTTCAACAGTGTTAAACTGATAAAATATAACGAACATCAAGTTTAACTGCAGCGGAACAAGCAATCCATTAAAAGAGTCAAGTAGAGAATAAAATCTACTATCTTCTATGATTTAAAAGTTTTTTCAACACTGTTATTTCTGGGACTCAACTTAATAAAATAATCCACATCATCGAATCACCCCTGCACTACGGCCAAGGATATTCGTGTATTCATTAATGGTCATGATCATGCCAACAACTGTCCCTCAATGCACTACGGGCCAATGAGGACTTTTACCACATCATTTGTAACATTACGGTCGTGATTATACCGAATAATCCCTGGTCATAATCATACCAAGTCCATCTATGCACTACAGGCCACAGATGACTTTCAACAAAATATAAATATGAGGATGATGACAATGATATAAGAATTCAATAAAACAAGTTCAAGAATTAATTTATCCAATAATTAATAACGTCCAAATTGTCAACATAATACCGCTTTGTGGAGTAAAATTCAAGAATGCTTAGAAGAATATTTTCATGAAAAGATACTGGATGAACCGCAATTATCAAGGATAATCCACTAATTTCATGGAGTATAGAAGTTAAAACTTAACCAACTTAGTATAATAAAGAATGGAATAACAAAAGAAATCACCCGGCATGCGATAGACCGCACAGACAAGTTATTCTAACAGAATAATAAATAATGGAACTAGGTCCGGCGTAAACGCACAGATAGGAAATTCTGACAGAATAATAAATAATGGAACTAGGCCATGTGTAAAATACACAGACAGGATGTTCCAACAGAATAATAACAAGACGGAACCAGGTCCTGTGTAAAACACACAGACAGGATGTTCCAACAAAATAATAATAAAAACGGAACCAGGTCCGGTGTAAAACACACAGACAGGATGTTCCAACAGAATAATAATAAAAATTAAACCAGGTCCGGTATAAAACACACAGACAGGATGTTCCAATAAAATAACAATAAAAATGAAACCAGGTCCGGTGTAAAACACACAGACAGGATGTTCCAACAGAATAACAGAATAATGTCACCAAGTATAGGGTAGACCGCGTATACAGGTTATTCCAACAGAATAATAAGAAATGGAATAACAATAGTTCTCTTCATGAATAAGAAAGAATAACACCCCTTACCGTTTTAAAGAAGAACTGAAATAAGGAAGTAGTTAAGTAACAGAATGCTTTTCTTCTCTCTCTCTCTATAGTTTCTCTCTCTAGAGTTCAGTGAATTCGTAAGAAATAATGAAGGAATGAGCTGCAATTTATAGAATAATGGAATGCATAGTAACTAATCCATGAACGGTCCAGATTGATTACTTTAATCTGACGATCCATATTTAAAGAAAAATCTTTTAAATAAAATATAATATATTCTATTTATAGAATAACTTTAATAAAGTATTCTGTTTTATATAAAAAGATGTTTCTGTTTTATTACGTTAATAATACGAATAAAACAAAACATCATTATCGCTAAATAATTCATATTATTAACTGACAATAATTGAATCAAACTTAGTGACTTCTCACATAAGCATTAATAATCAATACCGTATGCTACTATTTAACCACACGTGTTACTGTACTTTTACTACCGAGTAGTTCAACAGTATCAATGGTAAAACTTCTGTCGTTATTTTTAATAAAATATTTTTGTCGTTTTCTCATTCCGACAATAATTTCGTTGTGGGGTCCACCAATGATTGTGCCATTGTACGAATATTCCCTGTTAAAACGAATATTCCCCGACCAATCGAATATTATATAACAACTTGCGTAATTTATAAAATTTATAAATATTACCCACAACTATAACATTATATCAAATTAACTCCATAATATTCAAAAATGATATTTTGCCCCAACTTTTATAAATAAAGATGAATTTTCTATAAATATCATTTTTGAATATTATGGAGTTAATTTGATATAATGTTATAGTTGTGGGTAATATTTATAAATTTTGCAAAGTACGCAAGTTGTTATATAATATTCGATTCGTCGGGGAATATTCGTTTTAACAGGAAATATTCGTACAACGGCACAATCATTGGTGGACCCCACAACGAAATTATTGTCGGATTGAGAAAACGACAAAAATATTTTATTAAAAATAACGGCGAAAGTTTTACCATTGATACTGTTGAACTACTCGGTAGTAAAAATACAGTAATACGTGTGGTTGAATAGTAGCACATGGTATTGATTATTAATGCTTATGTGAGAAGTCACTCAGTTTGATTCAATTATTGTCAGTTAATAATATGAATTATTTAGCGATAATGATATTTTGTTTTATTTGTATTATTAAAGTTATAAAACAGAAACAACTTTTTATATAAAACAGAATACTTTATTAAAGTTATTCTATAAATAAAATATATTATATTTTATTTAAAAGATTTTTCTTTAAATATGGACCGTCCGATTAAAGTAATCAATCTGGACCGTTCATGAATTAGTTACTATACATTCTATTTTTCTATAAATAGCAGCTCATTCTTTCATTATTTCTTACGAATTCACTGAACTCTAGAGAGAGAAACTATAGTGAGAGAGAAGAAAAGCATTCTGCTACTTAACTACTTCCTTATTTCAGTTCTTCTTTAAAACGGTAAGGGGTGTTATTCTTTCTTATTCATGAAGAGAACTGTTGTTATGCCATTTCTTATTATTCTGTTGGAATTTCATGTATACGCGATCTACCCTATACTTGGTGACATTCTTCTGTTATTCTGTTGGAACATCATGTCTATGTATTTTACACCGGACCTGGTTCTGTTTTTATTGTTATTCTGTTGGAACATCCTGTCTGTGTGTTTTACACCGGACCTGGTTCTGTTTTTATTATTATTCTGTTGGAACATCCTGTCTGTGTGTTTTACACCGGACCTGGTTTCGTCTTGTTATTATTCTGTTGGAACATCCTGTCTATGTGTTTTACACCGGACCTAGTTCCATTATTTATTATTCTGTCGGAATATCCTGTCTGTGCGTTTACGCCGGACCTGGTTCTATAATTTATTATTCTGTTAGAATAACATGTCTGTGCGGTCTATCGCATGTCGGGTGATTTCTTGTGTTATTCCATTCTTTATTATACTCAGTTGGTTAAGTTTTAACTTCTATACTCCATGAAATTAGTGGAATATCCTTCATAATTGTGGTTCATCCAGTATCTTTTCATGAAAATATTCTTCTAAGCATTCTTGAATTTTACTCCACAAAACGGTATCATGTTGACAATTTGGACGTTGTTAATTATTGGATAAATTAATTCTTGAACTTGTTTTATTGAATTCTTATATCATTGTCATCATCCTCATATTTATATTTTGTTGAAAGTCATCTGTGGCCTGTAGTGCATAGATAGACTTGGTATGATTATGACCAGGGATTATTCGGTATAATCATGACCGTAATGTTACAAATGATGTGGTAAAAGTCCTCATTGGCCCGTAGTGAATTGAGGGACAGTTGTTGGCATGATCATGACCATTAATGAATACACGAATATCCTTGGTCATAGTGCAGGGGTGATTCGATGATGTGGATTATTTTATTAAGCTGATTCCCAGCGATAACAGTGTTAAAAAACCTTTTAAATCATAGAAGATAGTAGATTTTATTCTCTACTTGACTCTTTTAATGGATTACTTGTTCCGCTGCAGTTAAACTTGATGTTCGTTATATTTTATCAGTTTAACACTGTTGAAGGCTAATGATAATTTATTCTGTATTATCTTAGTCATAATATTTCTTACTGGGCTAGTTGAGCTCACCCTTTCTTTCACTGTTCTCTTAAGGAAATGAGAATATAGCTGGGACGAGTCGGGGAACGGAGTGATGCACCAGATGATAGTATTAGTAGTCCTCACTATTTTATTAAATAGTGTGACAATAATTATTTTGAGGACTCCTTTTGAGTTTGTATAGTCTCTAGTAGACAATAATTGTATTTAAACTCACAGTTATGTTTTGTCGTATTGTACACGACAGTTGTATTTATATTCTGTACCATGTATCTGACGACCCAAGATGGGTGATGTATACCTAATTTTGGGGGCGTCACAGTTGGTATCAGAGCTTAGGGATATGATCCCTGGCTAAGATGTGAGAATAGAACTAGGAGGGGAGAAACGGGGAATTCCTTCGCTAGTATGACCTACCTAAGTTTATTTGCATGGTATTTAATTGGTCGGTCATAATATAAGGATAATATATGACATATCAATTAACTTTTGTTTTGTAGTAATATCTGAAAATGGCATCTGAGAATGTTGAGAATAGCAATGGAGCACAGACAACTGTTGATTCATCACATATCAATAATCAAGATAATGTGCATCAGGAAGGTGACAATCCTCATGCAAACAACAACACTGACCAAATGATGAATGATGGAATGTTCAGAAGCTTTATGCAGTTCATGCAACAGCAGGCGAGAGCGTCTCCTGTCCAAAATATAGGTGGAAACACTGAAAACTCTCGGACGGTCACCGCTAAACAGTTCAAGGAGTTGGGACCACCGGAGTTTAAGGGAGAGCCAAAACCACTTATAGCGAAAACATGGATAAAGCAGATCACCAAGATATTTGATGTCTTGGGATGCTCCGAGGAGCAAAAGGTTCCCTTTGTCGCCTTTATGTTGCGAGGAGAGGCAGATTACTGGTGGGAATCGATTAAGCGTACTCAACCTGCCGCACTGAAGATGTCTTGGGAGAAGTTCCAAGAGCTGTTCAATGATAAATACTTTCCCGACAGTGTTCGTCACATAAAGGAGGTAGAGTTCATCAAATTGGAGCAGAATAATATGACAGTGTCGCAGTATGAGGCTAAATTTTCTGAGTTATCCTGATTTGCGTCCCACTTGGTGGATAATGAAGAGCGAATGACGCGAATGTTGTTGCGAGGTTTGAAACCTGAGATACGTCAACATCTTATTTCTCATAAATTTTGTTTGTATTCAGATGTTATGAATAGTGCTCAGTTAGTGGAGCGCGATAACGAGTCAACGCAACCAAAAGAGAGCAGTCGACAAAATGATAATACCAGTGAGAGCAGTCATCGAAGCGGTGACAACAAGCGTGGAGGGAATCAACAGGCCAGAAATGGTAACCACTTCGGTGGTAATCAGGGACAAAATAATAAGAATGGTCATTTCAAGAAGAGGAGATTCAACAATGATGGAAAGACGTCAGCACCAGCACCCGTTGTTAAAGAAGGAGAACGACCACCTATCATATGTTTCAAATGCAGAGGGGAGGGGCATATCAGTCCAAACTGCGCGATGCCGTCTAAAGCATGTTATAATTGTGGAGAGAAGGTCATTTATCTCAATTTTGTCGTTTACCAAAAACAAGTTCAGCCAAGATGGAGACACCAAAGGCCGTCCCAGAAAAGTTAAAACCGGTAGTGCAAAGGAGAGCGTTTGTTGTGACCTCCCAGAAAGTAAGGAACCCGAATGAGGTCATCACGGGTAAGCTTATCATAAACTCTAACGAAGTCTATACTTTATTTGATACCGGTTCTATCCATTCTTTTATTTCTCCTACTTGCTCTCATCGATTAAATTTGACTCCGGAGAAATTAGACTTTGACTTATCTGTTAAAACTCCATTGGGAGAAACCTTCATTACATCCACGGTTTATAAGTCTTGTTTGGTTTAAGTTAGTACCCACACATTACCTGTCGATCTTATTTCATTAAAAATACTTGCATTTGACGTGATTCTAGGGATTGATTGGTTAACTACTCATCAAGCAAAAATTGATTGTTTTCGTAAGGCTGTTAGCTTTCATATTCCTAATCGACCTATTATGCGAATTCAAGCAACCAAACTATTAAAATCAATCGCTGTCATCTCAAGCCATAAAGCTATTCGTTTATTGAAAAATGGATGTCAAGCTTTCTTAGCTCACGTCACGGATCTAAACAAAAATACGTCAATTTTGAATGATATTTCTATTGTTAATAAATTCCCTGACGTATTCCCTGAAGAACTTCCTGGCCTACCCCCAAAGCGTGAAATTGAATTTTGTATCGACCTTGAACCCAGTACAAAACCCATTTCCAAAGCCCCATATCGAATGGCTCCTATTGAACTTCAGGAGTTAAAGATCCAACTGCAGGAATTGTTAGACATTGGCTTTATTCGTCCTAGTACTTCTCCTTGGGGTGCTCCTGTGCTATTCGTGAAGAAGAAAGATGGAAGTATGTAACTTTGTATTGATTATCGGGAGTTGAATCATGTCACCATCAAAAATAGGTACCCATTGCCACGTATTGATGACCTGTTTGACCAGTTTCAAGGAGCACAATTCTTTTCAAAGATCGATCTTCGTTCTGGATATCATCAGCTGAAGGTTAGAACTGAGGATATTCCAAAGACGGCTTTCAGAACTCGGTACGGGCATTATGAATTCCTAGTCATGTCCTTTGGATTGACTAATGCTCCTGCTGCCTTCACGGATATGATGAACTAGGTATTCAAGGAATATTTGGATCACTTTGTGGTCGTCTTTATTGATGACATCCTTATTTATTCCAAAAGCCGTGAAGATCATGAGCAACACTTGAGGCTGGTACTCCAAAAACTTCGTGAATACAAGCTTTATACCAAGTTGAAGAAATGCGAGTTCTAGCTGGAGGAGGTAGCATTCCTTGGGCATGTAGTATCAAGTCATGGAATATCGGTTGACCCGACAAAGATTGAAGCTATTCAATGCTGGGAGCAACCTAAATCAGTGACCAAAGTACGTAGCTTTCTTGGTTTATCTGGTTATTATCAGAGATTCGTGGAAGGATTTTCTTGAATCGCTACTCCATTAACTCAGCTGACTCGGAAAGATACAAAGTTCGATTGGAGCGAAGAATGTGAGAAGAGTTTTCAAGAACTCAAGAGGAGAATCATTTCAGCACCTATTCTAATAATACCATCTTGCTCGGAGGGATTTATCATCTACAGTGATGCTTCGAGCAAAGGGTTGGGATGCGTTCTCATGCAATATAGAAAAGTCATAGCCTATGCATCAAGACAACTCAAGGAATATGAGAGGAATTATCCTACTCATGATCTAGAGTTGGCAGCTGTTGTCTTTGCACTTAAAATTTGGAGGCATTACTTGTATGGGGAGAAGGTGGAGATCTTTATGGATCATAAAAGCCTCAAATATTTCTTCACTCAAAAGGAACTTAACATGCGACAACGACGTTGGCTTGAACTGTTGAAAGATTATGATCATACCATTCAATACCATCCTAAAAAAGCGAACGTGGTAGCTGACGCATTGAGTAGAAGATCATATGCAAGTACGACTGCGACATTGTCAGCACAAAGGCCCATTTTGTGTGACTTGCAAAGGATGGATATAGAGTTAAAGACTCCAGGGGCCCATGTGATGATAGAGAATATACGAGTAGAACCAACTTTAATCGACAAAGTTAAAGCTGCTCAAGCTACAGACCTGGAGCTGATGCGTATGAGGAAGAAAGTACAAGAAGGTGTTATGCCGGAAGCAAGAATCGATGAATAAGGAATACTTCGAGTCAACTCCAGACTTTGTGTTCCTAACAACCCTGATTTAAAGTATGAAATCATGATGGAGGCGCACACACACTGTTTGCAATCCATCCTGGAAGTACCCAAATGTATCATGATCTTCGTCATACATTTTGGTAGAGCAATATGAAGAGAGAGATAGCGCTGTTTATCTCAAGGTGTCGAACTTGTCAACGAGTCAAAGCGGAGCATCAAGTACCAAAAGGTCCATTGCAACCACTTGAAATTCTAGAATGGAAGTGGGACCACATTACCATGGATTTCGTTGCCGGTCTTCCTAAGATTTCTCAAGGTATAGATGCGATTTGGGTCATTGTTGATAGATTGACCAAGTCTACTCATTTCTTACCGATACGAGAAACTTATACACTTGAACGTCTTGCTCGTATGTACATAAACGAGATTGTAAGACTGCATGGTATGCCAGTATCCATTGTTTCTGATCGAGACCCAAGATTCACTTCACGATTTTGGATTAGTTTACAAAAAGCTATGGGCACGGATTTACGATGTAGTTCGGCATATCATCCTCAGACGGACGGACAATCAGAGAGGACTATTTAAACTCTAGAAGATTTATTAAGATTTAGTGTCCTTGACTTCAAGGGAAGTTGGGACAAGTTCTTACCATTGGTGGAGTTTTCCTACAGTAACAGTTATCAAGCAAGTTTTGGCATGGCTCCATTCGAAGCATTATATGGAAGAAAATACCGTTCTCAAGTATGCTGGGATGAGGTGGGTGAAGCAACGTTGTTGGGATCAGAGTTGGTACGTATGACTACAGAAAAGATTCAAACGATCCGACAACGTATAAAAACCTCACAAGATCGACAAAAGAGTTATGCTGATCTTCATCAAAAGGATGTGGAATTTGATATAGGAGATCATGTGTTCTTACGTGTTGCTCCATGGAAAGGAGTTACGAGATTTGGAAAGAGAGGAAAGCTCAATCCTCGATTTATCGGTCCATTTTTAATCCTCGATCGAGTAGGAACTATGGCTTATAGACTCGCTTTACCGTCAAGTATGTCTCGTGTTCATAACGTTTTTCACATATCCATATTACGTAAATATGTGGAAAAACCGACCCACATTATTGAGTTAGAACCGGACGAAATAGCAGAAGATTTGATGTATGAAGAAGTTCCTATTCAAATCTTGGATAAGAAGGAACATATTCTACGCTCTAAGGTTATACCTCAAGTCAAATTTTTGTGGAGAAACCACGATGTTGAGGAAATGATTTGGGAGTTAGAATCTGAAATGAAACCAATGTATCCTTACCTCTTCGACATACCAGGTACGTACCCTAATTTCGAGGGCGAAATTTCATAAGAAGGAGAGGTTGTAAGACTCCAACTTTTATAAATAAAGATGAATTTTCTATAAATATCATTTTTGAATATTATGGAGTTAATTTGATATAATGTTATAGTTGTGGGTAATATTTTTAAATTTGTAAAGTACGCAAGTTGTTATATAATATTCGATTGGTCGGGAAATATTCGTTTTAACAGGGAATATTCGTACAACGGCACAATCATTGGTGGACCCCACAACGGAATTATTGTCGGATTGAGAAAATGACAAAAATATTTTATTAAAAATAACTGCGGAAGTCTTACCATTGATACTGTTGAACTACTCGGTAGTAAAAGTACAGTAATACGTGTGGTTGAATAGTAGCACACGGTATTGATTATTAATGCTTATGTGAGAAGTCACTCAGTTTGATTCAATTATTGTCAGTTAATAATATGAATTATTTAGCGATAATGATGTTTTGCTTTATTCGTATTATTAACGTAATAAAACAGAAACATCTTTTTATATAAAACAAAATACTTTATTAAAGTTATTCTATAAATAGAATATATTATATTTTATTTAAAGGATTTTTCTTTAAATATTGACCGTCAGATTAAAGTAATCAATCTGGACCGTTCATGGATTAGTTACTATGCATTCCATTTTTCTATAAATAGCAGCTCATTCCTTCATTATTTCTTACGAATTCACTGAACTCTAGAGAGAGAAACTATAGAGAGAGAGAAGAAAAGTATTCTGCTACTTAACTACTTCCTTATTTCAGTTCTTCTTTAAAACGGTAAGGGGTGTTATTCTTTCTTATTCAAGAAGAGACTGTTGTTATTCCATTTCTTATTATTCTGTTGGAATAACCTGTACATGCGGTCTACTCTATACTTGGTGACATTCTTTTGTTATTCTGTTGGAACATCATGTCTGTGTATTTTACATAGGACCTAGTTCCGTTTTTATTATTATTCTGTTGGAACATCGTGTCTGTGGGTTTTACACCGGACCTGGTTCCGTTTTTATTATTATTCTGTTGGAACATCATGTCTGTGTGTTTTACGCCAAACCTGGTTCCGTTTTTATTATTATTTTGTTGGAACATCTTGTCTGTGTGTTTTACACATGACCTGGTTTCGTCTTGTTATTATTCTGTTGGAACAATCTGTCTGTGTGTTTTACACCGGACCTGGTTCCATTATTTATTATTCTGTTGGAATATCCTGTCTATGCGTTTATGCCGGACCTGGTTCCATTATTTATTATTCTGTTACAATAACTTGTCTGTGCGGTCTATCGCATGCCGGGTGATTTCTTTTGTTATTCCATTCTTTATTATACTCAGTTGGTTAAGTTTTAACTTCTATACTCTATGAAATTAGTGGAATATCCTTGATAATTGTGGTTCATCCAGTATCTTTCCATGAAAATATTCTTCTAAGCATTCTTGAATTTTACTCCACAAAACGGTATCATGTTGACAATTTGGACGTTGTTAATTATTGGATAAACTAATTCTTGAACTTGTTTTATTGAAATCTTATATCATTGTCATCATCCTCATATTTATATTTTGTTGAAAGTCATCTGTGGCCTGTAGTGCATAGATAGACTTGGTATGATTATGACCAGGGATTATTCGGTATAATCATGACCGTAATGTTACAAATGATGTGGTAAAAGTCTTCATTGGCCCGTAGTGCATTGAGGGACAGTTGTTGGCATGATCATGACCATTAATGAATACACGAATATCCTTGGCCGTAGTGCAGGGGTGATTCGATGATGTGGATTATTTTATTAAGTTGAGTCCCAGCGATAACAGTGTTGAAAAACCTTTTAAATCATAGAAGATAGTAGATTTTATTCTCTACTTGACTCTTTTAATGGATTGCTTGTTCCGCTGCAGTTAAACTTGATGTTCGTTATATTTTATCAGTTTAACACTGTTGAAGGCTAATGATAATTTATTATGTATTATCTTGGTCATAATATTTCTTACTGGGCTAGTTGAGCTCACCCTTTCTTTCACTGTTCTATTCAGGAAATGAGAATATAGCTGGGACGAGTCGGGGAACAGAGTGATGGACCAGATGATAGTATTAGTAGTCCTCATTATTCTATTAAATAGTGTGACAATAATTGTTTTGAGGACTCCTTTTGAGTTTGTATAGTCTCTAGTAGACAATAATTGTATTCAAACTCACAGTTATGTTTTGTCGTATTATACACGACAGTTGTATTAGTAAGTTGTATTTGTATTCTGTACCATGTATCTGACGACCCAGGATGGGTGATATATACCTAATTTTAGGGGCGTCACAAATTATATCAAATAATTGGCCTCTAGGGCATAAACTCTAACACAATGTTCAATTAGATTGTGTTAACTTTTTGACTGATGTAATATTCGAAATTCATATAAATATTTAAGTCTTGCTAGGAATACTTATGGATTTTATATTGAATCCATTCCATATCTTATAATATTCATTTCATCTGACATAAAACACTTTTTAAGTTCAATAACACTTATCACAGCGTTTCGACGTTTATTCGTCACACACCCGATTTGCCTTTCTTGTGTATGCTTACTATGCTTCTATAACTTATCTAATACATCATTATATTAATGTTAAGCATCATTATATATACTAACATTCATGTTTTATAACTTAGAACAACATCTTTTATAGTCAAGAGCACTACACTAGAATACGTGAATGCCCGACGCCCTCTGATTGCCTCTGAAAACACAACAGTCCTAAATATGACATTTTTGACCCCTGTTTCTGACCTTAAATTGAAACACTTAAAAAATAAAAGTTGTAGTTCTACTCGTCCTCGTTCCGGATCATCTTGAATCACCTCAATCGGAGTTCGTATGAAAAAGTTATGTTCATTTTAGTAAAACATGTCCGGTCATTTTTTTTTCCAAAAATTCGGTTAGGCAGCCTACCCCCCCCCCCCCGGTAGGGGCAGGGGTCCCTTCTGTTAACTCACGATTTTAGCTCTAGAACACTACAGAAAGCCAAATTAGGCCTCCAAGCTCCTTTCAAACAACCATACCAACCTACCCAAAGTGTAATAGGTTTACAGAAACATAATCTAATGTTTTCTAACGCATTTCTAGCCATCTAAACAACATAAACATCCAAACTACGACCATTAATTTCACTATTTTTCTTCTTTCTTCTTCTTTTGACATTCATAGCGAAATTCTTCGTTGTGAATTCATTTTTAAACCAATTCAAGTAATTCCAATTGTGATAACTCATTTTCTTAACATACTAACATAATACATGATCAATTTCAACAATAAATCATAACCAAACATCAATTTGATAGTTTCAAAAGTCATTTTTTCAGAAATTAATTCACAGAAAATTATTATGAACAAAATTCCTCTTGTTTATTAAAATTACATGGATTGAATTGTTATAACAACCATACAACTCATAATCAAATACTATAAACATGATTTCATCATGTTCATCATATATTTGTGAATTGAAACCATTGAACTACTATAAAAATCTCATGTAAGCATATATATGAAAACATATGAACACCATATATGCATATAAATTCACAATCATAAAAACCTAATTTTACAAAGTCTAAATACAAAATATCCTAATTTAGTATAAGGATTAGTTTGATACCTTTCTCGGTTGAATTAGGAGAAAAGATGGAGATGATGTTTGAAAACCTTTTTCTCTAAACTTCTTCTTAGGCTTAAGTCATATACAATATACGTAAAGTAAATTAAACTAACGTACGTCTTTTCAAAGGTTTTAAAACGGACGCTCACTAATGATTTTATTAAATTATCAGTTACATAACTAATATATATATATATATATATATATATATTATTTTATTTAATTTATATTATTATAAATTCAAATTTTAAAATTCAAAAGCCATAGGGCTTTGCTTGGCAAAATAATTTAAAAATTAAAGACTTAATATATTTAAGCCTTGTTTGGTAAACTAAATTAAAACTACTTTGATTTATTTTAATAACCACTTATAATATAGTTATTTGTCACATTTCTATTAAATTAAGTTTTCATACTTAATTAATTAATTCTAATAACACTTTATCAATTAAATTATTTAATTACAAAACTCAATACAAATAATTACCCATCAAAAATAAAATATCAATATAATAATTCATTTAATCACTATAAACTCTCTAACTTAATTGTTAAATTAAATTAGCACATTATCCCATAATTTTTAATTTTCTTAACTCATTAATTATTTATTAAACAAATAATTAACCAAATCAATTAAACAAATATTTATTCAACGTTTAAACACATCTATTAAATATTTATATAATTCAATAAATATTTAAAAATTTCAATTAAAATTCTGAAAATTCTAGATTGTTACATCTTTCCCTCCTTACAAGGATTCTGTCCCCAGAATCACAACTCAAACAATTCATTCACCACATTAATTCTTAAAACTTCGGGATGTCACATCCTTTCCTCCTTATAAGGATTTCGTCATCGGAATCAACGAAACCTCCTATACTCGGTTTTTACCAAATCTCTTTTCAAAATTTATCGTTGAATATATTCAAAACATTACCTTAATATAGGTTTTATATTTCCTACTACATTCATCACTTCAACAAATTTTACGTTTTATTTCATAACTTTCACTTGAACTCAATTATATTTTGAGTATTATATACTCTTTAACCCATCCATTTCCTTTTCTAAGGATCGCTATCATAAACACTCGGGATATTACATTCACTCATTCTTCTAAGAATTTTGTCCTCGAAATTTTATATATTAATCTTTCTTCATTCAATCTATAAAAATAGATTTTACGCTAATACTTTATTCATTCATTGTGTTTTATAACCATTTCTTTCCACAAAGATCTTTCTACAATTATTAGCTTTTCTATTAAAAGTTTTACATTATTCTTTGATAACTCATCTCCTTCTCATTTCAAATTTTTTTTCTCACTTATTCAATATATTCGTCATTCAGTGTCGCATTCTACGACTAACTTCCTTCTAAGAAATATCATCCTTATTACATTCGCCTTTTAGAATAGCAAGAATCTTTCACAATTGCTCAATAATTGGGAAGCAATATGAATAACTCAAGAATTTAAAAAAATTCCAAATCATGTTGAAGGGTCACAAGACCTTGAACTACGTCCCCAAGTTATCAAGTATATCTCGACTTGAACCTTTAACAGTCATAAGACTATATGGACCTCCGTACTTAGGGTGTTAAGCCCTTCGTACAATGTATTGTGTACAAACATTTTAGCTCAAAGTGTAAACTAAGTGTATCCTCTAATAAAAGAGTTGTTCATCTAAGAATTTAGAGTGCAATCATTCAACTGAGGGTCTAATGACCACGAACCATGTCCACAGTTATAAGTAATCTTTCAACTTTAACTTTAACAGTCATAAGACTATAAGGACTCCACGTACTTAGGGGGATCAATCCTTCGTACAATGTATTGTGCACAAACATTTCAACGTAAAGTACAAACTAAGCGTAACCCCTAATAATAGGGTTGTTCATCTCAACTTTTCAACATCTGAATTCGCACCAAAACAATTTGGTTTGGCATAACTTCTCAAGAAACTCTTGAATTTCATGAACATTTTTCAATATTCGTCTAACTAAATCAAATAGCATAGACCTCTACAACAATTCAGACATCAACCGAAATATACATATACATACATACATATGTATTCTCATACTGTAAAGAAATCTCAAAAATCTTTTTATGACGTCATGATACCGCACTGTATTTACAGTCCGTTTAGGATTCCGTCATTTGGTGATTTTATCATACTACATCATACCATAGTGGGCTGACTATCCTTAGATTACATCCAACACTAAGTAATACTGCATTGATGACTTTATCATTTTTTTATCATCTTTGCACCAGGTTCCATGATACATTAATAATATATAAATACATTTTGATATATTTTAAATCATTTTTGTCTAGCCGAAGAAAATAGCATAGACATACGAATAATATCACTGTTTTAAAAATTCTTTGGTTCACTAGTGTGATCCAACATTTTTCAAAAATTAAAAATACAACCATCGGCACGAAGTCAATAAATTTCGAAAATCTAGTAAAGCTAGAAGATTTGGAAAAACCTATGTCTCCACTATCAACTCCACTTTCTATAATGATCCATTGCTTAATCAGACTATCTATTCCTATCATCCTCAATACTCCATTCACACTTAATTATACCCAAGTTAATCAAACTTACTACACATCGGAAACTCAGGAACTTGTCACAATAATATGAGTTTAAGAACTTATCCTAGTAAGACCATAGGCGTCCATTCGCTGAGGGGTTCAAAACGTACCATATTATTATGAGTCACGAACTTACCATATGCATTAGTTTTAAGAACCGCACCTAATCCTAATAATATCTGACTAATCTTAATAGTTCCTAACTATCAAATATACACATGAGAAAAGAATCACATTTTTGCCACATATACATTGATAGCGCGACACCAACATTCCAATGATTATTAATGTGATAAACTGAGTGCAAGCACAAAACCCTCGCCCATACAAAGGTTTGTACAACTCATTCATCACATGAGTCCTCAATTGAAAACTCACCTAACTCTATCTTGCTTATAACTTGCTCTTTGCTCGATACGAATTTCTCGTATCACATTATCTATAACTCCTCATGAGTTATCTCATACTATTTCATAGTACACCATCTTCATATCATTAAGCTATAATTATTCAAACATTATACATCATCTTTCTTTTATAACTTAAACAGATCACATCGTGATCTTATTCTATAATCATCTCTCTTAAAATTATTTTCTTAACTCGTGATCGTTTTGTTTTACGATCCCCTTTCTTTCCTTTCATTTACGACATTATTCGTTATCTTGGCTATTGAAGTTAGGTAACTCTCATTTCTTATCTTTATATCTCTTCAAGATTCTTCTTTGAATCTTCTTGTTTATATAACAATTTCTGTTTTAAGAATGTCTAACTTCATTTACATTGCTCAACATCTCATTCAAGTTCTACATTTTCATCACACGTATCCATTTTCTACACTTGGTACACATCGAATCTCTAACAGTTTCAATATGGTACACTTAGTGGTTTCCCACAAACAACCAACAAACTAGGTTCCGAGTTGCTAGTTCGTATATACCTCCACTATATGAAGGAATTGTTTAGCCCAGATACCACATCAACTACTAAAGAGTACAATTGCACCATACTTAACTATAATTTTTATTCTTAACTTCTTAACTTCTTTGCCATTCTCTTCTTATAGACATTGTCTATTTGTTATTACCTTACATCCTTATTATTGGAGTTGGGTAACCCCAGATTCATATTCCTTATAACTCTGCGAGATTCTTCTTTGAATCCTCTCACGCATGTTTTAATCCCTTTTTTATAAATTTCTTAAATTACTTTTTATTGTTCAAACTCTATTTGAGCTTATTCTTTCCTTATTTTCACATCTCTCTTCTCTAAGGTTATAGCCTACCGTACTCCTACCTAAGGTTTATAACCTACAAATTTTATACCAACTGTAACGACCTCAAAATTCATACAATTAAATTCTCGATTTCAGTCGTTAATAATACATTCAACCTAAAATTTTACATCATTAAATGATAATACAACCATCGAAATTTTGCGGAATAATTAAAATTGTCTATTCCAATCTATTTGCGTTCCTAAAATCTTCAACCTTTACATCTAAATAAATCATAATCATTTTCATACTAGAATAGTTTACATTGCAAAACGATATTACAACTCAACATTAATACATTATTCGGAACCTTAAACATGGTTCGAATACTAATAACACAACTAATGTGTATAAATCCTCAAGTATCACATCTGATTCATGTCTTTCAAGTAACACATAACTTTACCTTGAATCTTGAACCTACAAAAGTGGTTATTTGAAAGGTTGAGCTCGACAGCCCAGCAAAATCTAACAATTTTCATGCATCACATAGCATATAATAACATGCTCAACATACATATCATAATAATTAAAGTAGCATGGCATACATGCTTTAATTCACATAGCAAATATAAAGATTGAGATCCTTACTCAATCATCATTATTTAACCAAAACAATGTAGTCATAAATTGACTTTAATATATTATGATTTCAACGTGTATAACATATCATGCTCGCTTGCAACACATATAACATATCATGCAATTTAAAATAGTTCATCAAGTCCACATAGAAAATAGGAACCGAAAGACTTGCCTTGATCGTTGTTTACCAATAATAGTTTAACAACTTACAATTATCTGCACTTCACGTGCCCTACAAAATTATATAATCATACACGTCAACTATTAGTCAGATAACAACACATAGTAATTGTAATGTAAACTCTACTCCACATCTCATAATCTTTCATATTAATTAGCACATAATGTTCAATTAGATTGTGTTAACTTTTCGACTTATGAAATATTCGAAATTCATATAAGTGTTTAAGTCTTGCTAGGAATACTTATGGGTTTTATATTAAACCCATTCCATATCTTATAATATTCATTTCATTTGACTTAAAACACTTTTTACGTTCAATAACACTTATCACGGCGTTTCGACATTTATTCGTCACACGCCCGATTTACCTATCTTGTGTATGCTTAGTATGCTTCTATAACTTATCTAATACATCGTTATATTAATGTTAAGCGTCATTGTATATACTAACATTCATGTTTTATAACTTACAACAACATCTTTTATCGTCAAGAGCACTACACTAGAATACGTTCATGCCGAACGCCCTCTAATTGCCTCCGAAAACACAACAGTCCTAAAGATGACAATTTTGATCCCTGTTCCCGACCTCAAATTGAAAAACTTGAAGAATAAAAGTTGTAGGTCTACTCGTCCTCGTTTCGGATCATCTTGAATCACCTCAATCGGAGTTCATATAAAAAAAGTTATGTTCATTTTAGTAAAACATGTCCGATCAAATTTTTTTTCAAAAAATTCGGTTAGGCATCCTACCCCCCCCCCCCCGCCAGGGTGGTTGGCCATTCTGCTAACTCGCAGTTTCAGCTCTAGAACACTACGGAAAGCCAAATTAGGTCTCCAAGCTCCTTTTTAACAACCATACCAACCTACCCAAAGTGTAATAGGTTTACAGAAACATAATCTAATGTTTTCTAACGTGTTTCTAGCCATCTAAACAACATAAACATCCAAACTACGACCATTAATTTCACTATTTGTCTTCTTTCTTCTTCTTTTGATATTCATAGCGAAATTTTTCGTTGTGAATTCGTTTTTAAACCAATTCAAGTAATTCCAATTGTGATAACTCATATTCTTAACATACTAACATAATACATGATCAATTTCAATAATAAATTATAACCAAACATCAACTTGATAGTTTCAAAAGCCATATTTCAAAAATTAATTCACAAAAAATCATTATGAATAAAATTCCTCCTTTTTATCAAAATTACATGGATTGAATTATTATAACAACCATGTAACTCATAATCAAACACTATGAACATGATTTCATCATGTTCATCATATCTTTGTGAATTGAAACCTTTGAACTCCTATAAAAATCTCATGTAAGCGTATACATGAAAACATATGAACACCATATATGCATATAAATTCACAATCATGAAAACCTAATTTTACAAAGACTAAATACAAAATATCCTAATTTAGTATAAGGGTTAGTTTGATACCTTTCTAGGTTGAATTAGGAGAAAAGATGGAGATGATGTTTGTTTTCTCGAGATTTCCCTTCCTCTTCTTCTTCTTCCTCCTCCTCCTCCTCCTCCTCCTCCTCCTCCTCCTCCTCCTCTTCTTCTTCTTCTTCTTTTTCTTCTCTTTGAAAACCTTTTTCTCTGAACTTCTTCTTAGGCTTAAGTCATATACAATATACGTAAAGTAAATTAAACTAACGTACGTCTTTTCAAAGGTTTTAAAACTGACGCTCACTATTAATTTTATTAAATTATCTGTTACATAACTAATATATATATATATATATATATATATTATTTTATTTAATTTATATTATTATAAATTCAAAATTTAAAATCCAAAAGCCATAGGGCTTTGGTTGGCAAAACAATTTAAAACTTAAAGACTTAATATATTTAAACCTTGTTTGGCAAACTAAATTAAAACTACTTTAATTTATTTTAATAACCACTTATAATATAGTTATTTGTCACATTTCTATTAAATTAAGTTTTCATACTTTACTAATTAATTCTAATAACAATTTATCAATTAAATCATTTAATCACAAAATTCAATACAAATAATTATCCATCAAAAATGAAATATCAATATAATAATTTATTTAATCATTATAAACACTCTAACTTAATTGTTAAATTAAATTAGCACATTATCCCATAATTATTAATTTTCTTAACTTATTAATTATTTATTAAACAAATAATTAACCAAATCAAATCAAATCAATTAAACAAATATTTATTCAACGTTTAAACACATCTATTAAATATTTATATAATTCAATAAATATTTAAAAATTACAATTAAAATTTTGGAAATTTTAGATTGTTACAATATATATATATATATATATATATATATATATATATATATATATATATATATATATATATATATACACACACACACGAAAGCAATTAAACGCTTCAGACATAAGTCTAGGCTCAATTGAGGCATAGCTCGATAATGTTAGTCCATATATAAAAAAACTAGATATATATATATATATATATATATATATATATATATATATATATATATATACACAAACTGAAATGAAACCATGGACCGAAGTTCGGGCATACACACACAACACAACTCTATATATATATATATATATATATATATATATATATATATATATACATATATATATATATATACATATATATATATATATACAAACTGAAATGAAACCATGGACCGAAGTTCGGGCATACACACACAACACAACTCTCGATGTGAAGAATAGTTTGTTCAAAGATGAAGAGAAAGGCTTGAAAATGTGTGAGAAGGCTTAGAGTGTGCTGCAAAAGAAGACTTTGATAACTTAAAATGGATGAATACTCGGCTCCGCTTGTAAAAAGTAGCTATATATGAGCTTACAAGTGTTTAAAATGAGAAAGCACTCAGTTTATGATGTGTACAAAGCAAATTGGACAGGGCATCCTTGCCTTTTTCTCTTACAAAATGGCCACCCCAAGCCCTCTATTTATAGAGGGGTGCGGCTGGGGCGGGCCTCAGGTGGACCTGAGGCTGCTCGGGGTGCCCCGGGCTTCGCTGGTCCCGCCGTCTCGAAGTACGTGCATGCGTGCAACGTAACGTCCACTAAAACTTTCAGAATTGCAATATGGTTTTTCGACTGAGGTATGTAAGACCTATTTTGGACCGTCATTGTCGAGAGTTACGCAATGACATGGGATTAGAGGTTGTACGGAGTCAGGAAGATGGGACGATGCCCTTCGGTCTTCAAGCTTCAAATTCTATCTGTTACCCTACGTAATCGTCTCTCGGGATTGAACTTCCTTGGTTCTTGGTGGACATTGCTATGTAGAAATGTATGTATGAAATGTTGAGATGGTGTGATGTGGTGTCAAGGTGGAAAGATGACGACTTTTCCCCTCACCGAGGTTATCTCTGAGAGTGGACTGCTGCAAGTGTTGAAGGTCCTCAGTGTCATTTCTGAGGTGTGCCTATCTTTCTGGAGTTATTACCAGGTCTTGTACTGAGTGCCTCGGTGTAAGCGCCAAGATTGAAGTTGATTGCATGCATTTGAAACAAGCATTTCTGGGGTTATCTCCGGAACTGCAACTGCCTTCCTTGGGGTTATCTCCAAGGTTGGAATATGCTATTCCTACTATTGGGACTGAGACTGAACATATCGGGGTTATCTCCGGGATGAATCGGTCTTCTCTGGTGGAATTTTTGGTATTAGAACTGTAAGCCTCGGGGTTATCGCTGAGGTTGGAACTGTTACTCCCGGTGTGTGTTTCGGAGTTGAAACTGAGCTTCCGGTAGTATCCGGAATGGATGTGAGCTGTCTTCCAGGGTTATCTCTGAAAGACGAATCTGACCTCCTGCAATGTCAGTAACATATGTGCAGAAAATTTCAAGTGTCTACACATGATAATACATCATATCAAAACAAATCAGTAATTTCCCAATCAATCATCAAATCTTAAACTGTTATCAATGGTAAGGTGTGTGTGTGCTCGACAACAATGTTAACTGATATAAAAGTAAATTTAACACATAATATGTCTCTTCGAAGGCATCATACAGTGTAAACTCAATAAATCCACAAATGAACTAGATCCAACTAAAATCAAACAATTACCAATATCAAGGGTGATCATGGGATACTTATGCTTAGTTTTTCAATTTTGGGGGCTTTTTGCTCTTTTTTCCTTTTTATTCTCTCTTTTTTCTTTCTTTTTTTTATAATTCTCATGGCTGTGTAATGTCTAATTCCCTTAGGCTTTTCAATGCTACCTTAACGAGCTTTCGACCAACGACTCCCAAACCATTTAAGGCCTTAGGGCGCTAGGTGTAAAGACAATTCCCTCGGGCTTACTTACTCAAATAACAAAGGCCACGAAACTAGACAAGCATGTCACGGTGGTTATTCCTTTTTTTTATATAGCTTATATACCCAAAATATTCTCTCAAACTTAGATTCTTGTCTAACTTTAGCCATCAATACCTATTCTTGTCATTCTTTCATTTAAACTAACATTATCCTTTAGAGTCCCATTACGTATCAATTTAGACTCAATCAATCAGCAAAGCTGTTTTAACTGTGCAAACCTTATTATAACAGTTTCAAACAGAAAAAGATTAAATTCATAACAAAAAATCACATCAAAGCTCTAATAGTCAGTACTATACTTGTCTACTCAATTCTAATATCATCATTGGCCAAAATAGACTGTAACTATCTCAATAGCTGGAATCATGCAAGATGAACTAAATAAAACATAAACACAATAAACTAACTCATATTTTTGCAATTTTTCACTCTATTTTTTTAACTAAACTAACAAGAAACAAGAAAAAAAATACATTAAAAACTATTATAATAAACTACTGTGCAAATGCAAACTACATGACACGAATGCCAATATATATGATATGAACTAAACATGAAAACTCACTAAACTATCATATGCAAACTAACATACATATGACATAAACTAAATGCTAAAACATGAAACAATAAACTATAATAAAACTCCCCCAAACTTAACAAGTACAATGTCCTCATTGTAAACATATTAAAATAAAAGAACAGAGGACTTCCCTAGATCTTGTTAAGCTTGTGGTGGTGGTGGTGGTGGTGGTTGTGGAACAAAGACTGAAAACTCCTCCACAAAGGAATCTGAAGGAGGATAATGTGGCATGGGCTCAAGCTAGTGGCTTCCCGTTCGATAATCCTTTGCCTATTCATCGAGCCACACACACCTGCAATGAAGAGAGACAACATGGATTAGAATAGCACTTAGGATTTATAAGAGAACTGAATTAGTAAATTAATTCCTAAAATTTTGACAAACTAAAAGAACTAATTGCTTGAAAATTTGAGGATTTGACAAATGGACATTCTATAATTAAGCTCATAAGTTCTTGGCTTTCAGGGGGTGCTGCACCCTTACAGCCCCGGCGAGCTTGGCAGGCGATCGCTCACCAAGGAGCTAGACCCCCGACTGGGTAGTCATAGTGTCCATTACTTGAATCCATCAAATATAAAAACTTGATTCCTATCTACTAAATAAACTAGTAAAACATATAAATACAAAAATTTATGGGTTGCCTCCCAGTCAGCGCTTGATTTATAGTTTTTTAGCCTGACTTTGTCTGGTCAACGCTATCAAATTCCTCTTCGATAGTTGAGGAACCCTCCATCCATCGTAAATAATGTAAATTTTGATAATTTCCCCAGAGTGATAGCCATTGCATTAAAGTCCTCTTGCATGCTTTGTTTAGATAAGATCACATTCAAGAACGTCCAACATCTAGGTGTTTTCTCCATTGTGTCTGCAAATAGATTCTGGCATTGAGGTGGTTCCAACACAACTGGTTCTTCATCTTTCTCATCCCACTCATTGTACCATGGCTTCAAAGTTGTACTCGCTCTTACGTCATCAAGAGCTTTGCCGATGACATGACTTGCAAATCTAACTGGATCCTTGAACGTTGGTGGAGAAGGCGCTTGAGGCATAAATAACATCGGCTCATCATCATTGGCACCCAAAGTTAGTTCCTCGCCGACCTTGTTTTCATTATCCACATTTGTCTCCTTTTTTTCAACATCTTGTGGCTCATCCAGTTGTAGATTTGGCTCGGGCACTTCATCAATCTCGGAATCCATGTCATAACACCAATTATTTTGAGGACAATTGTTCAGGGCTTTGAACATTTGATATGTCTAGTTCTGAAGATTTTGAATTGATATCTCTTGATTAATCCTCCTCTCCTCATTTGATGCTACGAACTTGGACAACAATTCCTCCAATCTTAAATTATCTATCTCAATTTTAGAATTCATGTGTTGAGGACCATGGGTTGAAGTAATGATGAGTTGTTCCATCTAGTTCTGAAAATTGTGGCTCGATATTTCTTGACTCGTCATCCTCTCCTCTTGGTTTGCTATGAGCTTCGACAGGAATTCCACCAAATTTGACTTTTCTTCTTGTGACAATGGAGGTTGACATGAGAATTCCAGTATGTATATTGGATTTGGAGCGTAGTATTGGTCTTCATAATTATAGCTCCATGAAGAATCCGGGTGATACCCCCAAACTTGATAATAATTGGCATATGCATAATCGTTGAGGTAGTCACCGCCTTGTTGTCTAGGCCCAAAACTGACGGTGCATTGATTACTCGTATGATTCCCAGCACAAAAATTACAAACTACCATTATCCTTCGAATATGTTGGGCTGCAACAACATCCAACTTCCTCGAAACTATCTCTAGCTGTGCTGATAATGCAGAAATTCTATTGAGTCCATCAATCCTTGTGTCCCTTGGTTGAGTCATACTCGCATATAGCCTTTGATATTTGCATCCAACCATGGTACCTGAAAAGAGAGAAAAATAAGAAGATATTAAAATAAAATAAAATAAAATAAAATAAAAGAATAAATATTTAAATTAAGACTAATTTGATTGAAGCTAATATAGAAAAAAAAATATTAAACTAATTCCCAGGCAACGGCGCCAAAAATTTGTTGGGTAAAATCTAATTACGCACAACACGCAAGTATACGTTGTCAACAAGTAATAAAGTGTAAGTAGAGTATCGTTCCCACGAGAAATTATTAATATAAATTACCAAATACTAACTCTTAATCAAACTAATTTTATTTAAACAAACAATTTAAGATTATGAATTAAATTATTTAATTACACTAATTCTAATTACCAATAATTAAAAATCAGATTATGGAGATTTAAGATCACAACTTCACTTATTGTTTCACTTAAATTAATACAGTTCTTATCAATTATGCTCACTATTCTGAATTGTTAATCAAGAATACATAAGTAAATATGACCATCTCTCAATGCATCATACTTAAATCAACTTAAATCCACATATGATAGAATTAAGAAGAACACCATAATTAACTAATTCGCTATATCTCTATGTGAATTATAATTAAAAATGATTTTAAGCTCAAGTTCTTTATTTAATTACATGCGATGTATAGGTATATCTCCATCTTAGACATAAATTATGTATTCTAATGTCATGCAGAAAACACAATCACATGTTATTATGATCAAATCTAAATCTATAATTCATCTCTCGAGTTCATATAGATTATCACAGTAATTGTTAGCTAGACAATTAAGCAATTCTTCACAAATCATAATAGACAATCCAAGAATAATCACAATGATTAATAGATAAGTATTTAAAATAAACTATGCAGTACGATCCATTGTAATATTAAACAAAAGATTTAGTTCATAATTAATGAATTAAAACTAAGAATCCACAATTGAATAAACATTAAAAGACAAAAATAGAAGAAGAGAAAAAGATAGAATCTGTTGTCTGCAGATTTTACGCTCCCTCCTTGCTCCTACTTTGAATTTTCAATGGTCTCCAAGTTGCTTCAATCTCTAAATCGCACAATAACTAGGATTTTGGTCTTAATCTACTCTAATATAATCTAATGGAATCCTCCTCCTTCAATCCATGCAATTCTCCTCCTTTTATATGCCTCTTTATGTAAGACCCCAACTTTTAATAAATAAAAATTAAATTTTCTCTAATTATTATTTTGAATAATAAGGTTTAAATTTGATATAATGCTTTGGTTATGGGTGAAATGTGCAAATTTTGTAAAATAAGTAAGTGGTTATAAAATATTCATTGTTGTCAGGAAATATTCGTTTGGTCATGGAATATTCTTGTTGTCGAGAAATATTCATACGATGGTGCCGCCATTTGTTGACCCCATAACGAAAAACAGTCGAATGAAGAAAACGACAAGCTTGGGTTTTTAGAAATAACGTCGTAGTTGTTACCGTTAACACTGTTGGAATACCCGGTGGTTAAAATACAGTAATACGCGTGGTTACACAGTAGCACATGGTATTGCACTGTATTGTTAGATTATTGATTCTTACGTAAGAAGGTACTACTCAATAATTGTTACAGTAATTACTATTCAATATTTTATTTTATTGGTTCAATAATTATTATGTTGATATTTTATATTATTGTTGTTTTAATAATTGTCATTGCACAGTATTTTCCATTATCAGATCAATAATTTATATTATTTGAATACTATAATTAGATAGCATTATTGGCATTGTCTAAGGAAGTTCTGTCTAAGTAGAGGTTTGGTCACCTAATTACGCACCAGTAAGGAGAAATCCTTATCGAAAAGCCCCGTCTTTCCTGAGAATGACCTAGTTATCATAATTGTGATTCTGTAATATTATTTATGAATAATTAATTATTGATTTACATGATAAGGAAATATTTATTTTATGTGAACATAAATGATGGATAGGAAAATATTTATTTTGTATGGATATAAATGAAAGAATTAATGCTGAGGTGTTTTATCAGAATTTTGTTAGAATTGAGGTATTAAAAATCGTCCGTATATAGATTTCGGACATTTTTTGTTTTGAATTTGGAAAATTTTAAAACTACAAAATTGTAGAGAATTTGATTTCCTATGGAATTGACATAAAATTCTTATTTTTCTGATAAAAGGGCTATTTATTATGAATTATTGAAGTTTTAAAAATTAAATGTTTTTATTAAAATTATGGGTGGGACCCACTTTTATTTTTTATGAAAACATGCGCTGGAAAAAAATTTCAAATATGTTGGGCTGATGGCTTTCCAAAATGGCATGCGTAAAAAAGAAAAGAAAAAAATATTATTTTATTATTTAGTCTGCTTTGGCGTTCTAGTATTTTTCTATAAATAGGGTGCTTAGTTGGAATTAAAAATCACATCATAAACAAGTTTTCTCTCTTTCTCTCTCTATATTATCGAGCGTATTTTGTGAGTATTTAGATACTTTGAGAGTTTCTATTCAGTACAAGTTTTCTTCAGCCTTATACCTGATATTTCAGCCGGAAGTACTGTTCTTTTGAGATAAGGGATGTTATTTTCTTCGTAAATGATATTATTTCTTTGAATATCATTATGCCAAAATATTAGTATAAATTTTATTGTGAAATTTTTACCTTTTCATGTAGAGGTTACTATTCACGTATACGGTACTATTCACGTATACGACACTATTCACGAATACGGTACTATTCACGAATACGGTACTATTCACGAGTATTATTCATGAAGTATGATTTTCTTGTGAAATTTCTACCTTTTTGTGTCGGGGTTACTATCCACGTATACGACACTATTCACAAATATGGTATTATTCACAGAAAAATAAAATTTTCTCTTCTTTGTCCAAGATATCTATTATGGTTACTATCTTTGATTGTATCCATGTTTTTATCTTCATTCTTAAATTTTACTCCACTATGGTTTATTATGGAGCGCTTTTGAACTTGGATAAACTGTAGTACGAATCCGTAATATTTGTCCTTTTGTCTCACTAGATTCGTTTTCTTTAAAATATTTTTTATCATCCTCAGTCCTAAATGATGATATTAATGAATATATGTGAGAGCCCCAAATTCGGGTCCCAAATCACCACGGATCTGGTACAATCATTCTACAACTATTGCGGAAGATATAAACATAAATTGTTTATACAATTAATATTACACAGTATTCCCCAAGGTCGAGTAACCTTAACTTATACACAGATCATAACTTATTTGACTTATAACAACATTAATATACAATACTTATACAAAATTAACTGTACACATAAACTTAAAGCTGGAACTATCTTTAACCTTTCCTTGTATCCGACGTGTAGACACTCAAAATTTTCTTTTCTTATTACTAACTATGCAGGAGGACAAAAGCGTCTTTTTCACACTCCGAAGATAACCCTGGAGGACCACAACATCAATTTCAACCCCGGAGATAGCCCCAAGAAATCAAGTTTCCAACCCCAGAAATAATTTCGGGAAATCAGTTTTCAACCCCGGAGATAATCCTGGGAAAATCAGTTCCAACCTCAGAGATAACCCCGGAGGATCAAGTTTTAAGCCTGGAGATAACCACAAGAGGTCAAGCCAACCTCAGAAATAATCCTGAGGACAGTCAAAGTCAACATCAAGTTAACCTCAGAGATAACCCTGAGAAAAGACTGCTACAACTACGTGAAAACCGAAGATAACCCCGGGAGGGGCAAAAAGGTCATTTTACAAACTCAACTTTAACTCACATCAAATACACTCATTTCAATTCAAAATACTTCAATAGAAGTCGCACAAGAACCATATCTTAACTTTCAAGCGTAAACTACGTAAAACAGCTCAACGGACTGTTTGACGAAAACCTAAAAATGCCATTTCGGTCATGGACCAATCTTCCTGGAATTAAAAAAAGGTCAAATCATATGTCATTTTATAGCTCTCGAAAAGAGCTTTCCGGAATGGTATGGCACGCTTCCATCAGACTCCCGGATCGAAAGTTATGAAGGTTTGAGCGAACAACGCGTTGTCCGAGTGCACGTACGGCGAGACAGCGGGATCCACAGTGCCCAGGGCACCCCGGGCAGCCGTAGGTACACTTGCTGCTGCCGCAGGTACACCTGTGGCACCCCCCTCTGTAAATAGAGGGCTTGGGGTGGCCATATTTGCAAGAGAAAAATGCGAGAAAGCCATGTCCAATTTGCTCTATACACACTATAAGCTGAGTGCTTTCTCATTTTAAACACTTGTAAGCTCATATATAGCTACTTTTCTACCGGCAGGAGCCGAGTGTTCATGCACTTAAAGCTATAGAAGTCTTCTTTGGCAGTCTAACGTAAGCCTCCTTATACACTTTAAAGCATTTCTCTTCATCTTTGCACACAACGTTCTTAACGTTGAGAGTGGTGTTGCACGTGTTTGCCCGGACTTCGGTCTGTGGCTTTTATTTCTTTTGTATATTATATATATGTGTTTATATATATATATATATATATATATATATATATATATATATATATATATATATATATATTTAAATATATATTTATATATGGACTAACATTATCGAGTTATGCCTTAATTGAGCATGGACTCACGTCCGGAGCGTTTATTTGTTTTTATATATATACTTATATATAAACTGTGGTCGAACTTTGTTCGATGAGCCTGGATTTACATCCGGAGCGTTTACTTGCTTTTGTGTGTGTGTGTGTATATATATATATATATACATTTCGTCCCACCTGGAGTTTACTTCGTGGCGGGTGACCTTTTTTACTACTTTCTTTATATTTCGTCCCGCCAGGAGTTTACTTCATGGCGGTTGACCATTTTTTACAGCTTTCTTTACATTTCGTCCTGCCTAGAGTTTCCTCCATGACGGTTGATCACTTTTACATCTTTATTTATATTTATGATCCCCTATGGAGTTGCTTCGTGGTGGTTGATCATGTCAATATATATATATATATATATATATATATATATATATATATATATATATATAAATATATATATATTCCGCTTTTATATATTTACATTTTCGATCCCCCATGGAGGTGCTTTGTGGTGGTTAATCATGTTTGTATATATATATATATATATATATATATATATATATATATATATATATATATATATTTATAGCTTTTATATATATAACTGCTTACTGCTTTTCATACAAATTGCGACATCATTTGAACCTCGGAATCATGTGATCACAGATTTAGTTTACTGAATCTAGATTCGGTTCCCGGGATGGACATTTTCAGCTATAAGCAGCTTGTAAATTATTCACGGTGTTTGGATTTTCTCAGATGGTTTTCATGCCCACGAGGAGTTTGGCATTGCTTTGTACATTATTTTTCTCGAAGATGCTTCGCATCTCAAAAATAAAAGCAATCAAGCCGAACACCTAAGAATAAAATGGAAGTATCAAATGCCTCAATTACTATTGAGCACAAGGATTTGAAAAACACTCTTTTTATAAAAACCTCATTGTTATGTCTTGTTTAAAATTGAATTTTTATAGAAATTTAAACCATGTGTATATAGGTACGAATGAGACATAGCGCTACTTCCAAATAATAGCACATTGACCCACACACACACATCCATATAGCAGTTTCTTGAAAAGTGGTGGTCACCGTGATAACACGGATGTCGGGGGGTGCCTAACACCTTCCATCTGCATAAGCAAGTCCCCGGACCCTAATGAATCTCTGTTTCACAGACCCGTTAAGCTGTAACAATCCAAAATTTCAAATTGTAATAATAAATATTTATTGAGTTATAAATATTTAATGGATGTGTTTATCATTGAATAAATATTTGTTTAATTGATTTAATTTTATTTGGTTAATTATTTGTTAAATAAATAATTAATGAGTTAAGGAAATTATTGTTATATTGATATTTCAATTTGATGGTTAATTATTTATATTGAGTTATGTGATGAAATGATTTATTTAATAAATTGTTATTTGAATTAATTAATTTAGTATGAAAACTTAATTAAATATAGTGTGACAAATAACAATATTATAAGGAGTATTAAAATAAATTAAAGTAGTTTTAATTGAGTTTACCCAAATAAGGTTTAAAATATTAAGTCTTTAATATTTAAAGGGTTTTGCCAAACAAAGCCTTATGGCTTTTGAATTTATAATTTTTGAATTTAAATAAAATAAATTAAAATAATAAATATAATATATTTATAATATATATACGTTTCTTTTAGTAACTGGTGTTAGTTATTATGATTATTTGGACCATATCAATTTTTTAGTTTACGCTTAAGTTAGTCTATATTGGCTATACTGAGTAGAGAGAAGAGAAGAGAGCTTGATAGAGAGAATTGAGAAAGGAGCTTGAGAGAATTTGAGAGAGATTGGTCTGCAATTAGCAAGTATTTCAAGCTAAGTGAAGGTATTTTATCTAACCTTTGTATTATATATATATATATATATATATATATATATATATATATATATATATGAATTTACGGCATAGTTTTGGTTTATGTTCTGTGAAATAAAATAGATGAATTGTGGATATATATATATATATATATATATATATATATATATATATATATATATATATATATATATATAGTTGGCAATGGTGATTATACGTGTTTATGATGATTAGAGTTTATGTTTAAACAAGAAATTGCATGCTAATTCTGGATAACAGTAGAAAATTTTTTCCAGAGAATATTTTTTTCATATGGCTTATGAAGGTACCAATTATGATGGTCAATTCATATGTTAAACTGCAAATTAAAGCTAGTTTATACTAGTTCATTAAGAAATGAAGATAATGTAACTTGAACAAAGTGATTTGGCGTAGAATTGAAATCACAGTGATAAATTTTTTCTAAAGAACTCAAAAATGGTGTTTATGTATGAAAATATGAAATTTGAAAAATTAAAATAGTTTTAGTTGTTGTTAAATTGTTCTAATTGGTTGAATATGATAGCAATCATGTTTTTGATATAGTTATATCAATTATAGATATTGGTTTCAATATTTTGTGGGCGAAATTCGTGTTAGTTGGCCTAAAAACTGTGTCGAACCACGCTCTGCAAAACTGAAACTGATGCATCGCACAGGCGCGCTGCCTCTTGGCACGGGCGCGCTGCAATTCAGTATAAAACTGGCGCGGCCGCGCCAGTACCCTGTCACAGACAGTGAAGTCTGCTAATTATGCAGACTTTGGACATTCATTGTAACTTAGCTTAATGTTATGTTAATGTGAGAATTATGTAACAACAAGGTTAAACAGAGTCATGTTAGGTGGATTGTAAATTCAAAGTTGTAAAAGTGATTATTAAGTTACAAACGTGTTATGCGTAACTTAGTTTATACAATGAATGTTAAATAAGTGTTGTGAATTGTACACTTGTGATTCTAAAATGAATATTATAAGATATGGAATATGGTTAATATAGAACCAATAATGATTCATAGCAAGACTTAAGCACTTGAATGAATTTCGAATATGAAATACATTGAGATATAAGTTAAAAGTTAACACAATCAAATTGAACATTGTGTATTTATGTTAGGAAGAATTATGAGATGTAAAGTAAAGTTTACATTACAACTACTATGCATGGCTATGTGACTAATAGTTAATGTGTATGATTATATAATTGTGTAGGACACGTGAAGCGCAGATAATTATAAGCTATTAAACTGTTATTGGTAAATAACAATCAATGCAAGTATTTCAGTTCCTATTTGCTACGTGAATTTGATGATTAACTGTTTTAAGTATTTATTGCAAATAACATGATGTGTTATATTTATGTTGAAAGCATGAAACATCAAAGTCAACTTATGACTACGTTGATTTAGTAAAGCATGCTGATTGAGCAAGGAACTCAATCTTTACATTTGTTATATAAACTGTAGTATGTATGTTATGTTAGTCTAATGTTTATGAAATATATGTTGAGCATGTTATTATGTGCTATGTGATGCATGAAAACTGTTAG
Source organism: Panax notoginseng (assembly GCA_016801055.1). Taxonomy (NCBI): domain Eukaryota; kingdom Viridiplantae; phylum Streptophyta; class Magnoliopsida; order Apiales; family Araliaceae; genus Panax; species Panax notoginseng. Next base: position 64,113,499 of record CM029015.1, on the reverse strand, counting down.
ATTTTGCTAGGCTGTCGAGCTCAACCTTGCAAATAACCATTTTTACAGGTCAAGATTTTGAGGTAAAGTTATGTGTTACCTGAAAGATATGAATCCGATGTGGTACTTGAGGATTTATACACTTTGGTTATGTTACTATTATTTGAACCATGTTTAAGGTTCCGAATGATGTATTAATGTTGAATTGTAATATCGTTTTGCAATGTAAACTTTTGTAGTATTAAAATGATTATGAAATAGTTATATGTAAAGTTTGAAGGTTTTGGGAACGAGGATAGTTTGTAATAGAAAATTTTCATTATTCCGCAAATTTTCAATGGTTGTATTATCATTTAATGATGTAAAATCAGAAGTTAAATGTATTGTTAACAACCGAAGTCGAGAATTAAATTGTATGAATTTTGGGGTTATTACATAAGCAGTGTCAAATCACTGGGTCAATGTGCAAACCTTTTCTCGATTGTGTTGGTAAAACCAGTTAAAAAACCAACTGGCGACTCTTACAGTCCAATCGTCGACATATAAATGTCGGACCTTTTTCGCTTATTTTTTCACACAAATCTCACCCAACATGAGAACACAAAAGAACAAGAATAGAAAAGGGACAAGTAAAAATCCCGACGTCGACAGGTGGCGACTCTGCTGGGGACTCCAGTAAAAGGACTTAAGCCGCTATTACAAACTTTTCAAAACTGTTATCTGCTTGTGTGTGGATGTTACATTTACATTTGAATGAATGTGTACTAATGCATTTACTTACTGCACTTAGTGCTTCACACCATATCTGCTTGTGATATTAGTGCTTCGCACATGTCATCATTTCCATACTATGAGACGTGATGTATGTGAATGTATGTTGTGTGGTCCCTCCACCAGGAGGTTATCCTGTCGGTGTTTGATTACTGGACTCGTAGGAAGACTAATTCCAACGAGGCTCAGGAAAGGCACCACCCAAATTCGCTCCAGTTGAAAGACCGGATTAACTTCTCATCAAGTAAATTGTGATGATTTGGGAACCTTTATGCCAAAAAACTGCGAGACTAACCTAAGATAGGTCATCCTCTGATAAACCAAAAACGGAGGAAAGTTTGTTCATACTTTCACATTTCAATTACCTGTAAATTCAATTACATGTAATTTTATTTCCATGTAAATCTCAATGTAATGGAAAATATGAAGGAATATGTGTGCATGCCTTCCTTTTATATCAAAACCTGACATGCTATTTTGTCAACTGACATCCATTTCACAGGACGATACTCCTAAACGGACACATTACGTAATATTGCTATATTCACTAAGACTAAACTATACAAGTCTTTTTTGTAGGAATATAATTGGTCCAATAACCCATTCAAAATCCAAAAAGGCCACGAGCCTACAATCAATCATGTCTTCATCTGACCAGACTGATCTTAATTCAGTTTCTCACGAAGAATTTGACAAATTAAGCAAACAAATCAAAGATTTGGTTGTTCTGCTTAAAGAACTACACCAATCTACTCAGGGTACAAGGATACCCATACATGCTGAATCCTCCACACAAAAAGGAACCCAAGGTCTGGATACTGGTAGTTCCAGTCGCAGGAGTCCTCATAAGCACAGACAGATTCCTTCAGCTTTAGTCACACGACGATTATCTCTACCTACAGTTCCTGAGCCTGTACGGTCTCCGATAAAGGTGCCTGCCCATGTAATGACTATGTTATTTCCTAAACTGATACCGGTGAAGGAGAAAGAAATCCTAGTTCCAGATCCCGCATTGGAAGAAAAGAAACGAAGAATTAAACAAGACATCGTCAGAATGATGTCAAAAGTACGAATTATTGTCCATGATGAACACACAAATAGATACACCCTAGACGATGATTGCCCAGACATAATGGTCATCATTCGGGAAAAGGAGAATGATGACAGCCCCTCCATCAATGCAGTCCACCATGACTTTGCCCTCGACAATTGGAGCAACACTCCTTGCATTGGTTGATAGGGGTAAAACTGGCAGAAACTCATTCTGCCCTATAAATAGCAATAACTACTTACTTTTTCTGTATAGTATTAGCAGTTACTTTTATCATTACATGTTAACACTTTGTGTGATTGAACAGTTTCATATATTAGGCGAAAGCATTTTATTTCAGGACTCTAAAGTTAGATGTGCATGTACTTGCTAATGAGGTGCCTATTCTCCATAAGGATTGTAACTTTGATGAAAAGCTGGACTCAGACTTGATGGAAATACAAAAGGACATTGAGGTGCCTCATGAGATCAAAGAATGGGTCGAAGACAAACCTAAACCCAACCATGATCAAACCACCTCCTTCAATCTCGGAACCTTAGAAAGCCCTAAGTTAATCCAGATTGGTTCAGACCTTACCCCAAACCAGAGGAATGACATGGTTACACTACTAACCAAATTACAAGATGTGTTTACATGGTCTCATGAAGACATGGTAGATTTGTTCACTGACATTGTCCTTCATCGCCTTCCCATCAAATAGAGATTAAAGCTAGTCAAGCAGAATCTCATGCGATTGAAACCTGAGTGGAGTTTAAAGGTGAAAGAAGAAATTATGAAACAATTTTAAGCTGGTATTATTATGGTGTCCGAATACCATGAATGGCTATCCAACATAGTCCCCGTGTCGAAACCCGGAGGAGAGGTGCGAGTTTACGTGGACTACAGGGATCTGAATAAAGCTTGTCTCAAAGATAGCTTTCCCGTGCCATTCATCCACGTACTCATTGATAATACAGCTCAATTCGACATGTACTCCTTTGCTGATTGATTTGCGGGGTACCATCAAATTATGGTTACTGACAAGGATCGTGAGTAAACTGCATTCATCACTCTTTGGGGAGCCTTTTGCTACAGACGATTGTCATTCGGCCTCATCAATGCCTGAGCTACCTATCAGTGAGCCACATAGCTCTTTTCCACGATCTAATGCATAAAAAAAAGAAAAAGAAAAAAAATTAAAAAAAAAGAAGAAAAAGAAAAAAATTAAAAAAATGAAAAAAAAAATGAAAAAAGAAAAAGAAAAAAGCTCTTCAACAGGTTCTGCAGTTGATGTCTTACCATCGGCATGTTCTACAGATGGGTTCAGAGTTTGAAGAAAAATCCTTCCTCCACATTCCTCGGAATAGGAATGATTTTGCGGATGCTCTAGCAACCTTGGCCTCTTTGATCAATATATATGACAAGGAAGACATGCCCTCCATCACATTTGCCCAACAAAAGGCTCCAGCCTATGGGAATTACCTTTGAGAAGTATCGGATGAGCTACCTCCCATCCAGCACTCTTGATATCAGCATATCAATGAGCACTTACAAGATAGATCTACACCCGTTGAGGCGAGCCCGACTAAAAGAAGACGGATCTATCGACTTGCTATGAAATTCTATCTGAGCAGAGTTGCACTCTACAAAAGAGAGGCAGGACGAGGTCTCCTCAGATGTCTGGATGAGGACCAAGCTCAGAGGCTCATGGACGAAATCCATGGGGGAGTATGTGGCCCACACATGACCGGCCCTCTACTTGTAAAGAAGATCCTACAATAGAAAATTTCGGCTATGGCAGTTCAAACAACACGACTTGGTTTTGAAGAAGATCGTTGACAACCAAGATCAGTTTAAAGGAAAATTTGCTCCAAACTGGGAAGGCCCGTTTATTGTCAAGGAGGTATTGACAGGAGGCGCTTTCAGATTATAGGAAATGGACGGTGATGAATTTTTACAACTCATCAATTCGAACACCGTGAAACGGTACTATGTCTGAGGTTACCATCAAGCGAACATCCTGGTTTTGGATCATCAGATCACCAGTCATTCTGGTTCTTTAACCCTTCATTACATACAACTTCGCTTCACACTCATCTGTCCCATTAGGGACAAACACTTTTCTAACCAGCAACCTAGTTTCAGATCACCAAATCCTTCATTTCTCGCAGGTTTTCAAAACCTTTCACACTTTCAGTTTATCCCATCAAGGATTAAACCTTTCACACCTTCAATTTATCTTGTACATGGGATTAAACTTTTCACCTGCAATCCGCCCTATACATGGGGCGAACTACGTCGACCTGATCTCCCTAATACGCGGGAGTTCGTAGACAGCTATCTTTATGGTCTGGTCTTCCCACAGAAAAAACAAAAATAACCACACTCCTATCCATAACCACATACAGAAATGAGTCCCAAGACACCAAAGATTGTAGGGAATACACACAGATCAACGATCCATTCTAAAAGATTCTGAGCCATCTCAATATCCATCCATCAAGGAGGAGTTCAAAATACATCAAGATCAGAAGCCCTGGAGGGCAGGCAATTATCAAGCAAGTAACAAGGCATAACTAAAAGGGAATTGAATCAAAACATATTTCCCTGCCATATAATATTGTTTGATATATACAATGTGTCCTGTACATGACAAAAATGGCTAAGCTAGTCTATGCAGGAAAATCAAAGCTAATCTACAAACTAGTGGATAAGCGAGCCACCAAATCTAACGTGACATCCCTCTCGAAAGAAGGAGGTAACACTGTGATCTCCAGCCCAAGGGTCTCTACACGAGCCAACAGATCCATCGCCAATAACATGCGATATCTGAAAGTAGTATGCATACAAGCCAATCATGTATGATGATAAAGCATATACTTTGTAATCAATCTTATTTGTTTATTAATAAAAAAATTATTTATTAAAGGCATTTATTATCTACATGGTGTTGTTTTAATAATATGTGATAAACTCATAGTTTTAAGTAATGCTTTTAGAATCATAATGAGATTATGCTAATGAGATCTAAATTCTTAGATAGCTTAAAACTAAAATGTTTTCAATCAATGGATTACTAAAAAGGGGATTAGTGAATCCGGATAGATTGGTACATACATTGCTTGCTCATTGGATAAGGGTGATTGATCTCATAATCATTTGTGTGGAGACACTAAAGCAAGTATGTAGGTGCTTATTAGAGAATAAGTTCACTGAACGTGACTCACTAAGGAATACCTAATGGAGTTTTACTTGCCTGTCAATAGAAATTCATGTAGTGATAGTAGTAAAAATGATCCTTAGACTTGAGATCATCATAGTATCTTATATATAATGAATTACACTTTGACTTATTCCTTAAGACTCTTAGAGTATATCAAAGGGTATGTTTGGATGTAATAAGTTATATATGAAGATAGTGAATGATCAACAAAGAATCTACCACTTTTAGTAAAAGAAGAGAAATATCCTATGTAATTCGATAAATGACAACCCAGGAATCCTTGGCCAAGGTGGAATAAAATTAGAAAGTAGTTTCTAATTTCCATTCATCAGGAGTTGTGCATTTAGGAATCGAAATACATATAATTAAATAAAATAAGACTTGACAGTAATTCCATGTCTTGTATTTAATTGGGACATTGTATGGTGGAATGATTGAATTGTACGGTAACTATTAACTCAAAGGTTCTTTTATGATTAATGTTGAAATCTATATTATCTGGAAAGTCGTTGATCGCTAGGGAGGTGTATCCCTATTGTAGAGTAAATATTATTTATTTAAATAAATTAATCGTTTAATTTATTTATTTAAATAAGATTAGAATTGTTCTAATTGATTTATTCACAACCGGTTTAATATGGAGAACCTAAAGGGTCACACCATAAAAGGAAGAATAATTATTTAAGAAGTTAATGGCATAATCATAATAATATGTTAAGCATATTTAATTTAATCTATGGTGATAGAATGAATTAAATAGCTTAATATTTATTATTTAATATTTTAGAAATATTAAATATAAATTAATAAGAGGAGTCTTATTAATATTATTACAATTATTATTATTTTAATTTCTAAAAGAGTTTAGGAATTAATTTAATATAAGTACTCTTATTTATTCCTAATAGGATTAGGAGGGAAAATTAGTTAAAGGGGTTTAATTAATTATCCCTAATAAGATTAGGGAGCCCTTTTAATTAAAAGCGTTTAATTAAATAAATAATACCTTATTTTAATTAAATAGTGTTACCTGATATCTTTATAAAAGGAGTCTTATATCAGATATCAAGAGATACGTAATTCCAAATTGTTGGAGAGTACGCCCTCTTTTTTTATAGAGATAGGAAAAATTAGGGTTTGAGCCAATACACCCTTCTTCTTGAAAATTCATCTTCCTTGGCGGATCACCTCTAGAGGTCATACAATTGGGCGGCTTACATTGATCAAAGGAAGGAATCTACCCGGAGATTCAAGGAGATCGCGGAGAAGTAGGAGGTGAACTCGTACCTGAGGAAGCTCGTTTCTACAAGGGTATGTTTTCATAATTTCTTATTCTTCGTTTAATTAATAATATGCATAAAGGATGACCCGGGTAATAGATTTGTGAAAAATTTTAAAATCTGATTTTATTTTGCTTCCGTTATTTTTGCAATTTGATTGCTACTTTGATTTTTACACAATCTAACAGTGGTATCAGAGCCAAACTTCATGAGAATTATTAATTATTTTGATTCCATGTATTTATGGGTATGTATTTTGAATAACTTATTGGGCATAATTTGTTGTATAAAATTATTAATTTATGAAAATAATAATAATAATATTTTGCCGAAAACTTTTTTTCTAAAAACTGTTTTTTTATTGAATCCGTGCGTAATTTTTTTTTCTTTTCTTTTCAAAAACTTATCATAGATATTGATTCTTTCGGTTAATTTATATATATATATATATATATATATATATATATATATATATATATATATATATCACGTGGATCCGTGGTCCTGCATCTTTATCCGTAATATGTGGTACTAAGCATCTATGGGTGATCACTCTTTTGTAAGAATGTGGCTGTACGGCAATTTTTAGTTATATATATATATATATATATATATATATATATATATATATATATATATATATATATATTTAACAGGATCATATTATGGTATCAAGATTAGATTATACATATATAATAGTTAATATATGTTAAGTAATCTAACTTCTTTACGAGTTATTTTCGTGATTCACGCGCACGAATATTATATATATATATATATATATATATATATATAGTATAATTTTATAATTAAAATAAAAGAGTTTATTTTAATTTTAAAATTGGATTTCATGCAACATAAAATTGCCCATTAAATGATATTCATAAATATATGGAATGATTTTATTTATTGATACATATGATGATATGTATGATAATAAATGGGACTGATTATGGACTATTGACCAATGTGATTGAATTTATTTTAGTTGGATGTTTGAATGAATGGGTTTTATTAAATGGGGTCTGTGTACCTCGTCTTTTCTGGTTTTTTTCTTGATGTAAATTATATCTCTCTCCTATGTACTTCCCTTGACTGCTGATCAAGTTTCTATTTAAATTAAATTGTTTAATTGTATAGGATTAGTTAGAATTTTTTGAAGAACCGGAGATCAAGGAGCAAGGAGCACTTGAAGACCCGTTTGTAATAGAGCCCGTGTTTAAATGCAATAGTTATATTTAAATATTTCTTCTTGCAACCTAGGGTTTGACCTTTTGGTTCACTTGGTGGCTCTAGTGAACCAAATTAGAATATAAGTCCATAATCAATCTGGGTAGAATATAGTATTTTATTTGTGCATGCTAGTATTATATATATTATATATTATGCAAACATGCTTCGCATGTTTAATAATATAACGCGTATTTTATATATATATTTGCATGGGCGCTAAACAAGATGAGACTAATAAAATTAAACCCCTCAAAGTTTTTATTATATTAAGTTGTAACGTTCAAAGATATTTAGACTATCGAAAAAATAATAGAGTATTAAATATTTAATACGAGTTTGTTGTGCACACACAAGGCAAGTATTAAATATTTGAGATGTTATTTTTATTACATTTGATGTTTATAAGGAATTGAACATTACCGCTTTTTTGTGCACACACAAGGGCTGTTGTTTTCTCTTCACTTATATGAAAATGCTGGGTATGACTTAACTTAAATCATTTTAGTTCGGATGTGCACACACTTGACCATTATGATTTAAGAGGCAAAATATAAGGAGTTACATGATGATGTAATTGACAAGAATTGTCTACTTATTTATTTATATATAGTTTGTTGTGCACATACAAAGCTATATACATTTGAAATGGGATCCTTATTCTCATTAGCAAATCTTTAATTAGATATTGCTGAACTATATTCATGAGGGTAATATAGATTGAATAAAATAGTGGGAGATACCAATATAAAATAAGACCTAATTTATTTTGGTAATTAATTAAATGAATGTTTGCAAAATATTGTCTTTTTACATACAAAATTTTGAAAATGTCACATTCACTAATTTCACTGCGTAGCATACTTGTTGCTAACAAACTGATCGGACCAAATTACACGGACTAGTTAAGGAGTCTGAGAATTGTTATCACTGCTGAAAAGATTTCTTATGTCCTAAATTCACCTGTACCTGCAAAAGTTGCAGAAACAGCCTCAGAGAAAGAGATTGCTACTTTTAAACAGTGACAAAATAATGCATCAGTGGCTCAATGCATCATGCTCGCATCCATGAGTAATGAGCTTCAGCGTCAGCATGAAAACATGGATGCTCCTACTATGCTACTACACCTTCAAGAGTTGTATAGTGAGCAAAGTAGGATTGCTAGATATGAAATATTTAAGGAGCTCTTCCGATCTCGGATGACCGAGGGCACTACCGTTAAGACTCATGTCTTAAAGATGATCAATCTGATTAAACGTCTTGGATAACTTAGGTTCGTCATGGATGGAGAGTTGAGTTAAGATTTAGTCTTGCAGTCACTCCTAGACACCTTCTCACAATTTGTTGTGAATTTTCACATGAATAAGTTAGATGTCAGCTAGCCTGGATTACTTAACATGTTGAAAACTACTGAAGGTCACTTCCCATCAAAGAATAACCATGTCTTATTGGTGGATGATTCTTCCAAGAAAAGGAAGAGACCCAAGGTATCTTTTGAAAAGAAGAAATCCAAGAAGGTTAAGGGAAAGGCGAAAGTGAAGGATCAAAAGAAACCTGATCCAGCTAGGAAAGGAATTTGCTTCCATTGCAACAAGTCGGGTCACTAGAAAAGGAACTGCAAGGATTATCTTGCGGAACAAAAGCAGAAGAATCTTGGAGAAGCTTCAAATCCTAATCAAGGTTTATTTATGATTGAAATTAATTTTTCTGAAAGTCAATCTTCTACTTAGGTATTGGATACCGGCTGCGGTTCTCACATATGTAATAATATGCAGGGACTGGTCAGAAGTAGAAAGATGAGCAAGGATGAGGTTGTCCTACGAGTGGGAAATGGAGCAAAGGTTCCTGTATTAGCTGTAGGGACTTATTTTTTAGCACTGCCTACGGGCAAATCCATTAGTTTAAATAATTGTTACTTTGTTCCGTCACTTATTAGAAACATTATTTTAATATATGTATTGGATATGGATGGTTTTGATATTATAATAAAGAACAATAGTTGTTCTATTTATAATAATAATGTTTTATATGGTGTTGGTAATTTACAAAATGGACTTTACATTCTTGATTTGCATGAAAATATACTTTAAATTGAACAAACTAAGAAAAGGCAAAGAGATGATGTTAATTATACCTATATGTGGCACTGTAGACTTGGTCATATTAATGAAACAAGATTATCTAAGTTGTATAAAGATGGGCTCCTAGAGCTATCGGATTATGAATCATATCCAACTTGCAAATCTTGTCTTATGGGAAAAATGACTAAATCTCCTTTTAGTGGAAAAGGAGAAAGAGTTACAGAGTTGTTAGCGTTGGTACACAAAGATGTATGTGGACCTTTGACAACGAATGCACGAGGAGGGTATTCTTATTTTATTACATTCACTGACGATCACTCAAGATTTGGATATGTGTATTTAAGGAAATACAAATCTGAATCATTTGAAAAGTTCAAGGAGTTCAGAAGTGAAGTAGAGAAACAAACGGGTAAAAGTATTAAAATTCTTCGATCAGATCGAGGTGGTGAATACTTAAGCAGTGAGTTTCTCAATTGTCTCAAAGAAAATGGTATAATCTCACAATGGACTCCACTAGGGACACCACAGCTGAATGGTGTGTCTGAAAGGAGAAATCGAACATTGTTGGACATGGTTCGTTCCATGATGAGTTTTACCAATCTTCCGGTATCATTCTAGGGATATGTCCTAAAAGCGGCTACATATTTACTAAATAAGGTTCCCTCGAAATCCGTCCCTAAGACTCCATATGAGATGTGGACAACGAGGAAGCCTAGTCTTAAGCATGTTAAGATTTGGGGATGTCCAGTGTGACACCCCCAAAATAGGTATACATCACCCATTTTGAGTCGCCAAATACATGGTACAGAAACAAATACAACTTCAGTAATACAATTGTCGTGCAGAATACGACAACACATATACTGTGAGTTTGAATACAAATATTGTCTATTAGAGAGTATACAAACTCAAAAGGAGTCCTCATTATAATTATCACACTATTTCACAGAATAGTGAGGACTACTAATGCAACCATCTGGACCGTCAATCCATTCCCTGACTAGTCCCAACTATATTCTCATTTCCTGAAGAGAACAGTGAAAGAAAGGGTGAGCTCAACTAGCCCAGTAAGAAATATTATAACTAAGATAATGTACAACAAATTATCATTAGTCTTCAACAGGGAAAATCTGATAAAATATAATAGACAACAAGTTTTAGATCAACAACTGCAGCGGAAAAAGTAATCCATTAGAAGAGTCAAGTAGAGCATAAAACATACTATCTTCTATGATTTAAAAGATTTATCATAAATTTTATTGTTGAGATTTAGCTTAATAAATAATCCACATCATCGAATCATCCCTGCACTACGGGCCAAAGATAATCTTAAGTATCACGACCACGAATTATCCATGCACTACGGGCCAAAGATAAACGTGTTTTCATCAACGGTCCTGATCATGCCATAAAACAATTCATCTTTGCACCCTTGGCCGAAGAGAATCCATGTCCACAATCATACCAAAAATTGTCCATCAATGCACTACGGGCCAACGAGGACTTTTACCACATTATTTGTAACATTACAGTCATGATTATACCGAATAATCCCTGGTCATAATCATACCAAGTCCATCTATGCACTACATGCCACAGATGACTTTCAACAGAATATAAACATGAGGATGATGACAATGATATAATAATTCAATTAAACAAGTTCAATGATAAATTTTAAAGATTTATAATTTAATTTATCCAGAAATCAATAACGTCCAAATTGTCAACATGATACTACTTTGTGGAGTAAAATTCAAGAATAATACTCAGTTGGTCATGTTCATCTCAACACCTGTTCATCTTTGCACTACGGGCCAAAGATATTCATCAGGAAATCATTCATCTTTGCACTACAAGTCAAAAATATTCAGTAATATCATCATTTAGGACTGATGATGATGAAAAATATCTTAAAGAAAACGAATCCAATGAGATAAAAGAACAAATATTAAGGATTCGTATTACAGTTTATCCAAGTTCAATAATACTCCGAAATAACCAATTTCGAAGCAGAATTCAAAAATAATGATCAAAATATGGATACAATCAAAGATAGTAACCATAATAGCAATCTTGGATAAAAAGAATAAAATTTTATTTTTAGGTGAATAGTGTCGTATTCGTGAATAGTGTCGTATACGTGAATAGTGACGTATATGTGAATAGTAACCCAGACACAAAAAGTTTCAAATTTGATAAAAAGTTCAAACCAATATTTCGGCATGATATTGAAAGAAATAATATCATTTACGAAGAAAATAACATCCCTTACCTCAGAATAACCGTACTTTTGACTGAATTTCGGATATAGTGCTGACAGAAACTTGCACTGAATAGCAACTCTCAAAGTATCAAAATACTCACAAAATACGCTTGAGAATATAGAGAGAGAAAGAGAGAAAACTTATGAATTCTAGTGTGATTTTCAATTCTAACTTAGCCCTCCATTTATAGGAAAATGTTAGCACCCCGAAGTAGACTTGACCTGCAACCTGATGGCTTTACCTGCTACTATTTCCACCCACCATATTTGAAATAAAATTCAGCACATTTCTTCACCAATCACAAGTGGGGCCCACCAATTCTAGAATTTTCCACCAAAATGATAAATTTCGAAACTTCAACAATTTCTAAACCAATCATCTCTTAAAATTCATAACAAATCATACGTTCATTTTTAACGGTTCAAAATTCGTGGACATATACTCAACTTATATATGAATAACATAACCAAAAATCACAACGATCTAACGGTCGGATTAAAAATTATAACTCACGCAATATAACTCAAAAATAGTGGTTTGATTTTTAATACCTCCATTCCGACAAAAATACTGATAAAACACCTCAACATAAACTCCTTCATTTTTAACCACAATAAATATATCCAACATTTATATCCACATAAAATAAATATTTTCTTATCATATAAATCAATAATTAATTATTCATAAATAATATTACAGAATCACAATTATGACAACCAGCCCGTTCCTAGGAAAGAGGGGGCTTTTCGATAAGGATTTCTCCCTACTGGCGCACAATTAGGTGACCAAACCTATCCTTAGACAGAACTTTCTAGACATTGCCAATAATGCTATCTAATAATATTATTCAAATAATATGAATTATTGATCTGATAATGGGAAATAATGTGCAGCAACAATTATTGAAACAATAATAATATAAAATATCAACGCAGCAATTATTGAATCAATAAAATTAAATATTGAACAGTAACTACTATAATAATTATTGAGTAGTGACTTCTTACGTAAAGATTAATAATTCAAAAATACTGTGCAAAACCGTGTGCTACTGTGCAACCACGCGTATTACTGTATTTTAAACACCAGGTAATCCAGTAGCGTTAAAGGTAACAATTACGCCGTTATGTATAAAAACTCATACTTTGTCATTTTCTTCATCCGACAGTTATTCTGTTATGGGGCCCACAAATGGCTGCGCCGTCGTACGAATATTCCCAGACAACAAGAATATTCCACGACAAAACAAATATTCCCCGACAACAATGAATATTTTATAACCACTTACTTATTTTGCAAAATTTTCACATTTCACCCATAACCAAAATATTATATCAAATTAACACCTTATTATTCACAATAATAATTAGAGGAAATTTGATTTTATTCATTAATAAGTTGGGGTCTTACAACCTCCCCTCCTTATGAAATTTCGTCCCCGAAATTTACGTACGTACTTGATATACCGAACAGATGGGGATACCTTGACTTCATTTCAGATTCTAACTCTTGAGGTATCTCCTTATACGTTAAATCTTCCGCTATTTTGTCCGGTTCTTAATCAATAATGTAGTTCGGATCATCCATATATTTACGTAACATCGATACGAAATAAGCATTATGAACACGCGACATAATTGGCATTTAAAACGAGTCTATAGGTCACAGTTCCTACTCGATCGAAGATTTCAAATAGACCAATAAAATCGAGGGTTGAGATTTTCTCTATTCATCGACTCTTGCTCCTAGAATAACGCCTTCTTGAACCTTCTTCTTTACATTCATTAGCTCTGAGTCTGTAGCTTGAGCGGCTTTAACTTTATCGATTTAAAGTCGGTTCTAATCGTATATTTGCTATCTTCACGTAGGTTCGTATATTCGCACTCGTAAATGCATACGATCTTCTACTCAACACGTCAGCTACCACGTTCGCTTTTCCCACGATGGTATTAAATGGTATAATCGTAATCTTCAACAGCTCGAGCCAACACCTTCAGCGCATAATACGTTCGTTTTAGGTGAAGAAATATTTTAAGGGTTTTAGAAATGGGTTTTATACTAGGGTCAAGTTTAAACGTTGAGCGCAAGTAGGAGAAATAAAAGAATATGTAGAACCGGTATTGAATAAGGTATAAACTTTACAAGAGTTTCTAATTAACTTACCCATGATAACTTCGTTTGGGTTCCTCGACAAACGCTCTTACTTAAACTACCGACTTTGACTTGTCTGGGACATCCTTTGGCATCACTATCCCCGCTGGACTTGACTTCACTACAGGACAAAATTGAGTTAGGTGACCTTCTCTTCCGTAATTAAAACACACTTTGGGTTGCTGCGTACAGTTTGGGTGGATGTGTCCCTCCTGTCCACATTTGAAACATACGACCGGTGGTCGTTCTTCTTCTTTTGAAAAGGGTTCTGGTGTTGCTGTCTTTCCATCATTATTGAACCTCCTCTTCTTAAAATTTCCACTTCTATTATCTTGGCCATGATTACCACCGAAGTGGTTACCATTCTTGGCATGATAATTTCCTCCACGATTGTTGTCACCGCTTCGATGACTACTACCATTGGTATTATCATTTTGTCGGCTGCTTTCTCTTGGTTGGGTTGACTCGTTATCGCGCTCCAATAACTGAGCCCTATTTACAACATCTGAATACAAACAAAGTTTGTGAGAAATTAGGTATTGACGTATCTCGGGTTTCAAACCTCTTAGAAACGTTCACGTCATTCTCTCCTCATTATCAACTAAGTGGGATGCAAACCGGGATAACTCGGCAAACTTAGCTTCGTACTGCGACATGGTCATATTATTTTGCTCCAGCTTGATGAATTCCACTTCCTTCATGTGACGAATACTTTCGGGAAAGTACTTGTCGTTGAACAATTCTTGGAACTTCTCCCAAGACATCTTGAGTGCGTCAGGCTGGGTACGTTTTATAGATTCCCACCAATGATCTGCTTCTTCACGCAACATAAAGGTGGCGAATGGAACCTTTTTCTCCTCTGAGCATTCCAAGACATCAAATATCTTGGTGATCTGCTTTATCCATGTCTCTGCCTTAAGTGGTTCTGGCTTTCCCAAAAACTCCGGTGGTCCTAGCTCCTTGAACTACTTAGTGGTGACCAACCGTGGGTTGCCAGTGTTTTCACCTGCATTATGAACATGAGTCTCTCTCGTTTGGTGTTACATGAATTCTAAAAAGCTCCTAAACGTACCGTCGTTCATCATTTGGTCGGTGTCACTGTTCACCTGAGGATTGTTGCCTTCCTGATGCACATTATCCTGAGTATTGATCTGTGGTGACTCAACAGCCTCCTGTGCTCCATTGCTATTCTCAACATTCTCGGATGTCATTTTCAAATACAGTCACAAAACATGGGTTAATTAATATGCAACATATTATCCCTATATTCTGACCGACCTAACAAATACCAAATAAACTTAGTCTAGTCATACTAGCGAAGCAATTCCCCATCTCTCCCCTCCTAGTTCTTATCTCACATCTCAGCCAGGGATCATATCCCTAAGCTTTGATACCAACTGTGACGCCCCCAAAATAGGTATACATCACCCATTCTGAGTCACCAAATACATGGTACAGAAACAAATACAACTTCAATAACACAATTGTCGTGCAGAATACGACAACACATATACTGTGAGTTTGAATACAAATATTGTCTACTAGAGAGTATACAAACTCAAAAGGAGTCCTCATTATAATTATCACACTATTTCATATAATAGTGAGGACTACTAATGTAACCATCTGGATCGTCAATCCATTCCCTGAGTAGTCCCAGCTATATTCTCATTTTCTGAAGAGAACAGTGAAAGAAATGGTGAGCTCAACTAGCCCAGTAAGAAATATTATAACTAAGATAATGTTCTTAAACTCACAATGTATGGTAAGTTGGACGAACTAGGTGTAGTTAGAGGTGAATGGATTATTGAGGATAATGAGAATAGACGGATTTCTAAGCAACTGATCCTTAGTGAAGGTCTAAGAAGATAAGTAGTATTTCTATTATGTGAGTAGGTATGATTTTATGTTGTGTATATGATAGGTATGTCTATATAAGGTAATATTTTCAAATTTTGTATAAGTTATGGCAGCGAATCCGTACTTTTGAGTCACAAAGGGATATCGGATGATTAAAGTAATATGTGCTAAGGTATGTCAAGTGATATGAGTATGAATTTATATAGATTAATGAAATAAGTTGGTATAAAGATAGTAGTTAATTAGATGAGTACTGGTTAATGCAGAAAACCAAAATTTCAAAATCTAATATTTTGAGTACATGATTATTCGAATAGAAAGACTTGTGTTATATGTTAAGCGTATACGATAAGGCTTAGAATAAAGAATAAATTGTGAAAATACCGCCAAGGAGATGAAAACAAAGTACCCGGACAGAAGAACCTGTCAACAAAGATGGAAGACAACCAAACCCAATACAGAATTTTGCGAATATGGACGATCAAGCTATGCAGAACGGAATACCAGTCGCGGGAAGATCAGTCAGATAATCGATAGACGAACGTCAAAAACTTCAAGGCCATCGTACTGCCAGGATTTAGAGGGTCAACTGACCATGTAGCAACATTTGTTATAGCTACGATAACGAAGGGGCAAAGGATAGTTTTGTCACCTAAACGATAAAAGGAAAGGAGATAAAGGGCAAGTCTGCGTGATTTAAGTGTGGATCAATGGATTATAGGGTGGAAGACCGTTCAAAACGGAGAAAGAAAGCAAGGAATGCGAATACAGAAAAAGGCAACAGGACATTGGCGACAACAGGACCAACATCAACAATCAAACCAACGAAATCAACCGCAAGCGTCTTCAACATGACCGTTCAAGATATCGTGACAGCTAGGGATGCAACTCCAGGTAGGTATTACTCGAACCAATTTTATTTTTTTATATATTATTTTCTTATATATAATAACTTATTTTATAAAGATATTTTGAAAGAGGAATTTGAGTTCTCTTAGAAATTAAATTTTCGTTTAATCAGAAAGACAAGCTTTATGTGAATAGTTAAAGATCAGTTCGATCAATTTTGATCGAGATCTACTCGCAATGATTGTGTATGATATGTACCCTGGTATGTATAGGTTTTAAAACGGTGATTCCGGGGATGGACTCTTTATAAGGGAGGGTGAATGTAGCAACTCGATATTTTCTATATAAATAAATCAGGAATTTTGCGTATAAATTTTTTTTTAATTTAAGGATGAGGATTTGTACAAGATAATGTGTGTATGTAATTATATAATAGATAAAAATATATTTATTACATGAATGTTTACAAATTATTTTATTTAGAGTTATTGATTATTATAAATTATATTCTTTTAATAATTAATTTTATAGTAGAAATGTTTTTATTAATTATTTTTCATGAAAATATGATTATTATATTGTTTAAATAATATATGAAATGATTTTTAGAATTATTATAATAATTATTTATTTTATTATATGAATTTATGTTAGAATAGTTAACTTATTTATTTTAACTTAATTATTAATGTTATATATGAAGAATAAATCAGATATGGAATCCAAACCCTAATTTTGGATTTTTATCATTGGATAAGAATAATAATATAATAATATTATATTTTGATTTTTCAATGCTGTAATTATATACCGTATTTTTGTGGACTTACAATGGTTGGTCAATTATGGGGTATTATGATAAACCCTAATTTCTTAAATTAGAAACATTAAATCATTAATTAACTTATTGATAAATGGAAACCCTAATTTGGAACTCGATTATGAGTTTGAGGTTGTTATGTAGCTGTGTTATTGTGTTTAAGATTATGTATTATAGAATTAAATGTTAATTAGCGAAACCCTAATTAGTATTTAGAAATATTAATTTCGGGAAACCTTAATCTCTAAATTAGAAAATCTAATTTCTAAATTAGAAACTCTAATTTGCTAAGATCAAATTCTAATTGTTATTTTGGCACGCTTAATGATAATTAGTAAAACATAAACCTAATTATCAAGTATATGTAATTAGAAAATCTTAATTTTATAATTAAAACCCTAATTTATAACTAGTAACCCTAAATGTTACATGGGTAGTACTAATTGCTAAGTATTTGCACTAATTGTTAAATTAGTAAGTTTAATTATAATTATTAAATTATTGAACTTAGTGTTTAATTTCTAAATATTAGAAAACCTACACTAATTAAGAAAACCTTAATTATTATTTTTTTTATATTTTTTTAGAAACTAAATTGTTATTTATTTTTGAAATCCTAGATTTTTTTTTGTTGTTTTTAAACCCTAAAATGGTTCAAACCCTAAACCTTAAGGGTTTGTGACAAGATTACACAAATGCCATTAAAAATAAAAGGAAATGACTAAAATGCCCTTATTGCATTATTGTACATAACTTGCAAATCTAGCCAAATGTTAGTTGTTGAACAACCCTAACTACTCCAAGTGCTCTATATCCATTATCTCAGCCAAAATTATCAGCCATGCCATTGCATCAATTCATTTATAAGAGATTAAAGAGAGAAAAATGGCATCTTTATTTTTTATTTTGTCCAAGTCCCCTTTCTCTCTAGATTTTTGGATCTTAGAGTGAGAGAGAGTTAAATGTTGAGCCATGATCAAGTATTAGCAAGCCAAGAACAAGATCATAAGTCAGAAATCAAAAATCCAAGCTAGAAAGGTATAAACTTTCAAAATTTGAAATCTTATGATTTGTTGTTAGATGTTGTAATTGATTGGTTAAAGTTGTATATTAGGGTGTCTATAAGTGATCTGGGTTGTAAAATCCAAGATCCATAACATCAAAGTCCTCAAGTCTAGCATTTTTGAAAATCTGGAAATAATGAAAAAAATGGCCTGACAGTCGAATGTCAGAGGCCTTAGATTTTTATGTGTTAACTGATTTGTCTGTTTTATGTTTTAAATCGGTAGCCTGACATGAGGACTGTGATATGAAATTGGAAACATGGTCATAGCAAGTCCAGATCTTCAGTTATAAGCGGTCAAAGTACGTTGACCGAGCACAAAGTCTGTTTCTAGGTTACCCAGAATTTTTACAAAATTTCTGACAAGTTTTGTTTGGCCTCTGATCTTGCAGTCGTTTAATTGTTTGGTCTTATTGTTATTTTCATGTTGTAGTCTGATAAGTATACTACATAGTAAAGTCATTATATCACTTAGATCATAACCAGGGTGAGAGTAATTCAAGGTCAAGCATGCGTTGACCGCCAGCTTTGAAGAATTTGGGAAACCCAGAATTTGTTCAAGAACAACTTCTGGCCATACGTTTGACCGACCCAGATTTCCTTTTTATGTTATTTTTAAGATGCTTTAAGGTTGTATACTTGTACACGGATATCTATACTACATATGTGAACCTTCATATCACACAAAGAAATCTTAGTATGCATGTTATAAGTATCCAAAGGAGGTAGTAGCAACTGTTCTTCATTTCTGGAAAACCCAGAAATGAAGAACAGCTTTGTCAGACTTTTTAGAAGTCTTGATCTTGCTTGTGTGATGCATTCTAGCCCTGATGATAGTTAGATTATGTAGTATTGCATCAATACTACCGGAGCTGACCATTATCTAGCCCAGAAACATCATGAACTAGGAATTATTATTGGTCAAAGGTATTACCCGGAACACTGACATGATGTTCTGGGTTTTCATCAAGAACACTCAAGAACACCTATAGCGACGAGTCTGTCGCTATAGGGCCCTTTATCGACAGTTTATTATTATTATTTTCTGGAAATTATTTAAAAATTAATAAAAATAGTTTTTAATTATTAAAAATACATAATAAATTCTGAAAAATTATTTTAAAGTCCAAAAAATAGTTTTTAATTATTTTGAGTGTATTTCATAAATATTTAATATTTTTGGAATATAAATGTATTTAATTTATTTAATTATAATATTAAATAAATTATTTAAAAATTATTTTAATACATGAAAAATCATGAAAAATAATATTATGGTAAAAGAAAATATTTTAAGTTATTTTTAGTGAGTTTCAATATTTGGTGATGAAATTTCATTAATTAATTAATATTAATGGTAATTAAGTTATTTAATAAATGTATTAAATAAATTATGGAAAATAGAATTAATGATATAAAAATTATAGAAAAATGATTTAAAGGTTATTTAAGTTATAAAAAAAATGACTTTTGATATTTTGTCATGAAAAATATTAATATTTTAATATTAAATAATATTAAATTTATTTAATAATTATATTAAATAAATTAGTTTAAAAATGATTTTAATATTAAGAAAATCATTTTAAATAAAAATAAAGCGTTTAAAGATATTTTAAGTTATAAAATATAACTTTTAATATTTAAAGAATAATTTTATTAATAATTTAATATTAATAATTATTAATTTATTATTAATGATATTAAATTTATTTAATAATTATATTAAATAAATAGTTTATAAATAGTTTTATTAATTTTAAAAAATCATTTAAAAAAAGGATATAAAGGAATTAAGAATATTTTAAGTTATAATTAATGACTTTTAATATTTTAATAAATAGTTCATTAATACTTTAATATTAATGATAATTTTTTAAAAATGATTTTTAATTCTTTTAAAAATCATTTAAGGGTGATATAAATATTTTAAAAGTATTTTGAGTTATTATAAATAACTTTAACGTTTTGGAAATTGTTTCATAAATAGTTTAATATTAATGATAATAGAATTGATTAGTATTTAAATCATTTAAATATGATTCCGAGGTTTGAAATTTATGATAAATCATAATAAATGTTTGAAAATTATTATGAGTCATTTAAAAATAATATGACTAATATTTACGGATATTGAGTTACAGGACAGAGTCTTAGACTCGGTAATTACCCGATAAAGCCGTCGGTACACCGACATGTTTCAGAAATTGATCTGAACTTAGATAATTTGATTAGATATGTGTTTATTTGTGATTCAATGGTTGTGGAACATATGTGACAATGTGATTAGGTTATGTGCTGACTGCAATAAGCAGTGTTATGTGTTATAGTATGTTATTCTAATCGAACGAACGATCTTGTTAATGATAGGTCGTGAGATAAGCGATAAATCTAAATTAGAAACTGTAAGCAGCGCTTCAGGCAAGTATTTTACCTTTGCATTTTCTTTATGCAATGGACATGAGTAAGAATGTTTCTAAATTATATTATTACTGTACAGATTATGAACCTTATATTATATAAGCTCATTGATTATCAACATGTTAGTATATGATAATTCGGATATATATATATATATATATATATATATATATATATATATATATTTTCTGTTCGTTAATTTCTAGAAATGGTTAAATAAGTGTCCCCACTTGGATAATCATTGTATTTAATCACATGTTGATATACCTTTGTCAATTACCCGTATACATATATATTGAATTATAGATTATTGTTGAACAAGATAAAACCTTTGATTTAGAACCCAGATAAGTATGAACATCCCTACACGGGAAAACTTTTATGCGCCCAAGGCGGAACAGAGTGAACGATCCTATCGTTCTTGTAATGTAGTATTGATCAATACAGGGCCCATGGGAAGTACAACCTAACGCCCGTAAGTTATGACGGTTTACAGATGAATTTCTGTTTAACCTTTTCGAAAATAAAAATAATGTTCATGGCATGTCACCATAACCCCAATTGTAGTCATTATGTAGTTTCAAAAATTTGAAAGCGAGTTGTTATGTTATTATTATCGGTTCAGAATACTTCATAAATATTGACTTGTTGTAGAAGAATAGTACTAAAAAAATATTTAAATTCTTTCAGATTATATATATATATAATTGCTATTACTTGCTGGGCACTCAAATGCTCATCCTTGCTTAACATAAATATTTTCAGCTAAGTGTGAACGATCAGAGAGCTCTACTAAGAACAAGGAAAAGGGAAAATGTTACTGAATGAATGAATGAACGTTATCTTATGTAATAGTTTGGTATTATTAAGACAAGTATGACATATATTATCTATCATGGTTTGTAATGAATGTTTAAAGGTTACGTACTTGGGATTTAGACTCTGATAAATGTAAGTTAAGTTTGATATTTATATTTGTTATTATTATTAGTATTTTTCTGCTCATAAAAATGGTATCGTGATGAACCGAATTCGGGTTTCAAGTACCTGAGTTTGGGGTATTCACAAGTTGGTATCAGAGCTTAGGGTTAGAAACCTTAGGTGGGTTAGACCTTAGGCTATAACCTCAGAACAGAGGGAAACGTTGAAAATACAATTAACTCAAATAGAGTTTTAATAGAGATGAATTTAGTAAATTCATCGTCAAACAAAATCAAATATAACTTGTATAAAACTATTATTTGATGTGTGTATATATTAGTTGGTAATCAGGATAACTTAGTTGTGTACATGTCAGCTAGAAAAGGATTAGGATACCCTCAAATCGTGAAGAAGAAGTCAAACCCGTACCCCGAGCTAATATCAAAGTCAATAGCTGAAATAGAGGCTCACATTGAAAGCTACTTCAATGAGGTGGTTATTTTGGAAAGTATAGTACCAGACCCTGAAACGATAGTATGACTGATAGGTAAAGTATAGTTAAAGAATAAGTAGTCAATGTTGAGTTCTTAAACTCATACGTTTGTGGTGAGTTCTTAAACTCATAATGTATGGTAAGTTGGACGAACTAGGTGTAGTTAGAGGTGAATGGATTATTGAGGATAATGAGAATAGACGGATTTCTAAGCAATTGATCCTTAGTGAAGGTCTACGAAGATAAGTAGTATTACTATTATGTGAGTAGGTATGATTTTATGTTGTGTATATGATAGGTATGTCTGCATAAGGTAATATTTTCAAATTTTGTATAAGTTATGGTAGCGAATCCCGACTTTTGAGTCACAAAGGGATATCGGATGTTTAAAGCAATATGTGCTAAGGTATGTCAAGTGATATGAGTATGAATTTATATAGATTAATGAAATAAGTTGGTATAAAGATAGTAGTTAATTAGATGAGTACTGGTTAATGCAGAAAACCAAAATTTCAAAATCTAATATTTTGAGTACATGATTATTCGAATAGAAAGACTTGTGTTATATGTTAAGCGTATACGATAAGGCTTAGAATAAAGAATAAATTGTGAAAATACAGCCAAGGAGACAAAAACAAAGTACCCGGACAGAAGAACCTGTCAACAAAGATGGAAGACAACCAAACCCAATACAGAATTTTGCGAATATGGACAATCAAGCTATGCAGAACGGAATACTAGTCGTGGGAAGATCAGTCAGATAATCGATAGACGAAATTCAAAGACTTCAAGGCCATCGTACTGCCAGGATTTAGAGGGTCAACTGACCCTGTAGCAACATTTGTGATAGCTACGATAACGAAGGGGCAAAAGATAGTTTTATCACCTAAACGATAAAAGGAAAGGAGATAAAGGGCAAGTCTGCGTGATTTAAGTGTGGATCAATAGAGTATAGGGTGGAAGACCGTTCAAGAAGGAGAAAGAAGGCAAGGAATGCGAATACAGAAAAAGGCAACAGGACATTGGCGACAACAGGACCAACATCAACAATCAAACCAACGAAATCAACCGCAAGCGTCTTCAACATGACCGTTCAAGATATCGTGGCAGCTAGGGATGCAACTCCAGGTAGGTATTACTCGAACCAATTTTATATTTTTATATATTATTTTCTTATATATAATAACTTATTTTATAAAGATATTTTGAAAGAGGAATTTGAGTTCTCTTAGAAATCAAATTTCCGTTTAATCAGAAAGATAAGCTTTATGTGAATAGTTAAAGATCAGTTCGATCAATTTTGATCGAGATCTACTCGCAATGATTGTGTATGATATGTACCCTGGTATGTATAGGTTTTAAAACAGTGATTTCGGGGTCAGAATCTTTATAAGGGAGGGTGAATGTAACAACCCGATATTTTCTATATAAATAAATTAGGAATTTTGCGTATACTTTTTTTTTTAATTTAAGGATGAGGATTTGTACAAGATAATGTGTGTATGTAATTATGTAATAGATAAAAATATATTTATTACATGAATGTTTACAAATTATTTTATTTAGAATTATTGATTATTATAAATTATATTCTTTTAATAATTAATTTTATAGTAGAAATGTTTTTATTAATTATTTTTTCATGAAAACATGATTACTATATTGTTTAAATAATATATGAAATGATTTTTAGAATTATTATAATAATTATTTATTTTATTATATGAATTTATGTTAGAATAATTAACTTATTTATTTTAACTTAATTATTAATGTTATATATGAAGAATAAATCAGATATGGAATCCAAACCCTAATTTTAGATTTTTATCAATGGATAAGAATAATAATATAATAATATTATATTTTGATTTTTCAGTGCTGTAATTATGTACCGTATTTTTGTGGACTTACAATGATTGGTCAATTATGGGGTATTATGATAAAACCCTAATTTCTTAAATTGGAAACCTTAAATCAATAATTAAATTATTGATAAATGGAAACCCTAATTTGGAACTCGATTATGAGTTTGAGGTTGTTATGTAGCTGTGTTATTGTGTTTAAGATTATGTATTATAGAATTAAATGTTAATTAGCGAAACCCTAATTAGTATTTAGAAATATTAATTTCGGGAAACCTTAATCTCTAAATTAGAAAATCTAATTTCTAAATTAGAAACTCTAATTTGCTAAGATGAAACCCTAATTGTTATTTTGGCACGCTGAATGATAATTAGTAAAACATAAATCTAATTATCAAGTCTACGTAATTAGAAAATCTTAATTTTATAATTAAAACCCTAATTTATAATTAGTAACCCTAAATGTTATATGGGTAGTACTGTAAGACTCCAACTTTTATAAATAAAGATGAATTTTCTATAAATATCATTTTTGAATATTATGGAGTTAATTTGATATAATGTTATAGTTGTGGGTAATATTTATAAATTTTGCAAAGTAAGCAAGTTGTTATAAAATATTCGTTTGGTCGGAGAATATTCTTTTTGTCGGGGAATATTCGTACGACGGCACAATCATTGGTGGACCCCACAACGGAATTATTGTCGGATTGAGAAAACGACAGAATTATCTTTCTATAAAAATAACGGCTGAGGTGTTACCGTTAAAACCGTTAAAACTGTTGAACTACTAGGTAGTAAAAGTACAGTAATACGCGTGGTTGTATAGTAGCACACGGTATTGATTATTGATGCTTACGTGAGAAGTCACTCAGCTATACTCAATTATTGCTACAGTAATTACTGCATCATATCTCTTAAATTATTGTCATAGTATCATCTGTATAATATGTTATATTATTAAATCAATAATTGAGACGTTGTGGTAAGTTTGGTTATTTTTATGGGGGGCCATATGTCATCATCTAAGAGTCTGTTCGTCAATAGTAATTACCGTCGTCAATAGTAATTACCGTCGTCAATAGTATTTACCTTGGTCAATAGTAATTACCTTCGTCAATATTATTTACCTTGGTCAATAGTAATTACCTTCGTCAATAGTATTTACCTTGGTCAATAGTAATTACTTTCGTCAATAGTAGTCGTCCCTTCAATATTACCAAGAGTCATTTGACCCTTCGTTAAGACCAAGAGTCATTTGACCCTTCGTTAAGACCAAGAGCCACCCTCAGTTTTTCTATAAATAGAGGCCTAGGGCTTCATTATTTTTCACGAATTCATTCAAGCTATAGAGAGAGAAAGTATAGAGAGAATAAGAGAGAGAGAGAATAAAAGTATTCTGCTACATCACTTTTCCAATATCCAGTTCTTTTAAGGTAGGGAATATTATTTCTTTTATATTCATGAAGAGAACTTCTGTTATTCCATTTGTTATTATTCTGTTGGAATAACCAGTATACGCGGTCTACCCTATACTTGGTGACATTCTTCTATTATTCTGTTGGAACATCCTGTCTGTGTGTTTTACACCGAACCTGGTTCCGTTTATTATTCTGTTGGAACATCCTGTCTGTGTGTTTTACACCGGACCTGGTTCCGTTTTATTATTATTCTGTTGGAATATCATGTCTGTGTGTTTTACACCGGACCTGGTTCCATTATTTATTATTCTGTCGGAATATCCTGTCTGTGCGTTTACGCCGGACCTGGTTCCATTATTTATTATTCTATTGGAATAACCTGTCTGTGCGGTCTATCGCATGCATGGTGATTTCTTTTGTTATTCCATTCTTTATTGTACTCAGTTGGTTAAGTTTTGACTTCTATACTCCATGAACTTTGTGGAATATCCTTGATAGTTGCGTTTCATCAAGTATCTTTTCAAGAAAATATTCTTCTAAGCGTTCTTGAATTTTACTCCACAATGCAGTATCATGTTGACAATTTGGACGTTGTTAATTCCTGGATAAATTAATTCTTGAACTTGTTTTATTGAATTCTTATATCATTGTCATCATCCTCATGTTTATAAAATGTTGAAAGTCATCTGTGGCCTGTATTGCATAGATGGACTTGGTATGATTATGACCAGGGATTATTCGGTATAATCATGACCGTAATGTTACAAATGATGTGGTAAAAGTCCTCATTGGCCCGTAGTGCATTGATGGACAGTTGTTGGCATGATCATGACCATTAATGAATACACGAATATCCTTGGCCGTAGTGCAGGGGTGATTTGATGATGTGGATTATTTTATTAAGCTGAGTCTCAGCGATCACAGTGTTAAAAAAACCTTTTAAATCATAAAAGATAGTAGAGTTTATTTTCTACTTGACTCTTTTCATGGATTGCTTGTTCCGCTGCAGTTAAACTTGATGTCTATTATATTTTATCAGTTTAACATTGTTGAAGGCTAATGATAATTTATTCTGCATTATCTTAATCATAATATTTCTTACTGGGCTAGTTGAGCTCACCCTTTCTTTCACTGTTCTCTTCAGGAAATGAGAACGTAGCTGGGACAAGTCGGGGAACGGAGTGATGGTCCGAAGAATAGTATTAGTTAGTAGTCCTCACTATTCTATATAATGGTGTGTTAATAAATGTAATGAGGACTCCTTTTGAGTATGAATACTCTCTAGAAGATAATATTTGTATTCAAACTCACAGTTTATGTTTTGTCGTATTGTACACGACAGTTGTATTATTAAGTTGAATTTGTATTCTGTACTATGTATCTGACGACTCAAGATGGGTGATGTATACCTAATTTTGGGGGCGTCACAGTTGGTATCAGAGCTTAGGGATATGATCCCTGGCTAAGATGTGAGAATAGAACTAGGAGGGGAGAGACGGGGAATTCCTTCGCTAGTATGACATACCTAAGTTTATTTGCATGGTATTTAATTGGTCGGTCATAATATAAGGATAATATATGACATATCAATTAATTTTTATTTTGTGGCAGTATCTGAAAATGGCATCCGAGAATGTTGAGAATAGCAATGGAGCACAGACGACTGTTGATTCACCACATATCAATAATCAGGATAATGTGCATCAGGAAGGTGTCAATCCTCATGCAAACAACAACACTGACCAAATGATGAATGATCAAATGTTCAGAGGCTTTATGCAATTCATGCAACAACAGGTGAAAGCGGCTCCTGTCCACAACGTAGGTGGAAATACTGGAAACTCTCAGGCGGTCACCGCTAAACAGTTTAAGGAGCTGGGACCACCGGAGTTTAAGGGAGAACCCAAACCACTTGTAGCTGAAACATGGATAAAGCAGATCACCAAGATATTTGATGTCTTGGGTTACTCCGAGGAGCAAAAGGTTCCCTTTGCCGCCTTTATGTTGCGAGAAGAGGCAGATTACTGGTGGGAATCGATAAAGCGTACTCAACCTGCCGCACTGAAGATGTCTTGGGAGAAGTTTCAAGATCTGTTTAACGACAAATACTTTCCCGAGAGTATTCGTCACATGAAGGAGGTGGAGTTCATCAAATTGGAGCAGAATAATATGACCGTGTCGCAGTACGAGGCAAAATTTGCGGAGTTATCCAGGTTTGCGTCCCACCTGGTGGATAATGAAGAAAGAATGACGCGGATGTTTTTAAGAGGTTTGAAGCCGGAGATACGTCAACATCTTGTTTCTCATAAACTGTATTTGTATTCAGATGTTGTAAATAGGGCTCAGTTGGTGGAGCGCGATAACGAGATAACGCAACCAAAAGAGAGCAGCCGGCAAAATGATAATACCAGTGAGAGCAGTCATCGAAGCGGTGACAACAAGCGTGGAGGGAATCAACAGGCCAGAAATGGTAACCACTTCGGTGGTAATCAGGGCCAAAACAATAAGAATGGACATTTCAAGAAGAGGAGATTCAACAATGATGGAAAGACGTCAGCACCAGCACCTGTCGTTAAGGAAGGAGAACGACCACCTATCATATGTTTCAAATGTGGAGGGGAGGGGCACATCAGTCCAAACTGCGCGATGCCGTCCAAAGCATGTTATAATTATGGAAGAGAAGGTCATTTAGCCCGATTTTGTCGTTTACCGAAGATAAAATTCAGCTAGGATGGAGGCACCAAAAGCCGTCCCAGAAAAGTCAAAACCGGTTGTGCAAGGGAGAGCGTTTGTTGTGAACTCCCAGAGAGCAAGGAACCCGAATGAGGTCATCACGGGTAAGCTCATCATAAACTCTAAAGAAGTTTATACTTTATTTGATACCGGTTCAACCCATTCTTTTATTTCTCCTACTTGCGCTCATCGATTAAATTTGATTCCGGAGAAATTAGACTTTGACTTATCTGTGGAAACTCCGTTGGGAGAAACCTTCATTACCTCCACTGGTTATAAGTCTTGTTTGATTCAAGTTGGTACCCACACATTACCTATCGATCTGATTTCATTAAAAATACTTGCATTTGACGTGATTCTAGGGATTGATTGGTTAACTACTCATTATGCAAAAATTGATTGTTTTCGTAAGGTTGTTAGCTTTCATATTCCTAATCGACCTATTATGCGAATTCAAGCAACCAAACCATTAAAATCAATCGCTGTCATCTCAAGTCATAAAGCTATTCGTTTATTGAAAAACGGATGTCAAGCTTTCTTAGCTCATGTCACAGATCTAAACAAAAATACGTCAGCTTTGAATGATATTTCTGTTGTTAATAAATTTCTTGACGTATTTCCCGAAGAACTTCCTGGCCTACCCCCAGAGCGTGAAATTGAATTTTGTATCGACCTTGAACCCGGTACAAAACCCATTTCCAAAGTTCCATATCGAATGGCTCCTATTGAACTTCAGGAGTTAAAGACCCAACTGCAGGAATTGTTAGACATTGGTTTTATTCGTCCTAGTACTTCTCCTTGGGGTGCTCCTGTTCTGTTCGTGAAGAAGAAAGATGGGAGTATGCGACTTTGTATTGATTATCGGGAGTTGAATCATGTCACCATCAGAAATAGGTACCCATTGCCACGTATTGATGACCTGTTCGACCAGTTGCAAGGAGTACAATTCTTTTCAAAGATCGATCTTCGTTCTGGATATCATCAGCTGAAGGTTAGAACTGAGGATATTCCAAAGACTGCCTTCAGAACTCGGTATGGGCATTATGAATTCTTAGTTATGTCTTTTGGATTGACTAATGCTCCTGCTGCCTTCATGGATATGATGAACAGGGTATTTAAGGAATATTTGGATCACTTTGTGGTCGTCTTTATCGATGACATCCTTGTTTATTCCAAAAGCCTTGACGATCATGAGCAACACTTGAGGCTGGTACTCCAAAAGCTTCGTGAATACAAACTTTATGCCAAGTTGAAGAAATGCGAGTTCTGGCTGGAAGAGGTAGCATTCCTTGGGCACGTAGTATCAAGTCGTGGAATATCGGTTGACCCGGCAAAGATTGAAGCTATTCAAAGCTGGGAGCAACCTAAATCAGTAACCGAAGTACGTAGCTTTCTCGGTCTAGCTGGTTATTATCGAAGATTCGTGGAAGGATTTTCTCGAATCGCTACTCCGTTAACTCAGCTGACTCGAAAAGATACAAAGTTCGGTTGGAGCGAAGAATGTGAGAAGAGTTTTCAAGAACTCAAGAGGAGACTCATTTCAGCACCTGTTCTAACAATACCATCTGGCTCGGAGGGATTTGTCATCTACAGTGATGCTTCGAGCAAAGGGTTGGGATGTGTTCTCATGCAACATGGAAAAGTTATAGCCTATGCATCAAGACAACTTAAGGAATATGAGAGGAATTATCCTACTCATGATCTAGAGTTGGCAGCTGTTGTCTTTGCACTTAAAATTTAGAGGCATTACTTGTATGGGGAGAAGGTGGAGATCTTTACGGATCATAAAAGTCTCAAATATTTCTTCACTCAAAAGGAACTCAACATGCGACAACGACGTTGGCTTGAACTGTTGAAAGATTATAATCATACCATTCAATATCATCCTGGAAAAGCGAACGTGGTAGCTGACGTATTGAGTAGAAGATCATATGCAAGTACGAGTGCAATATTGTCAACACAAAGACCCATTTTGTGTGATTTGCAAAGGATGGAGATAGAGTTAAAGACTCCAGGGACCCATGTGATGATGGCGAATATACGAGTAGAACCGACTTTAATCGATAAAGTTAAAGCTGCTCAAGCTACAGACCTGGAGCTGATGCGTATGAAGAAGAAAGTGCAAGAAGGTGCTATACCGGAAGCAAGAATCGATGAAGAAGGAATACTTCGAGTCAACTCCAGACTTTGTGTTCCTAACAACCCTGATTTAAAGTATGAAATTATGATGGAGGCGCACAACACACCGTTTGCAATCCATCCTGGAAGTACCAAAATGTATCATGATCTTCGTCATACATTTTGGTGCAGCAATATGAAGAGAGAGATAGCGTTGTTTATCTCAAGGTGTCTAACTTGTCAACGAGTCAAAGCGGAGCATCAAGTACCAAAAGGTCCATTGTAACCACTTGAAATTCCAGAATGGAAGTGGGAGCACACTACCATGGATTTCGTTACCGGTCTTCCTAGGGTTTCTCAAGGTATTGATGCGATTTGGGTCATTGTTGATAGATTGACCAAGTCTGCTCATTTCTTACCGATACAAGAAACTTATAAACTTGAACGTCTTGCTCGTATGTACATAAACGAGATTGTAAGACTGCATGGTATGCCAGTATCCATAGTTTCTGACCGAGACCCAAGATTCACTTCACGATTTTGGGTTAGTTTACAAAAAGCTATGGGCACGGAGTTACGATTTAGTTCAGCATATCATCCTCAGACGGACGGACAATCAGAGAGGACTATTCAAACTCTTGAAGATCTATTAAGACTCTGTGTCTTTGACTTTAAGGGAAGTTGGGACAAGTTCTTACCATTGGTGGAGTTTTCCTACAACAACAGTTATCAAGCAAGTATTGGCATGGCTCCATTCGAAGCATTGTATGGAAGAAAATGTCGTTCTCCAGTATGCTGGGATGAGGTGGGCGAAGCAACGTTGTTGGGACCGGAGTTGGTACGTATGACTACAGAAAAGATTCAAACGATCCGACAACGTATAAAAACCTCACAAGATCGACAAAAGAGTTATGCTGATCTTCATCGAAAGGACGTGGAATTTGATGTAGGAGATCATGTGTTCTTACGTGTTGCTCCATGGAAAGGAGTTACGAGATTTGGAAAGAGAGGAAAGCTAAATCCTCGATTCATCGGTCCATTTTTAATCCTCGATCGAGTAGGAACTGTGGCTTATAGACTCGCTTTACCGCCAAGTATGTCTCGTGTTCATAACGTTTTCCACATATCAATGTTACGCAAATATGTGGAAGACCCGAACCACATTATTGAGTTAGAACCGGACGAAATAGCGGAGGATTTGACATATGAAGAAGTTCCTGTTCAAATCTTGGATAAGAAGGAACATATTCTACGCTCCAAGGTTATACCTCAAGTTAAAGTTTTGTGGAGAAACCACAATGTTGAGGAAATGACTTGGGAGTTAGAATCAGAAATGAAATCAAGGTATCCTTACCTCTTCGACATACCAGGTACGTACCCTAATTTCGAGGACGAAATTTCATAAGAAGGGGAGCTTATAAGACCCCAACTTTTATAAATAAAGATGAATTTTCTATAAATATCATTTTTGAATATTATGGAGTTAATTTGATATAATGTTATAGTTGTGGGTAATATTTATAAATTTTGCAAAGTAAGCAAGTTGTTATAAAATATTCGTTTGGTCGGAGAATATTCTTTTTGTCGGGGAATATTCGTACGACGGCACAATCATTGGTGGACCCCACAACGGAATTAATGTCGGATTGAGAAAACGACAGAATTATCTTTCTATAAAAATAACGGCTGAGGTGTTACCGTTAAAACCGTTAAAACTGTTGAACTACTCGGTAGTAAAAGTACAGTAATACGCGTGGTTGCATAGTAGCACACGGTATTGATTATTGATGCTTACGTGAGAAGTCACTCAGCTATACTCAATTATTGCTACAGTAATTGCTGCATCATATCTCTTAAATTATTGTCATAGTATAATCTGTATAATATGTTATATTATTAAATCAATAATTGAGACGTTGTGGTAAGTTTGGTTATTTTTATGGGGGGCCATATGTCATCATCTAAGAGTCTCTTCGTCAATAGTAATTACCGTCGTCAATAGTAATTACCGTCGTCAATAGTATTTACCTTGGTCAATAGTAATTACCTTCGTCAATATTATTTACCTTGGTCAATAGTAATTACCTTCGTCAATAGTATTTACCTTGGTCAATAGTAATTACTTTCGTCAATAGTAGTTGTCCCTTCAATATTACCAAGAGTCATTTGACCCTTCGTTAAGACCAAGAGTCATTTGACCCTTCGTTAAGACCAAGAGCCACCCTCAGTTTTTCTATAAATAGAGGCCTAGGGCTTCATTATTTTTCACGAATTCATTCAAGCTATAGAGAGAGAAAGTATAGAGAGAATAAGAGAGAGAGAGAATAAAAGTATTCTGCTACATCACTTTTCCAATATCCAGTTCTTTTAAGGTAAGGAATATTATTTCTTTTATATTCATGAAGAGAACTTCTGTTATTCCATTTGTTATTATTCTGTTGGAATAACCAGTATACGCGGTCTACCCTATACTTGGTGACATTCTTCTATTATTCTGTTGGAACATCCTGTCTGCGTGTTTTACACTGGACCTGGTTCCGTTTATTATTCTGTTGGAACATCCTGTCTGTGTGTTTTACACCGGACCTGGTTCCGTTTTATTATTATTCTGTTGGAATATCCTGTCTGTGTGTTTTACACCGGACCTGGTTCCATTATTTATTATTCTGTCGGAATATCCTGTCTGTGCGTTTACGCCGGACCTGGTTCCATTATTTATTATTCTATTGGAATAACCTGTCTGTGCGGTCTATCGCATGCATGGTGATTTCTTTTGTTATTCCATTCTTTATTGTACTCAGTTGGTTAAGTTTTGACTTCTATACTCCATGAAATTTGTGGAATATCCTTGATAGTTGCGTTTCATCCAGTATCTTTTCAAGAAAATATTCTTCTAAGCGTTCTTGAATTTTACTCCACAATGCAGTATCATGTTGACAATTTGGACGTTGTTAATTCCTGGATAAATTAATTCTTGAACTTGTTTTATTGAATTCTTATATCATTGTCATCATCCTCATGTTTATAAAATGTTGAAAGTCATCTGTGGCCTGTATTGCATAGATGGACTTGGTATGATTATGACCAGGGATTATTCGGTATAATCATGACCGTAATGTTACAAATGATGTGGTAAAAGTCCTAATTGGCCCGTAGTGCATTGATGGACAGTTGTTGGCATGATCATGACCATTAATGAATACACGAATATCCTTGGCCGTAGTGCAGGGGTGATTCGATGATGTGGATTATTTTATTAAGCTGAGTCTCAGCGATCGCAGTGTTGAAAAAACCTTTTAAATCATAAAAGATAGTAGAGTTTATTTTCTACTTGACTCTTTTAATGGATTGCTTGTTCCGCTGCAGTTAAACTTGATGTCTATTATATTTTATCAGTTTAACATTGTTGAAGGCTAATGATAATTTATTCTGCATTATCTTAGTCATAATATTTCTTACTGGGCTAGTTGAGCTCACCCTTTCTTTCACTGTTCTCTTCAGGAAATGAGAACGTAGCTGGGGCAAGTCGGGGAACGGAGTGATGGTCCGAAGAATAGTATTAGTTAGTAGTCCTCACTATTCTATATAATGGTGTGTTAATAAATGTAATGAGGACTCCTTTTGAGTATGAATACTCTCTAGAAGATAATATTTGTATTCAAACTCACAGTTTATGTTTTGTCGTATTGTACACGACAGTTGTATTATTAAGTTGTATTTGTATTCTGTACTATGTATCTGACGACTCAAGATGGGTGATGTATACCTAATTTTGGGGGCGTCACAAGTACTAATTGCTAAGTATTTGCACTAATTGTTAAATTAGTAAGTTTAATTATAATTATTAAATTATTGAACTTAGTGTTTAATTTCTAAATATTAGAAAACCTACACTAATTAAGAAAACCTTAATTATTATTATTTTTATATTTTTTTTAGAAACTAAATTGTTATTTATTTTGGAAATCCTAGATTTTTTTGTTGTTTCTAAACCCTAAAATGGTCCAAACCCTAAACTTTAAGGGTTTGTGACAAGATTACACAAATACCATTAAAAATAAAAGGAAGTGACTAAAATGCCCTTATTGCATTATTGTACATAACTTGCAAATCTAGCCAAATGTTAGTTGTTGAACAACCCTAACTACTCCATGTGCTCTATATCCATTATCTCAGCCAAAATTATCAGCCATGTCATTGCACCAATTCATTTATAAGAGATTAAAGAGAGAAAAATGGCCTCTTTATTTTTTATTTTGTCCAAGTCCCCTTTCTCTCTAGATTCTTGGATCTTAGAGTGAGAGAGAGTTAAATGTTGAGCCATGATCAAGTATTAGCAAGCCAAGAACAAGATCATAAGTCATAAATCAAAAATCCAAGCTAGAAAGGTATAAACTTTCAAAATTTGAAATCTTATGATTTGTTGTTAGATGTTGTAATTAATTGGTTAAAGTTGTATATTAGGGTCTCTATAAGTGATCTGGGTTGTAAAATCCAAGATCCATAACATCAAAGTCCTCAAATCTAGCATTTTTGAAAATCTGAAAATAATGAAAAAAATGGCCTGACAGTCGAATGTTAGAGACCTTAGATTTTTATGTGTTAACTGATTTGTCTGTTTTATGTTTTAAATCGGTAGCCTGACATGAGGACTGTGATATGAAATTGGAAATAGGGTCATAGCAAGTCCAGATCTTCAGTTATAAGTGGTCAAAGTACGTTGACCGAGCACAAAGTCTATTTCTGGGTTACCCAAAATTTTTACAAAATTTCTGACAAGTTTTGTTTGGCCTTTGATCTTGCAGTCGTTTAATTGTTTGGTCTTATTGTTATTTTCATGTTGTAGTCTGATAAGTATACTACATAGTAAAGTCATTATATCACTTAGATCATAACCAGGGTGAGAGTAATTCAAGGTCAAACATGCGTTGACCGCCAGCTTTGAAGAATTCTGGGAAACCCAGAATTCGTTCAAGAACAACTTCTGACCATACGTTTAACCGACCCAGATTTCCTTTTTATGTTGTTTTTAAGATGCTTTAAGGTTGTATACTTGTACACGGATATCTATACTACATATGTGAACCTTCATATCACACAAAGAAATCTTAGTATGCATGTTATAAGTATCCAAAGGAGGTAGTAGCAACTGTTCTTCATTTCTGAAAAACCCAGAAATGAAGAACAGCTTTGTCAGACTTTTTAGAAGTTTTGATCTTGCTTGTGTGATGCATTCTAGCCCTGATGATAGTTAGATCTTGTAGTATTGCATCAATACTACCGGAGCTGACCATTATCTAGCCCAGAAACATCATGAACTAGGAATTATTATTGGTCAAAGGTACTACCCGGAACACTGACATGATGTTCTGGGTTTTCATCAAGAACACTTAAGAACACCTATAGCGACAGGTCTGTCGCTATAGGGCCCTTTAGTAATAGTTTATTATTATTATTTTCTGGAAATTATTTAAAAATTAATAAAAATAGTTTTTAATTATTAAAAATACATAATAAATTCCGAAAAATTATTTTAAAGTCTGAAAAATAGTTTTTAATTATTTTGAGTATATTTCATAAATATTTAATATTTTTGGAATATAAATACTATTTAATTTATTTAATTATAATATTAAATAAATTATTTAAAAATTATTTTAATACATGAAAAATCATGAAAAATAATATTATGATAAAAGAAAATATTTTAAGTTATTTTTAGTGACTTTTAATATTTGGTGATGAAATTTCATTAATTAATTAATATTAATGGTAATTAGGTTATTTAATAAATGTATTAAATAAATTATGGAAAATAGAATTAATGATATAAAAATTATAGAAAAATGATTTAAAGGTTATTTAAGTTATAAAAGACATTTTAATATTAAATGATATTAAATTTATTTAATAATTATATTAAATAAATCAGTTTAAAAATAATTTTAATATTAAGAAAATTATTTTAAATGAAAATAAAGTGTTTAAAGATATTTTAAGTTATAAAATATAACTTTTAATATTTAAAGAATAATTTTATTAATAATTTAATATTAATAATTATTAATTTATTATTAATGATATTAAATTTATTTAATAATTATATTAAATAAATAGTTTATAAATGGTTTTATTAATTTTAAAAAATCATTTAAAAAAAGTATATAAAGGAATTAAGAATATTTTAAGTTATAATTAATGACTTTTAATATTTTAATAAATAGTTCATTAATACTTTAATATTAATGATAATTATTTAAAAATTATTTTTAATTCTTTTAAAAATCATTTAAGGGTGATATTAATGCTTTAAAAGTATTTTGAGTTATTATAAATAACTTTAACCTTTTGGCAATGGTTTCATTAATAGTTTAATATTAATTAAATATTAATGATAATAGAATTGATTAGTATTTAAATCATTTAAATATGATTACGAGGTTTGAAATTTATGATAAATCATAATAAATGTTTTAAAATTATTATGAGTCGTTTAAAAATAATATGACTAATATTTACGGATATTGAGTTACAGGACAGAGTCTTAGACTCGGTAATTACCCGATAAAGCCGTCGGTACACCGACATGTTTCAGAAATTGATCTGAACTTAGATAATTTGATTAGATATGTGTTTATTTATGATTCAATGGTTGTGGAACATATGTGACAATGTGATTAGGTTATGTGCTGACTGCAATAAGCAGTGTTATGTGTTATAGTATGTTATTCTAATCGAACGAACGATCTTGTTAATGATAGGTCGTGAGATAAACGATAAATCTAAATTACAAACTGTAAGCAGCGCTTCAGGCAAGTATCTTACCTTTGCATTTTCTTTATGCAATGGACATGAGTAAGAATGTTTCTAAATTATATTATTACTGTACAGATTATGAACCTTATATTATATAAGCTCATTGATTATCAACATGTTAGTATATGATAATTTAGATATATATATATATATATATATATATATATATATATATATATATATATATTATGTTCGTTAATTTCTAGAAATGGTTAAACAAGTGTCCCCACTTGGATAATCATTGTATTTAATCACATGTTGATATACCTTTGTCAATTACCCGTATACATATATGTTGAATTATAGATTATTGTTGAACAAGATAAAACTTTTGATTTAGAACCCAGACAAGTATGAACATCCCTACACGGGAAAACTTTTATGCACCCAAGGCGGAACAGAGTGAACGATCCTATCGTTCTTGTAATGTAGTATTGATCAATACAGGGCCCATGGGAAGTACAACCTAACGCCCGTAAGTTATGACGGTTTACAGATGAATTTCTCTTTAACCTTTTCGAAAATGAAAATAATGTTCATGGCATGTCACCATAACCCCAGTTATAATCATTATGTAGTTTCAAAAATTTGAAAGAGAGTTGTTATGTTATTATTATAGGTTCAGAATACTTCACAACTATTGACTTGTTGTAGAAGAATAGTACAAAGAAAATATTTAAATTCTTTCAGATTATATATATATATATATATATATATATATATATATATATAATTGTTATTACTTGCTGGGCACTCAAATGCTCATCCTTGCTTAACTTAAATGTTTTCAGCTAAGTGTGAACGATCAGAGAGCTCTGCTAAGAACAATGAAAAGGGAAAAGGTTGCTGAATGAATGAATGAACGTTATCTTATGTAATAGTTTGGTATTATTAAGACAAGTATGACATATATTATCTATCATAGTTTGTAATGAATGTTTAAAGGTTACGTACTTGGGATTTAGACTCTGATAAATGTAAGTTAAGTTTGATATTTATATTTGTTATTATTATTAGTATTTTTCCGCTCATAGAAATGGTATCGTAATGAACCGAATTCGGGTTTCAAGTACTTGAGTTTGGGGTCTTCACAGGTTTGACCTTGTATAACTTTGATCCAGTACATGATCTGATGGGTCTAAGGGCTTTGATGTGTAGTTCGTATGCCAGACAACAACATAACAACAACAACTTGGCCAAAATAACAAACCACAACAAGATTCATGGCCTAAAAAAACATGTCAGACGTAATCTGTAAATTCTGGGCTACCCAGATTTCAGTTTTCGTGGTCGGTCAACTGACTTTGACCACTCATAACTTGCAATCTAAACAAGATCTGGGCTTGATTCAAGTTCTAGATCAAAGCCTATATGGCAAAGAACAGATACATAACATCAAACACACATAACACCTAATACACACGGATCTACAAGCCCTGACATATGACTTTCAGGCCATCATTTTCAACATTTCCAGATTTTTGAAATTTTTAGATTCGAGCATCTATATGTTATGGATCTTGGATCTAACAACCCAGATCTCTAAATCACTGTTGATTGATTTCGCAATCAATGAATACGGGCAAGTATACACGTTCAACAAGTAATAAAGTGATAAGAAAAGTATCGTCCTCACGAGAAATTATTTAATAAAAATTACCAAGTACTAACTCTTAACCAAATCAATTTTATTTAAACAACTGCAAATTGTGATTTTTCTAATTAAAAAAAATAAAGTAACTAAATAAACTAGATTACTTTATAAATGAATTTCAAATAAATAAAGATCAAGACTACAATATCCCCAATTATGAGCTATAAATCAATTATCCAATTAATCCAGTTATTATGTCACCTAAATTGTTAATAGGAATTCTAGTTGTTAAAATCTCTTTCCCAAGTGAACATATAACTTTTATTCAATTCAATTAATCCTGCGATATTCATATGCAGAATAGTTGAACCAAATCCATTATGTTTCAATTCCCAATTTGTTACATGAAGTGAACATGTATTCCTATTCACTTCACAACCCTAATTATTCATCTCATGCAAATAATTAAGCATACATGTTATCATGTCCAATTCCAACCCTAGATTTCATCTCCCGAATCTTTCTAGAGTAACACGGTAATTACTGGCCAAATAATTAATCAAAAATGCACAAGACATAATAAACAATTCACCTTGACATAAATAATTGTAATAAATTAAATAATTAATTCATAGGCATAAAAGGTTCAATTTGTAGTCTTAATAAAAGAATTAGTTCATTATCATTAAATTAAAATCAAGAATCCACAACTGAATAAATATTAAAAGATAATAGTAAGAGAAGAGAAGAGAATAGAATCTATTGTCAGTAGTCTTGAGACTCCTCTTCCACTCCTGCTTTGAATCTTCAACGATCCTCAAGTTGCTTCAATCTCCAACAATCCAATATAAACTAGGGTTTATGCTCTAATCTAATGGAGTATTTTATCTAAGCTAATCTATGTAATCTCCCATTATTTTATGCCTTACATCATGTATTTATAGGCTACAAGTCTAATTTTTAGCTTAGGAACAAACCCAATCCAATTTGGAGTAAAAAAATGGTCAAAATTCGCCCCAAAACGCATCCAAGCTTGACCAAGCCCTTCCCCAGCGCCCCGGTGCTGGGCATGGCACTGCAACACTACATTCTAGCGCCCCGACACTGGGCATACCCCTTCTTTGGGCACCCCGGCGCTGGCTTCATTTCTGGAAATTTTCTACTCCGATGTCCTTTGGGAAAATGGCCATAACTTCTTCGTTTGAACTCCAATTTCGATGATTCAAGATGTTACAGAAAGAGGAGACGTAAATTTATAACTTTCATTCTTTGAGCTTTTCAAAATATGGTTTGGAGAAATACTAAAATTGGCTTTGAAGTAGATACTATGTAAATGGCAAGCCGAAAACGTGAATCTTGCCACCCCAAACGTCGATCCAAGTAACTTTTGTCCTAATTCCTACCAAACAACGTAAAACATGCATGAATAGACACAAACACGTAAAAACATCCAAAAGATTAAGCTCAAACATATTCAATTCATGGGTATAAAACTCGCTCATCAAATACCCCCAAACTTAAATCTTTGCTTGTCCTCAAGCAAAAATACAATTAAAAAAATTCATCCTCTAGCAATGATCCACCCAAACAATGAATCAATATGAATTCACATTATGGTCTCAAAGGTTACAACAAAGGTTAACCCACATAAAATTTCAAAATAATGTCATGTCTAAAATTTTAACAACTTTCATTAGCTTCACATCTACTCATGATCCTTTAAGTGCATATGTGCACCCATATGTTTAAATTAGTCATGATTTAGCTAAGATCAACCAACACTCATAAAAGATTTTCAAAACAACTCTCAAAACTTCTTATCACATCAATCATCACTAAAATAGACAAAGCACAATTTTTTTTTTCTTGAGGATCAACCAGATATTCAACTTTTAAGCACATATGAACCATTCCCAAGTGTTTCATACATATTTTCTTTTCTCTATTTAGTGAGTGCATTTTACGCTCCATCTCACTTTCCACTTTTCATGAACGAGTGCGTTTTACGCTCCATCTCGTTTTCCACTTTTCATTGAACGAGTGCATTTTACGCTACATCTCGTGCCTGTGTTTATGGGGAGTGCATTTTACGCTCCATCTCGACCCACCACATGCTTCAATTATTCAACTCGGGAAGGTTCCAATAATTTTTTTTTCAAAAATATCCCAAGATTTCCCCCAAACTTATGTGAGTGCCTAATTTTCACTTCGACTGATGCTTAAATAATATTTATCAAGTTGCAATGCTATCTTTCATAAGCATTTAGCCAAAAAATGTCAATCCCAACTGGCTAAACAAATGGATGTGTAAAATTTTTCAAAAATTTTACAAGTAGTGTGAAAACCAACTAATGAGTTAAAATATAGACTAAGCATGCTCATAAATTCTCCAAGAGTTAACAATATCATCCACCCACTTATCATTGGCCAAAATTAAATTTCATCAAAACATTGTCCAAGTAAATACTAAACATGATAAATTACCCCAAACTTAAAACAGACATTGTCCTCAATGGCTAAGATAGAAAAAATTAAAAGAGAGGACTTCCCTGGTAGCAATTTATCTCCTTGTCTGCGAAGTCTGAAGAATAGGTTAGGTACATTGGAATGAATCGGGCACCGCACTTGAATTTGACTTGAATAACCTGTAAACCATGATAAAAACAATTTTATTAAATCCTAAATAAATGCAAATTCGAAGCTAATAATATAAAACCTAATAAAAACTAAAAATTAAACTTGGATTGCCTCCCAATAAGCGCTTGTTTTATAGTCTCAGCCTGACTTCTTCAATTCTCTATCCAATTCCCTTCAAAAATTGAGGAATCCTCCATCCATCGGTAGCAATGTCTCTTTTGGGAGGTTCCCATTAGCAAAGGCCCTTGAATTAAAGTCACCTAGCATGCTCTTTGTAGATAGGTTCCCTATTAAGAATGTCCAACAACTAGGTGTTTTCTCCATTATGTCTATGATCAGATTGGAGCATTGAAGCTTAGTAAACACAATGATATCTTCCTCTATCTTCTCTTTTTCATCCCACTATGACTCCATAGTTGTACTTGTAAGACCCCGAATTTTATGAAATAAAAGTATTCAATTTTTCTTATAATTACTATTCAGTAAATGGTTAAATTGATAAAAGTTTAAAGTTATGGGTGAAATATGAATTTTTTTTCAAAATAAGCAAGTGGTTATAAAATAATCATTGTTGTCGGGGAATATTCGTTTGGTCGTGGAATATTCTTTCTGTCGGAGAATATTCGTACGACGGCGCAGCTATTTGTGGGCCCCATAACAGAATAACTGTCGGGTGAAGAAAACGACAAATTTGAGTTTTTACAAATAACGGCGTAGTTGTTACCGTTAACACTGTTGGAATACCCGGTGGTTAAAATACAGTAATACGCATTATTGCACAGTAGCACACGGTATTGCATAGTATTTTTGAAATTATTGATTCTTACGTAAGAAGGCACTACTCAATAATTGTTACAGTAATTACTGTTCAATATTTTATTTTATTGATTCAATAATTGCTACGTTGATATTTTATATTATTGTTGTTTCAATAATTGTTGCTGCACAGTATTTTCTTTTATCAGATCAATAATTCATATTATTTAAATAATATTATTAGATAGCATTATTGGCAATGACTAGAAAGTTCTGTCTAAGGAGAGGTTTGGTCATCTAATTGCGCGCTAGTAAGGAGAAATCCTTATTGGAAAGCCCCCTCTTTCCTGGGAACGGCCTGGTTGTCATAAATGTGATTCTGTAATATTATTTGTGAATAATTAATTATTGATTCATATGATAAGGAAATATTTATTTTATGTGGATATAAACGAGGGATATATTTTTGTGGTTAAAAATGAAGGAGTTAATGTTGAGGTTTTTATCCGTATTTTTGTCGGAATGGAGGTATTAAAAATCAGGGTTTTTGAGATATTTTGCGGGGGTTATAATTTTTAATCCGACCGTTGGATCGTGGTAATATTTGGATATGTTATACATATATAAGTTGAGTATATGCCCACAAATTTTGAACCGTTAAAAATGAATGTATGATTTATTATGAATTTTACAAGATGACTGGTTCAGAAATTGTTGAATTTTTGGAGTTTATCATTTTGGTGGAAAATTCTAGAATTGGTGGGCCCCACTTGTGGTTGGTGTAAAAATGTGCTGAATTATATTTCAAATGTGGTGGGTGGGAATAGTAGCAGGTAAAGCCATCAGGTTGCAGGTCAAACCTACCAAAATTTTCCTATAAATAGAGGGCTAAGTTAGAATTGAAAATCACACCAGAAACATAAGTTTTCTCTCTTTCTCTCTCTATATTATGAAGTATATTTTGTGAGTTTTTAGATACTTGGTGAGTTGCTATTTATTAGTGCAAGTTTCCTTCAGCATCATATCCGATATCCAGTCAGAAGTACTGCTCTTTTGAGGTAAGGGATATTAAGGTATTTTAAGGGTTGTTATGATTTTCAGTTTCGTAATTTTTCTGAGCTTCAAAAATTCTGGAAAAATTTGAAATGATATTTTGATGAGTTTTCTTGATTGTATCCAAAAATGGTGATTTTTGGATGTATAGATTGAGAGTTATGAATTTTATGAGAAAATACTATTTTAAAAGTAACAGCTTATAATTCCTTGTGGTTAACTCCAAAATTGATGAAATTTTTATTGGGAGTACATGTATATGATAGAAGTATACTCTGTAAATTTCAGAATTTATAGACAAAAGTACAATTTTTGATAAATGTCTAAATATTTGGCTATTTTGGCCATATGAAAAATAGTAAATGACTTTTAAAAATTCT
Source organism: Panax notoginseng (assembly GCA_016801055.1). Lineage (NCBI taxonomy): Eukaryota > Viridiplantae > Streptophyta > Magnoliopsida > Apiales > Araliaceae > Panax > Panax notoginseng. The sequence continues at coordinate 64,069,683 of CM029015.1, read as the reverse complement.
GAGAAAAATATATGTTCACTATGGGACTATATTATGCTAAATCCCAGAAAAGAAATATTTTTGGAACTGATTTGGTATTTTTCATGAAAATTGTCTAGTTATGAGTAAATGAATTAAATATGTTTTGTGAAGAAAGAAAATTGAAAAATAGGATGTTATGGCTTGAGAATCCTATATGAGGTATATGCAGATTTTTGATGAGGGTTTTGGTTATTGATGATGAAATTGTAAGAGTTGGCATTTTATGATGATTAAATGCATTAATTAGTAAAGTGTAAACAATTAAAATAAATTGTTTATAAATTTAAGTAATGTTATTCTTTCAATATCATTATACCAAAATATTGGTATGAATTTTATTGTGGAATTTCTATCTTTTGTGTCGGGGTTACTATTCATGAGTTACTATTCACGATTTACTATTCATGAGTTACGAATATTACTCTTGAGATTAAAACTATATGTTGATCATATTATTTTTATCATCATATATAACATTTTTATAACCCTGATGTTGAAATTCTCTTTCACTGGAGTGTAAAGATGGGTAGATTATTGGTATGATCATGACTAGGGTTCTCTTTGGCCTGTAGTGCAAAGTTGAATTGTGACTGGTATGATCATGACCATTGAATTTATAATTGAATATCTTAAGCTTAAGTGCAAAGATGAATTGTAGATGAATATCTTTGGCCTGTAGTGCAAAGATGACATGTTGTAGAATATCTTTGGCCTGTAGTGCAAAGATGAATTATTGATGAATATCTTTGGCATGTAGTGCAAAGTTGAACTGTTGTTGAATATCTTTGGCCCGTAGTGCAAAGATGGTTTGTTGATGAATATCTTTGGCCCGTAGTGCAAAGATGGTTTGTTGATGAATATCTTTGGCCCGTAGTGCAAAGATGGATTTGTTAGTATGATTATAAACAGGAATTGTGAATTGGTATAACCATGATCTTTGATGTTTCAGGTAAAGACAGGTGATGAAAATATTCTTCGTCCTGGGTGCGAAGAAAAATTTATAGTCACAATTATGATTATGAGTTATTCATATGATTGTGGAAAGGAACTGTTGAGTGATGTTACATGGATAAAATATTGTTGGTGGATTTTTAAAATGGAGAAGATAATAGACTTTATAGTCTATTTGACTCTTCTAATGGATTGCTCGTTCCGCTGCAACTATGGTTGAAATTTTTTATCATTTACCATATGTTCTAAATCTCTGATTTATTATTGATGAAGGCTATTGATAATTTCATTATCTTTAGTCATGATATTCTTTACTGAGCTAGTTGCGCTCACCCTTTTGCTTCACAATTCCTTTCAGGTAATAAGAGTGTAGCTGGGTCGAGCGGGGGTAACAAGGGAATAGAACGGTGGTCATCATTTAGTAGTTATATTTGGTGAAAAAAATAGGGTGAGGCGAACCCAACGTTGGAAGGGTGTTTTGTCACTATCATACAAGATGTCTAATGACATACAACCTCGTGTCATCATAAGACAGGGTTGTGCTCATCCACTTGTTGAGTATATCTACGAGCACTACCTATATAATCTTGGTATTTGTTTGAAGTATAATTCTCAATTAGAGACAGTGGAGATAATGATAAGTCAAGAGAAGACTCACCATTGGGAAGAATATGATAGTAATCTTCTCGTTTTTCTTTGGGGTCTATTGGGTCAACCAAGGATAATTCTGTGGCCATATGATATCTATCATAACCTAGACGCGTGGCCTCCCATGTACGAAGGTTTCCTTGAGCACTTCCCAAATATTCTAATTTCTAAAATAGTTTTTGACTATACCTTTATGTAAGGTGTTATTGTGAGGTGATGTCCACGGTTGGAACATGAGTCACATTTGGTATATATTTGTATCCAAACTCACAGCATATGTGTTGTTGTATTTTGCACGACAATTGTTGTAATAAAGTTATAGTTGTTTTCTGTACCATGTATTTGACGACTCAGAATGGGTTGGGTGGAATGGACCTATTTTGGGGTTGTCACAGTACTAGCTCTTATGTTACAAAGAGCTTTGCCTACAACATGACAACCAATTGGGCACGGTCTTGAAAAACTGTCCGGATCCTTAAACTTTGGTGGAGAAGGTACATGGGATACTATCAAAATCGACTCATCTTCGTTGGTACTCAAAGTTAGATCTTCGCCGACCTCCTTTTCTTGATCCCCAAGTCTCTCCTCTCTTTCAACATCTATATCATTTGGCACATCCGGTTGCAGATTTGGTTCAGGTTCACCATCAGTCTCGGAATCCATGTCATAGAGCCAAGTGTATTGAAGACAAATGTTCGAGGCATTGATTAGTTGTTCCATTTGGTTCGTAAAATTTTGACTCAATATCTCTTGATTAATCCTCCTCTCCTCACATAAAGCTATGAACTTGGACAAAGTTTCCTCCAAATTTGAATGCTTTTCCTGTTGTAGTGGAGGTGGACACGAGAAATTCGGTGGGTATGTTGGACTTGGAGCATAAAATTGATCTTGATGAGTATGGCTCCATGAAAAATTCGGGTGATACCCCCAATCCTGATAATAGTTGTTGAGATAGACATAATTGTTGGGGTAATCACCACCATACGATACATGCTCAAAACTGGTGGTGCATTGATGACTCGGATGATTTCCATCACAATAATCACAAGTAACCGCCACACTTTGACGACGTTGTGCTTCAAAAGCGTCTAACCTCCTCGACAGTGTCTGAATCTGTGCTGACAATGCAGAAAGTGCCGCGAGTCCATCAATCTCCACTCCCCTTGGCTGAGACATTCTTGTATACGGCCATTGATAATTAAATTTCGCCATGGTACCTGAAAAGAAAGAAAAAAAATAGAAAGAGAATTAAAGAAAATAATAAAAAAATGTTTAAATTAAAATTAATTTGATAACAATTAATATTGGCAAAATTATTAAACTAATTCCCCGGCAACGGCGCCAAAAACTTGTTAATTGATTTCGCAATCAATGAATACGTGCAAGTATACACGGTCAACAAGTAATCAAGTGATAAAAAAAATATCGTTCCGACGAGGAATTATTTAATAAAAATTACCAAGTACTAACTCTTAACAAAATCAATTTTATTTAAACAACTGCAAATTGTGATTTTTCTAAGTAAGAAAAATAAATTAACTAAATAAACTAGATTACTTTATAAATGAATTTCAAATAAATAAAGATCAAGACTACAATATCCCCAATTATGAGCTATAAACCAATTATCCAATTAATCCAATTATTATGCAACCTGAATTGTTAACAGGAATTCTAGTTGTTAAAAACTCTTTCCCAAGTGAACAGATAACTTTTATTCAATTCAATTAATCCTGCGGTGTTCCTATGCAGAATAATTGAACCAAATCCATTAAGTTCCAACTCCCAATTCATTACATGCAGTGAACATATATTCTTATTCAATTCATGACCCTAATTATTCATCTCATGCAAATAATTAAGCATGCATGTTATCATGTCCAGTTCCAACCCTAGATTTCATCTCCCGAATCCTTCTAGAGTATCACGGTAATTACTGGCCAAATAATTACTCAAAAATGTACAAGACATAATAAACAATTCGCCTTGACATAAATAATTGGAATAAATTAAATAATTAATTCGTAGGCATAAAAGGTTCAATTTGTAGTCTTAATAAAAGAATTAGTTCATTATCATTGAATTAAAATCAAGAATCCACAACTGAATAAACATTAAAAGATAAAAGTAAGAGAAGAGAAGAGAATAGAATCTATTGTCAGTAGTCTTGAGACTCCTCTTCCGCTCCTGCATTGAATGTTCAACGATCCTCAAGTTGCTTCAATCTCCAACAATCCAATATAAACTATGGTTTATGTTCTAATCTAATGAAGTATTTTATCTAAGCTAATCTATGTAATCTCTCTTTATTTTATGCCTTACATCATGTATTTATAGACTAAAAGTCCAATTTTTAGCTTAGGAACAAATCCAATCCAATTTGGAGTTAAAAAAGTGTCAAAATTCGGTCCAAAACGCATCCAAGCTTGACCAAACCCTTCCCCAGTGCCCCGACGGTGGGCACGGTGCTGCAACACTGCATTCTAGCACCCCGACGCTGGGCATAAGCCTTGTTTGGGCGCTGGCCTCATTTTTGGAAATTTTCTTCTCTGACGTCCTTTGGGAAAATGGCCATAACTTCTTCGTCCAAACTCTGATTTCGATGATTCAAGATGTTCCGGAAAGAGAAGACGTAGATTTACAACTTTTATTCTTTAAGTTTTTCGAAATATGGTTAGGAGCAATGCTAAAATTGGTTTTAAAGTGGATGCTATGTAAATGGCAAGCCGAAAACGCGAATCTAGCCACCCCAAACGTCGATCCAAGTAACTTTTGTCCTAATTCCTACAAAACAACGTAAAACATGCATGAATAGACACAAACACTTAAAAACATCCAAAAGATTAAGTTCAAACGCATTCAATTCGTGGGTATAAAACTCACTCGTCAATGACACCTTATAACACATTTCTAAACAACAAATCATAACATTGACAACAATCTTTAAGGATTTCTAAAATTTAGGGTTTTTACCACTTTTAAAGCTTGGTCTAGATTCTGACTTTGGTGATCTGTTCTTGAGAAGCTAAATCTTGAACATGGCTTATCTATTCTCTTTCTCTCACTTTAACTTTCGGATTTTTAGAGAGAGAAGGAGGTTGGCATGAATGAGAAGTAAAGTGAGCCCTTTTTCTCTTTCTTTGATCTGTATGTATAATGAATACAATGTGTTGGCTGATCACTTAAAGGCTGATTGCTGTGATTTTAAGGCACATGTTAGGTCTAGGGTTGCTCACCAACTACACTTGGACAACATTTACAAGTTAAGTTAAATAATGCAATAAGGGCACTTTGGTCATTTGGCTTACCAATTTAATATTATAATGGACATTTACTACTAGCCTTAAGTTTTAACCCTTAGGGTTTGACCCTTAGGGTTAAAACCAAAGGTTCCAAAAATAGTTTTCTAGAATTTTTAATTTAGGTTTTCAAAAATAAAAATTAATATTTCTAAATTATAATTAGGATTCGATAATTATATTAAGGTTTCCTAATAATAAATTCTATCTTGCTAATTAGGATTAATATTTCCAATTTAATTTGCTAATTAAGCAATTAGGGTCAAAATGGTACATTAGGATTTATAACCCAAGAATTAGGGTTTCAAATAGAAAAAAAATAATTTTTTCTAATTTAGAAATTAGGTTTTCCTATTTAGATTAGGGTTTTCTAATTATTCATAACTTGAAAATTAGGATTAATGTTTCCTAATTAACATTAAAATTATTAAATTAACAATTAAATTTTTCTAAATTATAAATTAGGGTTTCTAATCCAAAAATTAGGGTTTTCTAAATCAATTAGGGTTATCCCTAATTAAAGATGATTAATAACGTTTAAACCTTATACTAGCACCCGCATTCCCAACTCAGGGTTTTCAACTTCAGAATTAGGATTTTAAATTCTCGAAACTGAAATTAGGGTTTCAGAACCGGTTTTAGGGTTTCTTATAATTCGTAAGATTTTTATAACAGAATGTTTACGTTCTTATTATATACCTAGGGTTTGACACTGACAAAATTTATCTGGTCAAACCTTGACCCTTAACCACATTCTGAACACATAAATGACCATATACACAATATATTCACGTATACACTTTATCCTGAATAATTCATCGAAAGAAATTTTAAATTCACAAAATTCCTTACCAGAAATCTCAAATCCATTCACTTATTTTCTGTCTAGGTTTATTATTTAACCTTAACTCAATATTTTAATATTTTATAAATATCCAAATTCTCGAGTTGTCACAATATCTTTGGCCTGTAGTGCAAAGATGAATGATTAACTGATGAATATTTTTGACTTGTAGTGCAAAGATGAACAGTTGTTTAGATGAACATGACCAACTGGTGATACAAATGAATATCTTTGGCATGTAGTGCAAAGATGAATATTTGATTCAAGATGTATATTGATTGATGTTACAGGGATAAAATATTGATGATAGACTTTTAAATATTAGAAGATAGTAGAATTCATTTTCTACTTGACTCTTCTATTGGATTACTGTTTCCGCTGCAGTTGTTGATCTAAAACTTGGTGTCTATTATATTTTATCAGATTTTTCCCTGTTAAAGACTAATGATAATTTGTTGTATATTATCTTAGTTATAATATTCTTTAATGGACTAGTTGAGCTCACCCTTTTCCTTTTTGTTCTATTTTTCTCAGGAGGCGAGAATATATCGGGAACTAGTCGGGGTATGGAGTGATGTTTCCAGACAGTTGTATTAGCAGTCCTCACAATTTTGTAAAATAGCGTTTCAATAATTATAATGAGGACTTATTTGAGTGTGGATACTGTCTAGAAGATAATATTTGTATTTAAACTCACACTTTATGTATTGTCGTATTTTGCACGACAGTTGTAGTAATGATATTGTAGTTATTTCTGTACCATGTATTTGACGACTCAGAATAGGTGATGTATACCTATTTTGGGGTCGTCACAGTTGGTATCAGAGCTTAGGGATATGGTCTCTGGTGGAGATCGGGAAATATGACTAGGAAGGGAGAGACAAATAAATCCTTCGCTAGTGTGTCCTGCCTAAGCTTATTTGTTGGTCGGTCATAATATATGGATATTATGTGATATGTTAATTTGTTTAATTAACCCTTGCTTTATGGCAATATTTGAGAATGGCAGCCGAGAACGTTAATAATGGAGTAAATGAGGCTGTGGAGACACCTTTAATCACCACTCAGGGGAACGTGCAACAGGAAGGCAATATTCCTCTTGTAAACAATGCTATCGAACAAATGATGAATGATGGAATGTTTAGAAGCTTTTTATAGTTCATGCAAAATCAGACGAGGGAGACTCGTATACAAACTACGGATGGAAATGATAGCAACGCGCAGCTTGTCACAACCAAGTAGTTCAAAGAGTTGGGACCACCAGAATTTGCGGGAAAGCCAGATCCAATCAAGGCGGAGACGTGGGTTAAACAAATTACCAAGATATTTGATGTATTGGGATGCACGGAGGAATAGAAGGTTCCATTCGCCACCTTTATGTTCTGTGGTGAGGCACATTACCGGTGAAAATCTGTGAAGCGTACCCAGCCTGCCGCACTCAACATGTCTTGGAAAATGTTCTAGAAATTATTCAATGATAAGTACTTTACTGAAAGTATTCTTCATATGAAGGTGGTAGAGTTTATCAGACTGGAACAAAACAACATGACGGTGTCCCAGTATGAGGCGAAGTTCACAGAGTTATCCAGGTTTGCACCTCATTTGGTAGAGAATGAGGAACGAATGACACGAATGTTTCTGAGAGGTCTAAAACCTGAGATTCAGCAATATGTTATCTCTTATAAATTTTATTAATATTCAGATGTTGTAAACAAGGCTCAATTATTAGAGCGAGATAATGAGTATGTTCAACCGATGGACCACAACTAGGGTCATACCGGTGGCAGCAGTCATCGGAGCAATGACAACCATCGGGAAGGAAAACATTCGGACAAAAGTGATAACCACTCTAGTGGTAATCGTAGCCATGATAATAAAAGAAACGAGTCGGTAGGAGATTTCAAGAAGGCAAGGTACAACAATGATAACGTGAAGACGTCAACACCATCATCAACTATTTTTAGGGGAGGACAACGATCACCGGTCGTTTGTTAAAAATGCGAGAAAGAGGGACACATCAGCCCGAACTGTCCACAACAATCCAAGGTGTGTTATAACTGTGGAAAGAAAGGTCATATAGCTAGAGGTTGTCTTGTTGCGAAACCAGGTCCAATGGGAATGGTGACTCCGAAGGCTGTTCCGGACAAGTCAAAGGCAGCGGTTCCTGGAAGGGCGTTTGTCGTGACTGGCCAAAACGCGAGGAACCCGAATGAGGTGATCACAGGTAAGCTAATTGTAAACTCTTATGAAGTTTATACCTTATTAGATACCGGTTCTACCCATTCTTTTATCTCTCCTGCTTGTGCTCAACGTTTGAACTTGACTCTAGATAAATTAGATTTTGACTTATCTATTGAGACTCCGTCAGGAGAGACTTTCATTACATCTACTATTTATAAATCTTGCTTGATCCAAGTTGGTTCCATCATATTACCTGTCGATCTTATTTCTTTGAAAATACTTGCATTTGATGTGATTTTAGGGATTGATTGGTTCACTATTCATCATACCAAAATTGATTATGTGAATTCAAGCAACCAAACCACTAAAGTCAATCACTCTCATATCAAGCCATAAAGCTATTCGTTTATTGAAAAACGGATGTCAAGCTTTCTTAGTCCATGTCACGTTCTTGAACAAGAATACGTTAGATTTGAATAATATTTCTATTGTTAGTGAATTTCCTGACGTATTTTCTGATGACCTTCCTGGTCTACTCCCAGAACGTGAAGTTGAATTCTTTATTGACCTTGAACCCGATACAAAACCCATTTCTGAAATCCCATATCGAATGACTCATATTGAACTTCAGGAGTTAAAGGTCCAACTACAGAAGTCTGACTACAGGAGTTGTTAGACATCGGTTTCATTCGTCCTAGTACATCTCCTTGGGGTGCTCCTATTTTATTTGTAAAGAAGAAAGATGGGAGTATGCGACTTTGTATTGACTACCGAGAATTAAACCATGTCACCATTAAGAATAGGTATCCGCTACCTCGCATTGATGACCTGTTCGACCACTTACAAGGAGCACAATTCTTTTCAAAGATCGATCTTCGTTCTGGATATCATCAGCTGAAGATTAAAACTGAGGATATTCCGGAGACTGCCTTTAGAACTCGGTACGAGCATTATGAATTCTTAGTCATGTCTTTTGGATTGACTAATACTCCTGCTGCTTTCATGGATATGATGAACCGTGTGTTCAAAAAATATTTAGATCAGTTCGTTATTGTCTTTATTGATGACATCCTCATCTATTCCAAAAGTCGCGAAGATCATGAGCACCATTTGAAGCTGGTACTGCAAAGGCTTCGTGACAACAAGTTATATGCCAAGCTAAAGAAATGTGAATTCTGGCATGTCAAAACATGGAGTATCTATTAACCCGACGAAGATAGAAATAATACAAAGTTGGGAGCAATCGAAGTCGGTGACTAAAGTGTTAGGTTTTTAATATTCTTGAACGCAATCAAATTGTACAAAATAAGCGAAAACGTGAAAAATCATAGTTTTAAAATTTTACAAACCATATACCTGGATCATCCTTTATGCACAATTATTAATTAAACGAAAAGATACGAAGAACAAGAATCATACCCTTGAAGATTCGAGTTTCCTCATGTACAAGTTCACCTCTAATCCTTTTTCGCGTTCAACTTGAATCCACCAGGTTTGGTTCCTTCCTTGGATCAACGTTAGCCACCCAAGTGTTTGGCCTCTAAAGGTGATCCACCAAGAAAGAATAAAGATTCAAGAAGATGGGTGTTTGTCAAAACCCTAATTTTTCTATCTCTCATAGAAAAGGAGCGTACTATCTAACTATTGGAATCACGTCTGTTGTAAAAAAGTTAACAACAACTATACACCCATAATAAGACTCCTCTTATTTATATATGTAGGCAACCCTCCTTAACAATTAAGGAATTGAGTTTTATTTTAATTAATTAAACTCTTTTAATTAATTAGGCTCCCAATCTTATTAAGAATAATTAATTAAACTCTTTTAATTAATTTAACCTCCTAATCTTATTAGGAATATATGAGAGTACTTTTATTAATTAATTTCCAAACTCCTTTAGAAATTAAATAATAATAATAGTAATAATAACAATAAGACTCCTCTTATTAATTTATATTTAATATTTCTAAAATATTAAATAATAAAGATTAAGTTATTTAATTTATTCTATCACCATAGATTAAATTAAATTTACTTAACTTATTATTACGATTATGTCATTAACTTCTTAAATAATTATTTTTCCTTTTATGGTGTGACCCTTTAGGTTCTTCATATTAAACCGGTTGTGAATAAATTAATTAAAACAATTCTAATCTTATTTAAATAAATAAATTAAACTATTAATTTATTTAAATAAATAATATTTATTCTACAATATGGATAAGCCTCCTTATAGATTAACGACTTTCTAGATAATATAGATTTCAACATTAATCATAAAAGAACTTTTGAGTAAATTGTTACCATACAATTCAATCCTTCAACCATACAATGTCCCAATTAAATATAATACATGGAATTACTGCCAAGTCTTATTTTATTTAATTATATGTATTTTAACTCTTAAATGCACAACTCCAAATAATGCAAATTAGAAACTCCTTTCTAATTTCATTCTGCCTTGGCCAAGGACTACTGGGTTGTCATTTATCGAATCAAATATGACATTTCTCTTCTTTTACTAGAAGTGGTAGATTCTTTATTGATCATACATTATCTACATGTACAACTTATTATACCCAAGCATACCCTTTGATATATCCTAAGGGTCTTAAGGAATAAGTCAAAGTATAATCATCATACATAAGATACTATGATGAGCTCAAGTCCAAGGATCACTTGTACTACTATCACTACAGGAATTCCTATTGACAGGCAAGTAAAATTCCATTAGGTATTCCATAGCGAGCCACGTTTAGTGAACTTATTCTCTAATAAGCACCTACATACTTGCTTTAGTGTCTCCACACAAATGATCATGAGATTAATCATCCTCATCCAATGAGCAAGCAACGTATGTACCAATCTATCCGGATTCACTAATCCCCAATTTAGTAATCCAACGATTGGAAATTATTTTAGTTTTAAGCTTTCTAAAAATTTAGATCTCATTAGAATGATCATCATCATTATTCTAAAAGTATTGCTTAAAACTATGGGTTTATCATATATTATAAAACAGCATCATGTAGATAATTAAAAATCCCTTAATAAATTAATACTTTTTATTAATAAATGAATAAGATTGTTACAAAGTATATGCTTTATCATCAAACATGATTGGCTTGTATGCATACTACTTTCAATCTCCCACTTGCACTAAAGCCAATCATCATGGTATCTCATACCTTTCTTCTCTAAGTGACGATTATCCTGTTGTTGGATATGCTTTAGTTAATGGATATATAATATTGTTCTTGAGAGTCCACTACCTCTATAGTAATTTTCCATCTTTCAATGATTCCTATAATCAAATGAAAGTGTCACAACACATTTTTAGATCCAAGATGAGACTTAGGAACTATTCCTAGTTCTGTAATGAACTTTTCATCCAAACAATCAACTTGCAGCTTTATTTACAGCTATATATTTTGTCTTTATCACAAAACCATCAACTCTTTGTTGTTTGGAACCTTTCCAATTCACTGCACCACCGTTCAAGGTAACACTTTACCTTAAAGTGGATTTTCTGTCATCTTGGTATGTCTGAAGAAAAATTTGAGTCTCTTAGGCCCTCTAGTTTTAATTCAGACCCACCATAAATATGATCACATCCTTAGTGTCGGTAAAGTGCTTTCAGATGGTTTTCATTATCTTACAGTGATCTTCCCCAGAATTTGACCGATCAACATCAGGTCTCGTACATTTCATTGCATACATGATAGTTACTCATGCGATCTCTCTTTTATGATTCTATGGGGACTATTAAGAGAGATACACTCCAGGGCTCATCAACATGAGACATCCTATGGTGTTTGCCATGCTAAACGACTTTAGCATCAAATAAATATACGTTCCTTGGGTTAGGTCGAGCATCCCATTTAATCTATCTATATAGATTTGTATCCCCAATTAAGATACTCTTCCCAAATCATTCATAGAAGAATATCCGTATTAGCATTAGCATGCCATTCCTTATCAGTATTATATCACATATAATATTAGGAATGTCACGGCGCTCCCACTAACCCTTTTGTACACACTAGGTTCATTCTTATTTTTGATAAAATCAAACTCTTTTGATTATCATATCAAAACGAATGTTCCATTATTGAGAAGATTGCCTCAATCCATTTCTCTGAGTGTCTACAACTCTTACCTCATCGTATGTAACTAGATCATCATCTTCTATGATACGTACCTCATCATCATCATCCATAATGAATCCATATGTGACGCCCCCAAAATTAGGTATACATCACCCATCTTGGGTCGTCAGATACATAGTACAGAATACAAATACAACTGATTAATACATCTGTCGTGTACAATACGACAAAACATAAACTGTGAGTTTGAATACAAATAATATCTTCTAGAGAGTATTCATACTCAAAAGGAGTCCTCATTACATTTATTAACACACCATTACATAGAATAGTGAGGACTACTAACTAATACTATCATTCGGACCATCACTCCGTACCCCGACTTGTCCCAGCTACGTTCTCATTTCCTGAAGAGAACAGTGAAAGAAAGGGTGAGCTCAACTAGCCCAGTAAGAAATATTATGACTAAGATAATGCAGAATAAATTATCATTAGCCTTCAACAATGTTAAACTGATAAAATATAATAGACATCAAGTTTAACTGCAGTGGAACAAGCAATCCATTAAAAGAGTCAAGTAGAAAATAAACTCTACTATCTTTTATGATTTAAAAGGTTTTTCAACACTGCGATCGCTGAGACTCAGCTTAATAATCCACATCATCGAATCACCCCTGCACTACGGCCAAGGATATTCGTGTATTCATTAATGGTCATGATCATGCCAACAACTGTCCATCAATGCACTACGGGCCAATGAGGACTTTTACCACATCATTTGTAACATTACGGTCATGATTATACCGAATAATCCCTGGTCATAATCATACCAAGTCCATCTATGCACTACATGCCACAGATGACTTTCAATATTTTATAAACATGAGGATGATGACAATGATATAAGAATTCAATAAAACAAGTTCAAGAATTAATTTATCCAGGAATTAACAACGTCCAAATTGTCAACATGATACTGCATTGTGGAGTAAAATTCAAGAACGCTTAGAAGAATATTTTCTTGAAAAGATACTGGATGAAACGCAACTATCAAGGATATTCCACAAATTTCATGGAGTATAGAAGTCAAAACTTAACCAACTGAGTACAATAAAGAATGGAATAACAAAAGAAATCACCATGCATGCGATAGACCGCACAGACAGGTTATTCCAATAGAATAATAAATAATGGAACCAGGTCCGGCGTAAACGCACAGACAGGATATTCCGACAGAATAATAAATAATGGAACCAGGTCCGGTGTAAAACACACAGACAGGATATTCCAACAGAATAATAATAAAACGGAACCAGGTCCGGTGTAAAACACACAGACAGGATGTTCCAACAGAATAATAAACGGAACCAGGTCCGGTGTAAAACACACAGACAGGATGTTCCAACAGAATAATAGAAGAATGTCACCAAGTATAGGGTAGACCGCGTATACTGGTTATTCCAACAGAATAATAACGAATGGAATAACAGAAGTTCTCTTCATGAATATAAAAGAAATAATATTCCCTACCGTTTTAAAGAAGAGCTGAAGTAAGGAAGTAGTTAAGTAGCAGAATACTCTTCTTCTCTCTCTCTATAGTTTCTCTCTATAGTTTCTCTCTCTAGAGTTCAGTGAATTCGTAAGAAATAATGAAGGAATGAGCTGCTATTTATAGAAAAATAGAATGCATAGTAACTAATCCATGAACGGTCCAGATTGATTACTTTAATCTGACGGTCCATATTTAAAGAAAAATCTTTTAAATAAAATAAAATATATTCTATTTATAGAATAACTTTAATAAAGTATTTTGTTTTATATAAAAAGATGTTTCTGTTTTATTACGTTAATAATACGAATAAAACAAAACGTCATTATCGCTAAATAATTCATATTATTAACTGACAATAATAAAATCAAACTGAGTGACTTCTCACATAAGCATTAATAATCAATACCGTGTGCTACTATGCAACCACACGTATTACTGTACTTTTACTACCGAGTAGTTCAACAGTAACAATGGTAAAATTTCCGCCGTTATTTTTAATAAAATATTTTTGTCGTTTTCTCAATCCGACAATAATTCCGTTGTGGGGTCCACCAATGATTGTGTCGTTGTACGAATATTCCCTGTTAAAACGAATATTCCCCGACCAATCGAATATTATATAACAACTTGCGTACTTTGCAAAATTTATAAATATTACCCACAACTATAACATTATATCAAATTAACTCCATAATATTCAAAAATGATATTTATAAAAAAATTCATCTTTATTTATAAAAGTTGGGGTCTTACAACCTCCCCTTCTTATGAAATTTCGCCCTCGAAATTAGGGTACGTACCTGGTATGTCGAAGAGGTAAGGATACCTTGATTTCATTTCTGATTCTAACTCCCAAGTCATTTCCTCAACATCGTGGTTTCTCCACAAAACTTTGACTTGAGGTATAACCTTGGAGCGTAGAATATGTTCCTTCTTATCCAAGATTTGAACAGGAACTTCTTCATACGTCAAATCCTCCGCTATTTCGTCCGGTTCTAACTCAATAATGTGGTTCGGGTCTTCCACATATTTGCGTAACATGGATATGTGGAAAACGTTATGAACACGAGACATACTTGGCGGTAAAGCGAGTCTATAAGCCACAGTTCCTACTCGATCGAGGATTAAAAATGGACCGATGAATCGAGGATTTAGCTTTCCTCTCTTTCCAAATCTCGTAACACCTTTCCATGGAGCAACACGTAAGAACACATGATCTCCTACATCAAATTCCACGTCCTTTCGATGAAGATCAGCATAACTCTTTTGTCGATCTTGTGAGGTTTTTATACGTTGTCGGATCGTTTGAATCTTTTCTGTAGTCATACGTACCAACTCCGGTCCCAACAACGTTGCTTCGCCCACCTCATCCCAGCATACTGGAGAACGACATTTTCTTCCATACAATGCTTCGAATGGAGCCATGCCAATACTTGCTTGATAACTGTTGTTGTAGGAAAACTCCACCAATGGTAAGAACTTGTCCCAACTTCCCTTGAAGTCAAAGACACAGAGTCTTAATAGATCTTCAAGAGTTTGAATAGTCCTCTCTGATTGTCCGTCCGTCTGAGGATGATATGCTGAACTAAATCGTAACTCCGTGCCCATAGCTTTTTGTAAACTAACCCAAAATCGTGAAGTGAATCTTGGGTCTCGATCAGAAACTATGGATACTGGCATACCATGCAGTCTTACAATCTCGTTTATGTACATACGAGCAAGACGTTCAAGTGTATAAGTTTCTCGTATCGGTAAGAAATGAGCAGACTTGGTCAATCTATCAACAATGACCCAAATCGCATCAATACCTTGAGAAACCCTAGGAAGACCGGTAACGAAATCCATGGTAATGTGCTCCCACTTCCATTCTGGAATTTCAAGTGGTTGCAATGGACCTTTTGGTACTTGATGCTCCGCTTTGACTCGTTGACAAGTTAGACACCTTGAGATAAACAACGCTATCTCTCTCTTCATATTGCTCCACCAAAATGTATGACGAAGATCATGATACATTTTGGTACTTCCAGGATGGATTGCAAATGGTGTGTTGTGCGCCTCCATCATGATTTCATACTTTAAATCAGGGTTGTTAGGAACACAAAGTCTGGAGTTGACTCGAAGTATTCCTTCTTCATCGATTCTTGCTTCCGGCATAGAACCTTCTTGCACTTTCTTCCTCATACGCATCAGCTCCAGGTCTGTAGCTTGAGCAGCTTTAACTTTATCGATTAAAGTCGGTTCTACTCGTATATTCGCCATCATCACATGGGTCCCTGGAGTCTTCAACTCTATCTCCATCCTTTGCAAGTCACACAAAATGGGCCTTTGCGTTGTTAATATTGCACTTGTACCCGCATATGATCTTCTACTCAATGCGTCAGCTACCACGTTCGCTTTTCCAGGATGGTATTGAATGGTATGATCATAATCTTTCAACAGTTCAAGCCAACGTCGTTGTCGCATGTTGAGTTCCTTTTGAGTGAAGAAATATTTGAGACTTTTATGATCCGTAAAGATCTCCACTTTCTCCCCATACAAGTAATGCCTCCAAATTTTAAGTGCAAAGACAACAGCTGCCAACTCTAGATCATGAGTAGGATAATTCCTCTCATATTCCTTGAGTTGTCTTGATGCATAGGCTATGACTTTTCCATGTTGCATGAGAACGCATCCCAACCCTTTGCTCGAAGCATCACTGTAGATGACAAATCCCTCCGAGCCAGATGGTATTGTTAGAACAGGTGCTGAAATGAGTCTCCTCTTGAGTTCTTGAAAACTCTGCTCACATTCTTCGCTCCAACCAAACTTTGTATCTTTCCGAGTCAGCTGAGTTAATGGAGTAGCGATTCGAGAAAATCCTTCCACGAATCTTCGATAATAACCAGCTAAACCAAGAAAGCTACGTACCTCGGTCACTGATTTAGGTTGCTCCCAGCTTTGAATAGCTTCAATCTTTGCCGGGTCAACAGATATTCCACGACTTGATACTACGTGCCCAAGGAATGCTACCTCTTCCAGCCAGAACTCGCATTTCTTCAACTTGGCATAAAGTTTGTATTCACGAAGCTTTTGGAGTACCAGCCTCAAGTGTTGCTCATGATCTTCACGGCTTTTGGAATAAACAAGGATGTCATCGATAAAGACGACCACAAAGTGATCCAAATATTCCTTAAATACCCTGTTCATCATATCCATGAAGGCAGCAGGAGCATTAGTCAATCCAAAAGACATAACTAAGAATTCATAATGCCCGTACCGAGTTCTAAAAGCCGTCTTTGGAATATCCTCAGTTCTAACCTTCAGCTGATGATATCCAGAACGAAGATCGATCTTTGAAAAGAATTGTGCTCCTTGCAACTGGTCAAACAGGTCATCAATACGTGGCAATGGGTACCTATTTTTGATGGTGACATGATTCAACTCCCGATAATCAATACAAAGTCGCATACTCCCATCTTTCTTCTTCACGAACAGAACAGGAGCACCCCAAGGAGAAGTACTAGGACGAATAAAACCAATGTCTAACAATTCCTGCAGTTGGGTCTTTAACTCCTGAAGTTCAATAGGAGCCATTCGATATGGGGCTTTGGAAATGGGTTTTGTACCAGGTTCAAGGTCGATACAAAATTCAATTTCACGCTCTGGGGGTAGGCCAGGAAGTTCTTCGGGAAATACGTCAGGAAATTTATTAACAACAGAAATATCATTCAAAGCTGACGTATTTTTGTTTAGATCTGTGACATGAGCTAAGAAAGCTTGACATCCGTTTTTCAATAAACGAATAGCTTTATGGCTTGAGATGACAGCGATTGATTTTAATGGTTTGGTTGCTTGAATTCGCATAATAGGTCGATTAGGAATATGAAAGCTAACAACCTTACGAAAACAATCAATTTTTGCATGATGAGTAGTTAACCAATCAATCCCTAGAATCACGTCAAATGCAAGTATTTTTAATGAAATAAGATCGACAGGTAATGTGTGGGTACCAACTTGAACCAAACAAGACTTATAAACCGTGGATGTAATGAAGGTTTCTCCCAATGGAGTTTCAACTGCTAAGTCAAAGTCTAATTTCTCCGGAATCAAATTTAATCGATGAGCGCAAGTAGGAGAAATAAAAGAATGGGTTGAACCGGTATCAAATAAAGTATAGACTTCGTTAGAGTTTATGATAAGCTTACCCGTGATGACCTCATTCGGGTTCCTTGCGTTCTGGGAGGTCACAACAAACGCTCTCCCTTGCACAACCGGTTTTGACTTTTCTGGGACGGCCTTTGGTGCCTCCATCCTAGCTGAATTTGTCTTCGGTAAACGACAAAATCGGGCTAAATGACCTTCTCTTCCACAATTATAACATGCTTTGGACGGCATCGCGCAGTTTGGACTGATGTGCCCCTCCCCTCCGCATTTGAAACATATGATAGGTGGTCGTTCTCCTTCCTTAACGACAGGTGCTGGTGCTGACATCTTTCCATCATTGTTGAATCTCCTCTTCTTAAAATGTCCATTCTTATTGTTTTGGCCCTGATTACCACCGAAGTGGTTACCATTTCTGGCCTGTTGATTCCCTCCACGCTTGTTGTCACCGCTTCGATGACTGCTCTCACTGGTATTATCATTTTGCCGGCTGCTCTCTTTTGGTTGCGTTATCTCGTTATCGCGCTCCACCAACTGAGCCCTATTTACAACATCTGAATACAAACACAGTTTATGAGAAACAAGATGTTGACGTATCTCCGGCTTCAAACCTCTTAAAAACATCCGCGTCATTCTTTCTTCATTATCCACCAGGTGGGACGCAAACCGGGATAACTCCGCAAATTTTGCCTCGTACTGCGACACGGTCATATTATTCTGCTCCAATTTGATGAACTCCACCTCCTTCATGTGACGAATACTCTCGGGAAAGTATTTGTCGTTAAACAGATCTTGGAACTTCTCCCAAGACATCTTCAGTGCGGCAGGTTGAGTACGCTTTATCGATTCCCACCAGTAATCTGCCTCTCCTCGCAACATAAAGGCGGCAAAGGGAACCTTTTGCTCCTCGGAGCAACCCAAGACATCAAATATCTTGGTGATCTGCTTTATCCATGTTTCAGCTACAAGTGGTTTGGGTTCTCCCTTAAACTCCGGTGGTCCCAGCTCCTTAAACTGTTTAGCGGTGACCGCCTGAGAGTTTCCAGTATTTCCACCTACGTTGTGGACAAGAGCCGCTTTCACCTGTTGTTGCATGAATTGCATAAAGCCTCTGAACATTTGATCATTCATCATTTGGTCAGTGTTGTTGTTTGCATGAGGATTGACACCTTCCTGATGCACATTATCATGATTATTGATGTGTGGTGAATCAACAGTCGTCTGTGCTCCATTGCTATTCTCAACATTCTCGGATGCCATTTTCAGATACTGCCACAAAATAAAAATTAATTGATATGTCATATATTATCCTTATGTTATGACCAACCAATTAAATACCATGCAAATAAACTTAGGTAGGTCATACTAGCGAAGGAATTCCCCGTCTCTCCCCTCCTAGTTCTATTCTCACATCCTAGCCAGGGATCATATCCCTAAGCTCTGATACCAACTGTGACGCCCCCAAAATTAGGTATACATCACCCATCTTGGGTCGTCAGATACATAGTACAGAATACAAATACAACTGATTAATACATCTGTCGTGTACAATACGACAAAACATAAACTGTGAGTTTGAATACAAATATTATCTTCTAGAGAGTATTCATACTCAAAAGGAGTCCTCATTACATTTATTAACACACCATTACATAGAATAGTGAGGACTACTAACTAATACTATCATTCGGACCATCACTCCGTACCCCGACTTGTCCCAGCTACGTTCTCATTTCCTGAAGAGAACAGTGAAAGAAAGGGTGAGCTCAACTAGCCCAGTAAGAAATATTATGACTAAGATAATGCAGAATAAATTATCATTAGCCTTCAACAATGTTAAACTGATAAAATATAATAGACATCAAGTTTAACTGCAGTGGAACAAGCAATCCATTAAAAGAGTCAAGTAGAAAATAAACTCTACTATCTTTTATGATTTAAAAGGTTTTTCAACACTGCGATCGCTGAGACTCAGCTTAATAATCCACATCATCGAATCACCCCTGCACTACGGCCAAGGATATTCGTGTATTCATTAATGGTCATGATCATGCCAACAACTGTCCATCAATGCACTACGGGCCAATGAGGACTTTTACCACATCATTTGTAACATTACGGTCATGATTATACCGAATAATCCCTGGTCATAATCATACCAAGTCCATCTATGCACTACATGCCACAGATGACTTTCAATATTTTATAAACATGAGGATGATGACAATGATATAAGAATTCAATAAAACAAGTTCAAGAATTAATTTATCCAGGAATTAACAACGTCCAAATTGTCAACATGATACTGCATTGTGGAGTAAAATTCAAGAACGCTTAGAAGAATATTTTCTTGAAAAGATACTGGATGAAACGCAACTATCAAGGATATTCCACAAATTTCATGGAGTATAGAAGTCAAAACTTAACCAACTGAGTACAATAAAGAATGGAATAACAAAAGAAATCACCATGCATGCGATAGACCGCACAGACAGGTTATTCCAATAGAATAATAAATAATGGAACCAGGTCCGGTGTAAACGCACAGACAGGATATTCCGACAGAATAATAAATAATGGAACCAGGTCCGGTGTAAAACACACAGACAGGATATTCCAACAGAATAATAATAAAACGGAACCAGGTCCGGTGTAAAACACACAGACAGGATGTTCCAACAGAATAATAAACGGAACCAGGTCCGGTGTAAAACACACAGACAGGATGTTCCAACAGAATAATAGAAGAATGTCACCAAGTATAGGGTAGACCGCGTATACTGGTTATTCCAACAGAATAATAACGAATGGAATAACAGAAGTTCTCTTCATGAATATAAAAGAAATAATATTCCCTACCGTTTTAAAGAAGAGCTGAAGTAAGGAAGTAGTTAAGTAGCAGAATACTCTTCTTCTCTCTCTCTATAGTTTCTCTCTATAGTTTCTCTCTCTAGAGTTCAGTGAATTCGTAAGAAATAATGAAGGAATGAGCTGCTATTTATAGAAAAATAGAATGCATAGTAACTAATCCATGAACGGTCCAGATTGATTACTTTAATCTGACGGTCCATATTTAAAGAAAAATCTTTTAAATAAAATAAAATATATTCTATTTATAGAATAACTTTAATAAAGTATTTTGTTTTATATAAAAAGATGTTTCTGTTTTATTACGTTAATAATACGAATAAAACAAAACGTCATTATCGCTAAATAATTCATATTATTAACTGACAATAATAAAATCAAACTGAGTGACTTCTCACATAAGCATTAATAATCAATACCGTGTGCTACTATGCAACCACACGTATTACTGTACTTTTACTACCGAGTAGTTCAACAGCAACAATGGTAAAATTTCCGCCGTTATTTTTAATAAAATATTTTTGTCGTTTTCTCAATCCGACAATAATTCCGTTGTGGGGTCCACCAATGATTGTGTCGTTGTACGAATATTCCCTGTTAAAACGAATATTCCCCGACCAATCGAATATTATATAACAACTTGCGTACTTTGCAAAATTTATAAATATTACCCACAACTATAACATTATATCAAATTAACTCCATAATATTCAAAAATGATATTTATAAAAAAATTCATCTTTATTTATAAAAGTTGGGGTCTTACACCATACCTCCCAGGTATCTTCGACACTATTCTAGATTTACAATTCGGTTGTTGTACAATAGGTCTATCTACAAGTTCCTCTTATTTGACTTATAGTGTTTTGTGGTTCTTGAACTCTTCAAGATTCTATTATCCTCCCACTCGTTCCTTCAATGATAAACACCTTTATCATAGAATGTAGCGTGTTTCGCAACAAACACCTTTTGCTAACTAGGATTATAGAACATATACCCTAAACTTACTTTAGGATGTCCCACAAATTGACACATGTCAAATCTTGTCCCAAGCTTATCCTTTGAAACCTTGTCACATAAGTTGGACAACCCCTTATCTTAATATACTTAAGATTAGGAATCCTCCATGTCCATAACTTTTATGGAGTGTTGGAACTGGATTTTGAGGTTACCTTTTTGTAGATATGCAGCCATTTCTAGGACATGACCCTAGAGGGATACTAGAATGTCGGTAAAATCATTATGGACAGCACCATGTCCAACAAGGTACGCTTTTTTCTTTCAGATACATCAATCAATTATTACGTATCAAGAGGCGTCCATTGTGAGAAAACTATTTGAGATGATCTAGAAACTTATTGCGCAAGTATTTATTCCTTGATCTAATCAAAGAATCTTAATACTTTGCCAATTTGTTTCACTTCTGAATTCTTTGAACCTTTCAAATAATTCACACTTGTATTTCAGTAAATACATATATTCAAGTCTTTGAATGATCATCTCCTTTTCTTATACTAGTTTGTTCAATTTGCAAAATAATTTTTCACGTAAGTCAAGTATACAAAATCTATTAAGTAATATTCCAGTTCTATATAAAACATTATTATTATAAATAGAACAATAATTGTTCTTAAATATAATACCAAATATTTTATTGTCCAATAACAAAATGGAAATAATATTTCTAACAAGAACTGAAATACAATAACAACTTATTGACTTAATAGATTTGCCCGTAGGCATTGCTAAACTATAAGTTTCTATGGCTAATGTGGCAACCATTGCTTCATTTCCCACACATAGGATTACTTATATTTGTTTAGCTTTCTACTTATGCTTGGTCCCTTCATAAATCTATATTTATGATGACCAAAGTTGGTATCCAAAACCCAAGTAGAACCTTGACTTAAAGAAACATTTATTTTAAATCATGAAAAAATTTGTATTTGTAATCGAAGCTTCACTAAGCTTCTTCTATTTAGCCTCTGCAAGATGCTTCTTGCAGTTTCTTTCCAGTGTCCAGGTTTATTACAGTGGAAGCAAACTCCTTTACAATCTGTATCAGTTTTTTTCTTATTATCCTTTATTTTTGCCTTTTTATTTACCTTCTTTGAATCGTTCTTCTTTTCAGAAGATCCTTTGGCCCCTACCAGTAAGACATGGTCGTTGGAAAGTGACTCTCAGCATTTTTAAACATGTTAAGCAAATCAGCTAGGCTAATATCTAGCTTGTTCATATGAAAAATTCAAAACAATTGTGAAAGGAGTCCGGGAGTGAGTGTAAGATCAAATCTTGGCTCAACTTTCCATACATGACAAAATCTGTTGTCCTAATTGATCAATCCAATTGATCATGTTTAGGACATGTGTCTGTACTGTAGTGTCGTTGGTCATTTTAGATCGGAGGATCTCCTTAGATATCTGATATCTATTAGTCCTACTTTCCTCACCATCAACTACTTGACGTGCAGGAGTATAGTAGGAGCATCCATAGTTTCATGCTGATGCTAAAGTTCATTACTAATGGATGCGAGCATGATGCATTGAGCCAACTTTGAATCATCTTGTCACTTTCTAAAAGTAGCAATCTCTTCCTCAGAGGCATTATCTGCAACCATTGCAGGGATAGGCGTATTAAGGACATAAGATAGCTTTTCAGCCGTGAGAACTATTCTCAATTTACTTAACCAATCCGTTTAATTTGGCCCGATTAAATAACATCTGATATGCTTCACAGTGATAGTAATTTAGACATTGTAAATTTCTATAAATGAATTTGTAATTAATAACATTTTAGCATACATTCTTTTATTAATTACCAAAATAAATTAGGTCTTGTTTTAAATCAGTATCTCCACTATTTTCTCCGAACTATATTAGCCTCAATATATATAGTTCGGCAATATCTAATTAAAGATATGCTAATGAGAATAAGGATTCCATTTCAAATGTATATAGCCTTGTATGTGCACTACAAACTATATATAAATAAATAGGTAGACAACTCTTGTCAATTACATCAACTATGCAACTCATTGTATTTTACCTCTTAAATCATAATGGTCAAGCGTGTGCACATCCGAACTAAAATAATTTAAGTTAAGTCATACCCAGCATTTTCATATAAGTTAAAAGAAAACTACAGCCCTTGTGTGTGCACAACAAAGCAGTAACGTTCAATTCCTTATAAACATCATTTGTAATAAAAATAACATCTTAAATATTTAATACTTGCCTTGTGTGTGCACAACAAACTCATATTAAATATTCAATACTCTATTATTTTTATAATGCTAGAAGGCGACGTTCGTTATTCCAAATATCTTTGAACGTTACAACTTAATATAAAATATTTGAGGGGTTTGTTATTAATTTGTCTCATCTTGTTTAGCGTGCATGCACACACACACACACACACACACACACACACACACACACACACACACACACACACACACATATATATATATATATATATATAATACGCGTCACATTAATTAACATGCGAAGCATGTTTGCATAATGTATAATATATACAGTATAAGCATGCACATATAGAATACAATATTCTATCCGGATTGATTATGGACTTTTATTCTAGTTTGGTTCACTAGAGCCACCAAGTGAACCAAAAGGTCAAACCCTAGGGGTGCAAGAATTAATATTTGAATATAACTACTACATTTAAATTCGGGCTCCATTACAAACGAGTCTTCAAGCGCTCCTTGATCCTTGATCTCCAATTCTTCAAAATAATTCTAACTAACCCTATTACAAAATAATTTAAAATAAATAGAAACCTTGATCAGCAGTCAAGGGGAAGTACATAGGAGGGAGTTAGAATTTACATTAAGAAAAAATTAGAGAAGACGAGGTATGCATACCCCATTTAATAAAACACATAAATTCATGCATCTAACTAAAATAAAATCCAATCACATTGGTCAATAATCCATAATCAATCTCATTTATTATCATACACATCACCATATGCATCAATAAATAA
Organism: Panax notoginseng; assembly: GCA_016801055.1. Classification (NCBI taxonomy): domain Eukaryota; kingdom Viridiplantae; phylum Streptophyta; class Magnoliopsida; order Apiales; family Araliaceae; genus Panax; species Panax notoginseng. The sequence goes on along the minus strand of CM029015.1, from coordinate 64,045,061 downwards.
CATTCATCTCATGAATAATAAACATTCAATATATATATTGATATCAATTAATGGGCAAATTTAGTTAGCAAAAAATCTAATTTTGAATAAAAATAAACTCCTTTATTTCAATCCAAATTTAAATCAAAATAAACCTCTTTTATTTTAATTTATCCAATTTTGAATAAAATAAACTATTTTATTTTAATCAAAATCTTTAATTGAAATAAACTCTTTTATTTTAATTAATTATGGAATCCAATTCCAAGAAAAAAAAATAAAACTCCTTTATTTAAAGGAAGCACAGATTCATTTCCTATTCACAAATAAACTCTTTTATTTTTAAATAATATGAAATCTTATTTCATATCTAAATAAACTCCTTTATTTAAGAAAATACGGATTCTCTTTCCTATTCACAAATAAACTCTTTTACTTTGAATAACACGAAATCTTATTTCATATCTAAATAAACTCCTTTATTTAAGGAAACACAGATTCTCTTTCCCATTCACAAATAAACTCTTTTATTCTGAATAACATGAAAGCTTATTTCATATCTAAATAAACTCCTTTATTTAAGAAAACATGGAATTCAATTTCAACTCCAATTAGTTATCATGGAATCCAATTCCAACTCTAATTAGTTAGCATGAAATTCAATTTTAAGATTACAATAAACCTTTTATTTTAAGATTAAAATAAACTTTTTATTTTAAAAATAAAATAATTAAAATATATATTATATACATATAATATATATATATATATATATATATATATATATATATATATATATATAATAATCGTTAATTTCAATCCTGCAACCTTTTGAATCCCTTATCTTGATTATCATGAATAAGTCTGAACTTTAACTTCCATGACGCATGTCCGGGTAAAAAAATGGCTAGTGGGTTTTTTAATATATATATATATATATATATATATATATATATATATATATATATATATATATATATATATATATATATCGAAGCAATCCTAAATCTGTAGGCTTTTTTTTTAAACCAACATCCACGCCGATCCAACCAAATAAAAAAAAACTGTTATTCAAAATTGATTTCGGGATTATTATTTTTTTTAAATTTTATACAATAAAATTATGCCCAATTAAATTATTTTAAACACATATCAATATACATATCAAATTAAAATAATTAATAATTTACATAAATGTTTGGCTCTGATGTCACTGTTAGGTTTGTAATATTCATGAATGCAATTAAATTGTACAAAATAAGCGGAAACGTGGAAAATCAAAGTTTTAAAATTTTACAAACCATATACCCGGATAATCCTTTATGCACAATTATTAATTAAACGAAAAGATATGAAGAACAAGAATCACATCCTTGATGATTCGAGCTTCCTCAGGTACAAGTTCACTTCCAATCCTTTTCGCGTTTAACTTGAATCCACCGGGTTTGGTTCCTTCCTTTGATCAACGTTAGCCACCCAAGTGATTGGCCTCTAGAGGTGATCCACCAAGAAAGAATAAAGATTCAAGAAGATGGGTGTTTGTCAAAACCCTAATTTTTCTATCTCTCATAGAAAAGGAGCGTACTCTCCAACTATTGGAATCACGTCTGTTGTGAAAAAGTCAACAACAACCATACACCCATAATAAGACTCCTATTATTTATAGATGTAGGCAACTCTCCTTAACAATTAAGGAATTTAGTTTTATTTTAATTAATTAAACTCTTTTAATTAATTAGGCTCTCAATCTTATTAGGAATAATTAATTAAACTCTTTTAATTAATTTAACCTCCTAATCTTATTAGGGATATATGAGAGTACTTTTAGTAATTAATTCCCAAACTCCTAAGGGTCTTAAGGAATAAGTCAAAGTATAACTTATCATACATAAGATACTATGATGATCTCAAGTCTAAGGATCACTTGTACTACTATCACTGCAGGAATTCCTATTGACAGGCAAGTAAAACTCCATTAGGTATTCCTTAGCAAGCCACGTTCAGTGAACTTATTCTCTAATAAGCACCTACATACTTACTTTAGTGTCTCCATACAAATGATCATGAGATCAATTATCCTCATCCAATGAGCAAGCAACGTATGTACTAATCTATCTGGATTCACTAATCTCCAATTTAGTAATCCAACGATTGGAAATTATTTTAGTTTTAAGCTTTCTAAGAATTTAAATCTCATTAGAATGATCATCATCATTATTCTAAAAGTATTGCTTAAAACTATGGGTTTATCACATATTATAAAATAACATCATGTAGATAATTAAAAAGCCTTTAATAAATTAATACTTTTTATTAATAAATGAATAAGATTGTTACAAAGTATATGCTTTATCATCAAACATGATTGGTTTGTGTGGATACTACTTTCATGAAGTACGTAGCTTTCTGGGCTTAGCTGGTTATTATTAGAGATTCGTGGAAGGATTTTATAGAATCGTTACTGCGTTAACTCAGCTGACTCGGAAAGATACAAAATTCATATGGAACGAGAAATGCGAGAAGAGTTTCCAAGAGCTCAAGAGGAGACTCTTTTCGGCACCTGTTCTGACAATACCATCTGGTTCGGATGGATTTGTTATTTATAGCGATGCTTCAGGCAAAGGGTTAGGATGTGTTCTAATGCAACATGGGAAAGTCATAGCCTATGCCTCGCGATAACTCAAAGAATATGAGAGGAATTATCCTACTCATGATCTGGAGTTGGGAACATTTATTTTCGCATTGAAGATCTCGAGACACTACCTATATGGGGAGAAAGTGGAGATTTATATGGATCATAAGAGCCTTAAATATTTCTTCACCCAAAAGGAACTCAATATACGGCAACGACGTTGACTTGAGCTGTTGAAAGATTATGATCATACCATCCAATACCATCCTGGAAAAGGGAACATAGTAGCTGACACATTGAGTGGAAGATCGTATGCGGGTATGAGTGCGATGTTGTTAACACAAGGACCCATTTTGTACGACTTACAAAGGATGGAGATAAAGTTAAAGGTTCCAAGTACCCACGTGAGGATATCAAACATACGAGTTGAACCAACTTTAATTGATAAAGTTAAAACTGCTCAAGCTACGGATCTGGGGCTGATGCGTATAAAGAAGAAAGTGCAAGAAGGTGCTATTCCAGAAGCAGGAATCGATGAAGAATGAATACTTTGAGTCAACTCTAGACTTTGCGTTCCTAACGATTCTGACTTGAAGCATAGAATCATGATGGAGGCACACAACACACCGTTTGTAATCCATCATGGGAGTACCAAAATGTATTATGATCTTCGACATACATTTTGGTGGAGCAATATGAAGAGAGAGATCGCAGAGTTTATCTCGAGGTGTTTAACTTGTCAACGTGTAAAGGCAGAGCATCAAGTGCCAAAGGGTCCATTGCAACCACTTGAGATTCCGAAATAGAAGTGGGAACACATTACTATGGATTTTGTTACGGGTCTTCTCAAGGTTTCTCAAGGCACGGATGCGATTTGGGTTATTGTTGATAGATTAACCAAGTCTGCTCATTTCTTACCGATGCAAGAGACTTATTCCCTTGAACATCTTGCTCGTATGTACGTGAATGAGATTGTGAGATTGCATAGCATGCCAGTATCCATAGTTTTGGATTGTGACCCAAGATTCACTTTACGATTTTGGGTTAGCTTGCAGAAAGCTATGGGCACGGATTTACGATTCAGTTCGGCATACCATCCTCAAACGGACGGGCAATCAGAAAGGACTATTCAAACTCTTGAAGATCTATTAAGACTCTGTATCCTAGATTTCAAAGGGAGTTGGGATAAGTATTTATCATTGGTTAAATTCTCCTACAACAACAGTTATCAAGCAAGTATAGGCATGGCTCCATTAGAGGCGTTGCATGGAAGAAAATGTCGTTCTCTAGTATGGTAGGACGAGGTAGGTGAAGCAACATTGTTGGGACCAAAATTGGTACGCATGACTACGGAAAAGATCCAAACGATTCGACAACGTATACAAATGGCACAGGATCGACAAAAGAGTTATGCAGATCTTCATCAAAAGGAAGTGAAATTTAATATTGGGGATCATGTATTGTTACGTGTTGCACCGTGGAAGGGAGTTACAAGATTTGGAAAGAGAGGAAAGCTCAATCCACGATTTGTTAGTCCATTTGAAATTCTTGACCGAATAGAAAATGTGGCCTATAGACTAACATTACCTCCAAGCATGTCTCGTGTTCATAATGTTTTTCACATATCTATGCTTCGTAAATATGTGAAAGACCCGAACCACATTATTGAGTTAGAACCAGACGAGATAGCTGAAGATTTAACATACGAGGAGGTACATGTTAAGATCTTGGATAGGAAAGAGCATGTCCTGTGCACCAAGGTTATACCACAAGTTAAGGTTTTGTGGAGGAACCATGCTATTGAAGAAATGACCTGGGAGTTGGAATCGAAAATGAAAGCGAGGCACCCTTACCTTTTTGAAACACCAGGTACGTACGTCAATTTCGAGGACGAAATTTCATAAGGAAGGGAGGTTGTAAAATCCCAACTTTTAATAAATAAAAATTAAATTTCCTCTAATTATTATTTTGAATAATAAGGTGTAAATTTGATATAATATTTTGGTTATGGGTGAAACGTGTAAATTTTGCAAAATAAGCAAGTGGTTATAAAATATTCATTGTTGTCGGGGAATATTCATTTGGTCGAGGAATATTCTTACTGTCGGGGAATATTCGTACGATGGCGCAGCCATTTGTGAGCGCCATAAAGGAAAATGGTCGAATGAAGAAAATGATAAGCTTGAGTTTTTACAAATAACGACGTAGTTGTTACCGTTAACACTGTTGGAATACCCGGTGGTTAAAATACAGTAATACATATGGTTACACAGTAGCACACGGTATTGCACTGTATTGTTGGTTTATTGATTCTTATGTAAGAAGACACTACTCAATAATTATTACAGTAATTACTGTTCAATATTTTATTTCATTGGTTCAATAATTGTTATGTTGATACTTTATATTATTGTTGTTTCAATAATTGTCACTGCACAATGTTTTCCATTATCAGATCATTAATTCATATTATTTGAATAATATTATTAGATATCATTATTGATAATGTCTAATAAAGTTTTGTCTAAGGAGAGGGTTGGTCACCTAATTACGCATCAGTAAGGAGAAATTCTAATCGAAAAGCTCCCACTTTCCTAGGAATAACCTGGTTGTCATAATTGTGATTCTGTAATATTATTTGTGAATAATTAATTATTGATTTATATGATAAGAAAATATTTATTTTATGTGGACATAAATGATGGATAGAAAAATATTTATTTTGTGTAGATATAAATGAAGGGATTAATGTTGAGGTGTTTTATCAGTATTTTGTTGGAATGGAGGTATTAAAAATCGTCCGTATATGGATTTCGGACATTTTTTGTTTAGAATTTGGAAAAACTTAAAGCTACAAAGTTGTAGAGAATTCAATTTCCTATGGAATGGACATAAAATTCGTATTTTTCTGATAAAAGGGCTATTTATTATGAATTATTGAAGTTTCAGAAATTAAATATTTTTATTAAAATTATAGGTGGGACCCACTTTTGTTTTTTATGAAAACATGTGTTGGAAATTTTTTTCAAATGTGATGGGTTGATGGCTTTCCAAAATGGCATGCGTAGAAAAGAAAAGAAAAAAGATAATATTTTATTATTTAGTCTGCTTTGGCGTTCTAGCATTTTCCTATAAATAGGGTGCTTAGTTAGAATTGAAAATCACACCAGAAATAAATTTTCTCTCTTTCTCTCTCTATATTATCGAGCGTATTTTGTGAGTATTTAGATACTTTGAGAGTTTCTATTCAGTACAAGTTTTCTTCAGCCTTATACCTGATATTTCAGCCGAACGTACTGTTCTTTTGAGGTAAGGGATGTTATTTTCTTCGTAAATGATATTATTTCTTTCAATATCATTATGCCAAAATATTGGTACGAATTTTATTGTGAAATTTTCACCTTTTCATGTTGAGGTTACTATTCACGTATACAGTACTATTCACGTATACGGTACTATTCACGTATATGACACTATTCACGAATACGGTACTATTCACGAAGTATAATTTTCTTATGGAATTTTTACCTATTTGTGTCCGGGTTACTATTCACGTATACGACACTATTCACAAATACGGTACTATTCATAAAAAAATAAAATTTTCTCTTCTTTATCCAATATGTCTATTATGGTTACTATCTTTGATTGTATCCATGTTTTGATCTTCATTCTTGAATTTTACTCCACTATGGTTTATTATGGAGCGTTTTTGAACTTGGATAAACTGTAGTACGAATCCCTAATATTTGTCCTTTTGTCTCGTTGGATTCGTTTTCTTTAAGATATTTTTCATCATCCTCAGTCCTAAATGATGACATTAATGAATATCTTTGGCCTGTAGTGCAAAGTTGAATGATTAACTGATGAATATCTTTGGCCTGTAGTGCAAAGATGAACAGGTGTTTAGATGAACATGACCAACTGGTCATACAAATGAATATCTTTGGCCTGTAGTGCAAAGATGAATATTTGATTGAAGATGTATATTGATTGATGTTACAGGGATAAAATATTGATGATGGACTTTTAAATCTTAGAAGATAGTAGAATTCATTCTCTACTTAACACTTCTAATGGATTGTTGTTTTCGCTGTAGTTGTTGATCTACAACTTATTGTCTACTATATTTTATCAGATTTTTCCCTGTTGAAGACTAATGATAATTTGTTGTATATTATCTTAGTCATAATATTTTTTACTGGCTAGTTGAACTCACCCTTTTCCTTTTTGTTCCATTTTTCTCAAGAGGCGAGAATATAGCGAGAACTAGTCAGGGTGTGGAGTGATGTTTCCAGTCAGTTGTGTTAGCAGTCCTCACTATTTTGTAAAATAGTGTTTCAATAATTGTAATGGGGACTTATTTGAGTGTGGATATTGTCTAGAAGATAATATTTGTATTTAAACTCACAGTTTATGTGTTGTCGTATTTTTCACGACAGTTGTAGTAATGATGTTGTAGTTGTTTCTATACCATGTATTTGACGACTCAGAATAGGTGATGCATACCTATTTTGGGCGCGCCACACTTCATATATCTTTTAGTTTTCCTGGAAGTCCTTGAACAATCAGCTCAAACCAATACTTCTTGAACTCAAATTCTAAAAATTCCTTTTTCTTTCAGACACCCCCGCCCCGGCGGGTGGTGATTCTATAGTTAACCTCGTACCCCCACCCAGGCGGGGGTTTCCTTCGTAAATATGCTCGTCCCGGCGGGGGGTATGTCTCTGCAGTTCTGATTTTGCCTTTTGCATGCCAATTCTCAGCATAACGCCGCCATTCTAGCACCATTCCTCGTATTTCACTCCTAAACATAAAACAAACACAAAACAAGTAAAAACAAACTTAAGTAGGCAAGAACAACATAGTTTGTCCAAATCAGAAGCCGATTCGTAAGTATGAAACAAACTTATCAGTCTGTGAGATGGAAAATTGAGTATCCCGGGGTTGTCTCCGGGATTGAGCTGATTTAACTTCAAGGGTTATCTCTGGAAGATGATTTCGCCCTCCTACAAGGTTAGTAACAGGAATGTAAAATTTTAAGTGTCTACAATAGCCATTGATAAGAGTGGGCTTAGCTCTTAGTAGCATAGTAGGGTTGAACAGTTTCTCAATTTCACGTTTGAGCAATTCAGCGGCGATGAGATCAGATGTCCTTGTAAGAGTTGTGTGAATGAAGTGTGGAAGGAAAGGAGTGATGTCATGTGCGACTTATTTGCGTATGGGTTCAAGCAGGGTTATACGATATGGATCTATCATGGGGAAACCTGGTTGGATGAACATGAATCAGAACCAGAATCCAGAGGTGACGAAACCTTTGACTATACTAACACGATAGTCGAAGCTGTTGGTTCATACTTCCAGTGGAATATCGACAGTGATGATAGTAACATCGAGCAAGAGCAGAATGACGGGGCGCTAAGGGTTTATATGAGTTATTGCATGAAGCAGTGACGCCACTGTATGACGGGCATGAAAAGCACATCGTCTTATCTGTAGTGACTAAGCTTTTACAATTCAAGAATGAGCATAAGTGTAGCGAGAGAGGTTTTAATGAACTGCTAAACATTGTGAAGGAGTGCTTATGTAAGACCCCAACTTTTTATAAATTAAATTAAATTTTCTCTAATTATTATTTTGAATAATAAGGCGTTAATTTGATATAATACTTTGGTTATGGGTGAAATGTGTAAATTTTGCAAAATAAGCAAGTGGTTATAAAATATTCATTGTTGTCGGGGAATATTCGTTTGGTCGTGGAATATTGTTGCTGTCGAGGAATATTCGTACGATGACGCAGCCATTTATGGGCCCCATAACAGAAAACTGTCGGATAAAAAAAATGACAAGTATGAGTTGTTATAAATAACGGCGTAGTTGTTACCGTTAACACTGCTGGAATACCCGGTGGTTAAAGTACAGTAATACGCGTGGTTGCATAGTAGTACACGGTATTGCACAATATTTATGGATTATTGATTCTTACGTAAGAAGACACTACTCAATAATTACTACAATAATTATTATTCAATATTTTATTTTATTGATTCAATAATTGCTATGTTGATATTTTATATTTTTGTTGTTTCAATAATTGTCGCTGTACAGTATTTCCCATTATCAGATCAATAATTCATATCATTTGAATAATATTATTAGATAGTATTATTGGCAATGTCTAAGGAAGTTTTGTCTAGGAAAGGGGTTTGGTCACCTAATTGTGCGCTAGTAAGGAAAAATCCTTATCGGAAAGCCCCATCTTTCCTGGAAACGACCTGGTTGTCATTATTGTGATTATTGTGACAACCCGAAATTTTATAAATTATTAAAATAATAATTTAATAATGAAATTCTTATTATAAAATGTATATATTTTGAATTATGTGTTTTGAGTGTGGGTAAGTATATATGTTTGCAATTTATCTTGAAATATGTGATTTAGTGTGAAGTGATTAAGTGTAAATAAAAAAGAGATGTATATGTTTGGAAAATAAGGTTTAATAGTTAATTTAACTATTAAATAAATAAAATGAGATTGTTACGGGAAGGTAATTAACTAAATAATATTAGTTAATTTAATTAAGTTAAAAATTGTATTATGAAATAATATAATTCGATTATTATGCTTTATGACAATGAAATTGGTATGCATTAAAATTTTATAAATAATGAGAGTAATTCACTTTATTAAAACGGTGAATGAATATAAATATATTTGATGGTAATTGTTATTAGATTTAATTAAATTGAATATTAGAATTTGATTAAGTAAAGCGTGACCATAAACTATACTATAAATGAGTTATTAAAATAAATTAAATAAGTTTAATTTAGTTTTGCCAAGTAAGGCTTAATGAATGTTAAGTCTTTTATTTAAATATGTTTTACGAAACATGGTGTAAGATTTAATGGGTTATTTTTAATTAGCTAGCCAAACAAGCCTTGTGGCTTTTTATTTTCAAATAAAATTATAACTGATGTCAGTTAAAGTTATAATTATATTATATACTTAATACATATTATTACCTATACGTTATATTTGGTTTAATACGGAAGTTAGAGTTTGGAATAGGGAGAAAGACTCAGAAGAAGAAAAAGAAGAGAAAAAGAAAATTACAGAGAAAAGTAAGAGAGAATTGGGAGAAGTCAAGAGAGAGAAATTGGGGAAAAAGAAAGCTTCATAATCAAAAGAATAGTCATCATCTTCTAAAACTAAGGTATCATCTTAACTCTTTTATTTTTAAAGTTTTTGTTTTTGTTTCTCTTCCTATAATTCTCTATAAAATCCTTGTAGATGTTGAATTTTTTGTTATATATAGTTTTATATGATAAATTGGTTGTTATAAAGTTGTTTTCATAAGTTTTATAAGTTAATTCATGTTATGTATGTATTTTGTGAAGGAAATCATATTACAATGAATTTGTATGAATATATATATATATATATATATATATATATATATATATATATATATATATATATATATATATATATATATGAATATGACTTAGTTTAAAGTAAAATTGATGTTTAATTCTTTGTATAATGTATAAATTGGCTATGGATTGTGAAAATACATGAAGAAACGAAAACAATGTAATTAGAACCAACTGTTTTGGTCGTAAAACGAATTCACAGTGAAGAATTTCACTTTGAATGTCAAAAGAAGAGGAAATAAGAGAAATATTGAAATTAAATGTTATAATCTTTGATGTTTATGTTGTTTATGTGGGTAGAAACGTGTTAGAAACATTAGTTTATGCTTCTGTAAACATATTACACCTTGGGTAGGTTTGTAGGCCTAATTTGGCTTTCTATAGTGTTCTAGATCAAAAATCACACCAACGCAGAAGGAACCCCACCCCGATGGGTCTCCTCAGTACAAAAACCCCCGCCCCAGCGCGAGGATGGGGGGTATTTTGTCTAGCCAAATTTTGGAAAAAAAAACTGACCAGACATATTTTACTAAAATAAGCATCACGTTTTCGTACGAACTCTGATTGAGGCGATTCAAGATGATTTAGAACGAGGACGAGTAGACCTACAACTTTTGTTCTTTAAGTTTTTCAATTTGATGTCAGAAACATGGGTCAAAAATTTCATTGTTAGGACTGTTGTATTTTCAGAGGCAATCGGAGGGTGTCGGGCATGCACATATACAAGTGTAGTGCTCTTGACGATAAAAGATGTTGTTCTATGTTATAAAACATGAATGTTAGTAAATATAATGATGTTTAATATTAATAAATGATGTATTAGATAAGTTGTATAAGCATACTAAGCATACACAAGAGAGACAAATCGGGCGTATGACAAATGAACGTCGAAATGCCGTGACAAGTGTTAATGAACGTAAAAAGTGTTTTAAATCAAATCAAATGAATATTATAAAATAGTGAATGGGGTTAATATAAAACCAATAAGTAGTCCTAGCAAGACTTAGACACTTGAATGAACTTCGAGTATGAAATATAGTGAATTGTAAGTCGAAAGTTAACACAATCAAATTGAACATTGTGTGCTAATTAATATGAAAGATTATGAGATGTGGAGTAGAGTTTATATTACAATTACTATGTATTGTTATGTGACTAATAGTTGATGTGTATGATTATATAATTGTGTAGGGCACGTGAAGTGTAGATAACTGTGAGTTGTTAAATTGTTATTGGTAAACAACGATCAAGGCAAGTCTTTTAGTTCCTATTTGCTATATGAATTTGATGATAAACTATTTGAAATCTTTATTGCAAATAGCATGGTGTGTTATATTAATGTTGAAAGTATGAAATATTAAAGTCAATTTATGACTACGTTGATTGAGTAATGATTGTTGATTGAGTAAGGAACTCAATCTTTATACTTGTTATATGAACTACAACATGTATGTCATGTTAGTCCAATGTTTATGAGATGTATATCGAGCATTTTATTATGTGCTATGTGATGCATGAAACTGTTATATTTTGTTGGGCTGTCGAGCTCAACCTTGCAAATAACCACTTTTGTCGGTTAAAGATTTAAGGTAAAGTTATGTGCTACTTGAAAGATATGAATCAGATGTGATACTTGAAGATTTATATACTTTGCCTGAGTTATTAATATTTGAACCATGTTTAAGGTTCCGAGTAATGTATTAATGTTGAATTGTAATATCGTTTTGCGATGTAAACTCTTGTAGTATTAAAATAATTCTGAGACAGTTAGATGTAAATGTTGAAGGTTTTGGGAACGATAATGGTTTGTAATAGGAAATTTTAATTATTCTGCAAATTTCAATGGTTGTATTATCGTTTAATGATGTAAAATTAGAGGTTGAATATATTGTTCATGACCGAAGTCGATAGTTGAATTGTATGAATTTTGGGGTCATTACAATTATGTAATATTATTTGTGAATAATTAATTATTAATTTATATGATAAGAAAATATTTATTTTATGTGGATATAAATGAAGGATTTAATGTTGAGGCGTTTTATCAGTATTTTATCGGAAGTGATTTAAAGTTAGTCTAATTATGTACATTAAGTACATGTACATTCTTCTATTTGTTTCAATCAATTGGAATTACAAAACCTAATTTGGTCAACCAACTTTCACTGTCGGCGTTCCGTTACGTCGTTCTTATGTTCATATGCAATTGACTTACTTTAACCCTAAGTGATTATACTTAAGGTCTGACCATGTCTTAACAATGTTACTTCATGTTCATTAAGTTGTATTATCTCATTATATTTCTTTTTATCTTCATAACCATTCATCTCTATGTAAACTTCAAGGCTGGCACTGCGGCGCCAGCTTTCCTTTTCGGACTCGTGTTGCGGCGCGGGTTTGCAGTGCACAAGACCCGGCCTTGGCACTGCGACACCATTCCCTTTTCGCTGTGTCGCGCTGCGGCGCCAACTAACAGTGCACTATTATCTTGGCCTCGCGCTGCGGCGCGAGCCTTTATGCCTTTAGTCGCGCTACGGCGCGGACTCTGTGCCTCAGAAAAATTTAACAGATTTTCCTTTAGGTGAGATTCCCGAGCTCATAACTTCTTCGTTATAAGTCCTAATTGGCTCGTTCAAAAGCCGTTAGCTTACAAATCACATACCCTACGTGTTCATGCAAGAATTTTACAATTTCAAATCCGTTAACTCAAAATTCACTTTTTAGTTCATTTTAATGAAAACGATAAACGTTCGTCAACGTTCAATGCTCATTTCTTCATTCTAAGTCAGAATTCGGTCATTCTCGAGTCTGCAACTCTATAATGCCAAATAAGACTTGACTCCATTGAAAACCAATGTTTCCAAGCTCCATATCAAAATTTGACTTCCATTCCAAGAATTTAATGAATTCGACGATTATCGTCCAAACTTGTGAATTCCGCCTTAACTTCGTTTCTTATGATTTGTTCTTCGTTTAAAATGGATTCAATCCCGTATACCAACATCTTAACATACATATTATATTAACTTATTTACATGATAAGTTATTACTTGTTCTTCATAGGTTTAGGACTTATAAAAGTATACACTACTTATGATTCTATTTCTCATGATATATCATGGCTTTAATCTTTGAACCATCATTGTCACATCTCCTTATCATACCATCTTATTAAGGTAAACAAATGAGAAGTTCATATAGGTTCCTCATGAGTTCATAACTTATTTAGTTTTGAATTACTTATTCATGACTTATGTGGCTTAAGTCCATTGATTTATTCATTCCTACTCCTTCTTAGCCTACAAATCCTACCACTACTCACTTCTCTAACAATTGAAGAGAAAGAGATTCATGGTTTAAGATTGCTTACCCTTGAAGTTCACTTGATTAAGCCTTAATCTCCTTCTTGATTCTTGAACTATGAAATCTAGCTTTTCTAGCTTTTTCTCTCAAGCTAATAAGCTATAAGTTATTGGTGGAAAATCTAACAACTAACAAATGAGCTAGCAAGCTTCCTATTTATAGAAATCTCAAAGTTAGGGCAAAAGGGTCATTAATCCAACCCCACCTCCTTACTATTCATTACTTAAACATTAAGTTAACTTGCTAACCACATATACTTGGTTATTAAGTTTGCTTGCTAATCACCTAGCTTATCCATTACTTGCTCATCACAACTTTTACTTGCTCACCACAATACTTAGCCATTAAGTTTTCTTTACTTGCTCATCACTTTAGATCACCCATGGGTTGCCCCATGGTTCATGCTTACCCATTGGATACTTACTTTGGGCTTTACATTTAATTAGCTTAATTAACTTATCTCATACTTTGGGTTTGATCATTAATTATTAGACCTTAACCTTTATTTCCAATTGGATTTATCCATTCCTACATTTGGGCCTTATCAATTCCCATTGGACTTTACAATTTCTTACACAAACCTACAAATCAAATCCATTTGGCTTAAAGCCTTATAGTGCAACGCCCCAGAAAATCGCACCTTTTGTAAATACTTTAATAATGAATAAAATAATATTATTTGTTATTATTATGTGTTAGTAAGATGAATGTCGTTCTATAACCTAGAAACATTTGAACGTCGTAGTATTTTCACTATGTGAAGGAATTAAAGTGTTTGAATTTCCAGGACGAAAATAAAAGCTTTCCGAGAAATTTTCTAAAAAATACTATTCATCGTTTTCCGCTCGAGAATTATTTTTGAACTTTCGAGAAATACGTAACGTTATAATATCAAGGTGAGATAGATTATGTAATAATAATCTAAGTATGGAAAATGAAATATTTCGCATGCGGACTTAATTTAAGAACGTTAAGAATTAAAGTCTAATAAAATGAATTTGTGTAATCTTGTAGGAAGTACAAGTCCAATAAACATTAAGGGGCAAGCCCAAGATGAATTAATGATTAAGCCCAAGTGTTTATTAATGTAAATCATAAATAGTTGTTAATAAGGAGTCCAAGTCAATTGGTGATCCAAGCCTAAGGTTAAGCTAAGTTAATTAAATCCAAGCCAAGCTAGGATCCATTGGGTTGTAGTGACCCTTGGGGCAACCCATGTTAATGTGGTTAATCTTGGTGACCAAGACATTTGAGTAATGACCAAGATATAAGTATAATGACCAAGTAAAGGATAATTTCTGTGATTTGCAAGTAATGAATAGTAAGGAGGTGACTTAAGGAGGTGGGATGACATAATGACTAAACTACCCTAACCTTGTGCTTTCAATAAATAGAAGGAGTTTGCTAGTCATTTGCTACTTGTTTAAAACACTAACAACTTCCAATACAAAACAACTTATTGGTTAGAGAGAATAAGCACTATTAAGCTTAACTTCCATTGTTAGATTTCCAAGAAGAAGTTCGTCATCAAAGGTAAATGATCTTATGTCTTCTATCTCTACCATTGTAGAGTTATAAGATAAGTGTAATTTAGTGAACATGTATGTTAAGAACTCATAAAGATTTGATAATCCATGGACTTAAGCCATATAAGTCTTGAATAAGCAAGGAATAAGCAATTCAATTCTAAATAAGTTATAAACTTATGAATAACATTGACAAACTTGTCATATGTTGACCTTAAGAAGATAGTGTGATTGTTAAGATGTAAGGATGTTGCTTAAATGACTTAAATCAATAATAAGTCATAAGGAAATGAAATCATGTATTATATAAATTGTTAAGTTATAAACTTATGAGGAATAAGCCATAACTTAATTTAAAGATAAGTGATTGTAATATATAGGTTGAGATGTCTAATTAATGGATTGAATCTATTTGGAATGATGAACAAATCACTAGTAATAACGTTTTGCCGGAATTCACACGATTGGACCATAATCGTCGAATTCGTAAAATTCTAGGAATGGAAGTCGTATTTTGTGTTTGAACTCGGAAATGTTGGTTTTCTATGGAGACAAGTCGTATTTGGCATTATAGAGTTGTGGACTCGAAAATGACCGAATTTCTACTTGGAACGAAGAAACGAGCGCTGAATGTTCACGAACGTTTATCGTTTTTATTAAAAATGGATTAATAGGTGAATTTTTAATTAACCAAGTTAAAAGATAAAATTCTTGCATAAACGCGTAGAGCATGTAATTTGTGAACCGTAGGCTCTTGAATGAGCCAATTCAGACTTATAACGAAGAAGTTACGAGCCCGGGAGTTTCGCAAAATTTTAAGTCAGTCAAAATTTTCTGGTGCACAGAGCTGGCGTCGCAGCGCTAGCCTAAGGCCAAATAGCCCACGTCGCAGTGCCGAGCTTAGCCAAGCAAAGCTATCACCTACTGTTAGTTGGCACTACAGTGCGGCCATAGCAAAGGGAACTCGCGCCGCAACGTCGAGTTTGGGTTTTCTAGCACTAATACATGGCGCCGCAGCGCAACACAGAAAAGGATTGATGGTGCCGCAGTGCCAGTCCTAGGGTTTGCATAGAGAGGATTACTTATGAAGATAAAAAGAAAGAAAACCTAATAAACATGAAGTAACATTGGTAATACATTATTAAAACCTCAAGTATGATCACTTAGGGTTGAAGTAAGTCAATTGTATATGAACGTAAGAATGACGTAACGGAAAGCCGGGACCAATAATAAATCTAATATGTAATTAGATTGAGAAGAAGGGTAATATTCTTTAGAAACCATGTATGTTATTCATGACCTAATGTGTTATGTGATGTTATCATCTACTGTAGAGACCATAAAGACTTAAAGTGCACGTGTTATAACTGTAGCAGACGCTAAAGGTAAGTATTCTAACCCTTGTTTCAGTTTAATCTGGACAAGCTTTGTGATTCATGTATTCATACGCATGAGTTAATGTCTGATGAAGTCAACACCAATTCTTTTGGCTAGACTTACGATATGTTGGATTTCTTATAATCTATCAAATTATTGTCAATGATTTACCAAACAAATATTTGTGTGGTTTTTCAAAAGGAGTCTGAGTATGCTAAAATGTTTTGTCATCAAACCACAGGCACGTGAGGTTGCCACAACTTAAACGTATACACGTTTAATGAATATAGTGTTAATCAACATAAAGTACTATAGGCTAATCACCTAGACGTGTTCGTAAGCTATGCCGGAATTACGAACTTCGTGCCGGGATGTCCTTTTCAAAGTACTTATGAAATGCTCATGATCTTGGGACCGAAATTGATGTTTTACTGAATATTGTTATTGTAAAACATTTTTAAAGAAAAGAAGTGCTATTTTGAATTATCGATAGTACTTCATAACTATTGTTCGATTATTGAAGATATATGATTCTTATGTTTCAAGCATGCTATTTTACTAGAATTGTTGTACTTGATGAGCTAGTTAGGCTCACTCTTGCGTGAACCATATGAATGCAGCTAAGATTGAACAAACCGACGACTCCGGCGAGGATAAAGGGAAGGCTAAGGCGAACTCATAAATTACTTATGTAATAGTATATGTTTGTAATGATAATATTTGATATTATGACAAGGACAAATGGAATGGTTATAAAGAACCTGGGGGAATGCTAATATTATTTTGAATATATATAAGACATATTCATTCTTTTAAGGCATTTCAATTGAATATTTGTGTGAACTGTAGCACCGTGCAGCACCATCTGTTGGGTTGGAAGATACCCGGATTTAGTGGCATCACAGGTTGGTATCAAAGCATTAGGTTATAAAACTTAAGGGGGGATTTAAACTTTAAGTCATAACCTTAAGAAAAGTTAAAGAAATAAAAGATGGAAATTAACCTTATAAAAATGCATTATATATGTTATATGTTTTTATTATTCTACTGACGTTTACTAATCAAACTTATTTTTTTGTTGTAGATGTTAGGAGAAAATAGAGATGTACAGGTAGTCAGCGAAGGGTCAGTTAATCAGGTAGAGATCATACCGAATCCCATAGCAGCAGAGCCAGAAGTAGTGGTGGTTGAGTCTGGAGACTCAGAGAGCCTAGACTATATGTCCGTGTTTGACGGCATGTTGGAGGAAGAGGTGGAGGCAGTATCCTTCAACCCAGTAGCAATAGCAGTGGAGATGGCTCCGGGGGAGTCAATGATGTCACTTTTTATGTCAGTATTGGATAGAAACATCCATTACTGCCAGGAGGTTAAGGAGCTGAAAGCCGAGCTCCAGGCTGTCTTAGAGGATAAGACAGACGTGGAGTCTATATGGGAGCAGGAGCACGATGAGAGAATTTTGGCCAAGGACAAGGTCTATGAGTTGAAACAGGAGGTCTTTGAACTCAGGGGGGAGCTAAAGACCAAAAAGAAGAAGATAGGGAGAATGTCCTATATTCGTAGGAGTTCTCATGCGGACTTCCAGCAATAAGTAGCTGGCTATCCCGTGGAGGTAGGGCAGACACGGCATACTATCAGTCGTGATAATATTACCGGTTTTGCCAAGGTTGATTTTGATAATGCCTTCAGGCAAATGTAATCTATTAGTAGATAGAGTAGTTAGATGTGTAAATATTGTGTATCTAGTAGTGACGTAAAAACCCTCTTTTGTATAACAAAGGGTAGTCTTTCGTAAATCCCAATTTTTGGAAAGTAATTGCGGGAAATTAATGTAATCATCTTAGGCTGTGTAATGTAACCGATGTAGTATTATACTACAATGAATGAATCAATATAAACCCTTTTCGAAATATATTGAGTAATGAATGTTTAAGTTATTGTTTAAATTATGAATAATAACTAACTAACAGGAAAAGAATAATAACGAAATGTGTTGTTTGTTGTAACAACAAAATGCCGCCAAGAAGAATACAACGAAACCAAGGCGCTAATGTAAATCAATCAGAGGGAGGTCCGGTTAACCCCATGCAGGAATTTGTTAATTTACTGACAGCAGCGTTCAATAGAACTGGGGCTAACATCCCCATAAATCCTAGTGTAGTATGAGCTACTACGTTTAAGGATTTTAAAAGCGTGGGTCCGCTGGAGTTCAAAGGAACTACGGACCCTATTAAAGCCCAAACGTGGGTGAAAGAAATTGAGAAGGCATTTGTGATAGCAAATGTCGACGAAGCCTAGAAGGTTGCCTTTGCAACCTACATGATGAAGGGAGAGGCCAACTTTTGGTGGGAGGCCAACCAGGCTAGGGCCGGGATCGAGAATCTAATGTGGGTGAGGTTCAAGGAGATATTCTTCAAGAACTACTTTCCCACGAGCATACAGGGGAGGATGGAGATGCGGTTTCTAGACTTGAAACAAGGGGACATGACGGTTCCCTAATACGTTGCCAAGTTTAATAAACTGGCGAGGTTTGTTCCACACCAAATGGACACCGAGGTGAGGAAGGCGCGACGGTTCGAGCAGGGCTTGGTTATGGGTAAAATGTGCAAATTTTGCAAAATAAACAAGTTGTTATAAAATACTCATTGTTGTCGGGGAATATTCGTTTGGTCGTGGAATATTCTTTCTGTCGGGAAATATTCGTACGACAACGCATCTATTTGTGGGCCCCATAACAAAAAATGGTCGGATGAAGATAACGACAAAATTGAGTTTTTATAAATAACGGCGTAGTTGTTACCGTTAACACTGTTGGAATACCTAGTGGTTAAAATACAGTAATACGCATAGTTGCACAGTAGCACACGGTATTGCACAATATTTTTTTCAATTATTAACTCTTACATGAGAAGACACTACTCAATAATTGTTACAGTAGTTACTGTTCAATATTTTATTTTATTGATTTAATAATTGCTACGTTGATATTTTATATTATTGTTATTTCAATAATTGTTACTGCACAGTATTTCCCATTATCAGATCAATAATTCATATTATTTAAATAATATTATTAGATAACATTATTAGTAATGTCTAGAAAGTTCTGTCTAAGGAGATGTTTGGTCACCTAATTGCGCGCCAGTAAGGAGAAATCCTTATTAGAAAGCCCTCTCTTTCTTGGGAACGGCCTGGTTGTCATAATTGTGATTCTGTAATATTATTTGTGAATAATTAATTATTGATTTATATGATAAGGAAATATTTATTTTATTTGGATATAAATGATAGTTTTATTTATGTGGTTATTATTGAAGGAATTAATGTTGATGTGTTTTATCAGTATTTCTGTCGGAATGGAGGTATTAAAAATCAAATCAGTATTTTTCAGATATATTGCGTGAGTTATAATTTTTAATCCGACCGTTGGATCGTTGTGATTTTTGGATATGTTATACATATATAAGTTGAGTATATGTCCACAAATTTTGAGCCGTTAAAAATGAACATATAATTTGTTATGAATTTTAAGAGGTGAATGATTTGGAAATTAGGTTTATAAATAATTTTGGTGGAAAATTCTGGAATTGGTGGGCCCCACTTGTAGTTGGTGAAGAAATGTGCTGAATTTTATTTCAAATGTGGTGGGTGGCAATAGTAGCAGGTAAAGCCATCAGGTTACAGGTCAAGTCTGCTTCGACGTGCTAACATTTTCCTATAAATAGAGGGCTAAGTTAGAATAGAAAATCACACCACAATTCATAAGTTTTCTCTCTTCTCTCTCTATATTCTCAAGCGTATTTTGATACTTTGAGAGTTGCTATTCAGTGCAAGTTTCTGTCAGCACTATATCCGAAATTCAGTCAAAAATACGGTTATTCTGAGGTAAGGGATGTTATTTTTTTCGTAAATGATATTATTTTTTTCAATATCATTATGGCGAAGTATTAGTCTGAACTTTTTATTAAATTTGAAACTTTTTGTGTCGAGGTTACTATTCACGTATACGACACTATTCACGTATACGGCACTATTCACGAATACGGCACTGTTCACTGAAAAATGAAAATTTTCCTTTTTCACCAAGATGTCTATTATGGTTACTATCTTTGATTGTATCCATGTTTTGATCATTATTTTGGAATTCTTCTTCAAAATTGGTTATTTCAGAGTATTATTGAACTTGGATAACTGTAATACGAATCCCTAATATTTGTTCTTTTATCTCACTGGATTCGTTTTTTTAAAGATATTTTTCATCATACTCAGTCCTAAATGATGATATTACTAAATATCTTTGGCCTGTAGTGCAAAGATGAATGATTACCTGATGAATATCTTTGGCCCGTAGTGCAAAGATGAACAGGTGTTGAGATGAACATGACCAACTGAGTATTATTCTTGAATTTTACTCCACAAAGTAGTATCATGTTGACAATTTGGACGTTATTGATTTCTGGATAAATTAAATTATAAATCTTCAAAATTTATCCTTGAACTTGTTTAATTGAATTATTATATCATTGTCATCATCCTCATGTTTATATTTTGTTGAAAGTCATCTGTGGCCTGTAGTGCATAGATGGACTTGGTATGATTATAAACATAGATTATTCGGTATAATCATGACCGTAATGTTACAAATGATATGGTAAAAGTCCTCATTGGCCCGTAGTTCATTGATGAATAATTTTTGGTATGATTATGGCCATGGATTCTCTTCGGCCAAGGGTGCAAAGATGAACTGTTTTATGGCATGATCATGACCATTGATGAAAACACGATTATATTTAGTCTGTAGTGCAGGGATGATTAGATGATGTGGATTATTTATTAAGCTGAATCTCAGCAATAAAATTGATGATAAATCTTTTAAATCATAGAAGATAGTAGGTTTTATGCTCTACTTGACTCTTCTAATGGATTGCTTTTTCCGCTGCAGTTGTTGATCTAAAACTTGTTGTCTATTATATTTTATCAAATTTTTTCCTATTGAAGACTAATGATAATTTGTTGTACATTATCTTAGTCATAATATTTCTTACTGGGCTAGTTGAGCTCACCCTTTCTTTCACTGTTCTCTTCAGGAAATGAGACTATAGATGGGACTAGTCGGGGAATGGATTGACGGCCTAGATGGTTGCATTAGTAGTCCTCACTATTCTGTGAAATAGTGTGATAATTGTAATGAGGACTCCTTTTGAGTTTGTATACTCTCTAGTAGACAATATTTGTATTCAAACTCACAGTATATGTGTTGTCGTATTCTGCACGACAATTGTATTACTAAAGTTGTATTTGTTTCTGAACCGTGTATTTGGCGACTCATAATGGGTAATGTATACCTATTTTGGGGGCGTCACAGTGGTAGCGAGGCGTTGAGGAAAAGTCGATGGGGGAGTAAAGATCGAAGGAGCCAGTGGGAGTGGCGAGAAACGAAAAAGGGTTTAACTTTGGGAATATCGGAGTGAAGCAAGGAGATCTGAAGAGGAGGATGGAGGCCTGCAAGACATGTGGGAAGACTCACTTAGGAGTCTGTCTCAAGGGTAAGGCCATATACTACAATTGTGGACAGTAGGGGCACATTGCGCCTAACTGTCCAAGTCCGAAGAAAAACTATGGATGCTTTATGTGTGGGTCAACTGACCACATGGCAAAGAACTGCCCAAAGAAGGGGACGAACGGGGATAAGGGCGCCAATAGTGGTAAGTTAACTATTGGGGGTCCAGCGCAGCCGGGTAGGCTGATGACCCATACCTTTAATATGACCGTTCAAGATGCGATGGTCTCAGGGGACGTAGTCGCAGGTATTATTCTGATCAACGACCTAAATGCATACGTGCTATTTGATTCGGGTGCTACTTGTTCGTTTATCGCATGTGATTTTGCTAGACGATTAGGATTACTTCCCGAAAAGTTGTCGATACCTTTAAACATTAAGGTAGCAAACGAAGAAATAATTCCTGTTGAAGATATGCATAGGAGTTGTTTCGTAGACATACGGGGTTGTAAATTATCAGTAGATTTGATACCGATAAAGTTAGGAGAATTTGACGTAATTCTCAGAATGGATTGGTCGGTTAACTATGGGGCAATTATAGATTGTCAAACGAAATGCATAAATATTAAAACGTTATGCCAACCACATGTAATATTTTATGGTAATAAATCGTCGGGACGTTCGTGTTATCTTTCTATGACACAAACTAGGAACCTGTTGAGGAAGGGGTGTGTAGGTTATCTGTGCCATGTTGTTGATACCCAGAGAGTGGGAGCGACTATGGAAAAAATACCTATATTGAGTGAATTCATCGATATATTTCCAAGTGAGTTGCTAGGTCTTCCGCCGGATAGGGAGATCGAGTTCGTAATAGACATTATGCCATGAGCGACACCAGTTTCCAGGGCACCGTATCGTATGGCGCCAGTGGAGATAAAGGAGTTGATGGTGCAGTTGGAAGAACTGTTGGATAGGAAATACATTCAACCGAGTGTTTCGTCATGGGGAGCACCGGTACTGTTTGTCAACAAGAAGGATGGTTCGTTAAGACTTTGTATTGACTACCGAGAGTTGAACAAGTTAACAATAAAGAATAAGTACCCATTGCCCAGGATTGATGATCTTTTTGATCAGTTGAAAGGGGCAAAATATTTTTCTAAAATAGATTTAAGGACGGGGTATCATCAGCTGAAGGTAAGGAATGAAGACGTACCAAAGACGACATTCAGGACTCGTTATGGTCATTACGAGTTCTTGGTGATGTCATTTGGGTTAACTAATGCACCAACTACATTTATGAATATGATGAACAGAGTGTTCAAACAATATTTGGACAAGTTCGTCATGATGTTTATCAATGATATTTTAGTTTATTCCAAGACGCCAGAAGATCATGCTGAACACCTAAGGATAGTGTTGGAAATATTAAGGAAGGAAAAGTTGTATGCAAAATTCATAAGAATTTTGGCTAGAGAGGGTACAATTTTTAGGACCTGTCATTGACTATGAGGGGATTTCAATAGATCCAGCGAAGGTGGAAGCCGTGATGAATTGGGAACAACTGAAAACGTCGACTGAGGTGCGGAGTTTCCTAGGGATAGCGGGATACTATCAAAGATTCATTTAGGAATTTTCAAAGATAGCTACTCCGTTGACTAATTTGACAGGAAAGACGATAAAATACGCGTGGACTGAGAAATGTGAGGACAGTTTTTAAGAACTGAAGAAGAGTTTAAGTGAAGTGCCTATTTTGTCATTACCCGATGACACTGGAAATTTTGTAGTTTATAGTGATGCTTCGCATAGAGGACTTGGTTGCGTGCTCATGTAGCATGGCAAGTTCATTGCGTATGCATCAAGGCAGTTGAAGGATTATGAGAAAGTTTACCCTACTCATGATCTGGAACTGGCCGCTGTAGTTTTTGCCTTAAAGATATGGTGACATTATCTTTTACGAGGAAAAATGTGAGATATGCACGAACCACAAGAGTCTAAAATATATCTTCACACAGAAGGAGTTGAATATGAGACAGAGGAGATGGCTAGAGTTGATAAAAGATTACGACTGTGAAATCCTGTATCACCCTGGAAAAGCCAATGTAGTGGTCGATGCCTTAAGTAGAAAGAGTCGGGAAAAGTTATCTATGTTAACGGCTCAAACCGAGTTAATATAGAGACGGCTAGGATGGAGATAGAGGTGAAGTTGTCAAGTGAAGTGGGACAAAGACTGTTTGCGATGGAGATACAATCTACCATCTTAGAGAGAGTTAAGGACGTGTAGCTCAAAACTGATGAGTGTGACCAGATGAAGAAGCGGTTAACCAATGAAAAACATATTCAGTACAGTCTTGATAAGGAGGGATTATTAAGATTTGAAGGAAGAATTTGGGTTCCAAATGAGACATAATTAAAGGAGCAAGTTTTATAAGAGGCTCACAGTTTGAGGTATTCGATTCATCCTGGTAGCACTAAGATGTATAAAGACCTTCGACAGAGTTTTTGGTGGCCGAACATGAAGAGAGAAATTTACGAGTATGTGAGTAGGTGCTTGACTTGTCAGAAAGTTAAGGTCGAACATCAAAGACCCAGTGGCTTGTTACAGTCATTGGAAATTCTGGAGTGGAAATGGGAGCATATCACGATGGACTTTGTGGTGGGACTTTCGACTACTCAAAAGGGGTGTGATGCGATTTGGGTAATAGTGGACCGGTTGACGAAGTCAGCTCACTTTTTGCCAATTAAAATTAAGTATAACTTAGGCCAGTTAGCTTAACGTTATGTTAAGGAAATTATTTCCAGGCATGGAGTACCAGTTTCGATTGTGTCAGATCGTGACCCACGATTCGCGTCGAACTTCTGGAGAAGTCTGCAGGAATAGTTGGGAACACAGCTGAAGTTGAGTACGACATATCATCCACAAACCAATGGACAGACCGAGAGGACAATTCAGAAGTTAGAAGATATGCTAAGATCTTGCGTTATGAATTTCAAGGGTAATTGGGATGATCATCTACAAGTAGTAGAGTTTGAGTATAACAACAATTATCATGCAAGCATAGGTATGCCACCTTACGAAGCCTTGTACGGAAGAAAATGCAGAACACCATTGTACTTGGATGAAGTGGGAGAACGCCGAATGCTAGGACCAGAATTGGTGTAGCAAACGGCGGATATAGTGAAGCTAATATGGATGCGATTGGTAGCAGCTCAAGACAAATAAAGGAAGTTTACAGATTTGCATCGAGTAAATAGAGAGTTCGAGGTAGGCTCGTACGTATTTTTGAAGGTATCTCCCTGGAAAGGAAAGATACGCTTTGGAAAGAAGGGAAAGTTAAGTCCAAGGTTTAAAGGACCTTTTGAAATATTAGAAAAAATGGGAGGGGTAGCTTACATGGTAGCGTTACCTCCAGACCTAAAACGAATACATAACGTGTTTCACGTATCTGTATTACGTCCTTATAAGCCTGATTACAAACACGTAATAGAGTATGAACCGATTCATATCGAGAAGGACTTAACATATGAGGAGATGCCGGTTCAAATCATCGATCGAAAAGAGCAAGTTCTACGGAACAAAGTTATACCATCGGTAAAGGTGTTATGGAAGAACCACGATGTCGAAGAAGCAACGTGGGAATTGGAAGAAAAGATGAGAAAGAATTACCCTCATCTGTTTGTGTAATTTTTTATTTTTTTTGTTAGCGAGATTCTGAGGACAGAATCCTTATAAGGGGGAGAAAGTGTAACGCCCCAAAAAATCGAACCTTTTGTAAATACTTTATTAATGAATAAAATAATATTATTTGTTATTATTATGTGTTAGTAAGATGAATGTCGTTCTATAACCTAGAAACGTTGGAACGTCATGGTATTTTAACTATGGTTATAAAGAGCCTGGGGGAATGTTAATATTATTTTGAATATATATAAGATATATTCGTTCTTTTGAGGCATTTTAATTGAATATTTGTGTGAACTGTAGCACCATGCAGCACCATCTGTCGGGTTGGAAGATACCTGGATCTGGGGGCGTCATATATAACGTATTATATACGTATTAATCTCGTATTCTAACTCGTATACTTATCCAATATATACGACATACCATCATCCATACATACTCGTATAATACCTCGTATCGTACTCGTATTAATTATCTCGTACAATACCTACGTATTTATACGCTCATCGCTTAATTCATTATACACATTTAAATTCCTTCTTGGAAATCACTTTCCCTAACCGTTAGATTTTAAGTCCGCAGGCAAAAAACTGTATTTGTCATAACTGAAATATTATTGGATATTCCATCTCACCTCGATATTCTATCGTTACATATTTCTCGGAAGTTCAAAAATAATTTTCGAGCAAAAATACGTGAATAGTGTTTTTCGAAAACTTTCTCGGAAAGCTTTTATTTTTGTCCTGGAAATTCAAATACTTTAATTCTGCCACGTAACCAAAATACTACGATGTTCTGATATGTCTAGGTCATAGAACGACCTTCAAATAGCTTACTCCCATGAATAATCAATTAAATTCATTTAATCCACATAATCAAATAAAAATTTAATTCTCATAAAATATGATTTTTCTAGGGCGTTACAACATGGGCGGCCCCAACTTCTAGTTGTTATGGAATTTACTGAATTTGGTGGACCCTACTTTGTGGAGTACTGATGAATTGGTCAAGGAAGTGTGCATATAAAACTTTTTAAAAATATTAATATTTTATTAAATAGTCTGCTTTGGCATTCTATGCATTTTTCTATAAACAGGGTGCTTAATTAGAATTCAAAATCACACCAGAATCAGAAGTTTTCTCTCTCTATAATATCGAGCGTATTTTTATGAGTATTTAGATACTTTAAGATTTGCTGTTCAGCGAAAGTTTCCTTCAACATTATATCTGATATTTCAGTCAGAAATATTATTCTTCTGAGGTAAGGGATGTTATTTTCTTCGTAAATGATGTTATTTCATTCAATATCATTATGCCAAAATATTGTTATGAAATTTTAATATTTTCATGTCGAGGTTACTATTCACATATACGGCACTATTCACGTATACGATACTATTCATGAATACGGTACTATTCACGAGTGTGACGCCCCCAAAATAGGTCCACACGACCCATTCTGAGTCGCCAGATATCACACTATAAAAATCAAATATAAACTTCATTTATACAACTGTTGAACTATCGTGCAGAGTACGATAACAGATAAGCTGTGAGTTTTAATACAAATATATATAATACTCTCATGGTGCCTTGACCACAAGACCTTACAATGGTACCTTACATAAAGGTACAGTCAATAATTGTTTTAGAAATTAAAATCTTTGGAAAATACTCAAGGAAACCTTCGTACATGGGAGGCCATGCAACTAGGTTATGATAGATATCATATGTCCACAGAATTATCCTTGGTTGACCCAAAAGTCCCAAAGAAAAACAAGAAGATTACTATTATCTTCTTTCCAATGGTGAGTCTTCTCTTGACATATAATTATCTCCATTGTCTCCAAGTGAAAATTATATTTCAAATAAACTCCAAGATCATATAGGTAGTGCTCGTAGATATACTCAGCAAGTGATGTGCACAACCCTATCTTATGATAACACGAGGTTGTATGTCATTAGACATCTTGTATGATAGTGGCAAAACACCCTTCCAAAGTTGGATTCACCTCACCCTATTCGGTTCACCAAAATTAAATATCAAATGACGTATACAATACGACACACTTATCTAAAGTTCTCAACAAAATTACTTCCATACTATTTAGGGAGAACCTCAACAGCTATAGACCACCGTTCTATTCCCCTGTTATCCCCGCTCGACCCAGCTACACTCTTATTACCTGAAAGGAATTGTGAAGCAAAAAGGGTGAGCACAACTAGCCTAGAAAAGAATATCATGACTAAAGATAATTTACATCATCAATAGCCTTCATTAGTAATAAATCACAGATTTAAGACATATGGTAGATGATAAAACTTTTCAACCATAGTTGCAGCGGAACGAGCAATCCATTAGAAGAGTCAAATAGACCATAAGGTCTATTATCTTCTCCATGTTAAAAGTCCGCCAATAATGTTTTATCCCTATAACATCAATCAACAATTCATGTCCACAATCATATGAATAACTCATAATAATAATTGTGATTCAAAATTCCTCTTCGCACCTAGGACGGAGATAATTTTCATCACCTATCTTCACCTGAAACATCAAAAATCATGGTTATACCAAATCACAATTCCTGCTCATAACCATACTAATAAATTCATCTTTGCACTACGACCAAAGATATTTATTAACAATTCATCGTTGTATTTATTAACATACAACTGTATTTTAGAAGAGTCAAGTAGCTAGAGCATGATATCTACTATCTTTTACGAATTAAAAGTGTATAATCAATATTTTATCGTTGAGACTCATCTTAATAAATAATCCACATCATCGAGTCATCCCTGCACTACGGCCAATGATATTCGTGTAATCATCAATGGTAATGATTATACTGAATAATCTTTGGTTATAATCAAAACAATAACTGTCCATCACTGCACTACGGCCAATGAGAGCTTTTACCACATCATCTATAACATTACGGGTCATGATTATACCAAATGATCCCTGGTCATAATCATACCAATAAATAGTTCATCTATGCACATAAGCCAAAGATACTAATTAATCAATAGTTCATCTTTGCACGTAAGCCAGAGATATACAACTGTAAAACCAATAATCAACGGTCCATCTTTGCATGTAAGCCAAAGATATACAACTATAAAACCAATAATCAACAGTCTAACTTTGCACGTAAGCCAAAGATGGCTTTCGTCATAATATAAGCATGAGGATGATGATAATGATATAAGAATTAATCAAACGAAATCAAGGATAAATATTAAAGACTTTAAATTTATCCAGAGTTTAAAAATATCCAAATTGTCAACATGATATTGCTTTGTGGAGTGAAATTCAAGAATAATATTCATGTACTAAAAATAATTTGGACAGAAAAAATATATTATTCGGGTAAATAGTACCCCATAATAGTACCCTATAAATAGTATTTCGAGAATAGTACCTCGTGAATAGTACCCAGCATAAAAAGTACCCCAAATGCCCGAGTAAACAATATTTGGGTAAATAGTAACCTGTGTGAATAGTAACCCGTGAATAGTACTCTGACACGAAAAGTGTCCCGAATACCCGAGTGAATAATACTAGAGTGAATGGTAACCAGGTGAATAGTAACCCATAAATAGTAACTCGTAAAAAATACCGAAGAAAATGATATTTCATGACGAGTACAAAAGAAATGATATCTCATACAAAAGAAATGATATCTCATACGAGTATAATAGAATATATGAAACTGCAAATGGATTATCACCCGCCATGCTGTAATCCACGTAGACAGATCATTTCCACAATTTAATAAAGAATGAATACGAAGGATCATTCACTATGCATGTGGTAATGCACATAGACAGGTTATTCCAACATAATAATAAAGAATGGAAAACAGAAGAATTCACCAGGCATACGATAGACTGCATAGACAGGTTATTCCAACAGAATAATAAATAATAGAACAAGGTCATGCGTAATCCGCACAGACAGGATATTCTAACAGAATAATAAATAATGAAACCAGATCATGCGTAATCCACACAGATAAGATATTCTAATAGAATAATAAAGAATGGAACCAGGTCATGCGTAATCCGCACAGATAGGATATTCCAACACAATAATAAAGAATGGAATAACAGAAGAAGTTTACCATTTATGCAGTACTTCGCATAGACAGGTTATTCTAACATAATAATAAAGAATGGAATAATAATAGCTCTCTTCGTGATTATACGAAAGAAAGAATACCCCTTACTATAATAATAATATCCCTTACCTCAGAAGAAAATTGGATAATGGAATAGTGAGGTAGAAGACTTCTCTTCTTCTTTTTCTCTATAATTTCTCGCTATAATAATTGCTCTTATAGCTTTAGTGAATTGGTGAAAAATAATGAAGGAATGAGCTTCTATTTATTAAAAAATATAGTTTCGATAATTTCACGTTTTAGAGCTCGAAATATTACAGTCTAATACATTCCTCTTTTTTTTCATTTTTAATTTAGTCCTGCAAGTATTATCAAACTTGTACCACCTCCCTAATAATAAATCATGTGAAGCAATAGTAAATCATGTGACTCAATAGTTCTAATCATGTGAAAAAATTAATTATAGTATAGTACCTTTAACTATACCTCCATTTTTAATTTAGTGAAGCAAGTATTATCAATCTTGCACCAACTCCCCTAATAGTAAATCATGTGAATCAATAGTACACACATGTGAACACATAGTCATAAGCATGTGAATTAATAGTAATTAATTGCTCATTTATCCGATTAATTACCTGATTGGTCAATATAACCTCCAGACATCAATTATTATCAAAATAAATGTCGATTTCCACAAACACTAATAATCTCAACACCATGAAAATATCAATTTCATCTTTAATCAACACGAACTTATTCATCATTAATATTATAATTCATAATATTTAAGAACAAGGTCGTTCCTCTGAAAGAGTGGGCTTTCCGATAAGGATTTCTCCCTATTGGCGCGCAATTAGATTATCTAACCTCTCTTTGACAGAACTTCTAGCCATTATCAATATTGTAAATAGTAATATGAATAATTTTGTCGTCTCAATTATTGATTTAATAATATATTATATTATGCAGATAATACTGTGACAATAATTGAATCAATAATATGAGAGATATGATGCAGCAATTATTGTAGCAAAAATTGAGTATAACTGAGTGGCTTCTCACGTAAGTATCAATAATCAATACCGTGTGCTACTATGTAACCACGCGTATTACTGCACTTTTACTACCAGGTAGTTCAACAGTTTTAACCGTAACACTTTCGCCATTATTTTTATAAAAAGATAATTATGTCGTTTTCTAAATATGACAATACTTTCGTTGTGGGTTCCTCCAATGATTAAGTTGTCGTACGTATATTCCCTGTGAAAATGAGTATTCCCCAACCAATCGATTATTCCCCAGCACAACGAATAATAACTTGCTTACTTTACAAAAAAATTTAAATATCACCCTTAACTTTAACCTTTTATCAATTTAACCATTTACGAAATAAAATAATAATTATAAAAAAAATTGAATACTTTCATTTCATAAAATTTGGGATCTCACAACAAGTATTAATTACGAAGTATAATTTTTCTTATGGAATTTTTACCTTTTGTGTCGGGGTTACTATTCATGTATACTATTCACGTATACGACACTATTCACAAAAAAATTAAATTTTCTTTTTTTTGTCCAAGTGGTCTATTATGGTTACTATTTTTGATTGTATCCATGTTTTAATATTCATTCTTGAATTGTGCTCCACAATTTATTATTATGGAGTATTTTTGAACTTAGATAAACCAAAGTACGAATCCCTAATCTTTGTCCGTTAATCTCACTAGATTCGTTTCTTAAAAATATTTTTTATCATCCTCAGTCCTAAATGATGATATAACTGAATATCTTTGGCCTGTAGTGCAAAGATGAATGATTATTTGATGAATATCTTTGGCCCGTGGTGCAAAGATGAACAGGTGTTGAGATAAACATGACCAACTGGTGATATAAATGAATATCTTTGGCCCATTGTGCAAAGATGAATATTTGGTTCAAGATATATATTGATTGATGTTACAGGGATAAAATATTGATGATGGACATTTAAATCGTAGAAGATAGTAGACTTCATTCTCTACTTAACTCTTCTAATGAATTGTTATTTTCGCTGCGAATATTGATCTAAAACTTGTTGTCCATTATATTTTATCTGATTTATTGAAGACTAACGATAATTTGTTCTAAATTATCTTAGTCATAATATTCTTTACTTGGCTAGTTGAGCTCACCCTTTTCCTTTTGTTCCATTTTTCTTCTCAGGAGGTGAGAATATAGCGGGAACTAGTCGGGGTGTAGAGTGATGGGTCCAGACAGTTATTTTAGCAGTCCTCACTATTTTGTAAAATAGTGTATCAATAATTATAATGAGGACTCCTTTTTGAGTTTGAATACTGTCTATTAGACAATATTCGTGTAAAAACTCTCAGCTACGTTTTGTCGTATTGTATAAAAAAAGTTTGTATTTGATTTCTGTACCATGTATTTGGCGACTCAGAATGGGTGATGTATACCTATTTTGGGGGGGGTCACAGCTTACCTGCAGGAAATAAGTTACCATAGTTGTACTATGATGTGAAGAAAATGGTCAAAATGCTCAATTTAGGGTATGAGAAGATTGATGCTTGTGAGAATGACTATATGTTATGTTAAAGTGATGTCAATAAATATAAGAGGTCATGTGCTATTTGCAGTACAAGTAGATACTATGAACAGCACAAGAAAAAGGGAAAAGACATGCTGAGAAAGATCTTACGTTACTTTCCCATTACATCGAGGCTTCAGCGGTTGTTCATGTCAACACATACCGCCGAGTTTATGAGGTGGCACTCTACGCGGGACATAGTCGAAGGTCAACTAACGCAGCCGGTAGATGGGCTTGAGTGGAAAATTTTTGATAAAAAGCACCCCTTATTTGTTGAAGAGGTTCGCAATGTTAGGCTTGAACTTGCTACGGATGGGTTTAATCCATTTAATGGACCTTACACCAAACCCTACTCAACTTGGTCAGTGATTATTGTTGTGTATAACCTCCTGCCTTTGAGGTGCATGAAAGATCCCTACATGTTCATGCTTTTGCTGATCCTAGGTGATAATACTTCGAGTAAAGACATCAATTTATACCTCAGGTCGTTAGTTGATGAGTTGAAGATGTTGTGGGATAAAGAGGTTCAAACTTATTATGTATCTCTTAAACAGAACTTTGACATGAGGGCAGCTTTACTGTGGACCATAAATTACTTCCCGATATTAGGAATGATCAGTGGATGGTCGACTCACGAGGGCTTGTCATGTCCCGTGTACATGGGGTAAGTTAAAGCTTTGTGACTCAAACATGAGGGGAAAATAAGTTTCTTTGCAACATCCAGACTATTTTTACCGATTGAACATCGTTATCGACGGATGAGTAGACAATTCAATCAAAAAATAGAGAAACGTCAAGTACATGGCCGTCAAGTACTTGGCCGTCTTTCTGGGACAATAGTGTTGAGTTGGATTACTCACGTGAATTTTCCACCTCTAGGGAAGAATCACAGATTAGGCGAGCTTATGGTTACGGCAAGGTTCACAACTGGATACACATATCCATGTTCTTTGACCTGCCTTATTGGGCTACACTATGCATTCGTCATTGTTTAGATCTGATGCATACCGAGAAGAATGTATTTGATAACATTTTTTATATAGTCCTAGATGCCAGTGGTAGAATAAAGGACAATAACTAGACGAGGCTTGATTTTGTAGAAATGAACATTAGGTAACATCTGTGGCTATATCAGTTGCTATTGATATGTAATTGGATCAATGGATCGAATTTCCCAGATGAATATTCTTCTAATATAGCAAGGTGTTGTAAAGTCAAAGAGTTGAAGTTTCGGGGTCTCAAAAGTCATGATTATCATGTATTCATGCAGAAGTTGATCCTCGTGGCATTTATCGACTTGTTACCGAAATGTGTGGTTGAAGCACTGATAGAGATTTCTAATTTCTTTAGAGATTTATGCTTAACGGAGCTCCAACTCAAAGACTTAGATAAAATGGGGATGCAGATAGTGGAAATAATGTGCAAGTTAGAAATGATCTTCCCTCCATTATTTTTTGATTCAATGGAGCATTTGCCTATTCACTTGTCATACGAAGCTAAGTTTGGCGGTCCCGTGCAATATAGATGGATGTATCCATTCAAGAGGTAATGGCATTAATGTTTTTAATACATTTGTATACATGCATATATAACACATAGGTATATACGACGTCTAAAACAAAAGGTGAAGAACAGAACTCATGTAGAGGGGTCAATTGTTGAGAGTTATGTTATGGATGAACTTGTTAATTTCTTGAGTCGAATGTTTAGATGAGGCACAACCGCTTACGTCGGAAATGAGGCTGTCACACATGAAGAAAATGGAGAATTAACGTCCTTTAGTCATCCTGCACAACCATTCAGCGGGAAAAAAGGTGATTCTTGACCGATAGTGAGTATGCAGCTGCCACATTGTATGCACTTGTCAACATAAATGAAGCAGCGCCATACATTAAGTAAGTATCCATAACTATATATGTCTTGTGTTACTGCTATAAGTTCTTTCCATACACATTAAGTATATAACTATATTGCAGTCAATATGATGCTGAGATACGTGATGTGAATCCAATTATATCAGATAGGGATTTGCAAAATTTGAGGAATAGAGAATTTATGCAATGGTTTAAAGATCATGTAAGTCTAACTAATTAACATCTCAATGAATCTACCATCATAGACATACTCTTTTGGCATAATTAACTTTAGAATATGTTGTGTTCATGTACATTAGGTCCACACAGATGAGTTAGCTGACATTCAGCTAAAGCTTATAGCCGACGGTCGTGAACGATCTGTAGATACTTATACATGTTGCATTGTCAACGGTTATAGATTTAAGTATTGTGATATTAGAGAAGTCACTTCTTATAATTCTGGTGTTGTGGTTAAAGGTAGTTACTATGATAATCATTGGGATGACTAGTATAGACGATTACTAGAAGTTGTCATTCTCAAATATTGGGGTCATAAAGAGTTAGTTTGCTTCAATTGTCACTAGTTTGATGTTGAGAATGGAGTTATAGTAGATAAAAATTCAGGACTGGTGACTATTAACGTTAAGTCAAAACAAAACTCAAACGAGCATCTTATTTTAGCAAGTCAAGCAACACAGGTGTACTACGCGCGGAGTATTAAGACTCCTGCAGGCCCATGATATGATGTTATAACCACCAAAGTGCGTGGTTTTTAAGGCACTGCTCGTCATCTAGACGATGAACCTTTACAAGTCGAGTCAACTAGTGTCACACATACTGATGTAACAATTATTAGTGAGTCTAGTGAAAAAGAGGATGATGTCGTCGCTGTTGAAAGTGAAGATGATGTTGTTGAGGAGGTAGATATAATTAAAGAAATCGTTGAGAATGACGAAGAAGGTGATGACAACGATATTCAAGATCTGCTGCTCGAAGATGACAATTATGATATTGATGACTTTGAGGATATAAATGATTAGGAGTATGTACTCTTTATGTCCTTTTAGTTGTATGTAATAGTTTATAGTAGTGCAATCATTATCTGAAACTTATATTAATCTACTAAATAAGGTGTTAGTTGTTTTAGGTTACTATTTATGTTGTATCCTTTTAGGTTACTATTTATGTTGTATTCTTTTAGTTGTATCCGTATGTTATCCTATTTGTTGTTGTTCAAAATTATTGTGCTTACGAATGTCTAATAATATTTTTTTGATGATTTGACAGTATATATATACAAATGGCGCGTGCACCACACGGCGATCGTGGTAGGCGTGCAGGTCATGGGGGTCGTGGAGGTAATGGGGGTGATGATCAAGCCGGATCATCAGGTATAATTACATGTTTTGTTTTATACATCTTATTATTTTTTATTTTATATAGTATTGACATTATATTCGTTTATATAAATATTGATGTATTTCACTACATAGGTGATCGACGTAGGCCTCCGCGGGGACTAGCATGTGGCTTGCTAGGGAATCCCCCCCAGGCACCACTTATTTGTCGTGTTGGGACTAATAGGTAATTTCATATTTAACATTTTTTAACATAATTATTTAGTTCTTATATATTCTTTGTAATTCTCAAATGTACTAATTTTAATTTTAGCATCCTTGACGCGACGCCAAGGAACACGTTGCTTGGGATCATCTGCTACCGATTCTCATGCCCATGGATGAGGTGGGCGGATGTGTATGACTGCACATGTCAACTGATTATTGCTGAGTTTAGGGTAAGATGTCATTCATTCATATGTTAGTTTTATATTCCATTTGAATATATTTTTACCTCTTTGATTTATGTTATCTACTAAGCTTCTTAATGTGTAATATGCAGAGATATTGCCGCTATGAGGACGGGTAGGAAGCCCATGGCATCACTGTTCTACATAAATATCTGGAGATGAATTGGCACAAGTGGGTGTATGACCGAAAGAAGAAGGCCCAGACCAAGATGACTGATGGACAGACACTTAAGGATATCCAGCTAGATTTCATTAATGATGCGGTGTTGGACTAGATGTGCAGCATTTGGGAGGCTGAGACAATCAAGAAGATGTCGGGACAGTGTACAGCTGCCCGACAGTAGAGTCGTCTCCCACACTACACGGGGTCTTAGTCGTACGACCTCTGCAGGGAGAGACTCGAGGTGAGTCTAAAGCACCCACCTCCCCGCTTAGAGTTTTGGTGGCACGCCCACCAGAAGAAAGGTGAAGGTGGTTATATCTCACCTGAGGCGAAGCGCATTGCTGTAAGTAATTTAATTCTTTTATTTAGTATGTATTTAAAATCATTAAATTCTTTTGTATTTTTTTGTTTTATACTTTTCTTTTCATCTATTTATGTGTTTTTTTCAGCGACGGTTCGAGGACCTTGTTGTGGCCCGGAGCAGCCAGAGAGGTGACTCCAGTAGATGATTCTACACGTGCGGATGAAAAGATGGAGGACTGGTTGCAGGCTACAGGGGGGCCAAAGATGTGACAACCTAAATTTTTATAAGTTATTAAAATAAGAATTTAATAATTAAAATTCTTATTATGAGATGTTTTAAGATTGAGTAATAAAAAATATTTGTTATATATTGTGAAATATATGATCTGGTGTGAATGTAGAAGATATATATATATATATATATATATATATATATATATATATATATATATATATTCACATATTGGGAGAATGAAGTTTAGTAGTTAATTTAATTTAACTATTGAAGAAGGTAAATGAAATTGTGTGAAAAGGGAGTTAAGTTAATTTAATTAAGTTGAAAATTATAATATGTAATAATATAATTTGATTATTATGCCTTGTGGCAATGAGTTTATTATGAATTAAATTTCATAAATAATGTGTGTAATTAACTTAATTAAAATAGTGAATTAATGTAAATAACTAAAATAAGAATTTAATGAATTAAATTCTTATTATGATGTGTTATAATAAAATGAGATAGTAATGTTTGTTACATATAAATGTAATATGTTAATATGTTATGTAAAGGAATATGGTTGAAAAAGGAATTAACTGGATAAATATTGGTTAATTTAAATAGAGTTGAGGATTGTATTATGAAATAATTTAATTTAATAGTGAATTAATGTAAATATATTTGTTTCATAAATAAAGTAACTAATTCACTTGATTAAAATAGTGAATTCATATAAATATATTTGTTTTAGTAAGATGAGAAAGTAATACATATTACATATAAACGTAATATGCTAATGTAATACGATTGTGAATCTCGTAAATAGTTAAAATATTTATCGAATAAAATAAGTATTTTAGTTGAAATATTTATGAAATTTAAAATAAATATTTGATAGAAAGTTATTAAGGGATTAAATAATTTTATAATCGGTGTGTATTTTGTTACGCTAAAGGAATGGTAATATTCTAATGTAATTAATAATTAAATTAGAGGGACTATGGTTTATCAAATAAGGGTTATAATTTAATTAAATAGTGTGACAATGGTTTACTATATGATAATGGAGAAATTAAAATAAATTAAAAGAGGATAATTGAGTTCTAGCCAAACATGGCCTTGAGACCCTTTGGTTTTTATAACTGATGAAGTCATATTGATGTACGTATTATATTATATCAGTTATATGGGTTTTACATGTTTTGTTCCTAAAGTTTCAAAATAAAGAAAATAGAGTGTTGAAGAAGAGAGTTAGAGGGTTTTGAGAGAGAATAGAGGTTCACTGTAAATTTGGAGAAGAAGAGATATAAGAAGATCAAAAGAAACAAGGTTTTTCAATTCATCTAGATAAGGTTTAGAAGAATCAAAAGGTATTAATCTATTTTTTCATTTTCTTAAGTTTTCGTTGAAAAATTGGATTTCTATGGTTAATTTGTTAAGAAATTAGTTATATATGTTAATGGGTATGTTTAATCTGTTTTATATCATCTAAAAGTTGTTTTATAGTGATCAAATTCATAAGAATGTGTTGAAAGATGAAGTTTAGAGTTTTTGTTGAAACTATAGAGTATTTTGTCTAATTTGAGACTAAAATTGATGATGGATTCATGATGGAAACCTTTAATTGAAAATAGATGTTGTTAGTATGTTGAAAAATGAAAACAACGAAGTTTAAATGGATTGAATTGGTTCGGAATCGAATCCGTGGTGAATGATTATGCTAAACATGTTAAAAACATGTAAAACTAGTATGAACATGAACTTTGGGTCAAGATTTAGGTTGGTTAATGGTTCTGTAAATTTATGATTCTTTGGTATGTTGTAGTTCTATGAGTTACGAATCCATAGATTTGAAAACGGACAAATTTGGATGTGTATAACTCAAGTTATGAATATTAGAAGGAGAAAAAGTTTAAAAATCGCGAAGAACACAAACTGTACAATTGGGATCTGAGAATTCCCACCCCGGTGGGAGTTTGTAGTTCAAAAAGTGCCACCCCGGCGGGCTTTTCTAGGTCAAAAACCCCGCCCCGGCGTTGGTGGACAAACTGACCAACTGTTATAGAAAAATCTGACCGCATATGTTTTACTAAAACGACCATAACGTTTTCATACGAACTCCGATTGAGGCGATTCAAGATGCTTTGGAACGAGGACGAATAGACCTACAAATTTTGTTCTTTATAGTTTTCAATTTGGGGTCGTTAGCAGGGGTAAAAGGGTCAACTTTGGGACTAATGTGTATTCAGAGGTAATCAGAGGGCGTCGGGCATGCACGTATGCAAGTGCAGTGCTTCTGACGATAAAAGATGTTATTATAAGTTATAAAATAAGAATATTAGTAAATATAATGATGATTAACATTAATAAATGATGTATTAGATAAGTTGTATAAGCATACTAAGCGTATGCAAGAGATCGAATCGGGCGTGCGACGAATGAACATCGAAACGTCGTGTCAAGTGTTAATGAACTTAAAAAGTGTTTTAATTCAATTAAAGTGAACATTATAAGATATGAAATGTGGTTAATATAAAACCAATAAGGAGTCCTAACAAGACTTAAATACTTGAATGAATTTTTAGTATGACTAAGAAGAAATATAGTGGGATATAAGTCAAAAGTTAACACAATCAAATTAAACATTGTGTATTGACTAATAGGAAGGGTTATGAGATGTAGAGTAAAGTTTATATTTCAACTACTATACGTTTCTATGTGACAAATAGTTGATGTGCATGATTATATAATTATGTAGGGCACGTGAAGTACAGATAGCTGTAAGCTCTTAATCTGTTATTAGTAAACAATGATCAAGGCAAGTCTTTCAGTTCCTATTTGCTATATGAACTTAATGATTAACTGTTTTAAATTTGTATTGCAAAAAGAATGGTGTATTACATATGTTGTAAGTAGGAACTGTTAAAGTTAATTTATGACTACCTTAGTTGAGGAAAGAATGTTGATTGAGTTATGGAACTCAATCTTTGTTTGATATATGATGTACAACATGTATATTGTGTTTAGACAGATGTTTATGATGTTTAAGATGAGCATGTTATTTATGTGCTACGTGTTGCATGAAAACTGTTAGATTTGCTGGGATGTAGAGCTCAACCTTGAAAATAACCATTTTTACAAGTTAAGGATCCAAGGTAACACTATGTGCTACTTGAATGAAGTGGATCAGAAATAATACACGAAGATTAATATTTTAACTAAAGTTGTTATTTCTTTAAACCATGATTAAGGTTCGTGAGATATGTACTTGATAAGTTATGATGTGAAAATTTCATATTTGGTTGTAAATTTTGAGCTACCCAATGTATAAGGGATATCGAGCTGAGATATAAGTTTTATATAATAACTTTGATGAAGCGAATCATAAAATAAATTTGATTTAGTGATGTGTAAATGATAAGTGTAGACACAAGACATTTTCTGCACACCTGTTACTGACATTGTAGGAGGGTAGATTCGTCTTTCAGAGATAACCCTAGAAGATAGCTCATATCCAGTTCGGATACTACCAGAAGTTCAGTCACAACCCTAGAACACACACCGGGAGTATCAGTTCCAACCTCAGAGA
Source organism: Panax notoginseng (assembly GCA_016801055.1). NCBI lineage: Eukaryota > Viridiplantae > Streptophyta > Magnoliopsida > Apiales > Araliaceae > Panax > Panax notoginseng. The sequence goes on along the minus strand of CM029015.1, from coordinate 64,004,913 downwards.
TAACTACGAGACCTGCAGTTCCAATACCAAAAATTCCACTGCAGAAAGCCGATTCATCCCGTAGATAACACCGAGATATTCAGTCTCAGTCCCGACACCGAGAATAGCAGCGCCAACCTTGGAGAGAACCCCAAGGAATGCAGTTGCAGTTCCAGAGATAACCCCAGAAATGCTTGTTTCAAAGCCATGCAAACAACTTCAGAACACTCGATACTCGCATTGACGCACACAGTACAAGACCCGGAGATAACACCGGGAAGACAGACACACCTTAGAGATGACATTGAGGACCTTCAACACTTGTAGCAGTCCAATCTTAGAGATAACCTTGAGCAACGTCTGCTTTATCAGCCCAAATCGGAGATAACCTATGTGAGGGGTAAAGTCATCATCTTGCAACCTTGTTGCCACATTGCACCATCTCTACACTTCAGACATACATTTCTACACAATAATGTCCCACAAGAACCAAGGAAGTCCAATCCTGAGTGACTATTGCGTAGGACAACGGATAGAATTTGAAGATTGAAGACCGGAGGGCATGGTCCCATCTTCCTAACTTTATACAACCTCGAATCCTATGTCATTATGTAACCCTCAAAAATGGCAGTCCGAAATAGGTCTTATACACCTCAATCGGATGCCCGAATTGATGTTCTAAATGTTCGAGTGGACATCACGTTGCATGTGTGCACGTACTTCGAGACTGCAGGACCCGCGGAGCCCGAGGCACCCCGAGCAGCCGTAGGTACACCTGCGGCTCCCCCATCTATAAATAGAGGGCTTGGGTGGCTATTTTGTAAGAGAAAAAGGAAAGGAAGCCCTGTCCAAATTGATTTTTACACACCCTAAACTGAGTGCTTTCTCATTTTAAACACGTGTAAGCTCATATATAGCTACTTTTTACCGGCGGGAGCCGAGTGTTCATCCACTTAAAGCTATAGAAGTCTTCTTTGGCAGCCCACTGTAAGCCTTCTTACACACTTTAAAGCCTTTCTCTTCATCTTTGCACACACTATTCTTCACGTTGAGAATCGTGTTGCATGTGTATGCCCGGACTTCGGTCCGTGGTTTCATTTCAGTTTGTATATATATATATATATATATATATATACATTTCGTCCCGCCTGGAGTTTACTGCGTGGCGGTTGACCGTTTTTACTGCTTTCTGTACATTTCGTACCGCTTGGAGTTTCCTCCGTGGTGGTTGATCGCTTTTACAGTTTTATTTATATTTCTGATCCCTTATGGAGGTGCTTCGTGGTGGTTAACCATGTATATATATATATATATATATATATATATATATATATATATATATATATATATATATATATATATATATACATTTCTGATCCCTGTGACAAACGAGATTTTATAATTTAATTTTAAATATTTATTGAATTAAATAAATTTTTTTCGATGAATTAATTATTAGATTAAATAATTAATTGATGAAGTTGTGGTAGATTAATTTAATTATGTGTTATATTTATTAAATTAATTTGGAGAATTTTATTATTCGATGTATGTTTTTACGTGAGCTTATTGAATTAAAAGAAATATTTAATAAGCCTAATGTTATTTTAAATAATTTAATAATTAATTAGAAATCTAATAATTTGACATTATTAATAAATGAGAATTTAAATATTTGACTATGTGAATTAATGAGAAATCATTATATGTTATTTAAAATGAATTAAATTAGATGTTTGATTTACTATCTGATTGGGTGTGACATAATTTAACCTATAATGTAAGAGATTTATACAATTAATTAGTTTTGAAACTTATTATTGCTAGCCAAACAAAGCGCTAAAGGGAGTTGATAACAGTTACCCATGATTGGGTAACTGACCTCAACGCGTCAGTTGCTTCCTTTATTATACGTCTTCTTCTTCTTCATTTTTCTAAGTTTAACAATGAAATCATAGAGAGAGAATTAAGAATTTTGAGAGAAAGGGTTCTGTAATTCCAAAATATTTCTGAGTTGTTAGCAAGTAATTTCAAAGCAACAAGAAGGTATTTTCCTATAATCTTATATGTTTTAAATCGTGATACTAAAGTTGTTGTTCTTTTATTTCACTATAAATATAATGTTTTTACAAAATTCTGTAGTAGTTGTTATATAACTGAACTATGGTGTTTTATGGGTGTATGATGATGGAAGTAGTGTTTAAACATGAAAGGTTATGTTAATTTTGTTTAAAAGGAAGGAAACTATTTTTCAGTATATATTCCGGTACATGGCTATTAATAGTCAAAATATTCTTTAGTTTGGTTGTTAAGAAGATCAAAATCAGTAAATTGTTGGTAGCTAATTGGGAAATTAAAACTGTGAACATGTTAATTCTGTTGTTAAGAAGTTCAGAGAATCGTAGTTAAAGTAAACCAATTGGTGGTTATTAGAATTTACAGTGTTTACTGTGTTAAAATATGTCAACTACGGAGTTTTAATGTTTAAACCGTGCTTTCAAAATTTAAGATTTCTAGAATCATTCGTTGGTAATTCGTATATGCATGATTAAACAATGTGTATATATAATTTGCATAAGTTATACATGTTAATTAGTGTTAGAAATTAAGTTATAGACAAAAATTAGTTGTTCTGTTCTCCTATGGTTGGGCTCTGCAAGTTTCGGCGCCCCAGCGCCAATAATTCGCACCCCAGCGCTGAAATTCACGACCCAGCGCCAATTTGGCGCCTCAGCGCCACTAGATAGCTTAGTTCTCGCGCCCCAGCGCCGTATTTGTAGTCTGAGTCGGACAGTTTTAACCACCTATAGTAAAATGACCATGAATTTTTCATGCGAACTCCGATTGAGGTGATTCAAGATGATCTCGAACTAGGACAAATAGTCCTACAACTTTCATTCTTTAAGTTTTTCAATTTGAGGTAATTAGGAAGCGTCAAAATGGTCATCTTTAGGACTGTTGTGTTTTCGGGGGCAATCAAAGGGCGTCGGGCATGCACATATGCTAGTATAATGCTTCTAACGATAAAAGATGTTATTCGAAGTTGTAAAACATGAATGTTAGTAAATATAATGATACCTAACATTAATAAATAATGTATTAGATAAGTTATAGAAGCATAGTAAGCATACACAAGAGAGGCAAATCGGGCGTGTGACGAATGAACGTCAAAACACCGTGCCAAGTGTTACTGAACTTAAAAAGTGTTTTTATTCACTTGAAATGAATATTATAAGATATGGAATGGATTTAGTATAAAACCAATAAGTATTCCTAGCAAGACTCAAGCATGTGAATGAACTGCGAATATGAAATACTGTGAGATATAAGTTGAAAGTTAACACAATTAAGTTGAACATTGTGTATTTATGATAGTAAGGGTTATGAGACGTAGATTAGAGTTTACATTACAATTACTATGTGTTGTTATGTGACTAATAATTGATGTGTATGATTATATAATTGCGTAGGGCACGTGAAGTGTGACAACCCGAGAATTTTGAATATTTTTAAAAATTTTATTAATTGATTTAAGGTTCAAAATTAGAACCTAGACAGAAAATAAGTGTATGCGTATGATCTTTTTAAGAATGAATTTTGAGGATTTCAAAATTCTGTGAAGGATTTAGGTGAATTATTTAGGATTAAGGGTATACGTGAATATGTTATGTGTATATGTGTACAGTATGTGGTTAAGGGTCAAGGGTTGACTAGATAAGCGATATCTATATCAAACCCTAGGTATATATTAAGAACGTCAACGTTCGGTTAGGAAATCCTAACGAATTTTAAGAAACCCTAGAAACCGATTCAGAAAACCCTAATTTCGGTTTCGGGTATTCGAAACCATAATTCGATGCATGAAACCTAATCTGGGAACTTAAATGATTATTATATTGCTTAAGTGCTATTAATTATAATGTTAATTAGGGTAAAGCTTAGGTCTTTAGCAAACCCTAATTTCAAATTTATTAAACCTTGATTTCGGGGTTAGAAAACCTTAATTTCAGGATTAAGAACCCTAATTTATAATTAGGAAAAACGGAAGTGTTAATTTAATACTTTTAATGTTAATTAGAATATATTAATTCTAATTTTCAAGTTAAGTAATTATAAAACCCTAATCTAATTATGGAAATCTAATTTCTAAATTAGAAATATTATTTTTCTAAATAAAACCCTAATTCGTAGGTTATAAACCCTAATGACTATTTTGACTCTAATTGCTAAAATAGCAATTGTAATTAGGAATTATTAATCCTAATTAGCAATATTTAATTGGTGATTAAGAAATTTTAATATAATTAGAAAATTCTAATTATAATTAAGAAATATTAAATTTCTATTTTTAAAAATCTAAATTTGGAAAATGTTAGAAACTAATTTGCTAAATTTGAGGGTTCAAACCCTAAACCCTAACCAAATCCTAAACCCTAAGGTTTTTGGCTAATTGATACAAATGCCATTAATTAAAAGAAAAAAGACCAAAATGCCCTTTCTTAAAACCAAAGCAAAAGATAAGGCCAATCTTGTGAGTCGTCAAGCCTAAAGTTTAGCCATGTGCCCTAAATCCTTAAAAGATAAGATCATGTGCCACCTTGCAACTTAGATGCATTGAATCAAAGATATTATATAGATTAAAGGAGAGAAAAAGGCTCACTTTTATTTCATTTTTCTCCTAAGCTCTTCTCTCTCTAAATCCGAAATTATAGAGTGAGAGGGAGTGTAAAACAAAGCCAAGATCATGTAATAACAAGCCAAGATCAGATCATCATGGATCAGTTCTTGAATCAAAGCTCAAAGAAGGTATAAACCCTTATCCTAGAAATCCTTAGATCTGATGTTTAATGTTGTTGTTTGTTGGTTAGAAATGTGTTATAGGGTGTCACTTGATGATCTGGATGGGCAAAACCTAGATCCATATCATTTTGATGCTCGGGTTTGATGATTTTGTAAAATTTGGAAAAATGTTGAAATAGGGCCTGACAACATATGTTAGGGCTTCTAGATCTCTGGATAATAATTGTTTGTTGTGTTTTAAGTTATAAACTTGTAGTACGTAGTAAGGGATGTGATCTGGAACTTGAATCAAGCCCAGATCACGTGTAGATTAAAAGTTATAGGCAGTCAAAGGTAGTTGACCAATCACGATGTTGGATTTCTGGGCAGCCCAGATTTTCCCAAAATGCCAGACAGTCCCTTTTCACGGTTCTGATCTTGCTGATGGTTGTTGTTTTGGCCATGTTCTTGGTTAGATGTAGTAGACAGGTATAAGGACTACACATTTATTCTATTAGATCTCCTAGATTAACAACAGAATCGAGCATAATAACGGTCAAAGTAAGTTGACCACAGCTCTTGAAGGTTTCTGGGAAACCCAGATCTTTAAGAACGTGTTTTTTTGTCTGAGTTTGACCAGCTATGATCTCTTATCATTAGTTGTTTTTATGATAATATATTATTATAAACTTGTACCCTGACATCTCTACTACACATTGGAACCTTGAAATCACATTAACCAAGCTCAGGATGCAAGTTATTAAGATCACAAGTGACCAGCCCGGACTGTTCTTCATTTCTGGAAAACCCAGAAATGAATAACAGCTTCTGACAATGATTTCTGCAGCCTTAATCTCCATGTTGTGTTGGATTTTGATCTTGCAACTTGTTTATTGTTGTAGTACTACATCAATACTATAACATTAACTTAATAACGTTCCTAGAAACCTTATAACCACGAATCTAGACTCGGTCAAAGCACCAACCTCGTTAACTGGCGATGAAGCTCAATAGCACTCAAGAACACACCAAGAACACCTATAGCGACGGTTTTGTCGCTATAGAGCCCTGTAGCGACAGTTGTATTATTATTTAATTTCTAATTTCTGGAAATTAATTAATAAATAGATTAAAATAGTTTTTAAATATTAAAAAATACATAATAAATTATGAAAAAATAGTTTAAAGTCTGAAAAATAGTTTTTAACTATTTTGAGTATATTTCATAAATATTTAATATTTTTTTGAATATAAATGATATTTAATTTATTTAATTATAATATTAAATAAATTGTTAAAAATGATTTTAATTCATGAAAAATCATGACAAATTATATTATGATATTAGAAAATATTTTAAGTTATTTTTGATGACTTTTAATATTTTGTGATGAAATTCATTAATTAATTAATATTAATGATAATGAATTTATTTAATAACTATATTAAATAAATTATAGAAAAATAGAATTAATGATTTATAAATCATATAAAAATGATTTAAGCGTTAGAAAAATATTTTAAGTTATAAAATATAACTTTTGATATTTTGTTAAGAAAATATTAATATTTTAATATTAATAGCAATTATCGAATAATAAATTTAAGTGTTAAGGTATTAAAAATACTTTGATATATTATAATATTATGACATGTATTTCATTAATATTTGATAATAAATAAATATTAATGATAAAAGAATTATGTAGTATTTAATTTGTTTAAGTATGGTTTTAATGATTAAAAATTCACGATAAATAGTAATAATTATTTAAAAATTATTGCAAGCTTACGAAAAATATTTCGACTGTTATATAAATTATCTTAGATAATGGTCAAGTGTTTAGACAGAGTTTAATTGAACTTAAACTCGAGATTTGTCCGACTAGACCGTCGGGACGTTAGAACTTTGTCGAACTCAAGTCAGACTGAAATAGTTTGACTTAATACTGAGTTTTATATATCTTATAGACTGATAGGGTTATGTGTTATGTGTTTAGGTTATTCTATGTATATATATATATATATATATATATATATATATATATATATATATATATAGTATTATATTGTGTTGATATTATTCTAATATTGGAGATCTATATTACTAATATTAGGTCTTCGGATAAAGCGTTATAAATTACGTAATGGTAATCAACGGTTCAGGTAAGTTTATTTTTACTTAACTCTACTAAGAGTGTTTCATTCGGATAAGCTTATGGTTAATCATTGTTGGTTACCATGAATTATACTATGTACATATTGCATGTATAAGTCAGGTATAAAAGGCTGATCACCTTCATTACCGGCTGGTCCAGATATTTTTGTTCATGTTTAATACTTATTCAGTCAAAAGTTTGTTCCTGCTAGTTCTCAATTATATTGATGAATTATAGCCATCTTATTGTTCATACTCTTTCAAATATGATATATCATTATATTATTGAACTAAAACTTGCTGGGCAATCCTTATGCTCACCCTTACTATATTATGATAAAACATTGCAGATTGAGACGAACGCGTCAGATACAAGAAAAGGTTAAAGACAGTTCTAGCGTTAGGATATGTGTGCAGCTAAATTGTATAAGTGTTGTATTTTAAGGTTATGTGTTAAGTAAGTTATGTAATGTGTATTAAGTTAAGGTTACTCGACCTTGGGGAAAAGTATGTAAGTTTAATGTATAAACAATTTATGTTTATATCTTTCACAAATAGTAATAGTTGTATAGAATGATCAAACCAGATTCGAGGTGATTTGGGACCTGGATTCGGGCCCCTCACATGAAGTGCATATAGCTGTAAGCTGTTAAACTGTTATTGGTAAACAACGATCAAGGCAAGTCTTTCGATTCCTATTTTCTACGTGGACTTGATGAACTATTTTAAATTGCATGACATGTGATATGTGTTATAAGCAAGCATAATATATTATACATGTTGTATCATGAAATGTTAAAGTCAATCTATGACTATAGTGTTTTTATTAAATAATGATGATTGAGTAAGGAACTCAATCCTTATATTTGCTATGTGAATTAAAAGCATGTATGCCATGTTACTTTAATTATTATAAGATGTATGTTGAGCATATTATTATGTGTTATGTGATGCATAAAAATTGTTAAATTTTGTTGGGCTATCGAGCTCACCCTTGCAAATAACTACTTTTGCAGGTCAAGATTTTAAGGTAAGGATATGTGCTAAGTGAGATATAGAGATCTATATTCACGAAGATTACTTATGTTTTATGGGAAACGTATTTAAGATTTTGAATGTAACATGTTGCTGAGTTATAAGTTGAAATATTCAGTGTATATGGATATCTATTTATGATGTAAGACTTTGTACAGTCATTTTGTTGTAACGATTCATGATATATGTTTGAATAGAAGAGATGCAATGTAAAGGTTACGATTTAGGGCAATAAAGAAGGAAATGTACAAAAGTTTTAAATATTCTACAATTTTAGTGATTTTTAATATCGAATAATGATTTAAAATTTGAGGTTGAATGTATGGTTAACGACCGAAGTTGAGATTTATATTGTATGGATTCTGGGGTCGTTACAGTATCTATTTATGATGTAAGACTTTGTACAGTCATCTTGTTGTAACAATTCATGATATATATTTGAATAGAAGAGATGTAATGTAAATGTTACGATTTAGGGCAATAAAGAAGGAAATGTACTAAAGTTTTAAATATTCCGCAATTTTAGGGATTTTTAATATCGAATAATGATGTAAAATTTAAGGTTGAATGTATGGTTAACGACCAATGTTGAGATTTAAATTGTATGGATTTTGGGGTCGTTACAGCTGGTATCAAAGCCGATAGGTTAAAAATCTTAGATAAGAGTATCTTAGGCTATAACCTTAGAGAAGAGATGTGAAGATAGTGAACGAATAAGCTTAAATAGAGTTTGAATAATAAGAAGTAATTTAAGAAATGTATAAAGAAGGGATTAAAACATGCGTGAGAGGATTCAAAGAAGAATCTCGCAGGGTTATAAGGAATATGAATGTGGAGTTACCCAACTCTAATAGTAAAGATGTAAGGTGATAATAAATAGACAGTGTCTATAAAAAAAGAGTGATAAAGAAGTTAAGAATAGAGAGTTATATTTAAGTATGGTACAATTGTACTCTTTAGTAGTTGATGTATGGTATCTGGGCTAAACGATTCCTTCATAGAGCGGAGGTATATACGAACTAGCAACTCAGAACCTAGTTTGTTGGTTGTTTGTGAGAAACCACTTAGCGTACCATATTGAAACTGTTAGAGACTCGATGTGTACCAAGTGTAGAAAATGGATACGTATGATGAAATTGTGTAACTCGAATGAAATGTTGAGCAATGTAAATGAAGTTAGAAATTCTTAAAGGAAGAATTGCTATATAAATAAGAAGATTCAAAGAAGAATCTTAAAGAGATATAAAGATAAGAAATGAGAGTTTCTTAACTCCAATAGCTAAGATAACGAATAATGTCGTAAATGATGAAAGAGGAAAAGAAAGAGGATCGTAAAACAAAACGATCACGAGTTAAGAAAAGAAATTCAAGGGAGATGATTATCGAATAAGATCACGACGTGATCTGTTTAAGTTATAAAAGAAAGATGGTCTGTAATGTTTGAATGATTATAGCTTGATGCTATGAAGATAATGTACTTTGATGTAGTACAAGATAAACTCATGAGGAGTTATGGATAATGTGATATCAGGAATTCGTATCGAGCAAAAAGTAAGTTATAAGCAAGATAGGGTTAGGTGGGTTTTCAATTGAGGACTCATGTGATGACTGAGCTGTACAAACCTTTGTATGGGCGAGGGTTTTGTGCTTGCACTCAGTTTATCCCATTGATAATCATTGGAATGTTTATGTCGCGCTATTTGCTATATTCCTGATGAGAAGGTGATTCTTTTCTCATGTGTATAACAGATAGGTAGAGTATAGTTAGAGAATATTATAAGGTTAAGTGCGAGTTCTTAAAACTCATACTTATGGTAGGTTCGTGACTCATAATTATATGGTATATTTTTGAACCCCTCAGCGAATGGACGCTTGTGGTCTGACTAGGATAAGTTCTTAAACTCATATGATTGTGGCAAGTTCCTGAACTCATAACGTGTGGTAAGTTTGACGAACTGGGTATAGTTAAGTGTAAATAGAGTATTGAGGATGATAGGAATAGATAGACCTATTAAGCAATGGATCATTATAGAAAGCGGAGTTGATGGTAGAAGCATAGGTATTCTAAATCTACTAGCTATGCTAGACTTTTAAAATTTATTGACTTCGTGCTGATGTTTACACTTTTATTTTCTTAAAAAACATTGGATCAAATGATGGAACCAATGAGTTTTAACAACAATACTGTTATTCGTATGTCTATACTAATTGCTACGGCTAGATAAAAAGGATTTGCAATATATCAAAATGTATTTTATATATCATTAATGCATCATGTAGCCTGGTGCAAAGATGATAAAAATGATGGAGTCATCAATGCAGTATTACTTAGTGTTGGATGTGATCTAAGGATCGTCAGCCCACTATGGTATGATGTAGTATGATAAAATTACCAAATGACGAAATCCTCAACGGACTGTAAATACAGTGCGGTATCATGTCGTCATAAAAAGATTTTTTTTTAGATTTCTTTAAGATATGATAATACATATGTATGTATGTATATGTATATTTTGGTTGATGTCCGAATTGTTGTAGATGTCTATGCTATTTCATTCAAATAGACAAATATTGAAAGACGTTCATGAAATTCAAACGTTCATTGAAAAATTATGCCAAACCAAATTGTTTTGGTGCGGATTCAGATGTTGAAAAGCTGAGTTGAACAACCCTATAAGGGGACATGTTTTTGGAGACAATGAGTCCGAGCGTAACGCATATAGTCGTTACAAAACACTACGTTGCGGCCCAACGTAGTGGTACAATAGGCTGGCCACCTAGTGTACGTAAGGAGGGTGTTTTCATTCTTTGTGATTGATAAACACTCTGGTTTGCAGTGTGAAGGATTGAGTTGAAGCACTAGTAAATCGAGAATAGAGTTCACGGTCTTGTGACCCCTCAACATGATTTGGAATCTTTTAAATTCCTGAGTTATTCTTACTACTTCCCAATTATTGAACAATTGTGGAAGATTCTCGATATTCTGTAAGATGGAAGTGAAAAAAAGAAAGAAAGTATTCCTTAGGAAAAAGTAAGTCGTAGAATGAGACACTGAATGGTGAGTATGTTGAATAAGTGAGAAAAGAGATTTTAAAGTGAGAAGGATATGAGTTATTAAAGAATAATGTGAAACTTTTAATAGAAAAGTTTAATAATTGTAGAAAGATCTTTGTGGAAAGAAGTGGTTATAATACCCAAGGAATGAATATAGTATTAACGTAAAATCTATTTTGATAGATTGAATGAATAAAGATTAATAGAAAAAATTTCGAGGATGAAATTCTTAGAAGAAAGGGTGAATGTAATATCCTGAGTGTTTATGATAGCGATCCTTAGAAAAATAAAATAAAAATGAATGGGTTAAAAGATATATAATACTCAAATATAGTTGAGTTCAAGTGAAAGTTATGAAATGAAACCTAAAATTTGTTAAAGTAAGGAATGTAGTAGGAAATATAAAACCTATATTTAGATAAAATGATGAAGAATTACCCTTATTTATTTACTTAATTGTGTGTAAGCGATTCTGGGGACAGAATCTTTGTAAGGGGGGAGAATGTAACGGGTCAAAATTATTGAGTCATGATTCTAGGGACAGAATCCTTTTAAGGGGGGAAAGATGTGACAAACGAGATTTTATAATTTAATTTTAAATATTTATTGAATTAAAAAAATATTTTTTGATGAATTAATTATTAGATTAAATAATTAATTGATGAAGTTGTGGTAGATTAATTTAATTATGTGTTATATTTATTAAATTAATGTGGAGAATTTTATTATTCGATGTATGTTTTTACGTGAGCTTATTGAATTAAAAGAAATATTTAATAAGCCTAATGTTATTTTAAATAATTTAATAATTAATTAGAAATCTAATAATTTGACATTGTTAATAAATGAGAATTTAAATATTTGACTGTGTGAATTAATGAGAAATCATTATATGTTATTTAAAATGAATTAAATTAGATGTTTGATTTACTATCTGATTAGGTGTGACATAATTTAAACTATAATGTAAGAGATTTATACAATTAATTAGTTTTGAAACTTATTATTACTAGCCAAACAAAGCCCTAAAGGGAGTTGATAACAGTTACCCATGATTGGGTAACTGACCTCAACGCGTCAGTTGCTTCATTTATTAAACGTCTTCTTCTTCTTCATTTTTCTAAGTTTAACAAGGAAATCAGAGAGAGAGAATTAAGAATTTTGAGAGAAAGGGTTCTGTAATTCCAAAATATTTCTCAGTGGTTAGCAAGTAATTTCAAAGCACCAAGAAGGTATTTTTCCATAATCTTATATGTTTTAAATCGTGATACTAAAGTCTGTGTTCTTCTATTTCACTGTAAATATAAAGTTTTTACAAAATTCTGTAGTAGTTATATAACTGAACTATGGTGTTTTATGGGTGTATGATGTTCGAAGTAGTGTTTAAACATGAAAGGTTATGTTAATTTTGTTTAAAAGGAAGAAAACTATTTTTCAGTATATGTTCCGGTACATGGCTATTAACAGTCAAAATATTCGTTAGTTTGGTTATTAAGAAGATCAAAATCAGTAAATTGTTGGTAGCTAATTGGGAAATTAAAACTGTGAACATGTTAATTCTGTTGTTAAGAAGTTCAGAGAATCGTAGTTAAAGTAAACCAATTGGTGGTTATTAGAATTTATAGTGTTTACTGTGTTAAAATATGTCAACTATAGAGTTTTAATATTTAAATTGTGCTTTCAAAATTTAAGATTTCTAGAATTATTCGTTGGTAATTCGTATATGCATTATTAAGTAATGTGTATGTGTAATTTTCATAAGTTATACATGTTAATTAGTGTTAGAAATTAAGTTATAGATAGAAATTAGTTGTTCTGTTCTCCTATGGTTGGGTTCTGCAAGTTTCGACGCCCTAGCGCCGAAATTCGCGCCCCAGCGCCAACAATTCGTACCCCACGCTAAAATTCGTGACCCAACGCTAATTTGGCACCCCTGCACCACTAGATATCTTAGTTCTCACGCCCCAGCGCCGGATTTGTAGTCTGAGTCGGAGAGTTTTGACCTCCTATAGTAAAATGGTCATAACTTTTTCATATGAACTCTGATTGAGGTGATCCAAGATGATCTGGAACGAAGACAAATAGACCTACAACTTTTATTCTTTAATTTTTTCAATTTGAGGTAATTAGGAAGGGTCAAAATGGTCATCTTTAGAACTATTGTGTTTTCGGGGGCAATCGGAGGGCGTTGGGCATGCACATATGCTAGTATAGTGCTTCTGACGATAAAAGATGTTATTATAAGTTGTAAAACATGAATGTTAGTAAATATAATGATGCCTAACATTAACAAATAATGTATTAGATATGCTATAGAAGCATAGTAAGCATACACAAGAGAGGCAAATCGGGCGTGTGACGAATGAACGTCGAAACACCGTGCCAAGTGTTAATGAACTTAAAAAGTATTTTCATTCACTAGAAATGAATATTATAAGATATGGAATGGATTTAGTATAAAACCAATAAGTAGTCCTAGCAAGACTTATGCACTTGAATGAACTGCGAATATGAAATACAGTGAGATATATGTTGAAAGTTAACACAATTAAGTTGAACATTGTGTATTTATGATAGGAAGGGTTATGAGACGTAGAGTAGAGTTTACATTACAATTACTATGTGTTGTTATGTGACAAATAAATGATGTGTATGATTATATAATTGCGTAGGGCACGTGAAGTGCAGATAGCTGTAAGCTGTTAAACTGTTATTGGTAAACAACGATCAAGGCAAGTCTTTCGGTTCCTATTTTCTACGTGGACTTGATGAACTATTTTAAATTTCATGACATGTGATATGTGTTATAAGCAAGCATAATATATTATACATATTGTGTCATGAAATGTTAAAGTCAATCTATGACTACAGTGTTTTTGTTAAATAATGATGATTGAGTAAGGAACTCAATCCTTATATTTGCTATGTGAATTAAAAGCATGTATGCCATGTTACTTTAATTATTATGAGATGTATGTTGATCATATTATTATGTGTTATGTGATGCATGAAAATGTTAGATTTTGCTGGGCTGTCGAGCTCACTCTTGCAAATAACCACTTTTACAGGTCAGGATTTTAAGGTAAGGATATGTGCTAAGTGAGATATAGAGATCTATATTCACGAAGATTACTTATGTTTTATGGGAAACGTATTTAAGATTTTGAATGTAACATGTTGCTGAGTTATAAGTTGAGATATTCAGTGTATATGGATATCTATTTATGATGTAAGTCTTTGTATAGTCATTTTGTTGTAACAATTCATGATATATGTTTGAATAGAAGAGATCTAATGTAAAGGTTACGATTTAGGGCAATAAAGAAAGAAATGTACAAAAGTTTTAAATATTTCGCAATTTTAGTGATTTTTAATATCGAATAATGATGTAAAATTTGAGGTTGAATGTATGGTTAATGACCGAAGTTGAGATTTAAATTGTATGGATTTTGGGGTCGTTACATCCCGCATGGAGATGCTTCGTGGTGGTTGATCATGTCTATGCATATATATTTACAGCTTTTATATATATAACTGCTTACTACTTTCGTACAAATTGCGTTAATATGTGAGCCTAGAAATCATGTTATCACAGATTCATTCTACTGAATCTAGATTCGATTTCCGTGATGGACATTTTCAGTTGTAAGCAACCTATAAATTTATTCACAGTGTTTAGATTTCCTCAGATGATTTTTATATCAATGGAAGTGTAAAAGGTCTCATTTACTATTGAGCATCAGGGTTTGAAAAACCTCTTTCATAAAACTTCACTGCTATATCTTGTTTAAAACTGAATTTTTACACAAATTCAAACCCTTTGCATATAGGTGTAAACGAGGCCTTGCACTACTTCAAAATAACAACACATTGACCCACACACACACATATTCATATAACAGTTTCTTGAAAAGTGGCGGTCACCATGGCAACACGGATGTCAAGGGGTGCCTAACACCTTCCCTCCGCATAAGCAAGTCCCCGGACCCTAATGAATCTCGATTTCAAAGACCCGTTTAGCAGTGTCACATCACTGGGTCAATGTGCAAACCTTTTCTCGGCTGTGTTGGTACAACCAGTTAAAAAACTAACTGGCGACTCTTATAGTCTAATCGTCGACATATACATGTCGGACCTTTTTCGCTTGTCTTTTCAAACAAATCTCACCTAACATGAGAACACAAAAGAACAAGAATAGAAAAGGGACAAATAAAAATCCCGACGTCGATAGGTGGCGACTCTGCTGGGGACACCAGTAAGAGGACTTAAGCCGCTATTACAAGCTTTTTAAAACTATTATATGCTTGTGTGTGGATATTGCATTTACATTTGATGAATGTGTACAAATGCATTTTTACTGCACTGCAATATATCTGTCTGTGATATTAGTGCTTCGCATATGTCATCATTTTCATAAACGGTGAGACACGTTGTATGTGATTGTATGCTGTGTGGTTCCTCCACTAGGAGGCTATCCTGTTGGTGTTTGATTACTGGACTTGTAGGAAGACTAATTCTAATGAGGCTCAGGAAAGGCACCACCGAAATTCGCTCCAGTTGAAAAGACCGGATTAACTTCCCGTTGAGTAAATTACGATGATTTGGGAACCTTCATGCCAAAAAGCCGTGAGAGTAACCTAAGATAGGTCAGCCTCTGATAAACCAAACGCGTAGGAAAGTCTCTTCATGTTTTCTCATTTCAAATTACTCGTAAGGTCAATTACTTGTAATTTCATTCCATATTCATCTCCATGTAATGAGAAATATGAAGAAATATGTGCACACGCATATTTTTTAAATTAACATGCTATCCTGTATTACAAACAGCTAACATCCGTTTTGCAGGATAATAATCCTAAAACGGACACATCACATAGCATGTAAACATTTACACAATCCCTAAGACTAAACTATGCAAGTTTTGTCGCAGGGAAGCAATCAGACCTATTACCCGTTCAAAGTCCGAAAAGGCCGCGGGCCTACAGCCAATCATATCTTCATCTGACCAATCTAATCCAGTTTGTCACAAAGAATTTGACGGATTAAGTAGACAAATCACAGATTTGGTTGTTCTACTTAAATAACTACATCAGTCTACTCAAGGTACGAAGATACCCATACATGCTGAATCCTCTACACAAGGAGGAACTAAAGGTTCGGTAAAAACAGATCCGGAACTACAATTTTACCACAGACAAAAATCCTGAAAACACCCATCTCAAAAGAGATCTAGACACCGGTGACATCAGGAAAAAGGTCCTTCAAATGGAAGAAACCCTTCGTTCTATCAAAGGAACTGGAGCACATGGGAGTGTCTCATATGCTGACCTTTGTATATTCCCTGGTGTTCATTATCCAGAAAAGTTTAAAACTCCTAACTTTGAAAAGTATGATGGATTAGGAGATCCTTACACATATTTAAAGATGTTCATTGGAGAACTTGGATCTTATGCAGAAGATGAGAACCTCAGAATGCAGCTGTTCCAAAAGAGTCTGACTGGAGAAGCCCGTTCGTGGTATACCAGATTAGACAATTCAAAGATCCATAGTTGGGAAGAACTAGCTCATGCCTTCTCACACAATACAGCTTCCAGTCTCAGATGGCTCCTGATCGGTACCAGATTACTAAGGTCAAGAAATAGTCCAATTAGTCTTTCAGAGAGTATGCTCAAAGGTGGAGGCGCCTTGCTGTTCAAGTGATTCCTTCTATGACAAAGTCAAAAATGGTCATGACTTTTATCGACGTACAAGAAGCTCCTTTCTATGAGAGAGTATTAGCTGGCATTGGTAAACTATTTATTGAAATGATCAAACATGGAGAGATGGCTGAGATGGGATTGAAGTCAGAAAAGATTCAAGACATAACTACTCTTAAAGCTGTTGCTGAACACATCCAGGCCAGAACTTATGGAAACAACCCCCGAAGGGTCCATAAAAAGAAAGAGGAGGATGTTTCCTTGATACTCCAAGGTCAAAAGGGCAATCAGAATATGCTTATTCAGAGGAGGAACTACACTCCCTTTCAAGCACAGCCCTTAAACCTTCCATTTCCTAAAGGTGGAGAAGTCAGACACCCTCAAGTGTTCACACCCTTAGGGGACTCGCTCGAGAATATCCTTGCTCTTCTTAGAAAAAAAATCACGCATCTTCTTCCACCGGCCAACCCTAATGGGAAGGGTTTTAATGCTACTCGAAAATGTGCTTATCATGTCGGGGCACCAGGACATGATACTCAAGATTGTTGGGCCTTGAAACACAAGATCCAAGATTTGATAGACAACGGTGAGATCGTGGTCGCCAAGCCAGATCAACCTCACGTACAAGACAACCCTCTTCCTTAACACAAAGAGGAAGAGGTCAGCATGATTAATTGGAGCAGTGGACAGAGTTCCAGTTTTAACTGTGAATCATCTCAGATCATCAAAGACGGTTTTGACAAATGGGATTATGGAAAGTTCCAGTTTATGATGGAACGAAAGATGAAAGCTCTGTGTAAGCAGATTGAGCAATTGGCCGAATTGGTGACCTATTAGCATCAAGTCACATGCCAATTAGTCAGCCATAAGCATGCTAGTTTCCTTCCCTTGGTTATGAATACTCCCTCGTCACCTTCAAGAAATGAAACATTAGAGGACAAAGTGACAAAGAGAGCAACTGCCAAAGCCCATCGGGATTTTGCCAATAAAAGGGAATTTATATATCTGGGCCAACCTATGGAGGAGATACTTCAGATGCTAATCAATGAAGGAAGAATCACTTCCCTTCTACCTCCAATCAATCCCTGTTTAGGATGGTTTAATTCTAATGCAGTATGTCAGTATCACTCCCATTCTCGCGGTCACAGCAAAAAAGAATATTGGGCACTCTGCCACCTTATTCAGAACCTAATTGATAGCGGTGTCCTGCAACTGGCAGACAATGATACTGTGCTATTTGAGAGTGAGAATACTTGTCCTACTAATTGGAAGGGACTAGTAGAAGTTATATCCGCTGAGGCTGATGGGGCTATCAAACCATTCACAATACAAGCAATTCAACTCAAAGGAATCGACAATCATTTGAAAGTGGCTGCACCCAAGCCAATTAACCTACCATTTAGACCACAATATCATGTTATCAGCTTACAAAAAGTCCCTTGGAATTATGGAGAAGCTGAAGGATCCACCTCTCATACATCTGCTGCAGTGTCGAAGGAAAATCCACTGTGTCTTCCCCAACGGTTGATGAAGCATACCATCAAATCAAAGGGGAAAATTCCCATGGAGAAGATTGAAAAATTACTCCGTACTATAGGTCATAATGAAGCTAAGTTGGTTTTAAGCTTAAGAGATTCTCCACATCAAATTTCAATACTGGACTTGGTTTTAACTTCTGAGGATCACAGGAAGATTCTACTGAAGGTTTTGGAAGAAGAATATTTGCCGAAATCAGTGGATGTGGAAAAATTTGAACATCTGGTTGATCACATTTTTAACAATAATGTGATATCTTCACTGATGATGACATACCGCCCGAAGGGATCGGTCATTGCAAGCCGTTACACATTGCAATTTTGTCCTCCAGATCCATGCTAGCTGGAGTTTTGATAGATGGAGGTCCATCTTTGATTATCTGTCCTTACGCTACGTTGGTGAAGATGAACGTCAATCTTAAACGGATCCAAAGCAGCCATATGGTTATTAAAGCTTTTGATGGATCCCACTGGAATTCATTCAGAGAGATTGAGCTGCCAATCGAGATTGGTCCGAATACATTCTGTATATCTTTTCACGTGCTCAAAATAGATACATGATACAACCTGCTTTTGGGGAGATTGTGGATTCACATTGCTGGGATAGTCCTTTCCACTCTTCATCAACAACTTAAATACATTATCAACAATAGCTTAGTCATAGTCAACGCTGAACCGGAATGTCCTCAACATGGTGACATCTAAGGTACGCATTTTTAAATAAAGATTCAAAGCTACATGTGATTATTTCTTCTACACTAACATCTTTTCAAGAAGAAAAACTAGTACGAGTGCTTAGAGAGTTCAAATCAGCTATTAGGTGGACCGTAGCAGATATTAAAGGGATCGGCCCTTCTTTTTGCATGCATAAGATCTTATTGGAAGATGATAGTAAGCCGTCGGTTGAGCAACAAAGAAGACTTAATCCGATAATGAAAGAAGTGGTCAAGAAATAAGTATTGAAATGGCTGGATGCAGGTATAATCTATCCGATTTTAGACAGTTCATGGGTGAGCCCAGTGCAGTGTGTACCGAAAAAGGGTGGTATGACCGTGATTACAAATGATAATAATGAGTTGATTCCAACATGAACAGTGACGGGGTGCAGAGTCTGCATGGATTACCGTAGAATGAACAAAGCTACGAGGAAAGATCACTTCCCACTGCCATTCATTGATCAAATGTTGGATAGACTAGCAGGTCATGAGTATTATTGTCGTCTGGACGGGTATTCAGGCTACAATCAGATTATGATAGCTCCAGAAGACCAGGAAAAGACTACCTTCACCTGTCCATACGACACTTTTGCTTTCAAAAGGATGTCTTTCGGGTTGTGCAATGCTCCAGCCACCTTTCAGAGATGCATGATGGCTATATTTTCAAATATAGTGGAACAGAATGTGGAGGTATTTATGGATGATTTCTCAGTCTTCAGGGACTTGTTTGATTTTTTTCTTGAGATTTTGGTGATGGTTTTGAAGAGGTGTGTTGAGACAAATTTAGTGCTAAACTAGGAAAAGTGACATTTCATGGTACAAGAAGGAATCATACTACGACACAAAGTTTTGAAGAAGGGACTCGAGGTGGATAGGGCAAAGCTAGAAACTATAGAGAACTTGCCACCACCTACATCAGTAAAAGGTGTTCATAATTTTTTGGGACATGCAAGTTTCTACCGCAGATTCATCAAGGACTTCTCCAAGATAACAAAACCATTATGCAGTTTATTGGAGAAGGATGTACAGTTTAATTTTGATGAAGCTTGCGTGTCGGCATTTGAGCACTTAAAGGGGAAATTAACGTCAGCACCAGTTATTACTGCACCAGATTGGGATTTGCCATTTGAGCTGATGTCTGATGCCAGTGATTACGCCGTAGGGGTTGTTTTGGGGCAGAGGAAGGAAAAGACGTTTCAGGTGATATATTATGCCAGCAAGATCCTTACAGATGCACAGTTGAACTACACCACCACAGAGCAAGAGTTATTGGCAATGGTGTACGCCTTTGACAAATTTCTAGCATAACAGATTAGCACAAAGGTGATAGTGTACACGGATCACGCGACAATTTGACATTTAGTGGCAAAGAAGGATGGCAACCCTCAGTTGATCAGGTGGATATTATTATTGCTGGAATTTGATTTGGAGATCAAGGACAGAAAGGGCACTGAAAACCAAGTGGCATACCACTTATCTCGACTAGTGAATCCAAAAAGGGAGGCAGACGACAAAGTTGTAATTAATGAATCCTTTCCAGATGAGCAGTTATTTGTGGTGAAAGGGGAAGTGCCATGGTTTGTAGACTATGCGAACTATTTGGTGAGTAAGATGATACCTTCTGACTTGGTGGGTCATCAAAAGAAAAAATTTCTACATGATGTCGAATGGTATATCTGGGATGAGCCTTAATTGTTTAAACAGTGTGCTGATCAAATGATAAGAAGATGTATCCCATATAGCGAGACTGAGGGGATTCTGCAGGATTGTCATTCTTCTGTGTATGGGGGTCACTATGGTGGAGAGCGAAAAGAGGCTACAAGCAGGATTCTACTGGCCGACAATTTTTAAGGATGCATACAGTTTTGTCCAGAGGTGTGATAGATGTCAGAGAGTGGGGAACATCTCAAAAAGAAATGAAATGTCGTTGAATACGATCCTCAAAGTAGAAATTTTTGATGTGTGGGGGATTGATTTCATGGGCCCTTTTGTTTCTTCTTGCGGAAATCACTACAGCTTGCTCGCAGTGGATTATGTGTCAAAATGGGTAGAAGTGGTAGCTCTTCCGACAAATGATGCCAAGATAGTCATTAGGTTTTTACACAGAAGTATCTTCACTAGGTTTGGGACTCCAAGGGCCATCATCAGCGACGAAGGCAGTCATTTCTGCAACAGGTAGTTTACAGCTTTATTGGCTAAGTATGGGGTGAACCATCGCATTGCTATAGCTTATCACCCACAAACGAATGGCCAAGCTGAGGTGTCAAATCGAGAAGTCAAAAGAATCCTTGAAATAGTTGTGAATAGCATGAGGAATGACAGGTCGTTAAAGATGGATGATGCAGTGTAGGCATATAGAACTGTATACAAAACTCCGTTGGGCATGTCACCTTTCCAGCTCGTGTATGGAAAAGCCTGTCACCTTCCTATGGAGTTAGAGCATAAGGCATACTGGGCAATTCGGAAGCTCAATTTTGATTTAAAAGCTACAGGGAAGAAACGCCTACTCTAACTCAATGAGTTGGATGAATTCAGATTACAGGAATATGAGAATTCAAAGCTGTGCAAGGAGAAGGTGAAGAAATGTCATGATCGAAAGATCATAGAGAGAACATTTGAACCGGGAGAAAGAGTTTTGGTTTTTAACTCCAGACTTATACTTTTTTCCCGAGAAGCTGAAATCAAGATGGTTAGGGCCATTTACAGTGATGACTGTCTTCCCACATGGTGCAATAGAAGTGTTCGATAAGTTCCCGAATCAGCCTTTTAAGGTGAATGGACAGCGATTGAAGCATTACTTTGGTGGCGAGGTGAACAGACAAAAAGTCACCTCAATTCTTTCTTCGACATGAGATTCAGAGACAGTCAAGCTAATTGACTATAACTTAGCACTGGATGGGAGGCAACCCATTATTTCTATCTCTACTTTTTATTTATTCAGTTTAGGTTATTTTTGTTAAGTCATCTTTATTTTTAATTGTGATAGATTATTTTGTTTTACATAACTGAGTGTGTAGTTATATCTGAATTGGACTGTGTTTGAGTATAGTATAGAGTTTATTTCATCATTTATGCTTATTCCGTAGTTCACACTTTTACATGAGTAATTGATGTCTGTATAGGTACATTGGACTGAAGTTAGTACTGTAGTGCAGTATTGTAACAGAAAGTTGGCAGTACCGGATACAGGGATGCGCGGCCGTGCAGTGCATTGCTGAATAAATCGCGTGCCCACACTACAAGCAATACTGTACAGAAAATGGTACTCGCACGCCCGCGCCTCATCTTCATGTCGAACTTGCCCGGCCGCGAACGACACTGGTTTGAGAAAAAAATTGTTTAAGTTTAAAACAGGTGTTTATCAATTGACATAACAGAAGGCGTATGCCCTTGCTCTCCTCCACACGCACGTCTCTTCATCTCTAGGCAGTTACAACTTGAAGCCATACATCTCTCATCCCCTACATGATTAATTGCTATGCTATAAAACCTAGGGTTTCAGATTGGGCGTGCAAATCAAGTTGGGAGTCATCAGTTCATCAACAAGTGTTCATCTTCAACAGTCTACGCAATGGGACCCAAACAAGCTCGCTCTGTTTCTTCTTCATCATCGTCTTCCTCTAGCAGTCAAGGGGAGGATGTTGTGGATCATACCAAATTTCTGAATCTGGAAGCACAAATGGAGTATTATAGAATCGTGGCAAAGACGTTTGTGAAGGAAAGGGGATTCAGACAGGAGAAACAGGATGGTCAGTTATGGAATATGATTCAAGAAAGTGGATGGTTTGGATTGACTGCCACTCCTATGCTTGCCCTCATGGGCATTGTTCGAGAATTCTATGTGAATGAAAAAGATACAATAAGTGGTCTATCTGTGGTTCGAGGATTTCAAATAGATTACAGACCACCAGCAATTAGGGCAGTGTTCAGGATACTTGACACACCACCAACTGGGTTTGATAATTGGGTAGAAGGTGCACATTTGGAAACGGATCTGGAGGTGGTCATTACTGAGTTGTGCATTCCAGGAATGAAGTGGACTTATAAGGCCGGCACGAATCAGCCTCGCATATTCCCAGCCTCAGCCTTGAATCGGTATGCTAAAGCGTGGAATTTGTGCATATGTTGTGACAACCCCAAATCTTGGTATTTCATTACCTCAAGATTTGGTGTTCACTTAATTAAATCATTCATATCTAACTACCCAATCATAATAAGAATTGAATAATAAACCTTCCCTTAAGGGATTACACAAACGAAATCTCCCAGGTTATCTAACCTTTAATTACAATCATTCAAATGTGGAAATTAAATAAACACTTCATTACATCAATCAAATTAAAGTCTAGTAAATAATTGTCAACATATTACAAGTTTTCAGTACTTGATCATCTTTCCATTTCCTTTACTAGTGCTAGGTACATCTACCTTCTCATCTTTAACTGTAATAGTTATATAAGCAAGAGTGAGCAAACAAAGCTCACTTGAAATAACAATGAAGAAAATCTTACAACATTTGCCAACTAATAGGCTCAATAGAACTGAACAATATGTTCTATTAACATTCTGAAATATACAACTGAGGGTCTAATGACCACGAACCATGTCCACAGTTATAAGTAATCTTTCAACTTTAACTTTAACAGTTATAAGACTATAAGGACTCCACGTACATAGGGGGATCAGCCCTTCGTACAATGTATTGTGCACAAACATTTCAATGCTAAGTGTAAACCTCTTATAAAAGAGTTCTTCATTTCAGTATTTGAATACAAGTCCGCACCAAAGTAGGTTTGCTTTGGATACATTACAAAGTGATTTAGAGTTCAACGGTCATCAACTAAGGATTAGTTGAATAAAAAAGAATTAATTGTACTCTATGGAATAATCATAACTGAATCGATATTTGTAACTTAATATCATGCTTTAGGAATAATCTAATAGCATAAACACTGAATAATCATAACATAATTTGCTTGAAACATATAAAGTCAAGGCTATTGAGAATTGAATACTAAGCATGCAAAGTGAATAGTAATTTGAACGATAAGGTTGTTCAACACTAGAATATTAAAATATAGCGATTCGCATGCTAAATAACAAGTTACATATTAAAGAAACTTGCTCAATATTAAAGTATAAGATTTAGAATACTTGTATCCCCATGAACAACTAGATATAAGGACTTTCTCAATAATAAACAATCTAGCTCTACGAAAGTGTAGAGTTAGCAACTTGCGTAATTGTAATTGAATTAAAAGCAATAACGTACTCAACGAAATTAAACTTGCACAACGAAGTGTTAGAGTTAGAAAACTTGCTCAATGTAAAAAGAGAAGTTTAGAAAACTTGCTCAAAGAAAATTTAAGCACGTGCACAATTATAAGAGTAGAGTTAGAGAACTTGCCTTATGCGTAGATTAAACCGTTATAATCCAAATCACAATATATTATATACATATGATATCATAACGTTATCAGTCATTATCAATTCTACATCACGTATAGTTTAAATGTCTAACCATGTAATAAAATTATATTCCTAAACGATAATAAACTCGTTAGGTATTAACACAATGTTTGTTCAACACATTATAATACTAAAATAACAGAATTATTTGGTCATATAGCATTACAACTAAAAATTTTAGACTTCTGTGCAAGACAAAAGTCATTTCTGAGCATTCTGCTAAGTGGCACCGCGGCGCCACAGTTTGAACCGTGGGTCGCGCTGCGGCGCTGAGGTGGCGCTTTAGTGCGAGTGTTATACAGGGACTCGGCGCTGCGGCAACAGGTCTGGCGCTCCAGCGCTGACTTCGGCGCTACGGCGCGAAGTCTAGTTGGGGCGCTGATTTTGGCGCTAAGGCGCGAGATTTGACACTGGAGCGTGGATTTTGGCGCTAAGGCGCGAGATTTGACACTGGAGCGTGGATTTTGGCGCTGGGGCGTCGAAACTCACAGAACCAAACCACAAAATAGAACAAAGCAACTGTCTAACTTTTTAACAATAATTAACACCAATTAACATGTACGACTTCACGTAAATTACACATGAATGTTTAAAAATCATCCATATACCAACGACCAACCATTAAACAACGATTTTAGAAAACTTAATCCTTGAAACTATATTTTAAAACTCAAACTCCATTACTAACAGTTGATAATCACAATGAACATTCCAAGTCTGTAAAAATCCAATTTGATTCCTTTAAAACACAACATACCCACATATAAACCAATTTAACATATATAGTTCAATTTCTCAATTAGCATACACTAATTTTTGTTATCATACACGATCACAGTTCATGTATAAATATATTTACTGTAAAACAAATTTTCCTTTTTCTTATACACTTAATCTAGCATACAATCTTAAGCATACAATCACATATGTTAATATAACAATTACAGTTACACGTACACATAATATCATGCGAAATTATAAAAACATAGTTCTACAGAAATTTTGATAAAAATATTATACTCAGTGATATTCACGAAAACAGAGAATACCAAGTTCATAGGAAATTGGCTTAAAACATATCTATTTACATATATTAAGGTCAGAGAAACATACCTTTTGTTGCTTTAGAAAACTTTGTTATTCACTGTCAAAAGCTAGATAATCTCAGAACTTTCCTCTCTCTCTGGCTCTCTCTCACACTATCTCTTAAATCTTTCTCAGACAACTTCTATTTTCATTAGGCTTAAGTCAAAACAATACACGTAATTTAAAAATAAAAGCCAACGTATGTTTTTAAAACGCATAAAACCGATGCCACACTTATTACCCTAATAATATATATTAGTTACCAAATATATATATATATATATATATATATATATATATATATATATATATATATATATATATATATATATATATATATATTTATTTAACCAGTGATTTAAATTCAAAAGAAGTTCAAAAGCCATAAGGCTTTGTTTGGCAAACCATTTAAAAATTAAAGGATTAATATACTTAAACCTTCCATTTAAAAATTAAAGGATTAATATACTTAAACCTTATTTGGCAAAACTAAATTAAAATTACTTTAATTTATTTTAATAACTCTTTATAACATAGCTATTTGTCATACTTTATTTAATAACAATTTATTAAATAATTCACTTAATCACATAACTCAATCCACATAACACATTAATTATTTAACAAATAAATAATTAACTAAATTAAATTAATCAAATTGAATAATTATTTATCCAATAATACACACATCCAATAAATATTTATATAAATCAATAAATATTTATAATTTACATTTAAAATTCTAATATTATGGAATGTTACATCATTTCCCTCATAAATGGATTTTGTCCCCATAATCACAACTCAAACAACACATTCGTTACATTCTTCCCTACTTAAAAAGATTCTGTCCCCAGAATTGAAGATACAGATTAAACAAATAACTCAGGGTACTCTTTCAACATTTTCTCTTCGAGTTCCCACGTAGCTTCTTCGACATTGTGGTTCCTCCATATCACCTTCACAAAAGGTATCACTTTATTCTTGAGCACTTGTTCTTTCCTGTCTACTATCTAGATAGAAATCTCTTCATAAGAAAAATCTTTCTCGAACTGCAATAGTTCATACTCAATCACGTGTTTGTAATCGGGTTTATATGGACGTAACACCGAAATATGAAAAATATTGTGAATGTTTTCCGACTCTGGAGGTAGAGCTACCTCGTAAGCCACCTCTCCAACTCTTCGCAGCACCTCGAAGGGTCCAATAAACCT
This sequence comes from Panax notoginseng, assembly GCA_016801055.1. Lineage (NCBI taxonomy): Eukaryota > Viridiplantae > Streptophyta > Magnoliopsida > Apiales > Araliaceae > Panax > Panax notoginseng. Next base: position 63,978,192 of record CM029015.1, on the reverse strand, counting down.
CGGGCTTAGCTTTCCCTTCTTACCGAAGTGAATTTTCCCCTTCCAAGGAGAAACTTTTAGGAATATATAATTTCCTACGTCGAATGCACAATCTTGTCTACGTTGTTCATCATACTTCTTCTATCGGTCTTGAGCTGCTTCTAGTCTTTTCCTGATGAGTTTGATAACGTCAGCAGTTTGTTGTACCAGTTCTGGTCCTTACAGTTAACGTTCACTGACTTCATCCCAGCACAATGGAGTTCTGCACTTTCTGCTGTATAATGCTTCGTAAGGTGGCATGCCGATGCTTGCGTGGTAACTGTTATTGTAGGCAAATTCCACAAATGGTAAATGTTCTTCCCAGCTTCCTTTGAAATCCATGATGCATGCTCTCAGCATATATTCCAATGTCTGGATCGTTCTTTCGCTTTGGCCATCTGTTTGCGGATGATATGTCGTACTCATTCGCAATTGTGTTCACATACATTCTTGTAGTCTCTTCCAGAAATTTGATGTGAACCTCGGATCTCTATCTGACACAATTAACATTGGAACTCCATGTCTCGACACGATCTCTTTAACATATAACTTTGCCAGCTGATCAAGATTAAATCTAATCTTTATTGGCAAAAAGTGTGCAGATTTTGTCAGTCTGTCCACTATCACCCATATCACGTCGTATCCTTTCTAAGTTATTGGAAGACTTACCACAAAATCCATTGTGATATGCTCCCATTTCCATTCCGGTATTTCCAATGGTTGAAGTAATCCGCTTGATCGTTGATGCTCGACCTTCACTTTCTGACATGTCAAGCACTTTGCAACGCATTCTGTAACATCTCTTTTCATGTTCGGCCACCAGGAATGACGTCGCAAATCTTGATACATTTTGGTACTTCCTGGATGAATCGAGTATCTTGAGCTATGAGCTTCTGTCAAGATGTCTTTTTAATATCTTGTACTACTAGAACCCAAATTCGTCCCTCGAATCTTAGTATTCCCTCAGTATCGACCTTGTACTTCAATTCTTTACCTTCGGCAACGCTTTCCTTTATTTTTCTACATTCTTCATCCTATAGTTATGCGTTCTTCACCTTGTCCACCAAAGTTGGACTAGCTTCTATCTGGTACAATTTTTCATTGGATTCTTCTGGAAATTTGATTTCTAGCTCTAGCCTTGCCATTGCTGAAATGAGCTCCTCCTTATCAGTTAACAACATCAACTTTTCTCTGCCTTTCCTAATCAAGGCATCTGCAACCACGTTAGCTTTGCCCGGATGATAAAAGATCTCACAATCGTAACCCTTTATTAATTCCATCCATCTCCTTTGCCGCATGTTCAGGTCTTTTGGTGTGAATATATACTTCAGACTTTTATGGTCTGCGTTGATCTCACATTTTTCTCCATAGAGATAATGTCTCCATATTTTCAGAGCAAATACTACTGCCGCCAACTCTAAATCATGAGTCGGATACCCTTTCTCATAGTCTTTCAGTTGCCTTGATGCATACGTAATAACCTTGTCGTTCTCTATAAGGACACAACCCAATCCTTTGTGTGAAGCATCACTTTACACCATAAAGTTTTCTGTATTATCTGGTAGTGACAACACAGGTGCCACACTTAACTTCTTTTTCAGTTCTTGAAAACTTTCCTCACACTTTTCCATCCAAAACAAATTTTATAGATTTTCTCGTCAAATTTTATAGATTTTATAAATTTTATAGGTTTACACACTTCTTTTGGCAGTCAATAATCGCTCCATAATTGAATAGCCAATCCATTCCTAATATTACGTCAAACTCTCTGAGTTTTATCGGAATTAAATCTACCATCATGATATTCCCCTTAATATTCACCCTACAATTCTTGTATACGAACCTAACAGGAATCACTTCCCTATTCGCAATTTCTGTGTTTAAAGGAAAATTCAGCTCTTCTCTAGATATTTATAACTTCTTAGCAAATTCATCAGATATAAACGAGCAAGTAGCACCCGAATCAAATAATACATATGCATTTATATCATTGATTTGGATAATACCTGACACGACATCTTTTGATTGCACCGCGTCCTGCACCATCTTGTTAAAGGTTCTGGATGTGGGCTTATTTATTGATGTCGATCCAGGAATAGTCAGTGCACCTCCACTAGCATTTCCCTTGCTTCCAGCTGTCTCACCCGACTTCTTCTTTGGACATTCGCAAGAAAAGTGATCCTTTGACCCGCAGGTGTAGCAAACATTCTTTTTGGGTTGATTACAATTTGGGGCGATGTGACCCTCCTGGCCACAGTTGAAGCATACTCGTTTCCCCATTAACCATACACCCTTGTGAAACTTTCCGCATGTGGCACATACTTCGAACTTCTTCTTTTGCTGGCTTCTTTGCTGATTTCTAGCTCCCCCATTCGCATTCCACTTCTCTTTCAAATTGTTGCCATTTCTGCCGTTACTACCACCACTCTTAGCTTCACCTTCACTTTTCTTTTTCCCCTGCTCTTGATTGTGTTTTGTTACAGCCTCGCCTCCACTCTCAGCGAGAATCGCCTTCTCCATCACTGCTGCAATTGTCTTCAACTGGAACAGGGACCCTACTGTACAACCAAGGCTTCAGTCCCTGTTCAAGCCTCTTTGTCTTGCGTTCATCTGTGCTGACTTGATATGGCGCAAACCTCGCTAACTCGTTGAATTTCGCAGCATACTCAGATACTGTCATCGTTCCCTACTTCAGTTCCAAAAACTGAACCTCTAACTGACTCTTCGAACTCTCTGGAAAATAGGTCTCGAAGAATAACTCCTTAAACCTATCCCAGGTCATCACTCCTTGTCCTTCCCGGGTTTTATTGGCCTGCCACCAATAACTAGCTTTTGCTTTCAACATGAACGTTGCAAAAGTAGTCTTCTGTTCACCCCCTACCCTAGCGACTTAAAATACTTTCTCTATTTCCATAATTCAGGTCTGTGCCTCGACTGGATTCATGGACCCACAGAATTTAGGTGGTCCAACCGCCTTAAACTCCTTAAACGTTGTGCCTTGGTTTTGTGGTTGATTCTGCAGTTGATTCTACAGTGCACCTGTCAGTAACGTCACCAGCTGCTGAACATGGTTAACTTCAGCATTATTGTTGTTGGTTCCTTCAGTGGTTCTCTGTCGGGGTGGTTGACGTCTTGGAGGCATTTTCTGTTAAAAATACAGTCATTAGATTATTACTCAACTCTTTTAAGTAATTTTTTTTCTTAACTTACCCCCAAAGAAGTAATAATCACATAACACATAGCACTTTGGAATAATAAGATAAATAACTTTTATTCACTCATAATTTCTTTGGAAAACACCACAATAATATCATCACTGCTATTTACATTATTTTTCTGAACTACTAAAGCTTCAGGACATCATCATCATATCCCACAGGTTACATGACACTGGGGACTTACACATTATTTATCATATCATATATCTTATATCAAGTACATTCCCTATGATGTCCTATTAAGATACTGTATAACTTTTCGACGCTCTTCTTCCATAACCCGGAACATTGTTCGACGATTTAACACGTACGATGGCAGAGTCTCGAACTGAATTGGATAACCCATGACCCGATCTTGAGCTCGATTGATCATGGTATTTAATACATTATCCATCTCCTCCATCTTCATCCTCTTTGATTGCGCATCTCTTACTGTTATTCCGGTTCGTTGATAAGCTTCTTCGTATGCGTCTTCAGCTCTTGCTCTCTTAGAAGCTTCTTCCGTCAGTTTGTTCTTCAGTTCTGCGATCACCTCGATCAATTGTTCTTTCTCTCCTTCAGTTTGTACTAGCTTCTCTTTGACATTAGTCAGTCGTTCCTCACGATCCTGGATCTCGTCGTCCTTCTGTGTCATTGCAGTCTATTGTTCAGCTACTATCTCTTGCAACTCCTCGACGGTATCCTGAAGTTCCATATTACAGTCGTAGACTTCATCATATATACAAGCAGCCATTGAGGTTAGTTCTTCCTCCTCATCCTCGTCCTCCCGTGGCAACTCCACGGGATCCTCCTCATCCGTGTCCAAATCATCATCCTCATCTTCAACCACTGTGACTAACGGGGCTGACTCCCGTGGCAGTAGTTGTTCCCAAACAACCTGAATGTCGCGAGGCTCCTCCTTTATAGGCATCTAAGGTCCTTCCTCTCTAGCCTGACTGGATTCTCCGACATTAGTCATCCTGACAAAAAGTTTTAATGTTTTAATTATTAATCATTCTACTCGACACTTACGAGCACATAAGTTATAAACACATAAGCACATAAGTGTGTTATTACTTCTTCCTTAAAACTCGATAAGAGTTATCTCCACTATCTTTTCAAAGGTTACTTCCTAAGGCTTTTCCCCCACCTAAGGTTCATAACCTAAAGCTTCGATACCAACTTGTGACACCCCCAAATCTTGGTACTTCATTACCTCAAGATTCGGTGTTCACTTAATCAAATCATTCATATCTAACTACCCAATCATATTAAGAATTGAATAATAAACCTTCCCTTAAGGGATTACACAAACGAATTCTCCCAGGTTATCTAACCTTTAATTACAATCATTCAAATGTGGAAATTAAATAAACACTTCATTACATCAATCAAATTAAAGTCTAGTAAATAATTGTCAACATATTACAAGTTTTCAGTACTTGATCATCTTTCCATTTCCTTTACTAGTGCTAGGTACATCTACCTTCTCATCTTTAACTGTAATAGTTATATAAGCAAGAGTGAGCAAACAAAGCTCACTTGAAATAACAATGAAGAAAATCTTACAACATTTGCCAACTAATAGGCTCAATAGAACTGAATAATATGTTCTATTAACATTCTGAAATATACAACTGAGGGTCTAATGACCACGAACCATGTCCACAGTTATAAGTAATCTTTCAACTTTAACTTTAACAGTCATAAGACTATAAGGACTCCACGTACTTAGGGGGATCAGCCCTTCGTACAATGTATTGTGCACAAACATTTCAACGCTAAGCGTAAACCTCTTATAAAAGAGTTGTTCATCTCAATATTTGAATACAAGTCCGCACCAAAGTAGGTTTGCTTTGGATACATTACAAGGTAATTTAGAGTTCAACGGTCATCAACTAAGGATTAGTTGAATACAAAAGAACTAACTGTACGCTATGGAATAATCATAACTGAATCGATATTTGTAACTTAATATCATGCTTTAGGAATAATCTAATAGCATAAACACTGAATAATCATAACATAATTTGCTTGAAACATATAAAGTCAAGGCTATTGAGAATTGGATACTAAGCATGCAAAGTGAATAGTAATTTGAACGATAAGGTTGTTCAACACTAGAATATTAAAATATAGTGATTCGCATGCTAAATAACAAGTTACATATTAAAGAAACTTACTCAATATTAAAGTATAAGATTTAGAATACTTGTATCCCCATGAACAACTAGATACAAGGACTTTCTCAATAATAAACAATCTAGCTCTACGAAAGTGTAGAGTTAGCAACTTGCGTAATTGTAATTGAATTAAAAGCAATAACGTACTCAACGAAATTAAACTTGCACAACGAAGTGTTAGAGTTAGAAAACTTGCTCAATGTAAAAAGAGAAGTTTAGAAAACTTGCTCAAAGAAAATTTAAGCCCTTGCACAATTATAAGAGTAGAGTTAGAGAACTTGCCTTGCGCGCAGATTAAACCGTTATAATCCAAATCACAATATATTATATACATATGATATCATACTGTTATCAGTCATTATCAATTCTACATCACGTATGGTTTAAATGTCTAACCATGTAATCAAATTATATTCCTAAACGATAATAAACTCGTTAGGTATTAACACCATGTTCGTTCAACACATTACAATACTAAAATAACAGAATTATTTGGTCATATATCATTACAACAAAAAAAAATTAGACTTCTGTGCAAGACAAAAGTCATTTCTGAGCATTCTGCTATGTGGCACCGCGGCGCCACAGTTTGAACCGTGGGCCGCGCTGCGGTGCTGGGGTGGCACTTCGGCGCGAGTGTTATATAGGACCTCGGCGCTGCAGCGCGAGGTCTGGCACTCCGGCGCTGACTTCGGCGCTGCGGCGCGATGTCTGGCTGGGGCGCTGATTTTGGCACTAAGGCGCGAGATTTGACACTAGAGCGTGGATTTTGGCGCTGGGGCGTCGAAACTCACAGAACCAAACCAGAAAACAGAACAAAGCAACTGTCTAACTTTTTAACAATAATTAACACCAATTAACATGTACGACTTCACGTAAATTACACATGAATGTTTAAAAATCATCCATATACCAACGACCAACCATTAAACAACGATTTTAGAAAACTTAATCCTTGAAACCATATTTTAAAACTCAAACTCCATTACTAACAGTTGATAATCACAATGAACATTGCAAGTCTGTAAAAATCCAATTTGATTCCTTTAAAACACAACATACCCACATATAAACCAATTTAACATATATATTTCAATTTCTCAATTAGCATACACTAATTTTTGTTATCATACACGATCACAGTTCATGTATAAATATATTTACTGTAAAACAAATTTTCCTTTTTCTTGTATACTTAATCCAGCATACAGTCACATATGTTAATATAATAATTACAGTTATACGTACACGTAATATCATACGAAATTATAAAAACATAGTTCTACAGAAATTTTTATAAAAATCTTATACTCAGTGATATTCACGGAAACAGAGAATATCAAGTTCATAGGAAATTAGCTTAAAACATATCTATGTACATATATTAAGGCCAGAGAAACATACCTTTTGTTGCTTTAGAAAACTTTGTTATTCACTGTCAAAAGCTAGATAATCCCAGAACTTTCCTCTCTCTCTGGCTCTCTCTTACACTATCTCTGAAATCTTTCTCAGACAATTTCTATTTTCTTTTGGCTTAAGCCAAAACAATGTACATAATTTAAAAATAAAAGCCAACGTATGTTTTTAAAACGCATAAAACCGACGCCACACTTATTACCCTAATAATATATCAGTTACCAAATATATATATATATATATATATATTATTTAACTAATAATTTAAATTCAAAAGAAATTCAAAAGCCATAAGGCTTTGTTTGGCAAACCATTTAAAAATTAAAAGATTAATATACTTAAACCTTCCATTTAAAAATTAAAGGATTAATACACTTAAACCTTGTTTGGTAAAACTAAATTAAAATTACTTTAATTTATTTTAATAACTCTTTATAACATAGCTATTTGTCATACTTTATTTAATAATAATTTATTAAATAATTCACTTAATCACATAACTCAATCTACATAACACATTAATTATTTAACAAATAAATAATTAACTAAATCAAATTAATCAAATTGAACAATTACTTATCCCATAATAAACACATCCAATAAATATTTATATAAATCAATAAATATTTATAATTTACATTTAAAATTCTAAAATTTTGGAATGTTACATATGTGCTAAGCTCGTTCTGTCGTCTCATCCGCATGAAATCACAACAGAGAGGGCGATCATTCTGTGGGGAATAATCACAGGCAAATACATTGATGTGGGCCACCTGATTCATCAAAATATATTGTGTTATCTACGGGGAAGTACTACAGGGAGTATTCCACATGCGTCTGTTGTAGCTATGTTGTGTGCCCATCAAGGATGCCATTGGGACAATGAGCAGATGCAGAACCCGAGCCATGATATCACTCATGGAACCATTGCAAAATTTGAGGATTGGGTAGGAGGTGCACCGCACCCGCGAGGAAAAGGCTTTATCATCCAACCCACATTCTCAGTGCCACCACCACCGCAGCTCTCTCAGACAAATGAAGCGGGTCCATCAACCCAAGCTACCGCTGTTCATAGGGATCGGCAGCTTCGAAGGTTGGAGTGCAAGGTCGACGCAATGTACGACAACTTTGCAGCATTTGCTACGGGTCTGACGAGGTCATTAGAGGAGGCATTTGCTCATCCAGGGACAACGCTTTAGTGGCCACAGTTCGGGACGTCCATGCCATATCCCCCACCGGATTCACCACCTGACGAGGGTGGTGCAGCTGGGCATTAGGGGAGTTTTCTCTAACCCTATACCTTCATTCATTGGGGCAATAAATATTATAAGTTTGGGGTTATTGGGGTAGTAGGGTAGTGCATATAGTATCTGCATGTTTAGTTTACAATTTCATGATAGTTAAACAGTTGTATGTTTATGTATGAGATAATAATTACATGTTATATTGTTCTGTTTTTAGTCATTATTGTGTGTGTCAGTTTATGTTAGTTGCATGTCTCACAGTTCTAGCTTTATGGAAATTTTCTCTAGCCTATGATGAAAGTGAATTTTGAAGGATTGTTGAGTATCTTGGATAACTTGAGCTTAGATATAATGTTTCATAATGCTATTTAGATGCTTTCGGTTTGCCCTGCCGTGTTCACAATTGCTTGTAGGCTTAAGAATGATGTGTTGCATTGCTTAATAGAAAATTGGGTTTTAAAAAGAAAAATATGTGGAAAATGGACTTAGACTGTACAAAACATTGATAATCAAACTTTGGGAAAACTTGGGTATGCTATATATATATATAAAAAAATTGTTGATAACGTGGCTAGTCTTATTTTGGGACCCTGGTTACTTAAGTAAGTGCGCCCGTAGGGGTGTCTTAACACCTAGCACCCTAAGGTCTTTTATGGTCTGGGAGTCGTTGGTTGAAAGCTCGCTAAGGGGTAACAGTGTAGCCTAATGAAATGAGGCATTGCACAGTCATTGAAAAAAAAAAGAGAAAAAGAAAAAAATAATAGTAATAAACACCAAGAGAAAGATCGAAAATCGCCTTCGTGAGTAGAAATAAAGCAATTAAGCCCATTGTTGAACCTTAGTTTATTTTGATATGTAGGAACAGTATTTGTTGCATAAGTATACATGAGTCTTGATTTAAACTGTAATTTCTTATTTTGAGCAGTTTAGCATGTGTATTCTTTGCTTAAATCAAGTTTTGGTGAACACAACACAGACAGAGCATCGTTATAGCGTATATAAATTATTTGAGTGTATGATATTATGCCTATAGTTTGGTTTAAATTTGTATTCTCGAATCTGGATAATTTGCTGAGGCATTTTGGACTAAAATTCTGTTATAGCTGGAACAATGTGAGACTAGTTGCATCATGATTTAGTTACATAGCATGTAGTTGCATTTTCAGTGTTTATATAGTATGCATTGCTTGAGGGCAAGCGATAGTTCAAGTTTGGGGGTATTTGATAAGTGGGTTTTATACCTACTTATTGGATATCAATTCACGAGAACTATGCCCATCTCAAGTACACTTTAGTGTGTTTTTAGCTGCATTTTGTTTTGTTTTGCATTGCATATACTGAGAACTCCTTTGGTGTAAAAGTGCAGGAAATGGCATGAGCTCGGCATTGGTAGATGGCATGTGATTAATGTAGGCACAACATGAGGATCAATTGGACAAAAGAAGCTAAGCAGTGGTGAACAAAAGAGCGAAAGTTGCATGTCAAAGCATCAGTAGTTGAATACAGAAGCAGTAGCAGCACCAGAACCTGAGGATTGAAAGTTCAGAAGTCACGCGGCCGTGCGGCTACACAGGCTAACACCCGCGCGCCCACGCGATCACCCGAATTGAGCAAATTTTGAACACGCGCGCCCGCGCAATGATTATGAAGGGACCTCGCTCGCCCGCACGTGACCTCTACGGCTATTAATTAATTTTATTTTAATTTTTAAATTGTAAGATTTTGAGTTGGTTACAACTATTTTGGTGGGTACGCTTTGAGAGATTTCCAATGATGAACCAAGCATATACGTATTATTTTCTACCTCTTCTTTGGATTTCGATCACTGTGGATGAACTATTTTTATGTTGCTGGATATCTGTGAGGATTTGAACGTTACATTTATTTATTGTCCAAGTATTGCTTTGATCCCATAATAACTTTTGGTTCAATCATGAACTAAACTCTATTATGGGATTCTAACGAATTTTAATACGTAGTCTAACTTATGGCCTGATTGCTGGACTGTATGTGTATCATCAGGAATTTCTATCATGGTTGATTTAAATGCATGAATGATTGATCACCATTCATTTTATATACTTGTATGGAGTTGAAAAATAAAATGCAAGTATGGTTTGTAATCATGATAGCATGCGTATATGGGGCTGCTTTGCTTAGCTTTGTATTTTGTGAACCACATAGACATATATTGTTTCACCGTATGAGTTATATATAAGGGCTTATGCTTAAATTCAATATGGCTGCAATTTAACATAAAAATATAGTGATCTTGGTTTTATTGAAGATTACATGATGCCTATTGTATGTGGATGTTATGTAAGTAGGCCATAATACATTGAAAAATGGTTATGTCTGCGTTTGTGCTCTTGGCTAATTTCATATGATATGTGAATAATCTTGCATGACGGTGATAATTAGATGAACTATTAAATGAAGTTAGGATCCCATTATTTCTATATTTGATTTATTACATTTATATTCTTCTTTTAGTTATTATTTGATTTTAGACTAATTCACAATCATAAGCATTAGTTTAAGCATATAAAAATAGTGATTTAGTTGATGCATAATAATTTAATTTAGAATCTTTTCTCCGTGGATCGATACTCGACTTACTTTGTATTGCTTGTTGATGCATGTATGCTTGCATGAATTAGAGCTCTTTTGTTAGAACTAAAAAAGAGGCAACACATGCCACTCACCAGTTTCAATTTTGATGTTGAGCCGGTCAGTTTTCATGCTTTGGAAGTGAGCAACACTCAACGCTATTCCATTGGGACGCCATTTCCCGTACCCAAGATTTCTGCCGAAGTAATGACAGTTACTCAAGAAATGATGTCATTGGGACACCAGCCATGACAAGGGCTGGGTAAAAATAATCAGGGTATTAAGCCCCCAATTCAAGTGTCCAGTCAAACTGGGACAACCAGACTAGGCTATTCTTCCTGTTCTAGTTACAGGAATCCGCATAAGCATAACAAGATTCCTTCAGTTTCAACCGTATGACGATCATTTCCACCTATAAATCCAGAGTCTGCTCAACCTCTGGTAAAGGTGCCAGCCAATGTAATAGCTATGTTATTTCCCAAACTAATATCGGCATACGCATCAATGTCCATGATGAACATACAAACAGATACACCCCAGATGATGATTGCCTAGACATAATGGTCATCATTCGGGAGAAGGAGGATGATGACAGCCCCTCCATCACTACAGTCCACCAAGACTTTGCCCTTACAAATTGGAGCAGCACTCCTTGCATTGGTCGACAAGGGTAAAATGGGCAGGACTTCTTTCTGCCCTGTAGATATCATAACTGCTTACTTTTCTGTATAGTATTAGCAGTTGTTTTGTCCGTACATGCTAACATTTTGTATGATTAAACAGTTTCATATATATTAAGTGAAAGCATATTTTGTTTCAGGACTCTGAACTTAGGTGTGCATGTACTTGCTGATAAGATGCCTCTTCTCCACAAGGATTGTAACTTTGATGAAAAGTTGGACTCAGACTTGATGAAAATATAAGAGGACATTGAGGTGCCTCAGGAGATCAAAGAATGGGTCGAAGACAAACCTAAACCCAACCTTGATCAAACCACCTCCTTCAATCTCGGAACCTTAGAAAGCCCTAAGTTAATCCAGATTGGTTCAGACCTTACCCCAAACCAGAGGAATGACATGGTTACACTACTAACACAATTCTAAGATGTGTTTGCATGGTCTCATGAAGACATGGTGGGTTTGTCCACTGGCATTGTCCTTCATTGCCTTCCCATTAAAGAGGGATTCAAGCCAGTCAAGCAGAAACTCAAGCGATTGAAACCTGAGTGGAGTTTAAAGATGAAAGAAGAAATTGTGAAACAATTTCAAGCTAGTATTATCACGGTGTCCACATATCCTGAATTGATATCCAACATTGTTCCTGTGCCTAAGCTTGGAGGAAAGGTGCGAGTTTGTATGGATTATCGAGATCTAAAATAAAGCTTGCCTTAAAGATAGCTTTCCCGTGCCATTTATCAACATTCTCATTGACAATACTGCTCAATATGGCATGTACTCCTTCGCTGATTATTTTGCGGGGTACCATCAGATCATGGTTGCCGAGGAGGATCATGAGAAAACTGCATTCATCACACCTTGGGGAACCTTTTGCTACAGACGGTTATCTTTCAGCCTCATCAATACCGGAGCTACCTATCAGCGAGCCATGATGACTCTTTTCCATGAGTTAATGCACAAAGAGATAGAGATCTACGTGGATGACATCATTGTCAAATCCCGAAGGAAGGAAGACCACCTAGACCATCTCAGAAAGCTTTTCAACAGGTTGCGTAAGTACAACTTGAAGTTGAATCCAGCCAAGTGTGCCTTTGGCGTTAAATCGGGCAAGTTGCTAGGATTCCTAGTCAGCCACAAAGGGATTGAGCTAGATCGCACCAAAATCTAGGCCATTACGGAAATGTCCATTCCTCAGACAGAGAAGGAAATACGGAGATTTTTGGGAAGAATCAACTTCATTAGCCGGTTCATTTCTCAACTCATAGCAACCTGTGGGCCTATCTTCAAACTGTTAAGGAAAAACTCCTCCATGAAATGGAATGATGAGTGCCAGAAGGCCTTCCTTACAATCAAAGAGCAGCTAGTCCAAGCTCCTGTCTTGGTACCACCCAGGGATGATGTTCCCCTGTTCATGTACCTGTCCATAAGTGACAATGCCATGGGTTGCATGCTGGGTCAAAAAGACGACAGAGGCCGAGAATGAGCTATATATTACCTCAGCAGAAGATTCGGCAGCAGTGAAAACAAGTGCACTCTGATTGAGAAGTCTTGTTATGCTTTAGCATGGGCTTCCATGAGGTTACAGCATTACCTTCATGGGCACACGACCCATCTCATATCCTGCATGGATCCTCTCAAGTATGTGTTCAGCAAGCCCATACTGAATTGTTAACTGTCCAGATGGAAGTTGATTCTGCAACAATTTGACATCGTTTACATGACGCAAAAGTCCATTAAAGGTCAAGGAATCACGGATCAACTAGCCGTCGTACCTTCAGGGGATTTAAAACCCTTGGAAGCATACTTTCCTGATGAAAGGGTAATGGCAATTTAGCAACACCATCAGTACGATACACGCCAAATATGGAACATATATTTCGATGGAGCTGTTAATACGGAAGGTTCTGGAGCTGGAGTAGTTCTAGTATCCAGTACTAGGGAGCAGTATCCTATCGTCGTCAAATTATGGTTTTTCAGCACCAACAACACAGCTGAGTATGAAGGTTGTATCATGGGGCTAAAACTTTCCCATTCAATGGGCATCAGGCGGTTAACTGTCTTTGGGGATTCAGAGTTGGTAGTCAAATAATCCGTGGGAATCTATCAAACCAAAGAGCTACATTTGCTGCCTTACCATCGGCAAGTTTTATAGATGGCTTCGGAGTTTGAAGAGATCTCCTTTCTACACATTCCTCATAATAAGAATGACTTCGCAGACGCACTAGCAACTTTGGCCTCCTTGATTCACATACCTGACAAGGAACTCGTGTCAAGCGTCACATTGGCTCTGCAACAGGCACCAGCCTATGGGAACTATGTTGGAGAAGTATCGAATGAGCTACCTCCCATCCAACAACCTTGGTATGAACATATCAAGGAGTACTTATGAGATGGATCTACACCCGCTGAGGCGAGCCTGACTGAGCAAAGGTAGATTCATCGACTTTCTATGAAATTCTACCTGTGCGGAGATGCACTCTATAAGAGAGATATAGGACTAGGTCTCCTCAGATGCATGGACAAGGATCAAGCTCATAGACTCATGGATGAGGTCCATGGTGGAGTATGTGGTCCACACATGAGCAGCCTTTACTTGTAAAGAAGATCCTCAGAACAGGACATTACTTGCTTTCTCTCAAGGCTGACTGCAACGACCACGTCCGGAGATGTTATCAATGCCAAATTAATGGGAATGCTATCCACGCCCCTCCACGGGAGCTCCACAATATGAGTTCGCCTTGGCCCTTCTCAATGTGGGGAATGGACGTGATCGGGCCCATTGAGCCCAAAGCCAGTAATGGACATCGCTTTATCTTCACCATGATCGATTACTTCACTTAGTGGGTAGAAGCAGCCTCCTTCCCCAGGGTTACCAATGAAGTCATCATTGTTTTCATCAGAAGCAATGTCATTTGTCGATATGGACAACCAGAGGTAATTGTATCAGACAATGCTAAGAATCTCAACAGCAAAATGATGGAGGAGTTATGCAGTAAATTCTACATCAAACATCTTAACTTTGTCATCTACCGTCCAAAGATGAATGGTGTTGTCAAAGAGGCTAACAAAAACATCAAGAAAATCATGCAAAAGATGTTCGCCAACCACAAAGACTGGCCTGACTTATTGCCTCGTACTCTGTTAGCCTACAGAACATCAATAAGCACTTTAACTGGGGCAACCCCTATGCACCAACCTATCGGATGGAAGCAGTGCTCCCCATAGAAGTGGAAATGGAATCCCTCAGAGTGTTGATAGATGCTCAGCTAGATGAAGACCAGTGGATACAAGATAGGTATTACCAATTGTCTCTAATAGACGAAAGGCGAACCACGACTATCTTCTATGGTCAGTTATATTAACAAAGGATCGCCTGATCCTATAACAGAAAAGTCTTGCTACGGCAATTTAAACAACATGACTTGGTTTTGAAGAAGATCATCGACAACCAAGATCAGTCTAAGGGAAAATTCGCTCCTAACTAGGAAGGCCCATTTGTTGTCCATGAGGTATTGACAGGAGGTGCTCTCAGATTGCAGGAAATGGACGGCAATGAATTTCCGCAACTCATTAACTCAGACACTGTGAAATGGTACTATGTCTGAAGTTACCATCAAGCAAACATCCTGGTGTTGGATCATCAGATCACCAGTCATTCCAGTTCTTTAACCCTTCACTACATAGAACTCTTTTTTCCACACTGCGCCCCTTAGGGAAACACACTTTTCAAGCCAGCAGCCTAGTTTTCGGATCATCAGATCCTTTCCTCTCCACTCGGTTTTTTAACCATTACTCAACTTCGGTTATCCCACTAAGGAATGAACCTTTTGCACTTCCAATTTATCTCCAAACATGGGATCAAACTTTTCACACCTGCAGTTTATCCTAAACTTAGGATTAAACTTTCTTCCCCACCACAGTTTGTCCTCCACATAGGATCAAACTTTTCGTTGGCAGCAAATCATCCTGAGAGGAGAACTACGTCGACCTGATCTCCTTGATACACGGGAGTACGTAGGCAACCATTTTATATGGCCCAGTCGTAATAAAAAAAATAACAAAAACACTTCTACACCTTTCTCATTACAAAAACAAAAACAACAAAAACATTCCTACACCATTTCTGCTACATACAGTGTTGAACCTCTTACACTAGGTTCGAACTACGCAGACCTGATCTCCTCTTTAATAGGAGTACGTAGGCAGCCATTTATGGTTCGGTCTAACCCCTTACCAAAACACAAATACTTGTCAACGATACCGGGATCAAACTTCAATCCACCACATTTCATAGACTTCAAACCAAAGGGATGGAATTACCTGACCTCCTCATGTAAACGGGAGACTCGACGACCATCTAGCTGCGGTTGTACCTTGAAGAGCAATACCAATCCATAAGAGATGGAATTAACTAGGCTCCTCCTAAATAGGAGTACTGGAGACCATCTGTGATGCGGTCAATCTCAGAGAGGAAAGCAACACTCCTCTCCACATTTCCATACAGAAACCAGTTCCAAGACACCAAAGATGGTGGGGATACACATAGATCAATGATCCATTATGAACTGTCCAGAGACAACTCAATGTCCATCCAACAAGGAGGAATTCAGAATACATCAAGATCATAAGCCCTGAAGAAGCAGGCAAATATCAAGTAAGTATTCAGGCATATCTAAATGGGAAGTGATCAAAAATGTATTTCCCTGCTATATATAATACTATTTGATATACACAATATAAATTGTACATGACAAAATGGCTAAGCTAGTCTGTGCAGGAAAATACAAGGCTATCTACAGATCGGTATGCATGCGGGCTAGTAGATCTAACATAGCATCTCTCTCGGAAGAAGGAGGTAATGATGTGGTCTCCTGTACAAGGATATCCACACGCGCCAGTAAGTCCGAGCCCATCTGCATGGTGACGCGATGCTCATCTATATACGCACTCATCTCGGCAAGCATACAAGTGGTCATGGATCTCACTGAAGTACTGTCTACAACAGCTACATCCTTATCAGATAGGACAGCATCCCGCTCAACGATCACAGAATCTCTGGCTGATATGGCCTCATCGCGTTCAACAACAGCGGTATCTCTACGAGCTAATGCCTCGTCTCTCTCTAACAGAGTTGGATCTCTCGTATTAAAAGCTGTTAACATCAGGGCTCTAGTCTGATCTCTCTCGAAGGTCATCAAATGAAAACTCTGCTGAAAGTACTGTGTTGAATGCTAGATCACGACAGTAATAGTACTGGGAGAATCTAAGAGAGTTGCTGGCAACCCAATAAATGGCTCCTCCTCGGTGTAAGAATTAATGTCCTCCATGGGCTCTCCATCATCTGAATCATTATCCAGCACTGTGGATACTGCCGCAGCCGATGAAGTCTCTGTCTCCATCCATACAGAATACTCTAGCGAACAACCCGGATGGCTAACAAAAAAGTAGCTATCTCACGCTAATCCCAACAAGCATACACCCGGTTTTGGTCCTCTACTGACAAGTGGCGAGAAGCTAAGCGCTGACCTAACGCCCCATTAAAAGGATGGAAATCCTGGAACTGGTCAAACTGTGACATCACGACCAGTGGGTGGTAGGTAGTCATGCCCCTCAAACCAGATAGAGGGAGATAATCCATGCCTGGAGCATGAGTAATGAAACTGTAGGGCTAACTGAGCCCTGTACACAGCAAGATAGCAAATGGATCTCCAATCCCAGTTAGGAAAACGAACCAAAATGCAGGATCTGTACACTCCGTAGGCTGGAAGGAATACGACATAGGTATCTCATGGGTGAAACAATACCCGTGTCGTCTAAATGTGCCAATCGGTCTCAGGTGTGACATAAATCACACGTATAGCATGACCGAACTACCTGTGAATACCCCTGTAGGGTAAGTCCTGTAGAATGTGGCCGACCTCAATGTCTCTGCCATGATCATCGAAATAATGGTACAACCCTCCCTGTGAGCTCTCACTACCACGATGACACTAATGTCCAACTAGTCCATGTATCGTGGCATATACACGTATGATAATACATACAGCAGTAATACATCTATCCTGGCCAAACGCCACTGGTCCTCTAGTATGGTGAAATCCCTAGAATTCCGAGCATAGCTGTCCTCATAGCCAAATCTATCAATCAAAAAATACTGGGATATCACGTGGCCAAATGTGATCTCATCCTGCATAACTCTCCACCTCAGCCCGGTGAGAGTCATAAACTGTCAGCTCATGTCACCAATGGCCATATGCACGTAAGGTCTGTCAAGTGACAGCATCATCAAACGTGCATACTCCTCCAAAGTCAGAGTCAACTCCTGGGCCCCAAACTGGAAAACCTGCCTCTCCGGTACCCAGTGCTCCAGCATGCCCTCTACAAATCATGTGGGAACCTGAAACATCAAAAGGGACATGGTATGCTACAACAGCTGATCTACGGTCACCCTATCTAGGGGTGACATACTATCATACCAATATCTCAGACGGGATACTACCAATACTGGTGGGGTGTGATCTATGCGGCTGACTGTCGAAAAAGACATCTGTATGGGCCGTATCATAATATCGTCTAGGGGTCAATGCTGAATATCTCTGGACATACATACATATGCATAACATGATACACGCATAACAGATAATAGATGGCAATATGATGTAAGGAATAGAAGATATTACGTACATTTCTAAATACATCATCATCTATATACATCATCTCTGTACAACTAAAACTACAGGGAAATGGGCGAAATACTGCATATTATATACATCATCATCAATATATTATACTGCATATTATACTGCATATTATATACAATATATTATACTGCATATTATATACATCATCATCAATATAAAAACGCTACACGATTGAGTGAAATAGCCTGAAATCCTCGTTTTCCTTGGACCGACTATGGCTTTCATATCAACCATTGGTATTCGCCCGAACACAGGGTACATTATGCCAATGGTCTCGGCTATTACAAGTTACCCTCGGCAATACCTTACGCAGGTCCAATTTCGCCAAATCAGGGTCATCACCCTAATCCTTTCGAGTTTCCCTGGTGGGGGTTATAATGCATGGTAATCTGTCCAAACACAGATTGTGACGCCCCCCAAAATTAGGTATACATCACCCATCTTGGGTCGTCAGATACATAATACAAAATACAAATACAACTTACTAATACAACTGTCGTGTACAATACGACAAAACATAAACTGTGAGTTTGAATACAAATATTATCTTCTAGAGAGTATTCATACTCAAAAGGAGTCCTCATTACATTTATTAACACACCATTACATAGAATAGTGAGGACTACTAACTAATACTATCATTCGGACCATCACTCCGTACCCCGACTTGTCCCAACTACGTTCTCATTTCCTGAAGAGAACAGTGAAAGAAAGGGTGAGCTCAACTAGCCCAGTAAGAAATATTATGACTAAGATAATGCAGAATAAATTATCATTAGCCTTCAACAATGTTAAACTGATAAAATATAATAGACATCAAGTTTAACTGTAGCGGAACAAGAAATCCATTAAAAGAGTCAAGTAGAAAATAAACTCTACTATCTTTTATGATTTAAAAAGTTTTTCAACACTGTAATCGCTGAGACTCAGCTTAATAAAATAATCCACATCAGCGAATCACCCCTACACTACGGCCAAGGATATTCGTGTATTCATTAATGGTCATGATCATGCCAACAACTGTCCATCAATGCACTACGGGCCAATGAGGACTTTTACCACATCATTTGTAACATTACGGTCATGATTATACCGAATAATCCCTGGTCATAATCATACCAAGTCCATCTATGCACTACATGCCACAGATGACTTTCAACATTTTATAAACATGAGGATGATGACAATGATATAAGAATTCAATAAAACAAGTTCAAGAATTAATTTATCCAGGAATTAACAACGTCCAAATTGTCAACATGATACTGCATTGTGGAGTAAAATTCAAGAATGCTTAGAAGAATATTTTCTTGAAAAGATACTGGATGAAACGCAACTATCAAGGATATTCCACAACTTTCATGGAGTATAGAAGTCAAAACTTAACCAACTGAGTACAATAAAGAATGGAATAACAAAAGAAATCACCATGCATGCGATAGACCGCACAGACAGGTTATTCCAATAGAATAATAAATAATGGAACCAGGTCCGGCGTAAACGCACAGACAGGATATTCCGACAGAATAATAAATAATGGAACCAGGTCCGGTGTAAAACACACAGACAGGATATTCCAACAGAATAATAATAAAACGGAACCAGGTCCGGTGTAAAACACACAGACAGGATGTTCCAACAGAATAATAAACGGAACCAGGTCCGGTGTAAAACACACAGACAGGATGTTCCAACAGAATAATAGAAGAATGTCACCAAGTATAGGGTAGACCGCGTATACTGGTTATTCCAACAGAATAATAACAAATGGAATAACAGAAGTTCTCTTCATGAATATAAAAGAAATAATATTCCCTACCTTAAAAGAACTGGATATTGGAAAAGTGATGCAGCAGAATACTTTTATTCTCTCTCTCTTATTCTCTCTATACTTTCTCTCTCTATAGCTTGAATGAATTCGTGAAAAATAATGAAGCCCTAGGCCTCTATTTATAGAAAAACCGAGGGTGGCTCTTGGTCTTAACGAAGGGTCAAATGACTCTTGGTCTTAACGAAGGGTCAAATGACTCTTGGTAATAACGAAGGGTCAAATGACTCTTGGTAATATTGAAGGGACAACTACTATTGACGAAAGTAATTACTATTGACCAAGGTAAATACTATTGACGAAGGTAATTACTATTGACCAAGGTAAATACTATTGACGAAGGTAATTACTATTGACCAAGGTAAATACTATTGACAAAGGTAATTACTATTGACCAAGGTAAATACTATTGACGACGGTAATTACTATTGACGACGGTAATTACTATTGACGAAGAGACTCTTAGATGATGACATATGGCCCCCCATAAAATAACCAAACTTACCACAACGTCTCAATTATTGATTTAATAATATAACATATTATACAGATGATACTATGACAATAATTTAAGAGATATGATGCAGCAATTACTGTAGCAATAATTGAGTATAGCTGAGTGACTTCTCACGTAAGCATCAATAATCAATACCGTGTGCTACTATGCAACCACGCGTATTACTGTACTTTTACTACCAAGTAGTTCAACAGTTTTAACGATTTTAACGGTAACACCTCAGCTGTTATTTTTATAGAAAGATAATTCTGTCGTTTTCTCAATCCGACAATAATTCTATTGTGGGGTCCACCAATGATTGTGCCGTCGTACGAATATTCCCCGACAAAAAGAATATTCTTCGGCCAAATGAATATTTTATAACTTGCTTACTTTGCAAAATTTATAAATATTACCCACAACTATAACATTATATCAAATTAACTTCATAATATTCAAAAATGATATTTATAGAAAATTCATCTTTATTTATAAAAATTGGGGTCTTACACAGATTCCCCAATGGGGGTTACAACGCATGGTCATCTATCCAAAAATAGATACTCGACGGGGGTTACAACGCATATTTTTCGTTGATGCACATGTCAATGAAGGTCAAGCAACCTTGATGTCAGTTCAGCCATTGGCAAGTAAACCCAACGACGCATCAGAAGCCATCCGATGATTGCATCAGTTGATACACATCAATAAAGGTCAAGTAGCCTTGGCATTTATCCCCAGCAGGGAGTTCATCCGTTGGTTCAAACGTCAACGAAGGTTAGGCAACCTTGACAACACATACTATTGGTAGTAAATCCAACGGAACATTGAAATATCCTGGCGATACAAACTAAGAAGGATCAACATCATCAGGGAGGATCGATGATGGAATATATTATACACATCCTCAAACAGACAAAGCTTTATCCCTACAGATTTCTTGTACACAAGAGGCACATCTTCAGAATAAAGTCTGTATCAAGGACTCATGACTTTGGTGATAACCCCAATGTCAACAAACCTACAGATTCCTATTAGTTATGAAACGCACATCCATGATAGTTCATTAGGCTGCTTATTTATTGCCATCCTCGGTAGAAGCAACAGGGAGTCGGTAATCATCCTCAGCATGTGGGAAAACAATCCATATGCATCATACATTTGCATCATATTGTTACACATGACATCATGTTTATCTTGTTTCATTTCAAGTGTCTAGGATTCTTTATCCTATCCATGCCATTACATTGCATGAATATGATAAAGAGGGGCATCTGTAGACACTCAAAATTTTCTGCACACCTGTTACTGACTTTACAGGAGGGCAGATTCGTCTTTCAAAGATAACCCTGGAAGACAGCTCATATCCAGTCCGGATACTACCGGAAGTTCAATCTCAACCCCGAAACACACACCGGGAGAATCAGTTCCAACCTCGGAGATGACCCCGAGGCCTACAGTTCCAATACCAAAAATTCCACCAGAGAAGGTCAATTCATCGCGAAGATAACCCCGAGATATTCAGTCTCAGTCCCGACACCAAGAATAGCAGCGCCAAGCTTGGAGAGAACCCCAAGGAATGTAGTTATAGTTTCGGAGATAACCCCAGAAATGCTTGTTTCAAAGCCATGCAAATAACTTTAGAAGACTCGGCACTCACACTGAGGCACATAATACAAGACCCAAAGAAAACACTTGGAAGGCAGGCACACTTCAGAGATGACACTGAGGACCTTTAACACTTACAGCAGTCCAACCTCAGAGATAACCCTGAGCAATGTCTGCTTTATCAGCCCAAACCAGAGATAACCTCGGTGAGGGGCAAAGTCATCATCTTGCCACCTTGACGCCACATCGCATCGTCTCAATACATCAGACATACATTTCTACATAGCAATGTCCCACAAGAACCAAGAAAGTCCAATCCCGAGTGACTATTGCGTAAGACAACAGATAGAATTTGAAGCTTGAAGATCATAGGGCATGATCCCATCTTCTTGACTTCGTACAACCTCTAATCCCATGTCATTGTGTAACTCTCGACAATGGCGATCCAAAATAGGTCTTATACACCTCAATTGGATGGCCGGATTGAAGTTCTGAAAGTTTGAATGGACATCACGCTGCATGCGTGCACGTACTTTGAGACGGCGGGACCCGCGAAGCCCGGGAAACTCCGGGTAGTGATGAGTGGGATTTATACCCGCGAATCAGATATTTTGTGACTTAAATAGTTGTCTGTTCTTATAAAGTTTATATGTTTTTATATGATTATAGTGTTGTTGTACTTAATTGACATATTGCAGGGCTTATCAGGTGTTTTCTAGCAAACAAGGGCAAAATGGTCAGATTTCTTATACTTGCGTCGCGGCGCCAATGCCAAGCTTATTGGACACGCCGCAGTGTCACCCTCCTGGACCAGCTGACATCATCATGGCGCCGCAGCGCCACAGTCTCTATGTAGACTCACGCTGCAGTGCGAGCTCTGTGTTTTCCAGGCACACGTGGCATCACAGCGCCAAACACAAGGTTATTGCTTGCACCGCAGCGCGAGCTACGATGCACAGGCAGAGACCAAGTGATTTTGACCTAGCAAAAGGAAGGAGGAGATATAACAGACCAGCCTCTGCATTTTAAAAGGGGAGACATCCTACATCATTTTTCTCATAGATTAACTTAGTTTAGTTTTTCTTTTGTATTTCTCTCTCTAGTTCCTTTCTTATGTTTATAC
The DNA here is from genome assembly GCA_016801055.1 of Panax notoginseng. NCBI lineage: Eukaryota > Viridiplantae > Streptophyta > Magnoliopsida > Apiales > Araliaceae > Panax > Panax notoginseng. The sequence continues at coordinate 63,955,091 of CM029015.1, read as the reverse complement.
ATATAGATTAGATATAGACTAGAGAGAAGTTTAGCCTTTCTTTGGAGCACAAGAGCAATGAGCGGCACGGATTGGAATGTTTGATTTGAGCAGAATGTGTAGGGATTGAAGGGGCTTTGACATAGTTTTCTTCTATCCATTTATTTCCTCTAATTTTGTATTCCATAAATGTTGTCTTTGTTGCTACTCGTATTTGGTTTAATAACTATGAACTGAATATTTGCTCTAAGGTTATAATGGATCCCTTTGTTATTTGAATGGATTATCTTTATCTCTTTAGTTGGCACCATATGATTTGGTTTAATATATTTGTGCTTTATGATTCTCGCTAAGACATTAGTGATGATTTTGGTATTCTGCATGATATCGACAGAAGAATTATAGATTTACACCTAAATATATTATCATGTGATTGTGGGTTTCGACTGCATAAGTTGTGCGTAGAATAGACATATCTCTGTGCGCCACGTGCGACCTAATAGAGAACTTATGCTTAAATTCTTGTTATGATTGATTTGCATAGACATATGTAGGATTGCATCTTGCTTGGACGTTCTTTTCTGTTCTATTCCCTTTAGGGTGGATCTGGAGAGGGTATGTTTGTGCATACCTCGACAGAGGTGCATAGGCACCTGTGCGTTCTCGGTCGACAAATTGTCATGACCATTAAGACCAAAGAGAGAAAGGGTAGCTAGTTTGATGATGCATAACACGCTAGGTGTTCGACAGAATGCCTGTGTGGGGGTGAAGTTGTGACCTTAGCTTATAATTTCCTTAGATTTCCATTCGTTATCCATTTACATGCTTTGTTAATCAGTTTAACTAGATTAATCACACTTCCATTTAGTGTTGTTCGAATAAGACTTTAGCGATTCAAAGTCGGTACTTGGTAAATATTAGTCATAGTTCCTCGTGGGTACGACACTCTCCTTATCACTGTATTACTTGTTAGACTGCGTATACTTACACGTGTTTAGTAATCAATTTAGTCTTACTTTGACCGTGTATATATTTATTTCTTTTATTTGTTTGATCTTCCTTTCTTTTAGTTTTTAAGTCTACAGATTATGGACGATCAATGTTATCAATGGTATTATGAGGGGACAACACAACCGAGCTCGAAAGAAGGACTCGAGAGATTACAACTTCAAATTGCTAATGCCTTGAGGTTTTCTGACAATCTCGAGTGTCAGTACACTCAGAACGCCTACTCTCAGGAACGAGCTGACTTTGAACTGATCTCCTATCGTTCAAACTGCCAGAGTTATCCAAACTCGTGGGACTACAGTCAAGAGTACTATTATGATCCGAATCATGCCTCTCAGTTTGACTATCAATTTTCGCCGCATTATAAGTTGACGTCTCAACCAAATGAGAACTTTTATTAGACCTCAGCACGAGAAGAAGAGAACCGACTTGAGGAGCTTCTCACCTACTTTATTCAGAGCATTGAGGTTTAGATGGCAAGCCAAGAAGCCACATTGCACAACCTTGAGAAGCAATTTGGGCAACTCGTCAGTGCCATCACAAATCCACCTTAAGGTAATCTCCCGGTCGTAATTGATCTCGACGATGAAGCAGTAGAGCATTGCATGGTGGATAAGCAAGGAAAATACAGTGAGTCTCACATAGTTGTTGAGAGAGACGTTATAGTGCAGGCTGGGCAACCGATGGAGTCTGAAGTTGGAGACACAAGGATCAATAGTGGTTGTATCGTCAATGTTGACCTACAATCAGAAACCCTGCTCCCGACTGTGGAAATCCATGAGGGCCCAATAGCGCGCAAAGAACGTTTTCAACTTAATGAAATAGGTGAATTGGTGGATAATTCCAGTGGCAAGCAATTCTTTGTGCTAAATGATGACTGGATGGATGAGGAGAACGAGGATGACCAATCATCTATGTCTACCAAGGATCCAAAAGAATTGACTAATAGACGGCATGAAAAGGTAATTTTCGCTTATAAGTCAGATTGAACGGCGTCGGGATAGTCAAGCTGACGACTTTAAAATAAGCACTTGGTAGGGAGGCACCCCCATCTCGGTATAAATTTTATCTGTGTTCTTTACTTATGTCTTAGTTTACCCTGTGTCTGTTCAATTTAAGTGTTAAAATGGCTGTCGGATTGTGCTTTAATGTTTTGTGTCTATCATGTGCAGGCAACATGTTTAGTATATTATACTGCATATTATAATAGTGTTTATTGAGTTTTTAAATAATACATATTTGCTCTATATAGTTTTTGTTGTTGTCTTGGCATGTGCAGATAACAGCAGAAAAAAATTACAGAATTTGGCATCTCGCGCCGCGGCGCTACTATATACATTGGGTATCGATCGCGGCGCTGGATTCGTGCCCCAGCACCATAATTCGCGCCCAAGCGCCCTAATTCGTGCCCCAACGCCATAATTCGCACCGCGACACCATCAAATGGCATCAGCTCCTGCTAACTGGCGCCGCAGCGCCGAGTAACAAAGGACAGCTCGCGCCGCTGCGCCGTCAGTGTGTTTTTGTTTTTTTAAAATTGATTTTGGAGAGCAGTTTGTGTCATTCCTCTTCACCTTCTCGATAGCATTAGGCAGCACTAAGGAGTCTAAGCACCAACTAACGCCCCAAACTAACATCCCTATTGATCGAGTAGCACACCTCCTCAACAATCCAGCCAACTTCAACTCTACAATCACCAACATACAAATTGGCCCCAATTCGACTACACAAATCGACTGCCACTGCTAGGGTTTGCCAAGGTATTTTGGGATTTTCATTCTATCATTGACAATAGATGTTTTTATTGTTTGGATTGGTTTTTCTTTGTTGATTGGTGTGAATTCCACTACTGGAAATTGGGGATAGAGCAATCACAAACAAAGGTTGTCCAAGTTTGGTTTGAGGAACGCACACAAGGTGTTAGTTAAATTGCCTGAACCAAAAAGTAGACTAAGTTGGGGCTGTTTTGGCTTAAATTCACTGGGTTTGCATTGGGGCTGTGATTGGCATTGCTTTAAGGGCTGTTTCTGCAGATGTTGGTGCTGTTTTTGAACCAAACCAACTGAGACTTAGACATGGCACTAAAAAGACAGCGACTCAGTGCTAGAGGGTCTTCATCTTCCGCCGGGGCGGCACCACATGCTTGGGACTCCACCAAATTTATTAGTGAGGAAACCTGGAAGCGGTACAGAGATTTTTTTGGCACGCAAAACTTGATTCCTGAACGGGGGTTGCGGCCTGGTAGAAATGATGGTAAACTCATGAACATGATACTTGAACGACAGTGGCTAAATTTCACAAAGCCCCTCGTATCAGCTTTTGTATCTATAGTTCGGGAGTTCTATGCAAATTCTAGTCCAGATGGTCCTGCTGTGGTTCAGGTCAAGGGTCGGTCAGTAGCATTTAACAGTCAAGCCATTAATTCACTGTTCGGGGCACCCAATTATGCGGGTAATGACTATATGCAGCCGGGAATCCACAGTTATGACCTGGAGTAAATCATCAGAAGTCTCTGCAAGCCCGGCACGACTTGGAAGAAAAATGACTATACGGGTGAAAAGACCAGTTTCCCATCGTCGGCACTCAGTCGTTACGGGAAGGCTTGGTTCAGCTTCATTTGTGCCAGCATGATCCCGACCCATCACTTGAGCGATGTGACTAAAGATGGGGCGATTCTGTTACTCACCATTGTCACGGGTCTACACGTGGATGTTGGAGTTCTCATCCATGACTTGATAATCAAGGCGGTCAAGAGTACCATCGCTTCGGGACTTCCCCATCCATCAGTGATCACGCGATTGTGCAAGTAGACAGTGATATAGTGGGGACCAGAAGAGATAGCTTCACCGCCCATGACTATCATTGACCATCAGACGATCAAACGCTTCAATATGTGGGACGGGGCAGAGTCTCATGTCAGGGGCGAAGGGTACAGGCCGCCTATAGCACCACCTCCTACAGCAGACCAAGAGCCTTCTCAAGTACCTGATGTAGGCCCAGCTAGTCAGGGTCTATTGACAGACATCATGGCATCCCTCACCCTACTGCATCAGAAATAGGACGCCGAGGTGCAGAGGCAGCGGAGGCACATAGCAGCAGTGGCTTAGAGACAGGAGATAGCGATGTACTACCAGGCTGAGCTGGTGAACACTATGCAGAGCATCTACACTGACTATTGTGGCAACAGCACTGAGTTCATGCCATACCAATTTCCAGAGCCTCCTGTATTCCCACCATACCCTCCACCATCACCGCCCGCCGAAGCTGATCAGGACGCAGCTGATGAGGATGAGGCCGAGACTGCTGCTGAGTGAGCCATTTTAGGGAAGCCCTCTTGTATACCATTGCTTTATGTTTAGAAATGAGGGCTTGCTCACCTCAAGTTTGGGGGTACTTTTAGCTATTATCTATTTATTTCTGTACTGCCATGACTAGGTTGCATACTTTAGTATCTTATTATGTTTTTATTATCAGGATTGTGGTGCAGTCGTCTTGAATTGCGAGTTTATGTTTGGATTCTTATTATTATACCATGAACTATTTGTTGGTTTTCATTTTATTAATGCTTTGATTATTATCAGCGTGATTGGGGATTATAGCCATCTTTTTGGGGCTTATACAGATTTGATGCTTGTGCCATGTGAATGGCCTTTTTACCCTATTTTGAGCTGCTATTTAGCAAGGGTATTATAGTTTTTATTATTTTTTGATTGTGGTTGATGACGAGCGTCAAGTATCTATGCCTATCTCTTAGAGTTGTGTCAAGTATGTATGAGCTAGGGGTTGTTCAATTGATAAGTTTAGACTGTTATTGATCCGTCCTTCTTAGCAAACACTGACCAACTGTGTTAACTAGTTATTTTTCAAATTTAGTTCGCGTGTTTATTGCTTTGAAAATTTGTTCACTCTTATAAACTTTCATTTGTACAAGGTAATAAAAGACTTAGACGTTTATACAGTTTTGGATCTTGGATTCTAGCATGTTGACAAATAAAAAAAAATTGAAATGATGAATGAGATGAGAATAAAAATAGAAAAGAAGAGTTTATATCGAAAGTTTTGTGGCGGGTCGATATGGAGCGTAAAACGCACCCGCCCATAAACGCAGGGTCGATATCGAGATGGAGCATAAAATGCACTCGCTTAATAATCTTCGTTTGTATTGTAAAATCTTAGTTGGCTTACGTTGATTACGTGGCCTTTACTGCTCGAGTTATTAGATTCATAGGGGTGTTCTACACCTAGTGCCCTAAAGTCGTCTGGTTTGGGAGTGACTGATCAAAAGCTCATTCATGGGTAGTTCTGAATAGCTTAAGGTAATTAAGTACTGTCCGAGTCAGATTTTATTGTCGTCATGCTAGAGTTTTTTAATCTTTTCCTGCATTTGCGTCTTATTCTTAATGCATGTTGAATATTTAAGTTGCAGAGTTTGCTCATTGGTTTTAGCAATCGACTGTGCGAGCTGATTCGAGTTATGATTAGTTATAACGGTTGGTCTCCACACACACACATAGAATGGATCGAATACAGTCTTATGCTTAAAATTGAAGGAACCCTTATTCATCTCTGTGTTTGCCCTATTCTCTGGGAGTGGCTATGATCGAGCTTTGAAGCCATGATACTACTATATTGTTTTAGTTTTCTTTCGCGTGTGTTTTATTTGTTATTAGTGTTGTGTTAGTTAGTTTGCTCGAGGACAAGCAAAGACTTAAGTTTGGGGGTACTTGATGAGTGGGATTTATACCCGCGAATCAGATATTTTATGACTTAAATAGTTATCTATTCTCGTAAAGTTTATATGTTTTTATATGATTATAGTGTTGTTGTACTTAATTGACATATTGCAGGGCTTATCAGGTGTTTTCTAGCAAACAAGGGAAAAATGGTCAGATTTCTTATACTCGCGCCGCGGCGCCAATGCCAAGCTTATTGGCCGCGCCGCAGCGCCACCCTCCTCGACTAGCTGACATCATCATGGCGCTACAGCGCCATAGTCTCTATGTAGACTCGTGCCGCAGCGCGAGCTCCGTGTTTTCCAAGCACACGTGGCGCCGCAGCGCCAAACACAAGGTTATTGCTTGCGCCGCAGCGCGAGCTCCGGTGCCCAGGCAGAGACCAAGTGATTTTGACATAGCAAAAGGAAGGAGGAGATATAACAGACCAGCCTCTGTATTTTAAAATGGGAAACATCCTATATCATTTTTTCTCATAGATTAGCTTAGTTTAGTTTTTCTTTTGTATTTTTCTCTCTAGTTCCTTTCTTATGTTTATACATATAGATTAGATATAGATTAGGGAGAAGTTTGGCCTTTCTTTGGAGCACAAGAGCAACGAGCGGCACGAATTGGAAAGCTTGATTTGAGCGGAATGCGTAGGGATTAAAAGGGCTTTGACAGAGTTTCTTCTATCCATTTATTTCCTCTAATTTTGTATTCCATAAATGTTGTCTTTGTTGCTACTCGTATTTGGTTTAATAGCTATGAACTGAATATTTGCTCTAAGGTTATAATGGATCCCTTTGTTATTTGAATGGATTATCTTTATCTCTTTGGTTGGCACCATATGATTTGGTTTAATATATTTGTGCTTTATGATTCTCGCTAAGACATTAGTGATGATTTTGGTAATCTGCATGATATCGACAGAAGAATTATAGATTTACACCTAAATATATTATCATGTGATTGTGGGTTTTGACTGCATAAGTTGTGCGTAGAATAGACATATCTATGTGCGCCACGTGCGACCTAATAGAGAACTTATGCTTAAATTCTTGTTATGATTGATTCCCATAGACATATGTAGGATTGCATCTTGCTTGGACGTTCTTTTCTGTTCTATTCCCTTTAGGGTGGATCTGGAGAGGGTATGTTTGTGCATACCTCGATAGAGGTGCATAGGCACCTGTGCGTTCTCGGTCGACAAATTGTCGTGACCATTAAGACCAAAGAGAGAAAGGGTAGCTAGTTTGATGATGCATAACACGCTAGGTGTTCGACAGAATGCCTGTGTGGGGGTGAAGTTGTGACCTTAGCTTATAATTTCCTTACATTTCCATTCGTTATCCATTTACATGCTTTATTAATCAGTTTAACTAGATTAATCACACTTCCATTTAGTGTTGTTCGAATAAGACTTTAGCGATTCAAAGTCGGTACTTGGTAAATATTAGTCATAGTTCCTCGTGGGTACGACACTCTCCTTATCACTGTATTACTTGTTAGACCGCGTATACTTATGCGTGTTTAGTGATCGGTTTTCTGACCAACCGGTAGCAGCAGGTACACCTGCGGCTCCCCCCTCTATAAATAGAAGGCTTGGTGTGGCCATTTTGTAAGAAAAAAAGAAGAGGAAGCCATGTCCAATTTGCTCTGTACACACCCTAAACTGAGTGCTTTCTCATTTTAAACACTTGTAAGCTCATATATAGCTACTTTTTACCGACAAGAGCCGAATGTTCATCCACTTAAAGCTATAGAAGTTGTAACAATCCATATTTTTAATTGTAATTTATTGAATTATATAAATATTTAATGAATGTGTTATCGTTGAATACATGTTTGTATTTGTTTAAATTATTTTGAATTGATTGGTTTAAGGACTAATTTAATTTAATAATTAAGTTAAAGAGTTATAATGATTAAATAAATTATTATATTGATATTTCAATTTGATGGTCAATTATTTGTATTGAGTTATGTGATTAAATGATTTAGTTAATAAATTGTTATTTGAAGTAATTTAATTAAGTATGAAAACTTAATTAAATAAAGTGTGACAAATAACTATATTATAAGGATTTATTAAAATAAATTAAAGTAGTTTTAATTTAGTAGTTGCCAAACAATGCTTAAAGATATTAAATGTTTATTTTTAAAAGGGTTTTGCCAAACAAAGCCTTATGACTTTTGGATTTTTAAATTTAATTTATTAATAAAATAAACTAAATAAATAAAATATAATTATAAGCTATACGTTATATGTTTTTGTAACTGATATTTTTAATAGGCGTATTATGGCCATGACAGTTTATTTTACTTTTATCAGTTGGGTTTTGGGTTTACGTCCAATTGCTTAACCTAAGTCTAAGAAAAGAGTTGTCTGCTAAAGGACAGAATTCTCAGAGATAGTTGAGAGAGAAAAGGCTGGGATTCTAGAGAAAATACTGAGTTCTTCAAGATATTCTAAGTGTTTAACAAGAAATTTTTAACAACAAAAGGTATGTGTCTATAACCTTAATCTATGTTTATGAACATATATATGTTTTACGTCATTATGCGTAAAGTCTCTATGTTCTTAAAGTGTTTACCAAAATTCCTGTAAATCATGTTTTTAAAATTGGTTAGGAAGTTATCTGTAATTATGGTTGTTATTACTAGCATATGTGTGTGTGTGTGTGTGTGTGTGTATATATATATATATATATATATATATATATATATATATATATATGTGTGTGTGTGTGTGTGTGTGTATATATATATATATATATATATATATATATATATATATATATATGATTGTATGTTAAATTAAGTCTGCAAGAAAAGAATTTGTTTTTACAGTGAAAACATGTATGAACGTATGTTAAATTAAGTCTGCAAGAAAAGAATTTGGTTTTACAGTGAAAACATGTATGAACGTATGTTTTGTATGATAACAAAATTATTATGTGATTGTATGCTAATTATGAAATTTAACGTCATGTATGTTAATTGGGTATAAACTACAGAGAATTGTAGTTTAAAGTAATCAGACTGGTTGTTAGTAGGATTTACAGTGTTCATTGTGTTTATCAACTGTCGATAATGGAGTTTTGGTTTGTAAAACAGTGTTTTCAATGATTTAAGTTTTCTGATATTGTTGTTTAGTTGTGTAAAATTTGTATATGTATGCTTCATAACGTTTATTTGCAAATTTTGTAAGTGATACATGTTAATTTAGATGTTAGCAGTGTTAAATAGATAGAAATTTAGTTATTTTGTTCGTGGACTTTTGGGTTCTGTAAGTTTCGGCGCCTTGGCGCCAAAATCAGAGCCCCAGCCCCATACTCCACGCCATAGCGCCAAGTCAGCGCCGCAGCACCAACTTCGCGCCGCAGCACCGGCCAATGGCCTAGCCCTCGCGCCAAAGCGCCACTTCACCACCGCAGTGCGGCCCATAGTTCAAACTGTGGCACCGCGGCGCCACTTAGCAAAAAGTCCAGAAATGACTTTTGTTGTGTCGCTTTTATATATTTACATTTTCGATCCCCCATGGAGATGCTTCGTGGTGGTTGATCATGTCTGTATATATATATATTTACAGCTTTTATATATATAACTGCTTACTGCTTTCGTACAAACTGCGTTATCGTGTGAGCCTAGAAATCATGTGATCACATATTCATTCTACTGAATCTAGATTCGGTTCCCGTGATGGACATTTTTAGATGTAAGAAGCCTGTAAATTTATTCACGGTGTTTGGATTTCCTCAAATGGCTTTCATACCCATGAGGAGTTCGGCACTACTTTGTACATTATTTTCTCGAAGATGCTTCACATCTCGAAAATAAAAGCAATCAAGCTAAAAAATTTAATAAAATAGAAGTGTAAAAGATCTCAATTACTATTGAGCATCAGAGTTTGAAAAACCTCTTTTATAAAACTTCACTGTTATATCTTGTTTAAAACTAAATTTTTACACAAATTCAAACCATGTGTATATAGGTACGAACGAGGCCTTGCACTATTTCTAAATAACAGCACATTGACCCACACACACACACACATTCATATAACAGTTTCTTAAAAAGTTGTAGTCACCGTGGCAACACAGATGTCGGGGGGTGCCTAACACCTTCCCTCTGCATAAGCAAGTCCCCGAACCCTAATGAATCTCGGTTTCACAGACCCGTTTAGCAGTGGCACATCACTGGGTCAATGTGCAAACCTTTTCTCGGTTGTGTTGGTACAACCAGTTAAAAAACCAACTAGCGACTCTTATAGTCCAATCATTGACATATACATGTCGGACCTTTTTCGCTTGTTTTTTTAAACAAATCTCGCCTAACATGAGAACACAAAAGAACAAGAATTGAAAATGGACAAATAAAAATACTGTCGTCGAAAATAAGGATTTTGATTCATGGAATTAAAGTAAGAAGATAGAAATGTTTAAATTATTCCATATTTTATTAGGTTTAACATCGAATAATGATGTAAAATCAGAAGTTAGACGTATTGTTAACAACCGTAAGCGAGAGATGAATTGTATGAATTTTGGGGTCGTTACAGAAGAAGGGTTGAGTTGTGGGCATTCCCCATGTCCCAGCCTACACTTTTGTCCCTGCTGTGAGATCTCGGCGTCGCCTACCCACTGGAGGTAGTGGTGCGAGTGGATCAGGCACCGGCCCTTCATTATTTGATGATTTCTTTCGGCGGATCATAGAGGGGTGCATGGCGAGCAGTGTTGTGCAGTCATTCGCACCATCACACTAGCAGATCTACTAGCTTGCTCGGGAGGTTGTCCACGACTCCATAGATCCTACAGCTGCCGCAGAAAACCTCACGGGCGTAGTCCGGGAGGAGGCCTTCCGTGTATGTGCAATTATCTTGGCCAACATCTTTCCTCTACATATTCGACAAGTAAAAACAATTATTGATGTATTTCCTTCATTAATTCATGTAATTTTAATTATATTGCTCGTATAAACTACCAAAAAAATAGTTATCCAACTTATCGTCGACTTATTGCCCAACTTGTTAAAATTAAAAAAAAACTTATTGCCTACTTTGTTATTAGCTTGTTTGCCTACTTTGCCAAAACTTAGAAAAAAGTCAAAAAAGAGACCAAAACCACCCTTGGTCGTCAAAATGACACTTAAAAATATACATAACACTATAAATGTATTAGGCACGCGTTAAAACTTACGAGACTCGATTCTGATATACGGAGGCTGAGTTATCAGCATGTTTGCCTAACTTGCCAAAACTTAGAAAAATAGTCAAAAAAGAGACAAAAACCTACCTTAGTCGTCGAATTGACACGCAAACACATTCATAATACCGCATAGGTATTAGGCACGCGTTATAACTTACGAGACTCGATTCCGATGTATAGAGGCCGAGTTATCAGCCCGTTTGCCTAACTTGCCAAAACTTAGATAAATAGTCCAAAAAGAGACCAAAACTCAACTCGATTATTGAAATGACACGCAAACATATACATAGTACCGCATAGGTATTAGGCACACATTCCAACTTATGAGACTCGATTCTGATATACGGAGGCCGAGTTATCAGCTTGTTTGCTTAACTTGCCAAAACTAAGAAAAATAGTCAAAAAAGAGACCAAAACCCGCCTCGGTAGTCGAAATGACATGAAAACACATACATTGCACCGCATAGGTATTAGCCACGTGTTATAACTTATGGGACTCGATTCTGATATATAAAGGCCGAGTTATCAACCCATTTACCTAACTTGCCAAAACTTAGAAATATAGTCAACAAAGAGACCAAAACCCGACTCGATCGTCAAAATGACACGCAAACACATACATAGCACCGCATAGGTTTTAGGCATTCGTTACAACTTATAGGACTCGATTATGATATATGGAGGCCGAGTTATCAGCCCGTTCGCCTACTTTGCCAAAACATAGAAAATAGTCAAAAAAGAGACCAAAACCCGCCTCGATCGTAGAAATGACACGCAAACACATACATAGAACCGTAAGGGTATTAGGCACGCGTTATAACTTACGGGACTCGATTCTGATATACAAAGGCCGAGTTACCAGCCAATTTTCCTAACTTGCCAAAACTTAGAAAAATAGTCAAAAAAGAGACCAGAATCCGCTTCGGTCGTCAAAAGGACATGCAAACATATACATAGCACCGCATAGGTATTAGTCACATGTTATAACTTACGGGACTCAATTCTAATATACGGAGGCCGAGTTATCAGCATGTTTGCCTAACTTGCCAAAACATAAAAAAATAGTCGAATAAGAGACCAAAACCAGACTCGATCGTCAAAACGACACGCAGACACGTACATAGCACCGCATAGGTATTAGGCACACGATTCTACTTACGGGACTCGATTCCAATATACAGAGGCTGAGTTATCGGCTTATTTTTCTACTTTGCCAAAACTTAAAAAAATAGTCAAAAAGAGACCAAAAACCCACCTCGGTCATCGAAACAACACGCAAACACATACATACCGCGTTATTGGTATTAGGCATGTGTTACAACTTACGAAACTCAATTTTGATATACGGAGGCCGAGCAATCAGCCTGTTTGCCTACTTTGTTAAAACTTGAAGAACACAAACTAAAATAATTTAAGTATGCTCTCTTTTTGACTTCATTATTAATTAATATTTCAATTTTTATGGTCTTTTTGATCAAACTCGTGGGGTTGAAGGCTGCGGCACAGACGATGACCATGGAGGAAATTATGATGACCGCCAAGCTAATGGTGATGAGACTATGGAAGGTGGGACCGGCAGTCGGACCGGAGGTGGGACTGGCGATGGGACCGGAGGTGGGATTGGTAGTTGTATGATAGATGGCGGCGATGATGATAATGACACTCCTGATCTTGGGTTATAGTTAGTTTATGTTTATATTTTGACTTACATGTATATACTTATACAGCTTTTTAGTTGTACGGACTAGAGTTTTATATCTAGTTAGGTTGATGGTTTATGTATCTAACTATATTAATTGTTTATGATTACATTTTGTATCTACATCGTATGATTTTTATCTATATGTCATTACGTTGTCTACATATTTGATGGTTGATAGCAAAAGATTTTGTTGTTATTAATATGTGTATGAGAAGAATTATTTGTTTTTCTTTAGTTTATAACAAGTACAATTATGTATATGTAAATGAACAGGGGAATTTCACAATTTTCTAAAAAAAAAAAAATTTAAGCAGGTCATTGGCGACGATTGTACCGTCGAGAATGACCTACAGCGACGGTTCTTTATATAATATAAATTAAGGTCATTGGTGACGGGAAAAAAGTCAATAGCGACGGGCTGGTCGTCGCCAATGTGTATATTAATAAATTCTTTAAAGTAGCTATTGCTGGCGGTCTGCCCATCGCTCGTGCTGTCGGCAATGAGTCATTGGCGACGGCTGGCCGTCGGCAATGACCTCGTTGTTAATGACCTAATTCCCGACGGCGGGTGACGACCTGTGGGACGACGGGAGTGGCGACGAGTGTTGCCGCCGCTAATGACCTCATTGCCGACGGTAGGTGGGTCATTAGCGACAGCAATGCCCGTCGGCAATGACCTTTTTTTTGTACTGTGGCACATCCAAATCAAAATTATCCAAGTTAAGTCCAACCTAGCACTCCATATATTCAAAAAGAAAAATACTTTCCTTGTGGTGACATAACAAAATAGCATTGTTAAATTTCTTTATAAGCATCAAATGTGATAAAATTAACATCTTAAGATAAGCTATGTGGTAACACAACAAACTTATAATAATTAATTGATAGTTTATTATTTTTATCACGCTAGAAGGCGACGTTCGATATTCCAAATATCTTTGAACGCTTAAGACTTAATATAAAATCTTTGAGGGGTTTGTTATTATTTGTCTCATCTTGTTTAGCGTGCATGCACATATATATATAAAATACGTGTCATATTAATTAACATGTGAAACATGTTTGCATAATATATATATATATATATATATATATATATATATATATATATATAAATACAATATTCTACCCGGATTGATTTTGGACTTTATTCTAGTTTATTTCACTAAAGCCATCAAGTGAACGAAAAGGTTAAACTTAGAGTGTAAGAATTAAATTTAAATATAACTATTACATTTAAATCTCGGGCTCCATTACAAACGGGTCTTTAAGCGCTCCTTGCTCCTTGATTTCTAATTCTTCAAAATTAATTCTAAATATTCCTATTAAAAAACTATTTAAAATAAATAGAAACCTTGATCAGCAGTCAAGGAGAAGTACGTAGGAGGGAGATAGAATTTACATTAAGAAAAATTAGAGAAGACGAGGTACGCAAACCCCATTTAATAAAACACATACATTCATGCATCCAACTAAAATAAAATCCAATCACAATAGTCAATAGTCCATAATCAATCTAATTTATTATCATACCCATCATCATATGTATCAATAAATAACATTCATTTCATGAATAATAAACATTCAATGTATACATTGATATCAATTTAATGGGCAATTTTAATTAGCATAAAATTCAATTTTGAAATAAAATGAACTCCTTTATTTTTAATCAAAATTATAATAAACTTCTTTATTTATTTTGTCCAATTTTGAATAAAAATAAACTCCTTTATTTTTAATCAAACTCTAAATCAAAATAAACTCTTTTACTTTAATTAACAAGGAATACAATTCCAAGTACAAAATAAACTCATTTATTTTAACTTAAAATTGTTGGAAAAATAAAATATGTTGAATCATATTCCTTATTAAAATTAAACACCATTAATTTTAGGAAACATGGAATCATATTCCATGTGTGAAGAAACTCCTTTATTCTAAGAAACATGAAATCCTATTTCATATGTGAATAAACTCTTTTATTCAAACGAACGTGGAATCTAATTTAAAGTTAATATAAAAATTTTGAATAAACTCTTTTATTCAAACGATTGTGGAATCCACTTCCAATTGAAATCTAAAACTTTTTGAATAAACTCTTACATGGAATTCAATTTCAATTAAAATAAACAACTTTATTTTAATCCAATTCAAAATTAAAATAAACTCCTTTATTTCTAATTTAGAATTACTGAAAAATAGTGTATCCAATTTTAATTTTAAATAAACCTTTTATTTTAATTAGAAATCAGATAAATTAAATAAAATAAATTTTTATTTAATCCTGGGTACTGGTGCTGCAGCGCCCAGAAAGAACTAGTTTCAGGCGATGCAGCTCCGGGTTACCCGTTTTCAAAAATTTGAACCTGGCGCTGCCGCGCAAAGTTTATATTGTGAACTGGCGCTACAGCACCGAGTCGCCCATTTTGAAAATCAGGATTGGTGCTGCAGCGCTTAGATTACACTATAATCTGGCGTTGTAGTGCCAGTTACCAGAAACTATTTTTCTAGTTCGCAAATTATGCACTTTTTCTCTAAAAACATGATTTTATACTAATAATTATGCCCAAAAAAATTGTTCTAAACACATATCAACGTACATATCAAATCTAAACAATTAATAACTCGCATAAAGGTTTTGGCTGTGATACAACTGTTAGGTTTGTAATATTCATGTACACAATCATATTACATCAAAGTAAAGCGGAAGCGTAAAAAATAGATCTTAAAATTTTATAAACCATATATGCGGATCATCCTTTATGCACAATTATTAATTAGATGAATAGACATGAAGATTAAATTCATACCCTTATAGAACTAGCTTCCTCATGTACAAGTTCACATCCAATCCATTTCACGTTCAACTTGAATCCATCAGGTTTGATTCCTTCCTTTTATCAACGTTAGCCACACAAGTGTTTGGCCTCTAAAGGTGATCTGCCAAGGAAGAATAAGTATTCAAGAAGATGGATGTTTGGCAAAACCCTAATTTTTCTATCTCTATAGAAAATGCGTACTCTCCCAACTCTTAGAATTATTATTCAAGTGTCTTGTGAAAACATCAACAACTCTCGCCCATAATAAGACTCCTCTTATTTATAAATATAGGCAACCCTTCTAATCTAATTGGAAATTGGGTTTTATTTAATAAATTAAACTCTTTTAATTAATTAGGCACATAATCTTATTATGAATAATTAATTAAACTCTTTTAATTAATTAGTCTTATAATCTTATTATGAATATATAAGAGTACTTTTATTAATTAATTTCCAAACTCCTGTAAGAATTAAATAATAATAATAGTAATAATAATAAGATTCCTCTTATTAATTTATATTTAATATTTTTAAAATATTAAATAATAAATATTAAGTTATTTAATTTATTCTATCACTATAGATTAAATTAATCTTTTAAGTGCACACAATAGATCTAAAAGGGGGGATTGAATAGATCTTTTAAGTTTCAAAAATCTTTTACACTTTAGTTTTCATTGCTAAGTAATTAGCAGATGACAAACTTAAGAATTATTTCAAACATAGCTGAATAAGTTAAGGTTTCCCTTCATAGATATTTTGTTGAACACTTTTCTAGAGTTAGTTGAGATGTAAGTAGCTATCATATTCAAAGAAGTTATAGCAGTTAGGTTCATAATGTAAATCACAGTATATAAAAGACATAAGAGATATTAAGTTGTTCAGAGACTCAAGCTCCTAATCCACTCTTCTTCTTTAACAAGCAGGGATTCCGCTAAGGAACTCTTTTCATCTTTGAATCACAAAGATTCCTTCAAGGACAGCAGCCTTGGAACTCTAGTTCACTAAGAACTCTTCAAGTGTAGAAAACTTGGAACTTTAGTTCACTAAGAACTCTTCAAGGCCAGCAGCCTTGGAACTCAGTTTAGTCCCTAGGACAAGGACCCTTCAGGCCCTGGCTTTTTGTTGTCGTTGTTGTTGGTGCTGAGCTGCTAAGATGACTTTAAGCTTGTTCATCCTTGATACTTAGCCGCTTGTTGTGATCCTTTTTGGATTCTACATCGAGACTGGATCACCATTGGATAGACTATTAAGTTGTTCATGAAGTTCAATCTCTTTGAGTACTTAGCAGTTTGTCTCTTCTCCTTTGGTGTAGCTGATCTGATCTTAGTGTACACACCTTCACCACTTGAGGTTTGCTAAGTCTTTGCACTTTTGGTAGACTCCGTCTGGCATTTAGCATCCTCTGAACCTTGGTTGCCTTGTGTACAGATTTAGTTCTATATCTGTTTTTCTTCAGCTCTTAGTGGTTCATGGTGATTCATAGAGTGGCTCTTTGAATCTTCTCTCTGATCTGCCAATCTTCTAAATGATATCTTCTTGGCCTTTTCGGCTGTCAGCTTAGCTGACATTCTTAATGGCATTCTCATCGTTGTTTAGTAAAGCCTTTTTCTATTAAAGCTTTTCTCTTATCTTGCTTCACTTCTACTTTCGTAGTCTCACTGCCACTGAGACATATTCTATTTTTCTCTATAGAAATTGTAAAGTCAACAATTTGTTAAAACCAACAACTTCTTTTTTCAAGCTTCAGCTGTTAAATAACCTTTCATAAGCTTCCCGTTAGATTATAGTCATTAGAAGCTATTTAAATTGATTCACAGATCTCGAGTTATTTGATGCAGACTGCTGATGTGACATGACAACCCCTTCTTCACTTTTCTGACACTGCAGTCTACTATTTCACCTACCACATCAGAGATTTCATTTTAACGTGTCAGGTTGGTAGTCACCTTTATTTATTCTTTCTGACTCCTCGATCAGAACATCAGGAGTTATCCTTTTGTATCGATGCTTTCAATCAACAATGTTTGAATGTCAGTCTTTGTATTGAGACATTGCCAGGCTACAATACTCAGATAACCGAACTCTACGATTCTTATGTAGATGACATTGAACTCAATCGTAGTCAGTCTTTTGAATATTGCTCGTTGACTGATTGAGACAACACTAAGATTTTGAGAGTTCTTTGGATTTGCAATGCAGACCCTTTTTTTCTTCACTCTTACAGTGCTTCAATACTTCTGCTTTCCTTTGACTTGTAATAGACACTGATAACTTGTTTGAATGCTCTAGGCCTCCTGAACTTCAAGACTCATCTGATTGGTCATGCTCAGCTCTCTTTCTCCTTATGATCTCCCATTCACATAACATATGTGGTCTGACACATGCTTAATTTTCTTTGTCTATTCTTTATAGGTTGGCCAATATCTTTGTATAAACCGCATCAGTTCATGCTTCCCATATGGTAAGCACTATGATCATAGTTACACCCAAGATTGTCATCTTTAGTTTATCTTGATTGCTATTGCATTATTAACTTCCTTTTGTCAGTCATGCTATCTGAAGTCTTCTTACTGTTGCTTGTGGAAGACTTCCCTTAAATGGCTTCACATCTCAATCTGGATGCTGATTGAATTGGTGCTTTGATCTTCAATTTTCTTGCAAGCCATTAGGTGAGTGCTCTCCAGCTTCCTTTAGGTAGATTAAATCTTTATAGTTCTGTCTAGAGGCTTCATTCTTTAGATGCTTTAGGAGTGGTCATGTGTTGAAAATCGTGATAACACTACAATTCTTCCTTGGCATTGTGAGCGCTGATAGGCTTTGTTGAAGGCTTTGTTCTGTAGACTACGATCTAGCTTTGGTTCTGCAGACACTATGACTCCGAGAGCAGATTATACATCAGACCACGATTTATGCCTTAACTCTTATTATTCTTGTCTGATCTACCTCGACTACAATTTTTGCCTCTTGTATGATCAGTAGACTCTACGACTTCAAGTGTCATCTATGATTATTGACTTGGCTTGGCAGGTGCTTGAACCAACTCTACGATTCTGAGTGAGGCCTTTCGAGGCAGACTACAATCTATAGCTACTTTCTCAATACTCTACGATTCTGTCTTGGCTTCTGTAATCCCTCGGCTGGCTCGATAGACTACGATTATGCCTTGATAGTCTCCAAGTTCTTTGTTTCTCCTGACAGACTTTGAAGGCTTGTGCAGTACTTGATGATAGGATAGGCCTATATATTACATCATATGAGATCAACCTAACAAGCTTGATCTTTCTATATATATATATATATATATATATATATATAGTCCTTGTGCATCATATTCTTTTTAAGGACTTTACAAAGTTGTTTTGTCCATGTAGAATCAACCTAACATATTTGATCATTTCAGTCTAAGTCCTTGTACATATATTTATATTATCTATTCAAATACTTTATAGCTTATTTCAATGCAGACATATTTGCATATTCATTCATTAAGATCATAATCAAATCTTATATAAATAGTAATATTATTCACATGCTTATTCCTAACAATCTCCCCCTATTTGATTATGAGAAAAATAATAACTGCATATATATGAGATGAATGAATCTTAATATACAGTGAGTAGCTGTATTTCTAAAACAATTAATTATGAATGTCATTGATGATAATATAAAATTTATGCAATATGTCACTTTACATCCTGGATCCAGAACATACCTATATAGCTAGAAATATACCTTCTCAGCTTCATTTACTACTTCATGTATCTCTCCAGGGTATCTGTTAATTGGCTACTCGGTCTTCTTTTCCTCTCCAGTCTGTTCCCCCTCAGATGCATGCTCCATTGCTTAATCTTCATGATGCTCTGACTGAGATTCATGCTCTTCTTCTTTGTCTTCTGCTTTGCTCTTCAGACTTTGTTTTGGCTCCCCCTCAGATGATGATACACTTACTGCTATTTTGACCTGCTTCTTTTCCTTCTCCTTCTTTGCTTTCCTGCACTTTCTCTTTTCTTCAACCTTCATTCTTCTCTCCTTGCTCTTCCTTGAATACCTCTTTTTCTCCCCCTTTTTATCATGAATCATTTGGGAAAGTTATTGGACATTTGTCATAAGCTGCTCTATCAGATAAGATGAGTTGCTAACTTCAGTCTTGAGTTCTTGTTGGCTAAGCTCCAACTGTAGAGAGAGACTGCTTTAGGAAGTTAATCTTGTCAGAAAGGGACATGATTTTATCTATATTATCCTTCTGAGCTTGTAAAGCTTCTTCCTTCTGATCATTGATAAACTTCAGATATAATTTATCTCTTTCTTTGATCTTGAGGGATATATCTGATATTGTGGCCTGAAATCTATTTGGAAGCATACTATCTCCTTCTTCTGACAGCATCTTAGCTTTTGCAGCAATGAGAGATATCTTCTCAACCAACTCGTCAGAGTTCTACATACAGTAACTCTTGTTTTGGAGAGGTTTGGTCATTTGGTTGAGCAGACTGCTGCAGATCATCATATTGGACTCCACGATTCTCATTCTTAGACAGACTGTCGAATGTAGTAAGAATCTGATCGATCATTGAGTGCCAATCATTGTTGGAAGATGAAGGAATATCAGATAATTTTGTTTAGGCAGAGTAGATGTGATAACCCGGGATTTCGAATAATCCAAAATTTTTGAATAATTTTTTATTATTTAATATTGACTGTTAATATTGTACTGTGTATCTGTGATACGAGTCTCAAGAATTAGTCAAATTGTGTATTGACTGGTAAATTAGAGTAGAGTTGTACTTAACAAGCTTTAGAAACCCTAACCCTAATTTTTGGATAGGGATTCGATACAAAATGCAATTAAAATAATTGTATCGATGATTACGTGTTTGTACTGTATAGAGATTTTGATTAATGATTGATTGGATAATGCTTAAAATTAATAAACCCTAATAAGAGATTAAAAACCCTAATCTCAGGATTAGAAACCCTAACGTGCAGATAGAAACCCTAATCGAAAGTTGGGAAACCCTAATTTTATATCTGGGAATCCTAAACCCCAATTAGGAAACCCTAATCCTAATTGGTAAGCTTAATGTGTTTATTAAACGTTAATATAATTAAGAAACCCTAATTATACTTTAGAAATATTAATTTATATTTAAAACCCTAATTACATTTTTTAAATCCTTAATTTTCTATTTTAAAACCCTAAATAGAAAATCCTAAAAAGCTAAAGTTTTAAACCCTAAGGGTGTGACAAATTCCATGTATGCCACTAAAAATATAATGTTAAAGACCAAAATGCCCTTTTTCATTTTCTTTAAATGTTAACTTGTAAAATTGGCAAAACCTTTAGTTGGTCACCAAACCTTGACTTTCTATATGACTTGTATCTCAGCATTTCAGCTTCTTTTGACACATATGCCAGCAAATTCATTGCATCAAGCAAAATATATAGATTTGGGAGAGAGAAAGTTAATAAACTTAACTTATATTCCAACCTAGCTCTCACCAACTCATTCTCTCTCAACACCTCCAAATTTATCAAGATATATTAGTCATATAAGCAGTCCCTAGCAACCATAATATTAGATTGGAGAGCTAAGTTCTAAGATTTGAAGCAAGAAGGTATAAACCTAAAACCTATTTTGATCCAAGTTGCTAAGAAAAATTTTGTGTTTAAGTGTTTAATCATGTGTTATATGATGTCTTTATAAGATCTATGTTGATCCATTATGGATCCGTAGCATCAAAATGCTTTAAATGTAAAGATTTTCAAAACTGTCAAAGAACAAAATTTTTTGGCCTGACAAGCAAATGTCAGGAGCCATAGATTCTTGTTCATTTATGTTTTTTGATGTTTTAAAGTCGTAATCTATACTCTTTCATGTGGTCTTTAATCTTCAAGTGGAATCAGTGTCGTTTGATGTCTAGATTTTTAGTTATTAACGGTCAAAACCCATTGACCGGGCATGACCGGGCCAAATCTGGGTAACCTAGAAAGGCTAAACCAGCGTTTGACAACGATTTCAAGCTCCCCGATATGTCAGGTGTTACGCGTTTTGTTGTTGTAGTTGTAATCTATCTATAGCCTGGCATATGTACTGTATGTTTATGGCTTTATATCGTGTTAATAATCAACAGATTGAATGTAATATAAGGTCAAAGTAGCCATCCGAGACTGACTTAGCATTTCTGGGAATTCCCAGAAACTCTATGAACACCCTTTCTGTCAGAGTTTGACCAAGTGATATATTGTGATTATGTTGTAGTTGGACTGGGATCTTGGTATATAACTGTTCCTTGACATGCGTACTATAGTTCTGAACCTTCATAACACCAATACAATGACTGAACATAAACTTAATTGAGCATGAAAATGACCAGTCGAAGTTCTGGGTTTCTAGGGAAACCCAGGTATGGTCTGACAATATGTTTGAGAGTCCAGATCGCTTTGTTGTGTTGTTGTTTGACCGAGATAAGAATTTATAACTGTAGTACTATATACTCACTACAAGATCAATGATTGATGTAAGACCCCAAATTATTAATAAATAAAATTTAATTCCTCTATTTATTATTTTGAAATAGTAAGGGTTGATTTGATTAATGTGGTTAGTTATGGGTAAAATGCGCTAATATTTCAAATAAGCTAGTGGTTATAAAATATTCATTTCTGTCGGGGAATATTCGTTTAGTCGTGGAATATTCGTACGACGGCGCAGTCTTTTATGGGCCCCATAACGGAAAGCGATTGGATGAAGAAAACGACAAGTATAAGTTGTTTATAAATAACGGCGTAGTTGTTACCGTTTATACTGTTGGAATACCCGGTGGTTAAAACACAGTAATACGCGTTGTTGCACAGTAGCACACGGTATTGCACCAATTATTGATTCTTACGTAAGAAGGCACTACTCATTAATTGTTAGAGTAATTACTGTTCAGTATTTTATTTTATTGATTCAATAATTGCTGCGTTGATATTTTATATTACTGTTGTTTTAATAATTGTTACTACACAGTATTTTCCATTATCGAAATAATATTTCATATTATCTGAATAATATTATTAGATAATATTATTGGCAATGTCTAGAAAGTTCTGTCTAAGGAGAGGTTTGGTCACCTAATTACGCGCCAGTAAGGAGAAATCCTTATTGGAAAGCCCCCTCTTTCCTGCGAACTGCATGGTTGTCAGTATTGTGATTCTGTAATACTATTTGTGAATAAGTAATTATTGATTTATATGATGAGAAAAATATTGATTTTATGTGGATATAGATGGAGAAAATTTTTAATGAGATAATTGTTGAAAATTAATATTTTATCTTTTTCTGATAAAATAATTCATTTAAATATATTATTATATTTTAATAATATAATAATGTTGATATTTTTGCAATGAATGTGGGATATATGAGTATATGAGGAGGAAGAGTATTTTTGTTGCATTAAATGATTAACACATGTTAAACATGTTGGTGGACCCATTTCTTGACTGAAATTTGATTATAACTTGTAAAATCGTCCGTATGTGGATTTTAGTCAATTTATGTTTAGAATTTAGAAAAACTTTCTTCTACAAATTTGTAGAGAATTGAATTTCTTATAAAAATTCGATAGATTTGAATTTTCTGATAAAAGGGCTATTTATTATGAATTATTAAAGTTTCAAAGTTCCAAAATAATTAATTTTTGAAAGTTTTAATTATTTTTTTAAAGAAAAACATTTTTTGCAATTAAGTTGGCCTCACATGTGATTTAAATGAGCTGAAATCAGATTTCAAAGGTGTGCTTGAATTTTGTTAATTATATTATTATTTTATTAAATTTTTTACTTTGATGTTCTAAGCATTTTCCTATAAATAGGGTGCTTAGGTTAGAATTGAAAATCACACCAGAAACTGAAATCTTCTCTCTCTTTCTCTCTTGATATATTGAGTGTATTCTTGTGAGTATTTTGATACTTTGAATGTTGTTATACGGTGTAAGTTTCCTTCAGCACTATATCCAGTATTCCAGTCAGAAGTACTGTCTTTTCGAGGTAAGAGATGTTATTTTTTTATCAATGATATTATTTCTTTCAATATCATTATACCGGAATATCGGTAAGATTTTTCTTGTGAAATTCTTATCTTTTCATGTTGGGGTTACTATTCACGAGTTACTATTCACTAGTTACTATTCGCGAAGCATGATGAATTTTTTTTTCTTGTGGAATTTCTACCTTTTAGTGTCGAGGTTACTATTCACGTATACTACACTATTCACAAATACGGCACTATTTACAAAAAAAAAAAAATTCTTTTCTGTGTCCAAGATATCTATTATGGATACTAGCTTTGATTGTATCCATGTTTTGATCATTCTTGAATTTTACTTCGCTACTAATATTTATGAAGTATTTTTTGAACTCGGATTGTTTGAAATACGAATCCTTAATATTTATTCTTTTGTTTCACTAGATTCGTTTTCTTTAAAAGATTTTTCATTATCATCAGTCTTAAATGATGATATAACTGAATATCTTTGGCCTATAGTGCAAAGATTAATAATTTTACGATGAATATATTTGGCCCGTAGTGCAAAGATGAACAGGTGTTGAGATGAACATGACCGACTGATTAATATTTTTGGCCTATAGTGAAAAGATGACTATTTGATTCAAGATGTATATTGATTGATGTTACAGGGATAAAATATCGATGATGGACTTTTAAATTCACAGATGATAGTAGATTTCATTCTCTACTTAACTCTTCTAATGAATTGTTGTTTCCGTTGCAGTTGTTGATCTAAAACTTGTTGTCTATTGTATTCTATCATATTTTTTCCCTGTTGAGGACTAACGATAATTTGTTCTATATTATCTTAGTCATAATATTCTTTACTGGGCTAGCTGAGCTCACCCTTTTCCTTTTTGTTCTATTTTTCTTCTCAAGAGACGAGAATGTAGCGAGTACTAGTCGGGATATGGAATGAAGGTTCAAGATAGTTATTTTAGTAGTCATCACTATTTTGTAAGATAGTGTATCAATAAATATAATGAGGACTTATTTGAGTATGAATACTGTCTATATGACAATATTTATATTTAAACTCACAGTATATGTGTTGTCGTATTTTGCACGACAATTGTAATAATAAAGTTTTAGTTATTTCTGTACCATGTATTTGGCGACTCAGAATAGGTTGGGTGGAATGGACCTATTTTGGGGGTGTCACAGTTGGTATCAGAGCTTAGGATATGATCTCTGGCGGAGATCGGGGAATAGAACTAGGAGGGGAGAGACGAGTAAATCCTTCGCTAGTGTGTCCTACCTAAGCTTATTTGTTAATCGGTCATAATTTAGGGGTATTATGTGATTTGTTAATTTGTTTAATTAACCCTTGTTTTATGGCAGTATTTAAGAATGACAACTAAGAATATTAACAGTGGAGTAAATGAGACCGTGGAGACACCTTTAATCACCACCCAGGGGAACGTGCAACAGGAAAGCAATATTCCTCCTATAAACAACACCACTGAGCAAACGATGAACGACGGGATGTTTAGGAGCTTTTTGCAGTTCATGCAAAACTAGACGAGGGAGACTCATGTACAAAATACGGGTGGAAATGATAGCAACGCGCGGCTTGTCACGGCCAAGCAGTTCAAGGAGTTGGGACCACCAGAATTTCAGGGAAAGCTGGACCCGATCAAGGCGGAGACGCGGGTTAAGCAAATTACCAAGATATTCGATGTCTTGGGATGCACGGAGGAACAGAAGGTTCCATTTGCCACTTTTATGTTTCGTAACGAGGCAGATTACTGGTGGGAATCTATGAAGCGTACCCAGCCAGCCGCACTCAGCTTGTCTTGGGAAACGTTTCAAAAACTGTTCAATGACAAGTACTTTCTTGAAAGTATTCGTCATATGAAGGAGGTAGAGTTTATTAGACTAGAACAGAACAACATGACGGTGTCCCAGTACGAGGAAAAGTTCGCAGAATTATCTAGGTTTGCACCTCATTTGGTGGAGAATGAGTGTAAGACCCCAACTTTTATAAATAAAGATGAATTTTCTATAAATATCATTTTTGAATATTATGGAGTTAATTTGATATAATGTTATAGTTGTGGGTAATATTTATAAATTTTGCAAAGTACGCAAGTTGTTATATAATATTCGATTGGTCGGGGAATATTCGTTTTAACAGGGAATATTTGTATAACGGCACAATCATTGGTGGACCCCACAACGGAATTATTGTCGGATTGAGAAAATGACAAAAATATTTTATTAAAAATAACGGCGGAAGTTTTACCATTGATACTGTTAAACTACTCGGTAGTAAAAGTACAGTAATACGTGTGGTTGCATAGTAGCACACGGTATTGATTATTAATGCTTATGTGAGAAGTCACTCAGTTTGATTCAATTATTGTCAGTTAATAATATGAATTATTTAGCGATAATGAAGTTTTGTTTTATTCGTATTATTAACGTAATAAAACAGAAACATCTTTTTATATAAAACATAATATTTTATTAAAATTATTTTATAAATAGAATATATTATATTTTATTTAAAATATTTTTCTTTAAATATGGACCGTCAGATTAAAGTAATCAATCTAGACCGTTCATGGATTAGTTACTATGCATTCCATTTTTCTATAAATAGCAGCTCATTCCTTCATTATTTCTTACGAATTCACTGAACTCTAGAGAGGGAAATTATAGAGAGAAACTATAGAGAGTGAGAAGAAAAGTATTCTGCTACTTAACTACTTCCTTATTTCAGTTCTTCTTTAAAACGGTAAGGGGTGTTATTCTTTCTTATTCATGAAGAGAACTGTTGTTATTCCATTTCTTATTATTCTGTTGGAATAATTTGTATACGCGGTCTACCCTATACTTGGTGACATTCTTCTGTTATTCTGTTGGAACATCATGTCTGTGTGTTTTACACCGGACCTGGTTCCGTCTTGTTATTATTCTGTTAGAATATCATGTATGTGCGTTTACACCGGACCTGGTTCCATTATTTATTATTCGGTCGGAATATCCTGTCTGTGCGTTTACGCCGGACCTGGTTCCATTATTTATTATTTTGTCGAAATATCATGTCCGTGCGTTTACGCCGGACCTGGTTCCATTATTTATTATTCTGTTAGAATAACCTGTCTGTGCGGTCTATCGCATGCCAGGTGATTTCTTTTGTTATTCCATTATTTATTATACTCAGTTGGTTAAGTTTTAACTTCTATACTCCATGAAATTAGTGGAATATCCTTGATAATTGCGGTTAATCCAGTATCTTTTCATGAAAATATTCTTCTAAGCATTCTTGAATTTTACTCCACAAAACAGTATCATGTTGACAATTTGGACGTTGTTAATTCTTGGATAAATTAATTCTTGAACTTGTTTTATTGAATTCTTATATCATTGTCATCATCCTCATGTTTATAAAATGTTGAAAGTCGTCTATAGCATGTAATGCATAGATGGACTTGGTATGATTATAACCAGGAATTATTCGGTTTAATCATGACCGTAATGTTACAAATGATGTGGTAAAAGTCTTCATTGGTCGTAGTGCATTGATGGACAGTTGTTGGCATGATCGTGACCATTAATAAATACATGAATATCCTTGGTGGTAGTGCAGGGGTTATTCGATGATGTGGATTATTTTATTAAGCTGAGTCCCAGCGATAACAGTGTTGAAAAACCTTTTAAATCATAGAAGATAGTAGATTTTATTCTCTACTTGACTCTTTTAATGGATTGCTTGTTCCGCTGCAGTTAAACTTGGTGTTCGTTATATTTTATCAGTTTAACACTGTTGAAGGCTAATGATAATTTATTTTGCATTATCTTAGTAATAATATTTCTTACTGGGCTAGTTGAGCTCACCCTTTCTTTCACTGTTCTCTTCAGGAAACGAAAATATAGCTGGGACGAGTCGGTGAACGAAATAATGGACCAGATGATAGTATTAGTAGTCCTCACTATTCTATTAAATAGTGTGACAATAATTATAATGAGGACTTCTTTTGAGTTTATATAGTCTCCAGTAGACAATAATTGTATTCAAACTCACAGTTATGTTTTGTCGTATTGTACACGACAGTTGTATTAGTAAGTTGTATTTGTATTCTGTACCATGTATCTGACGACCCAAGATGGGTGATGTATACCTAATTTTGGGGGCGTCACAGTTGGTATCAGAGCTTAGGGATATGATCCCTGGCTAAGATGTGAGAATAGAACTAGGAGGGGAGAGATGGGGAATTTCTTCGCTAGTATGACCTACCTAAGTTTATTTGCATGGTATTTAATTGGTCAGTCATAATGTAATGATAATATATGACATATCAATTAACTTTTGTTTTGTGGCAGTATCTGAAAATGGCATCTAAGAATGTTGAGAATAACAATGGAGCACAGGCGACTGTTGATTCACCACATATCAATAATTAGGATAATGTGCATCAGGAAGGTGACAATCCTCATGCAAACAACAACACTGACCAGATGATGAATGATGGAATGTTCAGAAGCTTTATGCAGTTCATGCAACAGCAGGCGAGAGCGGCTCCTGTCCAAAATATAGGTGGAAACACTAAAAACTCTCGGACGGTTACCGCTAAACAGTTCAAGGAGCTGGGACCACCGGAGTTTAAGGGAGAGCCAAAACCACTTATAGCGGAAACATGGATAAAGCAGATCACCAAGATATTTGATGTCTTGAGATGCTCCGAGGAGCAAAAGGTTCCCTTTGCCGCCTTTATGTTGCGAGGAGAGGCAGATTACTAGTGATAATCGATTAAGCGTACTCAACCTACCGCACTGAAGATGTCTTGGGAGAAGTTCCAAGAGCTGTTCAATGACAAATACTTTCCCGAAAGTGTTCGACACATGAAGGAGGTGGAGTTCATCAAATTGGAGCAGAATAATATGACCGTGTCGCAGTATGAGGCTAAATTTGCTGAGTTGTCCCGGTTTGCGTCCCACTTGGTGGATAATGAAGAGCGAATGACGCGAATGTTTTTGCGAGGTTTGAAACCTGAGATACGTCAACATTTTATTTCTCATAAACTATGTTTGTATTCAGATGTTGTGAATAGGGCTCAGTTAGTGGAGCGTGAAAACGAGTCAACGCAACCAAAAGAGAGCAGTCGGCAAAATGATAATACCAGTGAGAGCAGTCATCGAAGCGGTGACAACAAGCGTGGTGGGAATCAACAGGCCAGAAATGGTAACCACTTCGGTGGTAATCAGGGCCAAAATAATAAGAATGGTCATTTCAAGAAGAGGAGATTCAACAATGATAGAAAGACGTCAGCATCAGCACCCGTTGTTAAGGAAGGAGAACGACCACCTATCATATGTTTCAAATACGGAGGGGAAGGGCACATCAGCCCAAACTGCGCGATGCCGTCTAAAGCATGTTATAATTGTGGAAGAGAAGGTCATTTAGCTCTATTTTGTCGTTTAACAAAAACAAGTTTAGCCAAGATAGAGACACCAAAGGTCGTCCCAGAAAAGTTAAAACCGGTAGTGCAAGGGAGAGCGTTTGTTGTGACCTCCCAGAAAATAAGGAACCCGAATGAGGTCATCACAGGTAAGCTTACCATAAACTCTAACGAAGTCTATACTTTATTTGATACCGGTTCTACCCATTCTTTTATTTCTCCTACTTGCGTTGATCGATTAAATTTGACTCCGGAGAAATTAGACTTTGATTTATCTGTTGAAACTCCATTGGGAGAAACCTTCATTACATCCACGGTTTATAAGTCTTGTTTGGTTCAAGTTGGTACCCACACATTACCTGTCGATCTTATTTCATTAAAAATACTTGCATTTGACGTGATTCTAGGGATTGATTGGTTAACTACTCATCATGTAAAAATTGATTATTTTCGTAAGGTTGTTAGCTTTCATATTCCTAATCGACCTATTATACGAATTCAAGAAACCAAACCATTAAAATCAATCGCTGTCATCTCAAGCCATAAAGCTATTCGTTTATTGAAAAATGGATGTCAAGCTTCTTAGCTCATGTCACGGATTTAAACAAAAATACGTCAGTTTTGAATGATATTTCTATTGTTAATAAATTCCCTGACGTATTCCCTGAAGAACTTCCTGGCCTACCCCTAGAGCGTGAAATTGAATTTTGTATCGACCTTGAACCCGGTACAAAACCCATTTCCAAAGCCCCATATCGAATGGCTCCTATTAAACTTCAGGAGTTAAAGATCCAACTGCAGAAATTGTTAGACATTGGCTTTATTCGTCCTAGTACTTCTCCTTGGGGTGCTCCTGTTCTATTCGTGAAGAAGAAAGATGGAAGTATGCGACTTTGTATTGATTATCAGGAGTTGAATCATGTCACCATCAAAAACAGGTACCCATTGCCACGTATTGATGACCTGTTTGACCAGTTGCAAGGAGCACAATTCTTTTCAAAGATCGATCTTCGTTCTGGATATCATCAGCTGAAGGTTAGAACTGAGGATATTCCAAAGACGACTTTCAGAACTCGGTACGGGCATTATGAATTCCTAGTCATGTCTTTTAGATTGACTAATGCTCATGCTGCCTTCATGGATATGATGAACCGGGTATTCAAGGAATATTTGGATCACTTTATGGTCGTCTTTATTGATGACATCCTTATTTATTCCAAAAGCCGTGAAGATCATGACCAACACTTGAGGTTGGTACTCTAAAAGCTTCATGAATACAAACTTTATGCCAAGTTGAAGAAATACGAGTTCTTGCTGGAGGAGGTAGCATTCCTTGGGCACGTAGTATCAATTTGTGGAATATCGGTTGACCCGGCAAAGATTGAAGCTATTCAAAGCTGAGAGCAACCTAAATCAGTGACCGAAGTACATAGCTTTCTTGGTTTAGCTGGTTATTATCGGAGATTCGTGGAAGGATTTTCTCGAATCGCTACTCCATTAACTCAGCTGACTCGCAAAGATACAAAGTTCGGTTGGAGCGAAGAATGTTAGAAGAGTTTTCAAGAACTCAAGAGGAGACTCATTTCAGCACCTGTTCTAATAATACCATCTGGCTCAGAGGAATTTGTCATCTACAGTGATTCTTTGAGCAAAGGGTTGGGATGCGTTCTCATGTAACATGGAAAAGTCATGGCCTATGCATCAAGACAACTCAAGGAATATGAGAAGAATTATCCTACTCATGATCTAGAGTTGGCAGCTGTTGTCTTTGCACTTAAAATTTGGAGACATTACTTGTATGGGGAGAAGGTGGAGATCTTTACGGATCATAAAAGCCTCAAATATTTCTTCACTCAAAAGGAACTCAACATGCG
Source organism: Panax notoginseng (assembly GCA_016801055.1). Lineage (NCBI taxonomy): Eukaryota > Viridiplantae > Streptophyta > Magnoliopsida > Apiales > Araliaceae > Panax > Panax notoginseng. The sequence continues at coordinate 63,924,319 of CM029015.1, read as the reverse complement.
ACAACGACGTTGGCTTGAACTGTTGAAAGATTATGATCATACCATTCAATACCATCCTGGAAAAGCCAACGTGGTAGCTGACACATTGAGTAGAAGATCATATGCAAGTACGAGTGCGATATTGTCAACACAAAAGGCCCATTTTGTGTGACTTGCAAAGGATGGAGATAGAGTTAAAGACTCCAGGGACCCATGTGATGATGGAGAATATACGAGTAGAACCAACTTTAATTGATAAAGTTAAAGCTGCTCAAGCTACAGACCTGGAGCTGATGCGTATGAGGAAGAAAGTGCAAAAAGGTGCTATGCCGGAAGCAAGAATCGATGAAGAAGGAATACTTCGAGTCAACTTCATACTTTGTGTTCCTAACAACCCTGATTTAAAGTATGAAATCATGATGGAGGCACACAACACACCGTTTGCAATCCATCCTGGAAGTACCAAAATGTTTCATGATCTTCGTCATACATTTTGGTGGAGCAATATGAAGAGAGAGATAGCATTATTTATCTCAAGGTGTCTAACTTGTCAACGAGTCAAAGCGGAGCATCAAGTACCAAAAGGTCCATTGCAACCACTTGAAATTCCAGAATGGAAGTGGGAGCACATTACCATGGATTTCGTTACCGGTCTTCCTAAGGTTTCTCAAGGTATAGATGTGATTTGGGTCATTGTTGATAGATTGACCAAGTCTGCTCATTTTTTATCGATACGAGAAACTTATACACTTGAACGTCTTGCTCGTATGTACATAAACGAGATTGTAAGACTGCATGGTATGCCAGTATTCATAGTTTCTGATCGAGACCCAAGATTCACTTCACGATTTTGGGTTAGTTTACAAAAAGCTATGGGCACGGATTTACGATATAGTTCGGCATATCATCCTCAGACGGACGGACAATCAGAGAGGACTATTCAAACTCTAGAAGATTTATTAAGACTCTGTGTCCTTGACTTCAAGGGAAGTTGGGACAAGTTCTTACCATTGGTGGAGTTTTCCTACAACAACAGTTATCAAGCAAGTATTGGCATGGCTCCATTCGAAGCATTGTATGGAAGAAAATGTCGTTCTCCAGTATGCTGGGATGAGGTGGGTGAAGCAACGCTGTTGGGACCGAAGTAGGTACGTATGACTACAGAAAAGATTCAAACGATCCGACAACGTATAAAAACCTCACAAGATCGACAAAAGAGTTATGCTGATCTTCATCGAAAGGACGTGGAATTTGATATAGGAGATCATGTGTTCTTACGTGTTGCTCCATGAAAAGGAGTTACGAGATTTGGAAAGAGAGGAAAGCTCAATCCTCGATTCATCTGTCCATTTTTAATCCTCGATCGAGTAGGAACTGTGGCTTATAGACTCGCTTTATCGCCAAGTATGTCTCGTGTTCATAACATTTTTCACATATCCATGTTACGTAAATATGTGGAAGACCCAAACCATATTATTGAGTTAGAACCGGACGAAATAGCAGAAGATTTGACGTATGAAGAAGTTCATGTTCAAATCTTGGATAAGAAGAAACATATTCTACGCTCCAAGGTTATACCTCAAGTTAAAGTTTTGTGGAGAAACCATGATGTTGAGGAAATGACTTGGGAGTTAGAATCTGAAATGAAATCAAGGTATCCTTACCTCTTCGACATACCAAGTACGTACCCTAATTTTGAGGGCAAAATTTCATAAGAAGGGGAGGTTGTAAGACACCAACTTTTATAAATAAAGATGATTTTTCTATAAATATCATTTTTGAATATTATGGAGTTAATTTGATATAATGTTATAGTTGTGGGTAATATTTATAAATTTTGCAAAGTACGCAAGTTGTTATATAATATTCGATTGGTCGGGGAATATTCGTTTTAACAGAGAATATTCGTACAACGACACAATCATTGGTGGACCCCACAATGGAATTATTGTCGGATTAAGAAAATGACAAAAATATTTTATTAAAAATAACGGCAGAAGTTTTACCATTGATACTATTGAACTACTCGGTAGTAAAAGTACAGTAATACGTGTTGTTGCATAGTAGCACACGGTATTGATTATTAATGCTTATGTGAGAAGTCACTCAGTTTGATTCAATTATTGTCAGTTAATAATATGAATTATTTAGCGATAATGAAGTTTTGTTTTATTCGTATTATTAACGTAATAAAATAGAAACATCTTTTTATATAAAACAGAATACTTTATTAAAGTTATTCTATAAATTGAATATATTATATTTTATTTAAAATATTTTTCTTTAAATATGGACCGTCAAATTAAAGCAATCAATCTAGACCATTCATGGATTAGTTACTATGCATTCTATTTTTCTATAAATAGCAGCTCATTCCTTCATTATTTCTTACGAATTCACAGAACTCTAGAGATGGAAACTATAGAGAGAAACTATGGAGAGTGAGAAGAAAAGTATTCTGCTACTTAACTACTTTCTTATTTCAGTTCTTCTTTAAAACGGTAAGGGGTGTTATTCTTTCTTATTCATGAAGAGAATTGTTGTTATTCCATTTCTTATTATTCTGTTAGAATAACCTGTATACGCGGTCTACCCTATACTTGGTGACATTCTTCTGTTATTCTGTTGGAACATCCTGTCTGTGTGTTTTACACCGAACCTAGTTCCGTTTTTATTATTATTCTGTTGGAACATCCTGTCTGTGTGTTTTACACCGGACCTGGTTCCATCTTGTTATTATTCTGTTAGAATATCCTGTCTGTGCGTTTACACCGGACCTGGTTCTATTATTTATTATTCTGTCGGAATATCCTGTCTGTGCGTTTACACCGGACCTGGTTCCATTATTTATTATTCTGTCGAAATATCCTGTCTGTGCGTTTATGCCGGACCTGGTTCCATTATTTATTATTCTGTTAGAATAACCTGTCTGTGCGGTCTATCGCATGCCGGGTGATTTCTTTTGTTATTCCATTATTTATTATACTCAGTTGGTTAAGTTTTAACTTATATACTCCATGAAATTAGTGGAATATCCTTGATAATTGCGGTTCATCCAGTATCTTTTCATGAAAATATTCTTCTAAGCATTCTTGAATTTTACTCCACAAAACAGTATCATGTTGACAATTTGGACGTTGTTAATTCTTGGATAAATTAATTCTTGAACTTGTTTTATTGAATTCTTATATCATTGTCATCATCCTCATGTTTATAAAATGTTGAAAGTCATCTATGGCATGTAATGCATAGATGGACTTGGTATAATTATAACGAGGGATTATTCGGTGTAATCATGACCATAATGTTACAAATGATGTGGTAAAAGTCTTCATTAGTCGTAGTGCATTGATGGACAGTTGTTGGCATGATCGTGACCATTAATAAATACACGAATATCCTTGGCCGTAGTGCAGGGTTGATTCGATGATGTGGATTATTTTATTAAGCTGAGTCCCAGCGATAACAGTGTTGAAAAGCCTTTTAAATCATAGAAGATAGTAGATTTTATTCTCTACTTGACTCTTTTAATGGATTGCTTGTTCCGCTGCAGTTAAACTTGATGTTCGTTAGATTTTATCAGTTTAACACTGTTGAAGGCTAATAATAATTTATTCTGCATTATCTTAGTCATAATATTTCTTAATGGGCTAGTTGAGCTCACCCTTTCTTTCACTGTTCTCTTCAGGAAATGAAAATATGGCTGGGACGAGTAGGGGAACGAAGTAATGGACCAGATGATAGTATTAGTAGTCCTCACTATTCTGTTAAATAGTGTGACAATAATTGTAATGAGGACTCCTTTTGAGTTTGTATAGTCTCTTGTAGACAATAATTGTATTCAAACTCACAGTTATGTTTTTTCGTATTGTACACGACAGTTGTATTAGTAAGTTGTATTTGTATTCTGTACCATGTATCTGACGACCCAAGATGGGTGATGTATACCTAATTTTGGGGGCGTCACAATGAGGAACGTATGACGCGGATGTTTTTGAGAGGTTTGAAACCCGACATACGTCAATATCTCATTTAACATAAATTTTCTCTATATTCAGATGTTGTGAAGAGGGCTCAGTTATTGGAGTGCGATAATGAGTCAGCTCAATCGAAGAATAACGACCTACAACTCGATGATAATCGTATCGATGGCAACAGTCATCAGAACAAGGATAACCATCGTGGAGTAAATTATCGTGCCAGAAATGGTAACCACTTCGGTGGTAATCATGGCCAAGATAATAGAAAAAATAACTCAAGTGGAAATTTTAAGAAGAGAAAATTTAACAATGACGGGAAGATGTCGGCAGCAGCACCAGCACCAGCAACAAATTCTAGGGAAGGAGAACGACCGCCAGTTAGATGCTACAAATGCGGAGAGGAGGACATATAAGTCCAAACTGTTCACAGCCTTCCAAGGTATGTTATAATTGTGGAAAAGAAGGTCATATCGCTCGAGATTGTACGGTAGCGAAACCCAGTCCAGCGGGGATGGTGACTCAAAAGGCTGTCCCAGAAAAGTCAAAGTCAACGGTTCCTGGAAGAGTGTTTATCGTGTCTGGTCGGAATGCGAGGAACCCGAACGAAGTTAACACGGGTTAGTTAATTATAAATTCTTACGAAGTTTATACCTTATTAGATGCCGGTTCTACCCATTCTTTTATCTCTCATGCTTGTGCTCAACGTTTAAACTTGACTCCGGAGAAATTAGACCTTATATGTTGAGACTTCGTTAGGAGAAACTTTCGTTACATCTACTGTTTATAAATCTTGCTTGATTCAAGTTGGAACCATCACATTACCTACCGATCTTATTTCGTTGAAAATACTTGCATTTAATGTGATTTTAGGGATTGATTGGTTAACTACTCATCATGCCAAAATTAATTGTTTTCGTAAGGTTGTTAGTTTTCATATTCTTAACCAACCTGTTATTCGAATTCAAGAAACCAAATCATTAAAGTCAAACACTTTCATATCAAGCCATAAAGTCATTCGTTTATTGAAAAACAGATGTCAAGTTTTCTTAGCCCATGTTATGCACTTGAACAAAAATACGTCAGATTTGAATGATATTTATGTTCTTAGTAAATTTTTTGACGTATTTCCTGAAGAACTTCCTGGCCTACCCCAGAGCGTGATATTAAATTTTGTATCGACTTTGAACCCGGTACAAAACTCATTTCTAAAATCTCTTATCGAATGGCTCTTATTGAACTTCAGGAGTTAAAAACCCAACTACGAGAGTTGGTTCTCAAGCCTCTATCTGGTAACTTCCTTTGTGGAATGCACCAAAGCCAAACTCTCCATAGGGGACACCATATTTGTGTGGTAATAAACTAATAGGTACCATCGTGACGTGCTATCCAAGATTGGGATATAAGTCACAGTTGAGAGCAACCTAAGTCAGTAATCGAAATAAGTAGCTTTCTAGGCTTAGCTGGTTACTATCAGAGATTCGTGGAAGGATTTTATCGAATCGATACTCCATTAACTCAGCTGACTTGAAAAGATACAAAATACAAATGGAGCGAGGAATGTGAGAAGAGCTTCCAAGAATTCAACATGCGGCAATGACGTTGGCTCGAGCTGCTGAAGATTACGACTATACCATTCAATGTCATCCTGAAAAAAGCAAACGTGGTAGCTAACGCGTTAAGTAGAAGATCGTATGCGGGTACGAGTGCGATATTATCGAACACAAAGACCCATTTTGTATGACTTACAAATGATAGAGATAGAGTTAAAGACTCTCTGGATCACGTGATGATATACGAGTAAAATCGACTTTAATCGATAAAGTTAAAACCGCTCAAGCTACACACCGGAGCTGATGAATATGAAGAAGAAGGTGCAAGAAGTTGTTATTCCAAAAGCGAGAATCGACGATGTGAGGAAAGCTCAAACCTTCGATTTATTAGTCCATTTGAAATCCTCGATCGAATAGGAACTGTGACCTATAGACTCGTTTTACCGCCAAGTATGTCGGGTGTTCATAAAGTTTTTCACGTATCGATGTTATGTAAATATGTGGACGACCCAAACCACATTATTGCGTTACAACCAGACGAGATAGCCGAAGATTTAACGTACGAAGAGGTACCAGTCAAGATCTTAGATAGGAAAGAACATGTCTTATGCACAAAGGTTATACCTCAAGTTAAGATTTTGTGGAAGAACCATGCTACTGAAAAATGAACTGAGAGTTGAAATCAGAAATGAAAGCGATGTATCCTCATCTTTTCGAAACACCAGGTACATACGTCAATTTTGAGGATTAAATTTCATAAGGAGGGGAGGTTGTCAGACCCCAAATTATTAATAAATGAAATTTAATTCCTCTATTTATTATTTTGAAATAGTAAGGATTGATTTGGTTAATATGGTTAGTTATGGGTAAAATGAGCTAATATTTCAAATAAGCAAGTGGTTATAAAATATTCATTTCTGTCGGGGAATATTCGTTTGGTCGTGGAATATTCTTGCTGTCGGGGAATATTCGTACGACGGCGCAGTCTTTTGTGGGCCCCATAACGAAAAGTGATTGGATGAAGAAAACGACTAAGTATAAGTTGTTTATAAATAACGGTGTAGTTGTTACCGTTTATACTGTTGAAATACCCGGTAGTTAAAACACAGTAATACGCGTTGTTACAAAGTAGCACACGGTATTGCACCAATTATTGATTCTTACGTAAGAAGTCACTACTCATTAATTGTTAGAGTAATTACTGTTCAGTATTTTATTTTATTGATTCAATAATTGCTGCGTTAATATTTTATATTACTGTTGTTTCAATAATTATCACTACACAATATTTTTTATTATCGAAGCAATATTTCATATTATCTGAATAATATTATTAGATAACATTATTGGCAATATCTAGAAAGTTTTGTCTATGGAGAGGTTTGGTCACCTAATTGCGCACCAGTAAGGAGAAATCCTGGTTGTCAGTATTTTGATTCTGTAATATTATTTTTGAATAATTAATTATTGATTTATATGATGAGGAAAATATTAATTTTATGTGGATATAGATGGAGAAAATTTTTAATGTGACAATTGTTAAAAATTAATATTTTATCTTTTTCTGATAAAATAATTCATTTAAATATATTATTATATTTTAATAATATAATAATGGTGATATTTTTACAATGAATGTGGGATATATGAGTATATGAAGAGAAAAAGTATTTTTGTTGCATTAAATGATTAACACATGTTAAACATGTTGATGGACCCATTTCTTGACTGAAATTTGATTATAGCTTGTAAAATCGTCCGTATGTGGATTTCGGTTAATTTATGTTTGGAATTTAGAAAAACTTTTTTCTGCAAAGTTGTAGAGAATTGAATTTCCTATAAAAAGACGCGAGATTCAAATTTTCTGATAAAAGGGCTATTTATTATGAATTATTAAAATTTCGAAGTTCCAAATTAATTGATTTTTAGAAATTTTAATTATTATTTTTAAAGAAAAACGTTTTTTGCAATTAAGTTGGCCTCACATGTGATTTAAATGAGCTGAAATCAGATTTCAAAGGTGTGCTTGAATTTTGTTAATTATATTATTATTTTATTAAATTTTCTGCTTTGGTGTTCTTAGTATTTTTCTATAAATAGGGTGCTTAGGTTAGAATTGAAAATCACACCAGAAACTGAAATCTTCTCTCTCTTTCTCTCTCGATATATTGAGTGTATTCTTGTGAGTATTTTGATACTTTGAGTGTTGTTATACGGTGCAAGTTCCCTTCAGCACTATATCCAGTATTCCAGTCAGAAGTACTGTCTTTTCGAGGTTAGGGATGTTATTTTTTTATCAATGATATTATTTCTTTCAATATCATTATACCGGAATATCTGTAAGATTTTTCTTGTGAAATTCTTATCTTTTCATGTTGGGGTTACTATTCATGAGTTACTATTCACGAGTTACTATTCACGAAGCATGATGAATTTTTTTTCTTGTGAAATTTTTACCTTTTAGTGTCGAGGTTACTATTCACGTATACTACACTATTCACAAATACGACACTATTTACAAAAAAATTAAATTTTCTTTTCTGTGTCCAAGATATCTATTATGGATACTAGCTTTGATTATATCCATGTTTTGATCATTCTTGAATTTTACTTCGCTATTATTATTTATGAAGTATTTTTTGAACTCGGATTGTTTGAAATACGAATCCTTAATATTTATTCTTTTGTTTCACTGGATTCGTTTTCTTTAAAAGATTTTTCATCATCCTCAGCCTTAAATGATGATATAACTGAATATCTTTGGCCTGTAGTGCAAAGATTAATGATTTTATGATGAATATCTTTGGCCCGTAGTGCAAAGATGAACATGTGTTGAGATGAACATGACCGACTGATTAATATCTTTGGCCTGTAGTGCAAAGATGACTATTTGATTCAAGATTTATATTGATTGATGTTATAGGGATAAAATATCGATGATAGACTTTTAAAATTCATAGATGATAGTAGATTTCATTCTCTACTTAACTCTTCTAATGAATTGTTGTTTCCGCTGCAGTTGTTGATCTAAAACTTGTTGTCTATTGTATTCTATCAGATTTTTTTCCAGTTGAGGACTAACGATAATTTGTTCTATATTATCTTATTCATAATATTTTTTACTGGGCTAGTTGAGCTCACCCTTTTCCTTTTTGTTCCATTTTTCTTCTCAGGAGACGAGAATGTAGCGAGTACTAGTCGGGGTATGGAATGAAGGTTCAAGATATTTATTTTAGTAATCCTCACTATTTTGTAAGATAGTGTATCAATAAGTATAATGAGGACTTATTTGAGTATGAATACTGTCTAGATGACAATATTTGTATTTAAACTCACAGTATATGTGTTGTCGTATTTTGTACGACAATTGTAATAATAAAGTTGTAGTTATTTCTGTACCATGTATTTGACGACTCATAATATGTTGGGTGGAATGGACCTATTTTGGGGGCGAGATAGCCTAGAACATGTTTATTCTAAGAATTGCAAGTGGTCAAACAATGCAGGTTGATAACAAAGCTGTCAGTGTTCTTGAGTTCAAGAACACCAACAGCGACGCTTTGTGTCGCTAAAGGCCTATAGCGACGGTTTAATTAGTTTTTATTTTCTGATTTTCCGAAAACTATTTAAAAATAGAAATAAATTATAAAAAATAGTTTTAAAATTATTTTAAATTATAAAAAATAATTTTTGACCAATTCGAATATTTTTCTTAAATATTTATAATTATTTAAATATTAAAGGTATTTAATTTATTTAATTAGTGTATTAAATAAATTAGAGGAAAATGATTTAATATTATGAAAACTCATTTTAAATAAGAATAATGTATTTAAAAATATTTTAAGTTATAATTAATGACTTTTAATATTTGAATGATAATTTTATTAATATTTAAATATTAATGATGATGATTTAAAAATGATTTTTAATTAATTTAAAAATCATTTAAGTGGAATATTGATGATTTAAAAATATTTTTAATTTATTAATAATAACTTTAATATTTTGACAAGTATATCATTAATATTTTTATATTATTAAATATTAATGATGATACGATTATTTGATAATTAAATCATTTAAAAATGATTTCGATGTTTGAAAAATTATTATAAATTATAATAATTGCTTATAAATTATTAAAAGCTTATGAAAAATATTATTAATGATAATTGGCTTATCTAAATTAATATTGGAGCTTAGAAACCATATTAAATTTACAATCAATGTGTTAATTATCAGATAAGATGACCAGAACACCGAGAATAGACCGAAGTCCAACCATACTGAACTAGTTAGACTTTTAAGTGTTTATATAGGTTATAAACACTAATATGGCTATGTGGTAATGTGCCTAGGAGACATATTGACTAAGAATTACAGTGTTACGTGTTATAAAATATTGTGCTAAATGTGCGACCGATATTATTGGTTATAGGTCTTTCAAACGCAGATACGTATATTGTGTAGCTGTAAACAGCAGAAGAGACAAGTTTCCTAACTCAACTTTGAGTTAATATTCTTTAAATATTATAGTGGTTAATTATTGTTAATTATACCACGTCCAAGAATTTATTGTTGATTATTCGCAGGTAGTGTATGTTTAATAATTCAAATTATTGTTGTATAGAATACGAGAAGACTTGTTTGTTATTAAAGCTTTGTTCAGCTAATTCAAAGTTCCTCGAACTTTGGCATTATCTTATCAGAATAGATAGTCTGTTCTTAATGATTCGTATACATTTATTGCATGTCTTAACTTGCGAGGTAAATTTGTTGCTCACCCTTGCCAAATAAACTATTTTAGCTAGGAACGAATAGGCCAGCTGATCAAAGAAGAACAAAGGCAAAGGCAAAGTACTGGATTAGTTGTAATAAACATCATTATTATGTTGTATTTGTGAACCCTTTTTGCATATCTAAAGGGTATGTTTGTAAGGTTAAGGTTAGAGAACCTGGGACTAATGTATTAACAGTCTCTGTTAATGACTTATGTATTTCTATTTCTATATGAATGTGTAGTTACATGTTATTATGTTGTGAATCGTGAGCACCAAACTCGAGGGTCAGGTAACTCTGATTTGGTATCACAGGTTGGTATCAAAGCTGTAGGTTATAAACCTTGAGTGGGGTGGGGGGAAACCCTAGGATTATAACCATACGGGAGATAGAGAAAACTCATTTAGCGTTCTAAGAGAGAAATTGTCGAAGTGCATCAATAGTGAGATAACTGGACACATAGTGTGAGAATGTTGTACTGGTGAAGTACTAATCAAGTTGTTTAAACTGATTGTAGGATGTCTGGAGAAGATCAAATGAGTGCGGAGTTGATAGCGGCTGTTGCACCAGTTCCAGAAGCCAAGGTGCCAGCACAAAGTGAATTAGTTAAGAAGGTGGGAGAGGATGAACCTATGGTCAATCTGGGGAGCGATTATGACTATTATCGCAAGATATATCTGAGTGGTGATGAGGAGATGGAGTCTGAAGAAGCTAAGGTAGAGTTAAAGAATAAGACTAAAGCTGAAGAACAAAATCAACTATCGGCAGAAGTACAAGAACTCTGGAGAAATGTATTTCTCTTGGAGGAGTTGTGGAAGACGGAGTGAGCGTTACGCGAAATGACTGAAGAACGGAACGAGCTCAAGGCGCAGGTGGAAAGGATGAAGACTGAAGGTGGTGGATCGTCTGAAGGAATAATCAAATAGCAGCAAGACAAGAATAAGTAAAAGAGGGACAACGACAGCCCTAATTCTGAAAAGTCAAACCCGAAGAAGAAGCAAGCCTGTAGCAAGTGTGGGAAGACTCACGCGGGAGAATGAATGATGTGGAAGAACGTGTGCTTCAACTGTAAGTAGGAAGGACATATTTCTCTACATTGTCCTAAGCCAAATATGAGGAAGTGTTTCTCATGTGGTAGAACGGGTCACGGATTTAACAAGTGTCCCAACAAGAAGAAGACTGGTGAAGGGAGTGGAGGGTAGATAACTTAAGTTTGAGCGTTAGTATCTTTTGGTAGAAGATTATGATATTAAGTGTTGTAATATCGAAAACGATGTGTGAACATATGTAAATATAAATATGTTTTTATGAATGAGATCTTTATTTTCTATATGGATATATGATTAATATTAATTTGTGTGTTCTTAAAACTCATACTTATGATAAGTTAATGACTCATAATTATATGAAATATTTTGAACCCCTCAGCGAATGGACACCAAAGGTCTGACTAGGATAAGTTCATACACTCATATAATTGTGGCAAGTTCCTGAACTCATAAGTATGGTAAGTTTGACGAACTGGTAATAACTATGTGTGAATGGAGAATTGCAACTTTTTATGTAAAGTCGTGTTGTTAATCCTGATATGATTTAAAAAGGGATAGTAATATGTGTTAAGTACTAAATGTGCTATGAACTATTTGAATAAATATTCGTTTATATATGAGAATTATGTGCTGAATTCTTATTGTGTTAAGAATTTATGTAGAGAAATAGAATTAATGTAAGATTTTTATTTAAATCAGATCATGCCGCCTAGACGACAGAATCGAAATCAAAGGGAAGAGCAATCGGTGAATAATGAAGGAAGTCAAGCTGACCCAATGCATAACTTTGTAAATATGATAGCCGAAGCTATGGGGAATAGAGCTCCAGCAGGAAGAGGAAGAGCGAGAGAACAGCCAGCTGATAGATTGGCTAATTTTAAGGACTTTAAAGCGGTAGGACCGCCAGAATTCAAGGGAACCACGGATCCGATTAAAGCCCAAACTTGGGTGAAAGAGATGGAGAAAGCACTCATCATTGCGCGTGTGGCAGAAGAGCAAAAGATAGCTTTTGCAACATATCTGACGAAGGGAGAAGCCAATTACTGGTGGGAGACTAATCAAGCGAGAGTGGGTACAGCTGTGATAACTTGGACAAGATTCAAGGAGTTGTTCTTTGAGAACTACTTTTCGCCGAGTATGCAATCCAGGATGGAAGTTAAATTTTTAGAACTGAAGTAGGAGAACATGTCGGTATCTGAGTATGCTGCCAAATTCAACGAGTAAGCGAGATTTTCACCTCATCAGGTGGACACAGAGGCAAGAAAGGCAAGAAGATTCGAGAATGGACTGAAGCCGGGGATATTCAATAAGGTAGTAGTATTGCAGATCAATACATTCGCGACTTTGATGGAGAAAGCGTTAATTGCTGAAGGAGGGAGCGAAGTTGCGTCTCGATTTCATCAGGAGAAGAAGAATAAGACAAATAATGGTGGAAGAAGTGGTGGTACTAATCCGAATAAGAGGAAGTGGAGTGATAATACCCAGTCGAGTAATAAGACAGAAGATAATAGGAAAGGAAGGGAGCCATGTTCGACTTGTGGGAAGAACCATGGTGGAGTTTGTCTGAAGAAGGGAGTTTGCTATAACTGTGGGCAAGAAGGACACATGTCACCCAATTGTCCCAATCCAAAGAAGATACAAGGTTTCTTTGCGTGCGGATCGACTGATCATATGGTTAGGAACTGTCCAAAGAGAAATGTGATGAAAGAAAGTGGCAACAAGGGACCCAGTAGTAGAACCTTGGCGATTCAAGGACCTGCTCAGCTAGGAATACCATCAGCCCGTGCATTCAACATGACAGTGTAAGATGCAGTGGCTGCTTTGGAGGTCGCAGCAGGTAACGATTTCTCTTAATACATAAATTACACGAGTAATAGTGAGTTAGATAATTACTGTGAATTGCTTTCTTTTATAGACCCAAATCACGGGTTAGAAAATGAGACACAAAATTAATATTGTGTTGATAAAAATGAATTGATGATATAACTTTAAAATATTGTAGAGAATAAGAAAGCGGTGATTCCGAGGACGGAATCCTTTTAAGGAGGGGTGAATGTGATAATCCGGAATTTTGAATAATCCAAAATTTTTGAATAATTTTTTTTATTTAATATTGACAATTAATATTGTAATGTGTATCTGTAATACGAGTCTCGAGAATTAGTCAAATTGTGTATTGACTGGTAAATTAGAGTAGAGTTGTGCTTAACAAGCTTTAGAAATCCTAACCCTAATTTCTGGATAGGGATTCGATAGAAAATATAATTAAAATAATTGCATCGATCATTACGTGTTTGTACTGTATAGAGATTTTGATTAATGATTGATCGGATAAGGCTTAAAATTTCCTTAATAAAAGATCAGAAACCCTAATCTCAGGATTAAAAACCCTAACGCGCAGTAAAAAATCCTAATCGAAAGTCGAAAAACCCTAATTTCATATCCGAGAATCCTAAACCCTAATTAGAAAACCCTAATCCTAATTGGTAAGCTTAATGTGTTTATTAAACGTTAATATAATTAAGAAATTCTAATTATACTTTAGAAATGTTAATTTCTATTTAAAACCCTAATTACATTTTTTAAATCCTTAATTTTTTATTTTAAAACCCTAAATAGAAAATCCTAGAAAGCTAAAGTTTCAAACCCTAAGGGTATGACAAATTCCATGTATGCTATTAAAAATATAATGCTAAAGACCAAAATGCCCTTTTTCATTTTTTTAAAATGTTAACTTGTAAAATTGGCAAAACCTTTAGTTGTTCACCAAACTTTGACTTTCTATGTGACTTGTATCTCAGCAGTTCAGCCTCTTTTGACACATATGCCAGTAAATTCATTGCATCAAGCAAAATATATAGATTTGGGGGAGAGAAAGTTACTAAACTTAACTTATTTTTCAACCTAGCTCTCACCAACTCATTCTCTCTCAACACCTCCAAATTTATCAAGTATATCAGTCATATAAGTAGTCCCTAGCAACCATAATATCAGATTGGAGAGCTAAGTTCTAAGATTTGAAGCAAGAAGGTGTAAACCTAAAACCTATTTTGATCCAAGTTGCTAAGAAAAATTTTGTGTTTAAGTGTTTAATCATGTGTTATATAATGTCTTTAGATGATCTATGTTGATCCAATATGGATCCATAGCATCAAAATGCTTTAAATGTAAAGATTTTCAAAACTGTCAAAGAACAAAAATTTTTGGCCTGACAAGTAAATGTCAGGAGCCATAGATTCTTGTTCGTTTATGTTTTTTGATGTTTTAAAGTCGTAATCTATACTCTGTCATGTGGTCTTTAATCAGCAAGTGGAATCAGTGTCGTTTGATGTCAAGATTTTTAGTTATTAACGGATAAAACCCGTTGACCGGGCATGATCGGGCCAAATCTGGGTAACCTAGAAAGGCTAAACCAACGTCTAACAATGATTTCAAGCTCCCAGATCTGTCAGGTGTTACGAGTTTTGTTGTTGTTGTAATCTATCTATAGCCTGGCATACGTACTGTATGTTTATGGCTTTATATCGTGTAAATAATCAACAGATTGAATGTAATATAAGGTCAAAGTAGCCATCCAAGCTTGACTAAGCATTTCTGGGAATTCCCAGAAACTCTATGAACACCCTTTTTGTCAGAGTTTGACCAAGTGATATATTGTGATTATGTTGTAGTTGGACTGCGATCTTGGTATATAACTATTCCTTGACATGCGTACTATAGTTCTGAACCTTCATAACACCCATACAATGACTAGAACATAAACTTAATTGAGCATGAAAGTGACCAGGCGAAGTTCTGGGTTTCTGGGGAAACCCAGGTATGGTCTGACAATATGTTTGAGAGTCCAGATCGCTTTGTTGTGTTGTTCTTTGACCGAGATAAGAATTTATAACTGTAGTACTATATACTGACTACAAGATCAATGCTTGAGATAGCCTAGAACATGTTTATTCTACGAATTGCAAGTGGTCAAACAAGGCAGGTTGATAACGAAGCTGTCAGTGTTCTTGAGCTCAAGAACACCAACAGCGACGCTTTGTGTCGCTAAAGGCCAATAGCGACGGTTTAATTAGTTTTTATTTTTTGCTTTTCTGAAAATTTATTAAAATTAGAAATAAATTATAAAAATTATTAAAAATGGTTTTAAAAATTATTTTAAATTATAAAAAATAATTTTTGACCAATTGGAATATTTTTCTTTAATATTTATAATTATTTAAATATTAAATATATTTAATTTATTTAATTAGTGTATTAAATAAATTAGAGAAAAATAATTTGATATTATGAAAAATCATTTTAAATAAGAATAATGTATTTAAAAATATTTTAAGTTATAATTAATAACTTTTAATATTTGAATGATAATTTCATTAATATTTAAATATTAACGATGATGATTTAAAAATAATTTTTAATTAATTTAAATATCATTTAAGTAGAATATTGATGATTTAAAATTATTTTTAAGTTATTAATAATAACTTTAATATTTTGACAAATATATCATTAATATTTTTATATTATTAAATATTAATGATGATAAGATTATTTGATAATTAAATTATTTAAAAATAATTCCCATGTTTGAAAAATTATTATAAATTATAATAATTGCTTATAAATTATTAAAAGCTTACGAAAAATATTATTAATGATAATTGACTTATCTAAATTAATATTGAAACTTAGAAACCAAATTAAATTGATAATCAATGTGTTAATTGTCGGATAAGGTGACCAGAACACCGAGAATAGACCGAAGTCCAACCAGACCGAGCTAGTTAGACTTGTTAAGTGTTTATATAGGTTATAAACATTAATGTGGCTATGTGGTAATGTGCCTAGAAGACAGATTGACTGTGAAATACAGTGTTACGTGTTATGAAATATTGTGCTAATTGTGAGACCGATATTATTAGTTATAGGTCTTTCAAACGCACATACGTACTATAATTGTATCGATGATTACGTGTTTGTACTATATAGAGATTTTGATTAATGATTGATCGGATAAGGTTTAAAATTAATAAACCCTAATAAGAGATTAAAAATCCTAATCACAAGATTAAAAACCCTAACGTGCAGTTAAAAACCCTAATCGAAAGCCGAAAAGCCCTAATTTCATATTCGAGAATCCTAAACCCTAATTAGGAAACCCTAATCCAAATTGGTAAGCTTAATGTGTTTATTAAACGTTAATATAATTAGGAAACCCTAATTATACTTTAGAAATATTAATTTCTATTTTGAAACCCTAATTACATTTTTTAAATCCTTAATTTTCTATTTTAAAACCCTAAATAGAAAATTCTAGAAAGCTAAAATTTTAAACCATAAGGGTGTGACAAATTCCATGTATGCCATTAAAAATATAATGCTAAAGACCGAACTGCCCTTTTTTGTTTTCTTTAAATGTTAACTTGTAAAATTGGCAAAACCTTTAGTTATTCACCAAACCTTGACTTTCTATGTGACCTGTATCTCAGCCATTCAGCTTCTTTTGACACATATGCCAGCGAATTCATTGCATCAAGCAAAATATATAGATTTGGGAGAGAGAAAGTTACTAAACTTAACTTATTTTTCAACCTAGCTCTCACCAACTCTTTCTCTCTCAACACCTCCGAATTTATCAAGTATATCAGTCATATAAGCAGTCCCTAGCAACTATAATATCAGATTGGAGAGCTAAGTTCTAAGATTAGCAGCAAGAATGAATAAACCTAAAACCTATTTTGATCCAAGTTTCTAAGAAAAATTTTATGCTTAAGTGTTTAATCATGTGTTATATGATATCTTTAGATGATCTATGTTGATCCATTATGGATCAATAGCATCAAAATGCTTTAAATGTAAAGATTTTCAAAACTATCAAAGAACAAAAATTTTTGGCCTGACAAGCAAATGTCAGGAGCCATAGATTCTTGTTCGTTTATGTTTTTTGATGTTTTAAAGTCGTAATCTATACTCTGTCATGTGGTCTTTAATTTGCAAGTGGAATCAATGTCGTTTGAAGTCTAGATTTTTAGTTATTAACAGTCAAAACCCGTTGACCGGGCATAACCGGGCCAAATCTGGGTAACCTAGAAAGGCTAAACCAGCGTCTGACAACGATTTCAAGCTCCCCAATCTCTCAGGTGTTACGCGTTTTGTTGTTGTTGTATTCTATCTATAGCCTGGCATATGTACTGTATGTTTATAGCTTCATATCGTGTTAATAATCAACAGATTGAATGTAATATAAGGTCAAAGTAGCTATCCGTGCCTGACTTAGTATTTCTGGGAATTCCCAAAAACTCTATGAACACCTTTCTGTCAGAGTTTGACCAAGTGATATATTGTGATTATGTTATAGTTGGACTGGGATCTTTGTATATAACTGTTCCTTGACATGCGTACTATAGTTCTGAACCTTCATAACACCCATACAATGACTAAACATAAACTTAATTGAGCATGAAAGTGACCAGTCGAAGTTCTGGGTTTCTGGGGAAACACAGGTATGGTCTGAAAATATGTTTGAGAGTCCAGATCGCTTTGTTGTGTTGTTGTTTGACCGAGATAAGAATTTAGAACTGTAGTACTATATAATGACTACAAGATCAATGCTTGAGATGGCCCAGAACATGTTTATTCTAAGAATTGCAAGTGGTCAAACAATGCAGGTTGATAACGAAGCTGTCAGTGTTCTTGAGCTCAAGAACACCAACAGCGACGCTTTGTGTCGCTAAAGGCCTATAGCGACGGTTTAATTAGTTTTTATTTTCTGAAAATTTATTAAAAATATTAATAAATTATAAAAAATATTAAAAATGGTTTTAAAAATTATTTTAAATTATGAAAAATAATTTTTGACCAATTAGAATATTTTTCTTTAATATTTAGAATAATTTAAATATTAAATGTATTTAATTTATTTAATTAGTGTATTAAATAAATTAGAGGAAAATGATTTAATATTATGAAAAATCATTTTAAATAAGAATAATGTATTTAAAAATATTTTAAATTATAATTAATGACTTTTAATATTTGAATGATAATTTCATTAATATTTAAATATTAATGATGATGATTTAAAAATAATTTTTAATTAATTTAAAAATTATTTAAGTAGAATATTGATGATTTAAAAATATTTTTAAGTTATTAATAATAACTTTAATATTTTGACAAGTATATCATTAATATTTTTATATTCTTAAATATTAATGATGATAAGATTATTTGATAATTAAATTATTTAAAAATAATTTCGATGTTTGAAAAATTATTATAACTTATAATAATTGCTTATAAATTATTAAAAGCTTACGAAAAATATTATTAATGATAATTAACTTATCTAAATTAATATTGAAACTTAGAAACCAAATTAAATTGATAATCAATGTGTTAATTGTCGGATAAGGTGACCAGAACACCAAGAATAGACCGAAGTCCAACCAGACCGAACTAGTTAGACTTGTTAAGTGTTTATATAGGTTATAAACACTAATGTGGCTATGTGGTAATATGCCTAGGAGATACATTGACTGTGAAATACAGTGTTACGTGTTATAAAATATTATGCTAATTGTGAGATCAATATTATTGGTTATAGGTCTTTTAAACCCCAGATAAGTATATTGTGTAGACGTTCCTTGACATGCGTACTATAATTGTATCGACGATTACGTGTTTGTACTGTATAGAGATTTTGATTAATGATTGATCGGATAAGGTTTAAATTTAATAAACCCTAATAAGAGATTAGAAACCCTAATCTCAGGATTAAAAACCCTAACGTGCAGTTAAAAACCCTAATTTCATATCTGAGAATCCTAAACCCTAATTAGGAAACCCTAATCCTAATTGGTAAGCTTAATGTGTTTATTAAACATTAATATAATTAGAAAATCCTAATTACATTTTTTAAATCCTTAATTTTCTATTGTAAAACCCTAAATAGAAAATCCTAGAAAGCTAAAGTTTTAAACCCTAAGGGTGTGACAAATTCCATGTATGCCATTAAAAATATAATGCTAAAGACCAAAATGCCGTTTTTCATTTTCTTTAAATGTTAACTTCTAAAATTAGCAAAACCTTTAGTTGTTCACCAAACCTTTACTTTCTATGTGACTTGTATCTCAGCATTTCACCCTCTTTTGACACATATGCCAGCAAATTCATTGCATCAAGCAAAATATATAGATTTGGGAGAGAGAAAGTTACTAAACTAAACTTATTTTTTAACCTAGCTCTCACCAACTCATTCTCACTCAACACCTCCGAATTTATCAAGTATATCAGTCATATAAGCAGTCCCTAGCAACCATAATATCAGATTGGAGAGCTAAGTTCTAAGATTTGAAGCAAGAAGGTATAAACCTAAAACCTATTTTGATCCAAGTTGCTAAGAAAAATTTTGTGTTTAAGTGTTTAATCATATGTTATATGATGTCTTTAGATGATCTATGTTGATCCAATATGGATCCATAGCATCAAAATGCTTTAAATGTAAAGATTTTTCAAAACTATCAAAGAACAAAAAATTTTGGCCTGACAAGCAAATGTTAGGAGCCATAGATTCTTGTTCGTTTATGTTTTTTGATGTTTTAAAGTCGCAATCTACATTCTGTCATGTGGTTTTTAATCTGCAAGTGGAATCAGTGTCATTTGATGTCTAGATTTTTAGTTATTAACGGTCAAAACCCGTTGACCGGGCATGACCGGGCCAAATCTGGGTAACCTAGAAAGGCTAAACCAGTGTCTGACAACGATTTCAAGCACCCCGATCTGTCAGGTGTTACACATTTTGTTGTTGTTGTTGTTATAATCTATCTATAGCCTGGCATATGTACTGTATGTTTATGGCTTTATATCGTGTCAATAATCAACAAATTGAAGGTAATATAAGGTCAAAGTAGCCATCCGAGCCTGAGTTAGCATTTCTGGGAATTCCCGGAAACTCAATAAACACCCTTTCTGTCAGAGTTTGACCAAGTGATATATTGTGATTATGTTGTAGTTGGACTGGGATCTTGGTATATAATTGTTCCTTGACATGCGTACTATAGTTCTGAACCTTCACAACACCCATGCAATGACTGGAACATAAACTTATTTGAGCATGAAAGTGACCAAGCGAAGTTCTGAGTTTCTGGGGAACCCCAGGTATGCTTTGACAATATGCTTGAGAGTCCAGATCGCTTTGTTGTGTTGTTGTTTGACCGAGATAAGAATTTAGAACTGTAGTACTATATACTGACTATAAGATCAATGCTTAAGATAGCCCAGAACATGTTTATTCTAAGAATTGCAAGTGGTCAAACAATGCAGGTTGATAACGAAGATGTCAGTGTTCTTGAGCTCAAGAACACCAACAGCGACGCTTTGTGTCGCTAAAGGCCTATAGCGACAATTTAATTAGTTTTTATTTTCTGATTTTTTGAAAATTATTTTAAAATAGAAATAAATTAAAAAATTATTAAAAATAGTTTTAAAATTTATTTTAATTTATAAAAAATAATTTTTCACCAATTGGAATATTTTTCTTTAATATTTATAATTATTTAAATATGAAAGGTATTTAATTTATTCAATTAGTGTATTAAATAAATTATAGAAAAATGATTTAATATTATGAAAAATCATTTTAAATAAGAATAATGTATTTAAAAATATTTTAAGTTATAATTAATGACTTTTAATATTTGAATGATAATTTTATTAATATTTAAATATTAATGATGATGATTTAAAAATAATTTTTAATTAATTTAAAAATTATTTAAGTATAATATTGATGATTTAAAAATATTTTTAAGTTATTAATAATAACTTTAATATTTTGACAAGTATATCATTAATATTTTTATATTATTAAATATTAATGATGATATGATTATTTGATAATTAAATCGTTTAAAAATGATTCCGATGTTTAAAAAATAATTATAAATTATAATAATTGCTTATAAATTATTAAAAGCTTCTGAAAAATTTTATTAATGATAATTGACTTATCTAAATTAATATTGAAGCATAGAAACCATATTAAATTGACAATCAATGTGTTAATTATCGGATAAGGTGACCAGAACACCGAGAATAGGCTGAAGTCCAACCAGACCGAACTAGTTAGATATTTAAGTGTTTATATAGGTTATAAATACTAATGTGGCTATGTGGTAATGTGCCTAGGAGACAGATTGACAGTGAATTACAGTGTTACGTGTTATAAAATATTGTACTAATTGTGAGACCGATATTATTGGTTATAGGTCTTTCAAAAGTAGATAAGTATATTGTGTAGCTGTATACAGCAGAAGAGGCAAATTTCCTAACTCAACCTTGAGTTAATATAGTTTAAATATTATAGTGCTTAATTATTGCTAATTATACCACGTCCAAGAATTTATTGTTGATTATTCGCAGTTAGTGCATGTTTAATAATTCAAATTGAATTACTGATTCAAAAAATATATATTCGTAGAATTACTGTTTTTGGATATTCATATCTGTAGAAGCTAGTATTGATAGTACAAAAAATTCCTGTTTATTGTCGAATTATGTTGAGAAATGTCTTAGCTAATTATTCTGGCTAGACGAACATTTGTTAGAATTTGATAAGTTCGAGAAGAGAAGAGAAGAGAATTTAATTATTATTGATAGATCAATATCAGTTGTATCGGCTAGATCGAAAAAGAAAACTTGATAGGTTTGAGAAGAGAAGAGGAGAGATGTGATTAGGTATTGAAATCATTGAATTTCGTTGTTAAATCAAATCTTGATTCTGAGACTGAGAAGAACAACCTTTTATATAAAGGGAACATTTTTAGTTGTATATTCGACCATTGCGCGCGACATAATTATTATGCATAATATAGGGTATAAGGAGTTGGTCGGCTCTAAGTACTTGCAGAGGGGTATTATTTAATCTTTATGGTTATCTGATACACCTGTGTATATGTCAAAGTAAAACTTTAATATATACCTGAGAAGAGAAGTTCAAGATCCAACGGATCGCTCAGCATAAATCTGGAAAATATTCTACTTTACTATTTCGTAGAATTAATTCTTGATTATTCATTTAAATATCGTAGAAAACCTTGAAAGCGTTGTACTCTTTCATATTCAGATTATTGTTGTATAGAATGCGAGAAGACTTGTTAGTTATTAAAGCTTTATTCAGCTAATTCAAAGTTCCCCGAACTTTGGCATTATCTTATCAGAATAGATAGTCTGTTCTTAATGATTCCTATACATTTATTGCATGTCTTAACTTGCGAGAAAAATTTGTTGCTCACCCTTGCTAAATAAAATATTTTAGCTAGGAACGAATAGGCCAGCGGATCAAAGAAGAACAAAGGCAAAGGCAAAGTACTGGATTAGTTGTAATAAACATCATTATTATGTTGTATTTGTGAACCCTTTTTGTATATCTAAAGGGTATGTTTGTAAGGTTAAGGTTAGAGAACCTGAGACTAATGTATTAACAATCTCTGTTAATGACTTATGTATTTCTATTTCTATATGAATGTGTAGTTAGATGTTATTATATTGTGGATCGTGAGCACCAAACTCGGGGGTCAGGTAACCCGGATTTGGGGGTGTCACAGGTTGGTATCAAAGTTGTAGGTTATAAACCTTAAGTGGGGTGGGGGAAAACCCTAGGACTATAACCATACGCGATATAGAGAAAACTCATTTAAAGTTCTAAGTGAGAAATTGCCGAAGTGCATCAATAGTGAGATAAGTGGACACATAGTGTGAGAATGTTGTACTGGTGAAGTACTAATCAAGTTGTTTAAACTGATTGTAGGATGTCTGGAGAAGATCAAATGAGTGCAGAGATGATAGCGGCTGTTGCACCAGTGCCAGAAGCCAAGGTGCCAGCACAAAGTGAATTAGTTGAGAAGGTGGGAGAGGATGAACATATGATCAATCTGGGGAGCGATCATGACGATTATCCCAAGATGTATCTAAGTGGTGATGAGGAGGTGGAGTCTGAAGAAGCTAAGGTAGAGTTAAAGAATAAGACTAAAGCTGAAGAACAAGATCAACTATCGGCAGAAGTACAAGAACTCTGGAGTAAAGTATTTCTCTTGGAGGAGTTGTGGAAGACGGAGTGAGCATTACGCAAAATGACTGAAGAACGGAACGAGCTCAAGGCGCAGATGGAAAGGATGAAGACTGAAGGTGGTGGATCGTCTGAAGGAACAATCAAATAGCAGCAAGACAAGAATAAGAGATAGAGAGACAACGACAGCCCTAATTCTGAAAAGTCAAACCCGAAGAAGAAGCAAGCTTGTAGCAAGTGTGGAAAGACTCGTGCGGGAGAATGAATGATGTAGAAGAACGTGTGCTTCAACTGTAAGTAGGAAGGATATATTTCTCTACATTATCCTAAGCCAAATATGAGGAAGTGTTTCTCATGTGGTAGAACGGGTCACGAATTCAACAAGTGTCCCAACAAGAAGAAGACTGGTGAAGGGAGTGGACTGTAGATAGCTTAAGTTTGAGCGTTAGTATCTTTTGGTAGAAGATTATGATATTAAGTGTTGTAATATCGAAAAAGATGTGTGAACATATGTAAATATAAATATGTTTGTATGAATGAGATCTTTATTTTCTATATGAATATAAGATTAATATTAATTTGTGTGTTCTTAAAACTCATACTTATGGTAAGTTAATGACTCATAATTATATGAAATATTTTGAACCCCTCAGCGAATGGACACCAAAGGTCTGACAATGATAAGTTCATACACTCATATAATTGTGGCAAGTTCCTGAACTCATAAGTATGGTAAGTTTGACGAACTGGTAATAACTATGTGTGAATGGAGAATTGCAACTTTTTGTGTAAAGTTGTGTTGTTAATCTTGATATGATTTAAAAAGGGATAGTAATATGTGTTAAGTACTAAATGTTCTATGAACTATTTGAATAAATATTCGTTTATATATGAGAATTATGTGCTGAATTCTTATTGTGTTAAGAACTTGTCTAGAGAACGAGAATTAATGTAAGACTTTTATTTAAATCAGATCATGCCGCCTAGACGACAGAATCAAAATCAAAGGGAAGAGCAATCGGTGAATAATGAAGGAGGTCAAGTTGACCCAATGCAAAACTTTGCAAATATGATAGCCGAAGCTATGGGAAATAGAGCTACAACAGGAAGAGGAAGAGCGAGAGAACAGCCAGCTGATAGATTGGCTAATTTTAAGGACTTCAAAGCGGTAGGACCGCCAGAATTCAAGGGAACCACAGATCCGATTGAAGCCCAAACTTGGGTGAAAGAGATGGAGAAAGCACTCATCATTGCGCGTGTGGCAGAAGAGCAAAAGACAGCTTTTGTAACATATCTGATGAAGGGAGAAACCAATTACCGGTGGGAGACTATTCAACCGAGAGAGGGTATAGCTGTGATAACTTGGACAAGATTCAAGGAGTTGTTCTTTGAGAACTACATTTCGCCGAGTATGCAATCCAGGATGGAAGTCAAATTTTTTGAACTGTAGCAGGAGAACATGTCGGTATCTGAGTATGCTGCCAAATTCAACGAGTTAACGAGATTTGCACCTCATCAGGTGGACACAGAGGCAAGAAAGGAGAGAAGATTCGAGAATGGACTGAAGCTGGGGATATTCAATAAGGTAGCAGTATTGCAGATCAATACGTTCGCGGCTTTGATGGAGAAAGCGTTAATTGCTGAAGGTGGGAGCGAAGTTGCGTCTCGATTTCATCAGGAGAAGAAGAAGAAGACAAATGATAGTGGAAGCAGTGGTGGTAGTAACCCGAATAAGAGGAAGTGGAGTTAGAATACCCAGTCGAGTAATAAGATAGAAGATAATAGGAAAGGAAGGGAGCCATGTTCGACTTGTGGGAAGAACCATGGTGGAGTTTGTCTGAAGAAGGGAGTTTGCTATAACTGTGGGCAAGAAGGACACATGTCACCCAATTGTCCCAATCCAAAGAAGATACAAGGTTTCTTTGCGTGCGGATCGACTGATCATATGGTTAGGAACTGTCCAAAGAGAAATGTGATGAAAGAAAGTGGCAACAAGGGACCCAGTAGTAGAACCTTGGCGATTCAAGGACCTGCTCATCTAGGAATACCATCAGCCCGTGCATTCAATATGACGGTGCAAGATGCAGTGGCTTCTTAGGAAGTCACAGCAGGTAACGATTTCGCTTACTACATAAATTACATGAGTAATATTGAGTTAGATAATTACTGTGAATTGCTTTCTTTTATAGACCCAAGTCACGGGTTAGAATATGAGACACAAAATTAATATTGTGTTGATAAAAATGAATTGATGATATAACTTTAAAAGATTGTAGAGAATAAGAAAGCGGTGATTCTGAGGATGGAATCCTTTTAAGGAGGGGTGATTGTGATAACTCGGGATTTTGAATAATCCAAAATTTTCGAATAATTTTTTTATTTAATATTGACTGTTAATATTGTACTGTGTATCTGTGATATGAGTCTCGAGAATTAGTCAAATTGTGTATTGATTGGTAAATTAGAGTAGAGTTGAGCTTAACAAGCTTTAGAAATCCTAACCCTAATTTCTGGATAGGGATTCAATAGAAAATGCAATTAAAATAATTGTATCGATCATTACGTGTTTGTACTGTACAGAGATTTTGATTAATGATTGATCGGATAAGGTTTAAAATTTCCCTAATAAAAGATTAGAAACCCTAATCTCAGGATTAGAAACCCTAACACACAGTTAAAAACCCTAATCGAAAGCCAAAAAACCCTAATTTCATATCCGAGAATCCTAAACCCTAATTAGGAAACCCTAATCCTAATTGGTAAGCTTAATGTGTTTATTAAACGTTAATATAATTAGGAAACCCTAATTATACTTTAGAAATATTAATTTCTATTTAAAACCCTAATTGCATTTTTTAAATCCTTAATTTTCTATTTTAAAACCCAAAATAGAAAATCCAACAAAGGTAAAGTTTTAAACCCTAAGGGTGTGACAAATTCCATGTTCGCCATTAAAAATATAATGCTAAAGACCAAAATGCCCTTTTTCATTTTCTTTAAATGTTAACTTGTAAAATTGGCAAAACCTTTAGTTGTTCACCAAACCTTGACTTTCTATGTGACTTGTATCCTAGCATTTCAGCCTCTTTTGACACATATGCCAGCAAATTCGTTGCATCAAGCAAAATATATAGATTTGGGAGAGAGAAAGTTACTAAACTTAACTTATTTTTCAACCTAGCTCTCACCAACTCATTCTCTCTCAACACCTCCGAATTTATCAAGTATATCAGTCATATAAGCAGTCCCTAGCAACCATAATATCATATTGGAGAGCTAACTTCTAAGATTTGAAGCAAGAAGGTATAAACCTAAAACCTATTTTGATCCAAGTTGCTAAGAAAAATTTTGTGTTTAAGTGTTTAATCATGTGTTATATGATGTCTTTAGATGATCTATGTTGATCCAATATGGATCCATAGCATCAAAATGCTTTAAATGTAAAGATTTTCAAAACTGTCAAAGAACAAAAAATTTTGGCCTGACAAGCAAATGTCAGGAGCCATAGATTCTTGTTCGTTTATGTTTTTTGATGTTTTAAAGTCGTAATCTATACTCTGTCATGTGGTCTTTAATCTGCAAGTGGAATCAGTGTCGTTTGATGTCTAGATTTTTAGTTATTAATGGTCAAAACCCGTTGACCGGGCCTGACCGGGCCAAATCTGGGTAACCTAGAAAGGCTAAACCAACGTCTGACAACGATTTCAAGCTCCCAGATCTGTCAGGTGTTACGCGTTTTGTTGTTGTTGTTGTTGTTGTAATCTATCTATAGCCTGGCATATGTACTGTATGTTTATGGCTTTATATCGTGTTAATAATCAACAGATTGAATGTAATATAAGGTCAAAGTAGCCATCCGAGCCTGACTTAGCATTTCTGGGAATTCCTGGAAACTCAATGAACACCCTTTCTGTCAGAGTTTGACCAAGTGATATATTGTGATTATGTTGTAGTTGGATTGGGATCTTGGTATATAACTGTTCCTTGACATGCGTACTATAGTTCTGAACCTTTACAACACCCATGCAATGACTGGAACATAAACTTAATTGAGCATGAAAGTGACCAGGCGAAGTTCTGAGTTTCTGGGGAACCCCAGGTATGGTTTGACAATATGCTTGAGAGTCCAGATCGCTTTGTTGTGTTGTTGTTTGACCGAGATAAGAATTTATAACCGTAGTACTATATACTGACTACAAGATCAATGCTTGAGATAGCCCAAAACATGTTTATTCTACGAATTGCAAGTGGTCAAACAAGGCAGGCTGATAACGAAGCTATCAGTGTTCTTGAGCTCAAGAACACCAACAGCGACGCTTTGTGTCGCTAAAGGCCTATAGAGACGGTTTAATTAGTTTTTATTTTCTGATTTTCTGAAAATTTGTTAAAAATAGAAATAAATTATAAAAATTATTAAAAATGGTTTTAAAAATTATTTTAAATTATGAAAAATAATTTTTGACCAATTTGAATATTTTTCTTTAATATTTAGAATTATTTAAATATTAAATGTATTTAATTTATTTAATTAGTGTATTAAATAAATTAGTGTAAAATAATTTAATATTATAAAAATTATTTTAAATAAGAATAATGTATTTAAAAATATTTTAAGTTATAATTAATGACTTTTAATACTTGAATGATAATTTCATTAATATTTAAATATTAATGATGATGATTTAAAAATAATTTTTAATTAATTTAAAAATTATTTAAGTAGAATATTGATGATTTAAAAATATTTTTAAGTTATTAATAATAACTTTAATATTTTGACAAGTATTTCATTAATATTTTTATATTATTAAATATTAATGATGATAAGATTATTTGATAGTTAAATTATTTAAAAATAATTCCCATGTTTGAAAAATTATTATAAATTATAATAATTGCTTATAAATTATTAAAAGCTTACGAAAAATATTATTAATGATAATTGACTTATCTAAATTAATATTGAAACTTAGAAACCAAATTAAATTGATAATCAATGTGTTAATTGTCGGATAAGGTGACCAGAACACCGAGAATAGAACGAAGTCCAACCAGACCGAACTAGCTAGACTTGTTAAGTGTATATATAGGTTATAAACACTAATATGGCTATGTGGTAATGTGCCTAGGAGACAGATTGACTGTGAAATATAGTGTTACGTGTTATGAAATATTGTGCTAATTGTGAGACTGATATTATTGGTTATAGGTCTTTCAAACGCAGATAAGTATTTTGTCTAGCTGTTCCATGATATACTTACTATAATTGTATCGATGATTACGTGTTTGTACTGTATAGAGATTTTCATTAATGATTGATCGGATAAGGTTTAAAATTAATAAACTCTAATAAGAGATTAGAAACCCTAATCTCAAGATTAAAAACCCTAACGCCCAGTTTGAAACCCTAATCAAAATCCAAAAAACCCTAATTTTATATTTGGAAATCCTAAATCCTAATTAGGAAACCCTAATCCCAATTGGTAAGCTTAATGTGTTTATTAAACATTAATATAATTAAGAAACCCTAATTATACTTTACAAATATTAATTTCTATTGAAAACCCTAATTATATTTTTTTAAGTCCTTAATTTTCTATTTTAAAACCCTAAATAGAAAATACAAGAAAGTTAAAGTTTTAAACCATAAGGGTGTGACAAATTCCATGAATGCCCCTAAAAATACAATGCTAAAGACCAAAATGCCCTTTTTCATTTTCTTTAAATGTTAACTTGTAAAATTGGCAAAACCTTTAGTTGTTCACCAAACCTTGACTTTCTATGTGACTTGTATCTCAACATTTCAGCCTCTTTTGA
Organism: Panax notoginseng; assembly: GCA_016801055.1. Taxonomy (NCBI): domain Eukaryota; kingdom Viridiplantae; phylum Streptophyta; class Magnoliopsida; order Apiales; family Araliaceae; genus Panax; species Panax notoginseng. The sequence continues at coordinate 63,895,095 of CM029015.1, read as the reverse complement.
CACATGCCAGCAAATTCATTGCATCAAGTAAAATATATAGATTTGTGAGAGAGAAAGTTACTAAACTTAACTTATTTTCCAACCTAGCTCTCACCAACTCATTCTCTCTCAACACCTCCGATTTTATCAAGTATATCAGTCATATAAGAAGTCCCTAGCAACCATAATATCAGATTGGAGAGCTAAGTTCTAAGATTTGAAGCAATAAGGTATAAACCTAAAACCTATTTTGATCCAAGTTGCTAAGAAAAATTTTGTGTTTAAGTGTTTAATCATGTTTTATATGATGTCTTTAGATGATCTATGTTGATCCATTATGGATCCATAGCATCAAAATGCTTTAAATGTAAAGATTTGCAAAACTGTCAAAGAACAAAAAATTTTGGCCTGACAAGCAAATGTCAAGAGCCATAGATTCTTGTTCGTTTATGTTTTTTGATGTATTAAAGTCGTAATCTATACTCTGTCATGTGGTCTTTAATCTTCTAATGGAATCAGTGTCGTTTGATGTCAAGATTTTTACTTATTAACGGTCAAAACTCGTTGACTGGGCATGACCGAGCCAAATCTGGGTAACCTAGAAAGGCTAAACCAGCGTCTGACAACGATTTCAAGCTCCCCGATCTGTCAAGTGTTATGCGTTTTGTTGTTGTTGTTGTTCTTGTTGTTGTAATCTATCTATAGCCTGGCTTATGTACTGTATGTTTATGGCTTTATATCGTGTTAGTAATCAACAGATTGAATGTAATATAAGGTCAAAGTAGCCATCCGAGCCTGACTTAGCATTTCTGGGAATTCCCAGAAACTCTATGAACACCATTTCTGTCAGAGTTTGACCAAGTGATATATTGTGATTATGTTGTAGTTGGACTGGGATCTTGGTATATAACTGTTCCATGATATGCGTACTATAGTTCTGAACCTTCATAACACCCATACAATGACTGAACATAAACTTAATTGAGCATGAAAGTGACCAGTCGAAGTTCTGAGTTTTTGGGGAAACCCAAGTATGGTTTGACAATATGTTTGAGAGTCCAGATCGCTCTGTTATGTTGTTTTTTGACCAAGATAAGAATTTATAACTGTAGTACTATATACTGACTACAAGATCAATGCTTGAGATAGCCCAGAACATATTTATTCTACGAATTGCAAGTGGTCAAACAAGGCAGGTTGATAATGAAGCTGTCAGTGTTCTTGAGCTCAAGAACACCAATAGCAACGCTTTGTGTCGCTAAAGGCCTATAGCGACGGTTTAATTAGTTTTTATTTTCTGAAAATTTATTAAAAATATAAATAAATTATAAAAAATATTAAAAATAGTTTTAAAAGTTATTTTAAGTTATGAAAAATAATTTTTGACCAATTGGAATATTTTTCTTTAATATTTAGAATTATTTAAATATTAAATGTATTTAATTTATTTAATTAGTGTATTAAATAAATTAGAGTAAAATGATTTAATATTGTGAAAAACCATTTTAAATAAGAATAATATATTTAAAAATATTTTAAGTTATAATTAATGACTTTTAATATTTGAATGATAATTTCAATAATATTTAAATATTAATGATGATGATTTAAAAGTAATTTTTAATTAATTTAAAAATCATTGAAGTAGAATATTGATGATTTAAAAATATTTTTAAGTTATTAATAATAACTTTAATATTTTGACAAGTATATCATTAATATTTTTATATTATTTAATATTAATGATGATAAGATTATTTGATAATTAAATTATTTAAAAATAATTCCCATGTTTGAAAAATTATTATAAATTATAATAATTGCTTATAAATTATTAAAAGCTTACGAAAAATATTATTAATGATAATTGACTTATCTAAATTAATATTGAAACTTAGAAACCAAATTAAATTGATAATCAATGTGTTAATTGTCGGATAAGGTGACCAGAACACCGAGAATAGACCGAAGTCCAACCAGACCGAGCTAGTTAGACTTGTTAAGTGTTTATATAGGTTATAAACACTAATGTGGCTATGTGGTAATGTGCCTAGGAGACAGATTGACTGTGAAATACAGTGTTACGTGTTATGAAATATTGTGCTAATTGTGAGACCGATATTATTAGTTATAGGTCTTTCAAACGCAGATAAGTATTTTGTCTAGCTGTTCCTTGACATGCGTACTATAATTGTATCGATGATTACGTGTTTGTACTGTATAGAGATTTTGATTAATGATTGATCGGATAAGGTTTCAAATTAATAAACCTTAATAAGAGATTAGAAACCCTAATCTCATGACTAGAAACCCTAACGCGCAGTTACAAACCCTAATCGAAAGCCAAAAAAACCTAATTTCATATCTAGAAATCCTAAACCCTAATTAGGAAACCCTAATCCCAATTGGTAAGCTTAATGTGTTTATTAAACGTTAATATAATTAAGAAACCCTAATTATACTTTAGAAATATTAATTTCTATTGAAAACCCTAATTATATTTTTTAAGTCCTTAATTTTCTATTTTAAAACCCTAAATAGAAAATCGTAGAAAGCTAAAGTTTTAAACCCTAAGGGTGTGACAAATTCCATGTATGCCACAAAAAATACAATGCTAAAGACCAAAATGCCCTTTTTCATTTTCTTTAAATGTTAACTTGTAAAATTGGCAAAACCTTTAGTTGTTCACCAAACCCTGACTTTCTATGTGACTTGTATCTCAACATTTCAGCCTCTTTTGACACATGCCAGCAAATTCATTGCATCAAGCAAAATATATAGATTTGTGAGAGAGAAAGTTACTAAACTTAACTTATTTTCCAACCTAGCTCTCACCAACTCATTCTCTCTCAACTCCTCCGAATTTATCAAGTATATCAGTCATATATATAAGCAGTTCCTAGCGTCCATAATATCAGATTGGAGAGCGAAGTTCTAAGATTTGAAGCAAGAAGGTATAAACCTAAAACCTATTTTGATCCAAGTTGCTAAGAAAAATTTTGTGTTTAAGTGTTTAATCATGTGTTATATGATGTCTTTAGATGATCTATGTTGATCCATTATGGATCCATAGCATCAAAATGCTTTAAATGTAAAGATTTTCAAAACTATCAAAGAACAAAAATTTTTGGCCTGACAAGCAAATGTCAAGAGCCATAGATTCTTGTTCGTTTATGTTTTTTGATGTATTAAAGTCGTAATCTATACTATGTCATGTGGTCTTTAATCTGCACGTGGAATCAGTGTCATTTGATGTCAAGATTTTTAGTTATTAACGGTCAAAACTCGTTGACCGGGCATGACCGGGCCATATCTTGGTAACCTAGAAAGGCTAAACCAGCGTCTGACAACGATTTCAAGCTCCCCGATCTGTCAAGTGTTACGCGTTTTGTTGTTGTTGTTGTAATCTATCTATAGCCTGGCATATGTACTGTATGTTTATGGCTTTATATCGTGTTAATAATCAACAGATTAAATGTAATATAAGGTCAAAAGTAGCCATCCGAGCCTGACTTAGCATTTTTGGGAATTCCCAGAAACTCTATGAACACCCTTTCTGTCAGAGTTTGAACAAGTGATATATTGTGATTATGTTGCAGTTGGACTGCGATCTTGGTATATAAATGTTCCTTGACATGCGTACTATAGTTCTGAACCTTCATAACACCCATACAATGACTAAACATAAACTTAACTGAGCATGAACGTTACCAGTCGAAGTTCTGGGTTTCTGGGGAAACCCAGGTATGGTTTGACAATATGTTTAAGAGTCCAGATCGCTTTGTTGTGTTGTTGTTTGACCGAGATAAGAATTTATAACTGTAGTACTATATACTGACTACAAGATCAATGCTTGAGATAGCCCAGAACATGTTTATTCTACGAATTGCAAGTGGTCAAACAAGGCAGGTTGATAATGAAGTTGTCAGTGTTCTTGAGCTCAAGAACACCAACAGAGACGCTTTGTGTCGCTAAAGGCCTATAGCGACGGTTTAATTAGTTTTTATTTTCTGATTTTCTAAAAATTTGTTAAAAATAGAAATAAATTATAAAAATTATTAAAAATTGTTTTAAAAGTTATTTTAAATTATGAAAAATAATTTTTGACCAATTGGAATATTTTTTTTAATATTTATAATTATTTAAATATTAAATGTATTTAATTTATTTAATTAGTGTATTAAATAAATTAGAGTAAAATGATTTAATATTGTGAAAAACCATTTTAAATAAGAATAATATATTTAAAAATATTTTAAGTTATAATTAATGACTTTTAATATTTGAATGATAATTTCAATAATATTTAAATATTAATGATGATGATTTAAAAGTAATTTTTAATTAATTTAAAAATCATTGAAGTAGAATATTGATGATTTAAAAATATTTTTAAGTTATTAATAATAACTTTAATATTTTGACAAGTATATCATTAATATTTTTATATTATTTAATATTAATGATGATAAGATTATTTGATAATTAAATTATTTAAAAATAATTCCCATGTTTGAAAAATTATTATAAATTATAATAATTGCTTATAAATTATTAAAAGCTTACGAAAAATATTATTAATGATAATTGACTTATCTAAATTAATATTGAAACTTAGAAACCAAATTAAATTGATAATCAATGTGTTAATTGTCGGATAAGGTGACCAGAACACCGAGAATAGACCGAAGTCCAACCAGACCGAGCTAGTTAGACTTGTTAAGTGTTTATATAGGTTATAAACACTAATGTGGCTATGTGGTAATGTGCCTAGGAGACAGATTGACTGTGAAATACAGTGTTACGTGTTATGAAATATTGTGCTAATTGTGAGACCGATATTATTAGTTATAGGTCTTTCAAACGCAGATAAGTATTTTGTCTAGCTGTTCCTTGACATGCGTACTATAATTGTATCGATGATTACGTGTTTGTACTGTATAGAGATTTTGATTAATGATTGATCGGATAAGGTTTCAAATTAATAAACCTTAATAAGAGATTAGAAACCCTAATCTCAGGACTAGAAACCCTAACGCGCAGTTAGAAACCCTAATCGAAAGCCAAAAAACCCTAATTTCATATTTGGGAATCCTAAACCCTAATTAGGAAACCCAAATCCCAATTGGTAAGCTTAATGTGTTTATTAAACGTTAATATAATTAAGAAACCCTAATTATACTTTAGAAATATTAATTTATATTGAAAACCCTAATTATATTTTTTAAGTCCTTAAGTTTCTATTTTAAAACCCTAAATAGAAAATCCTAGAAAGCTAAAGTTTTAAACCCTAAGGGTGTGACAAATTCCATGTATGCCACAAAAAATACAATGCTAAAGACCAAAATGCCCTTTTTCATTTTCTTTAAATGTTAACTTGTAAAATTGGCAAAACCTTTAGTTGTTCACCAAACCTTGACTTTCTATGTGACTTGTATCTCAACATTTCAGCCTCTTTTGACACATGCCAGCAAATTCATTGCATCAAGCAAAATATATAGATTTGTGAGAGAGAAAGTTACTAAACTTAACTTATTTTCCAACCTAGCTCTCACCAACTCATTCTCTCTCAACACCTCCGAATTTATCAAGTATATCAGTCATATATATAAGCAGTCCCTAGCGTCCATAATATCAGATTGGAGAGCGAAGTTCTAAGATTTGAAGCAAGAAGGTATAAACCTAAAACCTATTTTGATCCAAGTTGCTAAGAAAAATTTTGTGTTTAAGTGTTTAATCATGTGTTATATGATGTCTTTAGATGATCTATGTTGATCCATTATGGATCCATAGTATCAAAATGCTTTAAATGTAAAGATTTTCAAAACTGTCAAAGAACAAAAATTTTTGGCCTGACAAGCAAATGTCAAGAGCTATAGATTCTTGTTCGTTTATGTTTTTTGATGTATTAAAGTCGTAATCTATACTCTGTCATGTGGTCTTTAATCTGCAAGTGGAATCAGTGTCATTTGATGTCAAGATTTTTAGTTATTAACGGTCAAAACTCGTTGACCGAGCATGACCGGGCCATATCTGGGTAACCTAGAAAGGCTAAACCAGCGTCTGACAACGATTTCAAGCTCCCCGATCTGTCAAGTGTTACGCGTTTTTTTGTTATTGTTGTTGTAATCTATCTATAGCCTGGCATATGTACTGTATGTTTATGGCTTTATATCGTGTTAATAATCAACAGATTAAATGTAATATAAGGTTAAAAGTAGCCATCCGAGCATGACTTAGCATTTTTGGGAATTCCCAGAAACTCTATGAACACCCTTTCTGTCAGAGTTTGAACAAGTGATATATTGTGATTATGTTGTAGTTGGACTGGGATCTTGGTATATAACTGTTCCTTGACATGCGTACTATAGTTCTGAACCTTCATAACACCCATACAATGACTGAACATAAACTTAATTGAGCATGAACGTGACCAGTCGAAGTTCTGGGTTTCTGGGGAAACCCAGGTATGGTTTGACAATATGTTTAAGAGTCCAGATCGCTTTGTTGTGTTGTTGTTTGACCGAGATAAGAATTTATAACTGTAGTACTATATACTGACTACAAGATCAATGCTTGAGATAGCCCAGAACATGTTTATTCTACGAATTGCAAGTGGTCAAACAAGGCAGGTTGATAATGAAGCTGTCAGTGTTCTTGAGCTCAAGAACATCAACAGCGACGCTTTGTGTCGCTAAAGGCCTATAGCGACGGTTTAATTAGTTTTTATTTTTTGATTTTCTGAAAATTTGTTAAAAATAGAAATAAATTATAAAAATTATTAAAAATGGTTTTAAAAGTTATTTTAAATTATGAAAAATAATTTTTGACCAATTGGAATATTTTTCTTTATATTTATAATTATTTAAATATTAAATGTATTTAATTTATTTAATTAGTGTATTAAATAAATTAGAGTAAAATGATTTAATATTGTGAAAAATCATTTTAAATAAGAATAATATATTAAAAAATATTTTAAGTTATAATTAATGACTTTTAATATTTGAATGATAATTTCAATAATATTTAAATATTAATGATGATGATTTAAAAATAATTTTTAATTAATTTAAAAATCATTGAAGTAGAATATTGATGATTTAAAAATATTTTTAAGTTATTAATAATAACTTTAATATTTTGACAAGTATATCATTAATATTTTTATATTATTAAATATTAATGATGATAAGATTATTTGATAATTAAATTATTTAAAAATAATTCCCATGTTTGAAAAATTATTATAAATTATAATAATTGCTTATAAATTATTAAAAGCTTACGAAAAATATTATTAATGATAATTGACTTATCTAAATTAATATTGAAACTTAGAAACCAAATTAAATTGATAATCAATGTGTTAATTGTCGGATAAGGTGACCAGAACACCGAGAATAGACCGAAGTCCAACCAGACCGAGCTAGTTAGACTTGTTAAGTGTTTATATAGGTTATAAACACTAATGTGGCTATGTGGTAATGTGCCTAGGAGACAGATTGACTGTGAAATACAGTGTTACGTGTTATGAAATATTGTGCTAATTGTGAGACCGATATTATTGGTTATAGGTCTTTCAAACGCAGATAAGTATATTGTGTAGCTGTTCCTTGACATGCGTACTATAATTGTATCGATGATTACGTGTTTGTACTGTATAGAGATTTTGATTAATGATTGATCGGATAAGGTTTAAAATTAATAAACCTTAATAAGAGATTAGAAACCCTAATCTCAGGACTAGAAACCCTAACGCGCAGTTAGAAACCCTAATCGAAAGCCAAAAAACCCTAATTTCATATTTGGGAATCCTAAACCCTAATTAGGAAACCCAAATCCCAATTGGTAAGCTTAATGTGTTTATTAAACGTTAATATAATTAAGAAACCCTAATTATACTTTAGAAATATTAATTTATATTGAAAACCCTAATTATATTTTTTAAGTCCTTAAGTTTCTATTTTAAAACCCTAAATAGAAAATCCTAGAAAGCTAAAGTTTTAAACCCTAAGGGTGTGACAAATTCCATGTATGCCACAAAAAATACAATGCTAAAGACCAAAATGCCCTTTTTCATTTTCTTTAAATGTTAACTTGTAAAATTGGCAAAACCTTTAGTTGTTCACCAAACCTTGACTTTCTATGTGACTTGTATCTCAACATTTCAGCCTCTTTTGACACATGCCAGCAAATTCATTGCATCAAGCAAAATATATAGATTTGTGAGAGAGAAAGTTACTAAACTTAACTTATTTTCCAACCTAGCTCTCACCAACTCATTCTCTCTCAACACCTCCGAATTTATCAAGTATATCAGTCATATATATAAGCAGTCCCTAGCGTCCATAATATCAGATTGGAGAGCGAAGTTCTAAGATTTGAAGCAAGAAGGTATAAACCTAAAACCTATTTTGATCCAAGTTGCTAAGAAAAATTTTGTGTTTAAGTGTTTAATCATGTGTTATATGATGTCTTTAGATGATCTATGTTGATCCATTATGGATCCATAGCATCAAAATGCTTTAAATGTAAAGATTTTCAAAACTGTCAAAGAACAAAAATTTTTGGCCTGACAAGCAAATGTCAAGAGCCATAGATTCTTGTTCGTTTATGTTTTTTGATGTATTAAAGTCGTAATCTATACTCTGTCATGTGGTCTTTAATCTGCAAGTGGAATCAGTGTCATTTGATGTCAAGATTTTTAGTTATTAACGGTCAAAACTCGTTGACCGGGCATGACCGGGCCATATCTGGGTAACCTAGAAAGGCTAAACCAGCGTCTGACAACGATTTCAAGCTCCCCGATCTGTCAAGTGTTACGCGTTTTGTTGTTGTTGTTGTTGTTGTAATCTATCTATAGCCTGGCATATGTACTGTATGTTTATGGCTTTATATCGTGTTAATAATCAACAGATTAAATGTAATATAAGGTCAAAAGTAGCCATCCGAGCCTGACTTAGCATTTTAGGGAATTCCCAGAAACTCTATGAACACCCTTTCTGTCAGAGTTTGAACAAGTGATATATTGTGATTATGTTGTAGTTGGACTGGGATCTTGGTATATAACTGTTCCTTGACATGCGTCCTATAGTTCTGAACCTTCATAACACCCATACAATGACTGAACATAAACTTAATTGAGCATGAACGTGACCAGTCGAAGTTCTGGGTTTCTGGGGAAACCCAGGTATGGTTTGACAATATGTTTAAGAGTCCAGATCGCTTTGTTGTGTTGTTGTTTGACCGAGATAAGAATTTATAACTGTAGTACTATATACTGACTACAAGTTCAATGCTTGAGATAGCCCAGAACATGTTTATTCTACGAATTGCAAGTGGTCAAACAAGGCAGGTTGATAATGAAGTTGTCAGTGTTCTTGAGCTCAAGAACACCAACAGCGACGCTTTGTGTCGCTAAAGGCCTATAGCGACGGTTTAATTAGTTTTTATTTTTGATTTTCTAAAAATTTGTTAAAAATAGAAATAAATTATAAAAATTATTAAAAATGGTTTTAAAAGTTATTTTAAATTATGAAAAATAATTTTTGACCAATTGGAATATTTTTTTTAATATTTATAATTATTTAAATATTAAATGTATTTAATTTATTTAATTAGTGTATTAAATAAATTAGAGTAAAATGATTTAATATTGTGAAAAACCATTTTAAATAAGAATAATATATTAAAAAATATTTTAAGTTATAATTAATGACTTTTAATATTTGAATGATAATTTCAATAATATTTAAATATTAATGATGATGATTTAAAAGTAATTTTTAATTAATTTAAAAATCATTGAAGTAGAATATTGATGATTTAAAAATATTTTTAAGTTATTAATAATAACTTTAATATTTTGACAAGTATATCATTAATATTTTTATATTATTAAATATTAATGATGATAAGATTATTTGATAATTAAATTATTTAAAAATAATTCCCATGTTTGAAAAATTATTATAAATTATAATAATTGCTTATAAATTATTAAAAGCTTACGAAAAATATTATTAATGATAATTGACTTATCTAAATTAATATTGAAACTTAGAAACCAAATTAAATTGATAATCAATGTGTTAATTGTCGGATAAGGTGACCAGAACACCGAGAATAGACCGAAGTCCAACCAGACCGAGCTAGTTAGACTTGTTAAGTGTTTATATAGGTTATAAACACTAATGTGGCTATGTGGTAATGTGCCTAGGAGACAGATTGACTGTGAAATACAGTGTTACGTGTTATGAAATATTGTGCTAATTGTGAGACCGATATTATTGGTTATAGGTCTTTCAAAAGCAGATAAGTATATTGTGTAGCTGTTCCTTGACATGCGTACTATAATTGTATCGATGATTACGTATTTGTACTGTATAGAGATTTTGATTAATGATTGATCGGATAAGGTTTAAAATTAATAAACCTTAATAAGAGATTAGAAACCCTAATCTCAGGATTAGAAACCCTAACGCGCAGTTACAAACCCTAATCGAAAGCAAAAAAACCCTAATTTCATATCTAGAAATCCTAAACTCTAATTAGGAAACCCTAATCCCAATTGGTAAGCTTAATGTGTTTATTAAACGTTAATATAATTAAGAAACCCTAATTATACTTTAGAAATATTAATTTATATTGAAAACCCTAATTATATTTTTTAAGTCCTTAAGTTTCTATTTTAAAACCCTAAATAGAAAATCCTAGAAAGCTAAAGTTTTAAACCCTAAGGGTGTGACAAATTCCATGTATGCCACAAAAAATACAATGCTAAAGACCAAAATGCCCTTTTTCATTTTCTTTAAATGTTAACTTGTAAAATTGGCAAAACCTTTAGTTGTTCACCAAACCTTGACTTTCTATGTGACTTGTATCTCAACATTTCAGCCTCTTTTGACACATGCCAGCAAATTCATTGCATCAAGCAAAATATATAGATTTGTGAGAGAGAAAGTTACTAAACTTAACTTATTTTCCAACCTAGCTCTCACCAACTCATTCTCTCTCAACACCTCCGAATTTATCAAGTATATCAGTCATATATATAAGCAGTCCCTAGCGTCCATAATATCAGATTGGAGAGCGAAGTTCTAAGATTTGAAGCAAGAAGGTATAAACCTAAAACCTATTTTGATCCAAGTTGCTAAGAAAAATTTTGTGTTTAAGTGTTTAATCATGTGTTATATGATGTCTTTAGATGATCTATGTTGATCCATTATGGATCCATAGCATCAAAATGCTTTAAATGTAAAGATTTTCAAAACTGTCAAAGAACAAAAAATTTTGGCCTGACAAGCAAATGTCAAGAGCCATAGATTCTTGTTCGTTTATGTTTTTTGATGTATTAAAGTCGTAATCTATACTCTGTCATGTGGTCTTTAATCTGCAAGTGGAATCAGTGTCATTTGATGTCAAGATTTTTAGTTATTAACGGTCAAAACTCGTTGACCGGGCATGACCGGGCCATATCTGGGTAACCTAGAAAGGCTAAACCAGCGTCTGACAACGATTTCAAGCTCCCCGATCTGTCAAGTGTTACGCGTTTTGTTGTTGTTGTTGTTGTTGTAATCTATCTATAGCCTGGCATATGTACTGTATGTTTATGGCTTTATATCGTGTTAATAATCAACAGATTAAATGTAATATAAGGTCAAAAGTAGCCATCCGAGCCTGACTTAGCATTTTAGGGAATTCCCAGAAACTCTATGAACACCCTTTCTGTCAGAGTTTGAACAAGTGATATATTGTGATTATGTTGTAGTTGGACTGGGATCTTGGTATATAACTGTTCCTTGACATGCGTACTATAGTTCTGAACCTTCATAACACCCATACAATGACTGAACATAAACTTAATTGAGCATGAACGTGACCAGTCGAAGTTCTGGGTTTCTGGGGAAACCCAGGTATGGTTTGACAATATGTTTAAGAGTCCAGATCGCTTTGTTGTGTTGTTGTTTGACCGAGATAAGAATTTATAACTGTAGTACTATATACTGACTACAAGATCAATGCTTGAGATAGCCCAGAACATGTTTATTCTACGAATTGCAAGTGGTCAAACAAGGCAGGTTGATAATGAAGTTGTCAGTGTTCTTGAGCTCAAGAACACCAACAGCGACGCTTTGTGTCGCTAAAGGCCTATAGCGACGGTTTAATTAGTTTTTATTTTCTGATTTTCTAAAAATTTGTTAAAAATAGAAATAAATTATAAAAATTATTAAAAATTGTTTTAAAAGTTATTTTAAATTATGAAAAATAATTTTTGACCAATTGGAATATTTTTTTTAATATTTATAATTATTTAAATATTAAATGTATTTAATTTATTTAATTAGTGTATTAAATAAATTAGAGTAAAATGATTTAATATTGTGAAAAACCATTTTAAATAAGAATAATATATTTAAAAATATTTTAAGTTATAATTAATGACTTTTAATATTTGAATGATAATTTCAATAATATTTAAATATTAATGATGATGATTTAAAAGTAATTTTTAATTAATTTAAAAATCATTGAAGTAGAATATTGATGATTTAAAAATATTTTTAAGTTATTAATAATAACTTTAATATTTTGACAAGTATATCATTAATATTTTTATATTATTAAATATTAATGATGATAAGATTATTTGATAATTAAATTATTTAAAAATAATTCCCATGTTTGAAAAATTATTATAAATTATAATAATTGCTTATAAATTATTAAAAGCTTACGAAAAATATTATTAATGATAATTGACTTATCTAAATTAATATTGAAACTTAGAAACCAAATTAAATTGATAATCAATGTGTTAATTGTCGTATAAGGTGACCAGAACACCGAGAATAGACCGAAGTCCAACCAGACCGAGCTAGTTAGACTTGTTAAGTGTTTATATAGGTTATAAACACTAATGTGGCTATGTGGTAATGTGCCTAGGAGACAGATTGACTGTGAAATACAGTGTTACGTGTTATGAAATATTGTGCTAATTGTGAGACCGATATTATTGGTTATAGGTCTTTCAAACGCAGATAAGTATATTGTGTAGCTGTTCCTTGACATGCGTACTATAATTGTATCGATGATTACGTGTTTGTACTGTATAGAGATTTTGATTAATGATTGATCGGATAAGGTTTAAAATTAATAAACCTTAATAAGAGATTAGAAACCCTAATCTCAGGACTAGAAACCCTAACGCGCAGTTAGAAACCCTAATCGAAAGCCAAAAAACCCTAATTTCATATTTGGGAATCCTAAACCCTAATTAGGAAACCCAAATCCCAATTGGTAAGCTTAATGTGTTTATTAAACGTTAATATAATTAAGAAACCCTAATTATACTTTAGAAATATTAATTTATATTGAAAACCCTAATTATATTTTTTAAGTCCTTAAGTTTCTATTTTAAAACCCTAAATAGAAAATCCTAGAAAGCTAAAGTTTTAAACCCTAAGGGTGTGACAAATTCCATGTATGCCACAAAAAATACAATGCTAAAGACCAAAATGCCCTTTTTCATTTTCTTTAAATGTTAACTTGTAAAATTGGCAAAACCTTTAGTTGTTCACCAAACCTTGACTTTCTATGTGACTTGTATCTCAACATTTCAGCCTCTTTTGACACATGCCAGCAAATTCATTGCATCAAGCAAAATATATAGATTTGTGAGAGAGAAAGTTACTAAACTTAACTTATTTTCCAACCTAGCTCTCACCAACTCATTCTCTCTCAACACCTCCGAATTTATCAAGTATATCAGTCATATATATAAGCAGTCCCTAGCGTCCATAATATCAGATTGGAGAGCGAAGTTCTAAGATTTGAAGCAAGAAGGTATAAACCTAAAACCTATTTTGATCCAAGTTGCTAAGAAAAATTTTGTGTTTAAGTGTTTAATCATGTGTTATATGATGTCTTTAGATGATCTATGTTGATCCATTATGGATCCATAGCATCAAAATGCTTTAAATGTAAAGATTTTCAAAACTGTCAAAGAACAAAAATTTTTGGCCTGACAAGCAAATGTCAAGAGCTATAGATTCTTGTTCGTTTATGTTTTTTGATGTATTAAAGTCGTAATCTATACTCTGTCATGTGGTCTTTAATCTGCAAGTGGAATCAGTGTCATTTGATGTCAAGATTTTTAGTTATTAACGGTCAAAACTCGTTGACCGGGCATGACCGGGCCATATCTGGGTAACCTAGAAAGGCTAAACCAGCGTCTGACAACGATTTCAAGCTCCCCGATCTGTCAAGTGTTACGCGTTTTGTTGTTGTTGTTGTTGTTGTAATCTATCTATAGCCTGGCATATGTACTGTATGTTTATGGCTTTATATCGTGTTAATAATCAACAGATTAAATGTAATATAAGGTCAAAAGTAGCCATCCGAGCCTGACTTAGCATTTTAGGGAATTCCCAGAAACTCTATGAACACCCTTTCTGTCAGAGTTTGAACAAGTGATATATTGTGATTATGTTGTAGTTGGACTGGGATCTTGGTATATAACTGTTCCTTGACATGCGTACTATAGTTCTGAACCTTCATAACACCCATACAATGACTGAACATAAACTTAACTGAGCATGAACGTGACCAGTCGAAGTTCTGGGTTTCTGGGGAAACCCAGGTATGGTTTGACAATATGTTTAAGAGTCCAGATCGCTTTGTTGTGTTGTTGTTTGACCGAGATAAGAATTTATAACTGTAGTACTATATACTGACTACAAGATCAATGCTTGAGATAGCCCAGAACATGTTTATTCTACGAATTGCAAGTGGTCAAACAAGGCAGGTTGATAATGAAGTTGTCAGTGTTCTTGAGCTCAAGAACACCAACAGCGACGCTTTGTGTCGCTAAAGGCCTATAGCGACGGTTTAATTAGTTTTTATTTTCTGATTTTCTAAAAATTTGTTAAAAATAGAAATAAATTATAAAAATTATTAAAAATTTTTTAAAAGTTATTTTAAATTATGAAAAATAATTTTTGACCAATTGGAATATTTTTTTTAATATTTATAATTATTTAAATATTAAATGTATTTAATTTATTTAATTAGTGTATTAAATAAATTAGAGTAAAATGATTTAATATTGTGAAAAACCATTTTAAATAAGAATAATATATTTAAAAATATTTTAAGTTATAATTAATGACTTTTAATATTTGAATGATAATTTCAATAATATTTAAATATTAATGATGATGATTTAAAAGTAATTTTTAATTAATTTAAAAATCATTGAAGTAGAATATTGATGATTTAAAAATATTTTTAAGTTATTAATAATAACTTTAATATTTTGACAAGTATATCATTAATATTTTTATATTATTAAATATTAATGATGATAAGATTATTTGATAATTAAATTATTTAAAAATAATTCCCATGTTTGAAAAATTATTATAAATTATAATAATTGCTTATAAATTATTAAAAGCTTACGAAAAATATTATTAATGATAATTGACTTATCTAAATTAATATTGAAACTTAGAAACCAAATTAAATTGATAATCAATGTGTTAATTGTCGTATAAGGTGACCAGAACACCGAGAATAGACCGAAGTCCAACCAGACCGAGCTAGTTAGACTTGTTAAGTGTTTATATAGGTTATAAACACTAATGTGGCTATGTGGTAATGTGCCTAGGAGACAGATTGACTGTGAAATACAGTGTTACGTGTTATGAAATATTGTGCTAATTGTGAGACCGATATTATTGGTTATAGGTCTTTCAAACGCAGATAAGTATATTGTGTAGCTGTTCCTTGACATGCGTACTATAATTGTATCGATGATTACGTGTTTGTACTGTATAGAGATTTTGATTAATGATTGATCGGATAAGGTTTAAAATTAATAAACCTTAATAAGAGATTAGAAACCCTAATCTCAGGACTAGAAACCCTAACGCGCAGTTAGAAACCCTAATCGAAAGCCAAAAAACCCTAATTTCATATTTGGGAATCCTAAACCCTAATTAGGAAACCCAAATCCCAATTGGTAAGCTTAATGTGTTTATTAAACGTTAATATAATTAAGAAACCCTAATTATACTTTAGAAATATTAATTTATATTGAAAACCCTAATTATATTTTTTAAGTCCTTAAGTTTCTATTTTAAAACCCTAAATAGAAAATCCTAGAAAGCTAAAGTTTTAAACCCTAAGGGTGTGACAAATTCCATGTATGCCACAAAAAATACAATGCTAAAGACCAAAATGCCCTTTTTCATTTTCTTTAAATGTTAACTTGTAAAATTAGCAAAACCTTTAGTTGTTCACCAAACCTTGACTTTCTATGTGACTTGTATCTCAACATTTCAGCCTCTTTTGACACATGCCAGCAAATTCATTGCATCAAGCAAAATATATAGATTTGTGAGAGAGAAAGTTACAAAACTTAACTTATTTTCCAACCTAGCTCTCACCAACTCATTCTCTCTCAACACCTCTGAATTTATCAAGTATATCAGTCATATATATAAGCAGTCCCTAGCGTCCATAATATCAGATTGGAGAGCGAAGTTCTAAGATTTGAAGCAAGAAGGTATAAACCTAAAACCTATTTTGATCCAAGTTGCTAAGAAAAATTTTGTGTTTAAGTGTTTAATCATGTGTTATATGATGTCTTTAGATGATCTATGTTGATCCATTATGGATCCATAGCATCAAAATGCTTTAAATGTAAAGATTTTCAAAACTGTCAAAGAACAAAAATTTTTGGCCTGACAAGCAAATGTCAAGAGCCATAGATTCTTGTTCGTTTATCTTTTTTGATGTATTAAAGTCGTAATCTATACTCTGTCATGTGGTCTTTAATCTGCAAGTGGAATCAGTGTCATTTGATGTCAAGATTTTTAGTTATTAACGGTCAAAACTCGTTGACCGGGCATGACCGGGCCATATCTGGGTAACCTAGAAAGGCTAAACCAGCGTCTGACAACGATTTCAAGCTCCCCGATCTGTCAAGTGTTACGCGTTTTGTTGTTGTTGTTGTTGTTGTAATCTATCTATAGCCTGGCATATGTACTGTATGTTTATGGCTTTATATCGTGTTAATAATCAACAGATTAAATGTAATATAAGGTCAAAAGTAGCCATCCGAGCCTGACTTAGCATTTTAGGGAATTCCCAGAAACTCTATGAACACCCTTTCTGTCAGAGTTTGAACAAGTGATATATTGTGATTATGTTGTAGTTGGACTGGGATCTTGGTATATAACTGTTCCTTGACATGCGTCCTATAGTTCTGAACCTTCATAACACCCATACAATGACTGAACATAAACTTAACTGAGCATGAACGTGACCAGTCGAAGTTCTGGGTTTCTGGGGAAACCCAGGTATGGTTTAACAATATGTTTAAGAGTCCAGATCGCTTTGTTGTGTTGTTGTTTGACCGAGATAAGAATTTATAACTGTAGTACTATATACTGACTACAAGATCAATGCTTGAGATAGCCCAGAACATGTTTATTCTACGAATTGCAAGTGGTCAAACAAGGCAGGTTGATAATGAAGTTGTCAGTGTTCTTGAGCTCAAGAACACCAACAGCGACGCTTTGTGTCGCTAAAGGCCTATAGCGACGGTTTAATTAGTTTTTATTTTCTGATTTTCTAAAAATTTGTTAAAAATAGAAATAAATTATAAAAATTATTAAAAATTATTTTAAAAGTTATTTTAAATTATGAAAAATAATTTTTGACCAATTGGAATATTTTTTTTAATATTTATAATTATTTAAATATTAAATGTATTTAATTTATTTAATTAGTGTATTAAATAAATTAGAGTAAAATGATTTAATATTGTGAAAAACCATTTTAAATAAGAATAATATATTTAAAAATATTTTAAGTTATAATTAATGACTTTTAATATTTGAATGATAATTTCAATAATATTTAAATATTAATGATGATGATTTAAAAGTAATTTTTAATTAATTTAAAAATCATTGAAGTAGAATATTGATGATTTAAAAATATTTTTAAGTTATTAATAATAACTTTAATATTTTGACAAGTATATCATTAATATTTTTATATTATTAAATATTAATGATGATAAGATTATTTGATAATTAAATTATTTAAAAATAATTCCCATGTTTGAAAAATTATTATAAATTATAATAATTGCTTATAAATTATTAAAAGCTTACGAAAAATATTATTAATGATAATTGACTTATCTAAATTAATATTGAAACTTAGAAACCAAATTAAATTGATAATCAATGTGTTAATTGTCGTATAAGGTGACCAGAACACCGAGAATAGACCGAAGTCCAACCAGACCGAGCTAGTTAGACTTGTTAAGTGTTTATATAGGTTATAAACACTAATGTGGCTATGTGGTAATGTGCCTAGGAGACAGATTGACTGTGAAATACAGTGTTACGTGTTATGAAATATTGTGCTAATTGTGAGACCGATATTATTGGTTATAGGTCTTTCAAACGCAGATAAGTATATTGTGTAGCTGTTCCTTGACATGCGTACTATAATTGTATCGATGATTACGTGTTTGTACTGTATAGAGATTTTGATTAATGATTGATCGGATAAGGTTTAAAATTAATAAACCTTAATAAGAGATTAGAAACCCTAATCTCAGGACTAGAAACCCTAACGCGCAGTTAGAAACCCTAATCGAAAGCCAAAAAACCCTAATTTCATATTTGGGAATCCTAAACCCTAATTAGGAAACCCAAATCCCAATTGGTAAGCTTAATGTGTTTATTAAACGTTAATATAATTAAGAAACCCTAATTATACTTTAGAAATATTAATTTATATTGAAAACCCTAATTATATTTTTTAAGTCCTTAAGTTTCTATTTTAAAACCCTAAATAGAAAATCCTAGAAAGCTAAAGTTTTAAACCCTAAGGGTGTGACAAATTCCATGTATGCCACAAAAAATACAATGCTAAAGACCAAAATGCCCTTTTTCATTTTCTTTAAATGTTAACTTGTAAAATTAGCAAAACCTTTAGTTGTTCACCAAACCTTGACTTTCTATGTGACTTGTATCTCAACATTTCAGCCTCTTTTGACACATGCCAGCAAATTCATTGCATCAAGCAAAATATATAGATTTGTGAGAGAGAAAGTTACTAAACTTAACTTATTTTCCAACCTAGCTCTCACCAACTCATTCTCTCTCAACACCTCTGAATTTATCAAGTATATCAGTCATATATATAAGCAGTCCCTAGCGTCCATAATATCAGATTGGAGAGCGAAGTTCTAAGATTTGAAGCAAGAAGGTATAAACCTAAAACCTATTTTGATCCAAGTTGCTAAGAAAAATTTTGTGTTTAAGTGTTTAATCATGTGTTATATGATGTCTTTAGATGATCTATGTTGATCCATTATGGATCCATAGCATCAAAATGCTTTAAATGTAAAGATTTTCAAAACTGTCAAAGAACAAAAATTTTTGGCCTGACAAGCAAATGTCAAGAGCCATAGATTCTTGTTCGTTTATCTTTTTTGATGTATTAAAGTCGTAATCTATACTCTGTCATGTGGTCTTTAATCTGCAAGTGGAATCAGTGTCATTTGATGTCAAGATTTTTAGTTATTAACGGTCAAAACTCGTTGACCGGGCATGACCGGGCCATATCTGGGTAACCTAGAAAGGCTAAACCAGCGTCTGACAACGATTTCAAGCTCCCCGATCTGTCAAGTGTTACGCGTTTTGTTGTTGTTGTTGTTGTTGTAATCTATCTATAGCCTGGCATATGTACTGTATGTTTATGGCTTTATATCGTGTTAATAATCAACAGATTAAATGTAATATAAGGTCAAAAGTAGCCATCCGAGCCTGACTTAGCATTTTAGGGAATTCCCAGAAACTCTATGAACACCCTTTCTGTCAGAGTTTGAACAAGTGATATATTGTGATTATGTTGTAGTTGGACTGGGATCTTGGTATATAACTGTTCCTTGACATGCGTCCTATAGTTCTGAACCTTCATAACACCCATACAATGACTGAACATAAACTTAACTGAGCATGAACGTGACCAGTCGAAGTTCTGGGTTTCTGGGGAAACCCAGGTATGGTTTAACAATATGTTTAAGAGTTCAGATCGCTTTGTTGTGTTGTTGTTTGACCGAGATAAGAATTTATAATTGTAGTACTATATACTGACTACAAGATCAATGCTTGAGATAGCCCAGAACATGTTTATTCTACGAATTGCAAGTGGTCAAACAAGGCAGGTTGATAATGAAGTTGTCAGTGTTCTTGAGCTCAAGAACACCAACAGCGACGCTTTGTGTCGCTAAAGGCCTATAGCGACGGTTTAATTAGTTTTTATTTTCTGATTTTCTAAAAATTTGTTAAAAATAGAAATAAATTATAAAAATTATTAAAAATTATTTTAAAAGTTATTTTAAATTATGAAAAATAATTTTTGACCAATTGGAATATTTTTTTTAATATTTATAATTATTTAAATATTAAATGTATTTAATTTATTTAATTAGTGTATTAAATAAATTAGAGTAAAATGATTTAATATTTTGAAAAACCATTTTAAATAAGAATAATATATTTAAAAATATTTTAAGTTATAATTAATGACTTTTAATATTTGAATGATAATTTCAATAATATTTAAATATTAATGATGATGATTTAAAAGTAATTTTTAATTAATTTAAAAATCATTGAAGTAGAATATTGATGATTTAAAAATATTTTTAAGTTATTAATAATAACTTTAATATTTTGACAAGTATATCATTAATATTTTTATATTATTAAATATTAATGATGATAAGATTATTTGATAATTAAATTATTTAAAAATAATTCCCATGTTTGAAAAATTATTATAAATTATAATAATTGCTTATAAATTATTAAAAGCTTACGAAAAATATTATTAATGATAATTGACTTATCTAAATTAATATTGAAACTTAGAAACCAAATTAAATTGATAATCAATGTGTTAATTGTCGTATAAGGTGACCAGAACACCGAGAATAGACCGAAGTCCAACCAGACCGAGCTAGTTAGACTTGTTAAGTGTTTATATAGGTTATAAACACTAATGTGGCTATGTGGTAATGTGCCTAGGAGACAGATTGACTGTGAAATACAGTGTTACGTGTTATGAAATATTGTGCTAATTGTGAGACCGATATTATTGGTTATAGGTCTTTCAAACGCAGATAAGTATATTGTGTAGCTGTTCCTTGACATGCGTACTATAATTGTATCGATGATTACGTGTTTGTACTGTATAGAGATTTTGATTAATGATTGATCGGATAAGGTTTAAAATTAATAAACCTTAATAAGAGATTAGAAACCCTAATCTCAGGACTAGAAACCCTAACGCGCAGTTAGAAACCCTAATCGAAAGCCAAAAAACCCTAATTTCATATTTGGGAATCCTAAACCCTAATTAGGAAACCCAAATCCCAATTGGTAAGCTTAATGTGTTTATTAAACGTTAATATAATTAAGAAACCCTAATTATACTTTAGAAATATTAATTTATATTGAAAACCCTAATTATATTTTTTAAGTCCTTAAGTTTCTATTTTAAAACCCTAAATAGAAAATCCTAGAAAGCTAAAGTTTTAAACCCTAAGGGTGTGACAAATTCCATGTATGCCACAAAAAATACAATGCTAAAGACCAAAATGCCCTTTTTCATTTTCTTTAAATGTTAACTTGTAAAATTAGCAAAACCTTTAGTTGTTCACCAAACCTTGACTTTCTATGTGACTTGTATCTCAACATTTCAGCCTCTTTTGACACATGCCAGCAAATTCATTGCATCAAGCAAAATATATAGATTTGTGAGAGAGAAAGTTACTAAACTTAACTTATTTTCCAACCTAGCTCTCACCAACTCATTCTCTCTCAACACCTCTGAATTTATCAAGTATATCAGTCATATATATAAGCAGTCCCTAGCGTCCATAATATCAGATTGGAGAGCGAAGTTCTAAGATTTGAAGCAAGAAGGTATAAACCTAAAACCTATTTTGATCCAAGTTGCTAAGAAAAATTTTGTGTTTAAGTGTTTAATCATGTGTTATATGATGTCTTTAGATGATCTATGTTGATCCATTATGGATCCATAGCATCAAAATGCTTTAAATGTAAAGATTTTCAAAACTGTCAAAGAACAAAAATTTTTGGCCTGACAAGCAAATGTCAAGAGCCATAGATTCTTGTTCGTTTATCTTTTTTGATGTATTAAAGTCGTAATCTATACTCTGTCATGTGGTCTTTAATCTGCAAGTGGAATCAGTGTCATTTGATGTCAAGATTTTTAGTTATTAACGGTCAAAACTCGTTGACCGGGCATGACCGGGCCATATCTGGGTAACCTAGAAAGGCTAAACCAGCGTCTGACAACGATTTCAAGCTCCCCGATCTGTCAAGTGTTACGCGTTTTGTTGTTGTTGTTGTTGTTGTAATCTATCTATAGCCTGGCATATGTACTGTATGTTTATGGCTTTATATCGTGTTAATAATCAACAGATTAAATGTAATATAAGGTCAAAAGTAGCCATCCGAGCCTGACTTAGCATTTTAGGGAATTCCCAGAAACTCTATGAACACCCTTTCTGTCAGAGTTTGAACAAGTGATATATTGTGATTATGTTGTAGTTGGACTGGGATCTTGGTATATAACTGTTCCTTGACATGCGTCCTATAGTTCTGAACCTTCATAACACCCATACAATGACTGAACATAAACTTAACTGAGCATGAACGTGACCAGTCGAAGTTCTGGGTTTCTGGGGAAACCCAGGTATGGTTTGACAATATGTTTAAGAGTTCAGATCGCTTTGTTGTGTTGTTGTTTGACCGAGATAAGAATTTATAATTGTAGTACTATATACTGACTACAAGATCAATGCTTGAGATAGCCCAGAACATGTTTATTCTACGAATTGCAAGTGGTCAAACAAGGCAGGTTGATAATGAAGTTGTCAGTGTTCTTGAGCTCAAGAACACCAACAGCGACGCTTTGTGTCGCTAAAGGCCTATAGCGACGGTTTAATTAGTTTTTATTTTCTGATTTTCTAAAAATTTGTTAAAAATAGAAATAAATTATAAAAATTATTAAAAATTATTTTAAAAGTTATTTTAAATTATGAAAAATAATTTTTGACCAATTGGAATATTTTTTTTAATATTTATAATTATTTAAATATTAAATGTATTTAATTTATTTAATTAGTGTATTAAATAAATTAGAGTAAAATGATTTAATATTTTGAAAAACCATTTTAAATAAGAATAATATATTTAAAAATATTTTAAGTTATAATTAATGACTTTTAATATTTGAATGATAATTTCAATAATATTTAAATATTAATGATGATGATTTAAAAGTAATTTTTAATTAATTTAAAAATCATTGAAGTAGAATATTGATGATTTAAAAATATTTTTAAGTTATTAATAATAACTTTAATATTTTGACAAGTATATCATTAATATTTTTATATTATTAAATATTAATGATGATAAGATTATTTGATAATTAAATTATTTAAAAATAATTCCCATGTTTGAAAAATTATTATAAATTATAATAATTGCTTATAAATTATTAAAAGCTTACGAAAAATATTATTAATGATAATTGACTTATCTAAATTAATATTGAAACTTAGAAACCAAATTAAATTGATAATCAATGTGTTAATTGTCGTATAAGGTGACCAGAACACCGAGAATAGACCGAAGTCCAACCAGACCGAGCTAGTTAGACTTGTTAAGTGTTTATATAGGTTATAAACACTAATGTGGCTATGTGGTAATGTGCCTAGGAGACAGATTGACTGTGAAATACAGTGTTACGTGTTATGAAATATTGTGCTAATTGTGAGACCGATATTATTGGTTATAGGTCTTTCAAACGCAGATAAGTATATTGTGTAGCTGTTCCTTGACATGCGTACTATAATTGTATCGATGATTACGTGTTTGTACTGTATAGAGATTTTGATTAATGATTGATCGGATAAGGTTTAAAATTAATAAACCTTAATAAGAGATTAGAAACCCTAATCTCAGGACTAGAAACCCTAACGCGCAGTTAGAAACCCTAATCGAAAGCCAAAAAACCCTAATTTCATATTTGGGAATCCTAAACCCTAATTAGGAAACCCAAATCCCAATTGGTAAGCTTAATGTGTTTATTAAACGTTAATATAATTAAGAAACCCTAATTATACTTTAGAAATATTAATTTATATTGAAAACCCTAATTATATTTTTTAAGTCCTTAAGTTTCTATTTTAAAACCCTAAATAGAAAATCCTAGAAAGCTAAAGTTTTAAACCCTAAGGGTGTGACAAATTCCATGTATGCCACAAAAAATACAATGCTAAAGACCAAAATGCCCTTTTTCATTTTCTTTAAATGTTAACTTGTAAAATTAGCAAAACCTTTAGTTGTTCACCAAACCTTGACTTTCTATGTGACTTGTATCTCAACATTTCAGCCTCTTTTGACACATGCCAGCAAATTCATTGCATCAAGCAAAATATATAGATTTGTGAGAGAGAAAGTTACTAAACTTAACTTATTTTCCAACCTAGCTCTCACCAACTCATTCTCTCTCAACACCTCTGAATTTATCAAGTATATCAGTCATATATATAAGCAGTCCCTAGCGTCCATAATATCAGATTGGAGAGCGAAGTTCTAAGATTTGAAGCAAGAAGGTATAAACCTAAAACCTATTTTGATCCAAGTTGCTAAGAAAAATTTTGTGTTTAAGTGTTTAATCATGTGTTATATGATGTCTTTAGATGATCTATGTTGATCCATTATGGATCCATAGCATCAAAATGCTTTAAATGTAAAGATTTTCAAAACTGTCAAAGAACAAAAATTTTTGGCCTGACAAGCAAATGTCAAGAGCCATAGATTCTTGTTCGTTTATCTTTTTTGATGTATTAAAGTCGTAATCTATACTCTGTCATGTGGTCTTTAATCTGCAAGTGGAATCAGTGTCATTTGATGTCAAGATTTTTAGTTATTAACGGTCAAAACTCGTTGACCGGGCATGACCGGGCCATATCTGGGTAACCTAGAAAGGCTAAACCAGCGTCTGACAACGATTTCAAGCTCCCCGATCTGTCAAGTGTTACGCGTTTTGTTGTTGTTGTTGTTGTTGTAATCTATCTATAGCCTGGCATATGTACTGTATGTTTATGGCTTTATATCGTGTTAATAATCAACAGATTAAATGTAATATAAGGTCAAAAGTAGCCATCCGAGCCTGACTTAGCATTTTAGGGAATTCCCAGAAACTCTATGAACACCCTTTCTGTCAGAGTTTGAACAAGTGATATATTGTGATTATGTTGTAGTTGGACTGGGATCTTGGTATATAACTGTTCCTTGACATGCGTCCTATAGTTCTGAACCTTCATAACACCCATACAATGACTGAACATAAACTTAACTGAGCATGAACGTGACCAGTCGAAGTTCTGGGTTTCTGGGGAAACCCAGGTATGGTTTAACAATATGTTTAAGAGTTCAGATCGCTTTGTTGTGTTGTTGTTTGACCGAGATAAGAATTTATAATTGTAGTACTATATACTGACTACAAGATCAATGCTTGAGATAGCCCAGAACATGTTTATTCTACGAATTGCAAGTGGTCAAACAAGGCAGGTTGATAATGAAGTTGTCAGTGTTCTTGAGCTCAAGAACACCAACAGCGACGCTTTGTGTCGCTAAAGGCCTATAGCGACGGTTTAATTAGTTTTTATTTTCTGATTTTCTAAAAATTTGTTAAAAATAGAAATAAATTATAAAAATTATTAAAAATTATTTTAAAAGTTATTTTAAATTATGAAAAATAATTTTTGACCAATTGGAATATTTTTTTTAATATTTATAATTATTTAAATATTAAATGTATTTAATTTATTTAATTAGTGTATTAAATAAATTAGAGTAAAATGATTTAATATTTTGAAAAACCATTTTAAATAAGAATAATATATTTAAAAATATTTTAAGTTATAATTAATGACTTTTAATATTTGAATGATAATTTCAATAATATTTAAATATTAATGATGATGATTTAAAAGTAATTTTTAATTAATTTAAAAATCATTGAAGTAGAATATTGATGATTTAAAAATATTTTTAAGTTATTAATAATAACTTTAATATTTTGACAAGTATATCATTAATATTTTTATATTATTAAATATTAATGATGATAAGATTATTTGATAATTAAATTATTTAAAAATAATTCCCATGTTTGAAAAATTATTATAAATTATAATAATTGCTTATAAATTATTAAAAGCTTACGAAAAATATTATTAATGATAATTGACTTATCTAAATTAATATTGAAACTTAGAAACCAAATTAAATTGATAATCAATGTGTTAATTGTCGTATAAGGTGACCAGAACACCGAGAATAGACCGAAGTCCAACCAGACCGAGCTAGTTAGACTTGTTAAGTGTTTATATAGGTTATAAACACTAATGTGGCTATGTGGTAATGTGCCTAGGAGACAGATTGACTGTGAAATACAGTGTTACGTGTTATGAAATATTGTGCTAATTGTGAGACCGATATTATTGGTTATAGGTCTTTCAAACGCAGATAAGTATATTGTGTAGCTGTTCCTTGACATGCGTACTATAATTGTATCGATGATTACGTGTTTGTACTGTATAGAGATTTTGATTAATGATTGATCGGATAAGGTTTAAAATTAATAAACCTTAATAAGAGATTAGAAACCCTAATCTCAGGACTAGAAACCCTAACGCGCAGTTAGAAACCCTAATCGAAAGCCAAAAAACCCTAATTTCATATTTGGGAATCCTAAACCCTAATTAGGAAACCCAAATCCCAATTGGTAAGCTTAATGTGTTTATTAAACGTTAATATAATTAAGAAACCCTAATTATACTTTAGAAATATTAATTTATATTGAAAACCCTAATTATATTTTTTAAGTCCTTAAGTTTCTATTTTAAAACCCTAAATAGAAAATCCTAGAAAGCTAAAGTTTTAAACCCTAAGGGTGTGACAAATTCCATGTATGCCACAAAAAATACAATGCTAAAGACCAAAATGCCCTTTTTCATTTTCTTTAAATGTTAACTTGTAAAATTAGCAAAACCTTTAGTTGTTCACCAAACCTTGACTTTCTATGTGACTTGTATCTCAACATTTCAGCCTCTTTTGACACATGCCAGCAAATTCATTGCATCAAGCAAAATATATAGATTTGTGAGAGAGAAAGTTACTAAACTTAACTTATTTTCCAACCTAGCTCTCACCAACTCATTCTCTCTCAACACCTCTGAATTTATCAAGTATATCAGTCATATATATAAGCAGTCCCTAGCGTCCATAATATCAGATTGGAGAGCGAAGTTCTAAGATTTGAAGCAAGAAGGTATAAACCTAAAACCTATTTTGATCCAAGTTGCTAAGAAAAATTTTGTGTTTAAGTGTTTAATCATGTGTTATATGATGTCTTTAGATGATCTATGTTGATCCATTATGGATCCATAGCATCAAAATGCTTTAAATGTAAAGATTTTCAAAACTGTCAAAGAACAAAAATTTTTGGCCTGACAAGCAAATGTCAAGAGCCATAGATTCTTGTTCGTTTATCTTTTTTGATGTATTAAAGTCGTAATCTATACTCTGTCATGTGGTCTTTAATCTGCAAGTGGAATCAGTGTCATTTGATGTCAAGATTTTTAGTTATTAACGGTCAAAACTCGTTGACCGGGCATGACCGGGCCATATCTGGGTAACCTAGAAAGGCTAAACCAGCGTCTGACAACGATTTCAAGCTCCCCGATCTGTCAAGTGTTACGCGTTTTGTTGTTGTTGTTGTTGTTGTAATCTATCTATAGCCTGGCATATGTACTGTATGTTTATGGCTTTATATCGTGTTAATAATCAACAGATTAAATGTAATATAAGGTCAAAAGTAGCCATCCGAGCCTGACTTAGCATTTTAGGGAATTCCCAGAAACTCTATGAACACCCTTTCTGTCAGAGTTTGAACAAGTGATATATTGTGATTATGTTGTAGTTGGACTGGGATCTTGGTATATAACTGTTCCTTGACATGCGTCCTATAGTTCTGAACCTTCATAACACCCATACAATGACTGAACATAAACTTAACTGAGCATGAACGTGACCAGTCGAAGTTCTGGGTTTCTGGGGAAACCCAGGTATGGTTTAACAATATGTTTAAGAGTTCAGATCGCTTTGTTGTGTTGTTGTTTGACCGAGATAAGAATTTATAATTGTAGTACTATATACTGACTACAAGATCAATGCTTGAGATAGCCCAGAACATGTTTATTCTACGAATTGCAAGTGGTCAAACAAGGCAGGTTGATAATGAAGTTGTCAGTGTTCTTGAGCTCAAGAACACCAACAGCGACGCTTTGTGTCGCTAAAGGCCTATAGCGACGGTTTAATTAGTTTTTATTTTCTGATTTTCTAAAAATTTGTTAAAAATAGAAATAAATTATAAAAATTATTAAAAATTATTTTAAAAGTTATTTTAAATTATGAAAAATAATTTTTGACCAATTGGAATATTTTTTTTAATATTTATAATTATTTAAATATTAAATGTATTTAATTTATTTAATTAGTGTATTAAATAAATTAGAGTAAAATGATTTAATATTTTGAAAAACCATTTTAAATAAGAATAATATATTTAAAAATATTTTAAGTTATAATTAATGACTTTTAATATTTGAATGATAATTTCAATAATATTTAAATATTAATGATGATGATTTAAAAGTAATTTTTAATTAATTTAAAAATCATTGAAGTAGAATATTGATGATTTAAAAATATTTTTAAGTTATTAATAATAACTTTAATATTTTGACAAGTATATCATTAATATTTTTATATTATTAAATATTAATGATGATAAGATTATTTGATAATTAAATTATTTAAAAATAATTCCCATGTTTGAAAAATTATTATAAATTATAATAATTGCTTATAAATTATTAAAAGCTTACGAAAAATATTATTAATGATAATTGACTTATCTAAATTAATATTGAAACTTAGAAACCAAATTAAATTGATAATCAATGTGTTAATTGTCGTATAAGGTGACCAGAACACCGAGAATAGACCGAAGTCCAACCAGACCGAGCTAGTTAGACTTGTTAAGTGTTTATATAGGTTATAAACACTAATGTGGCTATGTGGTAATGTGCCTAGGAGACAGATTGACTGTGAAATACAGTGTTACGTGTTATGAAATATTGTGCTAATTGTGAGACCGATATTATTGGTTATAGGTCTTTCAAACGCAGATAAGTATATTGTGTAGCTGTTCCTTGACATGCGTACTATAATTGTATCGATGATTACGTGTTTGTACTGTATAGAGATTTTGATTAATGATTGATCGGATAAGGTTTAAAATTAATAAACCTTAATAAGAGATTAGAAACCCTAATCTCAGGACTAGAAACCCTAACGCGCAGTTAGAAACCCTAATCGAAAGCCAAAAAACCCTAATTTCATATTTGGGAATCCTAAACCCTAATTAGGAAACCCAAATCCCAATTGGTAAGCTTAATGTGTTTATTAAACGTTAATATAATTAAGAAACCCTAATTATACTTTAGAAATATTAATTTATATTGAAAACCCTAATTATATTTTTTAAGTCCTTAAGTTTCTATTTTAAAACCCTAAATAGAAAATCCTAGAAAGCTAAAGTTTTAAACCCTAAGGGTGTGACAAATTCCATGTATGCCACAAAAAATACAATGCTAAAGACCAAAATGCCCTTTTTCATTTTCTTTAAATGTTAACTTGTAAAATTAGCAAAACCTTTAGTTGTTCACCAAACCTTGACTTTCTATGTGACTTGTATCTCAACATTTCAGCCTCTTTTGACACATGCCAGCAAATTCATTGCATCAAGCAAAATATATAGATTTGTGAGAGAGAAAGTTACTAAACTTAACTTATTTTCCAACCTAGCTCTCACCAACTCATTCTCTCTCAACACCTCTGAATTTATCAAGTATATCAGTCATATATATAAGCAGTCCCTAGCGTCCATAATATCAGATTGGAGAGCGAAGTTCTAAGATTTGAAGCAAGAAGGTATAAACCTAAAACCTATTTTGATCCAAGTTGCTAAGAAAAATTTTGTGTTTAAGTGTTTAATCATGTGTTATATGATGTCTTTAGATGATCTATGTTGATCCATTATGGATCCATAGCATCAAAATGCTTTAAATGTAAAGATTTTCAAAACTGTCAAAGAACAAAAATTTTTGGCCTGACAAGCAAATGTCAAGAGCCATAGATTCTTGTTCGTTTATCTTTTTTGATGTATTAAAGTCGTAATCTATACTCTGTCATGTGGTCTTTAATCTGCAAGTGGAATCAGTGTCATTTGATGTCAAGATTTTTAGTTATTAACGGTCAAAACTCGTTGACCGGGCATGACCGGGCCATATCTGGGTAACCTAGAAAGGCTAAACCAGCGTCTGACAACGATTTCAAGCTCCCCGATCTGTCAAGTGTTACGCGTTTTGTTGTTGTTGTTGTTGTTGTAATCTATCTATAGCCTGGCATATGTACTGTATGTTTATGGCTTTATATCGTGTTAATAATCAACAGATTAAATGTAATATAAGGTCAAAAGTAGCCATCCGAGCCTGACTTAGCATTTTAGGGAATTCCCAGAAACTCTATGAACACCCTTTCTGTCAGAGTTTGAACAAGTGATATATTGTGATTATGTTGTAGTTGGACTGGGATCTTGGTATATAACTGTTCCTTGACATGCGTCCTATAGTTCTGAACCTTCATAACACCCATACAATGACTGAACATAAACTTAACTGAGCATGAACGTGACCAGTCGAAGTTCTGGGTTTCTGGGGAAACCCAGGTATGGTTTAACAATATGTTTAAGAGTTCAGATCGCTTTGTTGTGTTGTTGTTTGACCGAGATAAGAATTTATAATTGTAGTACTATATACTGACTACAAGATCAATGCTTGAGATAGCCCAGAACATGTTTATTCTACGAATTGCAAGTGGTCAAACAAGGCAGGTTGATAATGAAGTTGTCAGTGTTCTTGAGCTCAAGAACACCAACAGCGACGCTTTGTGTCGCTAAAGGCCTATAGCGACGGTTTAATTAGTTTTTATTTTCTGATTTTCTAAAAATTTGTTAAAAATAGAAATAAATTATAAAAATTATTAAAAATTATTTTAAAAGTTATTTTAAATTATGAAAAATAATTTTTGACCAATTGGAATATTTTTTTTAATATTTATAATTATTTAAATATTAAATGTATTTAATTTATTTAATTAGTGTATTAAATAAATTAGAGTAAAATGATTTAATATTTTGAAAAACCATTTTAAATAAGAATAATATATTTAAAAATATTTTAAGTTATAATTAATGACTTTTAATATTTGAATGATAATTTCAATAATATTTAAATATTAATGATGATGATTTAAAAGTAATTTTTAATTAATTTAAAAATCATTGAAGTAGAATATTGATGATTTAAAAATATTTTTAAGTTATTAATAATAACTTTAATATTTTGACAAGTATATCATTAATATTTTTATATTATTAAATATTAATGATGATAAGATTATTTGATAATTAAATTATTTAAAAATAATTCCCATGTTTGAAAAATTATTATAAATTATAATAATTGCTTATAAATTATTAAAAGCTTACGAAAAATATTATTAATGATAATTGACTTATCTAAATTAATATTGAAACTTAGAAACCAAATTAAATTGATAATCAATGTGTTAATTGTCGTATAAGGTGACCAGAACACCGAGAATAGACCGAAGTCCAACCAGACCGAGCTAGTTAGACTTGTTAAGTGTTTATATAGGTTATAAACACTAATGTGGCTATGTGGTAATGTGCCTAGGAGACAGATTGACTGTGAAATACAGTGTTACGTGTTATGAAATATTGTGCTAATTGTGAGACCGATATTATTGGTTATAGGTCTTTCAAACGCAGATAAGTATATTGTGTAGCTGTTCCTTGACATGCGTACTATAATTGTATCGATGATTACGTGTTTGTACTGTATAGAGATTTTGATTAATGATTGATCGGATAAGGTTTAAAATTAATAAACCTTAATAAGAGATTAGAAACCCTAATCTCAGGACTAGAAACCCTAACGCGCAGTTAGAAACCCTAATCGAAAGCCAAAAAACCCTAATTTCATATTTGGGAATCCTAAACCCTAATTAGGAAACCCAAATCCCAATTGGTAAGCTTAATGTGTTTATTAAACGTTAATATAATTAAGAAACCCTAATTATACTTTAGAAATATTAATTTATATTGAAAACCCTAATTATATTTTTTAAGTCCTTAAGTTTCTATTTTAAAACCCTAAATAGAAAATCCTAGAAAGCTAAAGTTTTAAACCCTAAGGGTGTGACAAATTCCATGTATGCCACAAAAAATACAATGCTAAAGACCAAAATGCCCTTTTTCATTTTCTTTAAATGTTAACTTGTAAAATTAGCAAAACCTTTAGTTGTTCACCAAACCTTGACTTTCTATGTGACTTGTATCTCAACATTTCAGCCTCTTTTGACACATGCCAGCAAATTCATTGCATCAAGCAAAATATATAGATTTGTGAGAGAGAAAGTTACTAAACTTAACTTCTTTTCCAACCTAGCTCTCACCAACTCATTCTCTCTCAACACCTCTGAATTTATCAAGTATATCAGTCATATATATAAGCAGTCCCTAGCGTCCATAATATCAGATTGGAGAGCGAAGTTCTAAGATTTGAAGCAAGAAGGTATAAACCTAAAACCTATTTTGATCCAAGTTGCTAAGAAAAATTTTGTGTTTAAGTGTTTAATCATGTGTTATATGATGTCTTTAGATGATCTATGTTGATCCATTATGGATCCATAGCATCAAAATGCTTTAAATGTAAAGATTTTCAAAACTGTCAAAGAACAAAAATTTTTGGCCTGACAAGCAAATGTCAAGAGCCATAGATTCTTGTTCGTTTATCTTTTTTGATGTATTAAAGTCGTAATCTATACTCTGTCATGTGGTCTTTAATCTGCAAGTGGAATCAGTGTCATTTGATGTCAAGATTTTTAGTTATTAACGGTCAAAACTCGTTGACCGGGCATGACCGGGCCATATCTGGGTAACCTAGAAAGGCTAAACCAGCGTCTGACAACGATTTCAAGCTCCCCGATCTGTCAAGTGTTACGCGTTTTGTTGTTGTTGTTGTTGTTGTAATCTATCTATAGCCTGGCATATGTACTGTATGTTTATGGCTTTATATCGTGTTAATAATCAACAGATTAAATGTAATATAAGGTCAAAAGTAGCCATCCGAGCCTGACTTAGCATTTTAGGGAATTCCCAGAAACTCTATGAACACCCTTTCTGTCAGAGTTTGAACAAGTGATATATTGTGATTATGTTGTAGTTGGACTGGGATCTTGGTATATAACTGTTCCTTGACATGCGTCCTATAGTTCTGAACCTTCATAACACCCATACAATGACTGAACATAAACTTAACTGAGCATGAACGTGACCAGTCGAAGTTCTGGGTTTCTGGGGAAACCCAGGTATGGTTTGACAATATGTTTAAGAGTTCAGATCGCTTTGTTGTGTTGTTGTTTGACCGAGATAAGAATTTATAATTGTAGTACTATATACTGACTACAAGATCAATGCTTGAGATAGCCCAGAACATGTTTATTCTACGAATTGCAAGTGGTCAAACAAGGCAGGTTGATAATGAAGTTGTCAGTGTTCTTGAGCTCAAGAACACCAACAGCGACGCTTTGTGTCGCTAAAGGCCTATAGCGACGGTTTAATTAGTTTTTATTTTCTGATTTTCTAAAAATTTGTTAAAAATAGAAATAAATTATAAAAATTATTAAAAATTATTTTAAAAGTTATTTTAAATTATGAAAAATAATTTTTGACCAATTGGAATATTTTTTTTAATATTTATAATTATTTAAATATTAAATGTATTTAATTTATTTAATTAGTGTATTAAATAAATTAGAGTAAAATGATTTAATATTTTGAAAAACCATTTTAAATAAGAATAATATATTTAAAAATATTTTAAGTTATAATTAATGACTTTTAATATTTGAATGATAATTTCAATAATATTTAAATATTAATGATGATGATTTAAAAGTAATTTTTAATTAATTTAAAAATCATTGAAGTAGAATATTGATGATTTAAAAATATTTTTAAGTTATTAATAATAACTTTAATATTTTGACAAGTATATCATTAATATTTTTATATTATTAAATATTAATGATGATAAGATTATTTGATAATTAAATTATTTAAAAATAATTCCCATGTTTGAAAAATTATTATAAATTATAATAATTGCTTATAAATTATTAAAAGCTTACGAAAAATATTATTAATGATAATTGACTTATCTAAATTAATATTGAAACTTAGAAACCAAATTAAATTGATAATCAATGTGTTAATTGTCGTATAAGGTGACCAGAACACCGAGAATAGACCGAAGTCCAACCAGACCGAGCTAGTTAGACTTGTTAAGTGTTTATATAGGTTATAAACACTAATGTGGCTATGTGGTAATGTGCCTAGGAGACAGATTGACTGTGAAATACAGTGTTACGTGTTATGAAATATTGTGCTAATTGTGAGACCGATATTATTGGTTATAGGTCTTTCAAACGCAGATAAGTATATTGTGTAGCTGTTCCTTGACATGCGTACTATAATTGTATCGATGATTACGTGTTTGTACTGTATAGAGATTTTGATTAATGATTGATCGGATAAGGTTTAAAATTAATAAACCTTAATAAGAGATTAGAAACCCTAATCTCAGGACTAGAAACC
Organism: Panax notoginseng; assembly: GCA_016801055.1. Lineage (NCBI taxonomy): Eukaryota > Viridiplantae > Streptophyta > Magnoliopsida > Apiales > Araliaceae > Panax > Panax notoginseng. The sequence continues at coordinate 63,860,103 of CM029015.1, read as the reverse complement.
CTAACGCGCAGTTAGAAACCCTAATCGAAAGCCAAAAAACCCTAATTTCATATTTGGGAATCCTAAACCCTAATTAGGAAACCCAAATCCCAATTGGTAAGCTTAATGTGTTTATTAAACGTTAATATAATTAAGAAACCCTAATTATACTTTAGAAATATTAATTTATATTGAAAACCCTAATTATATTTTTTAAGTCCTTAAGTTTCTATTTTAAAACCCTAAATAGAAAATCCTAGAAAGCTAAAGTTTTAAACCCTAAGGGTGTGACAAATTCCATGTATGCCACAAAAAATACAATGCTAAAGACCAAAATGCCCTTTTTCATTTTCTTTAAATGTTAACTTGTAAAATTAGCAAAACCTTTAGTTGTTCACCAAACCTTGACTTTCTATGTGACTTGTATCTCAACATTTCAGCCTCTTTTGACACATGCCAGCAAATTCATTGCATCAAGCAAAATATATAGATTTGTGAGAGAGAAAGTTACTAAACTTAACTTATTTTCCAACCTAGCTCTCACCAACTCATTCTCTCTCAACACCTCTGAATTTATCAAGTATATCAGTCATATATATAAGCAGTCCCTAGCGTCCATAATATCAGATTGGAGAGCGAAGTTCTAAGATTTGAAGCAAGAAGGTATAAACCTAAAACCTATTTTGATCCAAGTTGCTAAGAAAAATTTTGTGTTTAAGTGTTTAATCATGTGTTATATGATGTCTTTAGATGATCTATGTTGATCCATTATGGATCCATAGCATCAAAATGCTTTAAATGTAAAGATTTTCAAAACTGTCAAAGAACAAAAATTTTTGGCCTGACAAGCAAATGTCAAGAGCCATAGATTCTTGTTCGTTTATCTTTTTTGATGTATTAAAGTCGTAATCTATACTCTGTCATGTGGTCTTTAATCTGCAAGTGGAATCAGTGTCATTTGATGTCAAGATTTTTAGTTATTAACGGTCAAAACTCGTTGACCGGGCATGACCGGGCCATATCTGGGTAACCTAGAAAGGCTAAACCAGCGTCTGACAACGATTTCAAGCTCCCCGATCTGTCAAGTGTTACGCGTTTTGTTGTTGTTGTTGTTGTTGTAATCTATCTATAGCCTGGCATATGTACTGTATGTTTATGGCTTTATATCGTGTTAATAATCAACAGATTAAATGTAATATAAGGTCAAAAGTAGCCATCCGAGCCTGACTTAGCATTTTAGGGAATTCCCAGAAACTCTATGAACACCCTTTCTGTCAGAGTTTGAACAAGTGATATATTGTGATTATGTTGTAGTTGGACTGGGATCTTGGTATATAACTGTTCCTTGACATGCGTCCTATAGTTCTGAACCTTCATAACACCCATACAATGACTGAACATAAACTTAACTGAGCATGAACGTGACCAGTCGAAGTTCTGGGTTTCTGGGGAAACCCAGGTATGGTTTGACAATATGTTTAAGAGTTCAGATCGCTTTGTTGTGTTGTTGTTTGACCGAGATAAGAATTTATAATTGTAGTACTATATACTGACTACAAGATCAATGCTTGAGATAGCCCAGAACATGTTTATTCTACGAATTGCAAGTGGTCAAACAAGGCAGGTTGATAATGAAGTTGTCAGTGTTCTTGAGCTCAAGAACACCAACAGCGACGCTTTGTGTCGCTAAAGGCCTATAGCGACGGTTTAATTAGTTTTTATTTTCTGATTTTCTAAAAATTTGTTAAAAATAGAAATAAATTATAAAAATTATTAAAAATTATTTTAAAAGTTATTTTAAATTATGAAAAATAATTTTTGACCAATTGGAATATTTTTTTTAATATTTATAATTATTTAAATATTAAATGTATTTAATTTATTTAATTAGTGTATTAAATAAATTAGAGTAAAATGATTTAATATTTTGAAAAACCATTTTAAATAAGAATAATATATTTAAAAATATTTTAAGTTATAATTAATGACTTTTAATATTTGAATGATAATTTCAATAATATTTAAATATTAATGATGATGATTTAAAAGTAATTTTTAATTAATTTAAAAATCATTGAAGTAGAATATTGATGATTTAAAAATATTTTTAAGTTATTAATAATAACTTTAATATTTTGACAAGTATATCATTAATATTTTTATATTATTAAATATTAATGATGATAAGATTATTTGATAATTAAATTATTTAAAAATAATTCCCATGTTTGAAAAATTATTATAAATTATAATAATTGCTTATAAATTATTAAAAGCTTACGAAAAATATTATTAATGATAATTGACTTATCTAAATTAATATTGAAACTTAGAAACCAAATTAAATTGATAATCAATGTGTTAATTGTCGTATAAGGTGACCAGAACACCGAGAATAGACCGAAGTCCAACCAGACCGAGCTAGTTAGACTTGTTAAGTGTTTATATAGGTTATAAACACTAATGTGGCTATGTGGTAATGTGCCTAGGAGACAGATTGACTGTGAAATACAGTGTTACGTGTTATGAAATATTGTGCTAATTGTGAGACCGATATTATTGGTTATAGGTCTTTCAAACGCAGATAAGTATATTGTGTAGCTGTTCCTTGACATGCGTACTATAATTGTATCGATGATTACGTGTTTGTACTGTATAGAGATTTTGATTAATGATTGATCGGATAAGGTTTAAAATTAATAAACCTTAATAAGAGATTAGAAACCCTAATCTCAGGACTAGAAACCCTAACGCGCAGTTAGAAACCCTAATCGAAAGCCAAAAAACCCTAATTTCATATTTGGGAATCCTAAACCCTAATTAGGAAACCCAAATCCCAATTGGTAAGCTTAATGTGTTTATTAAACGTTAATATAATTAAGAAACCCTAATTATACTTTAGAAATATTAATTTATATTGAAAACCCTAATTATATTTTTTAAGTCCTTAAGTTTCTATTTTAAAACCCTAAATAGAAAATCCTAGAAAGCTAAAGTTTTAAACCCTAAGGGTGTGACAAATTCCATGTATGCCACAAAAAATACAATGCTAAAGACCAAAATGCCCTTTTTCATTTTCTTTAAATGTTAACTTGTAAAATTAGCAAAACCTTTAGTTGTTCACCAAACCTTGACTTTCTATGTGACTTGTATCTCAACATTTCAGCCTCTTTTGACACATGCCAGCAAATTCATTGCATCAAGCAAAATATATAGATTTGTGAGAGAGAAAGTTACTAAACTTAACTTCTTTTCCAACCTAGCTCTCACCAACTCATTCTCTCTCAACACCTCTGAATTTATCAAGTATATCAGTCATATATATAAGCAGTCCCTAGCGTCCATAATATCAGATTGGAGAGCGAAGTTCTAAGATTTGAAGCAAGAAGGTATAAACCTAAAACCTATTTTGATCCAAGTTGCTAAGAAAAATTTTGTGTTTAAGTGTTTAATCATGTGTTATATGATGTCTTTAGATGATCTATGTTGATCCATTATGGATCCATAGCATCAAAATGCTTTAAATGTAAAGATTTTCAAAACTGTCAAAGAACAAAAATTTTTGGCCTGACAAGCAAATGTCAAGAGCCATAGATTCTTGTTCGTTTATCTTTTTTGATGTATTAAAGTCGTAATCTATACTCTGTCATGTGGTCTTTAATCTGCAAGTGGAATCAGTGTCATTTGATGTCAAGATTTTTAGTTATTAACGGTCAAAACTCGTTGACCGGGCATGACCGGGCCATATCTGGGTAACCTAGAAAGGCTAAACCAGCGTCTGACAACGATTTCAAGCTCCCCGATCTGTCAAGTGTTACGCGTTTTGTTGTTGTTGTTGTTGTTGTAATCTATCTATAGCCTGGCATATGTACTGTATGTTTATGGCTTTATATCGTGTTAATAATCAACAGATTAAATGTAATATAAGGTCAAAAGTAGCCATCCGAGCCTGACTTAGCATTTTAGGGAATTCCCAGAAACTCTATGAACACCCTTTCTGTCAGAGTTTGAACAAGTGATATATTGTGATTATGTTGTAGTTGGACTGGGATCTTGGTATATAACTGTTCCTTGACATGCGTACTATAGTTCTGAACCTTCATAACACCCATACAATGACTGAACATAAACTTAACTGAGCATGAACGTGACCAGTCGAAGTTCTGGGTTTCTGGGGAAACCCAGGTATGGTTTGACAATATGTTTAAGAGTCCAGATCGCTTTGTTGTGTTGTTGTTTGACCGAGATAAGAATTTATAACTGTAGTACTATATACTGACTACAAGATCAATGCTTGAGATAGCCCAGAACATGTTTATTCTACGAATTGCAAGTGGTCAAACAAGGCAGGTTGATAATGAAGTTGTCAGTGTTCTTGAGCTCAAGAACACCAACAGCGACGCTTTGTGTCGCTAAAGGCCTATAGCGACGGTTTAATTAGTTTTTATTTTCTGATTTTCTAAAAATTTGTTAAAAATAGAAATAAATTATAAAAATTATTAAAAATTATTTTAAAAGTTATTTTAAATTATGAAAAATAATTTTTGACCAATTGGAATATTTTTTTTAATATTTATAATTATTTAAATATTAAATGTATTTAATTTATTTAATTAGTGTATTAAATAAATTAGAGTAAAATGATTTAATATTTTGAAAAACCATTTTAAATAAGAATAATATATTTAAAAATATTTTAAGTTATAATTAATGACTTTTAATATTTGAATGATAATTTCAATAATATTTAAATATTAATGATGATGATTTAAAAGTAATTTTTAATTAATTTAAAAATCATTGAAGTAGAATATTGATGATTTAAAAATATTTTTAAGTTATTAATAATAACTTTAATATTTTGACAAGTATATCATTAATATTTTTATATTATTAAATATTAATGATGATAAGATTATTTGATAATTAAATTATTTAAAAATAATTCCCATGTTTGAAAAATTATTATAAATTATAATAATTGCTTATAAATTATTAAAAGCTTACGAAAAATATTATTAATGATAATTGACTTATCTAAATTAATATTGAAACTTAGAAACCAAATTAAATTGATAATCAATGTGTTAATTGTCGTATAAGGTGACCAGAACACCGAGAATAGACCGAAGTCCAACCAGACCGAGCTAGTTAGACTTGTTAAGTGTTTATATAGGTTATAAACACTAATGTGGCTATGTGGTAATGTGCCTAGGAGACAGATTGACTGTGAAATACAGTGTTACGTGTTATGAAATATTGTGCTAATTGTGAGACCGATATTATTGGTTATAGGTCTTTCAAACGCAGATAAGTATATTGTGTAGCTGTTCCTTGACATGCGTACTATAATTGTATCGATGATTACGTGTTTGTACTGTATAGAGATTTTGATTAATGATTGATCGGATAAGGTTTAAAATTAATAAACCTTAATAAGAGATTAGAAACCCTAATCTCAGGACTAGAAACCCTAACGCGCAGTTAGAAACCCTAATCGAAAGCCAAAAAACCCTAATTTCATATTTGGGAATCCTAAACCCTAATTAGGAAACCCAAATCCCAATTGGTAAGCTTAATGTGTTTATTAAACGTTAATATAATTAAGAAACCCTAATTATACTTTAGAAATATTAATTTATATTGAAAACCCTAATTATATTTTTTAAGTCCTTAAGTTTCTATTTTAAAACCCTAAATAGAAAATCCTAGAAAGCTAAAGTTTTAAACCCTAAGGGTGTGACAAATTCCATGTATGCCACAAAAAATACAATGCTAAAGACCAAAATGCCCTTTTTCATTTTCTTTAAATGTTAACTTGTAAAATTAGCAAAACCTTTAGTTGTTCACCAAACCTTGACTTTCTATGTGACTTGTATCTCAACATTTCAGCCTCTTTTGACACATGCCAGCAAATTCATTGCATCAAGCAAAATATATAGATTTGTGAGAGAGAAAGTTACTAAACTTAACTTCTTTTCCAACCTAGCTCTCACCAACTCATTCTCTCTCAACACCTCTGAATTTATCAAGTATATCAGTCATATATATAAGCAGTCCCTAGCGTCCATAATATCAGATTGGAGAGCGAAGTTCTAAGATTTGAAGCAAGAAGGTATAAACCTAAAACCTATTTTGATCCAAGTTGCTAAGAAAAATTTTGTGTTTAAGTGTTTAATCATGTGTTATATGATGTCTTTAGATGATCTATGTTGATCCATTATGGATCCATAGCATCAAAATGCTTTAAATGTAAAGATTTTCAAAACTGTCAAAGAACAAAAATTTTTGGCCTGACAAGCAAATGTCAAGAGCCATAGATTCTTGTTCGTTTATCTTTTTTGATGTATTAAAGTCGTAATCTATACTCTGTCATGTGGTCTTTAATCTGCAAGTGGAATCAGTGTCATTTGATGTCAAGATTTTTAGTTATTAACGGTCAAAACTCGTTGACCGGGCATGACCGGGCCATATCTGGGTAACCTAGAAAGGCTAAACCAGCGTCTGACAACGATTTCAAGCTCCCCGATCTGTCAAGTGTTACGCGTTTTGTTGTTGTTGTTGTTGTTGTAATCTATCTATAGCCTGGCATATGTACTGTATGTTTATGGCTTTATATCGTGTTAATAATCAACAGATTAAATGTAATATAAGGTCAAAAGTAGCCATCCGAGCCTGACTTAGCATTTTAGGGAATTCCCAGAAACTCTATGAACACCCTTTCTGTCAGAGTTTGAACAAGTGATATATTGTGATTATGTTGTAGTTGGACTGGGATCTTGGTATATAACTGTTCCTTGACATGCGTACTATAGTTCTGAACCTTCATAACACCCATACAATGACTGAACATAAACTTAACTGAGCATGAACGTGACCAGTCGAAGTTCTGGGTTTCTGGGGAAACCCAGGTATGGTTTGACAATATGTTTAAGAGTCCAGATCGCTTTGTTGTGTTGTTGTTTGACCGAGATAAGAATTTATAACTGTAGTACTATATACTGACTACAAGATCAATGCTTGAGATAGCCCAGAACATGTTTATTCTACGAATTGCAAGTGGTCAAACAAGGCAGGTTGATAATGAAGTTGTCAGTGTTCTTGAGCTCAAGAACACCAACAGCGACGCTTTGTGTCGCTAAAGGCCTATAGCGACGGTTTAATTAGTTTTTATTTTCTGATTTTCTAAAAATTTGTTAAAAATAGAAATAAATTATAAAAATTATTAAAAATTATTTTAAAAGTTATTTTAAATTATGAAAAATAATTTTTGACCAATTGGAATATTTTTTTTAATATTTATAATTATTTAAATATTAAATGTATTTAATTTATTTAATTAGTGTATTAAATAAATTAGAGTAAAATGATTTAATATTGTGAAAAACCATTTTAAATAAGAATAATAAATTTAAAAATATTTTAAGTTAATATTAATGACTTTTAATATTTGAATGATAATTTCAATAATATTTAAATATTAATGATGATGATTTAAAAGTAATTTTTAATTAATTTAAAAATCATTGAAGTAGAATATTGATGATTTAAAAATATTTTTAAGTTATTAATAATAACTTTAATATTTTGACAAGTATATCATTAATATTTTTATATTATTAAATATTAATGATGATAAGATTATTTGATAATTAAATTATTTAAAAATAATTCCCATGTTTGAAAAATTATTATAAATTATAATAATTGCTTATAAATTATTAAAAGCTTACGAAAAATATTATTAATGATAATTGACTTATCTAAATTAATATTGAAACTTAGAAACCAAATTAAATTGATAATCAATGTGTTAATTGTCGTATAAGGTGACCAGAACACCGAGAATAGACCGAAGTCCAACCAGACCGAGCTAGTTAGACTTGTTAAGTGTTTATATAGGTTATAAACACTAATGTGGCTATGTGGTAATGTGCCTAGGAGACAGATTGACTGTGAAATACAGTGTTACGTGTTATGAAATATTGTGCTAATTGTGAGACCGATATTATTGGTTATAGGTCTTTCAAACGCAGATAAGTATATTGTGTAGCTGTTCCTTGACATGCGTACTATAATTGTATCGATGATTACGTGTTTGTACTGTATAGAGATTTTGATTAATGATTGATCGGATAAGGTTTAAAATTAATAAACCTTAATAAGAGATTAGAAACCCTAATCTCAGGACTAGAAACCCTAACGCGCAGTTAGAAACCCTAATCGAAAGCCAAAAAACCCTAATTTCATATTTGGGAATCCTAAACCCTAATTAGGAAACCCAAATCCCAATTGGTAAGCTTAATGTGTTTATTAAACGTTAATATAATTAAGAAACCCTAATTATACTTTAGAAATATTAATTTATATTGAAAACCCTAATTATATTTTTTAAGTCCTTAAGTTTCTATTTTAAAACCCTAAATAGAAAATCCTAGAAAGCTAAAGTTTTAAACCCTAAGGGTGTGACAAATTCCATGTATGCCACAAAAAATACAATGCTAAAGACCAAAATGCCCTTTTTCATTTTCTTTAAATGTTAACTTGTAAAATTAGCAAAACCTTTAGTTGTTCACCAAACCTTGACTTTCTATGTGACTTGTATCTCAACATTTCAGCCTCTTTTGACAGATGCCAGCAAATTCATTGCATCAAGCAAAATATATAGATTTGTGAGAGAGAAAGTTACTAAACTTAACTTCTTTTCCAACCTAGCTCTCACCAACTCATTCTCTCTCAACACCTCTGAATTTATCAAGTATATCAGTCATATATATAAGCAGTCCCTAGCGTCCATAATATCAGATTGGAGAGCGAAGTTCTAAGATTTGAAGCAAGAAGGTATAAACCTAAAACCTATTTTGATCCAAGTTGCTAAGAAAAATTTTGTGTTTAAGTGTTTAATCATGTGTTATATGATGTCTTTAGATGATCTATGTTGATCCATTATGGATCCATAGCATCAAAATGCTTTAAATGTAAAGATTTTCAAAACTGTCAAAGAACAAAAAATTTTGGCCTGACAAGCAAATGTCAAGAGCCATAGATTCTTGTTCGTTTATCTTTTTTGATGTATTAAAGTCGTAATCTATACTCTGTCATGTGGTCTTTAATCTGCAAGTGGAATCAGTGTCATTTGATGTCAAGATTTTTAGTTATTAACGGTCAAAACTCGTTGACCGGGCATGACCGGGCCATATCTGGGTAACCTAGAAAGGCTAAACCAGCGTCTGACAACGATTTCAAGCTCCCCGATCTGTCAAGTGTTACGCGTTTTGTTGTTGTTGTTGTTGTTGTAATCTATCTATAGCCTGGCATATGTACTGTATGTTTATGGCTTTATATCGTGTTAATAATCAACAGATTAAATGTAATATAAGGTCAAAAGTAGCCATCCGAGCCTGACTTAGCATTTTAGGGAATTCCCAGAAACTCTATGAACACCCTTTCTGTCAGAGTTTGAACAAGTGATATATTGTGATTATGTTGTAGTTGGACTGGGATCTTGGTATATAACTGTTCCTTGACATGCGTACTATAGTTCTGAACCTTCATAACACCCATGCAATGCCTGAACATAAACTTAACTGAGCATGAACGTGACCAGTCGAAGTTCTGGGTTTCTGGGGAAACCCAGGTATGGTTTGACAATATGTTTAAGAGTCCAGATCGCTTTGTTGTGTTGTTGTTTGACCGAGATAAGAATTTATAACTGTAGTACTATATACTGACTACAAGATCAATGCTTGAGATAGCCCAGAACATGTTTATTCTACGAATTGCAAGTGGTCAAACAAGGCAGGTTGATAATGAAGTTGTCAGTGTTCTTGAGCTCAAGAACACCAACAGCGACGCTTTGTGTCGCTAAAGGCCTATAGCGACGGTTTAATTAGTTTTTATTTTCTGATTTTCTAAAAATTTGTTAAAAATAGAAATAAATTATAAAAATTATTAAAAATTATTTTAAAAGTTATTTTAAATTATGAAAAATAATTTTTGACCAATTGGAATATTTTTTTTAATATTTATAATTATTTAAATATTAAATGTATTTAATTTATTTAATTAGTGTATTAAATAAATTAGAGTAAAATGATTTAATATTTTGAAAAACCATTTTAAATAAGAATAATATATTTAAAAATATTTTAAGTTATAATTAATGACTTTTAATATTTGAATGATAATTTCAATAATATTTAAATATTAATGATGATGATTTAAAAGTAATTTTTAATTAATTTAAAAATCATTGAAGTAGAATATTGATGATTTAAAAATATTTTTAAGTTATTAATAATAACTTTAATATTTTGACAAGTATATCATTAATATTTTTATATTATTAAATATTAATGATGATAAGATTATTTGATAATTAAATTATTTAAAAATAATTCCCATGTTTGAAAAATTATTATAAATTATAATAATTGCTTATAAATTATTAAAAGCTTACGAAAAATATTATTAATGATAATTGACTTATCTAAATTAATATTGAAACTTAGAAACCAAATTAAATTAATAATCAATGTGTTAATTGTCGTATAAGGTGACCAGAACACCGAGAATAGACCGAAGTCCAACCAGACCGAGCTAGTTAGACTTGTTAAGTGTTTATATAGGTTATAAACACTAATGTGGCTATGTGGTAATGTGCCTAGGAGACAGATTGACTGTGAAATACAGTGTTACGTGTTATGAAATATTGTGCTAATTGTGAGACCGATATTATTGGTTATAGGTCTTTCACACGCAGATAAGTATATTGTGTAGCTGTTCCTTGACATGCGTACTATAATTGTATCGATGATTACGTGTTTGTACTGTATAGAGATTTTGATTAATGATTGATCGGATAAGGTTTAAAATTAATAAACCTTAATAAGAGATTAGAAACCCTAATCTCAGGACTAGAAACCCTAACGCGCAGTTAGAAACCCTAATCGAAAGCCAAAAAACCCTAATTTCATATTTGGGAATCCTAAACCCTAATTAGGAAACCCAAATCCCAATTGGTAAGCTTAATGTGTTTATTAAACGTTAATATAATTAAGAAACCCTAATTATACTTTAGAAATATTAATTTATATTGAAAACCCTAATTATATTTTTTAAGTCCTTAAGTTTCTATTTTAAAACCCTAAATAGAAAATCCTAGAAAGCTAAAGTTTTAAACCCTAAGGGTGTGACAAATTCCATGTATGCCACAAAAAATACAATGCTAAAGACCAAAATGCCCTTTTTTATTTTCTTTAAATGTTAACTTGTAAAATTAGCAAAACCTTTAGTTGTTCACCAAACCTTGACTTTCTATGTGACTTGTATCTCAACATTTCAGCCTCTTTTGACACATGCCAGCAAATTCATTGCATCAAGCAAAATATATAGATTTGTGAGAGAGAAAGTTACTAAACTTAACTTCTTTTCCAACCTAGCTCTCACCAACTCATTCTCTCTCAACACCTCTGAATTTATCAAGTATATCAGTCATATATATAAGCAGTCCCTAGCGTCCATAATATCAGATTGGAGAGCGAAGTTCTAAGATTTGAAGCAAGAAGGTATAAACCTAAAACCTATTTTGATCCAAGTTGCTAAGAAAAATTTTGTGTTTAAGTGTTTAATCATGTGTTATATGATGTCTTTAGATGATCTATGTTGATCCATTATGGATCCATAGCATCAAAATGCTTTAAATGTAAAGATTTTCAAAACTGTCAAAGAACAAAAAATTTTGGCCTGACAAGCAAATGTCAAGAGCCATAGATTCTTGTTCGTTTATCTTTTTTGATGTATTAAAGTCGTAATCTATACTCTGTCATGTGGTCTTTAATCTGCAAGTGGAATCAGTGTCATTTGATGTCAAGATTTTTAGTTATTAACGGTCAAAACTCGTTGACCGGGCATGACCGGGCCATATCTGGGTAACCTAGAAAGGCTAAACCAGCGTCTGACAACGATTTCAAGCTCCCCGATCTGTCAAGTGTTACGCGTTTTGTTGTTGTTGTTGTTGTTGTAATCTATCTATAGCCTGGCATATGTACTGTATGTTTATGGCTTTATATCGTGTTAATAATCAACAGATTAAATGTAATATAAGGTCAAAAGTAGCCATCCGAGCCTGACTTAGCATTTTAGGGAATTCCCAGAAACTCTATGAACACCCTTTCTGTCAGAGTTTGAACAAGTGATATATTGTGATTATGTTGTAGTTGGACTGGGATCTTGGTATATAACTGTTCCTTGACATGCGTACTATAGTTCTGAACCTTCATAACACCCATGCAATGCCTGAACATAAACTTAACTGAGCATGAACGTGACCAGTCGAAGTTCTGGGTTTCTGGGGAAACCCAGGTATGGTTTGACAATATGTTTAAGAGTCCAGATCGCTTTGTTGTGTTGTTGTTTGACCGAGATAAGAATTTATAACTGTAGTACTATATACTGACTACAAGATCAATGCTTGAGATAGCCCAGAACATGTTTATTCTACGAATTGCAAGTGGTCAAACAAGGCAGGTTGATAATGAAGTTGTCAGTGTTCTTGAGCTCAAGAACACCAACAGCGACGCTTTGTGTCGCTAAAGGCCTATAGCGACGGTTTAATTAGTTTTTATTTTCTGATTTTCTAAAAATTTGTTAAAAATAGAAATAAATTATAAAAATTATTAAAAATTATTTTAAAAGTTATTTTAAATTATGAAAAATAATTTTTGACCAATTGGAATATTTTTTTTAATATTTATAATTATTTAAATATTAAATGTATTTAATTTATTTAATTAGTGTATTAAATAAATTAGAGTAAAATGATTTAATATTTTGAAAAACCATTTTAAATAAGAATAATATATTTAAAAATATTTTAAGTTATAATTAATGACTTTTAATATTTGAATGATAATTTCAATAATATTTAAATATTAATGATGATGATTTAAAAGTAATTTTTAATTAATTTAAAAATCATTGAAGTAGAATATTGATGATTTAAAAATATTTTTAAGTTATTAATAATAACTTTAATATTTTGACAAGTATATCATTAATATTTTTATATTATTAAATATTAATGATGATAAGATTATTTGATAATTAAATTATTTAAAAATAATTCCCATGTTTGAAAAATTATTATAAATTATAATAATTGCTTATAAATTATTAAAAGCTTACGAAAAATATTATTAATGATAATTGACTTATCTAAATTAATATTGAAACTTAGAAACCAAATTAAATTAATAATCAATGTGTTAATTGTCGTATAAGGTGACCAGAACACCGAGAATAGACCGAGGTCCAACCAGACCGAGCTAGTTAGACTTGTTAAGTGTTTATATAGGTTATAAACACTAATGTGGCTATGTGGTAATGTGCCTAAAAGACAGATTGACTGTGAAATACAATGTTACGTGTTATGAAATATTGTGCTAATTGTGAGACCGATATTATTGGTTATAGGTCTTTCAAACGCAGATAAGTATATTGTGTAGCTGTTCCTTGACATGCGTACTATAATTGTATCGATGATTACGTGTTTGTACTGTATAGAGATTTTGATTAATGATTGATCGGATAAGGTTTAAAATTAATAAACCTTAATAAGAGATTAGAAACCCTAATCTCAGGACTAGAAACCCTAACGCGCAGTTAGAAACCCTAATCGAAAGCCAAAAAACCCTAATTTCATATTTGGGAATCCTAAACCCTAATTAGGAAACCCAAATCCCAATTGGTAAGCTTAATGTGTTTATTAAACGTTAATATAATTAAGAAACCCTAATTATACTTTAGAAATATTAATTTATATTGAAAACCCTAATTATATTTTTTAAGTCCTTAAGTTTCTATTTTAAAACCCTAAATAGAAAATCCTAGAAAGCTAAAGTTTTAAACCCTAAGGGTGTGACAAATTCCATGTATGCCACAAAAAATACAATGCTAAAGACCAAAATGCCCTTTTTCATTTTCTTTAAATGTTAACTTGTAAAATTGGCAAAACCTTTAGTTGTTCACCAAACCTTGACTTTCTATGTGAATTGTATCTCAACATTTCAGCCTCTTTTGACACATGCCAGCAAATTCATTGCATCAAGCAAAATATATAGATTTGTGAGAGAGAAAGTTACTAAACTTAACTTATTTTCCAACCTAGCTCTCACCAACTCATTTTCTCTCAACACCTCCGAATTTATCAAGTATATCAGTCATATATATAAGTAGTCCCTAGCGTCCATAATATCAGATTGGAGAGCTAAGTTCTAAGATTTGAAGCAAGAAGGTATAAACCTAAAACCTATTTTGATCCAAGTTGCTAAGAAAAATTTTGTGTTTAAGTGTTTAATCATGTGTTATATGATGTCTTTAGATGATCTATGTTGATCCATTATGGATCAATAGCATTAAAATGCTTTAAATGTAAAGATTTTCAAAACTGTCAAAGAACAAAAAATTTTGGCCTGACAAGCAAATGTCAAGAGCCATAGATTCTTGTTCATTTATGTTTTTTGATGTATTAAAGTCGTAATCTATACTCTGTCATGTTGTCTTTAATCTTCAAGTGGAATCAGTGTCGTTTGATGTCAAGATTTTTAGTTATTAACGGTCAAAACTCGTTGACCAGGCATGACCGGGCCATATCTGGGTAACCTAGAAAGGCTAAACCAGCGTTTGACAACGATTTCAAGCTCCCCGATCTGTTAAGTGTTACGCGTTTTGTTGTTGTTGTTGTTGTTGTTGTTGTAATCCATCTATAGCTTGACATATGTACTGTATTTTTATGGCTTTATAACGTGTTAATAATCAACAGATTGAATGTAATATAAGGTCAAAGTAGCCATCCGAGCCTAACTTAGCATTTCAGGGAATTCCCAGAAACTCTATGAACACCCTTTCTGTCAGAGTTTGACCAAGTGATATATTGTGATTATGTTGTAGTTGGACTGCGATCTTGGTATATAACTGTTCCTTGACATGCGTACTATAGTTGTGAACCTTCATAACACCCATACAATGACTGAACAAAACTTAATTGAGCATGAAAGTGACCAGTCAAAGTTTTGGGTTTCTTGGGAAACCCAGCTATGGTTTGACAATATGTTTGAGAGTCCAGATCGCTTTGTTGTGTTGTTGTTTGACCGAGATAAGAATTTATAACTGTAGTACTATATACTGACTACAAGATCAATGCTTGAGATAGCCCAGAACATGTTTATTCTACGAATTGCAAGTGGTCAAACAAGGCAGGTTGATAATGAAGTTGTCAGTGTTCTTGAGCTCAAGAACACCAACAGCGACGATTTGTGTCGCTAAAGGCCTATAGCGACGGTTTAATTAGTTTTTATTTTCTGATTTTCTAAAAATTTGTTAAAAATAGAAATAAATTATAAAAATTATTAAAAATTGTTTTAAAAGTTATTTTAAATTATGAAAAATAATTTTTGACCAATTAGAATATTTTTTTTAATATTTATAATTATTTAAATATTAAATGTATTTAATTTATTTAATTAGTGTATTAAATAAATTAGAGTAAAATGATTTAATATTGTGAAAAACCATTTTAAATAAGAATAATATATTTAAAAATATTTTAAGTTATAATTAATGACTTTTAATATTTGAATGATAATTTCAATAATATTTAAATATTAATGATGATGATTTAAAAGTAATTTTTAATTAATTTAAAAATCATTGAAGTAGAATATTGATGATTTAAAAATATTTTTAAGTTATTAATAATAACTTTAATATTTTGACAAGTATATCATTAATATTTTTATATTATTAAATATTAATGATGATAAGATTATTTGATAATTAAATTATTTAAAAATAATTCCCATGTTTGAAAAATTATTATAAATTATAATAATTGCTTATAAATTATTAAAAGCTTACGAAAAATATTATTAATGATAATTGACTTATCTAAATTAATATTGAAACTTAGAAACCAAATTAAATTGATAATCAATGTGTTAATTGTCGTATAAGGTGACCAGAACACCGAGAATAGACCGAAGTCCAACCAGACCGAACTAGTTAGACTTGTTAAGTGTTTATATAGGTTATAAACACTAATGTGGCTATGTGGTAATGTGCCTAGGAGACAAATTGACTGAGAAATACAGTGTTACGTGTTATGAAATATTGTGCTAATTGTGAGATCGATATTATTGGTTATAAGTCTTTCAAACGCAGATAAATATATTATGTAGCTGTTCCTTGACATGCGTACTATAATTGTATCGATGATTACGTGTTTGTACTGTATAGAGATTTTGATTAATGATTGATCAGATAAGGTTTAAAATTAATAAACTCTAATAAGAGATTAGAAACCCTAATCTCAGGACTAGAAACCCTAACGCGCAGTTAGAAACCCTAATCGAAAGCCAAAAAACCCTAATTTCATATTTGGGAATCCTAAACCCTAATTAATAAACCCAAATCCCAATTGGTAAGCTTAATGTGTTTTTTAAACATTAATATAATTAAGAAATCCTAATTATACTTTAGAAATATTAATTTATATTGAAAACCCTAATTATATTTTTTAAATCCTTAATTTTCTATTTCAAAACCCTAAATAGAAAATCCTAGAAAGCTAAAGTTTTAAACCCTAAGGGTGTGACAAATTCCATGTATGCCACTAAAAATATAATGCTAAAGACCAAAATGCCCTTTTTCATTTTCTTTAAATGTTAACTTGTAAAATTGGCAAAACCTTTAGTTGTTCACCAAACCTTGACTTTCTATGTGACTTGTATCTCAGCATTTCAGCCTCTTTCGACACATATGCCAGCAAATTCGTTGCATCAAGCAAAATATATAGATTTGGGAGAGAGAAAGTTACTAAACTTAACTTATTTTTCAACCTAGCTCTCACCAACTCATTCTCTCTCAACACCTCCGAATTTATCAAGTATATCACTCACATATATAAGCAGTCCCTAGCGTCCATAATATCAGATTGGAGAGCTAAGTTCTAAGATTTGAAGCAAGAAGGTATAAACCTAAAACCTATTTTGATCCAAGTTGCTAAGAAAAATTTTGTGTTTAAGTGTTTAATCATGTGTTGTATGATGTCTTTAGATGATCTATGTTGATCCATTATGGATCCATAGCATTAAAATGCTTTAAATGTAAAGATTTTCAAAATTCTCAAAGAACAAAAAAATTTGGCCTGACAAGCAAATGTCAAGAGCCATAGATTCTTGTTCGTTTATGTTTTTTGATGTATTAAAGTCATAATCTATACTCTGTCATGTGGTCTTTAATCTTCAAATGGAATCAGTGTCGTTTGATGTCAAGATTTTTAGTTATTAACGGTCAAAACTCGTTGACCGGGCATGACCGGGCCAAAACTGGGTAACCTATAAAGGCTAAACTAGCGTCTGACAATGATTTCGAGCTCCCCGATCTGTCAAGTGTTACGCGTTTTGTTGTTGTTGTTGTAATCTATCTATAGCCTGGCATATGTACTGTATGTTTATGGCTTTATATCGTGTTAATAATCAACAGATTGAATGTAATATAAGGTCAAAGTAGCCATCCGAGCCTGACTTAGCTTTTTTGGGAATTCCCAGAAACTCTATGAACACCCTTTCTGTCAGAGTTTGAACAAGTGATATATTGTGATTATGTTGTAGTTGGACTGGGATCTTGGTATATAACCGTTCCTTGACATGCGTACTATAGTTGTGAACCTTCATAACACCCATACAATGACTGAACATAAACTTAACTGAGCATGAACGTGACCAGTCGAAGTTCTGGGTTTCTGGGGAAACACAGGTATGGTTTGACAATATGTTTGAGAGTCCAGATCGCTTTGTTGTTTTGTTGTTTGTCCGAGATAAGAATTTATGACTGTAGTACTATATACTGACTACAAGATCAATGCTTGAGATAGCCCAGAACACCAACAACGACGCTTTGTGTCGCTAAAGGCCTATAGCGACGGTTTAATTAGTTTTTATTTTTTGATTTTCTAAAAATTTGTTAAAAATAGAAATAAATTATAAAAATTATTAAAAATGGTTTTAAAAGTTATTTTAAATTATGAAAAATAATTTTTGAACAAATTGGAATATTTTTCTTTAGTATTTATAATTATTTAAATATTAAATATATTTAATTTATTTAATTAGTGTATTAAATAAATTAGTGTAAAATGATTTAATATTGTGAAAAATCATTTTAAATAAGAATAATGTATTAAAAAATATTTTAAGTTATAATTAATGACTTTTAATATTTGAATGATAATTTCAATAATATTTAAATATTAATGATGATGATTTAAAAATAATTTTTAATTAATTTAAAAATTATTGAAGTAGAATATTGATGATTTAAAAATATTTTAAAGTTATTAATAATAACTTTAATATTTTGACAAGTATATCATTAATATTTTTATATTATTAAATATTAATGATGATAAGATTATTTGATAATTAAATTATTTAAAAATAATTCCCATGTTTGAAAAATTATTATAAATTATAATAATTGCTTATAAATTATTAAAAGCTTACGAAAAATATTATTAATGATAATTGACTTATCTAAATTAATATTGAAATTTAGAAACCAAATTAAATTGATAATCAATGTGTTAATTGTCGGATAAGGTGACCAGAACACCGAGAATAGACCGAAGTCCAACCAGACCGAACTAGTTAGACTTGTTAAGTGTTTATATAGGTTATAAACACTAATGTGGCTATGTGGTAATGTGCCTAGGAGACAGATTGACTGTGAAATACAGTGTTACGTGTTATGAAATATTGTACTAATTGTGAGACCGATATTATTGGTTATAGGTCTTTCAAACGCAGATAAGTATACTGTGTAGCTGTTCCTTGACATGCGTACTATAATTGTATCGATGATTACGTGTTTGTACTGTATAGAGATTTTGATTAATGATTGATTGGATAAGGTTTAAAATTAATAAACTCTAATAAGATATTAGAAACCCTAATCTCAGTACTAGAAACCCTAACGCGCAGTTACAAACCCTAATCGAAAGCCAAAAATCCCTAATTTCATATCTGGGAATCCTAAACCCTAAGTAATAAATCCTAATCCCAATTGGTAAGTTTAATGTGTTTATTAAACGTTAATATAATTAAGAAACCCTAATTATACTTTAGAAATATTAATTTATATTGAAAACCCTAATTATATTTTTTAAATCCTTAATTTTCTATTTTAAAACCCTAAATAGAAAATCCTAGAAAGCTAAAGTTTTAAACCCTAAGGGTGTGACAAATTCCATGTATGCCACTAAAAATATAATGCTAAAGACCAAAATGCCCTTTTTCATTTTCTTTAAATGTTAACTTGTAAAATTGGCAAAACCTTTAGTTGTTCACCAAACCTTGACTTTCTATGTGACTTGTATCTCAGCATTTCAGCCTCTTTTGACACATGCCAGTAAATTCATTGCATCAAGCAAAATATATAGATTTGTGAGAGAGAAAGTTACTAAACTTAACTTATTTTCCAACCTAGCTCTCACCAACTCATTCTCTCTCAACACCTCCGAATTTATAAAGTATATCAGTCATATATATAAGCAGTCCCTAGCGTCCATAATATCAGATTGGAGAGCGAAGTTCTAAGATTTGAAGCAAGAAGGTATAAACCTAAAACCTATTTTGATCCAAGTTGCTAAGAAAAATTTTGTGTTTAAGTGTTTAATCATGTGTTATATGATGTCTTTAGATGATCTATGTTGATCCATTATGGATCCATAGCATTAAAATGCTTTAAATGTAAAGATTTTCAAAAATGTCAAAGAACAAATATTTTTGGCCTGACAAGCAAATGTCAAGAGCCATAGATTCTTGTTCGTTTTTGTTTTTTGATGTATTAAAGTCGTAATCTATACTATGTCATGTGGTCTTTAATCTTCAAGTGAAATCAGTGTCGTTTGATGTCAAGATTTTTAGTTATTAACGGTCAAAACTCGTTGACCGGGCATGACCGGGCCAAATCTGGGTAACCTATAAAGGCTAAACTAGCGTCTGACAACGATTTCGAGCTCCCCGATCTGTCAAGTGTTACGCGTTTTATTGTTGTTGTTGTAATCTATCTATAGCCTGGCATATGTACTGTATGTTTATGGCTTTATATCGTGTTAATAATCAACAGATTGAATGTAATATAAGGTCAAAGTAGCCATCCGAGCCTGACTTAGCATTTCTGGGAATTCCCAGAAACTCTATGAACACCCTTTCTGTCAGAGTTTGACCAAGTGATATATTGTGATTATGTTGTAGTTGGACTGGGATCTTGGTATATAATTGTTCCTTGACATGCGTACTATAGTTGTGAACCTTCATAACACCCATACAATGACTGAACAAAACTTAATTGAGCATGAAAGTGACCAGTCGAAGTTCTGGGTTTCTGGGGAAACACAGGTATGGTTTGAAAATATGTTTGAGAGTCCAGATCGCTTTGTTGTGTTGTTGTTTGTCCGAGATAAGAATTTATAACTGTTGTACTATATACTGACTACAAGATCAATGCTTGAGATAGCCCAAAATATGTTTATTCTACGAATTACAAGTGGTCAAACAAGGCAGGTTGATAATGAAGCTGTCAGTGTTCTTGAGCCCAAGAACACCAACAACGAAGCTTTGTGTCGCTAAAGGCCTATAGCGACGGTTTAATTAGTTTTTATTTTTTGATTTTCTAAAAATTTGTTAAAAATAGAAATAAATTATAAAAATTATTAAAAATGGTTTTAAAAGTTATTTTAAATTATGAAAAATAATTTTTGACCAATTGGAATATTTTTCTTTAGTATTTATAATTATTTAAATATTAAATGTATTTAATTTATTTAATTTATTTAATTAGTGTATTAAATAAATTAGTGTAAAATGATTTAATATTGTGAAAAATCATTTTAAATAAGAATAATGTATTTAAAAATATTTTAAGTTATAATTAATGACTTTTAATAATTGAATGATAATTTCAATAATATTTAAATATTAATGTTGATGATTTAAAAATAATTTTTAATTAATTTAAAAATTATTGAAGTAGAATATTGATGATTTAAAAATATTTTAAAGTTATTAATAATAACTTTAATATTTTGACAAGTATATCATTAATATTTTTATATTATTAAATATTAATGATGATAAGATTATTTAATAATTAAATTATTTAAAAATAATTCCCGTGTTTGAAAAATTATTATAAATTATAATAATTGCTTATAAATTATTAAAAGCTTACGAAAAATATTATTAATGATAATTGACTTATCTAAATTAATATTGAAACTTAGAAACCAAATTAAATTGATAATTAATGTGTTAATTGTCGGATAAGGTGACCAGAACACCGAGAATAGACTAAAGTCCAACTAGACCGAACTAGTTAGACTTGTTAAGTGTTTTTATAGGTTATAAACACTAATGTGGCTATGTGGTAATGTGTCTAGGAGACAGATTGACTGTGAAATATAAGGTTACGTGTTATGAAATATTGTGCTAATTGTGAGACCGATATTATTGGTTATAGGTCTTTCAAACGCAGATAAGTATATTGTGTAGCCGTTCCTTGACATGCGTACTATAATTGTATCGATGATTACGTGTTTGTATTGTATAAAGATTTTGATTAATGATTAATCGGATAAGGTTTAAAATTAATAAACCCTAATAAGAGATTAGAAACCCTAATCTCGGGACTAGAAACTCTAACGCGCAGTTAGAAACCTTAATCAAAAGCTGAAAACCCTAATTTCATATTTGGGAATCCTAAACCCTAATTGATAAACCCTAACCCCAATTGGTAAGTTTAATGTGTTTATTAAACGTTAATATAATTAAGAAACCCTAATTATACTTTAGAAATATTAATTTATATTGAAAACCCTAATTATATTTTTTAAATCCTTAATTTTCTATTTTAAACCCCTAAATAGAAAATCCTAGAAAGCTAAAGTTTTAAACCCTAAGGGTGTGACAAATTCCATGTATGCCACTAAAAAAATAATGCTAAAGACCAAAATGCCCTTTTTCATTTTCTTTAAATGTTAACTTGTAAAATTGGCAAAACCTTTAGTTGTTCACCAAACCTTGACTTTCTATGTGACTTGTATCTCAGCATTTCAGCCTCTTTCGACACATATGCCAGCAAATTCGTTGCATCAAGCAAAATATATAGATTTGGGAGAGAGAAAGTTACTAAACTTAACTTATTTTTCAACCTAGCTCTCACCAACTCATTCTCTCTCAACACCTCCGAATTTATCAAGTATATCACTCACATATATAAGCAGTCCCTAGCGTCCATAATATCAGATTGGAGAGCTAAGTTCTAAGATTTGAAGCAAGAAGGTATAAACCTAAAACCTATTTTGATCCAAGTTGCTAAGAAAAATTTTGTGTTTAAGTGTTTAATCATGTGTTATATGGTGTCTTTAGATGATCTATGTTGATCCATTATGGATCCATGGCATCAAAATGCTTTAAATGTAAAGATTTTCAAAACTGTCAAAAAACAAAAAAATTTGGCCTGACAAGAAAATATCAAGAGCCATAGATTCTTGTTCGTTTATGTTTTTTGATGTATTAAAGTCGTAATCTATACTATGTCATGTGGTCTTTAATCTTCAAGTGGAATCAGTGTCATTTGATGTCATGATTTTTAGTTATTAACGGTCAAAACTCGTTGACCGGGCATGACCGGGCCAAATCTGGGTAACCTAGAAAGGCTAAACCAGCGTCTGACAATGATTTCAAGCTCCCCGATCTGTCAAGTGTTACGCATTTTGTTGTTGTTGTTGTAATCTATCTATAGCCTGGCATATGTACTGTATGTTTATTCGTATTATTAACGTAATAAAACAGAAACATCTTTTTATATAAAACAGAATACTTTATTAAAGTTATTCTATAAATAGAATATATTATATTTTATTTAAAAGATTTTTCTTTAAATATGGACCGTCAGATTAAAGTAAATCAATCTGGACCGTTCATGGATTAGTTACTATGCATTCTATTTTTCTATAAATAGAAGCTCATTCCTTCATTATTTTCTTACGAATTCACTAAACTTTAGAGAGAGAAACTATAGAGAGAAAGAAGAAGAGTATTCTGCCACTTAACTACTTCTTTATTTCAGTTCTTCTTTAAAACGGTAAGGGGTGTTATTCTTTCTTATTCATGAAGGGAACTGTTGTTATTCCATTTCTTATTATTCTGTTGGAATAATCTGTATACGCGGTCTACCCTATACTTGGTGAAATTCTTATGTTATTCCATTCTTTATTATTCTGTTGGAATAACCTATATGCGTGGTTTACCCTATACTTGGTGGAATGACCTGTATATGCGGTTTACCCAATACTTGGTGATCTTCTTCTGTTATTCCATTCTTTATTATTATGTTGGAATAATCTGTTTATGCGAAGTACCGCATACTTGGTGAAACTCTTTTATTATTTCGTTCTTTACGATTCTGTCGGAATATCCTGTCGGAGTGAATTTCACCTGACCTGGTTCCATCATTTATTATTTCGCATTTATTACTCTGTCGGAATATCCTGTCGGTGTGAATTTCACCTGACCTGGTTCCATATTTATTATTCTGCATTTATTATTCTGTTGGGAATAACCTGTCTGTGCGGTCTCTATCGCATGCATGGTGAATCCTTCTGTTATTCCATCCTTTATTATTCTGTTGGAATAACATGTCTATGTGGATTGCCACATGCATAGTGAATGATCCTTTATATTCATTCCTTATTAAATTGTGGAAATGATCTGTATACATGGATTACCGCATGGCTGGTGAAAATCCATTTGCAGTTTCATATATTCTTTATTATACTCATTTGGTTAAAGTTTTGATTTCTATACTCCATGAAATTAGTGGAATATCCTTGATATTTGCGCTTCATCCAGTATCTTTTCATGAAAATATTCTTCTGAGCATTCTTGACTGTTACTTTACAAAGAAGTATCATGTTGACAATTTGGATATTATTAGTTCCTGGATAAACTAATTCTTGAACTTGTTTAATTGAATTCCTATAACATTGTCATCATCCTCATGTTTATTTTATGTTTAAAGTCATCTTTGGCTTACGTACATAGATGGACTTAGTATGATTATGACCAGGGATCATTCGGTATAATCATGAACTGTGATGTTATAAGTGGTGTGGTAAAAGTCCTCAGTGGCTTGTAATGCATTGATATACAGTTTTTGGTATGATTATGACCAGGGATTTTTCGGTATAGTCATGATCATTGATGATTTAATTAATATCATTGGCCCGTAATACAAGGATGATTAGAAAATGTGGTTTATTTATTAAGCTAAGTCTCAGTGATAAAAGTTGATGAAAACATTTTTAAATCATAGAAGATAGTAGGTTTTCTCTACTTGACTCTTCTAATGGATTGCTTATTCCGCTGCAGTTAAACTTGATGTCTATTGTATTTTATCAGTTTATCATTGTTGAAGACTACTGATAATTTATTCTTCATTATCTTAGTCATAATATTTCTTACTGGGCTAGTTGAGCTCACCCTTTCGTTCAATGTTCTCTTCAGGAAATGAGAATATAGCTGGGACGAGTCAAGGAAAGGAGTGATGGTCCAGAAGATAACATTTGTAGTCCTCACTATTCTGTTAAATAGTGTGACAATAAATGTAATGAGGACTCCTTGAGTATGGATATTGTCTAGATGACAATATTCCTATTAGAACTCTCAGTTTATGTATTGTCGTATGTTACACGATATTTGTATAATTAAGTTTGTATTTGTATTTTGTACCATGTATCTGACGACCCAAGATGGGTGATGAATACTCGATTTTGGGGGCGTCACAGTTGGTATCAGAGCTTAGGGATATGATCCCTGGCTGAGATGTGAGATAAGAACTAGGAGGGGAGAGACGGGGAATTCGTTCGCTAGTATGACTTTATTTGGTATTTAATTGGTCGGTCAGAGTATAGGGATAATATGTGATATGTTAATTAACCCTTGTTTGGTGGCAGTGTTTGAAAATGGCATCTAACAATGTTGAGATAAGCATTGGAGAAAAATAATATGACCATATCGCAATACGAGGCTAAGTTTGCGGAGTTATCCTGGTTTGCATCCAATTTGGTCGATAATGAGGAGCGAATGACGCGAATGTTTCTAAGAGGTTTGAAACCCTATATACGTCAATACCTTATCCTTATGTTTATGGTGAAAGTCATCTTAGCCTGTAGTGCATAGATGGACTTGGTATGATTATGACCAGGGATTATTCGGTATAATCATGACTGTAATATTACAAATGATGTGAAAAAAAAAGTCCTTATTGGCCCGTAGTGCATTGATGGATAGTTTTTGGTATGATTATGGCTATGGATTATCTTTGGCCGTAGTGTAAAGACGAATTATTTTATGGCATGATCAGGACCGTTGATGAAAACACGATTATCTTTAGTCGTAGTGCATGGATAATTCGTGGTCGTGATACTAAAGAATATCCTTAGCCGGAGTGCAAGGGTGATTCGATGATGTGGATTAATTATTGAGCTGAGTCTCAGCAGTGAAATATTAATTCATAGATGTGGTAAAAGTCATCTGTGGCTTACGTGCATAGATGGACTTGGTATGATTATGACCAGAGATTGTTCGGTATAATCATTACCGTAATTGAAAACACGATTATCTTTGGCACGTAGTGCATGGATAATTCGTGGTCGTGATACTAAAGAATATCATTGGCCTGTAGTGCAGGGATGATTCAATGATGTGGATTAATTATTGAGCTGAGTCTCAGCAATGAAATATTAATTCATAGATGTGGTAAAAGTCATCTGTGGCTTACGTGCATAGATAAACTTGGTATGATTATGACCAGGGATTGTTCGGTATAATCATGACCGTAATTGAAAACACGATTATCTTTGGCACGTAGTGCATGGATAATTCGTGGTCGTGATACTATTAAGCTGAGTCTCAGCATTATTGATTTTACAGTTGTATATCCTTGGCCTGTAGTGCGAAGATTAACTGTTGATTATTGGTTATACAGTTGTAAATCTTTAGCCGTAGTGCAAGGATGAATTTATTAGTATGATTATGAGCAGGAATTGTGATTTGGTATAACCATGATTTTTGATGTTTCAGGTGAAGATAGGTGATGTAAATTTTCTTCTTCCTAGGTGCGAAAAGGAATTCAGAATCACAATTATGATTATGAGTTATTCATATGATTGTGGACATAAATTGTTGATTGATGTTACAAGGATATGGTCACTGACGGAGATATTAGTCTAGAAGACGAGTAATATACTTCGCTAGGGTGTGACTTACCTAAGCTGAAATTGTGTACTTAATAAGTGGATAAATTGTGGTATGTCGATTAACCTTTGTTTTGAAGGTATATTCTAGAATGATATTCGAAATACAGGATATGAGAAATGGAAAAATCATGATAGAGCGGAATTATCCGGAAAGGTACAATCCAAAGAGAAAGCAAGGTATTCTCATCTCTTCCAATATCAGGTACATACGTTAATTTCGAGGGCGAAATTCCATAAGGAGGGGAGATTGTGAGACCTCGAATTTTATGAAATAAAAGTATTCAATTTTTCTATTTTGGTAAATGGTTAAATTGATAAAAGGTTAAAGTTAAGGGTGATAAGTGAATTTTTTTTTTAAAGTGAACAAGTTGTCATAAAATACCTGGTCACTATTCACGAGTTACTATTCACGAGTTACTATTCACCAAAATTACTATTCACTCTAGTATCGATCACTCGAGTATTTGGGACACTATTCATGAGTTACTATTCACAAGTTACTATTCACAGGTTACTATTCACCCAAATTACTATTCACTCTAGTATTGTTCACTCAAGTATTTGGGATACTTTTTGTGTCGAAGTTACTATTCATGAGTTACTATTCACGTGTTACTATTCACTTAAATTACTATTCACTCTAGTATTGTTCACTCGAGTATTTGGGACACTTTTTGTGTCAGAGTTACTATTCACGAGTTACTATTCATGGGTTACTATTCACCCAAATTACTATTCACTCTAGTATTGTTCACTCGAGTATTTGGGACACTTTTTGTGTCGAAGTACTATTCACGAGTTACTATTCACGGGAAATATTCGTACGACGGTACAATCATTGGTGGACCCCACAACGGAATTATTTTCGGATTGAGAAAACGACAAAAATATTTTATTAAAAATAACGGCAGAAGTTTTACCGTTGATACTATTGAACTACTCGATAGTAAAAGTACAGTAATACGTGTGGTTGCATAGTAGCACACGGTATTGATGCTTATGTGAGAAGTCACTCAGTTTGATTCAATTATTGTCAATTAATAATATGAATTATTTAGCGATAATGAAGTTTTATTTTATTCGTATTATTAACGTAATAAAACAGAAACATCTTTTTATATAAAACAGAATACTTTATTAAAGTTATTCTATAAATAGAATATATTATATTTTATTTAAAAGATTTTTCTTTAAATATGGACCGTCAGATTAAAGTAAATCAATCTGGACCGTTCATGGATTAGTTACTATGCATTCTATTTTTCTATAAATAGAATCTCATTCCTTCATTATTTTCTTACGAATTCACTAAACTTTAGAGAGAGAAACTATAGAGAGAAAGAAGAAGAGTATTCTGCCACTTAACTACTTCTTTATTTCAGTTCTTCTTTAAAACGGTAAGGGGTGTTATTCTTTCTTATTCATGAAGGGAACTGTTGTTATTCCATTTCTTATTATTCTGTTGGAATAACCTGTATACGCGGTCTACCCTATACTTGGTGAAATTCTTATGTTATTCCATTCTTTATTATTCTGTTGGAATAACCTGTATGCGTGGTTTACCCTATACTTGGTGGAATGACCTGTATATGCGGTTTACCCAATACTTGGTGATCTTCTTCTGTTATTCCATTCTTTATTATTATGTTGGAATAATCTGTTTATGCGAAGTACCGCATACTTGGTGAAAGTCTTTTATTATTCCGTTCTTTACGATTCTGTCGGAATATCCTGTCGGAGTGAATTTCACCTGACCTGGTTCCATCATTTATTATTTCGCATTTATTATTCTGTCAGAATATCCTGTCGGTGTGAATTTCACCTGACCTGGTTCCATATTTATTATTCCGCATTTATTATTCTGTTGGGAATAACCTGTCTGTGCGGTCTCTATCACATGCATGGTGAATCCTTCTGTTATTCCATTCTTTATTATTCTGTTGGAATAACATGTCTATGTGGATTGCCACATGCATGGTGAATGATCCTTTATATTAATTCCTTATTAAATTGTGGAAATGATCTGTATACATGGATTACCGCATGGCTGGTGAAAATCCATTTGCAGTTGCATATATTCTTTATTATACTCATTTGGTTAAAGTTTTGATTTCTATACTCCATGAAATTAGTGGAATATCCTTGATATTTGCGCTTCATCCAGTATCTTTTCATAAAAATATTCTTCTGAGCATTCTTGACTGTTACTTTACAAAGAAGTATCATGTTGATAATTTGGATATTATTAGTTCCTGGATAAACTAATTCTTGAACTTGTTTAATTGAATTCCTATAACATTGTCATCATCCTCATGTTTATTTTATGTTTAAAGTCATCTTTGGCTTACGTACATAGATGGACTTAGTATGATTATGACCAGGGATCATTCGGTATAATCATGAACTGTGATGTTATAAGTGGTGTGGTAAAAGTCCTCAGTGGCTTATAATGCATTGATATACAGTTTTTGGTATGATTATGACCAGGAATTTTTCGGTATAGTCATGATCATTGATGATTTAATTAATATCATTGGCCCGTAATACAAGGATGATTAGAAAATGTGGTTTGTTTATTAAGCTGAGTCTCAGTGATAAAAGTTGATGAAAACATTTTTAAATCATAGAAGATAGTAGGTTTTCTCTACTTGACTCTTCTAATGGATTGCTTATTCCGCTGCAGTTAAACTTGATGTCTATTGTATTTTATCAGTTTAACATTGTTGAAGACTATTGATAATTTATTCTTCATTATCTTAGTCATAATATTTCTTACTGGGCTAGTTGAGCTCACCCTTTCTTTCAATGTTCTCTTCAGGAAATGAAAATATAGCTAGGACGAGTCAGGGAAAGGAGTGATGGTCCAGAAGATAACATTTGTAGTCCTCACCATTCTGTTAAATAGTGTGACAATAAATGTAATGAGGACTCCTTGAGTATGGATATTATCTAGATGACAATATTCCTATTAGAACTCTCAGTTTATGTATTGTCGTATGTTACACGACATTTGTATAATTAAGTTTGTATTTGTATTTTGTACCATGTATCTGATGACCCAAGATGGGTGATGAATACCCGATTTTGGGGGCGTCACAGTTGGTATCAGAGCTTAGGGATATGATCCCTGGCTGAGATGTGAGATAAGAACTAGGAGGGGAGAGACGGGGAATTCGTTCGCTAGTATGACTTTATTTGGTATTTAATTGGTCGGTCAGAGTATAGGGATAATATGTGATATGCTAATTAACCCTTGTTTGGTGGCAGTGTTTGAAAATGGTATCTAACAATGTTGAGATAAGTATTGGAGAAAAATAATATGACCATATCGCAATACGAGGCTAAGTTTGCGGAGTTATCCCGGTTTGCATCCAATTTGGTCGATAATGAGGAGCGAATGACGCGAATGTTTCTAAGAGGTTTGAAACCCTATATACGTCAATACCTTAACCTTATTTTTATGGTGAAAGTCATCTGTGGCCTGTAGTGCATAGATGGACTTGGTATGATTATGATCAGGGATTATTCGGTATAATCATGACTGTAATATTACAGATGATGTTGAAAAAAAAAGTCCTTATTGGCCCATAGTGCATTGATGGATAGTTTTTGGTATGATTATGGCTATGGATTATCTTTGGCCGTAGTGCAAAGACGAATTATTTTATGGCATGATCAGGACCGTTGATGAAAACACGATTATCTTTAGCCATAGTGCATGGATAATTCGTGGTCGTGATACTAAAGAATATCCTTAGCCAGAGTACAAGGGTGATTCGATGATGTGGATTAATTATTGAGCTGAGTCTTAGCAGTGAAATATTAATTCATAGATGTGGTAAAAGTCATCTGTGGCTTACGTGCATAGATGGACTTGGTATGATTATGACCAGGGATTGTTCGGTATAATCATTACCGTAATTGAAAACACGATTATCTTTGGCACGTAGTGCATGGATAATTCGTGGTCGTGATACTAAAGAATATCATTGGTCTGTAGTGCAGGGATGATTCAATGATGTGGATTAATTATTGAGCTGAGTCTCAGCAATGAAATATTAATTCATAGATGTGGTAAAAGTCATCTGTGGCTTACGTGCATAGATAAACTTGGTATGATTATGACCAGGGATTGTTCGGTATAATCATGACCGTAATTGAAAATACGATTATCTTTGGCACGTAGTGCATGGATAATTCGTGGTCGTGATACTATTAAGCTGAGTCTCAGCATTATTGATTTTACAGTTGTATATCCTTGGCCTGTAGTGCGAAGATTAACTGTTGATTATTGGTTATACAGTTATAAATCTTTAGCCATAGTGCAAGGATTAATTTATTAGTATGATTATGAGCAGGAATTGTGATTTGGTATAACCATGATTTTTGATGTTTCAGGTGAAGATAGGTGATGTAAATTTTCTTCTTCCTAGGTGCGAAAAGGAATTCAGAATCACAATTATGATTATGAGTTATTCATATGATTGTGGACATAAATTGTTGATTGATGTTACAAGGATATGGTCACTGACGGAGATATTAGTCTAGAAGACGAGTAATATACTTCGCTAGGGTGTGACTTACCTAAGCTGAAATTGTGTACTTAATAAGTGGATAAATTGTGGTATGTCGATTAACCTTTGTTTTGAAGGTATATTCTAGAATGATATTCGAAATACAGGAGATGAGAAATGGAAAAATCATGATAGAGCGGAATTATCCGGAAAGGTACAATCCAAAGAGAAAGCAAGGTATTCTCATCTCTTCCAATATCAGGTACATACGTTAATTTCGAGGGCGAAATTCCATAAGGAGGGGAGATTGTGAGACCCCGAATTTTATGAAATAAAAGTATTCAATTTTTCTATTTTGGTAAATGGTTAAATTGATAAAAGGTTAAAGTTAAGGGTGATAAGTGAATTTTTTTTTAAAGTGAACAAGTTGTCATAAAATACCTGGTCACTATTCACGAGTTACTATTCACGGGTTACTATTCACCAAAATTACTATTCACTCTAGTATCGTTCACTCGAGTATTTGGGACACTTTTTGTGTTGGAGTACTATTCATGAGTTACTATTCACGAGTTACTATTCACAGGTTACTATTCACCCAAATTACTATTCACTCTAGTATTGTTCACTCGAGTATTTGGGACACTTTTTGTGTCGGAGTTACTATTCATGAGTTACTATTCACGGGTTACTATTCACTTAAATTACTATTCACTCTAGTATTGTTCACTCGAGTATTTGGGACACTTTTTGTGTCGGAGTTACTATTCACGAGTTACTATTCATGGGTTACTATTCACCCAAATTACTATTCACTCTAGTATTGTTCACTCGAGTATTTAGGACACTTTTTGTGTCGAAGTACTATTCACGAGTTACTATTCACGGGAAATATTCGTACGACGGTACAATCATTGGTGGACCCCACAACGGAATTATCTTAGGATTGAGAAAACGACAAAAATATTTTATTAAAAATAACGGCGGAAGTTTTACCGTTGTTACTATTGAACTACTCGATAGTAAAAGTACAGTAATACGTGTGGTTGCATAGTAGCACACGGTATTGATGCTTATGTGAGAAGTCACTCAGTTTGATTCAATTATTGTCAATTAATAATATGAATTATTTAGCGATAATGAAGTTTTGTTTTATTCGTATTATTAACGTAATAAAACAGAAACATCTTTTTATATAAAACAGAATACTTTATTAAAGTTATTCTATAAATAGAATATATTATATTTTATTTAAAAGATTTTTCTTTAAATATGGACCGTCAGATTAAAGTAAATCAATCTGGACCGTTCATGGATTAGTTACTATGCATTCCATTTTTCTATAAATAGAAGCTCATTCCTTCATTATTTTCTTACGAATTCACTAAACTTTAGAGAGAGAAACTATAGAGAGAAAGAAGAAGAGTATTCTGCCACTTAACTACTTCTTTATTTCAGTTCTTCTTTAAAAAGGTAAGGGGTGTTATTCTTTCTTATTCATGAAGGGAACTGTTGTTATTCCATTTCTTATTATTCTGTTGGAATAACCTGTATACGCGGTCTACCCTATACTTGGTGAAATTCTTATGTTATTCCATTCTTTATTATTCTGTTGGAATAACCTGTATGCGTGGTTTACCCTATACTTGGTGGAATGACCTGTATATGCGGTTTACCCAATACTTGGCGATCTTCTTCTGTTATTCCATTCTTTATTATTATGTTGGAATAATCTGTTTATGTGAAGTACCGCATACTTGGTGAAACTCTTTTATTATTCCGTTCTTAACGATTCTGTCGGAATATCTTGTCGGAGTGAATTTCACCTGACCTGGTTCCATCATTTATTATTTCGCATTTATTATTCTGTCGGAATATCCTGTCGGTGTGAATTTCACCTGACCTGGTTTCATATTTATTATTCCGCATTTATTATTCTGTTGGGAATAACCTGTCTGTGCGGTCTCTATCGCATGCATGGTGAATCCTTCTGTTATTCCATTCTTTATTATTCTGTTGGAATAACATGTCTATGTGGATTGCCACATGCATGGTGAATGATTCTTTATATTCATTCCTTATTAAATTGTGGAAATGATCTGTATACATGGATTACCGCATGGCTGGTGAAAATCCATTTGCAGTTTCATATATTCTTTATTATACTCATTTGGTTAAAGTTTTGATTTCTATACTCCATGAAATTAGTGGAATATCCTTGATATTTGCGCTTCATCCAGTATCTTTTCATGAAAATATTCTTCTGAGCATTCCTGACTGTTACTTTACAAAGAAGTATCATGTTGACAATTTGGATATTATTAGTTCCTGGATAAACTAATTCTTGAACTTGTTTAATTGAATTCCTATAACATTGTCATCATCCTCATGTTTATTTTATGTTTAAAGTCATCTTTGGCTTACGTACATAGATGGACTTAGTATGATTATGACCAGGGATCATTCGGTATAATCATGAACTGTGATGTTATAAGTGGTGTGGTAAAAGTCCTCAGTGGCTTGTAATGCATTGATATACAGTTTTTGGTATGATTATGACCAGGGATTTTTCGATATAGTCATGATCATTGATGATTTAATTAATATCATTGGCCCGTAATACAAGGATGATTAGAAAATATGGTTTATTTATTAAGCTGAGTCTCAGTGATAAAAGTTGATGAAAACATTTTTAAATCATAGAAGATAGTAGGTTTTCTCTACTTGACTCTTCTAATGGATTGCTTATTCCGCTGCAGTTAAACTTGATGTCTATTGTATTTTATCAGTTTAACATTGTTGAAGACTATTGATAATTTATTCTTCATTATCTTAGTCATAATATTTCTTACTGGGCTAGTTGAGCTCACCCTTTCTTTCAATGTTCTCTTCAGGAAATGAGAATATAGCTGGGACGAGTCAGGGAAAGGAGTGATGGTCCAGAAGATAACATTTGTAGTCCTCACCATTCTGTTAAATAGTGTGACAATAAATGTAATGAGGACTCCTTGAGTATGGATATTGTCTAGATGACAATATTCCTATTAGAACTCTCAGTTTATGTATTGTCGTATGTTACACGACATTTGTATAATTAAGTTTGTATTTGTATTTTGTACCATGTATCTGACGACCCAAGATGGGTGATGAATACCCGATTTTGGGGGCGTCACAGTTGGTATCAGAGCTTAGGGATATGATGTAACGACCCCAAAATTCATACAATTTAATTCTCGACTTCGGTCGTTAATAATACATTCAGCCTCTAATTTTACATCATTAAACGATAATACAACCATTAAAATTTGTGGAATAATTAAAATTTTCTATTTCAAACTATTCTCGTTCCCAAAACCTTCAACTTTTACGTCTAAATATCTCAGAATCATTTTAATACTACAATAGTTTACATTCGCAAAACAATATTAAAATTCAACATTAATACATTATTCGAAACATTAGACATGGTTTACAAGAATAACAACTTAGCTAGGATATTAAATCTTCATATATCACTTTTGATCCATAACAATCAAGTAGCACGTTACCTTCAATTCTTGAATCTGCAAAAATGGTTATTTGCAAGAATGAGCTCGACGGCTCAGCAAAATCTAACAATTTTCATACATCACGTAGCACATAATAACATGCTCAACATACAAGAATAATCATAAACAAACATAGCATACATGTTTAGTTCACATAACAACTATAAAGATTGAGTTTCTTACTCAATCAACATTCATAGTTCAATCATCATAGTCACAGATTGACTTTCACATTTCATACTTTTGACATATACAATACATCATACACTAAAATTTTAAAGCAGTTCATCATCAAGTTCATATAGCAAAAAGGAACTGAAAGACTTGCCTTAGCCGGCGTTTTACCAACACGCTAATACTTCGCGTCCTTGCACAACCTACACTGTATGCGAGATTGATAATAAATAAAATCAATACTCAATCTCATGGTCAAATTTATTCTAAGACCTTACTTTATCTTATTATCCTTTATAATATCTTTATAGACATCTAATTATATTTTATATGCAACTCGGTTTTATTTTCATTTTCATCACCACACATGCTAGACTATCTCACTTGTAGTTTAATGTGCATATACCACACCATTTTATTTTACCAATTTGGTTTCAAAAATGCATATTCAACACATTGTTTACATGTTTAATTTTCCTTCATAAATCAAAAATTTCCCTTTTTGATTTCTTTCCATTATTATTCTTGTATTATCATCTTTTCATACTTAGATATCCAATATTAGCCATTAGTTAGGCACTTTGTATACCAAAGTTTAGAAACACTATTACTTTTAGGCATTTTATCGAGCACGTTATGTGCACACATTAACTTATCTAAACTCTTGATCTTAAATGGTTAATTATGCATAGAATATGATAACACATATCTATATTCATTACATATGTCAAAACATATTCTTAATCATTAAAATATACCATCACCCAAAATCTTAATTCAAACATAATTATAAAACTCATCTTCACAATTTCTTTAACAAAACGTTGTTTTCGTTTTTAACGTATCTCCTTCGTTACATGTCCGTTTTTGTTCTTTTTTATATAGAATTAACCCTTACTCAGTGTACTACAATCTCATCTAGGCCTTAAAGTTAGACCCTTATCCATCTAAACCAGATTCTGCAATTCATCAACTAGTGTAGAAAAATTTCATTTTCTGGACATCCTTGCTAAACAATTTATTTCGGACATGATTCGGTCCATAAAATGGCTCAATCTCGCGAGTCTAGCTAGTAAACATCTATATCTACAACTTTGCAGTTTTAAGTTTCTTCAGATTCAAAACACACGAATTTATATGAATTTTTCAAAGTCAGAAACCGTAACAGTTTTGATTTTCTAGACAGATTATTTTTCCTTCGGACCAGCCTTACTAAAATAGAGATTGCGAGAAATCTACAAGGAGTTTTCATGTGATTCCACTTTCAGAATATAGCTTACTTCCATATCTTCGATTTGATATAAGGCTCATTTTCTAACTCATTATACCCAAAGAGATATGAATTTCACAAGATATGTCCACAATTACTCAAAACCTACGAATTTTGTTCTTCAAATTTTCTTTCCATTTCATTTTCTTTCTTGAATCCTCTTGTTTGATTCTTGATAGTCCAAGATTAAACCAATACAAACAGATTAAGCATGATCTACTATCCTAGAACATAAATCTACCCAAAAAAATCAAGGATTAAATAAGAGTTTAGAAGTTACCTTCTTCTAACTTTTTCTTCTTCTTCTTCTAGCTCATCTCAATTCCTCTATCTCTCTAGATTTCTCAATACAACTTCTATATAACCATTATCATACATTTTGAAGAACATAAAATATAATTAAAACAAGAAATTTAGATTATAGTCTTATTAGTATGAATTTAAGAGAGAGATGAAGATGATGATGATGGGGCTTGTTTTGTCTTCTCAAAACTTTCTCTTCTTCTTCTTTTTCTTCCTCTTCTTCTTCTCCTACAACTCTCTCTAACTCTCTTCTTCTTTCTTTAGTTTGTTTTCTAAAACTAACATACTAACTTGTAGTATATACATATAATATACAATACTAGTAATATATAATATATGTAACTCCTAGTAATTATTAGATATACTAATTACTAGTTAATACATAGGTTACACCAATTTGAACTTGAAAAGCCTAAGACCATGTTTGGCAAATACTCATTATTTTAATTAATCAATAGCTTAACATCAATCAATCTCATCAAATTGTCACATAATTATATTTACTTGTTAATTATAATTTTGTGTAACAATCATCACATAACGCATCTAATTTAATTATCTCAATTAAATTAAAACTATAACATAAAATTATTATATTAATTAAACTAAATACTAAATATTCATTTAATTAATCTGCTACACTTAATTACATTACTCTATAATCAAAATAAAATTTATTTATTTAACTCAATAAATAATTCAATTAAATATTTATATATATTAAAATTAATATATAACATTCTCTTCACATCAATTCACATATTCTATAATATATGACATACACATACTCACACCCACATATCTCATAAATAATACTTTTATTTATAAAATTCTCATTTATAATTTCTAAATATCTGGGATGTCACATATGATCCCTAGCTGAGATGTGAGATAAGAACTAGGAGGGGAGAGACGGGGAATTCGTTCGCTAGTATGACTTTATTTGGTATTTAATTGGTCGGTCAGAGTATAGGGATAATATGTGATATGTTAATTAACCCTTGTTTGGTGGCAGTGTTTGAAAATGGCATCTAACAATGTTGAGATAAGCATTGGAGAAAAATAATATGACCATATCGCAATGCGAGGCTAAGTTTGCGGAGTTATCCCGGTTTGCATCCAATTTGGTCGATAATGAGGAGCGAATGACGCAAATGTTTCTAAGAGGTTTGAAACCCTATATACGTCAATACCTTATCCTTATGTTTATGGTGAAAGTCATCTGTGGCTTGTAGTGCATAGATGGACTTGGTATGATTATGACCAGGGATTATTCGGTATAATCATGACTGTAATATTACAAATGATGTGAAAAAAAAGTCCTTATTGGCCCGTAGTGCATTGATGGATAGTTTTTGGTATGATTATGGCTATGGATTATCTTTGGCCGTAGTGCAAAGACGAATTATTTTATGGCATGATCAGGACCGTTGATGAAAACACGATTATCTTTAGCCGTAGTGCATGGATAATTCGTGGTCGTGATACTAAAGAATATCCTTAGCCGGAGTACAAGGGTGATTCGATGATGTGGATTAATTATTGAGCTGAGTCTCAGCAGTGAAATATTAATTCATAGATGTGGTAAAAGTCATCTGTGGCTTACGTACATAGATGGACTTGGTATGATTATGACCAGAGATTGTTCGGTATAATCATTACCGTAATTGAAAACACGATTATCTTTGGCACGTAGTGCATGGATAATTCGTGGTCGTGATACTAAAGAATATCATTGGCCTGTAGTGCAGGGATGATTCGATGATGTGGATTAATTATTGAGCTGAGTCTCAGCAATGAAATATTAATTCATAGATGTGGTAAAAGTCATATGTGGCTTACGTGCATAGATAAACTTGGTATGATTATGACCAGGGATTGTTCGGTATAATCATGACCGTAATTGAAAACACGATTATCTTTGGCACGTAGTGCATGGATAATTCGTGGTCGTGATACTATTAAGCTGAGTCTCATCATTATTGATTTTACAGTTGTATATCCTTGGCCTATAGTGCGAAGATTAACTATTGATTATTGGTTATACAGTTGTAAATCTTTAGCCGTAGTGCAAGGATGAATTTATTAGTATGATTATGAGGAGGAATTGTGATTTGGTATAACCATAATTTTTGATGTTTCAGGTGAAGATAGGTGATGTAAATTTTCTTCTTCCTGGATGCGAAAAGGAATTCAGAATCACAATTATGATTATGAGTTATTCATATGATTGTAGACATAAATTGTTGATTGATGTTACAGGGATATGGTCACTGACTGAGATATTAGTCTAGAAGACGAGTAATATACTTCGCTAGGGTGTGACTTACCTAAGCTGAAATTGTGTACTTAATAAGTGGATAAATTGTGGTATGTCGATTAACCTTTATTTTGAAGGTATATTCTAGAATGATATTCGAAATACAGGAGATGAGAAATGGAAAAATCATGATAGATCGGAATTATCCGGAAAGGTACAATCCAAAAAGAAAGCAAGGTATTCTCATCTCTTCGAATATCAGGTACGTACGTTAATTTCGAGGGCGAAATTCCATAAGGAGGGGAGATTGTGAGACCCCAAATTTTATGAAATAAAAGTATTCAATTTTTCTATTTTGGTAAATGGTTAAATTGATAAAAGGTTAAAGTTAAGGGTGATAAGTGAATTTTTTTTTTAAAGTGAACAAGTTGTCATAAAATACCTGGTCACTATTAAGGGTTACTATTCACCAAAATTACTATTCACTCTAGTATCGTTCACTCGAGTATTTGGGACACTTTTTGTGTTGGAGTACTATTCATGAGTTACTATTCACGAGTTACTATTCACAGGTTACTATTCACCTAAATTACTATTCACTCTAGTATTGTTCACTCGAGTATTTGGGACACTTTTTGTGTCGGAGTTACTATTCATGAGTTACTATTCACGGGTTACTATTCACTTAAATTACTATTCACTCTAGTATTGTTCACTCGAGTATTTGGGACACTTTTTGTGTCGGAGTTACTATTCACGAGTTACTATTCATGGGTTACTATTCACCCAAATTACTATTCACTCTAGTATTGTTCACTCGAGTATTTGGGACACTTTTTGTGTCGAAGTACTATTCACGAGTTACTATTCACGAGAAATATTCGTACGACGGTACAATCATTGGTGGACCCCACAACGTAATTATTTTCGAATTGAGAAAACGACAAAAATATTTTATTAAAAATAACGGCGGAAGTTTTACCGTTGATACTATTGAACTACTCGGTAGTAAAAGTACAGTAATACGTGTGGTTGCATAGTAGCACACGGTATTGATGCTTATGTGAGAAGTCACTCAGTTTGATTCAATTATTGTCAATTAATAATATGAATTATTTAGCGATAATGAAGTTTTGTTTTATTCGTATTATTAACGTAATAAAACAGAAACATCTTTTTATATAAAACAGAATACTTTATTAAAGTTATTCTATAAATAGAATATATTATATTTTATTTAAAAGATTTTTCTTTAAATATGGACCGTCAGATTAAAGTAAATCAATATGGACCGTTCATGGATTAGTTACTATGCATTCCATTTTTCTATAAATAGAAGCTCATTCCTTCATTATTTTCTTACGAATTCACTGAACTTTAGAGAGAGAAACTATAGAGAGAAAGAAGAAGAGTATTCTGCCACTTAACTACTTCTTTATTTCAGTTCTTCTTTAAAACGGTAAGGGGTGTTATTCTTTCTTATTCATGAAGGGAACTGTTGTTATTTCATTTCTTATTATTCTGTTGGAATAACCTGTATACGCGGTCTACCCTATACTTGGTGAAATTCTTATGTTATTCCATTCTTTATTATTCTGTTGGAATAACCTGTATGCGTGGTTTACCCTATACTTGGTGGAATGACCTGTATATGCGGTTTACCCAATACTTGGTGATATTCTTCTGTTATTCCATTCTTTATTATTATGTTAGAATAACCTGTTTATGCGAAGTACCGCATATTTGGTGAAACTCTTTTATTATTTCGTTCTTTACGATTCTGTCGGAATATCCTGTCGGTGTGAATTTCACCTGACCTGGTTCCATCATTTATTATTTCGCATTTATTATTCTGTCGGAATATCATGTCGTTGTGAATTTCACCTGACCTGGTTCCATATTTATTATTCTGCATTTATTATTCTGTTGGGAATAACCTGTCTGTGCGGTCTCTATCGCATGCATGGTGAATCCTTCTGTTATTCCATTCTTTATTATTCTGTTGGAATAACATGTCTATGTGGATTGCCACATGCATGGTGAATGATCCTTTATATTCATTCCTTATTAAATTGTGGAAATGATCTGTATACATGGATTACCGCATGGCTGGTGAAAATCCATTTGCAGTTTCATATATTCTTTATTATACTCATTTGGTTAAAGTTTTGATTTCTATACTCCATGAAATTAGTGGAATATCCTTGATATTTGCGCTTCATCCAGTATCTTTTCATGAAAATATTCTTCTGAGCATTCTTGACTGTTACTTTACAAAGAAGTATCATGTTGACAATTTGGATATTATTAGTTCCTGGATAAACTAATTCTTGAACTTGTTTAATTGAATTCCTATAACATTGTCATCATCCTCATGTTTATTTTATGTTTAAAGTCATCTTTGGCTTACGTACATAGATGGACTTAGTATGATTATGACCAGGGATCATTCGGTATAATCATGAACTGTGATGTTATAAGTGGTGTGGTAAAAATCCTCAGTGGCTTGTAATGCATTGATATACAGTTTTTGGTATGATTATGACCAGGGATTTTTCGGTATAGTCATGATCATTGATGATTTAATTAATATCATTGGCCCATAATACAAGGATGATTAGAAAATGTGGTTTATTTATTAAGCTGAGTCTCAGTGATAAAAGTTGATGAAAACATTTTTAAATCATAGAAGATAGTAAGTTTTCTCTACTTGACTCTTCTAATGGATTGCTTATTCCGCTGCAGTTAATCTTGATGTCTATTGTATTTTATCAGTTTAACATTGTTGAAGACTATTGATAATTTATTCTTCATTATCTTAGTCATAATATTTCTTACTGGGCTAGTTGAGCTCACCCTTTCTTTCAATGTTCTCTTCAGGAAATGAGAATATAGCTAGGACGAGTCAGGGAAAGGAGTGATGGTCCAGAAGATAACATTTGTAGTCCTCACCATTCTGTTAAATAGTGTGACAATAAATGTAATGAGGACTCCTTGAGTATGGATATTGTCTAGATGACAATATTCCTATTAGAACTCTCAGTTTATGTATTGTCGTATGTTACACGACATTTGTATAATTAAGTTTGTATTTGTATTTTGTACCATGTATCTGACGACCCAAGATGGGTGATGAATACCCGATTTTGGGGGCGTCACAGTGATAAATTGTGATTATGTTGTAGTTGGACTGGGATCTTGGTATATAACTGTTCCCTGACATGCGTACTATAGTTGTGAACCTTCATAACACCCATACAATGACTGAACATAAACTTAATTGAGCATGAAAGTGACCAGTCGAAGTTCTGAGTTTCTGGGGAAACCCAGGTATGGTTTGACAATATGTTTGAGAGTCCATATCGCTTTGTTGTGTTGTTGTTTGACCGAGATAAGAATTTATAACTGTAGTACTATATACTGACTACAAGATCAATGCTTGAGATAGCCCAGAACATGTTTATTCTACGAATTGCAAGTGCTCAAACAAGGCAGGTTGATAATGAAGCTATCAGTGTTCTTGAGCTCAAGAACACCAACAAAGACGCTTTGTGTCGCTAAATGCCTATAGCGACGGTTTAATTAGATTTTATTTTCTGATTTTCTAAAAATTTGTTAAAAATAGAAATAAATTATAAAAATTATTAAAAATGGTTTTAAAAGTTATTTTAAATTATGAAAAATAATTTTTGACCAATTGGAATAGTTTTCTTTAATATTTATAATTATTTAAATATTAAATATATTTAATTTATTTAATTAGTGTATTAAATAAATTAGAGTAAAATGATTTAATATTGTGAAAAATCATTTTAAATAAGAATAATGAATTTAAAAATATTTTAAGTTATAATTAATGACTTTTAATATTTGAATGATAATTTTAATAATATTTAAATATTCATGATGATGATTTAAAAATAATTTTTAATTAATTTAAAAATCATTTAAGTAGAATATTGATGATTTAAAAATATTTTTAAGTTATTAATAATAACTTTAATATTTTGACAAGTATATCATTAATATTTTTATATTATTAAATATTAATGATGATGAGATTATTTGATAATTAAATTATTTAAAAATAATTCCCATGTTTGAAAAATTATTATAGATTATAATAATTGCTTATAAATTATTAAAAGCTTACGAAAAATATTATTAATGATAATTGACTTATCTAAATTAATATTGAAACTTAGAAACCAAATTAAATTGATAATCAATGTGTTAATTGTCGGATAAGGTGACCAGAACACCGAGAATAGACCGAAGTCCAACCAGACCGAACTAGTTAAACTTGTTAAGTGTTTATATAGGTTATAAACACTAATGTGGCTATGTGGTAATGTGCCTAGGAGACAGAATGACTGTGAAATACAGTGTTACGTGTTATGAAGTATTGTACTGTGAGACCGATATTATTGGTTATAGGTCTTTCAAACGCAGATAAGTATATTGTGTAGCTGTTCCTTGACATGCGTACTATAATTGTATCGATGATTACGTGTTTGTACTGTATAGAGATTTTGATTAATGATTGATCAGATAAGGTTTAAAATTAATAAACCCTAATAAGAGATTAGAAACCCTAATCTCAGGATTAAAAATCCTAACGCGCAGTTACAAACCCTAATCGAAAGTCGAAAAATCATAATTTCATATCTGGGAATCCTAAACCCTAATTAATAAACCCTAAACCCAATTGGTAAGCTTAATGTGTTTATTAAACGTTAATATAATTAAGAAACCCTAATTATACTTTAGAAATAATAATTTCTATTGAAAACCCTAATTATATTTCTTAAATCCTTAATTTTTTATTTTAAACCCCTAAATAGAAAATCCTAGA
The DNA here is from genome assembly GCA_016801055.1 of Panax notoginseng. NCBI lineage: Eukaryota > Viridiplantae > Streptophyta > Magnoliopsida > Apiales > Araliaceae > Panax > Panax notoginseng. The sequence goes on along the minus strand of CM029015.1, from coordinate 63,816,823 downwards.
AAGCTAAAGTTTTAAACCTTAAGGGTGTGACAAATTCCATGTATGCCACTAAAAATATAATTCTAAAGACCAAAATGCCCTTTTTCATTTTCTTTAAATGTTAACTTGTAAAATTGGCAAAACCTTTAGTTGTTCACCAAACCTTGACTTTCTATGTGACTTGTATCTCAACATTTCAGCCTCTTTTGATATATGCCAGCAAATTCGTTGCATCAAACAAAATATATAGATTTGTGAGAGAGAAAGTTACTAAACTTAACTTATTTTCCGACCTAGCTCTCACCAACTCATTCTCTCTAAAGACCTCAGAATTTACCAAGTATATCAATCATATATATAAGCAGTCCCTAGCAACCATAATATCAGATTGGAGAGCTAAGTTCTAAGATTTGAAGCAAGAAGGTATAAACCTAAAACCTATTTTGATCCAAGTTGCTAAGAAAAATTTTGTGTTTAAGTGTTTAATCATGTGTTATATGATGTCTTTAGATGATCTATGTTGATCCATTATGGATCCATGGCATCAAAACGCTTTAAATATAAAGATTTTCAAAACTGTCAAAGAACAAAAAAAATTGGCCTGACAAGCAAATGTCAAGAGCCATAGATTCTTGTTCGTTTATGTTTTTTGATGTATTAAAGTCGTAATCTATACTCTGTCATGTGGTCTTTAATCTTCAAGTGGAATCAGTGTCGTTTGATGTCAAGATTTTTGGTTATTAACGGTCAAAACTCGTTGAACGGGCATGACCAGGCCAAATCTGGGTAACCTAGAAAGGCTAAACCAACGTCTGACAACGATTTCAAGTTCCCCGATCTGTCAAGTATTACGCGTTTTGTTGTTGTTGTAATCCATCTATAGCCTGGCATATGTACAGTATGTTTATGGATTTATATCGTGTTAATAATCAACAGATTGAATGTAATATAAGGTCAAAGTAGCCATCCGAGCATGACTTAACATTTATGGGAATTCCCAAAAACTCTATGAACACCCTTTCTGTCAGAGTTTGACCAAGTGATATATTGTGATTATGTTGTAGTTGGACTGGGATCTTGATATACAACTGTTCCTTGACATGCGTACTATAGTTTTGAACCTTCATAACACCCATACAATGACTGAACATAAACTTAATTGAGCATGAAAGTGACCAGTCGAAGTTCTGAGTTTCTGGGGAAACCCAGGTGTGGTTTGACAATATGTTTGAGAGTCCATATCGCTTTGTTGTGTTGTTGTTTGACCGAGATAAGAATTTATAACTGTAGTACTATATACTGACTACAAGATCAATGCTTGAGATAGCCCATAACATGTTTATTCTATGAATTGCAAGTGGTCAAACAAGGCGGGTTGATAATGAAGCTGTCAGTGTTCTTGAGCTCAAGAACACCAACAACGACGCTTTGTGTTGCTAAAGGCCTATAGCGACGGTTTAATTAGTTTTTATTTTCTGATTTTCTGAAAATTTGTTAAAAATAGAAATAAATTATAAAAATTATTAAAAATGATTTTAAAAGTTATTTTAAATTATGAAAAATAATTTTTGACCAATTGGAATATTTTTCTTTAATATTTATAATTATTTAAATATTAAATGTATTTAATTAATTTAATTAGTGTATTAAATAAATTAGAGTTAAATAATTTAATATTGTGAAAAATCATTTTAAATAAGAATAATATATTTAAAAATATTTTAAGTTATAATTAATGACTTTTAATATTTGAATGATAATTTCAATAATATTTAAATATTAATGATGATGATTTAAAAATAATTTTTAATTAATTTAAAAATCATTTAAGTAGAATATTGATGATTTAAAAAAAATTAAGTTATTAATAATAACTTTAATATTTTGACAAGTATATCATTAATATTTTTATATTATCAAATATTAATGATGATAAGATTATTTGATAATTAAATTATTTAAAAATAATTCCCATGTTTGAAAAATTATTATAAATTATAATAATTGCTTAAAAATTATTAAAAGCTTACAAAAAATATTATTAATGATAATTGACTTATCTAAATTAATATTGAAACTTAGAAACCAAATTAAATTGATAATCAATGTGTTAATTGTCGGATAAGGTGACCAGAACACCGAGAATAGACCGAAGTCTAACCAGACCGAACTAGTTAGACTTGTTAAGTGTTTATATAGGTTATAAACACTAATGTGCCTATGTGGTAATGTGCCTAGGAGACAGATTGACTGTGAAATACAGTGTTACGTGTTATGAAATATTGTACTAATTGTGAGACCGATATTATTGGTTATAGGTCTTTCAAACGCAGATAAGTATACTGTGTAGCTGTTCCTTGACATGCGTACTATAATTGTATCGATGATTACGTGTTTGTACTGTATAGAGATTTTGATTAATGATTGATCAGATAAGGTTTAAAATTAATAAACCCTAATAAGAGATTAGAAACCCTAATCTCAGGATTAAAAACCCTAACGCGCAGTTAGAAACCCTAATCGAAAGTCGAAAAACCCTAATTTCATATCTGGGAATCCTAAACCCTAATTAATAAACCCTAAACCCAATTAGTAAGCTTAATGTGTTTATTAAACGTTAATATAATTAAGAAACCCTAATTATACTTTAAAAATATTAATTTCTACTGAAAACCCTAATTATATTTTTTAAATCCTTAATTTTCTATTTTAAAACCCTAAATAGAAAATCCTAGAAAGCTAAAGTTTTAAACCCTAAGGGCGTGACAAATTACATGTATGCCACTAAAAATATAATTTTAAAGACCAAAATGCCCTTTTTCATTTTCTTTAAATGTTAACTTGTAAAATTGGCAAAACCTTTAGTTGTTCACCAAACCTTGACTTTCTATGTGACTTGTATCTCAACATTTCAGCCTCTTTTGACACATGCCAGCAAATTCATTGCATCAAGCAAAATATATAGATTTGTGAGAGAGAAAGTTACTAAACTTAACTTATTTTCCAACACCAACTCATTCTCTCTAAAGACCTCAGAATTTATCAAGTATATCAATCACATATATAAGCAGTCCCTAGCAACCATAATATCAGATTGGAAAGCTAAGTTCTAAGATTTGAAGCAAGAAGGTATAAACCTAAAACCTATTTTGATCCAAGTTGCTAAGAAAAATTTTGTGTTTAAGTGTTTAATCATGTGTTATATGATGTCTTTAGATGATCTATGTTGATCCATTATGGATCCATGGCATCAAAATGCTTTAAAATGTAAAGATTTTCAATACTGTCAATGAACAAAAAAATTTGGCCTGACAAGCAAATGTCAAGAGCCATAGATTCTTGTTCGTTTATGTTTTTTGATGTATTAAAGTCGTAATCTATACTTTGTCATGTGGTCTTTAATCTTCAAGTGGAATCAGTGTCGTTTGATGTCAAGATTTTTGGTTATTAACGGTCAAAACTCGTTGAACGGGCATGACCAGGCCAAATCTGGGTAACCTAGAAAGGCTAAACCAACGTCTGACAACGATTTCAAGTTCCCCGATCTGTCAAGTATTACGCGTTTTGTTGTTGTTGTAATCCATCTATAGCCTGGCATATGTACAGTATGTTTATGGATTTATATCGTGTTAATAATCAACAGATTGAATGTAATATAAGGTCAAAGTAGCCATCCGAGCATGACTTAACATTTATGGGAATTCCCAAAAACTCTATGAACACCCTTTCTGTCAGAGTTTGACCAAGTGATATATTGTGATTATGTTGTAGTTGGACTGGGATCTTGATATACAACTGTTCCTTGACATGCGTACTAAAGTTTTGAACCTTCATAACACCCATACAATGACTGAACATAAACTTAATTGAGCATGAAAGTGACCAGTCGAAGTTCTGAGTTTCTGGGGAAACCCAGGTGTGGTTTGACAATATGTTTGAGAGTCCATATCGCTTTGTTGTGTTGTTGTTTGACCGAGATAAGAATTTATAACTGTAGTACTATATACTGACTACAAGATCAATGCTTGAGATAGCCCATAACATGTTTATTCTATGAATTGCAAGTGGTCAAACAAGGCGGGTTGATAATGAAGCTGTCAGTGTTCTTGAGCTCAAGAACACCAACAACGACGCTTTGTGTTGCTAAAGGCCTATAGCGACGGTTTAATTAGTTTTTATTTTCTGATTTTCTGAAAATTTGTTAAAAATAGAAATAAATTATAAAAATTATTAAAAATGATTTTAAAAGTTATTTTAAATTATGAAAAATAATTTTTGACCAATTGGAATATTTTTCTTTAATATTTATAATTATTTAAATATTAAATGTATTTAATTTATTTAATTAGTGTATTAAATAAATTAGAGTTAAATAATTTAATATTGTGAAAAATCATTTTAAATAAGAATAATGTATTTAAAAATATTTTAAGCTATAATTAATTACTTTCAATATCTGAATGATAATTTCAATAATATTTAAATATTAATGATGATGATTTAAAAATAATTTTAAATTAATTTAAAAATTATTTAAGTAGAATATTGATGATTTAAAAATATTTTTAAGTTATTAATAATAACTTTAATATTTTGACAAGTATATCATTAATATTTTTATATTATTAAATATTAATGATGATAAGATTATTTGATAATTAAATTATTTAAAAATAATTCCCATGTTTGAAAAATTATTATAAATTATAATAATTGCTTATAAATTATTAAAATCTTACAAAAAATATTATTAATGATAATTGACTTATCTAAATTAATATTGAAACTTAGAAACCAAATTAAATTGATAATCAATGTGTTAATTGTCGGATAAGCTGACCAGAACACCGAGAATAGACCGAAGTCTAACCAAACCGAACTAGTTAGACTTGTTAAATGTTTATATAGGTTATAAACACTAATGTGGCTATGTGGTAATGTGCCTAGAAGACAGATTGACTGTGAAATACAGTGTTACGTGTTATAAAATATTGTACTAATTGTGAGACCGATATTATTGGTTATAGGTCTTTCAAACGCAGATAAGTATACTGTGTAGCTGTTCCTTGACATGCGTACTATAATTGTATCGATGATTACATGTTTATACTGTATAGAGATTTTGATTAATGATTGATCAGATAAGGTTTAAAATTAATATACCCTAATAAGAGATTAGAAACCCTAATCTCAGGATTAAAAACCTTAACGCGCAGTTAGAAACCCTAATCGAAAGTTGAAAAACACTAATTTCATATCTGGGAATCCTAAACCCTAATTAATAAACCCTAAACCCAATTGGTAAGCTTAATTTGTTTATTAAACGTTAATATAATTAAGAAACCCTAATTATACTTTAGAAATATTAATTTTTATTGAAAACTCTAATTATATTTTTTAAATCCTTAATTTTCTATTTTAAAACCCTAAATAGAAAATTCTAGAAAGCTAAAGTTTTAAACCCTAAGGGTGTGACAAATTCCATGTATGCCACTAAAAATGTAATTCTAAAGACCAAAATGCCCTTTTTTATTTTCTTTAAATGTTAACTTGTAAAATTGGCAAAACCTTTAGTTGTTCACCAAACCTTGACTTTCTATGTGACTTGTATCTCAACATTTCAGCCTCTTTTGACACATGCCAGCAAATTCATTGCATCAAGCAAAATATATAGATTTGTGAGAGAGAAAGTTACTAAACTTAACTTATTTTCCAACCTAGCTCTCACCAACTCATTCTCTCTAAAGACATCCGAATTTATCAAGTATATCAGTCATATATATAAGCAGTCCCTAGCAACCATAATATCAGATTGGAGAGCAAAGTTCTAAGATTTGAAGCAAGAAGGTATAAACCTAAAACCTATTTTTATCCAAGTTGCTAAGAAAAATTTTGTGTTTAAGTGTTTAATCATGTGTTATATGATGTCTTTAGATGATCTATGTTGATCCATTATGGATCCATAGCATCAAAATGCTTTAGATGTAAAGATTTTCAAAATTGTCAAAGAACAAAATTTTTTGGCCTGACAAGCAAATGTCAAGAGCCATAGATTCTTGTTTGTTTATGTTTTTTGATGTATTAAAGTCGTTATCTATACTCTGTCATGTGGCCTTTAATCTTCAAGTGGAATCAGTGTCGTTTGATGTCATGATTTTTAGTTATTAACGGTCAAAACTCGTTGACCGGGCATGACCGGGCCAAATCTGGGTAACCTAGAAAGGCTAAACCAGCGTCTGACTATGATTTCAAGCTCCCCGATCTGTCAAGTGTTACGCATTTTGTTGTTGTTGTTGTAATCTATCTATAGCCTGGCATATGTACTGTATGTTTATGGCTTTATATCGTGTTAATAATCAACAGATTAAATGTAATATAAGGTCAAAGTAGCCATCCGAGCCTGATTTAGCATTTCTGGGAATTCCCATAAACTCTATGAACACCCTTTATGTCAGAGTTTGACCAAGTGATTGTGAGACCCCGAATTTTATGAAATAAATGTATTCAATTTTTCTATTTTGGTAAATGGTTAAATTGATAAAAGGTTAAAGTTAAGGGTGATAAGTGAATTTTTTTTTTAAAGTGAACAAGTTGTCATAAAATACCTGGTCACTATTCAAGAGTTACTATTCACGGGTTACTATTCACCAAAATTACTATTCACTCTAGTATCGTTCACTCGAGTATTTGAGACTCTTTTTGTGTTGGAGTACTATTCATGAGTTACTATTCACGAGTTACTATTCACAGGTTACTATTCACCCAAATTACTATTCACTCTAGTATTGTTCACTCGAGTATTTAGGACACTTTTTGTGTCGGAGTTACTATTCATGAGTTACTATTCACGGGTTACTATTCACTTAAATTACTATTCACTCTAGTATTGTTCACTCGAGTATTTGGGACACTTTTTGTGTCGGAGTTACTATTCACGAGTTACTATTCATGGGTTACTATTCACCCAAATTACTATTCACTCTAGTATTGTTCACTCGAGTATTTGGGACACTTTTTGTGTCGAAGTACTATTCATGAGTTACTATTCACGGGAAATATTCGTACGACGGTACAATCATTGGTGGACCCCACAACGGAATTATTTTCGGATTGAGAAAACGACAAAAAGATTTTATTAAAAATAACGGCGAAAGTTTTACCGTTGATACTATTGAACTACTCGGTAGTAAAAGTACAGTAATACGTGTGGTTGCATAGTAGCACACGGTATTGATGCTTATGTGAGAAGTCACTCAGTTTGATTCAATTATTGTCAATTAATAATATGAATTATTTAGCGATAATGAAGTTTTGTTTTATTCGTATTATTAACGTAATAAAACAGAAACATCTTTTTATATAAAACAGAATACTTTATTAAAGTTATTCTATAAATAGAATATATTATATTTTATTTAAAAGATTTTTCTTTAAATATGGACCGTCAGATTAAAGTAAATCAATCTGGACTGTTCATGGATTAGTTACTATGCATTCCATTTTTCTATAAATAGAAGCCCATTCCTTCATTATTTTCTTACGAATTCACTGAACTTTAGAGAGAGAAACTATAGAGAGAAAGAAGAAGAGTATTCTGCCACTTAACTACTTCTTTATTTCAGTTCTTCTTTAAAACGGTAAGGGGTGTTATTCTTTCTTATTCATGAAGGGAACAGTTGTTATTTCATTTCTTATTATTCTGTTGGAATAACCTGTATACGCGGTCTACCCTATACTTGGTGAAATTCTTATGTTATTCCATTCTTTATTATTCTGTTGGAATAACCTGTATGCGTGGTTTACCCTATACTTGGTGGAATGACCTGTATATGCGGTTTACCCAATACTTGGTGATATTCTTCTGTTATTCCATTCTTTATTATTATGTTGGAATAACCTGTTTATGCGAAGTACCGCATACTTGGTGAAACTCTTTTATTATTCCGTTCTTTACGATTCTGTCGGAATATCCTGTCGGTGTGAATTTCACCTGACCTGGTTCCATCATTTATTATTTCGCATTTATTATTCTGTCGGAATATCATGTCGGTGTGAATTTCACCTGACCTGGTTCCATATTTATTATTCCGCATTTATTATTCTGTTGGGAATAACCTGTCTGTGCGGTCTCTATCACATGCATGGTGAATCCTTCTGTTATTTCATTCTTTATTATTCTGTTGGAATAACATGTCTATGTGGATTGCCACATGCATGGTGAATGATCCTTTATATTCATTCCTTATTAAATTGTGGAAATGATCTGTATACATGGATTACCGCATGGCTGGTGAAAATCCATTTGCAGTTTCATATATTCTTTATTATACTCATTTGGTTAAAGTTTTAATTTCTATACTCCATGAAATTAGTGGAATATCCTTGATATTTGCGCTTCATCCAGTATCTTTTCATGAAAATATTCTTCTGAGCATTCTTGACTGTTACTTTACAAAGAAGTATCATGTTGACAATTTGGATATTATTAGTTCCTGGATAAACTAATTCTTGAACTTGTTTAATTGAATTCCTATAACATTGTCATCATCCTCATGTTTATTTTATGTTTAAAGTCATCTTTGGCTTACGTACATAGATGGACTTAGTATGATTATGACCAGGGATCATTCGGTATAATCATGAACTGTGATGTTATAAGTGGTGTGGTAAAAGTCCTCAGTGGCTTGTAATGCATTGATATACAGTTTTTGGTATGATTATGACCAGGGATTTTTCGGTATAGTCATGATCATTGATGATTTAATTAATATCATTGGCCCGTAATACAAGGATGATTAGAAAATGTGGTTTATTTATTAAGCTGAGTCTCAGTGATAAAAGTTGATGAAAACATTTTTAAATCATAGAAGATAGTAGGTTTTCTCTACTTGACTCTTCTAATAGATTGCTTATTCCGTTGTAGTTAAACTTGATGTCTATTGTATTTTATCAGTTTAACATTGTTGAAGACTATTGATAATTTATTCTTCATTATCTTAGTCATAATATTTCTTACTGGGCTAGTTGAGCTCACCCTTTCTTTCAATGTTCTCTTCAGGAAATGAGAATATAGCTGGGACGAGTCAGGGAAAGGAGTGATGGTCCAGAAGATAACATTTGTAGTCCTCACCATTCTGTTAAATTGTGTGACAATAAATATAATGAGGACTCCTTGAGTATGGATATTGTCTAGATGACAATATTCCTATTAGAACTCTCAGTTTATGTATTGTCGTATGTTACACGACATTTGTATAATTAAGTTTGTATTTGTATTTTGGACCATGTATCTGACGACCCAAGATGGGTGATGAATACCCGATTTTGGGGGCGTCACAGTGATAAATTGTGATTATGTTGTAGTTGGACTGGGATCTTGGTATATAATTGTTCCCTGACATGCGTACTATAGTTGTGAACCTTCATAACACCCATACAATGACTGAACATAAACTTAATTGAGCATGAAAGTGACCAGTCGAAGTTCTGAGTTTCTGGGGAAACCCAGGTATGGTTTGACAATATGTTTGAGAGTCCATATCGCTTTGTTGTGTTGTTGTTTGACCGAGATAAGAATTTATAACTGTAGTACTATATACTGACTACAAGATCAATGCTTGAGATAGCCCAGAACATGTTTATTCTACGAATTGCAAGTGGTCAAACAAGGCAGGTTGATAATGAAGCTATCAATGTTCTTGAGCTCAAGAACACCAACAAAGACGCTTTGTGTCGCTAAATGCCTATAGCGACGGTTTAATTAGTTTTTATTTTCTGATTTTCTAAAAATTTGTTAAAAATAGAAATAAATTATAAAAATTATTAAAAATGGTTTTAAAAGTTATTTTAAATTATGAAAAATAATTTTTGACCAATTGGAATAGTTTTTTTTAATATTTATAATTATTTAAATATTAAATATATTTCATTTATTTAATTAGTGTATTAAATAAATTAGAGTAAAATGATTTAATATTGTGAAAAATCATTTTAAATAAGAATAATGAATTTAAAAATATTTTAAGTTATAATTAATGACTTTTAATATTTGAATGATAATTTTAATAATATTTAAATATTCATGATGATTATTTAAAAATAATTTTTAATTAATTTAAAAATCATTTAAGTAGAATATTGATGATTTAAAAATATTTTTAAGTTATTAATAATAACTTTAATATTTTGACAAGTATATCATTAATATTTTTATATTATTAAATATTAATGATGATGAGATTATTTGATAATTAAATTATTTAAAAAAAAATTCCCATGTTTGAAAAATTATTATAGATTATAATAATTGCTTATAAATTATTAAAAGCTTACGAAAAATATTATTAACGATAATTGACTTATCTAAATTAATATTGAAACTTAGAAACCAAATTAAATTGATAATCAATGTGTTAATTATCGGATAAGGTGACCAGAACACCGAGAATAGACCGAAGTCCAACCAGACCGAACTAGTTAAACTTGTTAAGTGTTTATATAGGTTATAAACACTAATGTGGCTATGTGGTAATGTGCCTAGGAGACAGATTGACTGTGAAATACAGTGTTACGTGTTATGAAGTATTGTACTAATTGTGAGACCGATATTATTGGTTATAGGTCTTTCAAACGCAGATAAGTATATTGTGTAGCTGTTCCTTGACATGCGTACTATAATTGTATCGATGATTACGTGTTTGTACTGTATAGAGATTTTGATTAATGATTGATCAGATAAGGTTTAAAATTAATAAACCCTAATAAGAGATTAGAAACCCTAATCTCAGGATTAAAAATCCTAACGCACAGTTACAAACCCTAATCGAAAGTCGAAAAATCATAATTTTATATCTGGGAATCCTAAACCCTAATTAATAAACCCTAAACCCAATTGGTAAGCTTAATGTGTTTATTAAACGTTAATATAATTAAGAAACCCTAATTATACTTTAGAAATAATAATTTCTATTGAAAACCCTAATTATATTTTTTAAATCCTTAATTTTCTATTTTAAAACCCTAAATAGAAAATCCTAGAAAGCTAATGTTTTAAACCCTAAGGGTGTGACAAATTCCATGTATGCCACTAAAAATATAATTCTAAAGACAAAAATGCCCTTTTTCATTTTCTTTAAATGTTAACTTGTAAAATTGGCAAAACCTTTAGTTGTTCACCAAACCTTGACTTTCTATGTGACTTGTATCTCAACATTTCAGCCTCTTTTGACACATGCCAGCAAATTCATTGCATCAAGCAAAATATATAGATTTGTGAGAGAGAAAGTTACTAAACTTAACTTATTTTCTAACACCAACTCATTCTCTCTAAAGACCTCCGAATTTATCAAGTATATCAGTCATATATATAAGCAGTCTCTAGCAACCATAATATCAGATTGGAGAGCAAAGTTCTAAGATTTGAAGCAAGAAGGTATAAACCTAAAACCTATTTTTATCCAAGTTGCTAAGAAAAATTTTGTGTTTAAGTGTTTAATCATGTGTTATATGATGTCTTTAGATGATCTATGTTGATCCATTATGGATCCATAGCATCAAAATGCTTTAGATGTAAAGATTTTCAAAATTGTCAAAGAACAAAATTTTTTGGCCTGACAAGCAAATGTCAAGAGCCATAGATTCTTGTTCGTTTATGTTTTTTGATGTATTAAAGTCGTTATCTATACTGTGTCATGTGGTCTTTAATCTTCAAGTGGAATCAGTGTCGTTTGATGTCAAGATTTTTAGTTATTAACGGCCAAAACTCGTTGACCGGGCATGACCGGGCCAAATCTGGGTAACCTAGAAAGGCTAAACCAGCGTCTGACAACGATTCTAAGCTCCCCGATCTGTCAAGTGTTACGCGTTTTGTTGTTGTTGTTGTAATCTATCTATAGCTTGGCATATGTACTGTATGTTTATGGCTTTATATCGTGTCAATAATCAACAGATTGAATGTAATATAAGGTCAAAGTAGCCATCCGAGCCTAACTAAGCATTTTTGGGAATTCCCAGAAACTCTATGAACACCCTTTCTGTCAGAGTTTGACCAAGTGATATATTGTGATTATGGTGTAGTTGGACTGGGATCTTGGTATATAACTGCTCCTTGACATGCGTACTATAGTTCTGAACCTTCATAACACCCATACAATGACTGAACATAAACTTAATTAAGCATGAAAGTGACCAGTCGAAGTTCTGGGTTTCTAGTGAAACCCAGGTATGGTTTGACAATATTTTTGAGAGTCCAGATCGCTTTGTTGTGTTGTTGTTTGACCGAGATAAGAATTTATAACTGTAGACTATATACTGACTACAAGATCAATGCTTGACATAGACAAGAACATGTTTATTCTACGAATTGCAAGTGGTCAAACAAGGAAGGTTGATAATGAAGCTGTCACTGTTCTTGAGCTCAAGAACACCAACAGAGACGCTTTGTGTCGCTAAAAGCCTAAAGCGACGGTTTAATTAGTTTTTATTTTTTGATTTTCTAGAAATTTGTTAAAAATAGAAATAAATTATAAAAATTATTAAAAACGGTTTTAAAAGTTATTTTAAATTATGAAAAATAATTTTTGACCAATTGGAATATTTTTCTTTAATATTTATAATTATTTAAATATTAAATATATTTAATTTATTTAATTAGTGTATTAAATAAATTAGAGTAAAATGATTTAATATTGTGAAAAAATCATTTTAAATAAGAATAATGTATTTAAAAATATTTTAAGTTATAATTAATTACTTTTAATATCTGAATGATAATTTCAATAATATTTAAATATTAATGATGATGATTTAAAAATAATTTTTAATTAATTTAAAAATCATTTAAGTAGAATATTGATGATTTAAAAATATTTTTAAGTTATTAATAATAACTTTAATATTCTGACAAGTATATCATTAATATTTTTATATTATTAAATACTAATGATGATAAGATTATTTGATAATTAAATTATTTAAAAATAATTCCCATGTTTGAAAAATTATTATAAATTATAATAATTGCTTATAAATTATTAAAAGCTTACGAAAAATATTATTAATGATAATTAACTTATCTAAATTAATATTGAAACTTAGAAACCAAATTAAATTGATAATCAATGTGTTAATTGTCGGATAAGGTGACCAGAACACCGAGTATAGACCGAAGTCCAATCAGACCAAACTAGTTAGACTTGTTAAGTGTTTATATAGGTTATAAACACTAATGTGGCTATGTGGTAATGTGCCTAGGAGACAGATAGACTGTGAAATACAGTGTTACGTATTATGTAATATTGTGCTAATTGTGAAACCTATATTATTGGTTATAGGTCTTTCAAACGCAGATAAGTATATTGTGTAGCTGTTCCTTGACATGCGTAATATAATTGTATCGATTATTACGTGTTTGTACTGTATAGAGATTTTGAATAATGATTGATCGGTTAAGGTTTAAAATTAATAAACCCTAATAAGAGATTAGAAACCCTAATCTCATGATTAGAAACCCTAACGCGCAGTTAGAAACCATAATCTAAAGCCAAAAAACCCTAATTTCATATCTGAGAATCCTTAATCCTAATTAATAAACCCTAAACCCAATTGGTAAGCTTAATGTGTTTATTAAACGTTAATATAATTAAGAAACCCTAATTATACTTTTGAAATATTAATTTCTATTGAAAACCCTAATTATATTTTTTAAATCCTTAATTTTCTATTTTAAAACCCTAAATAGAAAATCCTAGAAAGCTAAAGTTTTAAACCCTAAGGGTGTGACAAATTCCATGTATGCCACTAAAAATATAATGCTAAAGACCAAAATGCCCTTTTTCATTTTCTTTAAATGTTAACTTGTAAAATTGGCAAAACCTTTAGTTGTTCACCAAACTTTGACTTTCTATGTGACTTGTATCTCAACATTTCAGCCCCTTTTGACACATGCCAGCAAATTCATTGCATCATGCAAAATATATAGATTTGTGAGAGAGAAAGTTACTAAACTTAACTTATTTTTCAACCTAGCTCTCACCAACTCATTCTCTCTAAAGACATCTGAATTTATCAAGTATATCAGTCATATATATAAGCAGTCCCTAGCAACCATAATATCAGATTGGAGAGCTAAGTTCTAAGATTTGAAGCAAGAAGGTATAAACCTAAAACCTATTTTGATCCAAGTTTCTAAGAAAAATTTTGTGTTTAAGTGTTTAATCATGTGTTATATGATGTCTTTAGATGATCTATGTTGATCCATTATGGATCCATAGCATCAAAATGCTTTAAATGTAAAGATTTTCAAAACTGTCAAAGAACAAAAAAAATTGGCCTGACAAGCAAATGTCAAGAGCCATAGATTCTTGTTCGTTTATTTTTTTTGATGTATTAAAGTTGTAATCTATACTATGTCATGTGGTCTTTAATCTTCTAGTGGAATCAGTGTCGTTTGATGTCATGATTTTTAGTTATTAACGGTCAAAACTCGTTGACCGGGCATAACCGGGCCAAATCTGGGTAACCTAGAAAGGCTAAACCAGCGTTTGACAATGATTTCAAGCTCCCCGATCTGTCAAGTGTTACGCATTTTGTTGTTGTTGTTGTAATCTATCTATAGCCTGGCATATGTACTGTATGTTTATGGCTTTATATCGTGTTAATAATCAACAGATTAAATGTAATATAAGGTCAAAGTAGCCATCCAAGCCTAACTTAGCATTTCTGGGAATTCCCATAAACTCTATGAACACCCTTTATGTCAGAGTTTGACCAAGTGATTGTGAGACCCCGAATTTTATGAAATAAAAGTATTCAATTTTTCTATTTTGGTAAATGGTTAAATTGATAAAAGGTTAAAATTAAGGGTGATAAGTGAATTTTTTTTTTAAAGTGAACAATTTGTCATAAAATACATGGTCACTAATCACGAGTTACTATTCACGGGTTACTATTCACCAAAATTACTATTCACTCTAGTATCGTTCATTCGAGTATTTGGGACACTTTTTGTGTTGGAGTACTATTCATGAGTTACTATTCACGAGTTACTATTCACAGGTTACTATTCACCCAAATTACTATTCACTCTAGTATTGTTCACTCGAGTATTTGGGACACTTTTTGTGTCGGAGTTACTATTTATGAGTTACTATTTAGGGGTTACTATTCACTTAAATTACTATTCACTCTAGTATTGTTCACTCGAGTATTTGGGATACTTTTTGTGTCGGAGTTACTATTCACGAGTTACTATTCATGGGTTACTATTCATCCAAATTACTATTCACTCTAGTATTGTTCACTCGAGTATTTGGGACACTTTTTGTGTTAAAGTACTATTCACGAGTTACTATTCACGGGAAATATTCGTACGACGGTACAATCATTGGTGGACCCCACAACGGAATTATTTTCGGATTGAGAAAACGACAAAAATATTTTATTAAAAATAACGGCGGAAGTTTTACCGTTGATACTATTGAACTACTCGGTAGTAAAAGTACAGTAATACGTGTGGTTGCATAGTAGCACACGGTATTGATGCTTATGTGAGAAGTCACTCAGTTTGATTCAATTATTGTCAATTAATAATATGAATTATTTAGCGATAATGAAATTTTGTTTTATTCGTATTATTAACGTAATAAAACATAAACATCTTTTTATATAAAACAGAATACTTTATTAAAGTTATTCTATAAATAGAATATATTATATTTTATTTAAAAGATTTTTCTTTAAATATGGACCGTCAGATTAAAGTAAATCAATCTGGACCGTTCATGGATTAGTTACTATGCATTCCATTTTTCTATAAATAGAAGCTCATTCCTTCATTATTTTCTTACGAATTTACTGAACTTTAGAGAGAGAAACTATAGAGAGAAAGAAGAAGAGTATTCTGCCACTTAACTACTTCTTTATTTCAGTTCTTCTTTAAAACGGTAAGGGGTGTTATTCTTTCTTATTCATGAAGGGAACTGTTGTTATTCCATTTCTTATTATTCTGTTGGAATAACCTGTATCTACCCTAAACTTGGTGAAATTCTTATGTTATTCCATTCTTTATTATTCTGTTGGAATAACCTGTATGCGTGGTTTACCCTATACTTGGTGGAATGACCTGTATATGCGGTTTACCCAATACTTTGTGATCTTCTTCTGTTATTCCATTCTTTATTATTATGTTGGAATAACCTGTTTATGTGAAGTACCGCATACTTGGTGAAACTCTTTTATTATTCCGTTCTTTACGATTCTGTCGGAATATCCTGTCGGTGTGAATTTCACCTGACCTGGTTCCATCATTTATTATTTCGCATTTATTATTCTGTCAGAATATCCTGTCGGTGTGAATTTCACCTGACCTGGTTCCATATTTATTATTCCGCATTTATTATTCTGTTGGAAATAACCTGTCTGTGCGGTCTCTATCGCACGCATGGTGAATCCTTCTGTTATTCCATTCTTTATTATTCTGTTAGAATAACGTGTCTATGTGGATTGCCACATGCATGGTGAATGATCCTTTATATTCATTCCTTATTAAATTGTGGAAATGATCTGTATACATAGATTACCGCATGGCTGGTGAAAATCCATTTGCAGTTTCATATATTCTTTATTATACTCATTTGGTTAAAGTTTTGATTTCTATACTCCATGAAATTAGTGAAATATCCTTGATATTTGCGCTTCATCCAGTATCTTTTCATGAAAATATTCTTCTGAGCATTCTTTACTGTTACTTTACAAAGAAGTATCATGTTGACAATTTGGATATTATTAGTTCCTGGATAAACTAATTCTTGAACTTGTTTAATTGAATTCCTATAATATTGTCATCATCCTCATGTTTATTTTATGTTTAAAGTCATCTTTGGCTTACGTACATAGATGGACTTAGTATGATTATGACCAGGGATCATTCGGTATAATCATGAACTGTGATGTTATAAGTGGTGTGGTAAAAGTCCTCAGTGGCTTGTAATGCATTGATATACAGTTTTTGGTATGATTATGACCAGGGATTTTTCGATATAGTCATGATCATTGATGATTTAATTAATATCATTGGCCCGTAATACAAGGATGATTAGAAAATGTGGTTTATTTATTAAGTTGAGTCTCAGTGATAAAAGTTGATGAAAATATTTTTAAATCATAGAAGATAGTAGGTTTTCTCTACTTGACTCTTCTAATGGATTGCTTATTCCGCTGCAGTTAAACTTGATGTCTATTGTATTTTATTAGTTTAACATTGTTGAAGACTATTGATAATTTATTCTTCATTATCTTAGTCATAATATTTCTTACTGGGCTAGTTGAGCTCACCCTTTCTTTCAATGTTCTCTTCAGGAAATGAGAATATAGCTGGGACGAGTCAGGGAAAGGAGTGATGGTCCAGAAGATAACATTTGTAGTCCTCACCATTCTGTTAAATAGTGTGACAATAAATGTAATGAGGACTCCTTGAGTATGGATATTGTCTAGATGACAATATTCCTATTAGAACTCTCAGTTTATGTATTGTCGTATGTTACACGACATTTGTATAATTAAGTTTGTATTTGTATTTTGTACCATGTATCTGACGACCCAAGATGGGTGATGAATACCCGATTTTGGGGGCGTCACAGTGATAAATTGTGATTATGTTGTAGTTGGACTGGGATCTTGGTATATAACTGTTCCCTGACATGCGTACTATAGTTGTGAACCTTCATAACACCCATACAATGACTGAACATAAACTTAATTGAGCATGAAAGTGACCAGTCGAAGTTCTGAGTTTCTGGGGAAACCCAGGTATGGTTTGACAATATGTTTGAGAGTCCATATCGCTTTGTTGTGTTGTTGTTTGACCGAGATAAGAATTTATAACTGTAGTACTATATACTGACTACAAGATCAATGCTTGAGATAGCCCAGAACATGTTTATTCTACGAATTGCAAGTGGTCAAACAAGGCAGGTTGATAATGAAGCTGTCAGGGTTCTTGAGCTCAAGAACACCAACAAAGACGCTTTGTGTCGCTAAATGCCTATAGCGACGGTTTAATTAGTTTTTATTTTCTGATTTTCTAAAAATTTGTTAAAAGTAGAAATAAATTATAAAAATTATTAAAAATGATTTTAAAAGTTATTTTAAATTATGAAAAATAATTTTTGACCAATTGGAATATTTTTCTTTAATATTTATAATTATTTAAATATTAAATGTATTTAATTAATTTAATTAGTGTATTAAATAAATTAGAGTTAAATAATTTAATATTGTGAAAAATCATTTTAAATAAGAATAATATATTTAAAAATATTTTAAGTTATAATTAATGACTTTTAATATTTGAATGATAATTTCAATAATATTTAAATATTAATGATGATGATTTAAAAATAATTTTTAATTAATTTAAAAATCATTTAAGTAGAATATCGATGATTTAAAAAAAATTAAGTTATTAATAATAACTTTAATATTTTGACAACTATATCATTAATATTTTTATATTATTAAATATTAATGATGATGAGATTATTTGATAATTAAATTATTTAAAAATAATTCCCATGTTTGAAAAATTATTATAAATTATAATAATTGCTTATAAATTATTAAAAGCTTACAAAAAATATTATTAATGATAATTGACTTATCTAAATTAATATTGAAACTTAGAAACCAAATTAAATTGATAATCAATGTGTTAATTGTCGGATAAGGTGACCAGAACACCGAGAATAGACCGAAATCTAACCAGACCAAACTAGTTAGACTTGTTAAGTGTTTATATAGGTTATAAACACTAATGTGGCTATGTGGTAATGTGCCTAGGAGACAGATTGACTGTGAAATACAGTGTTACGTGTTATGAAGTATTGTACTAATTGTGAGACCGATATTATTGGTTATAGGTCTTTCAAACGCAGATAAGTATACTGTGTAGCTGTTCCTTGACATGCGTACTATAATTGTATCGATGATTACGTGTTTGTACTATATAGAGATTTTGATTAATGATTGATCAGATAAGGTTTAAAATTAATAAACTCTAATAAAAGATTAGAAACCTTAATCTCAGGATTAAAAACCCTAACGCGCAGTTAGAAACCCTAATCGAAAGTCGTAAAACCCTAATTTCATATCTGGGAATCCTAAACCCTAATTAATAAACCCTAAACCCAATTGGTAAGCTTAATGTGTTTATTAAACGTTAATATAATTAAGAAACCCTAATTATACTTTAGAAATATTAATTTCTACTGAAAACCCTAATTATATTTTTTAAATCCTTAATTTTCTATTTTAAAATCCTAAATAGAAAATCCTAGAAAGCTAAAGTTTTAAACCCTAAGGGCGTGACAAATTACATGTATGCCACTAAAAATATAATTTTAAAGACCAAAATGCCCTTTTTCATTTTCTTTAAATGTTAACTTGTAAAATTGGCAAAACCTTTAGTTGTTCACCAAACCTTGACTTTCTATGTGACTTGTATCTCAACATTTCAGCCTCTTTTGACACATGCCAGCAAATTCATTGCATCAAGCAAAATATATAGATTTGTGAGAGAGAAAGTTACTAAACTTAACTTATTTTCCAACACCAACTCATTCTCTCTAAAGACCTCAGAATTTATCAAGTATATCAATCACATATATAAGCAGTCCCTAGCAACCATAATATCAGATTGGAGAGCTAAGTTCTAAGATTTGAAGCAAGAAGGTATAAACCTAAAACCTATTTTGATCCAAGTTGCTAAGAAAAATTTTGTGTTTAAGTGTTTAATCATGTGTTATGTGATGTCTTTAGATGATCTATGTTGATCCATTATGGATCCATGGCATCAAAATGCTTTAAAATGTAAAGATTTTCAAAACTGTCAAAGAACAAAATTTTTTGGCCTGACAAGCAAATGTCAAGAGCCATAGATTCTTGTTCGTTTATGTTTTTTGATGTATTAAAGTCGTAATCTATACTATGTCATGTGGTCTTTAATCTTCAAGTGGAATCAGTGTCGTTTGATGTCAAGATTTTTGGTTATTAACGGTCAAACTCGTTGAACGGGTATGACCGTGCCAAATCTGGGTAACCTAGAAAGGCTAAACCAGCGTCTGACAACGATTTCAAGCTCCCCGATCTGTCAAGTGTTACGCGTTTTGTTGTTGTTGTTGTAATCTATCTATAGCCTGGCATATGTACAGTATGTTTATGGATTTATATCGTGTTAATAATCAACAGATTGAATGTAATATAAGGTCAATGTAGCCATCCGAGCCTGACTTAACATTTCTGGGAATTCCCAGAAACTCTATGAACACCCTTTCTGTCAGAGTCTGACCAAGTGATATATTGTGATTATGTTGTAGTTGGACTGGGATCTTGGTATACAACTGTTCCTTGACATGCGTATTATAGTTTTGAACCTTCATAACACCCATACAATGACTGAACATAAACTTAATTGAGCATGAAAGTGACCAGTCGAAGTTCTGAGTTTCTGGGGAAACCCAGGTATGGTTTGACAATATGTTTGAGAGTCCATATCGCTTTGTTGTGTTGTTGTTTGACCGAGATAAGAATTTATAACTGTAGTACTATATACTGACTACAAGATCAATGCTTGAGATAGCCCATAACATGTTTATTCTACGAATTGCAAGTGGTCAAACAAGGCAGGTTGATAATGAAGCTGTCAGTGTTCTTGAGCTCAAGAACACCAACAACGACGCTTTGTGTCGCTAAAGGCCTATAGCGACGGTTTAATTAGTTTTTATTTTCTGATTTTCTGAAAATTTGTTAAAAATAGAAATAAATTATAAAAATTATTAAAAATGATTTTAAAAGTTATTTTAAATTATGAAAAATAATTTTTGACCAATTGGAATATTTTTCTTTAATATTTATAATTATTTAAATATTAAATGTATTTAATTAATTTAATTAGTGTATTAAATAAATTAGAGTTAAATAATTTAATATTGTGAAAAATCATTTTAAATAAGAATAATATATTTAAAAATATTTTAAGTTATAATTAATGACTTTTAATATTTGAATGATAATTTCAATAATATTTAAATATTAATGATGATGATTTAAAAATAATTTTTAATTAATTTAAAAATCATTTAAGTAGAATATCGATGATTTAAAAAAAATTAAGTTATTAATAATAACTTTAATATTTTGACAACTATATCATTAATATTTTTATATTATTAAATATTAATGATGATGAGATTATTTGATAATTAAATTATTTAAAAATAATTCCCATGTTTGAAAAATTATTATAAATTATAATAATTGCTTATAAATTATTAAAAGCTTACAAAAAATATTATTAATGATAATTGACTTATCTAAATTAATATTGAAACTTAGAAACCAAATTAAATTGATAATCAATGTGTTAATTGTCGGATAAGGTGACCAGAACACCGAGAATAGACCGAAATCTAACCAGACCAAACTAGTTAGACTTGTTAAGTGTTTATATAGGTTATAAACACTAATGTGGCTATGTGGTAATGTGCCTAGGAGACAGATTGACTGTGAAATACAGTGTTACGTGTTATGAAGTATTGTACTAATTGTGAGACCGATATTATTGGTTATAGGTCTTTCAAACGCAGATAAGTATACTGTGTAGCTGTTCCTTGACATGCGTACTATAATTGTATCGATGATTACGTGTTTGTACTATATAGAGATTTTGATTAATGATTGATCAGATAAGGTTTAAAATTAATAAACTCTAATAAAAGATTAGAAACCTTAATCTCAGGATTAAAAACCCTAACGCGCAGTTAGAAACCCTAATCGAAAGTCGTAAAACCCTAATTTCATATCTGGGAATCCTAAACCCTAATTAATAAACCCTAAACCCAATTGGTAAGCTTAATGTGTTTATTAAACGTTAATATAATTAAGAAACCCTAATTATACTTTAGAAATATTAATTTCTACTGAAAACCCTAATTATATTTTTTAAATCCTTAATTTTCTATTTTAAAATCCTAAATAGAAAATCCTAGAAAGCTAAAGTTTTAAACCCTAAGGGCGTGACAAATTACATGTATGCCACTAAAAATATAATTTTAAAGACCAAAATGCCCTTTTTCATTTTCTTTAAATGTTAACTTGTAAAATTGGCAAAACCTTTAGTTGTTCACCAAACCTTGACTTTCTATGTGACTTGTATCTCAACATTTCAGCCTCTTTTGACACATGCCAGCAAATTCATTGCATCAAGCAAAATATATAGATTTGTGAGAGAGAAAGTTACTAAACTTAACTTATTTTCCAACACCAACTCATTCTCTCTAAAGACCTCAGAATTTATCAAGTATATCAATCACATATATAAGCAGTCCCTAGCAACCATAATATCAGATTGGAGAGCTAAGTTCTAAGATTTGAAGCAAGAAGGTATAAACCTAAAACCTATTTTGATCCAAGTTGCTAAGAAAAATTTTGTGTTTAAGTGTTTAATCATGTGTTATGTGATGTCTTTAGATGATCTATGTTGATCCATTATGGATCCATGGCATCAAAATGCTTTAAAATGTAAAGATTTTCAAAACTGTCAAAGAACAAAATTTTTTGGCCTGACAAGCAAATGTCAAGAGCCATAGATTCTTGTTCGTTTATGTTTTTTGATGTATTAAAGTCGTAATCTATACTATGTCATGTGGTCTTTAATCTTCAAGTGGAATCAGTGTCGTTTGATGTCAAGATTTTTGGTTATTAACGGTCAAACTCGTTGAACGGGTATGACCGTGCCAAATCTGGGTAACCTAGAAAGGCTAAACCAGCGTCTGACAACGATTTCAAGCTCCCCGATCTGTCAAGTGTTACGCGTTTTGTTGTTGTTGTTGTAATCTATCTATAGCCTGGCATATGTACAGTATGTTTATGGATTTATATCGTGTTAATAATCAACAGATTGAATGTAATATAAGGTCAATGTAGCCATCCGAGCCTGACTTAACATTTCTGGGAATTCCCAGAAACTCTATGAACACCCTTTCTGTCAGAGTCTGACCAAGTGATATATTGTGATTATGTTGTAGTTGGACTGGGATCTTGGTATACAACTGTTCCTTGACATGCGTATTATAGTTTTGAACCTTCATAACACCCATACAATGACTGAACATAAACTTAATTGAGCATGAAAGTGACCAGTCGAAGTTCTGAGTTTCTGGGGAAACCCAGGTATGGTTTGACAATATGTTTGAGAGTCCATATCGCTTTGTTGTGTTGTTGTTTGACCGAGATAAGAATTTATAATTGTAGTACTATATACTGACTACAAGATCAATGCTTGAGATAGCCCATAACATGTTTATTCTACGAATTGCAAGTGGTCAAACAAGGCAGGTTGATAATGAAGCTGTCAGTGTTCTTGAGCTCAAGAACACCAACAACGACGCTTTGTGTCGCTAAAGGCCTATAGTGACGGTTTAATTAGTTTTTATTTTCTGATTTTCTGAAAATTTGTTTAAAATAGAAATAAATTATAAAAATTATTAAAAATGATTTTAAAAGTTATTTTAAATTATGAAAAATAATTTTTGACCAAGTGGAATATTTTTCTTTAATATTTATAATTATTTAAATATTAAATGTATTTAATTTATTTAATTAGTGTATTAAATAAATTAGAGTTAAATAATTTAATATTGTGAACAATCATTTTAAATAAGAATAATATATTTAAAAATATTTTAAGCTATAATTAATTACTTTCAATATCTGAATGATAATTTCAATAATATTTAAATATTAATGATGATGATTTAAAAATAATTTTTAATTAATTTTAAAATTATTTAAGTAGAATATTGATGATTTAAAAATATTTTTAAGTTATTAATAATAACTTTAATATTTTGACAAGTATATCATTAATATTTTTATATTATTAAATATTAATGATGATAAGATTATTTGATAATTAAATTATTTAAAAATAATTCTCATGTTTGAAAAATTATTATAAATTATAATAATTGCTTATAAATTATTAAAAGCTTACAAAAAATATTATTAATGATAATTGACTTATCTAAATTAATATTGAAACTTAGAAACCAAATTAAATTGATAATCAATGTGTTAATTGTCGGATAAGCTGACCAGAACACCGAGAATAGACCGAAGTCTAACCAAACCGAACTAGTTAGACTTGTTAAATGTTTATATAGGTTATAAACACTAATGTGGCTATGTGGTAATGTGCCTAGGAGACAGATTGAATGTGAAATACAGTGTTACGTGTTATAAAATATTGTACTAATTGTGAGACCGATATTATTGGTTATAGGTCTTTCAAACGCAGATAAGTATACTGTGTAGCTGTTCCTTGACATGCGTACTATAATTGTATCGATGATTACGTGTTTGTACTGTATAGAGATTTTGATTAACGATGTATCAGATAAGGTTTAAAATTAATAAACCCTAATAAGAGATTAGAAACCCTAATCTCAGGATTAAAAACCTTAACGCGCAGTTAGAAACCCTAATTGAAAGTCAAAAAACCCTAATTTCATATTTGGAAATCCTAAACCCTAATTAATAAACCCTAAACCCAATTGGTAAGCTTAATGTGTTTATTAAACGTTAATATAATTAAGAAACCCTAATTATACTTTAGAAATATTAATTTTTATTGAAAACCCTAATTATATTTTTTAAATTCTTAATTTTCTATTTTAAAACCCTAAATAGAAAATCCTAGAAAGCTAAAGTTTTAAACCCTAAGGGTGTGACAAATTCCATGTATGCCACTAAAAATATAATTCTAAAGACCAAAATGCCCTTTTTCATTTTCTTTAAATGTTAACTTGTAAAATTGGCAAAACCTTTAGTTGTTCACCAAACCTTGACTTTCTATGTGACTTGTATCTCAACATTTCAGCCTCTTTTGACACATGCCAGCAAATTCATTGCATCAAGCAAAATATATAGATTTGTGAGAGAGAAAGTTACTAAACTTAACTTATTTTCCAACACCAACTCATTCTCTCTAAAAACCTCCGAATTTATCAAGTATATCAGTCATATATATAAGCAGTCTCTAGCAACCATAATATCAGATTGGAGAGCAAAGTTCTAAGATTTGAAGCAAGAAGGTATAAACCTAAAACCTATTTTTATCCAAGTTGCTAAGAAAAATTTTATGTTTAAGTGTTTAATCATGTGTTATATGATGTCTTTAGATGATCTATATTGATCCATTATGGATCCATAGCATCAAAATGCTTTAGATGTAAAGATTTTCAAAATTGTCAAAGAACAAAATTTTTTGGCCTGACAAGCAAATGTCAAGAGCCATAGATTCTTGTTCGTTTATGTTTTTTGATGTATTAAAGTCGTAATCTATACTCTGTCATGTGGTCTTTAATCTTCAAGTGGAATCAGTGTCGTTTGATGTCAAGATTTTTAGTTATTAACGGCCAAAACTCGTTGACCGGGCATGATCGGGCCAAATCTGGGTAACCTAGAAAGGCTAAACCAGCGTCTGACAATGATTCTAAGCTCCCCGATCTGTCAAGTGTTACGCGTTTTGTTGTTGTTGTTGTAATCTATCTATAGTCTGGCATATGTACTTTATGTTTATGGCTTTATATCGTGTCAATAATCAACAGATTGAATGTAATATAAGGTCAAAGTAGCCATCCGAGCCTAACTAAGCATTTCTGGGAATTCCCAGAAACTCTATGAACACCCTTTCTATCAGAGTTTGACCAAGTGATATATTGTGATTATGGTGTAGTTGGACTGGGATCTTGATATATAACTGTTCCTTGACATGCGTACTATAGTTCTGAACCTTCATAACACCCATACAATGACTGAACATAAACTTAATTAAGCATGAAAGTGACCAGTCGAAGTTCTGGGTTTCTAGTGAAACCCGGGTATGGTTTGACAATATTTTTGAGAGTCCAGATCGCTTTGTTGTGTTGTTGTTTGACCGAGATAAGAATTTATAACTGTAGACTATATACTGACTACAAGATCAATGCTTGACATAGCCAAGAACATGTTTATTCTACGAATTGCAAGTGGTCAAACAAGGAAGGTTGATAATGAAGTTGTCACTGTTCTTGAGCTCAAGAACACCAACAGAGGCGCTTTGTGTTGCTAAAGGCCTATAGCGACGGTTTAATTAGTTTTTATTTTTTAATTTTTTAAAAATTTGTTAAAAATAGAAATAAATTATAAAAATTATTAAAAATGGTTTTAAAAGTTATTTTAAATTATGAAAAATAATTTTTGACCAATTGGAATATTTTTCTTTAATATTTATAATTATTTAAATATTAAATATATTTAATTTATTTAATTAGTGTATTAAATAAATTAGAGTAAAATGATTTAATATTGTAAAAAAATCATTTTAAATAAGAATAATGTATTTAAAAATATTTTAAGTTATAATTAATTACTTTTAATATCTGAATGATAATTTCAATAATATTTAAATATTAATGATGATGATTTAAAAATAATTTTTAATTAATTTAAAAATCATTTAAGTAGAAAATTGATAATTTAAAAATATTTTTAAGTTATTAATAATAACTTTAATATTCTGACAAGTATATCATTAATATTTTTATATTATTAAATACTAATGATGATAAGATTATTTGATAATTAAATTATTTAAAAATAATTCCCATGTTTGAAAGATTATTATAAATTATAATAATTGCTTATAAATTATTAAAAGCTTACGAAAAATATTATTAATGATAATTAACTTATCTAAATTAATATTGAAACTTAGAAACCAAATTAAATTGATAATCAATGTGTTAATTGTCGGATAAGGTGACCAGAACACCGAGAATAGACCGAAGTCCAATCAGACCAAACTAGTTAGACTTGTTAAGTGTTTATATAGGTTATAAACACTAATGTGGCTATGTGGTAATGTGCCTAGGAGACAGATTGACTGTGAAATACAGTGTTACGTATTATGAAATATTGTGCTAATTGTGAAACCTATATTATTGGTTATAGGTCTTTCAAACGCATATAAGTATATTGTTTAGTTGTTCCTTAACATGCGTACTATAATTGTATCGATGATTACGTGTTTGTACTGTATAGAGATTTTGAATAATGATTGATCGGTTAAGGTTTAAAATTAATAAACCCTAATAAGAGATTAGAAACCCTAATCTCATGATTAGAAACCCTAACGCGCAGTTAGAAACCATAATCTAAAGCCCAAAAACCATAATTTCATATCTGGGAATCCTAAACCCTAATTAATAAACCCTAAACCCAATTGGTAAGCTTAATGTGTTTATTAAACGTTAATATAATTAAGAAACCCTAATTATACTTTTGAAATATTAATTTCTATTGAAAACCCTAATTATATTTTTTAAATCCTTAATTTTCTATTTTAAAATCCTAAATAGAAAATCCTAGAAAGCTAAAGTTTTAAACCCTAAGGGTGTGACAAATTCCATGTATGCCACTAAAAATATAATGCTAAAGACCAAAATGCCCTTTTTCATTTTCTTTAAATGTTAACTTGTAAAATTGGCAAAACCTTTAGTTGTTCACCAAACCTTGACTTTCTATGTGACTTGTATCTCAACATTTCAGCCTCTTTTGACACATGCCAGCAAATTCATTGCATCAAGCAAAATATATAGATTTGTGAGAGAGAAAGTTACTAAACTTAACTTATTTTCCAACCTAGCTCTCACCAACTCATTCTCTCTAAAGACATCCGAATTTATCAAGTATATCAGTCATATATATAAGCAGTCCCTAGCAACCATAATATCAGATTGGAGAGCTAAGTTTTAAGATTTGAAGCAAGAAGGTATAAACCTAAAACCTATTTTGATCCAAGTTTCTAAGAAAAATTTTGTGTTTAAGTGTTTAATCATGTGTTATATGATGTCTTTAGATGATCTATGTTGATCCATTATGGATCCATAGCATCAAAATGCTTTAAATGTAAAGATTTTCAAAACTGTCAAAGAACAAAAAATTTTGGCCTGACAAGCAAATGTCAAGAGCCATAGATTCTTGTTCGTTTATGTTTTTTGATGTATTAAAGTCGTAATCTATACTATGTCATGTGGTCTTTAATCTTCAAGTGGAATCAGTGTCGTTTGATGACAAGATTTTTAGTTATTAACGGTCAAAACTCGTTGACCGGGAATGACCGGGCCAAATCTGGGTAACCTAGTAAGGCTAAACCAGCGTCTGACAACGATTCCAAGCTCCTCGATCTGTCAAGTGTTACATATTTTGTTGTTGTTGTTGTAATCAATCTATAGCCTGTATATGTAATGTATGTTTATGGCTTTATATCGTGTTAATAATCAACAGATTGAATGTAATATAAGGTCAAAGTAGCCATCCGAGCCTGACTTAGCATTTCTGGGAATTCCCAGAAACTCTATGAACACCCTTTCTGTCAGAGTTTGACCAAGTGATATATTGTGATTATGTTGTAGTTGGACTGTGATCTTGGTATATAACTATTCCTTGACATGCGTACTATAGTTTTGAACCTTCATAACACCCATACAATGACTAAACATAAACTTAATTGAGCATGAAAGTGACCAATCGAAGTTCTGGGTTTCTGGGGAAACCCAAGTATGGTTTGACAATATGTTTGAGAGTCCAGATCGCTTTGTTGTGTTGTTGTTTGACCGAGATAAGAATTTATAACTGTAGTACTATATACTGACTACAAGATCAATGCTTGAGATAGCCCAGAACATGTTTATTCTACGAATTGCAAGTGGTCAAACAAGGAAGGTTGATAATGAAGCTGTCAGTGTTCTTGAGCTCAAGAACACCAACAGCGACGCTTTGTGTCGCTAAAGGCCTATAGCGACGGTTTAATTAGTTTTTATTTTCTGATTTTCTGAAAATTTGTTAAAAATAGAAATAAATTATAAAAATTATTAAAAGTGGTTTTAAAAGTTATTTTAAATTATGAAAAATAATTTTTGACCAATTGGAATATTTTTCTTTAATATTTATATTTATTTAAATATTAAATATATTTAATTTATTTAATTAGTGTATTAAATAAATTAGAGTAAAATGATTTAATATTGTGAAAAATCATTTTAAATAAGAATAATGTATTTAAAAATATTTTAAGCTATAATTAATTACTTTCAATATCTGAATGATAATTTCAATAATATTTAAATATTAATGATGATGATTTAAAAATAATTTTTAATTAATTTAAAAATTATTTAAGTAGAATATTGATGATTTAAAAATATTTTTAAGTTATTAATAATAACTTTAATATTTTGACAAGTATATCATTAATATTTTTATATTATTAAATATTAATGATGATAAGATTATTTGATAATTAAATTATTTAAAAATAATTCCCATGTTTGAAAATTTATTATAAATTATAATAATTGCTTATAAATTATTAAAAGCTTACGAAAAATATTATTAATTATAATTAACTTATCTAAAGTAATATTAAAACTTAGAAACCAAATTAAATTGATAATCAATGTGTTAATTATCGGATAAGGTGACCACAACACCGAAAATAGACCGAAGTCCAACCAGACCGAACTAGTTAGACTTGTTAAGTGTTTATATAGGTTATAAACACTAATGTGATAATGTGCCTAGGACACAAATTGACTGTGAAATACAGTGTTACGTATTATGAAATATTGTGCTAATTGTGAGACCTATATTATTGGTTATAGGTCTTTCAAACGCAGATAAGTATATTGTTTAGCTGTTCCTTGACATGCGTACAATAATTGTATCGATGATTACGTGTTTGTACTGTACAGAGATTTTGATTAATGATTGATCGGATAAGGTTTAAAATTAATAAACCCTAATAAGAGATTAGAAATCCTAATCTCAAGATTAGAAACCCTAACGCGCAGTTAGAAACCCTAATCGAAAGCCGAAAAACCCTAATTTCATATCTGGGAATCCTAAACCCTAATTAATAAACCCTAATCCCAATTGGTAAGCTTAATGTGTTTATTAAACGTTAATATAATTAAGAAACCCTAATTATACTTTAGAAATATTAATTTCTATTGAAAACCCTAATTATATTTTTTAAATCCTTAATTTTCTATTTTAAAACCCTAAATAGAAAATCCTAGAAAGATAAAGTTTTAAACCATAAGGGTGTGACAAATTCCATGTGTGCCACTAAAAATATAATGATAAAGACCAAAATGCCCTTTTTCATTTTCTTTAAATTTAACTTGTGAAATTGGCAAAACCTTTAGTTGTTCACCAAACCTTGACTTTCTATGTGACTTGTATCTCAACATTTCAGCCTCTTTTGGCACATGCCAGCAAATTGATTGCATCAAGCAAAATATATAGATTTGTGAGAGAGAAAGTTACTAAACTTAACTTAATTTCCAACCGAGCTCTCACCAACTCATTCTCTCTCAACACCTCCGAATTTATCAGGTATATCAGTCATATAAGCAGTCCCTAGCAACTATAATATCAGATTGGAGAGCTAAGTTCTAAGATTTGAAGCAAGAAGGTATAAACCTAAAACCTATTTTGATCCAAGTTGTTAGGAAAAATTTTGTGTTTAAGTGTTTAATCATGTGTTATATGATGTCTTTAGATGATCTATGTTGATCCATTATGGATCCATAGCATCAAAATGCTTTAAATGTAAAGATTTTCAAAACTGTCAAAGAACAAAATTTTTTGGCCTGACAAGTAAATGTCAAGAGCCATAGATTCTTGTTCGTTTATGTTTTTTGATGTTTTAAAGTCGTAATCTATACTCTGTCATGTGGTCTTTAATCTTCAAGTGAAATCAGTGTCGTTTGATGTCTAGATTTTTAGTTACTAACGGTCAAAACCCGTTGACCGGGCATGACCGGGCCAAATCTGGGTAACCTGGAAAGGCTAAACCAGCGTTTGACAACGATTTCAAGTGGTCAAACAATGCAGGTTGATAACGAAGCTGTCAGTGTTCTTGAGCTCAAAAACACCAACAGCGACGCTTTGTGTCGCTAAAGGCCTATAGCGACGGTTTAATTAGTTTTTATTTTTTGATTTTTTGAAAAATTATTTAAAAATAGAAATAAATTATAAAAATTAATAAAAATGGTTTTAAAAATTATTTTAAATTATGAAAAATAATTTTTGACCAATTGGAATATTTTTCTTTAATATTTATAATTATTTAAATATTAAAATGTATTTAATTTATTTAATTTGTGTTTTAAATAAATTAGAGAAAAATGATTTAATATTATGAAAAATCATTTAAAATAAGAATAATGTTTTTAAAAATATTTTAAGTTATAATTAATAACTTTTAATATTTGAAAGATAATTTTATTAATATTTAAATATTAATGATGCTGATTTAAGAATAATTTTTAATTAATTTAAATATCGTTTAAGTAGAATATTGATGATTTAAAAATACTTTTAAGTTATTAATAATAACTTTAATATTTTGACAAGTATATCATTAAAATTTTTATATTATTAAATATTAATGATGATAAGATTATTTGATAATTAAATTATTTAAAAATAATTCCGATGTTTGAAAAATTATTATAAATTATAATAATTGCTTATAAATTTTTAAAAGCTTACGAAAAATATTATTAATGATAATTGACTTATATAAATTAATATTGAAACTTAGAAACCAAATTAAATTGATAATCAATGTGTTAATTATCGGATAAGGTGACTAGAACACCGAGAATAGACCGAAGTCCAACCAGACCGAACTAGTTAGACTTGTTAAGTGTTTATATATGTTATAAACACTAATTTGGCTCTGTGGTAATGTGCCTAGGAGACAGATTGACTGTGAATTACAATTTTACGTGTTATGAAATATTGTGCTAATTGTGAGACCGATATTATTGGTTATAGGTCTTTCAAACGCAGATAAGTATATTGTGTAGCTGTAAACAGCGGAAGAGGCAAGTTTTCTAACTCAACCTTGAGTTAATATTGTTTAAATATTATATTGGTTAATTATTACTAAATATACCACATCCAAGAATTTATTGTTGATTATTCGCAGTTAGTGCATGTTTAATAATTCAAATTGTATTATTGATTCGAAAAATATATATTCATAGAATTACTGTTGTTGGACATTCATATCTGTAGAAGCTAGTATTGACAGTACAGATAATTCCTGTTTATTGTCGAATTATGTTGAGAAATGTCTTAGCTAATTATTCTGGCTAGACTAACATTTGTTAGAACTTGACAGGTTCAAGAAGAGAATAGAAGAGAATTTAATTATTATTGATAGATCAATGTTAGTTGTATCGGCTAGATCGAAAAAGAAAACTTGATAGGTTTGAGAAGAGAAGAGGAGTGAAGTGATTAGATATTGAAATCATTGAATTTTGTTATTAAATCAAATCTTGATTCTGAGACTGAGAAGAACAACCTTTTATATAAAGGGAACATTTTTAGTCATATATTCGACCATTGCGCGCGACTTAAGTATTATACATAATATAGGGTACAAGGAGTTGGCCGGCTCTAAGTACTTGCAGAGGGGTATGATTTAATCTTTATGGTTATCTGATACACCTACGTATATGTCAAAGTAAAACTTTAATATATACCCGAGAAGAGAAGTTTAAGATCCAACGGATCGCTCAGCATAAATTTGGAAAATATTCCACTTTACTATTTCATAGAATTAATTCTTGATTATTCATTTGAATATCGTAGAAAATCTTGAAAGCGTTGTACTCTTTCATATTCATATTATTGTTGTATAGAATGCAAGAAGACTTGTTAGTTATTAAAGCTTTGTTCAGCTAATTCAAAGTTCCCCGAACTTTGGCATTATCCTATCAAAATAGATAGTTTGTTCTTAATGATTTGTATACATTTATTGCATGTCTTAACTTGCGGGGCAAATTTGTTGCTCACCCTTGCTAAATAAAATATTTCAACTAGGAACGAAGAGGCCAGCGGATCAAAGAAGAACAAAGGCAAAGGCAAAGTATTGGATTAGTTGTAATAAACATCATTATTATGTTGTATTTGTGAACTCTTTTTATATATCTAAAGGGTATATTTGTAAGGTTAAGGTTAGAGAACTTGGGACTAATGTATTAACAATCTCTGTTAATGACTTATGTATTTCAATTTCTATTTGAATGGGTTGTTAGATATTATTATATTGTGGATCGTGAGCACCAAACTCGGGGGTCAGGCAACCCAAATTTAGGGGTGTCACAGTAGAGCTTCTCAAACTGAGCTTGATCATCTTCAATGGTAGAGTGAAGGGACTCTACGATCATGAACTTGGGTATAATCCTTCAGCCATCCGAACCTACTCTACAATCGTAGGGAATGTAGTGGTTGCTAGCATATCGATAGACTTTGAAGTGCGGCTGATCTTTGATCAACTGTGTCACAAATTTCTTTACTTTTGGAAAGTTTTGTGACACCAGCTCCAAGTTCATAAAGTATGAGTAACAACAGTTGAAATAACTCTCATCTTTACCAGTATATGCCTTTAGCCATGGCATCCATGGGTAGAACCATTTTATCTGGGGATTGTCAAGATTGTACAATATTATAGTCCAATCTACGTCCATGTCTTTCCAATTGTTAAAAATATCTTCAGTAGACATTGTTACTACTTTAAGTTATTCATTTCCATGATTTATCCATCTTTCTAGTAGCGTATCTTGAGGTTCATCAAAGGCTTCCACCACTAATCTTCTGCGAACTCTTGCTGGAGAGGGAACATGAAAGTCTGCTGATTCCTGCTCTACAGAACTGGAGTCTATCTCCATCTCTTCATTTTCTGACTTTGAGCTTGAATCATGCTAGATCATTTCATCTAATTCATTAGTGGATCCTTCTTGCTAATTTTTGTCACTTGTTCCTTCTTTAGTACTCTTTTCATTTTCTTCCTCGAATTTAGACTCATCGTCACTTAATTCAATGATTGTTGTAGAAGATTCTCCTTTCTTCTTTAGGAAAGATCTAGCAAGCAATCTGTTGCTCTTTCTTTTCCTTGGGGATTCACCTATAGGAGATTCAGTCTTTTTTTATCTTCAGATTTTGAAGCCTTTGAATCATCAGATGAGCTTCTTTGGGATTTAGCCACAGGGGCAGATAATTCCTCTTCAGACCTTGAGTCCTCTGAAGTTGCAGAAGAACTCCTTGGGGATTCAGCAGTGGGAGATCTAGTTTCTTCAGATTTAGACCCTTCTTTATCAGCAGAATTGTTACTTGAGAATTCATTTATAGAGTTTTCAGTTCTCTTTTCTTCTTCTGAGTCTACTCATTTCTCTTCAACAGATAGGCTTCTTTGGGGAACTAATTTTGACTTCTTCATCACCTTTGCTTTCTTCTTGAATGGCCTTTCAGACTTGGATTATGGAATGATTGAATCCTCATAGTGTGATAGCTTCTCCTCCATATCATTTGCCTTTCTCTTCTTGGAGGTGCTCTTGTTGCTGCTGCCATATGTCACTAGCCTTTTATTTTTCATTGGATTCTTCTTCCAGTTATCAAACAATTCTAGGACAACATCTTTTGACTGTTTAGAACTTTACCCTCGTCATCCTTCATTTTATTCTTCAGCTTCTTCTTCAGAATGATGCTTAGAATTCTCCCATGAAAAACCTTTGTAAATGGTTTGTTTGTTGACTTTTTCTTTTTCGCCTTGTCGAGCCACTCAGACATTAAGTCTAACAGTATGGCACCAAAATTGATTTACTTTTGGAGAATAATGGCAGTCATGATTCTCAGTTAATGATCACTTAATGTATCACGAGCATTATCTTTGCTCAGAATGCACTTCTCTACTATCTCAGCAAGAAACTCGTATTCTTTAGTAAACTCTTTCTTCTTCATATTCTTTAAAATAGGGTTTCTTTTGTAGCCCATAGCTTTCTTCCCTTCTTCAATGTTGACCTCTTAAAGGTTATTCAGACCTGAGTCTGGAAGACCTAAGCACTAGTTAATGTTTGTAGGCTTTAACTTTAGGATCTGGCCTTTGACTTAGTCGACACAGTTCTAGAATTCGTAGTCGCATTTGAGTAGAACTCTTTCACCAGGTTTGAGTAGATTCATGTGCTTGATTCCAGGCATTCAGAGAATTCTGCCTTCTTTATAAATTGAAGAATATCTCTGAACTTCTTCTCAGATTTCTCGATCTTCTTAGTTCCGAGTTGAATGCCAGTGATTACACGCACATCTTCCATTTGAAGAGTTATGGAATTCTGGGTTTATGTCTTTGTGATAGTATTGTGAGATATCAAGAAGCGAATTGAGGATATATGGTTGTTTGAGAGGATTTGACAGTTTAGAGGAGTTTAGGTTTTGGCTTGAGAAAAGAGTGTATGGGTTGGACAGGCTTTGTGACTTCTGATGAACTCTCAAAAGTATAAATGCTATTGATTTGAATCTTCCCTCTTGCAACTGTTCCCTCCACGTTTCATAGTGGGACAGTTGTAAGACTCTGATAGGTCACAGTCTGTAACTTCTTCTTACATGTCAGTTTATCAGATTTGACTTATCTGCAGTTGACTATTGACTTTGCTTAGTACTCCATAACTTCTTAAACTAATCTACAGCCTTTATGCCTTCTTCGAAGATCGTAGTCTGTGGGTATGCTTCAATAGACAACTTCTTCATTAGACTTCAAGAGAGTGACAATACTCATTTTTAGTTTGTATTCTTCTAAGGAGTTACTGCTTGCTTCAGCAGAGATTCTTGTGATGCCAGTCAATTGCTGCATTTCTTCAGGATTAAGGTTACTCGAGAAAGGCCAACCTCTTAGTTTAATACTAAGGATTAAGTTTGTCCCTGAGGCGCTTATCAGATGAAGAGCTTTATAAAATGGTGGCTATAATGACATCACATTGGTCTTTTCTGCTTGAGAGTTTACTTATCAACTCTGAATACTCTTCGGTGTTGGAATTTGTTTAGGCTGCAATCATGGTGTCACCATGCTCTTACACTATGATTACTTATACTGATCGAAAGTACTCCACGATTTGAGTGGTTGGTTGATATGGTTACCAGTAGCACGTTTTGGGACGTTATTACTAACTATGGATCTTCATTTGGTTCATCAGTCACAGAGTTTTGGGACTCTTTAATTGGGACATTTTTATTTTGGGTTATCTTATGTCTCTATGATCATGACAGGAGTGGTTTTGATATTTGTGGAGTGGTTAGCAGACATGTACCCTGGTTGACCTATTCTTCAAGCTTATCTCAGATCTTTTTGCAAGTAATCCACTTCTTCATTTTGCTCCCTAAGTTTTACAATCTTTATTATTTGCATCTAGAACTTCCTCAGACTGATCAACAACTTTAGGCTGAAATCATCATGAATGTATAAGCCTAAATGAGTCATGGGAAGGTATCATCAGAACTGATCACTCCACGATTGTTGACAAGACAACGAACGTAGTCTTTCTCATTTAGGCTTCAGTATCTTTTGTAGTCGTGAAGGTATTCTTCAGTGTGCATTCCTCATCATTTGTTTGATGATCCTTTGATATGAGCATCCTGGATGTTCCCTTTGGAATGATATGCTTTGCATGGATAAGACTAATAGATCTCTTTTATCTTGGTATGAATAGCCTGCTTTCATATGAAGATCATCAATTGTGTGATTCTTCATTAATGGGGACTCAGCGAGTCTTTAAGAACAATCTTTGACTTTTTGTTCAGGCTGAGATACCGTTACAGCCTCCACCTCTAACGGGTTGGCAAGTATGGACTCTACGATCGGCAGTGACTCTACGATTGATATGAGTGAAGACTTCTTTGATTTATGGCCTTCGTTTTCCCTTCTTAAGTAGCTAACCTTGCAGCTGATTAAATCCTTGTGACTGAAGCTTATCTGCTTTAGTATTCCTTATTTGGTCAGATAGATCAAGTACATGTAGGTCAGGTAAGTTTCTATTTTTGGTACCCATGATTGTTTGGGTCCTGCTAGATCAGTTTTCTCAAGGTCTCAATCCCTCATATTCTTAAATTTATGTTACATTGGCATCAATAATCACATTTATGCATATATAGGATTTAGATATGACATTTATGATGCATGATGATGAGTGTGTGAATGATTAAATATTTTGAGAGGACATTCTTTTTCTTTAATTGTTTCACTCTTTGCTTGGTTGTGTTCACAGATCTTGAAAGTTCTCAGAGTAGGAATCAACTCTATTGGTTATTTCCATCTGGTTGATTCATGGAGATGATCAGTTTCTAAGAATCTTCAAAATACTCCTCTAATGTTGAGCATGCTCTATATTTTATCAAGAACACAGAACATTTGTTTTGTATACATTTGCATACATACCAATCCTTCAGCAAGAGTTAATCAACTTAAGCTTCGTAGAATTTAGATTAACTTACGACATACTCCATGCTTCATTCAAGATGTTATCTTCAACCTGAACTTGTAGTGGAGAGAGAGTTTGTTGACAATTTAAATACCCAACCTTAATGTACTCTCTCTCTCTCTCTTCCCCTTTTCAGGAGTATGGTCTCTTAATAGAGTATAGTTGTAGTACATAAGGTGATGTAACATAATGTTTATGTACGTGTTAATGAGGAATGGTACCTTTACACTGTCAGTTTTTTGACAGTCATTTGTCTTGCTATAATGATGTCAGGCATTGATATGCAAATCTTTACATTCATTGCTGACAACTTGTTGTTCCAGTTGACCTTAGATCAATCAGGCATCGTCTTGGAGTTGGCAACATAGGAAAGTCTTGGCAGCTTTAGTTTTTTGATAATCTTGAGTTTCAAGGATCAGATCCAACTGATTAGCCAAGTGCATATTGAATGAAATTTTCTTTCTTTTCTGAATAGACATTTCTCTGCATGTATAGGCCTTTCATCTTTCAAAACATAGGATGACATTCTCTTTGCTTTTGATGCCCTTTTTTGACTTCCCATCACTAGTCTGCAGACTGCTGATTTACTTTGGACATGGATTGGTCTTGTTGCTGCAATAATTTGGAATAGGGACCAATCTGAGCAGCTTTAGGTGAATGTGCACATTTACCTGTACGCATAATTTCCAACGTGTGAGTTCATCAGTAATCACGAGCGACTTACTACTAAACTAAGTTTAGAATATAGTTTGTGCCTAGGATCAGACTCAAAGCGTTAGCTTTAGAATATAATATGAGAACATGCTCTGATACCAATTATTAGTTCGCAGAGGGCACACAATAGATCTAGAAGGGGGGATTGAATAGATCTTTTAAGTTCCAAAAAATTTTTACACTTTAGTTTTCACTGCTAAGTAATTAGCAGAGAACAAACTTAAGAATTATTTCAAACACATCGGAATAAGTTAAGGTTCCCCTTCATACACTACTACAAAACAGTAAATAGATAACACGTAAAAAACGTTGTAGAAGGTCTTACAGAAACGTCGTATTTAAGGGTGTTATCTATTTGACACCTTTGTACAACGTTTTTGAAACGTTGTAATTTGACACATTACACAACGTTTTTTTCTTAAAAAACGTTGTATATTTGTTTTCCATAAATTCTTTGATGCTTGAAAACGTTGTAGATGATATAATTCCACAACGTTTTCAAGCTTAAAATGTTGCAATTTGGTGCATCAGACAACGTTTATATTCATTTATACAACGTTTTGAAAGTGCCATCTATTTATACAAATTTATACAACATTTTTAAAACGTTGTATAAAGACTTAAAAATGTTGTAATTCATGCATATAACAACTGTTTTTAATTCACCTATATTTGAAATTACATACACAATGGTGCACCTGCAATGTTTGTAAGACTGCTAATGCCATGATATATAGCTAAAAAAATTCTAAATTATCATTTCAAGCCAAAATGTATCAACCATTCAAAATACATCCCAATAATACCATACGTTTACATTTTTAAATTACTACATCCACAAAATATTACATTGTATTTTATTTGTTGTCATGATGTCCATGGTTTCTCCTAGAGCTGCTGGAACAAGTGCCTCAGCTAATACAAGAAATAAAACTATATAATCAAATGCTTAACAGTGAAATCTTAAGAGAAAGATCATACAGAGGCAAGTTCCTCTATCATAATAGGTCTATTTTCATCTTTCTCTTTCTCAAACAGTTCGTAGGCACGGCGTGCATATTGCTCCCAGCTGTCCATTCCTTCCAGCTGATGTACACTTATTGCTACGGCACAAAATTATTCGAAGTCCAATTTTCTAAATTGAAGTACAATTCCTTCCAGCTGATGTACAATTTTCTATACCTAGCAAGAAATACCAAGCACAAATATTAGTTCCAGAATACTGAGAAGTACAAACATTAGAGGCTAGACAGTACATAAAGTGAATAATGAGAAGTATCTTACTTGCCCAAAACCTGCGCCACCATATCCTGCACCAATAGCACCACAGGCACCTCCAACCAAACCATAACCAACTCGAGGTGGGTAACTTGGAAGTAGGGCTGCCTTTTGAGAATTTGATACTCCATAAGACCTCTGATCTGCTTGGGGCTTGGCAAGAGAGCACTCCAATACTTGACCTATCAAAATGAAACTAATAAATCAACATGGCTTACTTCTTGTCAAGAATTAAAATCCCCATGTAAATACAAAAAGACACTAGTATTACCATCTATCTCATATTTCTCAGTGTTCTTTAGAGCCTTTATGGCACTTGACCTTTCTGCAAAGTGGACAAAACTGAATATGCTCTTTTCCTGTCCTACTTTTGCAGATGGGAGAACCACTTTTGTGATCTTCCCATGGTGCTCAATTTGATTTTTTAACTGATCCTGTGTAATGTTTTTGGGCAAATTCTTCACATACACTGCTCTACCTGCAGAAGAGACACAAAGGTTATTCCAAACAACTTTCTAGAATCGTTTCTTGAGAAGCCACTATGTTTAACTGAGAATGCGAAATCTTCAGCAGGACGGTACGGAACTGCACCTCCAAAACTGGCCAATTATTGGTTGATATATCATATATAGTTCATATCACATTTTCCATCCCAAGCCAGCTATTGGTTGATATATCATATATAGTTCATATAATTTCACCCTATTGGACAATTTAGGACTTTTTATTGAAGGTGCTTAATTTCCTACTGATATGGGTAACAGTTACTGTCCTTGGACAGTAGCTGGTTCCCTTAATTTTCCAACTTGGCTATACTTTTTACTTAACCAATAGCACAACAAAAAGGAAGTCAGAAGAAGGCAGTACAATTTGGCACTGCAGCTACCATTGTAACTGGTTGCAGACTTCCAATGGATAAAACAGAAATAAGTATGTGCACATATTGATTAATTATCATGAATTTAGCATTGGTGACCCAAATCTTTACTTATTACTAACTGTGAACTTATAGTAAGTGATAAGGACAATCTAAATGCTAATGTGTAACTATCTAATTGTGAATGTGCAATATGAACAAATGAACAAATACAATAATGAAGTATGAACCAACAACTAACCTATGGACTCAAAAATTGATGCTAAGAAGAATCCCTAATCTAATCTAAATAATAATAAAAATAACCAAATATAGTGAGGAACTCAATTACAATATACTTTACAATCTAGCTTAAAGAGTATGATTCGAATAATTTACAAAATCGAAGTATTGAAGAATTTGAACAACATACCTCTGGTGAACCAGGAGCAATTCCAATCAGAACCAACCATTTTTCCAAAGGATCACATCTATAATTAATTATCTGATTGTTTGCCAAATTAGTTGTTCTATCAAATATCTTTACAGGTTCAAAATCGCTTATATAGAGATCAATAGAGAAACAATAAGAGAAAAACCACATTAGGAGTTTGTAGAGTGAAAATAAAAATGGAACCTATGACAAAAATAGTGGGCTTCATACCTTCAATGGACCAATGATATACGGACGGTTGGGTGACCAAGCCCAACAACTTGGGTGTAATCCACTTCCAAAAAACAACCTAATGAAGCAGAAAGTAATAGTTAAGTAAAACTTCAAAATCTTCAACCACAATGAAACGACGATATTCAAAAGAGAATAGAAATGTCACCTGCTCGGGCATCTGATATGACTTCATTTTTGCTTTCATCTCAATGTTAAATATTTGTAAGTGGTTCTTAGTAATTCCCGGAAGTGAAGCTTCAAAAGGATATTTTTCATTTAGTAATTAGTATTGTGACGTAATTAATAAATGTGCCAAGACCTAAGAGGGCTATACAACATCTTTTCCTTTACAAAAAACACCTGCCATGCGTTTGGAAAGTGAACAAAGCATTGGATAATGCCAACAATATGATGAACAAGCTATAACTCAATAATAAACAAGAGATGCTATCAAATTCTGCTATAATTCTTAGCGGTTATCTCAATGTCAGATTAAACTAAGCCATTTATATGGAAATATCCGAAATACAACAATTTGTCATTCCATGAACACAATAAATGTATTTACCAATTAAACTACAATGCTAAAATATGCAGTCTAATGTTTCCAGTCAATAACTTAGCAATGTCAAAATAAATTGATGTAGGGAAAACAAATTGAGAAGCACCAAGTAGAAGATGCATAACAATATTTATTCCTTAGCTACGAATGAGTATCATAAATAGTGTGGATTTGGTAAACCAGTGTAACTTCTTTACTAACTCACCACTTGTAAACCAGTGTGACTTCTTTACTACGAATGAGTATCATAAAAAGTGTGGATCTGTGGCTCTTTAAACAATTCTCCTATCTGGTTACTAAGTTGCTCAACTGAATCCAAATCCCTGCCAAAGCACCCGCTAATCTGCTATTATTTACCTCTAACTAAATGTATTAATAAAAAGATGAATAACTGAAATCTTTGATCTAGCAGGAGTGGTCTACTTCAGCGAGGTCAATAAAATTAGCACACACGAGTTATAGAATAATATTTATTGTGACTCCAACTGTGCAAGATTTGGACTGCACCAATCACTTAAAGGACTCTGCTGATTTAAAGATTAGGAGAGATAGAACTCTGCTGCTTGCCTGCTTTGGTAAGAAAAACCACACAAGAAAGAAAACAAACTAGCTAGAGGAGTAATGGCTAAAATTGAGCAACATGATGATGAGTACATATATAAACATACAAACAAAATATAAATAAACAAAAGACCCTAAACAGGAAACACCAAATTTCACAAATGCAGAAATTAATATAGAATGAGCATAGTACTTGTGAAAACAATGGGAGAATAGTTATGGCAGCATGACCGCCCACAACAGACACATTGACATCTGGAACAAAGAAGTAGAAGTGCACAAGTTGACTTCAAGCAAATAACGGATTAGGAATTTCTATTCTGTAAGTAGTGAAGATACCTGCAACATTGACATTGACCTTTCCAGCATAGAAAGTCTTAGCCCTAACAACATCAACTGTAGTCACACCAAACAATTTCTTTTCATCATATGTCCCTGCTTTCTTGAAAACTTCAGCAGCAATTGGGATCGTAGAATGCAAATGAGTCTGATTCAAATGCAAAAGAGTCTGATTCGGTTGAATTTGTAGTTATACAAATATAAACTCAAAAAACTTAGAGAGAGAGAGAGAGAGACAGAGAATGTAGTTCTATAAAGGGTAAAATATCTCAAAACGATGTTCATTAACTAAATAATAATGTCTAGGATGACTATAACTTACGTTGCTTTCTCCACGACCCCGGTTTTGATCGTCACTAAAAAACTCAGCTTCAACTTCTTGTTTGACTTTTAGAATATCATCGGGGGTGTTAACAACCTGCGAGAAAATAAACGACATTCATAAACTAGTCAAGATGTAAATGTCAATTCACATATAAATATAATTACCAGCATCTGGTAAGTTGATGAAATCTGCAGGCATTAACATAACCCTTCTGGAATTAAAGTAGACCCAACATAACTATTCAAAGCTGACAACTTTTACTTCTAAAAAATAAAATAAGTTTATATGCAGAATTCAGACACAAAACAAGATGTAAATGTCAATGCACATATATATCACATCGACTGGTGAATTTGATCAAATCTGTAAGCATTAACGTAACCCATCTGGCATTAAAGTAGACCCAACATGATTTAATTAATCCGACAACTTTTACTTCTAAAATATAAAAGTAAACTTTCTGCATACCATAAAGAGGACAGTGGAATAAATTATAAATACTTCCGCAGCAAGAGAAGAATCACGTGTTTGTAACACAGACAAATAAAAATCAAGAGAACTAAAGCACAGAATGAAACAAATGGAAGGGGAAAATAAAAAAGGAACAAGGAAAGGTGGGAGAGGCAGAAGCATACATTCTTGTCCTATATTGGAAGAATAGAGGGAATCTAATGCAACATGTTGAATGCATTAGAACAAGCTAAAGGAAATAACAAAACAAGAAAGATAGTCAAACTCCAAATTAGAAATATACTTCTGCAAGAATCCATAGGCATATGGCAAATACAAGATCGAAGAGAAAATTTAGCATGATCTTTATCAAATCAATGTCACCAAATAGAAACAGAAACAAGACAAATCAAAGAGCATTACCTCCCTAAGATGTAAGAGCTAGTCTCGAGCAAATCGAATACGCTCACGGCCCTCAAATCGAGAGTCTCCGGTTTATAACAACAAAAAATATGAGTAATTACTACGAAACCATCCTAACAAGAAAAATACTTCATAAATATTCTATTAATAAAAATATTTGAGACGATCATCTTTATATGATAAGATTAGTTCAGGTAACCAAATCTTCTAACACACCACTAAATCCAAGAGAACATGTAACAATCATTAAAGAACAACTACCAACAGTGCACATGTTCAAAGAAAGTACAAAGATCTGGCGAAACAAGTAACCAATATGTATTAGCAATTTAGCACTCAAAGTAATACTTGGACACAGAAGAATTTATATGTCGAGCAAAAATTTTTGCACCATATATCGCACAGTCTGGTGTTGAAGTTGCATCCTAGCATAATCGCACCTTTTTTGTACGGAAAAATAATAACTAGGGCTTCATACAAGTATGTTCCTTTATGGGCAGCCAAAACAACTACCTGCATTCCCACCTTAAGCCTATATATAACTTTATATCCATTTTTACAGTAGAAACCACTTAAATCATAATCGCCTAAAAATTTGGAGAGTAACAACCCTTTATCCTACTCCAAAAATCATTTAACTGAATCTACATAAAATACAATTAAAATGAACATAACCATACTAAAAAGTCAGTTTTCATCTGTCAGGAAAATGAATTATTAGAGTTTCCTTGAATGTATGTTTCTTTATCTGCAGTCAGTCACGACTTGCATGCCCGCCTTAAGACTACAAATCTCTTTACGTTCATATTTATAGCAGAAACCACTTAAGTACCATGCTAAGAATTAGGACATTTAACGTATGTATCAACAACCCTATATCAAAATCCCAGCTTCATTTAATGGAATACACAATATAAAAGACTTGAACATAAACATACTAATGAAACTGTTTTATGCCAGCATGCTCAAACAAAAGCTAAACAGAACATACACCCCACCCTAGTAAAGAACAAAGTAGTTTAAAAATGATAAAAATCATTCTTTTATACATGAATTGAATCAATATAGAT
Organism: Panax notoginseng; assembly: GCA_016801055.1. NCBI lineage: Eukaryota > Viridiplantae > Streptophyta > Magnoliopsida > Apiales > Araliaceae > Panax > Panax notoginseng. The sequence goes on along the minus strand of CM029015.1, from coordinate 63,772,181 downwards.
ACCAATATTTTAAAAATAGAAATTTAAACAAATTATACAAAACTCAATATCTATTGAAATAACAAATCAACCAACAAGTTCAGCAAAAAAAGGGTAAAACTTGAATTCAACGACCCTAGCCTATCCAAATAATTACATAAAATATAGTCTAATGGCATCAAATTAACATTCAAATCAATAAAACCAACCAACCAAAATTATATATACAGAAGTAGCATTAGAAAAAAAATAAGAACATGCAAGTAAAATTGAGTAAAAGACAAAATAAAATTTAAAATATTAGGTAAAAACTAGTGTAAGAAATCCCTAGATCTGGGGAAAGTGAGAGAAAGATTCGACCTTGATAGAGAAGGAGGCACCATGAGGATGAAGACCTGGAAGATCAGAAGCACCGAAAGCGGATGAAGAACCGAATCGAGAGCCAATGATTCTAACACCTCGGTTAAGCACCGAAAGCGGATGAAGAAGGCCACGAGGACGTAGACGTCGACGACTTGAGATAGGTCAAACATTGGCGTGCAGAGATCGATAACTAGGGTTTTGGTTTTGTGAGCGAAAGAGGACAGAGAAATATCTGTGTTTTGTGAGCATGGTTTTGGTTTTGTGAGCAGAGAAAGACATATCTGTGTTTTAATTTTAAGTTTTCATTTAAGCGCGGTTTTTTGCTCCGTTTTTTTTTTACATAGATAAACGTTTTTTAAAATAAAACATTATCTATTTAAAATTAAAAATTACCCTTATAAATAGATAACATTTTTTCATATGTATCTACAATATTTTGTTAAAAAATGTTGTAAAAAAAAATACTGACAACTTTTTTTATAAAAACGTCATCTTTTAAGTGTTGTCTTTTTATGGTTTTGTACTAGAGATAGATATTTTGTTGACCATTTTTCTAGAGTTAGTTGAGATATAAGTAGTTATCATATTCAAAGCAGTTATAGCAGTTAGATTCATAATGTAAATGACAGTATGAAAAAGACATAAGGGATTTTAAGTGGTTTAAATACTCAAGCTCCTAATTCACTCTTCTATTTCAACAAGCAGGGATTCCACTAAGGAAGTCTTTACATCTTTGAATCGCTAAGATTCTTTCAAGGCCAATAGACTTGGAACTCTAGTTCACTAAGAACTCTTCAAGTCCAGCAGACTTGAAACTTCAGTTCACTAATAACTCTTCAAGGCCAGTAGCCTAGGAACTCAGTTTAGTCCCTAGGATAAGGGCCCTTCAGGCCCTAGCTTTTTGTTGTCATTGTTGTTGGTGCTGAGCTGCTAAGATGAGTTTAAGCTTGTTCATCCTTGATACTTAGCAGCTTGTTGTGATCCTTTTTTGGATTTTGCATCAAGACTGGATCACCATTGGACAGACTGCTAAGTTGTTCATGAAGTTTAATCTCTTTAAGTACTTAGCAGTTTGTCTCTTCTTCTTTGGTGTAGCTGATCTGATCTCAGCTTACACACCTTCACCACTTGAGGTTTGTTAAATCTTTACACTTTTAGTAGACTCCGTCTGGTATTTAGCATCCTCTGAACCTTGGTTACCTGTGTACAGATTTGGTTCTGTATTTGTTCTTCTTCAGCTCTTGGTGGTTCATGGTGATTCGTAGAGTGGCTCTTTAAATCTTCTCTCTGATATGCCAATCTTCTGAATGCTATCTTCTTGGCCTTCTCAGCTCTCAACTTAGTTGACATTCTTAATGGCATTCTCATCGTTGTTGAGTGAAGCCTTTTTCTGTTAAATCTTTTCTCTTATCTTGCTTCACTTCTACTTTCGTAGTCTCACTGCCACTGAGACATATTCTGTTTTGCTCTGTGTTGGGTAAAATCTATATACACTCACACGTAAGTGTACGTGGTCAACAAGTAATATAATGATAAGTCAAGTGTCGTTCCCACAGAGACTTAATAAGAAATTAATCCTAACAATTACCAGCTTTATATTAATCCAAATTTTATTAAACTATCCAATTCAATGATTATAATTATTAACAACTAAAAACATAAAAATACTAAGCAAATAACAAACTCAAAAACTGTAATTTCAAGTAAATAATGGAGAATTGGGCTTACGACTTCACTTAAAGTATCACTCTAATTATTACACCCTATTCCAATTCAATTCACTATCACAGATTATTAATCAAGAACACTCAAGTAGAACCAGCCACCTCTCGATGCACTAATACCATATTAACTTAAATCCACAAATTAGATAGAATTAAGCTAAACACCTTAATCAACTACTTCACTATATCTCTATGTGAATTACAATCAAAGAAGGTTTAAATTCAAGTTCTCTATCTGATTACATGAGATATTAAGCATATCTCTACCCTAACATACATCAAGATTCCATTCATTCACAGAATTCAATAACACATGCTATAATGACTAAGTCTGAATTCATACTTCATCTCTCAAGTCCATACAATTCCACACAAAATTGGTGATCAAGCAATTCATAAATTCAAGCACACGTCAATATAGATAAACTGAAAGATAGATTATTAAACTAAAATTAAAGGTTACATAATCATTGTTCAACCATAAGATCCGTCATAAGCCTAATAAGTAAATTAGTTCATCATAAACGAATTAAAAACTGAAATTATCGAAGTAAACATCATCCCAATTACAATTTTTGAATTAAAGAAAAAGACTGAATCTAGAACCACCCTTCTCTTTAGCTTCAATCTGCAACTATCATGAATTCTCCTTCAAATCCTTCCTCTAATGCTTTTGCTCAAATTCCGTCTTCAAAATTGTAATTGATTGTATGATTCTCTCTCTCTCTTATTGTATCTTGTTAATCACCAACATAGGACATGTATTCTCATCATAATTCGATGCCCAATTGAGTTCCTTACTAAGCCAACCTCATTCCTTCACGCCTCTGCAGTATTACAACTTAACCAAGAGACTCAGCCTTTCCAGTACCCCCGCCCTGGCGTGGGGTTTTACTCTATAATGTCTGCCCCAGCGGGGTATGCTTCTGTTAATTGATTAAGTACCCCCGCCCCGACGGGGGTTTTGTATGTAATAAGTCCGGCCTGGCGGGGGGTCTTTCTGCTGAAGTCCAAATGCTGCTCATTTCTTTGCCAAATTCCGCCACGAAACCATCTTTTAAGCCACAAATGATATGCCACCACACCTAAACACAAAACAGCACTAAACAAGTAAAAACGAACATAATTATAACGAGTTAACACAGTTTAAGCTCGAATTAGAGGCCGATTCGTAGGTATAAAATCGACTCATCAAACTCCGCCAAACTTAAACACGTGCTAGACCTCGAGCACAAAACAACACAAAAATGCTATATGCCTATGAATCCAGCAGTAGTGATAGAAACAAGTCTATTTAACCGGCCTCAGAGAAACTAAGCAAACATGACAATACTCCATATCAAAACCAATCAATAATTCCTATCAATCATCAAATCTTAAACTGTTATTACTGGTATAGTGTGTGTGTGCTCAACATCCATGCTAACTTATGCAAATTAAAATTTAATACATAACAAGTCTCTTAGAAGGTATTAGACAGTGTAAACTCAAGATTTTCAACAACAGACGAGTTCTAACTAAAATCAAACAATTACCAATATCAAAGGTCCAAATAAAGTACTTATGCTTTAATTTTCATTTACGGGGGCTTTTTGCTCTTATTTTCCGTTTTATTCATTTTTTTAATACACATGGCTATACAATATCTTATTCCCTTAGGCTTTTTAGTGATACCTTAACGTGCTTTCGACCAATGACTCCCAAACCATTAAAACCTTAGGGCGCTAGGTGTAAAGATAATTCCCTCGGGCTTACTTGCTCAAGTAACAAAGGCCACAAAAACTAGACAAGCATACCACGGTGTTTATTATTATTAATATTTTATTTTTTTAACTGAAAGATATATACCCCACTTTTTCCCCCAAACTTAGGTTCTTGCCTAATTTTTGGCCTTCACTGTCTATCCTTATCATTCTTTCATTCAAACTATTATCCTATAGAGGTCCTTTATGTATCAATTTGAACTAAATCAATCCACATAGGTGTTATTATTGTGCTAACCTTATTTACCAGTTTCAAACAGGTAAAGATCCAATTCATAACAGAAAATCACGTCAAAGTTCTAATAATTGGTATTGTACTTGTCTACTCAATCCCAATCTCATCATTGGCCCAAAATAGACTATAATATATCAACCTGCTGGACTCATGCAAAACAACATAGTACTTCACTAATTTTTTTTTATTTTTATAGATATGTAATCAACTTAACAGAATTAAAATAATAAAAACTATTTACAAACCTACATTACTATGCAACTTTTAAACTACATGAATGCAAACATGGAAAAAATTTAAACTAAACATGACACTGACATATACAAAACTAACTACTAAATTAAACATGCAAACATAAACATAAAAATTAAACTAAATCCCCCAAACTAAATAGTTACAATGTCCTCATTGTAAAGATAAAGTAATAAGTGTAAGAGGATATCCCTGTAATCGTCTAAGCTTGAGGTGGTGGTGGCTATCGCTCTTCATTATCAGAATCGAACGGTGGAAACCATGGCATTGGGGCTAGTTATTGGTATGGAAACTTTGCAGTGGGATTGAAACTTTGGAGAGTCGCAATCAGAGAGGTGAATGACATATTCATGGCCTTGAACATATGGTCTTGTCTGGCCGCGAGTCTCCTTATTTGTCTGCTGGCATCTTTATTGTACCCATCCACTTGTCACTGGAGGCTTTGAAATTGAGGGCTAAATGTATTGTCAATCCGTTGCATCCCCTCAGTAGCTTTCTCTCCCATAGCCTCATCCACCCAAAACTCGTCATCGTCAGAGGTGTCCTTAGCATCAGCCTCATCTTCCGAAGCTGGTGGAAATATGAACCTGACTCCTCTTGGGTGAGACTCGTCCCCAGGCCATACTAAATACCGTGCAATCATCCTCGTGTCCAAAGTCTGAAGCGGCATCTGTGTAGTCTCATCATCGGACCATCTAAATCCTGCATAGCCCATATATGAGAGATGGGTGTGGCAAGCTGCCAGAAAATGGCCATAGTAGGCATCCTCGAATAGAAAAACTTATGATGGCACCCACGTCGATGAGAAAGTCTTGAACGATGGCATATAAGAGAAGTATTTTCTCCGTTGTCACCTCTATCATATGTATGGACGGGAATAACTTAGCGCACATGAACGCGTACCATAATTTACCATACCGGCTGAGATTCTTGCTGTGGAAGATAGTGCCCCCTTTTTGGCCCCTGACCCATGTGGTGCTCGGCTTTGTTATTTCAGTAAAGATGGCCTCATAGTCGGGTTCGTGGTCATGCCAGTAGACATACTGGCATTCTCTAGGAACTCATAATTGGTAGTATGTGTTAATGGCATCAGCACTGAAAGGAACCTGTTGCCCCTCACAAATGCTATAAATGGGGCCTTATCCTCCGCATTTGTATAGAATTCTTTTACCACGCTTACGATTGTTGGCTCTGGCTCTTCAGTGAACCTATTCCATCCTTTTTCATAAATTTGTTACATCATTTCGCCATCTACGTTGTCTGGTGCCTAGCCGCGCTCTGGTGTTAGTGCTTTACTCACTAGATAGTCGTAGCGGTCGGCGGCGGCGACACTCACTAACTTTCGTCTGTTAAAGGCTCTAGTCGGTGGTGTAGACCTGGAACTCTCACCTCGTTGTCGTTTCGTCGCTAGTTTTGGTGCCATGGTATTGGACGGAACGGATAAAATCTAGCCAATTTCCTCACAAACTATACTTAAGTAATTCGTCGAACACATGGTGTGCACGACCCACTAGACTCTCAACTTTGATCACTGTAACCCAATAATGTTGGGAATAACTTAGAAGAATGAGTAGCACAGAAAATTACCCTTGTTGATTCCACTAATTTATCCTTCAATGGTGAAATTAATGTAATGGTTGAGGCCAATTGAAGTACACTCCTCCTTGTTGAAACCCGAAATAGTAGAATCCAAGCTCTGTTTTTTGGTGAAATTGTATAAAATATGATGAAATTGTTGTAGCTAGGGCTTGGATTTATAGAGATAAAGTAGTAAGTGTTTAGTGGGTATATGAAGTGGAGAAGTGGGTATTTTGTGGGTTAATAGGAGTATAGGCGCCGGTTATGAGAGAAGTAATGGGGAAGATGGGTGAAATGGTGTGTAACTGCCGAATTGAACTTTTCATGTTTCCGTACCCCCGCCCCGACGGGGGGTAATATGTTGTAGAGGCCTGCCCCGGCGGGGGGGGGGGGGTGGGTGTTCTGCTATTGGGTCAAGACCCATGCCCCAGCGGGGGTATGCTGTGCAAATTGTTAACCCCGGCGGGGGGGTCTACTGTTTCTAGATTGCGTACCCCCGCCCCGGCGGATGTTCCTTCATAAAAAAGTCCACCCCGACCGGGGGGGGGGGGTACACTATAGTTGCACTTGATTTTGTCAATTCCTTGCGTTGAACAATTATCCATGAGCTTTTTAAGTAACTGAAACACCAAACATTGATAGATTTAAGATAACAACATGAACATTGAACGTTGAAGGGTGAAGTTACTTGATAACATAACTCGACTAACTACCTAATAAATCGAAATAAACTAAACTTATACTTTAAACTACAAATTAATTAGCATGCTTAAAAATATTGAAAGTGAAGGTAAAAATTGGGTTGCCTCCCAATAAGCGCTTGATTTTAAGTCTTTCAACCTGACTACTCCCTATGTTATCTCGGATCGGTTGGGCTATCCGCGACATACTGCTTGTTTATAGCAGCGTTGTATTGCATGCCCGTTCACTTGCATGTTTGAGAATGAAGTTGACTTATTATCCTCAATTAGTGCCTTAATGTAAAAACCCAACACCCTAATAAGACTCAGATATGTAAAAATTTAGTTATATTAATAAAATTTCTCTGTTCTGAAAGTGTTATGTGTTAATATATACTCTGTTTACAAATTTGGTCAAATAAAATTTTGTCCGAAAATTGACGTGCTTTGACACCTTGTGCTTAAAAATTTTCTTCCGAAAATGGACTTTTTGGTATATTTGTTTGGACAACCTACTTTGTCATGCTTACACTGACAAAACGCTTTGTCATTCTTGTTAGGATTAGTGGGAAAGCTAGGTTTATAACTCTAGATGAACAAACCTAACCCTAATTAACAAAACCTAACCCTAATTTGTAAACTGAACCCTAATTAGCTAAATTAACCCTATATAGGTTATCCTAACACCTAATCATGTTTACTAAACTTCAATTAGGTACTAATAAACATCATTAAACAGCCTTAATCATTAAAAACAAAATTTTAATCAAGATTAATGAAGATTAGGGCATAATTAAGCTACTAATTTGGTCAACAAGCTTACAAGTAGGTTATGAATCAGCCACACAAGTCCCAAAACATCACATGACATGCTTCCAAACTCCCAAGCACCAGGGGAGAGTCACAGATCAGATCTTTTAGGAGGCAAGTAGGTGGAAAAATGACCAAAAAGCCAAGTTAAAGAATTCTATAAAAGGCGACCCAAGCTCAGTGTAAACTCATGAATTCTATAAGCCTAGACACTCTTATAAACATACCAAATCAAGCCTGGGTGATAGCAGCAACCAATTCAAAAGCTAGAATCCAAAATCAAGTAAGAAAGGTGCAAACCCTAATTCATAGCTTGATCTTTGATGCTTTGATAAATTTGTTGTTTAGATATTTAGAATTATGTATTAGTATGTTAGAAAGTATGTTAGGTTGATAGAACACGTTTTCATAACATCTAGATGCCTTAATTAAGTGTTTTTAGTAATCTGGGAATTTTGAAAAATTAAGCATGACAGTCGAATGCCAGAGTTTGTAGATTCATATGTGTTAATGATTAGGTCTGTTATTTGTTTCCTGATAGTAGGTCTTTAATCTGGAAAAGAAAACAGGTTCATTAGAACCATATATTGCAAGTTATAGGTGGTCAACGTTGGTTGATCGATCACGAGTTCTGTTTTCTGGGTTACCTAGAAAACTCAAGAACAGTTTGAGCCGTCTACTTTGACCAACCTTTTGATCACTTTCTGTTTGTTGCTTTTGTAACTTTTTGTAATAGATTAACACCTTGATATACATACTACATATATATGATCTTAAATTACTTAAACAACTCATAGGATTACTGGAATTAATGGTCAAAAGTCGTTGACCGAGCTTGACCAAGTTTTCTGGGTTACCCAGAAACCCAGAAAATTGATGAACACGAAGAACAACTGTTGGCTGTAATTTGACCAGCATAGATCGAGACCTTAGAATTATGCTTTTGCCCAAATCAGTGTTATATATATGTACCTTGACATATATACTACATATTACAACAAACACAACACAAATCTATTACATAGAATCAGGGTTATGAAAGCCACAAAACCGTTAACCGACCATGACCACTGTTCTGGGTTACCCAGAAACTCAAGAACAGCTCTGACAGTGACTTTGAGCCTCTATAACTTCTTGTTATATGTAGGTTAAAAAGCACGAAATTTGTATGTTGTTGTACTACTATATGAGTATTATAATACTAATACTTATCCTAACCCAGAATCATAAACCATAGCTAAATAGATCGTGGTCAAACTGGTCCCTCGACCATGACCGACTGACTACCCAGAAGTTCAAGAACGCGACACTTCCTGTCACTGTAGGGCTTTAGCGAAAAACAGAAATTATTTTTCTAGAAAATAATTTATAAAAATTAGAAATAATTAATAAATAAATACAAAAATAGTTTTAAAAATTATATGAAGTTATTATAAATAATTTATGATATTTTTACATAATTTTAATAAATATTTTATTTTATTTGGATATTATTAATAATTATTTTAATAATAAAGTAATTAGAATAATTATTTATAAATACTAAATAATTATTGAAAAATAATATTAATGATATAAAAATCATAATAAATGGATATAAATTATTTAAAAATAATAAACGAAGTTTTTGTAAAATTCTAAGTAAATATTAATTATCTAAAAATAGAAATAAATGATTTAAAATCATTTAAGGGATAAATAAATATTTAAAAATTATTATAAGCTTCTAGAAATTATTATAATGGATATACAAATTATCTAAATATATAATAAAGCTTATAAATAAAATTTAATCCATATATCAACTTATTTAATATTTGGTAAAGGCATTGAACACCGAAACTCTATCGAATCTAACCCGATCTTATGTAAATGTTGTATTTAAGTATTGTTATCAATACTAACGTGTTAGATTTATATATATTAACATCATAGGTATTTATTAAACGAATCGAGTAGCATAACTTGACTGAGCTACGCTCAGGCAAGTTCTCTAACCTTAAATCTCTTATAGAGCAAGTTTTTTTAAACCCTAACTACTTACGCAAATTTCTCAAACCCTTTTTATTTGTTGAATAAGATTTTTATCTTAATATGTTGTTGATATGATATACTACACCTACATTTGAATTGCCTCTTATTGTAAGGTTATCGCTATAGTTTCAATATAACTATGAAATGATTTGTTTATTTATATTGATTATTGAGCATAAACTATTGTGTCAAACCAAATTGTTTGGTAAGAAATCCTATACTGAAGTTGGGTATCCCATAAGGGATCAAGATTCGATCGATAATATATTGACATTAATTTTGGGTGCACTTGAGCACTGGTAGGATGAGATGCATACTCATAGGATAATGAGTATGCTGATCCCCTATCTCATATCCAAACAAAGTTTCTAAGTCTGTGTTACTGAAAAAAATAAAAATCTAGAAATACTTGAAAAAGAAATCCAGAAAATGGTAACAACTATCAGTCAAACTTTGAATTGTTATATTTTTTCAATTCATATATTGTTATATATATAAAACTTGCTGAGCATGTCATAGCTTACCCTTGTAAATTATTCCCTTTGCAGTATTAGATGGTAACCCTGGAACATCTGGAGTAGATAAAGGGAAGCTTCCCTGCTTAGATTAGGTTATATTCATGTCTAGTTGAATAATTTGTAATAAGAAACTCTTTATGAGAATCATGTAATCGAACCTTAATATTTATGATATATATATATATATATATATATATATATATATATATATATATATATATGTAACATCTTTTATTTTAGATGTAATTTAGAATTCTTCAAATCTAGTTAAGATCATTGAGAACTATTTATCTGAGCGAGGGTATTAATAGCATGGATTATTCATATTGGTATTGATACTCTGAATTTCGGATAGATAGTTACTATCGATATGATAATATAAATTCGCATGACATAGACTATACATCTGGGTGAGGGTATTAGTAATATGGATTGTTCATGTTATTACTGGTACTCTGAATTTTGGATAGATAGATTCTATTCACATATACAGTTCATATATCCAAGTGAGGGTATCCAAACACAGTAATAATTTTCTTGAGAATTGTCATCTGTTATGGGATACTGTGAATCTTGGATCTATGAGAATTATATCTGATAGTCCCTCAATTTAATATAAGCTTATAATCAGATACCATGTGTGTATAGATTTAAATGCATTATATTGATTCGTAGTAAGCACCATATCGGGTACCATAGGAGTATGGATATGGGGGCGTTACAAGTTTGGTATCAAAGCCTCAAGGCTATAGATATAAGGCAGAGAAATCTTAGTACATAGTCTTCGAGTCCGTAAAAATTTTAAAGTACATAAAATATAACATTAAAAATATTATGTTGTGTAAATTTCTATACCGGTATTAAAGGAGTTTTCTTTTATAGATGGCCAACTCCAATGCTGAAGAAATGGTGATAGTAAACAATCCACCACAAATTGAGTTATTTATAGCTAGTGATGCAGAGGATGTAGAATTTTTTCATGATCAACAACTGCTAGATGCTGAGGAAGAGGAAGATCTAATAGCAGGACAATTAATGAGAATTGATGAATATGATGAAGCAATGGCATCACTAATGAAAACAACAGAATATGAGAATAATAAAATGAAGTTTAGGGCAAATATAGCTAAGGGAATGCTACAACATGAGAGGGGAACTAGTCACCGACTAAAAGTACAACTACACCATGCACAAAGGGGCAGAAAGGAAATTCAGTCAAGACTCCTTAAAACATCTATGGGTGTTCGAGATACTTTTAATGATTTATAGCGTCGAGTAGTTCGATTCCTTTGATGATATCAATGAATTCTAGAGGGTAGTGTAGGTGTTTGAATGCTCTATATTAGTATGAATAAAGAAGCATTCAAAGTTTATAATATAACCAGTGGTATGTAAGCTAGTATTATGTGTAAACTACTAAGTTGTTTTGTACAACTCTTGTGATATATAAATAAACGATATGCTTGTGTTATTCAAATTCTTATGTAAATTTTTGTTGTTGGTTTATATAGAATCATGCCACTAACCAGAAGACCCCAAAGAGAAATAAATAATGATGATAATTCTACCCAGCAGTTAGTAGACCTTATGTTAGGAGCTGTGAATAGACCTATGAACCAAAACACATCTTTTAAAGATTTCAAATTAGTTGGACCACCTGAATTTAAAGGTACATCAGAACCTGTCAATGCAAAATTTTGGATTTCTAAAAATAGAGAAAATTTTCCTAGTAACTAATGTCAATAATAATCAAAAGATAACTTTTGCAACCTTTTCCTTGAAAGGTGAGGCTAATTACTGGGGGGAATCAACCAAGGGTCGGGTAGAAACTGAAATTGTTCTTTGGGACAGATTCAAAGAGTTGTTCTTTGAAAACTATTTTTCCCAATCCCTGAAAGATCATATGGAAGTAAAATTTCTAGAATTAAAACAAGGAGATCTGATGTGAGACCCCGAATTTTATGAAATAAAAGTATTCGATTTTTTTCTATTTTGGTAAATAGTTAAATTGATAAAAGTTTAAAGTTAAGGGTAATATGTAAAAAAAATTCAAAGTAAGCAAGTTGATATAAAATATTCTTTTTGTCGGGGAATGTCCGTACGATGGTACAATCATTAGTGGACCCCACAACGGAATTATTGTCGGATTGAAAAAATGACAAAAATATTTTTATGAGAATAACAACGGAAGTTTTACAGTTAAAACTGTGGAACTACTCGGTAGTAAAAGTACAGTAATACGCGTGGTTGCATAGTAACACACGGTATTGATTATTGATGTTTACGTGATAAGTCACTCAGTTTTATTTTATTAGTATTATTAATGTAATCAAAGAGAAAAGCTTTTTATATAAAACAGAATACTTTTATAGAGTTATTCTATAAATAGAATATATTATATTCTATTATGCATAGTAAAATCTTTTTATATAAAACAAAATACTTTTATAAAGTTATTCTATAAATAAAATATATTATATTTTATTATGCATAGTATTGCATAGTGCCTGCATAGTATTTTGCATAGTAAAATCTTTTTATATAAAATAAAATACTTTTATAAAGTTATTCGTTTTATTAGATTATAAATAGAATATATTATATTTTATTTAAAAGATTTTGCTTTAAATATGGACCGTCCGATTAAAAGTATATCAATCTGGACCGTTCATGAATTAGTTACTATGCATTCCATTCTTCTATAAATAGAAGCTCATTCCTTCATTATTTCTTACGAATTCACTGAAACTCTAGAGAGAGAAACTATAGAGAGAGTTCTTCTTCTATAATCTTGAGCGTATTTCTTTAGAGTTTAAGAAAGCTTTGAGCATAGTGCAAGTTTTCTTCGAGAATATAATCACCCTACCAGTCGGAATACTCTTCTTTCAAAGGTAAGGGATATTATTTGTTGTACCCATAAGGGGTATTATTTCTTTTGTATTCATGAAGAGAACTTCTGTTATTCTATTTTTTATTATTCTGTTGGAATAAGCTGTATACGCGGACTACCCTATACTTGGCGAAATTCTTATGTTATTCCATTCTTTATTATTATGTTGGAATAACCTGTTTATGCGAAGTACCGCATGCATGGTAAAATTCTTCTATTATTCAGTTCTTTATTATTCGGTCGGAATGTCGTGTTGGTGCATACTACGCCTGACCTGGTTCCATTAATTATTATTCTGTTGGAATAACCTGTCTGTGCGGTCTACCGCATGCATGGTGATTTTTGTTGTTATTCCATCGTTTAATATTTTGTTGGAATATCCTGTCGGTGCGAATTTCGCCTGACCTGGTTCCGTTCTTTATTATTCTGTCGGAATATACTGTCTGTGCGTTTATGCATGACCTGGTTCCATTCTTTATTATTCTGTTAGGAATAACCTATCTGTGCAGTCTATCGCACGCATGGTGAATCCTTCTATTATTCCATTCTTTATTATTCTGTTAGAATAACCTGCATATGTGGATTACCACATGCATGGTGAATGATCCTTTGTATTCATTCCTTATTAAATTGTGAACATGATCTGTCTAATTGGATTACCGCATGGCGGCGAAAATCCATTTGCATTTTCATATATTCTATTATACTCAGTTGGTTAAAATTTCGGCTTCTATACTCCATGAAATTAGTGGAATATCCTTGATATTTGCGCTTTATCTAGTATCTTTTCATGGAAATATTCTTCTGAGCATTCATTAATTTTACTCTACAAAGAAGTATCATGTTGACAATTCGGACATTATTGAGTTCAGGATAAATTAACTTATAAATCTTTAAAATTTATTCTTGAACTTAATTATTGAATTATTATGTCATTGCCATGATGAGTTATGTTGGTTATTATGTTAAAACATGAAAGTTTCTCAGAAATCACAAATGGTTAAAAATTAGATTTTGGTGAAAATGGAACATGAAATTCAATTGACCATATCTCCCATTATATTTCGAATTTTTGAGTGTGGTCAAGTTCTAGAGTTAGATCTATGAGTTTTCTAACTTATCCAAGTGTAATCACTGTAAAAGGTGTTGTAGATTTTCGTGTGGACTGATTTTAGCAAAGGAGACAAAAGCTGTAAATTACAAAAAGGCTACTGCCCAGAAGTTTAAAAGGGCATTTTCGGCCACTTAAATTGTGAGAAAAATTTCGGCCTTTTGGGACATAGAAATATATGGTATAAAGTACCTCCTGTCCAAAAATGAGCTCATTTCGACGTAAAATGACCAAGTTATGACCATTTCAATATTTAGGTTTTTCTGACAGAAAACGCTATAACCGGAGTTCTATAACTCTGATGACCATGAAATTTAAATTGGAAGCTCACGTTAACATGTGTAAGATCCTGCCAAGTTTTGGGAATTTTTGGAGTTAACCTTGAGGTAGCTAATTTCTTAAGGAATTAATTAGAAATTGATTTTTGAAAAATAGTAAATGAATTTTAAAAATTCTAAGAAAAATATATGTTCAATATTCTGCTTAATCCCAGAAAAGAATAATTTTTGGAACTGATTTGATATTTTTTATGAAAATAGTTTAGTTACGAACATATGAATTAAATATGTTATGTGAAGTTAAAAAAATTGGTAAGTAGGATTTTATGGCTTGAAAATCCTATATAAGGTATATGCAGATTTTTTATGAGTAATTTGATTATTGGTGATAAAATCTTATGAGTATGGCATTTTTGAATGATTAAATGCATTATTTGAAAAAGTATAAACAATTAAATTAAATTGTTTATAAGTTTAAGGAGTGATTAAAATATTGTTATAATATTAACAATATTAGATTATGATTTTATTAAGTGATTGATAATGTTTGGATAAATTTAAAGTCTTTAATATTTATCCTTGATTTAGTTTGACTAATGCTTATAATATTGTCATCATCCTCATGTTTATAATATGTTGAAAGTCATTTGTGGCCTGTAGTGCATAGATGGACTTGGTACGATTATGACCAGGGATTATTCGGTATAATCATGACCGTAATGTTACAAATGATGTGGAAAAAGTCCTCATTGGCCCGTAGTGCATTGATGGATAGTTTTTGGTATGATTATGGCTATACATTCTCTTCGGCCAAGGGTGCAAAGATGAATTATTTTATGGCATGATCAGGACCGTTGATGAAAACACGATTATCTTTGGCCCGTAGTGCATGGATAATTCGTGGTCGTGATACTAAAGAATATCCTTGGCTTGTAGTGCAGGGATGATTCGATGATGTGGATTAATTATTGAGTTGAGTCTCAGCAATGAAATATTAATTCATGGATGTGATAATAATGAATATCTTTGGCCATAGTGCAAAGATGATTTAATGATTACGAGCAGGAATTGTGATTTGGTATAACCATAATTTTTGATGTTTCAGGTGAAGACAGATGATGAAAATTAACTTCGTCCTGGGTACGAAGAGGAATTTAGAATCACAATTGTGATTATGAGTTATTCACATGATCGTGGAAGAGAATTGTTGATTGATGTTACAGGGATAAAACATTATTGGTGGACTTTTAACATAGAGAAGATAATAGACCTTATGGTCTATTTGACTCTTCTAATGGATTGCTCATTCCGCTGCAACTATGGTTGAAAAGTTTTATTATCTACCATATGTTATAAATCTCTAATTTATTATTGATGAAAGCTATTGATAATTTAATTATCTTTAGTCATGATATTCTTTACTGGGCTAGTTGTGCTCACCCTTTTGCTTCATAATTCTTTTCAGGTAATAAAAGTGTAGCTGGGTCGAGCGGGGTATTGAGAGGATTAGAACGGTGGTCTATAGCTGTTGAGGTTCTCCCTAAATAGTATGGAAATAATTTTTATTGAGAACTTCAGATAAGTGTGTCGTATTGTATACGTCATTTGATATTTAATTTTGGTGAACTGAATAGGGTGAGGTGAACCCAACTTTGGAAGGGTGTTTTGCCACTATCATACAAGATGTCTAATGACATACAACCTCGTGTTATCATAAGACAAGGTTGTGCGCATCCACTTGCTGAGTATATCTATGGGCACTACCTATATGATCTTGGAGTTTATTTGAAATATAATATTCACTTGGAGACAGTGGAGATAGTTATATGTCAAGAGAAGACTCACCATTGGAAAAAAGATGATAGTAATCTTCTCATTTTTCTTTGGGGTCTATTGGGTCAACCAAGAATAATTCTGTGGACATATGATATCTATTATAACCTAGACGCATGGTCTCCCATGTACGAAGGTTTCCTTGAGCACTTCCCAAAGATTTTAATTTCTAAAACAGTTTTTGACTATACTTTTATGTAAAGTACCATTGTAAGGTTGTGGTCGAGGCACCATGAGAGTTACATACATTTGTGTTAAAACTCACAGTTAACTGTGGTCGTATTCTATACGACAGTTCAACAGTTGTATAAATGAAGTTGTATTTGAATTTTGTACCATGTATCTGGCACTCAGAATGGGTGATGTATACCTAATTTTGGGGTGTCACATCTGACTGTAACTTAGTATACAACCAAGTTCAACGAACTGTCCAGGTTTTCTCTTTATTAGGTAACCACTGAACTTAGAAAGACTAGTAGGTATCAGGAAGGTTTAAAACCTCATATACGAAGTAAGTTGCCGGTACTCCAAATAAAGACTTTCTCAGAAATACTAGTGAAAGCTACTATAGCCAAAAGTGAAAATAAAAGTCTTGCTAAATTTCACCAGGAAAAGAAGAGTCAAAATGAGAAAGGGAAACTTAGGACCGAACCCATCTCAGGTGGGTTTAATAACAAACGGAAATGGGATACTACTTTTTCCAATGACCTGGGAAAAAAGATGGGTTATACTAATAATAACTTTAGTAATAATAACATTAAACCTTGTTCTACTTGTGGAAAGAAACATAAAGGAATATGTTTTCATAGAAAATGTTATAATTGTGGACAATCGGGACATCTTTCTCCACAATGTCCTCTTCCAAATAAAAATAAATGTTTTAACTGTGGTTCGCGGACCATTTCTCAAAGAATTGTCCCAAACCCAAGAACCAATGAGGAAAGGGGAATAGAGTACCAGAGAACAATCCGTCAACAGTAGCTGCAGTAGGAGTTCAAAATCGACCTACCGCGAGAACATTTAATATGTAGGTGAGGGATGTTGTTGCTTCACAAGACGTGGTGACAGGTATCATCCCTATCAACACTTTAAATGCATATGTGTTATTCGATTCTGGTGCTACTTATTCTTTTGTGTCTAAAAGTTTTTCTAAAAACTTGAATATACCTTTTGAAAATTTAGACAAACCATTTTGTGTAGAAATTGTGAATAATGAAAGGATTCCGGTTAAAACCATACACATGAACTGTAGTGTGGTGATAAAAGGACACAATTTTGTGGTAGATCTTATACCAATTCAGTTGGGAGAATTCCATGTAATTTTAGGAATGGATTAGTTAGTTAAGCATAACGCGATGATTGATTCACATCAAAAACGTATAAACCTTCTGACTGCATCGAAGTCAAAGGTAGTGTTCAATGGTAGTTGTTCACCTAAGCAATCTCAATGTTTGACTATAGTTCAGGTAGAAAGATTACTTAGAAAGGGTTGTTTAGGGTATTTGGCCTATATAGTTGATACTCGACAGGAAGGAGTAAAACTAGATCAAATACCAATAGTTAAGGATTTTCCCAATGTATTTTCGGATAACTTATCAGGTTTACCTCCAGATAGGGAAATTAAGTCCATCATTAATCTTGCACAGGGAATGGCACCAGTTTCTAAGGCACCGTACAGAATGGCACCTATAGAACTGAAAGAGTTACTCATACAATTAAAGGAACTCTTATATAAAAAGTACATAAAACCTAGTATTTCACCATGGGGAGCACCAGTATTGTTTGTAAAGAAGAAGGATGGAACTACAAAGTTATGTATAGATTATAGAGAAATAAATAAATTAACCATTAAGAATAAATATCCTTTACCAAGGATTGATGATTTGTTTGACCAATTAAGGGGGGTCGAACACTTTTCAAAGATTGACCTTAGGACAGGTTATCATTAATTAAAGGTAAGAAAGGAGGATGTGCCGAAAACAGCTTTTAGGACACGCTATGGACATTATGAGTTTCTTGTAATGTCTTTTGGATTGACAAATGCACTGGCAGCATTTATGGATTTAATGAATCGAGTGTTTAAATCATGCTTGGACAAATTTGTTGTAGTGTTTATTGATGATATTCTAGTATACTCGAAAACACAAAAAGAGCATATTGAACACTTGAGGGTTGTTTTGGAGATATTACGAAAGGAATAACTTTATGCAAAGTTTTCCAAGTGTGAATTCTGGTTAAAGAGAGTTCAATTTTTAGGTCATGTAATTGACAAAGATTTGAATATCAGTAGATCCAACTAAGATCGAAACGGTTGTGAATTGGGAAAAACCAATAACTCCAACAGAAGTAAGATGTTTTCTCGGTTTAGCGGGTTATTATCGGCGATTTATAAAGGATTTTTCAAAAATAGCAACCCCACTAACCAATTTAACTCGAAAGATGGTGAAATACGTCTGGACAAATAAATCTGAAGAGAGCTTGCAAGAGTTGAAGAAGCGACAAAGTATGGCTCCAATATTGTCTTTACCAGATGATACAGGAGGCCTTATAGTATTTAGTGATGCATCACACAGAGGTTTAGGGTGTGTGTTCATGCAACATGGGAAATTGATTGATTATGCATCACGAAACTAAAAGATTATGAGAAGAGGTATCCTACTCATGACCTAGAGTTAGCTGTGGTAGTTTTTGCTCTAAAAATTTGGAGACATTACTTGTACGGTGAGAAGTGCGAGATATATACTGATCATAAAAGTCTGAAATATATTTTTACACAAAAGGAACAAAATTTAAGGCAGAGAAGATGGCTAGAACTGATAAAGGATTTTGAATGTGAAATCTTATATCATCCCAGTAAAGCCAATGTCGTAGCTCACGTATTGAGTAGAAAGAATTAGGAAAAGTTGAACGTAATAACTACCAATGATAGGTTAATAAAAGATTTTGAAAAAATAGAAATTGAGGTGGAATGTCCAACTACCTCTACCCAAAAATTATTCATTATAGAGGGAGTTCCATCTCTACTTGATAGAATCAAAAACATGCAGGAAAAGGATGAAGAATGTCAGAAGTATAAGTCTAATCTAACTCATATTAAGTATAAAAAATTCAGAATAGATAAGGATGGAATAATAAGATATGAAGATAGAATCTGGGTTCCGTTAAATCAAGCCTTAAAAGACGAAATCTTAAACGAAGCTCATAATTCTAAATTTGCCATACATCCTGGCAGTACTAAAATGTACAAAGATTTAAGTCAACACTTTTGGTGGTCGAATATGAAAAGAGAAATAGATGAATGGATAAGTAAATGTCTCACGTGTCAAAGGGTTAAGGTTGAGCATCAAAACCCGAGTGGTTTACTTCAACCCTTATCGATTCCTGAGTGGAAGTAGGAACATATAACCATAGACTTTGTTGTAGGCCTTCCAGCTACACAAAAGGGCCATAATGCCATTTGGGTAATAGTTGACCATTTAACCAAATCAGCTCACTTTTTACCTATTAAAGTTACTCATAACTTAGATCACCTTGCCAATTTATACATTAATGAAATTATCTCTAGGCACGGAGTGCCTGTTTCTATAGTATCAGATCGAGATCCACATTTTACTTCAAATTTTTGGAAAAGCCTTCAGAAACACTTAGGAACACAATTAAGATTATGTACAGCTTATCACCCTCAGACTGATGGACAAAGTGAGAGAACCATACAAACATTAGAGGATATGTTGAGAACATGTATCATAGACTTCAAAGGAAGTTGGGAAGATCAGTTACCTTTGGTAGAATTTGCTTATAACAATAGTTATCATGCTAGCATAGGTATGCCACCCTTTGAAGCCTTATATGGGAGAAAATGTAGAACACCTTTGTGTTGGGATGAGGTCGGGGAAAGACAAATGCTAGGACCTAAAATAATTCAACAAACTACTGAAACCATCTCAAGATCGACAAAGGAAATATGCTGATCCACATCTTCAACAACGAAACTTTAACGTAAGAAGCCACGTATTCTTGAAACTCTCTCCTTGGAAGGGCAAGATAAGTTTTGGTAAGAAAGGAAAACTAAGTCCGAGATTCATTGGACCTTTTAAAATTTTGAGGAGGGTAGGTGAAGTTACTTATGAAATAGCACTACCTCCTGAGTTGAACCATATTCATAATGTGTTTCATATGTCCGTATTATGACCATACAAACCTGATTATAATCAAGTTATAAATTATGAGCCAATCCAAATCGAAGAAGATCTTTCTTATGTAGAAGAACATGTGCAGATCGTCGACCGTAAAGAGCAAATCTTGAGAAATAAAGTGATAGCATCGGTCAAAGTGATCTGGAGAAATTAGAACGTTGAAGAGGCTACATAGGAGCTCGAAGATAAAATGCGAGAGAACTATCCCCAATTGTTTACTTAACCTGTAATGTAATTTCGAGGATGAAATTCTTATTAGTGGGGGTAAATGTAAAAACCTAAAACCCTAATAAGACTCGGATATGTAAAAATTTAGTTGTATTAATAAAATCTCTCCATTCTGAAAGTGTTATGTGTTAATATATACTCTGTTTAACAAATTTGGTCAAATAAAATTTTGTCCGAAAATTGACGTGCTTGACACCTCGTGCTTAAAAATTTTCTTCTGAAAATGGACTTTTCGGTATATTTGTTTGGACAAGCTGCTTTGTCGTGCTTACACTGACAAAACACTTTGTCGCGCTTGTTAGGATTAGTGGGAAAGCTAGGTTAGTAACCCTAGATTAACAAACCCTAACCCTAATTAATAAAACCTAACCCTAATTTGTAAACCTAACCCTAATTAGCTAAATTAACTCTATATAGGTTATCCTAACACCTAATCATGATTACTAAACTTCAATTAGGTACTAATAATAATCATTAAAAATAAAACCCTAATCAAGATTAATGAAGATTAGGGCATAATTAAGCTACTAATTTGGTCAACAAGCTTACAAGTAGGTTATGAATCAGCCACACAAGTCCCAAAACATCACATGACATGCTTCCAAACTCCCAAGCACCAGGAGAGTTATAGATCATATCTTTTAGGAGGCAAGTTGGTGGAAAATGACCAAAAACCCAAGTTGAAGAATTTTATAAAAGGTGACCCAAGCTCAGTGTAAACTCACGAATTTTATAGGCCTAGACACTCTTATAAATATACCAAATCAAGCCAGGGTGATGGCAGCAACCAATTCAGAAGCTAGAATCGAAAATCAAGTAAGAAAGGTGCAAACACTAATTCATAGCTAGATCTTTGATGCTTTGATAAAAAATTTTGTTTAGATGTTTAGAATTATGTATTAGTATGTTAGAAAGTGTTATAGGTTGATATAACACGTTTTCATAACATCTAGATGCCTTAATTAAGTGTTTTTAGTAATCTGGGAATTTTGAAAAATCAAGCCTGATAGTCAAATGCCAGAGCTTGTAGATTTATATGTGTTTATAATTAGGTATGTTATTTGTATGTTATTTGTAGCCTGATAGTAGGTCTTTAATCTGGAAAAGAAAACAGGTTCATTAGAACAATATATTGCAAGTTATAGGTGGTCAAAGTTGGTTGACCGATCACGAGTTCTGTTTTCTGGGTTACCCAGAAAACGCAAGAACAGTTTGAGCCGGCTACTTTGACCAGCCTTTTGATCGCTTTCTGTTTGGTGTTTTTGTAATTTTTTGTAATAGATTAACACCTTGATAAATATACTACATATCTATGATCTTAAATTACTTAAACAACTCATAGGATTACTGGAATTAATGGTCAAAAGTCGTTGACAGAGCTTGACCAAGTTTTCTGGGTTACCTAGAAACCCAAAAAATTGATGAACACGAAGAACAGTTGTTGGCTGTAATTTGACCAGCATAGATCGAGACCTTAGAATTATGTTTTGTCCAAATCAGTGTTATATATATGTACCTTGACATACATACTACATATTACAACAAACACAACACAAATCTATTACATAGAATCAGAGTTATGAAAGCCACAAAACCGTTGACCGACTATGACCACTGTTCTGGGTTACCCAGAAACTTAGGAACAGCTCTGACAGTGACTTTGAGCCTCTATAACTTCTTGTTATATGTAGGTTGAAGCACGAAATTTGTTTGTTGTTTTACAACTATATGAGTACTATAACACTAATACTTGTCCTAACCCAGAATCATAAACCATAGCTAGATTGATAGTGGTCAAACTGGTCCCTCGACCATGACCGACTGATTGCCCAAAAGCTCAAAAACACCTATAGCGACACTTCCTGTCATTGTAGGGCTTTAGCGACAAACAAAAATTATTTTTCTAGAAAATAATTTATAAAAATTAGAAATAATTAATAAATAAATACAAAAATAGTTTTAAAAATTATATTAAGTTAATATAAATAATTTCTGATATTTTTACATAAAATTAATAAATATTTTATTTTATTTGGATATTATTAATAATTAATTTAATAATAAAGTAATTAGAATAATTATGTATAAATACTAAATATATATTGAAAAATGATATTAATGATATAAAAATCATAATAAATGGATATAAATTATTTAAAAATAATAAACAATTTTTTGCAAAATTCCAAGTAAATATTAATTATCTAAAAATAGAAATAAATGATTTAAAAATTATTTAAGGAATAAATAAATATTTAAAAATTATTATAAGCTTCTAAAAATTATTATAATGGATATATACATTATCTAAATATATAATAAAGCTTATAAATAAAATTTAGTCCATATATCAAATTATTTAATATTCGGTAAAGGCATTGAACACCGAAACTCTATCGAATCTAGCCCGATCTTATGTAAATGTTGTATTTAAGTATTGTTATCAATACTAATGTGTTAGTTTTATATACATATATGAACATCATAGTTGTTTATTAAACGAATCGAGTAGCATAACTTGACTGATCTACGCTCAGGAAAGTTCTCTAACTTAAATCTCTTATCGAGCAAGTTTTCTTAAACCCTAACTACTTACGCAAATTTCTCAAAACCTGTTTATTCGTTGAGCAAGATTTTTATCTTGATATGTTGTTGATATGATATACTACACCTACATTTGAATTGCCTCTTATTGTAAGGTTATCGCTGTAGTTTTAGCATAACTAAGAAGTGAATTGCTTATACATATTGATTATTGAGCATAAACTATTGTGTCAACCCAAATTATTTGGTAAGACATCCTATACTGAAGTTGGGTAACCTGTAAGGGAACAAGATTCAGTCGATAATATATTGACATTAATTTGGGTGCACTTGAGCACTGGTAAGATGAGATGCATACTCCTAGGATAATGAGTAGGCTGATCCCCTATCTTATATCTAAACAAAGTTTCTAAGTCTGTGTGACTGACAAAAATAATAATCCAGAAATGGTTGTAAAAGAAACCCTGAAAATGGTAACAACTATCAGTCAAACTTTGAATTGTTATGTTTCTTCAATTTATATATTGTTATATATATAAAACCTGTTGAGCATGTCATAGCTCACCCTTGCAAATTATTCCCTTTGCAGTATTAGATGGTAACCCTGGAACATCTGGAGTAGATAAAAGGAATCGTCCCTACTTAGATTAGGTTGTATTCATGTCTAGTTGAATACTTTGTAATAAGAAACTCGTTATGAGAATCATATAATTGAACCTTAATATTTATGATATATATATATATATATATATATATATATATATATATATATATATAACATCTTTTATTTCTACAATCGTGTTTTCTTACATATATAGATGTAATTTAGAATTCTTCAAATCTAGTTGAGATCCTTGGAAACTATTTATCAGAGTGAGAGTATTAATAGCATGGACTATTCATGTTGTTATTGATACTTTGAATTTCGGATAGATAGTTACTATCGATACGATAGTATAAATTTGCATGGCATAGACTATACATCTGGGTGAGGGTATTAGTAATATGGACTGTTCATGTTATTACTGGTACTCTAAATTTTGGATAGATAGATTATATTCATAAATGCAGTTCATATATCCAAGTGAGGGTATCCAAACACAGTAATAGTTCTCTTGAGAATTGTCATCTATTATGGGATACTGTAAATCTTGGATCTATGAGAATTAATTTGATAGTCCCTCAATTTAATATAAGCTTATAATCAGATACCATGGGTGTATAGATTTAAATGCATTATATTGATTCGTAGTAAGCACCATATCGGATGTTCTTATCTTCTTCAAAGTCAAACACCACAAAATCAGTTGGAAATATTTGTGAGTCAACCTTCACCAACACGTCTTCAACTATTCCTAGTGGATATGTTAATAATCTATCTGCGAGTTGTAGACTGATGTTGGTTGGTTTTACTTCTTGTAACCCCAGCTTTCGGTAAACGGATAGTGGCATAAGATTTATACTTGCTCCTAGATCGCATAGAGCTCTCCCCACATCTTGATTGCCAATTGCGCACGGAATTGTGAAGCTTCCCGAATCTTTCAATTTAGGAGGAAGCTTTTTCTGTAGTATTGCACTGCATTCTTCAGTTGACGCCACTGAAGTCTTTGAGCCTGTGTTTCTTTGAAAGTATTTCTTTCATGAATTTGACGTAACGTGGCATCAGTTCAAGTTCTTCGATAAATGAAATATTAATGTACAATTGTTTAAAGATATCCATAAATCTTGAAAATTGGTCCTTTATCTTTTAACTTTCTAGCCTTTGAGGAAAAGGTACATGTGGTGTAGCTTTATTCTGTTTTTCTTCCTTTGGCTTTTCCACCCGGTTCTCCTTAGATTTTCTGGCTAATTCATTTCCTTCATTCTCACCATCATCATATGTACTTGCTTTCTTATCCACGTTAGAACCCAATTTTTTACCACTCCTAAGTGTAAAAGCATTACACTGCTCGTGATTTCCTCTTGGATTCTTCTTTGTATCGCTCGGCAAAGTCCCTTGAGGCCTGTTGTTTAAAGCACATGCAAGCTGTCCCATCTGATTCTCTAAATTCTTTATCGTTGTCGCTTGCATTTTTATGGGTGCCTCAATTCCTGCTATAAACTTCAACAGTATTTCTTCCAAATCTAACTTTTTCTCATACTGTGGAGCTACCTATTGATTCTTATTTTGGAACCCCAGGGGATAAGAAGGTTGTGGAGCCTACTGATTTTGATTGTTGCTCCATGAAAAGTTAGGATGGTTCCTATTCCCCGAGTTGTAGGCATTTTGATACGTGTTCTGCGGAATCCTATTGTAGCTGCCCACAAATTGAACCGACGCTGGGTTGATGGCACACTGCTCCGTAGAATGTTCTCCTGCACATAATTCGCAAACATATGCCGCCTGTTATGGTTGTTCACCCGTCAGGGTATCCATTTTCTTTAATAAAGCAGCAATCTATGCTGCCAACGCGGTTACCCCGTCTACCTCTAAAACCCCAGCTACCCTAGGTTGTGTCATCCTCGATGTAGGCCACTGGTAGTTATTAGCCGCCATAGTTTTAACTGTAACGACCGAGGAAATCAAATTTATTGTAAGATGATTTTATTTAATTAAATAATGAATAAAATTATATTATATGTTATTATTGCGTGTTAGTAAGATGAAGGTTGTTCTATAACCTAGATGTATTGGAATGTCATAGTATTCTTATTACGTGAAGGAATTAAAGTGTTTCAATTTTCAAGACGAAAATAAAAGCTTTCCGAGAAATTTTCTAAAAAACACTATTCACGAATTTCTTCTCGGGAATTATTTTTGAACTTCCGAGAAATACGTAATGATAGAATAATAAGGGAGGATGGATTATGTAATAATAATTTAAGTATGAAAAATGCAACTTTTCGCCTGCGTACTAAGTTTGAGTATGTTAAGGAACGTAAAGATTTGATAAATGATGATCGTATAATAGCGAGTATTATACGAGGTAATGAATACAAGTATGATACGATGTATTATATGAGTATATATGAAAGTTGGTATAACATGTATGATGAAAGATTATATAAACTACTATACGTAAGGGTTACGAGGATTTTATGTTAAACGCTTAAATCCTATTGTATTGGATTTGTAAGATTTGTGTAGGAATGTTGCAAGCCAAATTGGAAAGATGTTAAGACCCAATGAAATGTAATGCAAGCCCAATGTTAGGCCCAAAGTATTTAAACCTAAAGCCCAAACTAAGAACTAGATCCGTGGATCGAACCAATGGGTAAACGGTTAAGAAAAACCCATGGGGCAACCCATGGGGGCCCCATGAGTGAGTCATGGCTGGTCTTGGTGAGCAAGCAAAGGATAAGATGAGTAGTTAGTAAGAAATGAATAATAAGGAGGTGGGACTAAGGAGGTGGAATGGCCTAAAAGATGAAACTACCCTCACCTAGGAAATCCTATAAATAGAAGCTTTGCTAGATCATTTGTCTTGTTCATTTTCACCAAACATCCTAGAGCTTATATTTGAGAGAGAAAAGAGTAAGAGTTAGTCTTTGATTAATCCAAGTAGAAAAGAAAGAAGAAGAATCAAGTTGAGTCTTCAAGGGCAAGAATTTTATATTATTAATCTTCCATCTCTTCAATTATAGTTTGATAGAGAAGTGTGGATTTGTGAAGCATCTATAAGAAGAAGTGATAAGATGGCTAATCATGGACATAAACCTTAATAAGTCATGTTCAAGTAATTTATACTTTTATAAGTATTGAACTAAGGAAGAACTTGTAAGGATTTGTCATGTATATGATTTGAATGAAATATGTTTGGTTAGGATGTTAGAATAATGAAATGAATCCATTTTGAACGATGTAAAAATCTCAAGTAACGAAGTTATGGCAAAATTTACTAGATTAGACGATAATCGTCGAAATCGTTAAATTCTCTGAATGAAAGTAAAAATTTAGTTTTGAGCTCGAAAACGTTGGTTTTCAATGGAGATTAGTCTCAATTTGTATTCTAGAGTTGCGGACTCAAAAATGACCAAATTCCGACTTAGAAGGGAGAAACGAGCTTTGAACGTTTACGAACGTTTATCGTATTTGTAATAACGAACTAAGTGGTGAATTCCAAGTTAAAAGATTCAAAAATGAAATTTTTTCTAATGGAATCATAGTGTATGTGATTTGTGAGCTAATGGCTTTTGAACGAGCCAATTCAGATTTATAACGAAGAAGTTATGAGCCCATGAATCTCACATTAGAAATTTTCTGTCAAAATTTTATGTGGCTCAGGGTCGGCGCCGTAGCGCCACCCAAAGCCTTATCCCTGGCACTGCAGCACCATATATGTCCATTAGCCACTGTAAAGTGGCACCGCAGCGCGGCAGTTCGCAAGAAGGCTGACGCCGCAGCGCCGAGTCCAGAACTTAGATGATGTAGAATGGCGCCGCAACGCGACCCATAGCAAGGGGTTTGGCGCCGTAGCACTGATATCGAGTAACATGTACTGGAAACCCACGCTGTAGCGCGCGTTGTGTATAGGAAGCTAGAGCCGCAGTGCCAGCACTAGAGAAAAGGTAGATAAGTTTAGTAAAGCATGTAAAGAAAAGAGAAGTAAAGTATATCATGAATTAAACTTGGAATAACATCCTTAAGGATGATTATGACCTTAATAGTATTACTAAATGTTGACGAATGATTACGTAAACGTAATAACAATGTAATACGATAAACCGTAACCAATGTTAAGCAATCTAAAACATGATTAGATTAAGAAGAAGGGTAAGATACAGTAGTAAACATACTTGGTTATATATGACCTAATGTGGTATGTTATGTGATCATGTATTGTAAAAATCCTTAAAGACACAAAGGGAATTTGTATTAACGGTAGAAAACGCTAAAGGCAATTATTCTGACCCTTTTCTAAATTCTTTGGACAAGCTTTGTAATTCATGTGCCTTACGTATGAATTGATGTATGATGAAGTCGAAGCTAATTCATTTGGCTAGACTTAAGATGTTTTATGGATTTCTTATAATCTATCGAACCATTGTCAAAGTTGTTAAGTTTTGCCAAACTATTTTGGTATGGTTTTCAAAGGAAGACTGAGTATGCATAAACAAAGGTTTTGTCGTCAAACGACAGGCACGTGAGGTTGCCAAACTTAAACGTACTTACGTTTAAAGAAAGTAGTGTTGTACAACATAGAGTACTATAGGCTGATCACCTAAACGTGTTCATAAGATATGCCGGACTTACGGACTTGGTGTCAGGTTGTCCTTTCAAAGAAAGAATGAAATGCTCAAGGTCTTGGACCGAAATTGATATTTTACTAAATGTTGTTCATTGTGAAACATTTTAAGAAAAGAGAAGTGTTATTTTGAATTATCAATAGTACTTCATGACTATTGTTTCAGTTATTGAAGATATACGATTCTTATTATTCAAGCCTATTGTTTAAATGAAATTATCATACTTACTGAGCTAGTTACGCTCATTCTTGCTTGAACCATATGAATGCAGCTAAGACCGAACGGACCAAAGCATCTAGTAGAGATAAAGGGAAGGCTAAGGTGAACCAGTAGATTGCCTTTGTTATAGTATAGGATGAATGTTGTTATTATTTGATATTATGACAAGCAAACATGTAATGGTTATAAAGAACCTCTAAATGGTAATATTGTTTTGGAATTTATATAGAAGGCATTTTCAATCTTTTGAGGTATTTCAATTGAATAATTGTGTGAACTGTAGCACCGTATATCACCATATGTTGGGTTGGAAGATACCCAGATTTGGGGGCATCACAGGTTGGTATCAAAGTATTAGGTTATAAAACTTAAGGGGAGGGGAAAGAACCTTAAGTCATAACCTTAAGAAAAGTTAAAGAAGTAAAAGATGAAGTTAACTCTAAAAATACATTAAATGTGATATGTGTTTTTATTATTCTATTGACGTGTACTAATCAAACTAAATTATTTTGTTGTAGATGTTAGGAGAAAATGAAATGTATAGGGATATATATGTAGTAAGTGAGGAATCGGTGAACCAAATAGAGATCTTATCGACCCCTATAGTAGAAGAGCCTGAAGTGGTTGTGATCAAGTCTGGAGACTCGGAAGACTTAGATCTCATGTCCATATTTGATGGCATGTCAGAGGAGGAGGTGGAGGTGGTGTTTTTTAACACCATAGCACATGCAGAAGAGATGACTCCGGGGGAGTCACTGAAGGCACTGTTCATGGCCTTATTGGATAAAAATATCCAGCTGGGGAAGGAGGTCAGGAGACTAAAAGAGGAGGTCCAGGAAATCTTGGAGGATAAAAAGAGTATGGAGTCAATGTGGGAGGAGGAACATGATGAACGTGTTTTGGTGAAGGACAAGGTCCACGAGCTGAAACTGGAGACCTTTGAGCTCAGACAGGAGCTAAAGGTTAAGAAGCAATAGATAGGGAGGATGTCCTATATCCATAGGAGTTCTAACGCTGATTTTCAACAGCAGGTAGCTGGGTATCTGATAGAGGCAGGACAGACTCGGCATACTATCAACCGAGATATTATTGCCAGTCTGGCCAATGCAGATTTTGAGAATGCCATAAGGCAAATGTAACCTAGTAGTAGCTAGAGTAGAGTTAGATATGTACATATGTTGTATCTAGTAGTGACATAAAACCCTCTTTTGTATATTAAAGGGTAGTCTTTTGTAAATCCCAATTTTTGGAAAGCAATAGCGGGATAGAAATGTAATCAGCTAAGGCTGTGTAAGAATAAATGATGTAGTATTATATTACAAGCATGTAAATCAATATAAGCCTTTTTATGGAACATATTGTGCAATGAGTTGAAGTTATTATTTAATAATGAATAATAACTAACCAAAAAGAAGGAAGTAATAATGACGTGTTGATTATCTTAACAGCAAAATGCCGCCAAGAAGGATACAAAGAAATCAAGATGCTAATGTAAATCAACCGTAGGGAGGTTCGGTTAACCCGATGCAAGAGTTCGTTAACTTGTTAACGGCCGCTTTTAATAGGAACGGGGCTAATATACCCGTAAATCCTGCAGTAGTACGAGCTACTACTTTTAAGGATTTTAAGAGTGTCAGTCCGCCGGAGTTCAAAGGAACTACGGACCCCATAGAAGTCCAAACATGGGTGAAGGAAATAGAAAAGGAATTCGTTATTGAAAATGTTGATGAAGGGCAAAAGGTTGCTTTTTCCACCTATATGATGAAGGGAGAGGCCAATTTCTGGTGGGAGGCGAACCAGTCTAGGGCCGGTATAGAAAATCTTATGTGGACGCGGTTCAAAGAGATTTTCTTTGAGAACTACTTTCCCACAAGTATGCAAGGCAGGATGGAGATGCGGTTTCTAGAGTTGAAACAAGGGGAGATGACGGTTCCCCAATATGCTGCCAAATACAATGAATTAGCGAGGTTTTCTCCACATCAAGTGGACACTGAGGTGAAGAAGGCTAGGAGGTTTGAGTATGGCTTAAAACCCTGGCTCTATAGCCGAATATCTGTGTTCCAAAGTAATTCTTTTGGGACCATACTGGAGAAGGCAATAATTGCCGAAGGTGGTAATGAGGCTCTAAGCTAATACCACAAGGAGAAGAAGAACAAGGGAAAGGTAGATGGGGGAGTGAAGGCTGAAGGAGCCAGTGGTAGTGGCGACGGTCAGAAGAGGAAGGGATTTAACTATAGGAATACTGGAGTGAAGCAAGGAGATCCTAAGAGAAGGATGGAGACATGCAAGAACTGTGGGAAGACTGACTTAGGAGTCTGTCTCAAGGGAAAGGCCGTATGTTATAACTGAGGACAAGAGGGGAACATTTTGCCTAACTGTCCAAGTCTGAAGAAAAACTATGGATGCTTCGTGTGTGGATCAACTGATCACATAGCGAAGAACTGCCCGAAGAAGGGGACGGAAGGGAATAAGGGCGCTAATAGCGGTAAGTTAGCTATTGGTGGTCCAGCGTAGACGGGTAGGCCAATGGCCCGCACCTTTAACATGACGGTCCAAGATGTAGTTGCATCCGGGGATGAAGTTGTAGGTATTATCCCGATCAACGACATAAATACTTGCGTGTTATTTGACTCGAGTGCTACTTATTCTTTCATAGCATGTGATTTTGCTAGACGCTTAGGATTACTTCCCGAAAGATTGCATGTACCTTTGAATATCAAGGTAGCCAATGATGAAATAATTTATGTTGAAGATATTCATAGGAGTTGTTGTATAGATATACGAGGTTGTAAATTATCGTTAGATTTGATACCGATAAAGTTAGGAGAATTCGATGTAATTCTCAGGATGGATTGGTTGTTTAACTATGGTACAATAATAGATTGCCAAAAAAAATGTGTAAACATTAAAACATTGAGTCAGCCTCATATAGTGTTTTATGGTAATAAATCATCGGGATGTTCATGTTGTCTTACCATGACACAAACAAGGAAATTGTTGAGGAAGGGATATGTAGGCTATTTGTGCCATGTTGTTGATACCCAGAGAGTGGGGGAACGATGGAACAAATACCTATAGTGAAAGAATTTATGGATGTATTTCCAAGTGAATTGTCGGGTCTTCCACCGGATAGGGAGATCAAATTCGTGATAGACATCGTGCCAGGAACGGCACCAGTTTCCAGGGTACCATACTGTATGGCGCTAGTGGAGACGAAGGAGTTGATGGTACAATTACAAGAACTGTTGGATAGAAAGTACATTCAACAGAGTGTTTCGCCATGGGGAGCACCAGTACTATTTGTGAAAAAGAAGGACAGATAGTTAAGACTTTATATCGACTACCGAGAGTTGAACAAGTTAATGATAAAGAATAAATACTCATTGCCCAGGATCAATGATCTTTTCGATCTGTTAAAAAGGGCAAAGTATTTTTCTAAGATATATTTGTGAACGGGGTATCATCAGTTGAAGGTTAGAAGTTAGGATGTACTTAAGACGACATTCAGGACTCATTGCGACCATTACGAGTTTTTGGTGATGTCATTTGGATTAACTAATGCACCAGCTGCATTTATGGATATGATGAATAGAGTGTTCAAACAGTATTTAGACAAGTTCATCGTTGTGTTTATCGATGATATTCTAGTCTATTCTAAGATGCCAGAAGATCATACTGAACACTTAAGGATAGTGTTGGAAACACTAAGGAAGGAGAAGTTATATGCAAAATTCACGAAGTGTGAATTTTGGTTAGAAAGAGTAAAGTTTTTAGGTCATGTTATTAACCGAGAGGGAATTTCAGTGGATCCAGCTAAGGTGGAAGTAGTGATGAGTTGGGAACAGCCAAAAACGCCGACCGAAGTATGAAGTTTCCTAGGGTTAGCGGTTTACTATCAGAGATTTATCCAAGATTTTTCAAAGATAGCTACTCCGTTGACTAACCTGATAAGAAAGACGGTGAAGTACGCGTGGACGAAGAAATGTGAAGACAGTTTTCAAGAACTGAAGAAAAGGCTGAGTGAAGCACCTGTATTGTCTCTACCCAACGATACATGAAATTTTGTAGTTTATAGTGATGCTTCGCATAAAGGACTTAGTTGCGTGCTCATGCAGTATGGCAAGGTCATTGCGTATGCATCATGATAGTTGAAGGATTATGAGAAAGTTTATCTTACTCATGATCTGGAACTAGCCGCGATAGTGTTTATCTTGAAGATTTGGAGGCATTACTTATACGGGGAGAAATGTGAGATATACATGGACCATAAGAGTCTAAAATATATCTTCACACAGAAGGAGTTAACTATGAGATAAAGGAGATGGCTGGAGTTGATAAAGAACTACAACTGTGTAATCCTGTATCACCCCAGAAAAGCCAATGTAGTGGTCGATGCCTTGAGTAGGAAGGGTTGGGAGAAGTTGTCTATGTTAACGGCTCAAACTGAGTTAATAAAAGATATGACAAGGATGGAATTATAAGTGAAGTTACCGAGTGAATCGGGATAGAGACTATTTATAATGGAGATTCAATCTACCATTGTAGAGAGAGTCAAGGAGGTACAACTCATAAATGAGGAGTGTGACCAGATGAAGAAGTGACTAACCGTGGAAAAAGAATTAAAGTACAGTCTTGATAATGAGGGATTATTAAGATTTGAAGGAAGAATTTGGGTTCCGAATGAGATGGGATTAAAGGAGCAAGTGTTATAAGAGGCTCATAGTTTGAGGTACTCGGTTCATCCTAGTAGTACCAAGATGTATCAAGACATTCGACAGAGTTTTTGGTGGCCGAACATGAAGAGAGAGATAACAAAATATGTGAGTAAGTGCTTGACTTGTCAAAAAGTTAAGGTCGAACATCAACGACCAAGTGGCTTGTTATAGTCATTGGAGATTTCGGAGTGGAACTGGGAGCATATCATGATGGACTTTGTGGCGGGACTTCCAATTACTCAGAAGGGGTATGATGCGATTTGGGTGATAGTGGATCGATTAACGAAGTCGGCTCACTTTTTGCCAATAAGGGTTAAGTATAACTTAGACCAGTTAGCTAAACTTTATGTTAAGGAAGTCATTTCCAGACATGGAGTACCAGTTTTGATTGTATCAGATCGTGATCCACGATTCACGTCGAACTTTTGGAGGAGTCTGCAAGAACATATGGGAACGCAACTGAAGTTGACTACGGCTTATCATCCATAAACTGATGTGCAGAGCGAGAGAACAATTTAGACGCTAGAAGATATGTTGAGATCTTGCGTCATGGATTTCTAAGGTAGTTGGGATGATCATCTACCATTGGTAGAGTTTACGTATAATAACAGTTATCATACGAGCATAGGCATGTCGCCTTACGAAGCTTTATACGGACGAAAATGCAGAATGCCATTGTGTTGGGATGAAGTGGGAGAACACCGAATGCTAGGACCTGAATTGGTGCAGCAGACAGCGGATATAGTGAAGCTGATACGGATGCGTCTAGTAGCAACGCAAGATAGACCGAAGAAATATGCGAATTCACATCGAGTTAACCGAGAGTTTGAAGTAGGCTTGTACGTATTTCTAAAGGTATCTCCCTGGAAAGGAAAGATACGCTTTGGAAAGAAGGGAAAGTTAAGTCCAAGGTTTATAGAACCTTTCGAAATATTAAAAAGGGTAGGAGAGGTAGCTTATGTGGTAGCATTACCTCCAGACCTAGAATGAATACGTAATGTATTTCATGTCTCTATGTTACGTCCTTATAAGCCAGATTATAAGCATACCGTGCGATGGGACCTTTGCCCAACCAAAACCTTTGATTCGGCTAAAGGGTCGGTCCATAGTTTATAGGTGTGACCTGACTGCAGCTAGTGATAGATGGCCTTATCAGCTAATCTCTTAGTTAGTTGAGTCTTGGTTCGGTAGGGGAATCACGACCGCAGCGATAGAGAAGTAGTTCTTTCCTTTAGAACTCTAAGACTTGTGACTAAGGAACTCGCTATAAAAGGCTAAAAGATTCCTTTTTTTGAGACGTTATGAAACTCATCAAAAAAGGGTGAGTGATTAGAATTGGGCGCGAATCTATTTTGTTTGTGTATCGTATGTATGATACTAAAGTGGCATTCTCCCTTGACTCTATCCCAAAGAAGAATGCCCAAAGCAGCGGAACTAACGACTTTATTAGAAAGTAGAATTAGAAACTTTTACACTCATTTTCAAATGGACGGTCGATATGACGACTTGTTTTATTTCTTCTTAGTACTCTTTCTTATGTTATCTGTAATCTTTCTAATGGAAGGGACTAATAGAAAGGAGAAAAAAGCCGTTGCTATAACCAGTGCTGGTGGGTACAACGCGGATGATGACGACGAGGGGAAGAGGAAGGAGGAAGATACAACGTATCACAGACTCCAAATTTGAAAGATTAAGAAGGGCATTTCGGAGTTCTTACATGCTGAGGTCGACCACCCTTTCCCTCGTTCCCCCTCCAAGAAGGTTTGGTTAGCCGTCACAGAAATAGTATGTGATAATTTTTGTTTTAAACTTGGAGTGGAACCGGAGAAGCACCGTTTATATCTCGATGTGCTCTACACGGTACTGACTATCAAAAAAGGGAACTCTTCGCACTTTCCTTAATTTGTCAATGAGATGCAGAGGTATCTTGAACAGAAACGTAAGTAAGTGCCTCAGTGCTTTGGTTTGACTTGACCAGCGGTGTGAGGGTATGTGAACGTCTGGATGAGAATAGACTGAATTCTTTGGCGTTCGTTGTTGATTTGCACTAAGAAGTCCCCTGAAGAGTCGGTGGAAAGGGGCCGCTGACCGAAAGGAAAGCAGGTAAACCGCAACTGCTATTTTCAATTGGACCGGGACATACCTCTGTGCGCCTTGGCCGAGCTGACAAGTTTTTGGCGCCATAAAGTGTGACACCACCAAATCCGAGTTACCTAACCCCCGAGTTTGGTGCTCACGATCTATAATACAAATAACATCTAACTACCCATTTAATTATGAATAGAAATTTACACCACATTAACTGATATAGTTAATACATTCGTCCCAGGTTATCTAACCTTTATAATACAAACATACCCCTTAGATATACAAAAAGGGTTTACAAATACAACATAATAATAATGTTAACCATATCTATCACAGCATAGCACCTTTGCCCTTGTTCTTCACAGCACCTCCAGTTACTTTGTCCATAGCTGAAATGTTTTATTTAGCAAGGGTGAGCAACAAATTTGCCCCGCAAGTTAAGACCTACAATGAATGTATAAAAATCAAGAATAACAGACTATCTGTTTCGATAGAATGACACCAAAGTTCGGGAACTTTGAAATAGCTGAACAATTTATTTTTCTCTATCCAATCTTCTCACAACTTATGCAGTACAATAGTTTCATAATGAAAGGGTACAACGCTTTCAAAGTTTCTACGTTATTTGATTGAATAATGATTTAGAAAAATTCTCCAAAGTTTAAGTTGAATAATCTTAAATGATCTTGAAATTTATATTCTCAAGTAACTATCAAAGATTTACTTTGATATACCCAAATATTAAGATGGAAATATTTTCCAGATTTATGCTGAGTGATCACAAAGGATCTTGAACTTCTCTTCTCGAGTAACTATCAAAGATATACTTCGATATATCCAGGTGTATCAGATAACCATAAAGATTAAATCATACCCCTCTGCAAGTATATAAAGTGATCAGCTTCATTATACCCTATATTATGCATAATATTTATAAGCGCGCAATGACCAAATATACGACCAAAAAATGTTCTCTTTATATAAAAGGTTGTTCTTCTCAGTCTTACAAACAGAAGTTGTATTACAATAATGAAATACGATGATTTCAATTTCTAATCTCTGCTCTTCCCTTCTCGAACCTATCAAGTTTATTTTATCGATCTAGCCGAAATAATTGGCATTGATCTATCAATAATAATTGATTTATTCTAAAAAATATTCGTCTAGCCAGAACAATTAGCTAAGACATGTCTCAATACGATTAAACAATAGACAGAATTTAACTGTAATATTTGCAATTAATAAAAGCTTCTACGGATGTGAATATCCAACAACAGTTATTCTACAAGTATATTCTCAGAATCACAAATTCCATTTGAATTAATAAACATGCACTAACTGCGAATAATCAACAATAAATTCTTGGGCATGGTCTAATCAACAATAATTAACCACAATAATATTTGAAAGTATTAGCTCAAGGTTGAGTTAGGAAACTTGCATTTTCCGCTTATTACAGCTACACAATATACTTATATGCGTTCGAAAAACCTATAACCAATAATATCGGTCTCACAGTTAGCACAATAATTCACAACACATAATATTGTAATATACAGTCAATCTTTCTCCTAGGTACATTACCATATAGCCACATAGCCATATCAGTGTTTATAACCTATATAAACACATATTAAGTCTAACTATTTCGGTCTGGTTGGACTTCAGTCTATTCTCGGTATTTTGGTCACCTTATCCGACAATTAACACATTGATTGCCAATTAAACTTGGTCTCTAAGCTTCAATATTATTTTAGATAAGTCAATTATCTTTTATAATATTTTTCGAAAGCTTGTAATAATTTATAAATAATTATTATAATTTATAATAATTTTTCAAACATTTAAATCATTTTTAAATGATTTAATTATCAAATAATCTTATCATCATTAATATTTAATAATATAAAAATATTAATGTTATACTTGTCAAAATATTAAAGTTATTATTAATATCTTAAAATATTTTTAAATCATCAATATTCTACTTAAATAATTTTTAAATTAATTAAAATCATTTTTAAACCATAACCATTAATATTTAAATATTAATAAAATTATCATCAAAATATTAAAAGTCATTAATTATAACTTAAAATATTTTTAAATCATTTTCCTCATTTTTAAATAATTTTTAAATCAATAAAATCATTTTTCTATCATTTATTTAATATAATAGTTAAATAAATCTAATATCATTAATATTAATTTATTAATGAAAATTCTCCAAAAGTATTGAAAATTATATTTTATAATTTAAAATATTTTCTGACACTTTATTCTCAATTAAAATGATTTTTACATCAACAAAATCATTTTTAACTTATTTATTTAATACAATAATTAAATAAATCTAATATCATTAATGATAATTTATTAATAAAAATTCTCTAAAAATATTAAAAGTTACATTTTATAACTCAAAATATTTTTTAAATACTTTATTCTTATTTAAAATGATTTTTCATAATATTAAATTATTTTTCTCTAATTTATTTAATAAACTAATTAAATAAATTAAATATCATTAATATTCAAATAATTATAAATATTAATAAAAAATATCCCAAATAGTCAAAAAAAAATTCATAATTTAAAATAATTTTTTTAAAACTATTTTTGTAATTTTTATAATTTATTTTCTATTTTTAAGTATTTTCTGAAAAATCAGAAATTAGAAAATAAATAAACCGTCGCTATAGCCCTTTAGTGACATTTAGCGTCGTTGTTGGTGTTCTTGAGCTCAAGAACACTGACAGCTGGCTTGACAAGGGTCATGGTTTGACCAGCTTATAATTCTCAGTTTGATCATGTTCTGGGCTATCTCAAGCATTGATATTGTAGTGCGTGTGTAGTACTACAATTATCAATAAAGATCTAGGTCATACATCAACACCTCATAAAGATCTGGGCTTACAAAAGTCTTCAGAACGTTTCTGGGTTTTCCAGAAACCCAGCAGTTCGGCCGGTCACTTTCTAGTTCAATTTAATCTAGGTTCTATTCACGATTTTGATGATTTTATGGTTCAAACTGGTAATATACATGACAAGTAACAACAACATATCAAGATCACAGTTCAACAACATCCAAATCACCAGCTACAGCTCGATCAAAGGCTGTCAGAAATAATGTTCTTTATGTTTCTGGAAAATCCCAGAAATGCAAATTAGTGCGAGTGGCCTACTTTGACCACTTTCTACGATTGATATGTTGATTGTTTAAGAGTTCTAAGGCCATGGATCTAGAGTCCACATTACAAGCTACAATTTGAATACAACACATCATAAAAATACTAACACGACTGACAGATTAAGGAGCTTAAAGATATTGTCAGACTCAATTTTATTCTTTCTGGGTTACCCAGAATTCACTCGGTCAACGTCGGTCAACGGGTTTTGACTGTTAATAACTCACGATCTAGACATCAAATGACTGTAAATCCATATCCAGATCAAAGACAACATGGCAGAGTATAGATTACATCTTTAAAACAACAAAAATCATAAACGAACAAGAATCTGTGGCACCTGACATTAGCTTGTCAGACCACAAAATTTGTTCTTGGACAGTTTTTGAAAAACACCATTTTAAAGCCATTTGATGCTATGGATCCACAATGGATCAACATAGATCATCTAAAAACATCTTTTATCATAAATCTAAACACTCAAACACAAAAATTTTCTTAGCATACAAGATCAAAAGGAGTCTAGCGTTTTTATACCTTCTAAATCCAATCCTTGATCTTAGCTCTCTAATCTGATATTGGTGTTTTAGAGAGGTGTTTTATGACTGATCTACTGATGATTTTCGGAACTTTTAGTGAGAGAGAGAGTTGGTGAGAGCTTGGGACCAAATGGCTTATAATTGTATACTTTCTCTCTCTCAAATCTATATATATATGATATGTTGCTAAGATCTGAAGTAATGGACTGATATTACTGGAGATTTGTAGACACAAAGTCAAGATAGTTGGTCACCTACTAAAGTCTTGGCAAATTATACAAGTTACATAATTAAAAATGTAAAAAGGGCATTTTGGTCTTTAATCTTGAAATTTTAATAACTTGATTGTCAATTGCCCAAACCCTTAGGGTTTAACCCTAAGGTTCAAACCCTTAGGTTTTAAAATCTCTAATTCTAGAATTTTCTAATTAGGGTTTCTAAAAAGAAAAATTTAGATTTCTAAAATAAAATTAGAATTTTAAATAGAAATTAATATTTCTAAAGTATAATTAGGGTTTCCTAATTATATTAACATTTACTAATCACATTAGGCTTTCTAATTAGGATTAGGGTTTCCTACTTAGGGTTTAGGATTCCCAAATTTAAAATTAGGGTTTCTCAGCTTTCGATTAAGTTTTCTAACGGTACGCTAGGGTTTCTAATCCTGAGATTAGGGTTTCTAATCCCTTATTAAGGTTTACTAATTTTAAACCTTATCCGATCAATCATTGATCAATAATTCTAAATAGTACAAACACGTATTCATTAATATAATTATTTTAATTATATTTTCTATCGAATCCCTATCCAGAATTTAGGGTTACGATTTTTAACATTGTTAAGCACAACTCTACTCTTATTTTTTCAGCCAATACACAAAGTGACTATTTCTCGAGACTCGTATCACAGATACATAGCATAATATTGATAATTAATATTAATATTATTAAAAAAAATTATTCATAAAATTTGAATTATTCGAAATCCCGGGTTATCACATAAAGTGAGGGAGAGAGAGATCTCGTAAGTCCTGGTATGGTTGCTGCGGGTTGTCGTCGGCCCGACGGACCTGGGGGGAATAACCCCTTCCCTCCCCGAGACATAGCAGAAAGGCAAAGTGGGTAACGTCGGGATAAGAATAAAAAAGGAAGTTCGTTGAGGTGCTGATTCAAATCCAGCTCGTGACAAGGCCTTTGGTCATATAATATCTCGGCGCCTCCGTTCGTTTTCTTATTAGATGAATGACTCTCCCGCTGGTAAACATGGGATAGGAATGAATTAAGCAAATGACAATCAATGCTTCATAACCGCTTTTTTCAATACCGCAGCGGTTGAATCACTATCCGGTGCTTCTTTATGTTTGCAAGAAAAAGAAGGGCCTACTACTCTTACATTCAGATGCTATTTCATCCGGTCCTATGTTTGCAATTGAATCAGAATATGCTTTGTCCTGAAAATAGTTCCATAGGAGCTTGCATTCGAGGCCTTTTCTTTATATATATATATATATATATATATATATATATATATATATATATTATGTCACTTCTTTCCCCTGCTTTTAGTTCAATTCTGAGCCTTAGTTCAATCCCAAAACTAATAGTCCATCCCAGCTGTAAAAAGATCTACGTGCGGATAAGGGGCGAAGAGGTTTAATGCTAAAAATATCGGTTCTTCCTCTCCAAAGAAATCCCCGTATTCTATTCCTCAAGTCCCACATCGGCTTAATGCCATCTTCATGATGGATAATGCCCAAAAAGCGTCTGCTAAGATTAACTATAAAAAATCAGATACTGTCAAACTTGCCTGCCTTAGTGCAGTTACTCTCTTTTCTTTCTCTCAGCTCAGTCTTTAGAAAGAATATAGAAAGGATTTTTTTCTCTTTACTTTCTCACCTACTATTTTCATTAAAAAGGAAATTCCCTTTGCCTTACATGGACTTCAAAGAGTAATTAAGGCGTATTGAATTCAATTCTTAGTTACGGTCAAAGAAAGCCCTGAATCGGGAAGGTCTGACTTTCAGGTTGTTCTTTGGCAGGGGCAAAACGAATGCCTAGAAGAAAGAAGCACTTTAATTGTAAGACCAGTCCCTTTTAAGGCTAAATTGTCAATAGGGCCTAGTCTTATTCGTTGATCCACAAAGAGATTCATGTGATCTTGTTCTTTCACTTGGCCCAACTGCTGACACACCGCCTGCCAGATGCTCTTGTTGTTAACCTTTCCTTTATATTTGTACCGAATTTGATCTTTATTAAGCTATTCTTTATGGCTTGATCACAAACATTGGATTGGGACAAAGACAATTGGACTACAAGGAGCTGGTCTAAGCCTTCCTTTCGTGCTCACTTTCATTTGCTACTGACCCCGAGGTACTATACGGTGGATGACCGGGGTCTCGACTTTGAAAAAAATAAGAGGAAGGGATTTCGCCTAAAAAGGATATATTTTTTTAGTGCAATATCGAGAATTAGGTAAAAATCATCACCTCAACGGGGATCGCTATGCCACTTAAATGTCTTTATTTAAGAAGTTACTTTTCAAAGCCCAAGTGGGGAGTACTGCCCAAGAGCTTTCATCATAAGATATGCTCGAGAAGGACATTCGCTACCTAGGAGAAAAGGATTCCATCCAGCCCAAAGCGTACCAGGGGCTACCCTGTTTATCGGATCCAATGATTAGAGGTCTGCCTGTCCGACGGCGGTCCCTGCCAATCGGTTATTAGGGAAGGATTTGACATATAAAGAAGTGCCTATTCAAATTATTGATAGAAAATAGCAAGTTCTAAGGAACAAAGTTATACCTTCGGTAAAGGTATTATGGAAGAACCACGATGCCGAAGAAGCAACATGGGAACTTGAAGAAAAGATAAAGAAGAATTACCATCAGTTATTTGTGTAATGTAAGGCGAGATTCTGGGGACAGAATCCTTATAAGGGGGGAAGGATGTAACGACCGAGGAATTCAGATTTATTGTAAGATAATTTTATTTAATTAAATAATGAATAAAATTATATTATATTTTATTATTGCATGTTAGTAAGATGAAGGTTGTTCTATAACCTAGATGTATTGGAATGTCGTAGTATTCTGGTTACGTAAAGGAATTAAAGTGTTTGAATTTCCAAGATGAAAATAAAAGCTTTTCGATAAATTTTCTGAAAACACGATTCACGGATTTCTGCTCGGAAATTATTTTTGAACTTCCGAGAAATACGTAATGATAGAATAATAAGGGAGGATGGATTATGTAATAATAATTCAAGTATGGCAAATGCAGTTTTTCGCCTGCGTACTAAGTTTGAGTATGTTAAGGAACGTAAAGATTTGGTAAATGATGATTATATAATAGCGAGTATTATACGAGGTAATGAATACAAGTATGATACGATATATTATACGAGTATATATGAAAGTTAGTATAACGTGTATGACGAAAGATTATATGAACTAGTATATGTAAGGGTTATGAGGATTTTATGTTAAACGCTTAAATCCTATTGTATTGGATTTGTAAGATTTATGTAGGAATGTTGAAAGCCCAATTGGAAAGATGTTAAGGCCCAATGAAATGTAATGCAAGCCTAATGTTAGGCCCAAAGTATTTAAACCTAAAGCCCAAACTAAGAACCGGATTTGTAGATCGAACCAATGGGTAAACGGTTAAGAAAAACCCATGGGGGCCCCATAAGTGAATTATGGCTGGTCTTGGTGAGCAATCAAAGGATAAGATGAGTGGTTAGCAAGAAATGAATAGTAAGGAGGTGGGACTAAGGAGGTGCAATGGCCTAAAAGACCAAACAACCCTCACCTAGGAAATCCTATAAATAGAAGCTTTGCTAGATCATTTGTCTTGTTCATTTTCACCAAACATCCTAGAGCTTATATTTGAGAGAAAAAAGAGTAAGAGTTAGTCTTTGATTAATCCAAGTAGAAAAGAAAGAAGAAGAATCAAGTTGAGTCTTCAAGGGTAAGAATTTTAGATTATTAATCTTCCATCTCTTCAATTATAGTTTCATAGAGAAGTGCGGATTTGTGAAGCATGTATAAGAAGAAGTGATAAGATGGCAAATCAATGGACATAAACCTTAATAAGTCATGTTCAAGTAATTTATACTTTTATGAGTATTGAACTAAGGAAGAACTTGTAAGGATTTGTCATGTATATGATTTGAATGAAATATGTTTGGCTAGGATGTTAGAATAATGAAATGAATCCATTTTGAACGATGTAAAAATCTCAAGTAACGAAGTTATGGCAAAAATTACGAGATTAGACGATAATAATCGAAATCGTTAAATTCTCATAATAAAAGTTAAAAGTTAGCATTGAGCTTGGAAACGTTGGTTTTCTATGGAGATTAGTCTCAATTGGCATTCTAGAGTTGTAGACTCAAAAATGACCAAATTCTAACTTAGAACGGATAAACGAGCTTTAAACGTTCACGAACATTTATCATTTTTGTAATAACAAACTAATCAGTGAATTCTGAGTTAAAAGATTCAAAAATGAAATGTTTTCTAATGGAATCATAAAGCATATGATTTATGAGCTAATGGCTTTTGAACGAGCCAATTCAGATTTATAATAAAGAAGTTATGAGCCCGGGAATCTCACATAAGAAATTTTTTGTCAAAATTTTATGTGGCTCAGGGCAGGCGCCGCAGCGCCACCCAAAGCCTTATCCCTGGCGCCGCAGCGCCATATATGTCCATTAGCCACTGCAAAGTGGCGCCGCAGTGCGGCAGTTGGCAAGAAGACTCGCGCCGCAGGGCCGAGTCCGGGACTTAGATGTTGTAGACTGGCGTCACAGCGCGGCCCATAGCAAGGGGTTTGGCGCCGCAGCACCTATACCGAGCAACATGTAATGGAAACCTATGCCACAGCATGAGTTGTGTATAGGAAGCTGGCGCCGCAGCGCCATCACTATAGAAAAGGCAGAGAAGTTTAGTAAAGCATGTAAAGAAAAGAGAAGTAAAGTATATCATGAATTAAACTTGGAATAACATCCTTAAGGATGATTATGACCTTAATGGTACAACTAAATGTTAATGAATGATAACGTAAATGTAATAATAATGTAATACGATAAACCGTAACCACTTTTAAGCAATCTAAAACATGATTAGATTGAGAAGAAGGGTAAGATATAGTAGTAAACATACTTGGTTATATATGACCTAATGTGGTATGTTATGTGATCATGTATTGTAGAAATCCTTAAAGACACAAAGGGAATTTGTATTAATGGTAGAAGACGCTAAAGACAAGTATTCTGACCCTTTTTCTAAATTCTTTAGACAAGCTTTGTAATTTATGTACCTTACGCATAAATTGATGTATGATGAAGTCGAAACTAATTCCTTCGGCTAGACTTAAGATGTTTTATGGATTTCTTATAATCTATCGAACCATTGTCAAAGTTGTTCTGTTTTTCTAAACTATTTTGGTATGATTTTTCTAAGTCAAGATCAATTTCTAAAATATGTCGGTGTACCGACAGCTTTATCGGGTATTTATCTAGTATAAGACT
Organism: Panax notoginseng; assembly: GCA_016801055.1. Lineage (NCBI taxonomy): Eukaryota > Viridiplantae > Streptophyta > Magnoliopsida > Apiales > Araliaceae > Panax > Panax notoginseng. Next base: position 63,727,659 of record CM029015.1, on the reverse strand, counting down.
CTAATTTGGAACTCAATATCTGTAAGTATCAGTCATATTATTTTTAAATGACTTATAATAATTTTAAAATATTTATTATAATTTATCATAAATTTTCAAACATCAGAATCATTATTCATTGATTTAAATATTAAACAATTCTATTATCATTAATATTTAATTAATATTAAACTATTAATAAAATCATTACCAAAATATTAAAGTTATTTATAATAACTTAGAATATTTTTAAAGTATTTATACTACCCTTAAATGATTTTTAAAATATTAAAAATCATTTTTAAATAATTATCTTTAATATTTAAATATTAATGTACTATTTATCAAAATATGAAAAGTCATTAATTATAACTTAAAATAATTTTAATTCATTCATATCCTTTTTAAATGATTTTTAAATTAATAAAACTATTTTTAAATTATTTATTTAATATAATTATTAAATAAATTTAATATCATTTAATATTAAATTAATATCATTAATATTAAATTATTAATGAAATTATTCTTTAAATATTAAAAGTTATATTTTATAACTTAAAATATGTTTAAACACTTTATTTTCATTTAAAATGATTTTTCTAATATTAAAATTATTTTTAAACTAAATTATTTAATATAATTATTAAATAACTTTAATATCATTAATAATAATTAAATAATAAAATTTACCTTTAAATATTGAAAGTTATCTTTTATAACTTAAAATATTTTTAAATACCTTATTATTATTTAAAATGATTTTTAATATAATAAAATTATTTTTTATTTAATTTATTTAATTCTTTTAGTAAATAACTTAAATATCATTAATATTAATTTATTAATAAATTTCATCACAAAATATTAGAAGTCATTAAAAATAACTTAAAATATTTTCACATATCATAATATAATTTTAAATGATTTTTTAAGTATTAAAATCATTTTTAAATAATTTATTTAATATTATAATTAAATAAATTAAATACCTTTAATATTTCAAAAATATTAAATATTTATGAAATATATTCAAAATAATTAAAAACTAATTTTCGGAATTTAAAATAATTTTTAATAATTTATTTTATATTTTTAATAATTAAAAACTAATTTTCTATAATTATTTAATAAAAATATAATTTTTATATAGAAACTGTCACTAAAGACAACCTATAGCGACAGAACTGTCGTTGTAGGTGTTCTTCGCGTTCTTCATGCAAACCCAGAAAATATGTCAGTGATCAAGAGGGTATGTTTGACCAACAATATATAATAGATCCTAAAGCTTCTGGGTGTGATATGACTTTGATCTTGTATTACTCGTGTAATACTACACGATTCAACAATAAACATGGCCAAAAATCATAACATAAGGGAGATCCGGGGCTTTAAAAACGTTGTCAGGCCTGTTCTTCATTTTTTGGGTTACCCAGAAATAAAGAACAACCAAGGTACCTATTTTGGAGGCTCTGAATCTAGCAGTGTGGGCTTACTCTGTGTAATATTAAGATTCCATCATGTAGAATACATGTCAAAGACCAATTACATAACATAATATAGATATAACATCAACACAGTAAAGAAATTAAAGCCGGTCAAAGTGGTCTCCAGAAACTGTTCTTGAACATAAGCAGACGGTCAACCCATGTTTGACCTTGCATAACGTGAATCCCATTACATATCTCGGTTGTCTTAAGACTCTAATATGTAGTCTTCATATCAAGCTACAACAAAAAAACAACGAGGCCAAAACATCAAAAATCAGCGAGATCAGAAGCTTGGAAAAACTTGTCAGAGCCACCTGGGAAATCTGGGCTACCCAGATTTTCAATTTTCGTGGTCGGTCAACTAACTTTGACCACGATTATCTTACAACCTGTGCATGATCTGGTACTGCTAAAAGTTTCAGAACACACATCTCACATCATACAACATGATGAAGTATTTAGACAACAAAAACAGATAACAACCAAAGATTTAAAGGGTCTAACATTTGGTTGTCAGACTCATTTGAAAAATTTTCTAGATTTTATAAAATATCAAATTCGAGCCTCTAGATGTTATGGATCTAACATCTAGCAACCTAGATCGTCATAATACACCATAAATAACATATTAAAACACATAATCATAACATCTAACGGTGGATCAAAGGTTAGATTTTTCGATTAGGGTTTATACATTTATGAACTAATTCTTGATTCTGACTTCTTGATCTGTTTTTGGTAAACGTGGGGCTGGTCTTGGAGACTGATCTAGCAACAATTTTCGAAGGTGATGGGTTTGAGAGAGTTTGGTTGAGTATTGTGCACAAAATGAGTTAACCAATAATATCTTCTCTCTCCTTGATCTTATATAGATGTTGGATGCAATGAACTTATATGATATAATGGCTGATATATGTTGATTTTTCTGAGATTTGTCACATGGGTTTGTGTAGGGTTTAGTCAACAACTCTTCCTAGGTCAAAATCTAAGTCTTTAGCTTTAATAATGCAAGGGCAATATAGTCTTTTTGCTTGTGATTTTAATGGCCATTTTGTCATTTAGGAAACCCTTAGGGTTTGACCCTTAGGGTTTAACCCTGAGATTTAGTACATAGCATTTATAAGATTTAGCAATTAGGTTTTGATAAATATAAAATTTTAGTTTCAAAAAATTAATTTCTAAAAATTACAAAATTAAGGTTTTCTTAATTAGGTTAGGTTTCTGAATACATTATACAAGAACATTGGGATTGTAATCACTAATTATAATTAACCCTACTAATTACAATAATTAGGGTTTACAATTTAGGGTTTATAATTTAAATAATAAGTTTTCTAGAATTTAATATTTTTAAATATTAATTAGGGTTTACCTTATCAATATAAAATTAAATAATACACACATAATTCATATTACACTGTTATGTAATAGTCTCGAACTCATAATTGAGTTTTAAATTAGGGTTTCAACTTAGCAATTAGCTAATTATTAATTAAGGTTTTTAATTTAAGAAATTAGGGTTTTAAATTTACAATTAAGGTCTCATATAATTAGGGTTTTCCTAATTAGCATCAAATCTTTGAAATACACATCATACACCGCATAACACAGTGTCTTAACTAATTTATTTTTTTAAAGTCTCACTTTGACTTTGAAATTAGGGTTTAACAGTAATACTAGGGTTTACAAAAATATTGTTAAGGTTTGGTCATAATACACCATAATTGACCAACCATTATCAATACGTACATACAGTACATGTTTATAGCACTGAAAAATTAAAATATAATTAATATTATATTATTATTCTCATCCCTTGATAAAAATCTAAAATTAGGGTTTGGATTCCATATCTGATTTATTCTTTCTTTTTTAACCTTAATAATTAAGGTAAATAATTAACTTAATAATTTGTACTAAAATTCATATAATAAAATAATTATTATAATTATCACTTCATATATTATTTAAATAATATATGCTTATATTTTCTTAGAAAATAATTAATAAAAACCTTTCTACCATAAAATTAATTATTATGAGAATATATTTTATAATAATCCATAACTCTAAAATAAAATTAGTTGCAAATATTCATGTAATAAAATATATTTTTATTTATCACATAAATACATATACACATTATCTTGTAAAATCCTCATCTTTAAAATAATAAAAAAAAATATGCAAAATTTTTGATTTATTTATATAGAAAATATCGGGTTGTTACAGCTACTTTCTCGATACTCTACGATTCTGCCTTGGCTTCTGCAATCCCTTGGCTGGCTCGACAGACTACAATTCTGCCTTGATAGTCTCCGAATTCTTTGTTTCTCTTGGCACACTTCAAAGGCTTATGTAGTACTTGATGATAGGATAGGCCTATCTATTACATCATATGAGATCAACCTAACAAGCTTGATCTTTCTATATATATAGTCCTTGTACATCATATTCTTTTTAAGGATATTACAAAGTTGTTTTGTTCATGTAGAATCAACCTAACATATTTGATCATTTCAGTCTAAGTCCTTGTACATATATATTCTTATTATCTATTCAAGGACTTTACAGCTTATTTCAATGCAGAAATATTTGCATATTCATTCATTAAGATCACAATCAAATCTTATATAAATAGTAATATCATTCACATGCTTATTCCTAACAGAATAAGTCAAAGTATAACTCATCGTACACAAGACACTATGATGATCTCAAGTCCAAGGATCACTTGTACTACTATCACTATAGGAATTCTTATTGACAGGGAAGTAAAACTCCATTAGGTATTCTTTAGTGAGCCACGTTCAGTGAACTTATTCTCTAATAAATACTTACATGCTTGCTTTAGTGTCTCCACACAAATGAACATGAGATCAATCATCCTCATCCAATGAGTAAGTAACGTATGTACCAATCTATCCAGATTCACTAATCTCCTTTTTAGTAATCCAATGATTGGGAACAATTTTAGATTTAAGCTATCTAAGAATTTAGATCTCATTAGCATGATCTCATCATGATTCTAAAAGCATTGCTTAAAACTATAGGTTTATCACATATTATAAAAATAGCACCATGTAGATAAATTAAAGCCTTTAGTAAATGAATACTTTTATTAATAAACGAATAAGATTGTTATAAAGTATATGATTTATCATCAACATGATTGACTTGTGTGCATACACTACTTTCAATCTCCCATTTGCACTAAAGTCAATCGTCATGGTATTTCAAACCCTTATTCTCTATGTGACGATCATCTTGTTGTTGGATAAGATTTAGTAAATGGATATGTAATGTTGTTCTTGAGATTCCACTATCTCTATAGTGATTTCCCTTCTTTCAACCTGATGTTAATGCACTATCAAATTAGCCAACAGAGTTACTTGATGATGGATCGTCTCCAATTTTTGACTTACTGTCATATATTCCATTAAATTTTCCTACTCTAGGACATTTGTTCTATTCCTTTAGGGGTATTCCTCCACTCTCCGTATGTTCTTACGATTTGGATATATTACAGCGCTTCCTAACCTGATCATATTTACTCCCTCCTATCATGCTGCAACAAAATGTTGGTATTGACATTTTGCTGGTTAGGTCGTTGGACCACAATACTGCCACTTTCGATCAGATTTTGAATTTTATGCTTTAAGGACCAACAATCTTGTGTATCATGTCCCAAAGACCCTGAACGGTAAGCACATCTTTGGCTTGGATTGTATCTTTTGCTTTCTGGATCCAAAGGTGGAGCCAGTTCGGTAATTTTCTTGTGATCCATTAACATCACCAATACATTTTCAAGGGAATCGCCCAGTGGAGTGAAAACCTGATTTTCTATTCTTTCAAATTTTCTCTTTCTGTCCTAGCATTGGTTAAATGCAGCCTGTTGTTGAAATGGCAGATTTCCTTGCTTCTTCTATATGGGGGGACTGTAGGTTGGTCTTTTATCTTGCCCTTGTAAAATAAGGGATACATCTTCATTGCCTTTATCGGGTACTCTCTTGGGAGTGCTTGCATAGTTTCCAGACTGTATATGCTCGGCGACTGCTTCCAAGGCAATCTTGCCCGCTTTCAGACCCATCTCTACCATTTCAGCATGTTTGATTATCTCCGAAAATGGCTTGCATATTCCTACTAGGATCCTCTCATAGTAAGGTGCCTCTTGGATGTCTATGAACGTCATTACCATTTCAGTTTCTGTCATTGGTGGGCTAACCTGTGCTGCCATACGCCTTCATCTTTAGGCATATTCATAGAAAGACTCAGTACTCTTCTTTTTTACTTTAGTCACTTGGTATCGATCCTGTGACGCCCCCAAAATAGGTATACAACACCCATTCTGAGTCGCCAAATACATGGTACAGAAAACAAACTACAACTTCAATAATACAATTGTCGTGCAAAATACGACAACACATACTGTGAGTTTAAATACAAATATTGTCTTCTAGACAATATCCACACTCAAATAAATCCTCATTACAATTATTCAAACACTATTTTACAGAAATAGTGAGGATTGCTAAAACATCTTTCTAGAACCATCACTCCATACCCCGACTAGATCCTGCTATGTTCTCACCTCCTGAAAAGAAAAATGGAACAAAAAGGAAAAGGGTGAGCTCAACTAGCCCAGTAAAGAATATTATGACTAAGATAATATACAACAAATTATCATTAGTATTCAACAGGGAAAAATCTGATAGAATATAATCGACAACAAGTTTTAGATCAACAACTGCAGCGGAAACAGCAAACCATTAGAAGAGTCAAGTAGAGAAAGAATTCTACTATCTTCTAAGATTTAAAAGTTCATCATCAATATTTTATCCCTGTAACATCAATTAATAATCATCTTTATCCAAATATTCATCTTTGCACTACAGGCCAAAGATATTCATTTGTATCACCTGTCAGTCATGTTCATCTCAACACCTGTTCATCTTTGCACTACAGGCCAAAGATATTCATCAAGTAATCATACATCTTTGCACTACAGGCCAAAGATATTCATTAATATCATCATTTAGGACTGAGGATGATGAAAAATATCTTAAAGAGAACGAATCCAATGAGACAGAAAGACAAATAGTAGGGATTCGTATAACAGTTTATCCAAGATCAATAATACTTCATAATAATCAATTGTGAAGCAGAATTCAAAAATAAAGATCAAAACATGGATACAATCAAAGATAGTAACCATAATAGACATCTTGGACAAAAAGGAAAAATTTTATTTTTCGGTAAATAGTACCGTATTCGTGAATAGTGTCGTATACGTGAATAGTGCCGTATACGTGAATAGTAACCCCGACACAAAAAGTTCCAAATTTGATAAAAACTCATATCAATATTTCAGCATAATGATATTGAAGAAAATAATATCATTTAAGAAGAAAATAATATCCCTTACCTCAAGATATCAGTACTTCTGGTCGGAATACCGGTATAAGGCTGAAAGAAACTTGCTCTGATGAATAGAAACTCTCAAAGTATCTAAATACTCACAAAATACACTCAATAATCTAGAGAGAGAAAGAGAGAAAACTTGTTTCTGGTGTGATTTTCAATTCTAACTTAGCCCTCTATTTATAGGAAAATTTTAGTAGGTTTGACCTGCAACCTGATGGCTTTACCTGCTACTATTCCCACCCACCACATTTGAAATATAATTCAGCACATTTCTTCACCAACCACAAGTGGAGCCCACCAATTCTAGAATTTTCCATCAAAATGATAAACTCTAAAAATTCAACAATTTCTGAACCAGTCATCTCGTAAAATTCATAATAAATCATACGTTCATTTTTAACGGTTCAAAATTTGTGGACATATACTCAACTTATATATGTATAACATATCCAAAAATTACCACGATCCAACGGTCGGATTAAAAATTATAACACCCGCAATATTTCTCAAAAACCCTGATTTGATTTTTAATACCTCCATTCCGATAAAAATACTGATAAAACACCTCAACATTAACTCCTTCATTTTTAACCACAAGAATATATCCCTCATTTATATCCACATAAAATAAATATTTCCTTATCATATGAATCAATAATTAATTATTCACAAATAATATTACAGAATCACATTTATGACAACCAGTCCGTTCCCAGGAAAGAGGGGGCTTTCCAATAAAGATTTCTCCTTACTGGCGCGCAATTAGATGACCAAACCTCTCCTTAGACAGAACTTTCTAGACATTGCCAATAATGTTATCTAATAATATTATTCAAATAATATGAATTATTGATTTGATAATGAAAAATACTGTGCAGCAACAATTATTGAAACAACAATAATATAAAATATCAATGCAACAATTATTGAATCAATAAAATAAAATATTGAACAATAACTACTGTAACAATTATTGAGTAGTGCCTTCTTACGTAAGAATCAATAATTGGTGCAATACCGTGTGCTACTGTATTTTAATCACCGGGCATTCCAACAGTATTAACGGTAACAACTACGCCGTTATTTATAAATAACTTATACTTGTCATTTTCTTCATCCAATCGCTTTCCGTTATGGGGCCCACACAAGGCTGCGCCGTCGTACGAATATTCCCCGACAGCAAGAATATTCCACGACCAAACGAATATTCCCCGACAAAATGAATATTTTATAACCACTTGCTTATTTTGAAAAATTTGCACATTTCACTCATAACCAAAGTATTATATCAAATTAGCCCCTTATTATTCACAATAATATTTAGAGAAAATTTGATTTTATTCATTAATAAGTTGGGGTCTTACAACCTCCCCTCCTTATGAAATTTCGTCCTCGAAATTGACGTACGTACCTGATGTTTCAAAAAGGTGAGGATACCTCGCTTTCATTTCTGATTCCAACTCCCAGGTCATTTCTTCAATAGCATGGTTTCTCCACAAAACCTTAACTTGTGGTATAACCTTCGTGCGTAGGACATGCTCTTTCCTATCCAAGATCTTAACAGGTACCTCCTCGTACGTTAAATCTTCAGCTATCTCGTCTGGTTCTATCTCAATAATGTGGTTCGGGTCTTTAACATATTTATGAAGCATAGATATGTGAAAAACATTATGAACACGAGACATGCTTGGAGGTAATGCGAGTCTATATGCCACATTTCCTATTCGCTCAAGAATCTCAAATGGACCAACAAATCTTGGATTGAGCTTTCCTCTCTTCCCAAATCTTGTAACTCCCTTCCATGGTGCAACACGTAATAATACATGATCCCCAATATTAAATTTCACGTCCTTCCGATGAAGATCCGCATAACTCTTTTGTCGATCTTGTGCCGTTTGTATACGTTGTCGAATTGTTTGGATCTTCTCTGTAGTAATGCGTACCAACTCTGGTCCCAACAATGTTGCTTCACCCACCTCGTCCCAGCATACTGGAGAACGACATTTTCTTCCATACAACGCCTCGAATGGAGCCACACCTATGCTCGCCTGATAACTGTTGTTGTAGGAGAATTCCACTAATGGTAGGTACTTATCCCAACTCCCTTTGAGATCTAGGACACAAAGTCTTAATAGTTCTTCAAGAGTTTGAATAGTCCTCTCTGATTGTCCGTCCGTTTGAGGATGGTATGCTGAACTGAATCGTAAATCCGTGCCCATAGCTTTCTGCAAGCTAACCCAAAATCGTGAAGTGAATCTTGGGTCACGATCCGAAACTATGGATACTGGCATGCCATGCAATCTCATAATCTCGTTCACGTACATACTAGCAAGACGTTCAAGGGAATAAGTCTCACGTATCGGCAAGAAATGAGCGGACTTGGTTAATCTATCAACAATAACCCAAATCGGATCTATGCCTTGAGAAACCTTGGGAAGACCCGTAACAAAATCCAGAGTAATGTGTTCCCACTTCCATTTCGTAATCTCAAGTGGTTGCAATGGACCCTTTGGCACTTGATGCTCCGCCTTTACACGTTGACAAGTTAAACACCTCGAGATAAACTCCGCGATCTCTCTTTTCATATTGCTCCACCAAAATGTATGTCGAAAATCGTGATACATTTTGGTACTCCCAGGATGGATTGCAAACGGTGTGTTGTGTGCCTCCATCATTATTCTATGCTTCAAGTCAAAATCGTTAGGAACACAAAGTCTAGAGTTGACTCGAAGTATTCCTTCTTCATCGATTCTTGCTTCTGGAATAGCACCTTCTTGCACTTTCTTCTTCATACGCATCAGCTCCATGTCCGTAGCTTGAGCAGCTTTAACTTTATCGATTAAAGTCGGTTCTACTCGTATATTTGATATCATCATGTGGGTACTTGGAGCATTCATCTCTATCTCCATCCTTTGTAAGTCATACAAAATGGGCCTTTGTGTTAACAATATTGCACTCGTACCCGCATATGATCTTCTACTCAATGCGTCAGCTACTACGTTTGCTTTTTTAGGATGATATTGGATGGTATGATCGTAATCTTTCAACAGCTCGAGCCAACGCCGCTGCCGCATGTTGAGTTCCTTTTGAGTGAAGAAATATTTGAGGCTTTTATGATCTGTATAGATCTCCACTTTCTCCCCATACAGGTAGTGTCTCCAGATCTTCAACGCAAAAACGACTGCTGCCAACTCCAAATCATGAGTAGGATAATTCCTCTCATATTCTTTGAGTTGTCGTGAGGCATATGCTATGACTTTCTCATGTTGCATAAGAACACATCCTAACCCTTTGCCTGAAGCATCGCTGTAGATAACAAATCCATCCGAACCAGATGGTATTGTCAGAACAGGTGCCGAAATGAGTCTCCTCTTGAGTTCTTGGAAACTCTTCTCGCATTCCTCACTCCATACGAATTTTGTATCTTTCCGAGTCAGCTAAGTTAACGGAGTAGCAATTCGAGAAAATCTTTCCACAAATCTCCGATAATAACCAGCTAAGCCTAGAAAGCTACGTACTTCGGTTACCGACTTCGGTTGCTCCCAACTTTGTATGGCTTCAATCTTCGCCGGGTCGACAGATACTCCATGTTTTGACACCACGTTCCCAAGGAATGCTATTTCCTCAAGCCAGAACTTGCATTTCTTTAATTTGGCATATAGCTTATTTTCACGAAGCCTTTGCAGTACCAGCTTCAAATGGCGCTCATGATCTTCACGGCTTTTGGAATAGATGAGGATGTCATCAATAAAGACAACAACGAACTGATCCAAATATTCTTTGAATACACGGTTCATCATATCCATGAAGGCAGCAGGAGCATTAGTCAGTCCAAAAGACATTACTAAGAATTCATAATGCCCGTACCGAGTTCTGAAGGCAGTCTTTGGAATATCCTCAGTTTTAATCTTCAGCTGATGATATCCAGAACGAAGGTCGATCTTTGAAAAGAATTGTGTTCCTTGTAACTGGTCGAACATGTCATCAATGCGAGGTAGCGGATACCTATTCTTGATAGTGACATGATTCAATTCTCGATAGTCGATACAAAGTCGCATACTCCCGTCTTTCTTCTTTACGAATAAAACAGGAGCACCCCAAGGAGACGTACTAGGACGAATAAAACCGATGTCCAACAACTCCCGTAGTTGGACTTTTAACTCCTAAAGTTCAATAGGAGCCATTCGATATGGAGTTTTAGAAATGGGCTTTGTACCGGGTTCAAGGTCAATAAAGAATTCAACTTCACGTTCTGGGGGTAGATCAGGAAGTTCTTCAGGAAATACATCGGGAAATTCTCTAACAATAGAAATATTATTCAAATCTGACTTGTCTTTGTTCAAATCCATTACATGGGCTAAGAAAGCTTGACATCCGTTTTTCAATAAACGAATAGCTTTGTGGCATGATATGACAGTGACTGATTTTAGTGGTTTAGTAGTTTGAATTCGTATGACAGGTTGGTTAGGAATATGAAAACTAACAACCTTACGAAAACAATCAATTTTAGCATGATGAGTGGTTAACCAATCAATTCCTAAAATCACATCAAAAGCAAGTATCTTTAAAGAGATAAGATCAACAGGTAATGTGATAGTGCCAACTTGGATCATGCAAGATTTATAAACTGTAGATGTAACGAAGGTTTCACCCAACGGAGTTTCAACAGATAAGTTAAAGTCCAATTTCTCCGGAGTCAAGTTTAAACGTTGAGCACAAGCAGGAGAGATAAAAGAATGGGTAGAACCGGTATCTAGTAAAGTATAAACTTCGCAAGAATTCAAGATTAGCTTACCAGTGATCACCTCGTTCGGGTTTCTCGCGTTTTGGCCAGTAACGACAAACGCCCTTCCAGGAACCGCTGATTTCGACTTATCCGGGACAGCTTTTGGAGTCACCATCCCCGCTGAACTTGGTTTTGCTACAGAACACTCTCGAGCTATATGACCCTCCTTTCCACAGTTATAACAAACCTTGGATTGTTGTGGACAGTTTGGGCTGATATGTCCCTCTTTCCAAGGTATGTTATAACTGTGAACAAATGTGGTTATTATCGGAGATTTGTGGTTATACTAGCTTTCTAGGCTTAGCTGGTTATTATCGGAGATTTGTGGAAGGATTTTCTCGAATCGCTACTCCGTTAACTCAGCTGACTCGGAAAGATACAAAATTCGTATGGAGTGAGGAATGCGAGAAGAGTTTCCAAGAACTCAAGAGGAGACTCATTTCGGCACCTGTTCTGACAATACCATCTGGTTCGGATGGATTTGTTATCTACAGCGATGCTTCAGGCAAAGGGTTAGGATGTGTTCTCATGCAACATGGGAAAGTCATAGCCTATGCCTCACGACAACTCAAAGAATATGAGAGGAATTATCCTACTCATGATTTGGAGTTGGCAGCAGTCGTTTTTGCGTTGAAGATCTGGAGACACTACCTGTATGGGGAGAAAGTGGAGATCTATACAGATCATAAAAGCCTCAAATATTTCTTCACTCAAAAGGAACTCAACATGCGGCAGCGGCGTTGGCTCGAGCTGTTGAAAGATTACGATCATACCATCCAATATCATCCTAGAAAAGCAAACGTAGTAGCTGACGCATTGAGTAGAAGATCATATGCGGGTACGAGTGCAATATTGTTAACACAAAGGCCCATTTTGTATGACTTACAAAGGATGGAGATAGAGATGAAGGCTCCAAGTACCCACATGATGATATCAAATATACGAGTAGAACCGACTTTAATCGATAAAGTTAAAGCTGCTCAAGCTACGGACATGGAGCTGATGCGTATGAAGAAGAAAGTGCAAGAAGGTGCTATTCCAGAAGCAAGAATCGATGAAGAAGGAATACTTCGAGTCAACTCTAGACTTTGTGTTCCTAACGATTTTGACTTGAAGCATAGAATAATGATGGAGGCACACAACACACCGTTTGCAATCCATCCTGGGAGTACCAAAATGTATCACGATCTTCGACATACATTTTGGTGGAGCAATATGAAAAGAGAGATCGCGGAGTTTATCTCGAGGTGTTTAACTTGTCAACGTGTAAAGGCGGAGCATCAAGTGCCAAAGGGTCCATTGCAACCACTTGAGATTCCGAAATGGAAGTGGGAACACATTACTATGGATTTTGTTACGGGTCTTCCCAAGGTTTCTCAAGGCATAGATGCGATTTGGGTTATTGTTGATAGATTAACCAAGTCCGCTCATTTTTTGCCGATACGTGAGACTTATTCCCTTGAACGTCTTGCTAGTATGTACGTGAACGAGATTGTGAGATTGCATGGCATGCCAGTATCCATAGTTTCGTATCGTGACCCAAGATTCACTTCACGATTTTGGGTTAGCTTGCAGAAAGCTATGGGCACGGAATTACGATTCAGTTCGGCATACCATCCTCAAACGGACGGACAATCAGAGAGGACTATTCAAACTCTTGAAGATCTATTAAGACTTTGTGTCCTAGATCTCAAAGGGAGTTGGGATAAGTACCTACCATTGGTGGAATTCTCCTTCAACAACAGTTATCAGGCGAGCATAGGTGTGGCTCCATTCGAGGCGTTGTATGGAAGAAAATGTCGTTCTCCAGTATGCTGGGACGAGGTGGGTGAAGCAACATTGTTGGGACCAGAGTTGGTACGCATTACTACAGAGAAGATCCAAACGATTCGACAACGTATACAAACGGCACAGGATCGACAAAAGAGTTATGCGGATCTTCATCGGAAGGACGTGAAATTTAATATTGGGGATCATGTATTATTACGTGTTGCACCATGGAAGGGAGTTACAAGATTTGGGAAGAGAGGAAAGCTCAATCCAAGATTTGTTGGTCCATTTGAGATTCTTGAGCGAATAGGAAATGTGGCATATAGACTCGCATTACCTCCAAGCATGTCTCGTGTTCATAATATTTTTCACATATCTATGCTTCATAAATATGTTAAAGACCCGAACCACATTATTGAGATAGAACCAGACGAGATAGCTGAAGATTTAACGTACGAGGAGGTACCTGTTAAGATCTTGGATAGGAAAGAGCATGTCCTACGCACGAAGGTTATACCACAAGTTAAGGTTTTGTGGAGAAACCATGCTATTGAAGAAATGACCTGGGAGTTGGAATCAGAAATGAAAGCGAGGCATCCTCGCCTTTTTGAAATATCAGGTACGTACGTCAATTTCGAGGACGAAATTTCATAAGGAGGGGAGGTTGTAAGACCCCAACTTATTAATGAATAAAATCAAATTTTCTCTAAATATTATTGTGAATAATAAGGGGCTAATTTGATATAATACTTTGGTTATGGGTGAAATGTGTAAATTTTTCAAAATAAGCAAGTGGTTATAAAATATTCATTTTGTCGGGGAATATTCGTTTGGTCGTGGAATATTCTTGCTGTCGGGGAATATTCGTACGACGGCGCAGCCTTGTGTGGGCCCCATAACGGAAAGCGATTGGATGAAGAAAATGACAAGTATAAGTTATTTATAAATAACGGCGTAGTTGTTACCGTTAATACTGTTGGAATACCCGGTGATTAAAATACAGTAGCACACGGTATTGCACCAATTATTGATTCTTACGTAAGAAGGCACTACTCAATAATTGTTACAGTAGTTATTGTTCAATATTTTATTTTATTGATTCAATAATTGTTGCATTGATATTTTATATTATTGTTGTTTCAATAATTGTTGCTGCACAGTATTTTTCATTATCAGATCAATAATTCATATTATTTGAATAATATTATTAGATAACATTATTGGCAATGTCTAAAAAGTTCTGTCTAAGGAGAGGTTTGGTCATCTAATTGCGCGCCAGTAAGGAGAAATCCTTATTGGAAAGCCCCCTCTTTCCTGGAAACGGCCTGGTTGTCATAAATGTGATTCTGTAATATTATTTGTGAATAATTAATTATTGATTCATATGATAAGGAAATATTTATTTTATGTGGATATAAATGAGGGATATATTCTTGTGGTTAAAAATGAAGGAGTTAATGTTGAGGTGTTTTATCAGTATTTTTATCGGAATGGAGGTATTAAAAATTAAATCAGGGTTTTTGAGAAATATTGCGGGTGTTATAATTTTTAATCCGACCGTTGGATCGTGGTAATTTTTGGATATGTTATACGTATATAAGTTGAGTATATGTCCACAAATTTTGAACCGTTAAAAATGAACGTATGATTTATTATGAATTTTACGAGATGATTGGTTCAGAAATTGTTGAATTTTTGGAGTTTATCATTTTAATGGAAAATTCTAGAATTGGTGGGCCCCACTTGTGGTTGGTGAAGAAATGTGCTGAATTATATTTCAAATGTGGTGGGTGGAAATAGTAGCAAGTAAAGCCATCAGGTTGCAGGTCAAACCTACTAAAATTTTCCTATAAATAGAGGGCTAAGTTAGAATTGAAAATCACACCAGAAATAAGTTTTCTCTCTTTCTCTCTCTAGATTATTGAGTGTATTTTGTGAGTATTTAGATACTTTGAGAGTTTCTATTCATCAGAGCAAGTTTCTTTCAGCCTTATACCGGTATTCCGACCAGAAGTACTGATATCTTGAGGTAAGGGATATTATTTTCTTCTTAAATGATATTATTTTCTTCAATATCATTATGCTGAAATATTGATATGAGTTTTTATCAAATTTGGAACTTTTTGTGTCGGAGTTACTATTCACGTATACGGCACTATTCACGTATACGGCACTATTCACGAATACGGTACTATTCACCAAAAAATAAAATTTTTCCTTTTTGTCCAAGATGTCTATTATGGTTACTATCTTTGATTGTATCCATGTTTTGATCTTTATTTTTGAATTCTGCTTCACAATTGATTATTATGAAGTATTATTGATCTTGGATAAACTGTTATACGAATCCCTACTATTTGTCTTTCTGTCTCATTGGATTCGTTCTCTTTAAGATATTTTTCATCATCCTCAGTCCTAAATGATGATATTAATGAATATCTTTGGCCTGTAGTGCAAAGATGTATGATTACTTGATGAATATTTTTGGCCTGTAGTGCAAAGATGAACAGGTGTTGAGATGAACATGACTGACAGATGATACAAATGAATATCTTTGGCCTGTAGTGCAAAGATGAATATTTGGATAAAGATGATTATTAATTGATGTTACAGGGATAAAATATTGATGATGAACTTTTAAATCTTAGAAGATAGTAGAATTCTTTCTCTACTTGACTCTTCTAATGGTTTGCTGTTTCCGCTGCAGTTGTTGATCTAAAACTTGTTGTCGATTATATTCTATCAGATTTTTCCCTGTTGAATACTAATGATAATTTTTTGTATATTATCTTAGTCATAATATTCTTTACTGGGCTAGTTGAGCTCACCCTTTTTCTTTTTGTTCCATTTTTCTTCTCAGGAGGTGAGAACATAGCAGGATCTAGTCGGGGTATGGAGTGATGGTTCTAGAAAGATGTTTTAGCAATCCTCACTATTTCTGTAAAATAGTGTTTGAATAATTGTAATGAGGATTTATTTGAGTGTGGATATTGTCTAGAAGACAATATTTGTATTTAAACTCATAGTATGTGTTATCGTATTTTGCACGACAATTGTATTATTGAAGTTGTAGTTTGTTTTCTGTACCATGTATTTGGCGACTCAGAATGGGTGTTGTATACCTATTTTGGGGGCGTCACATGGCATTTCCAAAGTTTCCAGTCCCTTTGATTGACCGTATGGTTTCCTCCATTTATTGGACTTTCTTTCTTATATCCCCAGTTTCTCTTTCATCCTTGAGGTTTATGATTTCAGGAGTTTTGTTGGTCCCTTTATTGGAATGAGGTTCAGGTATCTGTACTTCCCCCATTTTGTCAGCACTTTGATTGCCATCATGTGAGGAGGACTCTGGTTAAGTGAGCTTTGTTTGGCCCTGAGTGCTTTTACTTTGTTCTTTTAGGAAGATAACTAATTCTACTATTTGATTCTTGATACCCTTAAACTCCTTTCGAGACACAAAACCTGATTCATGTAGGGCACTTTTAGCCATTTCGGTGGATAAGCCTTTTGCCTTCTTAGACTATGATCCAGTAATGGGACCACTCTTACCTACAAGAAGAGTAGGTAGTTTAGTTTTGATAAACATTAACAACATGTATTGATGCCCCGTCTTGGGTTTTTATGATTTTTAATATTTTCTTGCAAAACAGATATCAGTTGTTCTGATGACAGGACATGTTTTGATAGGGAATGGAATTTTTTTTTCTTTTCTTTATATTTACATGGAATCGTAATTTACATTGAATCAGAATTTACATGGAATTGAAATGGAAAGGCATGAAGAAACTCCCATTTGAGTTTGGTTTATCAGAGGCAGACCAATCTTAGGCTACTCTCACGACTTTTTGGCAAGAAGGTCCCTAGATCATCGCAATTTACTAGATGGGAAGTTAATCCAATCTTTCAATTGGAGCGGATCTGAGTGGTGCCTTTCACGAGCCTCGTGGGATTATTCTTCGTTGAGTCCAGTAATCAAACACCGACGGGTTCGCCTACGGGTGGAGGAATCACACAACATACATTCACATACATCGTGTCTCACCGTATGAAATGATGACATTGTGCGAGGCACTAATATAAAGCACAGAGATTATGCGAGGCACTAAAGTGCAGAAATTTAAAGCATCCATTTAATGTACAGACATTATTCACACACACACGGCAAAGAGAATTTTGAAAAGTTTGAAAAGCGGCTTAAGCCCTCTACTATCCCCAACAGAGTTGCCACCTGTCGACGTCGGGAAAAATTTCCTTCTTTTGGAATTCCTCTTTTAATGATTTCCTACCCTTTATGTTTTCTATATTGTTCGAATTTGGTTTTAAAGGGTGAAATTTAACAAAAGAGTAAAACATGAAATGCCGACGATTTTAATTTTGATTTACAAAGCCACCAGTGGTAGAAATGAAATGATTATACCAACTCAACCGATTTTTTTGAAAGTTTTTGCAAAAGGCCCTATTATTGGTCTCTGTTTAACAGGCCTTGGAAACCGAGATTCATAGAGTTCGGGGGTTTGATTAAGTGGGGGGGAAGGTGTTAGGCACCCCCCGACTTCCGTAAAAACATAGTTACCGCATCTTTTCAATTCCCTAATTTATTTAAAGTGTATGTGTTGCAGTTAATTGGGCCTAAGTGATTTATTTGGAAGTAGTGTTATACCTCTTTTGCACCTATATACAAAGGGTTTGACTTCTATAAAAGTTCAATTTTAATACAAGGCATATAAGATGATGTTTTGAAAATAGGTTTTCAAACCCTTATGCTCACATAGTAATCGAGGCCTTTGATACTTCCATTTTATTCTGTATTCGACTTGTTTTGATTTTATTCTAGAGATGCGAAGCATCTTAGACAAAATAATATACATATAAGTGTCAAGCTCCTTATGGGCATGAAAACCATCAAAGGATGTCTGAGCACCACACATATGATTTGTAGGCTAGCTATACAACTGGAAAGGGTCCATCATGGGAACCAGATCTAGATCCGTCAGCTGGATCTTAGATCCAGTGGCTCCTTGGCTCACATAATGTTTTATGAATAGCCTGCATAACAAGTATACTAAAATAAAATAGACATTTAATCTAAACGACGCAAAACAAAGGATTCATCAGTTAAATCCTTGCATGCGCGTAGCCAAGCTTCACGTTTTGTCTAGATACAGATTTAGGGACGCGTGGTTGCTTAATATTTACAAAACTAGATATATATATATTAAAGCGATAAAAAGCCACGAATTTATAATCTAGGCCTGACAGATGAATATATATATATATATATATATATATATATATATATATATATATATATATATATAAAAGCCAGTAAAAACTTCTGATCTGAAACGATCTTACAGTGTGTAGCGAGGAGAGCTTTAAGCTGCTTTTGAAGCTTCAAAACTCTGTTTCCACTGATTAAAATTTGATATGTTGTAGTATATATATATATATATAAGTGTTTACAAATAAGAATATCAAAATTTGGAACACTGTAGGAGGGGTTAAGACTGAAATGGACGAAATTCCCTCTATTTTCTTCTTTTTTTTCTTTTATGCCTGATGGGGGGGTCTATTTATAGACCAAAATAGTCGCGAGTCTACCTGCGGCTACTCGGGTGGGCTCAGGCCTCGGGTCGTCTCGAAGTACGTGCATTCGGACCAACGCGCAGTTTGCTCAAACCTTCGTAACTTTTAATCCGGGAGTCCGATGGAGATGTGTCATACAATTCCAGAAAGCTTTTTCTGATAACTACACAGTGACATAAGGCTTACCGTTTTTTGAATCCAGGAAGATGGGTCCATGACCGAAATGGCATCTTCAGGTCTTCACAGGCAGTTTGTTGAGCTGTTTTGCGTAGTTTGTGTTTAGAAGTGCTGCAACGGCTCTTTGTGACCTTATTTACAGCTGTATTAAGGTTGTTGAAGTTGACTTATCAAAAAGACCATTTTTCCATTCAAGGGGTTATCTCTAGGGTTAACAGAACTTTTGGTTATCCTTCGGGGTTATCTCTAGGTTTGATTACTGCCAACTTTTCTTTTCCTTAGATTTAATGTTGTGGTCCTTTAGGGTTATCTCTGGAGTGTGAAAAAGATGTTTTTGCCCTCCTACATAGCTAGTAACAAGAAAATAAAATTTCGAGTGTCTACACACTGCTATATGCAGTGACTTATATTGACCTGTTCCTTCTGCTAGTATGTCATCATCAGTGACAGATATAATATTACTGTTAAGAATGTGATCTGTCAGGTGCTAAAAAAATTTAGTGTCCACCATTCTTGGTAGATGAGCTTCTTTTAGTACTTACACCAGAATTTTAAGATGATCTTCTGAGGATAAAATCAAATCCATTATGGAGATCTGAATGGGCGCTTCTTTTAAATGTTGCACCATTCTGGCTTCATTATGCCCCATTTTGCTGAGGAATTCTGTAACCTTCTTCTCGGATAGTTTGCCTGGGGTTTTGATAATGGGCTTTATCATGCACTGAAGTAAGTACAGCGGATTATCCTTTGATAGGATATCGGTACAGTCTGATGTTGATCCCGTATTTTCCCTATAGTTCCATGAGACTCTTTTCAAACTGGTAATGGGATATTGGGGTAGATATGACAACATCAGTGGTTCTGGTGTAGCTATCTTCATAGGATTCTTTCCTCTTTTATCCCCCATTCCTTGAACTACTAAAGGTGTTGCAGACATGTCTCCTTCAGAGGAAATGACTGCTACAACTTCCCTCCATTTTTGCATTTCAGGAGGAAATATCTCCTCTTCTTCATACCCGATATTGTCACTGTTTATCATTTGCAAATCACCACCATCAATTAGATTTTGGATTAGGTGATGAAGTGACCAACAGCCTTATATGTCCTGACCAGAAGTGTTGCAATGGTATTGACATATTTTAGTGGCATCGAACCTCTTTGATCGAGGGTCCACTGAGGGTAAGAGTTCTGTGATCTTTCCTTCATGGATCAACATCTTTAAAATTTCTTCCATTGGTTGGCCTAAAGGAGTGAACTTTCTTTTAGTTGTAAACTCTCTACGAGCACGAAATCTTTATTTCCTTGCAACTTTCTCTGCCAAGGTTTCATTTTCTTAGAATCTAATGTGATCCTTCCTTGAAATCTGGAGGATATTTGTTTGACTCTGGTCGATCTGCCTTATCAACTATTTAGTGACTTGATGTTGATATACCATTAATTCTTCCACTTGATCAATCTGTTCTTTGATGGACTTTAGCTCTTGCTATATTGAAGGTTGTCCATCTGAATAACTTGTCTTTGTGAGGTTACTTTCAGTTGAAGATTCTCCAATATACTTGAGGTATTTGGAACCTTCTCCACTCTCCGTGTTGATTATGTTTACTCATTCCTCATTGTGCTGAGGTAAACGATTATCTTGAATATGTGGCTGTTCTGGTGTTGTCACCATAATTTCACCACTATCTATCATGTCTTGGATCTTGTATTTCAGAGACCATCATTCTTGGGTATCATGGCCAGGGGACCCAGAATGGTAAGCACACTTTTTGCTTGGGTTAAAACTTTTCACATTTGGATTTGCAAGTGGAAGGAGGTTAGTGATCTTCTTCTGGTTAGTCAGAAGCTTCATTATGTTTTCAAGTGAATCCCCTAAGGGTGCAAAAGTTCTTATGTGTTCCCAAATCATCACAATCTACTAGATGGGAATTTAATTCGATCTTTAAATTAGAGCAGATCTGAGTGGCGCCTTTCCTGAGCCTCGCTGGATTATGCTCCTCTTGAGTCCAGTAATTGGCCACCGACAGGTTAGCCTCCTGGTGGAGGAATCACACAACATACATTCACATACATCGCGCCTCACCGCATGCAATATGATGACATTGTGTGAAGAACTAATATAAAGCGTTGTAAATAAAGCGTTCATTCACATTCATTCAATGTAAAGACAACATTCACACACATACAGATAAAAGGAAATTGAAAAGATTGAAATGTGGCTTAAGCCCTCTATTGTTATGTGTAACACCCCAGTCCCACATTGAAAGATAGGGGAAAAATTTGTCTGCATATAAGGAAATAAGTTACTACCAATAGTACCTTCAAGTCATGACCTTTTGGGAGCCTGTGGTGGGCTAAGATGACCCAAGAAGATACTATTGGGCCAGTAGTTTGAGGCCTTATTTTGATGGATTTGATTCAATTCGGACTTGGGATTTGACCCGAGATTTGTTCCGGACTCGGGATTTGACCCGGGTTGTTTCTTATGGTATCACAGCTGACTCTCGAAAGCTCGGGTCGGGTCATCCGATCGGGTTACCGGAGGTGGGGACACGAAGGCTGGTGGTATTATCCCACAATGGAGCGATGGAGGTCCGGAGGTGGGGACACGAAGCCAGCCGGTATTATCCCACAACGGCTAGAGCGGCAAAGATCTTTGGGCCGTGTGTGTGATCGGTTCTGACGGGGACGTCAGAAATTTAAGTGGGGGAGTTTGTAACACCCTAGTCCCACATCAAAAGATAGGGAAAAAATTTGTCTTCATATAAGAAAATAAGTTACTACCAATAGTACCTTCAAGTCATGACCTTTTGGGAGCCTGTGGTGGGCTAAGATGACCCAAGAAGATACTATTGGGCAAGTAGTTTGAGGCCTTATTTTGATGGATTTGATTCGATTCGGAATTGGGATTTGACCCGAGATTTGTTCCGGACTCGGAATTTGACCCGGGTTGTTTCTTTATGACACCCCCAAAATAGGTCCACACAACCCATTCTGAGTCGCCAAATTCATGGTACAGAATTTAAATACAAACTTCATTTATACAACTATTAATTGTCGTGTAAAATACAACAAAATATACGATGTTAGTTTTAATACAAATATTATCTCGTAGACAATATTCAAACTCAAATAAAATCTTCATTACAATTATTGTCACACTATTTTTCAAAATAGTGAGGATTACTAAAATAACCATCTTGGACCATTACTCCACTCCCCGACTAGTCCTAGTTACATTCTCGCTTCCTGAGAAGAACAATAGAACCAAAAGAAAAAGGGTGAGCTCAACTAGTCCAGTAAAGAATATTATGACTAAGATAATGTAGAACAAATTATCCTTAGTCCTCAATAGGGAAAAATCTAATAGAATACAATAGACAACAAGTTTTAGATCAACAACTGCAGCGAAAATAACAATCCATTAGAAGAGTCAAGTAGAGCATGATGTCTGCTATATTCTATGATTTAAAAGTCCATCATCAATATTTTATCCCTATAACACCAATCAATAAATATTTCAAATCAACGAATTATACATGCACTACGGGCCAAGGATATTCGTTAGTATCACCAGTGGTCATGATCATACCAAACAACTATCCATCTATGCACTACGGGCCAAAGAGAACTTTTACCACAACATTTGTTTGTAACATTACAGGTCATGATTATACCAATACACAATTTCTGGTCATAATAATATCAATCAACAATCCATCTATGCACTACGGGCCAAAGATGACTTTCACCACAATATAAGCATGAGGATGATGACAATGATATAAGGAATCGATCAAGTGAGATCAAGGATAAATATTAGAGATTTATAATTCAATTTATCCAGAGTTCAAAAATATCCAAATTGTCAACATGATAATTAATTGTGGAGTAAAATTCAAGAATGATATTCATGTATCAAAAATAACTTGGACAGAAAAGAAACCAATTTTGTCGTGAATAGTATCCCGTGAATAGTACTGTATGAATAGTACCTATGAATAGTACCCCGAATAAATAGTACTTCATGAATAGTACCCCGTGAATAGTATCCCAAATGAAAATATTAAAATTTAACAAGAAGGTTCAGACAAATATTTTAATGAAATGATACTAGATGAAGCGCAAAACTCAAGAATATTCTACTACTTTCAGGGATTATAGAAGCAATACTTATCAAAGTAAGCGTAGATTTAGGAATATAAAACAAAATAATATCACTTACATACTATAGAGTATGGAAGAAAATAATATTTCTTTCGAATATTGAACGAAAATAATATCTCTTATCTTAGTAGGGCACTAAATCTGACTGGTATAGCAGAGATATTCTTGAGGAAAACTTGCACTATTTGCTACACTCAAAGTATCCTTATACTCAAAAGAAATACGCACAATATTATAGAAGAACAATTCTCTGATTCTGGTGTGATTTTCATTTCTTAACTAAGCAACCTATTTATAGAAGAATGGCAGGGCACTATTTAAGAAAATAATCACGGATGAACAGAAAGAAAACTCACGGGAATTCGGCTGATTATCTAATTTTTACTATTCCTCACTATGTAATAAAACATTCTAATAAACAAAAACTTTATATAAAATATAATATATTCTAATTATAATCTAATAAAATAAATAACTTTATATATAATATAAAAAGTATTATGTTTTATATAAAAAGTTTTTGTTGTATTACTATTATAATAATAATAAAACAAAACTGAGACACCTTTCTACCGGTAATTTTGAAAAATGAGTAAATGGGAGTCCATGTAATAAGCCAAATTTATAATAAATACTTCATGACAAACCCCTTTATTTATATCAAAAATTAAATAAATATTTATCACAAATCACTTATCTTCAATAAACACATTTTAATTTTTCAACAATTATTCATCATTAATATTATAACTCACAATATTGACAACCAGATCATTCTCAGGTAGGACTGAACAAAAAATGAGTATAACCGAATTACCGAACCGAACCGAAATAAATTAACCAAAATTTTCTGATAATTCGGTTATTTTTGACATTTTGGTTATATCCGAAATTATTTACGATTTACGGTTAGTTTATACGGGTATCACTTTTGGGTTATTCAGTTTAACCGAATAAGCCTTGCTAAGAAAATAACC
Source organism: Panax notoginseng (assembly GCA_016801055.1). Taxonomy (NCBI): domain Eukaryota; kingdom Viridiplantae; phylum Streptophyta; class Magnoliopsida; order Apiales; family Araliaceae; genus Panax; species Panax notoginseng. Next base: position 63,703,306 of record CM029015.1, on the reverse strand, counting down.
GGATAAGGCTTGCAAAGTGTACGTAAGTCTTAAAATAATAACATGACATCTCAAATTTTAATTTCTGGCTTTCTCAGTCGTAACCCACTAGCCCAGAGCGACAGAACTCCAGACGGCCAGACCCAGCCACCCAGAGGCCAGATCTCGAACTCGGTGAAGGACTGAAGGTGATGAAGCTATCCAAGTATCCCTCTTTTCTGATCTGGTTTAATCCCCAGAATTTGAAGATAACCCCTTCACTCTTTAGGGCTTTTTGAGCTCGCCAGTTGCCCCCTTTTCTTTCTAGCATTCATCATTCGTTTGTATCATTTGTAGTAGTGTTGTTTATGGTTTGGCTTAATTAATGCGGTGACGAAGCTTATATGGTTTAGGGTTTAAGGATACTGAGATACTTGGGTCTGGTGGATTTGGTAAAGTTTATAAAGGAACAATACCAAAATCAAAAACACAAGTGGCTATGAAGCGCGTTTCAAACGAATAAAGGTAGGGTTTGCGTGAATTTGTGTCTTAAATTTCTATAATTGGCAGGCTTCGCCATAGGAATTTGGTTCAATTGCAAGGATGGTGTCGGCTTCGCTGTGATTTATTACTTGTTTATGATTTTATGCCTAATGGAAGCTTAGATAGATTGTTGTTTGATAAACCCAAATCAAAATTGAGTTGGGAACAGAGGTTTAATATAGTCAAAGGCGTTGCTTCTGGGCTATGGTATTTACACGAAGGGTATGAGCAAATTGTGATACACTGAGACATTAAGGCTAGTAATGTGTTGCTTGATGGTGATTTAAATGGCCGACTTGGAGATTTTGGGTTTTAATCTGATACCTCTAATTTGAAAGGGTATTTTGTAGTTTCTATTTTCTTTTCATTTTTGCCAATTCTTAATCAGCTGATTGACCCATTTTGGGAAAAAAAATTAGGGCTTATGAATTATGATGAATTAATGATAGTTTTAATTTCTAAGTGGATTTCAGTGAGATAACTTTATACAATTAGGGCTGATTGTTAGACACACTGAAGCCCTTGATTATAGCTTATTAACTTTTTACTTTTATCAGTTGTATAATTACATAATTTGTTTTAAGTTTTTATGTTGCTTGATGATGTGATGAGGTTAGGCTCCAATTGGTATTTTACGACAGTAGACAAGGCTGAGTAAGTTTTGCTGACTTGTTGTGATCCCATCTTTATAAATTTTAACAACTTCTCCTTTCACTGAATTTACTGGGTTTTTCTTGAAGAACAATACTATATTCTTTATTTTGCTAATTCATTTGCAAGCTAGCAAAATGTATAGATTTGTTATGATTTCAGCATATATCTTATGGATTTTGAGCTTGCAAGCTATTGAATTATAGAGATTTATAAATCTAGTAAATTTGGTTATTAACCGAATAACCGAATAATTAATTCGGTTATTCGGTTATTCGGTTATCATATATTTCGGTTAGTTGTTCGGATATTTAAAACAATGTTATTTTAATTTTCGGTTATAACCGAAATGTTTATTCGGTTCAGATAATAACTGAATGCTCACCCCTATTCCCAAGAAAGAGGGGGCTTTTCGATAAGGATTTCTCTTTATTGGTGCGCAATTAAATAACCTAACCCCTTTCCTCGACAGAACTTTCTAGACATTATCAATAATACAAATAATAATATGAATAACTATGTCGTCTCAATTATTGATCTAATAATATAAAATATTGTGCAGATGATATTGTGACAATAATTGAATCAATAATATGAGTTATTATGCAGCAACTACTGTGACAATTATTAAATGAACTGAGTGACTTCTTACGAAAGTATCAATAATCAGAGATATTGTACAATACCGTGTGCTACTGTGCAACCACACGTATTACTGTTCTTTTATCACCGGTATTTCAACAGTTAAAGGTAAAAGTTTTGCTGCTATTTTTCTAAAAAGGTCATTTCAATCTCTTTCTATACCCGGCAGTCATTCCGTTGTGGGGTTTTGTCAATGATTGTGCCGTCGTACGAATATTCCCCGACAAAAATAATATTTCCCGACCAAACGAATATTTTATGACAACTTGCTTACTTGCAAAATTTGCACAAATCACTCATAACTATAGCATTATATCAAATCACACCTTATTATTCAAAATAATATTTAGAAAAAATTAAATCTTTATTCATAAAAAGTTGGGGTCTTACAATTGTCCCCAGCAGAGTCGCCACCTGTTGACGCCGTGTTTATCCCGTTTCTATTTTTTACTACCATTTTATATGATCTATTTTGATTTATCTTGCAAGGGTGTATTTTTAGAAAAGACCGACATAAATGTCGACGATTTGAAAAGTTTGATTTTAATGTGATTGGGCCGAATTAGACAGAGTCGCCAGTTGATATGAGTTTAAATGAATGTTTCAACTCATCCAAGTTTTGTAAGGTTTTCACAATATGACCCAATATGTGACTCTATTTAATTGGTCTGGAACTCGAGATTCATAGAATTCGGCGGTTTACTTAAGCAAGGGGAATGTGTTAGGCACCCCCCGACTTCCGTGAAACACGGTTACCGCTACTTTTTTATTCCCTATTCATTGTGTGTGTGTGTGTGTGGAAAGCTTTTGATTTATTTTGCAAAGATGTTTTATGCTTTATTTTGAAAGTAGTGTTATGCCTCTTTGGACCTATGTATAAAGGATTTAACTTATTGAAAAGTTCATTTTTAACATATAAAACTGAGGTTTTGAAAACTGATTTTTATACCTTTTTTCTCAAATAGGAATTGAGGCCTTTGATACTTCCTTTTATCTTGTATTAAGCCTATCTTTTTATCCTAGAAGCGGATTTATTTGATTTTATCGATATACGAAGCATCTTTGAGGGGGTGGTTTAGAACTCAGGGTTCTAATGGCTTGATTTTTCCTTAAGTCTATCCATCAAGACGATTTATATTTTATAAAATCTTCATTAATTTGATTTGAAAATCTTTTTGAGTGACGAAATGAAAACTAGAAAATACAAGGGTCGGGCTCCTTATAGGCATGGAAGTCATCAAAGTAAGCCCGAGCACCTACAAACCATGATTTCACTATTTTGAGGCCTTAAATCCAGATGACCATTTTAAGGCCCCGGATTTATATTTACATTGGATTGCAAACTAGCATTTACAACTTAAACAATTCCATTTTCAGAACTGGATCTAGATCCATTGATTGGATCATTAATCCATTATAGTTCCTAGGCTCCCATGAAGATTAAAAGCTTACACAATGAATATTTAAACATATTATGTACAAATAGCTAAAAACTTCGCTAAACAAGTGATTTATTGAACAAATCCTTGTATGCGATTAAACAAGTTTCTCGTTTTCTCTAGATATAGATCTAGAGTCACGTGGTTGCTAAATATTTACAAAAACTAGAAAGTAAACTAGAACTGTACAGATTTTAGTCATTCTAGCTTTCAGGTTCAATTTTTACAACTTTTGAACTAGTTGAAAGCTAGATCTGGCCAGATCTAGTACAAATCTAGTCAATACAATGCAAATATTAACTATTTACATAAAATGAACGGTTAAAAAGATAGTTCTATTTCATACAGAGGCAGATCTATATATATAGTACTTATATATATAGTAAAGCAAGAAATAGAAGTAGATCTGAAGAGATCTTACAGTTAGGCACGAGATTGGCTATCTAATTGCTTTTGGTGCCTCTATACTCGATCTCCACTAGTTAAAACTTGATATGTTGTAGTATATATATATATAGAAATGTTTATAGAAGAGATTTACAGAGTTTAAGATGAAGAAACTCTCCTTTTCTCTCTCAGACCCTCAGATTTCTCTCTCTAGAGGGCTGTCAACTGAATTTTCTCTCCCTAAAAATGAGTTGGGGGCTGATATTTAAAGCCCGTCCAGCCGCGAGTCTACCTGCGCCAGCCGCTGTAGACCTGTGGCTAGGCCTAGTGGGACCTGCTACCCCAAAGTACGTGCACCTCGATCTAAGCGCAGGCTACTTGAACCCTTAATAACTTGCCATCTGAGAATTCTATGGAGATGTGTCATACCATTCTAGAAATATCTTTTGGAGAGCTACACAATGACATAGGACTTGCCCTTTTCTGAATCTGAGAAGATTGGTTCATGACCAGAATAGCATCTTCTGGTCTTCGCAGGCAGTCCGTTGAGCTGTCTTGAGTAGTTTGCACTTTGGATTACTGTGATGGCACTTGATGACCATGTTTATAGCTGGATGTCTATGGTTTATATTGTGTTGTTAACACACCACATTTTTCCTGGTCAGGGTTATCTCCGAGGTTGAAGTGGCTTTTGGTTGTCCCTCAGGGCTGACTCTAAGGTTTGATTATTGTTGATTCTATCTTTTCTTAGGGTTATCTTCGAGGTTGATTTGATATCCCATGAGGCTGTCTCCGTGGTTTGAGGTTTACTGTAGTCCTCTGGGCTGTCTCTGGTGTAGAAAAGATACATTTTCCCTCCTGCTTGGTTAGGTAAGGAAAGTAAAATTTTGAGTGTCTACAACTGCTATAGCACAAACTTACACTTTTGTGCTTTCAGTTGGTCTACTTTTTTGTGAATGTTGACTTTGTATGGTGTTATAATATGCAGTTCGTAACCAAATGAAGAGTGCTAAGAATATTCAAAAAATCACAAGGCAATGAAGATGGTTGTAGCCTCTAAGCTGCAAGTAATTCAATCAAGAGCTGAGAATTCTCATGGCTAATGGCAGCCATTCACTACTCTTCTTGGTGATGCTTCAAGTATGTCTTTCAATCAGAGTTTCTGCGTATGTAATTTTCACTCGAGTTTTGAATGCTTAATTATAGAAAGATTCAGTTGGACATGTTAATCTATTAACATTTATAGGTACAAATTTCTTTCATGTTAACTTGTATACCATTGCTCATACTTAAGGCCCTTAACTCTATTATACCCTTTATGATTCTTTACCCTATAATGTTACATCTGTTTATTCTACGCTCTGCAAGTGGAGCTGTATACAATACAAAATAATCCCCATCCCAAATCATCGTATCTTGCCTAGACCTAATCGGCTCTCGGCCTCTCAACCATCCCCAAACTCACAATCACGGAGTCACGGTCGATTTAAGGCAAGCCTCCTCATTTTTGGTCTCTCTGTCCTTTTCTTTTCGTAGCAGAGTTTAGATCTTTGCCTAATTGTCGCAATTTTCTTCCAGATCTGTGGCTAATTTTAGATTGTTGAATTTGATTGTTTCCAAGTATATGGTTGCGTGTTCTTGATTAAATAGTTTTGCTTTTTCATTGATATAATTCGTATGTTTTTGGTGATTTAATTTTTTGTCTCAGTTTCTTACTACCTTTTTTTAATAGTTGATTGAGGAAAACATGTTGTGAAGTTCGTATTTGTTTTTTATAACTACATGTTATCTATTGAAGGCTTCTAGTTAGTGAAGTTAATAGCTTGATTGTTTGTCGGATATGAAGGTTCTACTTTGATTATTATCAAAATCATAGAAATTGTTCCACTAAAAACACAGGTAATATATTTCCTTTGTCCCAACTCCTATGTCATTTTTGTGACAATGGTATTCGGTGTTAACTTTTGAATTACTTATATAGCTTTTTTGTTGATGTGCTTCCAATTTTGATGACAACAAGTAGTATCAATGCCTCTTTAGTGTTTCATTTTAACTCAATCTCTCTTATTCGCAATGACACATTCCTTCGAGTTCTATTAGTCTGCAGTTGTAATTTTTAGTTGCCCAATTAAATCTTACAAATTATTTACAGGTGGTTAAATATTCCATATCTGATCTATATATGTGGTGTTTGTAATACTTCTAATGCTTGTGGGATTATTTTTTTTTTCTTTTAATAGCATAACCCACATGTATTATCTTGGTTCCTTGGACCTTGCAGCCATAGGGTCTCAATAGTTTTCATGTATGTAAGGGTGTTGTGAATTGCTTAGAGTTTTCAGCCAAGACCCAAGGTGCTAGCAATTCCTATTGAATGTGATAGAGTTCTATATGTATGCATGTCTTATTTTAGTTTAGCTTTTGTTGGATTAAATAAGAAATAATAGTTAAAAACAGACTAACAATGAAGAGGGGTGGATTTTGTGTGCAGCTAAATTTGTTTTACATGTTACATACAATTTAGGCCAAATTTAGTTTAGCTATGTTAGGAGTTTAAAACTGATTCATTTCTTTGTTGATCTATCTGTGCTGCATCCTTCTGCATAGATTTGATGAGCTCTTTTTGCTCTTGCATCATATCTGTTGTTTAGGGAACACTTCAGTTTGGTCTTCAAATGGTCAAAATATTAATGTCGCCTTTATGGTGCAGGCTTGTAGCTGGAGTGCTAGACTTGCTAGGCTGCTGGTGCAGGCTTGCGGTGGTCTGTTGACTGTTAGTCTGTTGGAGTGCTGGTGCACTTCAAGTTGTCAAGCTTAAGATGTTCTGCTCTCTATTGGTCTTGGATGCATAATGCATTTAGATAGACTTTGTTAAACTATGGATTATGTATTATTAATTTTAAATCATTAAACTTTGTTAAGATTAAGAATTGTTATGGTTGTTAATTGTTATTAATTATTTAATTATTGGTCGGAAGCTTTAGTATTGAAAAATTGAAATGATTTTTTTTGTTTGGAAAAATGAAATTTAATTTCTGTTATTAGTCGAAATAACCGAATAGAAAATTCGGTTATTTGATAATTCAGTTAGTTGTTTGGATATTAAAGTTTTATCAATTTCGATTTTCGGATATAACCGAATAGTCAATTCAATTCGGTTATAAGCGAATGATTTGTCCTAGTGGTATCAGTTTGAGCAGCAGAAAGTCAATGTTTTAGATACTTACACAAGTTCGAACATATATTGTTTTTTATTTTTTGGATACTTATTGAAATGTTTAATGCATTACATAATATATATTACATAATTATATATGTAATATACATATCCACACACATACTTATGATATTATTATCATATTTTTATTATTTTATTTTATTTAGTTTGTGGTTTTCAAATGATCTCATAATATAATTAATAGACAGATATTAAAGAAACTAAAAAAATGAATATCATTATTTATTGTCACTCCGTCATATGTAAAACAATGAGTTATTCAAAAAGAAATAAAATAAATAATAATTTAAAAATACAAAACGATGTGTTTTGGAAAAAAAGAGGGTGAATGTGTTTATTGGGGTCATCTTAATTTAGGGCAACATTTTAATAGTCACTGCAATGAATGTGGTCCATATTAAGCACGAAATATAGCAACTGTAAGACCCCGAATTTTATGAAATGAAAGTATTTAATTTTTTTATAATTATTATTTTATTTAGTAAATGGTTAAATTGATAAAAGGTTAAAGTTAAGGGTGATATATGAAAATTTTACAAAGTAAGTAAGTTGTTATAAAATATTCGATTGGTCGGAGAATATTCGTTCTAACAGGGAATATTCGTACGACGGCACAATCATTGGTGGACCCCAAAACAGGAGTATTGTCCGAGTTTGAAAATGACAGAAATGTCTTTTTATAAAAATAACGGCGAAAGTTTTAGCGTTAAACTGTTGAAATACCCGATGATAAAAGTATAATAATATGTGTGGTTGCATAGTAGCACACAGTATTGATTATTGATGCTTACGTGAGAAGTCACTCAGTTATACTCAATTATTACTACAGTAATTGCTACATAGTATCTCACATTATTGATTCAATTATTGTCACAGTATCATTTGCATAGGAGTACGTGAAGAAATGTGAGAAATGTCAACTCAACAGTCCGATCCCACATCAGCCACCAGAAGAGTTATATTCGATCTTATCTCCTATACCCTTTGCTGTTTGGGGGTAGATATACTGGGTCCATTACCAAAAGCTAAAGGTCAGATCAGTTTTGTTATAGTCGCCATTGATTATATGACCAAATGGGTTGAAGCGAAGCCACTTAGGTTGATAACGGAACAGGAATGCTTGAAATTCATGAAGGAGTCAGTAGTGTTTCGTTTTGAAATTCCTAAGGTGGTGATATCGGACAACGGACGCCAGTTCGTGGGATCAAAATTTGAAGCATTTTTGAAAGAGTTAGGCATCCAGCACAGGAAGACTTCGGTAGCTCATCCACAGTCGAACGGATAAGTCGAGGTGACCAACAAAATGCTGCTGAATGGGATCAAGCGTAGATTGGATGAGGCTAAGGGAAGATGGCCAGAAGAGCTTCTCAGCATGTTATGGGCTTATCGAACTACACCGAGGACCACAACGGGAGATTCACCTTTCAGACTGGCCTATGGTATTGATGCCTTAGTCCCAGTTGAGATTGGATCTACAAGTCTTCGGGTCAGTCAGTTTAAAGAGATATACAATGAAGAAGGACTGAAAGTCAATCTGGATTTACTCGAAGAAGTTAGGGAAACAACTTTGATTAGACTGGCAGCCTATTAGCGACGAGTGGCTAAGCATTACAATAAGGGGGTAAAGCTTCGCAGGTTTAAAGTGGGAGATTTTATCCTCAGAGAAGTCGAAAGATTTACGCCTCAGAATTTGGGAAAGCTGATGCCGAACTGGGAAGGACCTTACGAAGTTGTTGAGGTACCAAAGCCAGGGACTTATCGGTTGAGGGCACTGGATGGATCAGAAATAAAGAATACTTGGCATGCTGGCAGGCTTCGAAAATACTTCCAATAAATACAGTGTCAGTGTACCAGAAGTTTGTAAATTTTTTGAATCATCATCAATAAAAGATTCTTTTTCTCAAATGGGTCTTCCGTTCATTGCTGTTCAACTTCATCGGTGTAAGGAGGTTCGGGTGGACTCGCTCACCATTCGATGGTAGCCTTATCGGCAGGTGGTCCTTATGAATTTGTCAGGCCCTTTGTGGTAGGCAAACTTCATCGGTTTAAGGAGGTTCGGGTGGACTCGCTGACTATTCGATGGTAGCCTTATCGGCAGGTGGTCCTTATGAATTTATTAGGCCCTTCGTGGCAGGCAAACTTTATCGGTGTAAGGAGGTTCGGGTGGACTCGCTGCCCATTCGATGGTAGCCTTATCGGCAGGTGATCCTTATGAATTTGTCAGGCCCTTCGTGGTAGGCAAACTTCATCGGTGTAAGGAGGTTCGGGTGGACTCGCTGACCATTCGATGGTAGCCTTATCGGCAGGTGGTCCTTACAAATTTGTCAGGTCCTTCGTGGTAGGCAAACTTCATCGGTGTAAGGAGGTTCAGGTGGACTCGCTGACCATTCGATGGTGGCCTATCTGGTCGGTGAAATCCTGTGGGTTTGTTAGGCCATTTATGGTAAAAAAATTTCCTATAATGCAGATCTACCTCACACTTCGGTAACGAATAAGTGTTGCATTAATTTACTACCTGATTTTGTTTAAGTGTTGAATTTGGGTTGCATTACTACTTATCCGATATATGACTTGCTTAGTGGTTTACTAACAGTTTAAGTTAAATTCAAAAAAGAGCTTGGACATTTTTTAATTTGATTGATGTTGAATTATTGACAAGAAATGAATTACAGAGATGCTATAAGGAATAAAAGTTGATGTTTCATTGATGTTAACTAATTACATCGAAAGATAAGAAAATGTTTACAAAAAGGCCTAGTTTAGAAAGAAGCAATGTCATCATCATGCATCGCCTTCACCATCTGAAGAGTCGAGAAGGACTGGATCTACCTTAGCTACAACCAACTTTGCTTTGCCTCAGCTTCAGCAGATTTCATAGCCTTCAGAATATATACGAACGATCTATTCGTTCAGCTCATCCGATTTCCGATACTCTTCTTGAATTTGTTTACGAAGTTCTTTGGTTAAGGGTGGACCTAAATCCCGAATAGCCCGGAGTTCTCTAAGTTATTCTTCATGCTTTTGGCGCCTCTTCAGATGACGTGCTTCCTTAGCCTCGAGCTTGTTTACTTGTTTGGCCAGACTCTGGTTGGTTTGAACTAGAAGCTCGTTCTTAGTCATCATTATTTTGTTCCTCTGGACTAGGTCCACATTCATATTGATAATTTTGTGGTGGTTGGCCTTGGAAGTCTTCAGCACGTCCTTGGTCTGATCTAAATCTTTTCGAAGACATTCGTTGTTTAAAAGCGCAATATCAAGGTCACTCCTCCCTTTCGCCAAAGCCGACTTCAGTATGGCGTTCTCTTTTTGTGTAGCCTCCTCTTCAGCTTCGGCTTCTCTATATCTCCGGTGTAAACGTCCAAAGATGGCGTTCGCCTGCATGTTCAGTATTAGCCAAATAAGCGGATACTTGAGCAGAAGACTATATAAGCAAAATATTGAAAAGTTACCTTCGCTTGAAATTTTATTCCTTCATTAATTAAATCCATGACTGAGCTGTTGCCAAATCGATGGTCGTCAGTGTCCCGGACGAAGGAATCATATAGGTTGAAGGGGGAAGTTGGCATTGAACTCAGACCATAAAGTCGGTGATGCCATGGCATCCTTTCAAAATTCGGAAGAAGAAGGTTTTGAAGGAAAAGGCATGGGTCGTTCAGGGGTTGGTAATGGATCAGTATAAACATTTTTGGGAGATGGGGTTCGAGCGTGAATAGGTTCACGTGGTGATGATTGGACAAGTGTTGGGCTCGGTTGATTATCAGAAGGTTGCTTTCTTTTGCGGGAGAGTGATGGAATGGGCTCGACCTGCTCATCATCATCTGAAACCTGTATCTCCACAGGGGTTATTGGGGGGAGATCGACTGAGGAGGAAGGCACCCGGAGGGCATCAGCAGAAAGATGAGTAACTTTGGCTTTCAATTTCTTAACACGAAGGACTCGGGTCCGTTCGTTTAAAGGCATGTCAAGCAAACTTCCTCTAGAAGGTGAAGAGGTTGTGGCAGGCATCGGGTCTAATTGTGTAGGGGTGTGCACTTGAAGGGTCTGTTTCGGTGGGAATGGATCTGGGTTTTTGGATAGCTCTTTTCTTTCGGCGAGGTTGAGTAGATTTTTCGGGTGGAGTGAGATCATCAGACTGTGGATCGGCAGTTTGGGGTACGGCAGTAGACATTTTGGTGATGGGAGGGTCAGCCAATGGAGATTCAACTGAAGGGATTTCAGCAGTTGTTTCTGAAGTTTTCCTAATTAAAAAATCTTCTAAATCTCTTATATCTGAAGAGGTCGGCTTGATCAAAGACACTGCAAGGAGTATATAACAATTATTCATAGTCAATATTATCCAAAAGTTTCAAGAAATCATACAAGAGACAGTTCGTGTAAGACCCCGAATTTTATGAAATAAAAGTATTCAATTTTTTTTTTATAATTACAATTCAGTAAATGATTAAATTGATAAAAGTTTAAAGTTAAGGGTGAGATATGAATTTTTTTTCAAAATAAGCAAATGGTTATAAAATATTCATTATTATCGAAGAATATTCGTTTGGTCGTGGAATATTCTTTCTGACGGCGCAACCATTTGTGGGCCCCATAACGGATAACAGTCGGATGAAGAAAATGACAAAATTGAATAACGGCGTAGTTGTTACCGTTAACACTGTTGGAATACTCGGTGGTTAAAATACAGTAATACACGTGATTGGAACGCGTGGAAAGATCTTGGCATTAACAGCTATGTTAGGAGTTTAAAACTGATTCATTTCTTTGTTGATCTATTTGTGCTGCATCCTTGTGCATAGATTTGATGAGCTCTTTTTGCTCTTGCATCATATCTGTTGTTTAGGGAACACTTCAGTTTGGTCTTCAAATGGTCAAAATATTAATGTCTCCTTGATGGTGCAGGCTCGCAGCTGGAGTGCTGGACTTGTTAGGCTGCTGGTGCAGGCTTGCGGTGGTCTGTTGACTGTTAGTCTGTTGGAGTGCTGGTGCGCTTCAAGTTGTCAAGCTTAAGATGTTCTGCTCTCTATTGGTCTTGGATGCATAATGCATTTAGATAGACTTTGTTAAACTACGGATTATGTATTATTAATTTTAAATCATTAAACTTTATTAAGATTAAGAATTGTTATGGTTGTTAATTGTTATTAATTATTTAATTATTGGTCGGAAGCTTTATTATTGAAAAATTGAAATGATTTTTTTTGTTGGAGAAAATGAAATTTAATTTCTGTTATTAGTTGAAATAATCGAATAGAAAATTCGGTTATTTGATAATTTAGTTAGTTGTTTGGATATTAAAGTTTTATCAATTTTGATTTTCGGATATAACCGAATAGTCGATTCAATTCGGTTATAAGCGAATGATTTGTCCTAGCGGTATCAGTTTGAGCAGCAGAAAGTTAATGTTTTAGATACTTACACAAGTTCGAACATATATTGTTTTTTATTTTTTAGATACTTATTGAAATGTTTAATGCATTACATAATATATATTACATAAGTATATATGTAATATACATATCCACACACATACTTATGATATTATTATCATATTTTTATTTTTATTATTTTATTTTATTTAGTTTGTGGTTTTCAAATGATCTCATAATAAAATTAATAAACGGATATGATAGAAACTAAAAAAGTGAATATCATTATTTATAGTCACTCCGTCTTATGTAAAACAATGAGTTATTCAAAAAGAAATAAAATAAATAATAATTTAAAAATACAGAATGATGTGTTTTGGAAAAAAAGAGGGTGAAATGTGCTTACTGGGTCATCTTAATTTAGGGCAACATTTTAATAGTCGTTGCAATGAATGTGGTCCATATTTAGCATGAAATATAGCAACTATATGACCCCGAATTTTATGAAATAAAAGTATTCAATTTTTTTATATTTATTATTTTATTTAGTAAATGGTTAAACTGATAAAAGGTTAAAGTTAAGGGTGATATATGAAAATTTTACAAAGTAAGCAAGTTGTTATAAAATATTCGATTGTTCGGGGAATATTCGTTCTAACAGGAAATATTCGTACGACGGCACAATCATTGATGGACCCCACAACGGAAGTATTGTCCGAGTTAGAAAATGACAGAAATGTCTTTTTATAAAAATAACGGTGAAAGTTTTACCGTTAAACTGTTAAAATACCCGGTGATAAAAGTACAGTAATATGCGTGGTTGCATAGTAGCACACGGTACTGATTATTGATGCTTACGTGAGAAGTCACTCAGTTATACTCAATTATTGCTACAGTAATTGCTGCATAGTATCTCACATTATTGATTCAATTATTGTCACAGTATCATTTGCATAATATTTTATATTATTAAATCAATAATTGAGACGACAAAGTTATTCATATTATTATTTGCATTATTAACGATGTCTAGAAAGTTCTGCCGAGAAAAGGGGTTTGGTCACCTAATTGCGCGCCAATAGGGAGAAATCCTTATCGGTAAGCCCCCTCTTTCTTGGGAATAATCTGGTTGTTAAATATTGTGAGTTATAATATTAATGATGAATAAGTTCGTGTTGATTAAAGATGCTTGTTCATTTAGTTTTCTTTAATTCTTCTGTGACCCAATTACCCTCAAAGGAGGTATTTCTGTGATTGCCTGGTTTTATTGACCAAATGGGCAATTAATCGGATAAATGAGCAATTAATTGCTATTGGTTCATGTCAACGTCGGGATTTTTAATTGTCCCTTTCCGTTACTTGTTCTTTGGTGTTCTCATTTTAGGTGAGATTTGTTTGAAAAAACAAGTAAAAAAGGTCCGACATGTATAATGTCGACGATTGGACTATAAGAGTTGCCAATTGGTTTTTTAAATGATTGTGCCAACACAACCGAGAAAAGGTTTGCACATTGACCCAGTGATGTGACACTGCTAAACGGGTCGGTGAAACTGAGATTCATTAGGGTCCGGGGACTTGGTTATGCGGAGGGAAGGTGTTAGGCACCCCCCGACATTCGTGTTACCACGGTGACCGCCTCTTTTCAAGAAACTGTTATCTAAATGTGTGTGTGTGTGGGTCAATGTGTTGTTATTTGGAAGTAGTGCGAGGCCTCGTTCGCACCTATATACACAGGGTTTGAATTTCATGTAAAAATTTAATTTTAAGCAAAATATGGCAGTGATGTTTTATAAAAGAGGTTTTTTCAAACCATGATGCTCAATAGTAATTGAGACCTTTTACACTCCCATTTTATTCCGTATTCGGCTGGATTGATTTTATTTGACAGATGCGAAGCATCCGTACGAAAATACTGTACAAAAAGGTGCTGAATTCCTCGTGGGTATGAAAACCATCTGAGGAAATCCAAACATCACAGATATATTTACAAGCTACTTACCGCTGAAAAGGTCCATCACGGGAACCGAATCTAGATTTAAGGAACTGAATCTGTGATCACATGATTCCTAGGCTCACAAGATGCCGCAATTGATATAAACGTAGTAAGCAGGTATATATATAAAAGCTGTAAATATATATATATATATATATATATATATATATATATATATATATGATCACCAACCACGAAGCACCTCCATGGGGGATCAGAAATATAAATAAACTATAAAAGCTATCAACCGCCACGGAGGAAACTCCAAGCGGGATGAAATGTAAAGAAAGCTGTAAAAACGGTCAACCACCACGAAGTAAACTCCAGGTGGGACGAAATGTATATATATATATATATATATATATATATATATATATATATATATATATAGGCATATAAACGCACCAGATATAAAATCCAGGCTCATCGAACAGAGTTCGACCACAGTTAATATATATATTAAACTAGGTAAATGCTCCGTATGTAAAATCCAGGCTCATCGAACAGAGTTCGACCACATATAATATATATGTGTGTGTGTATATATATATATATATATATATATATATATATATATATATATATATATAAAGCAGGTAAACGCTCTAGATCGAAGTCTAGGCATCGAAGTCTAGGCTCATCGAACAGAGTTCGACACGCAACACGACTCTCAACGTGTAGAAGGGTGTGTGCAAAGATGAAGAGAAAGACTCTAAAGTGTGTGAGAAGGCTTATAGTGGGCTACCAAAGAAGACTTCTATATCTTTAGAGTGGGTAAACACAGACTTTTATAGGTATAAAAGGGCTACATATGAGCTCACAAGTGTTTAAAAGGGGCAAGTACACTACGTGGGATGAGTGAAGAGCAAATTGGGCAGGGCTTCCTCGCTGTCTCCTCTTGCAAAATGGGCACCCCAAGCCCCATATTTATAGAGGGGGGGGAGCCGCTGGCCTACCTGTGGCACCTAGTAGCAGGTGTACATGCGGCTGCCCGGGGTGCCCCGGGCAGTGTGGGTCCCGCCGTGTCGAAGTACGTACGCGCTGTTCGCTCGGTCGCTCATAACTTTCAATTCGGGAGTCCGATGGAAGCGTGCCATATCATTCCAGAAAGCTCTTTTCGAGAGCTACACAATGACATATGATTTGCTCTTTTTTGATTCCAGGAAGATGGGTCCATGACCAAAATAGCATTTTCGGATTTCCGTCAAGCAGTCCGTTGAGTCATTTTGCGTAGTTTGCGCTCGAAAGTTAGGATATGGTTCTTGTGGGACTTATATTGAAGTAATTTGAGTTGGCATGAGTGTATTTGATGTGATTTGAAGTTGAGTTAGCAAAATGACCATTTTGCCCCTCTCGGGGTTATCTCCGATTTTTGCACAGTTGTAGCAGTCGTTTCTCAGGGTTATCTCTGAGGTTAACTTGATGTTGACTTTAACTGTCCTCAGGGTTATCTCTGAGGTTGGCTTGACCTCCTGGGGCTATCTCCAGGCTTTGATCTTGATCCTCTGGGGTTATCTCCGAGGTTAAAATTGACTTTCCTGGGATTTTCTCCGGGGTTGGAACCTGATTTCCCGGGGCTATCTCCGGGGTTGGAAACTGGATCTCCCGGGGTGATCTCCGGCGTTTGAAGTTGATGTCGTAGTCCTTCAGGGTTATCTTTGGAGTGTAAAAAAGATAATTTTGCCCTCCTGCATGGTTAGTAACAGGAGAAGAAAATTTCGAGTGTCTACCGATGCCCCTCTTTATCATGTTCATATAATGCAATGGAATGGACATGATAAAGATTAGTAGACACTTGAAACATGACAAGGTATTTTCAATGATGCAAATCGCAATGTAGTGAATGTTTATGATGAATGTGACAATGTTTTCGTAAATCGCAGTTCGTAAATCGCATATTGCATTTCGCACTTTGCTTTTCGCTTTTGGCCAAATCGTACATCGCAATTCGCACATCACAAATCGCACATCGCATTTCGCATATTGCAATTCGCCTTTCGCATATCGCAAATCGCATATTGCATATCGCATATCGCAAATCGCATATCGCAAAATTACAAATTGTAATGTTATGATGAATGTTAAAATGTTTTTGCAAATTGCTTTACCTTTACCGATCATGCTGATGCCTATACTGGTGTTGACTCCAATGGTTTGGCATTTAATCGCTGACTTATTTGATGAAGATAAGTTGGGATGTTTTCCACATCTCTGATGGGGATGATGTTCTGAAATCACCAGACCCTCCTGATGTATTCGCTGGTAGTTACAACGGTGACTATCCTACTGATCGCCAAACTTTTTCTGTTCCAACTCGAACGGTGGTATACGAAGCTTTCATCGCTGAACTGTGTTGATGTCGCTGAATTGATGCCAATGGTCTTAGAATACCGGATCTTCCGATACCTTCGCTGAAGTAATATTCCACGGATTACTTCACTAGATTTCGCCTGATGTTACGCTAGATTGATGACAACCACCAGATGTCTCACCCTTTTTTGCGGTGATTTGGAGTTCCTTTTTCTTTTGGGGCAGGTGCCCCATTTCCTTGAGCTTTTGATTCGCAACTCAGCTGAACTGATGAGCTGAATGTCGCTAATATCCCTGGAAGGTGCAGCTCGCTATTTTGCTACCCAGATTTGAATTTCGTTGTAGAGGTATCGATTTTTGAGATTTTCCCCTTCTTTCGTAGGGGCACGCTTATATCGCCATAATTTCTTTTAGGAGTTCTCCCCCTTCTTTTGATGAGAGGCTTATCCCGCCTTAAACTCCTTTCATTCCTTGGAATCGCAAAATGCCCCAGTCCTTTCGCATGTTCTTGCCGAGGATTCATATGAGAAACTCTCTTTGTTGACCAAGTTGCTATTGAATAATATCTGAATCGCCATTGAGATGATGATAAAGCATGATGATGGCGCTGACTGGTGCATTTTCCACTTTAGGATGGTTGATAAATGCCCCAGTGTCGAGTTGTCGCTGCTTCCGAGATTGCCCCCAATCTTGTCGTAAGGGATCCAATATCCGGTTGTCGCCAATTTTGAAATTGCCTCAGCCTTGCTTATTGTCTGGGGTAGTTGCTTGGACAGATGGGCTGATTAGACGTCGAGATCGTGAGAAGCTTTTATCTTTGTACCATATGGTGAACAGGTAGTGGATGTGGGCTTTAATGTTGACAGCTCTTTCTGGTAGAAATGTCGCTTTGGTTGAGAGAGATGATGCTCTAACTCATAGGGATACTGGTGTTGTTGAGCGGGATGAGGCTATATCTGCCCGAGATGTCGCTATTACAGATAGAACTGAAGTGAGGTCTCATACCATTGGTATCATCGCATAGATGAGCACATGTATTGATGAGCATCGCGTCACCATGCAGATGGCTGTGGAAATTTTAGGTCACTTTGTTACCATAGGGCAAAAGTTTACAGCGTTACACCCTTCTTCTGAGAGGGATGCCATGTTGAATTCGATTGTCCGCATATACATTGATTTGTAGAAGGGCTTGGATTTTCCTGGACAGACTAGCTCAGCCATTTTTGTCATGTATAGTACACATTGTATATATCAAACAACATTATATATGGCAAGGAAATATATGTTGATTCACTTCCCTTTTAGTTGTGCCTCGTTACTTGCTTGATGTTTTCTTGTTTCTCCAGGACTTTGTGATCTGGATGTATTCTGAACTCCTCCTTGATGGATGGCTAGTGAGATGTCTCAAGATTTTTAGAATGGATCGTCGATCTGTGTGTATTCCCTACCATCTTTGGTGTCTTGAGACTGATTTTTGTATGTGGCTATGGATAAGATTGGTTTTTGTTTTTTCTGTGGTGAGACCGGACCATATAAGATGGCTGCCCACGTACTCCCGAGTATTAGGGAGATTAGGTCGACGTAGTTCGCCTATGTACAGGGCGGATTGCAGATGAAAAGTTTTAATCCCATGTACGGGATAAATTGAAGGTGTGAAAGGTTTAATCCCTGGTGGGATAAACTGAAAGTATGAAATGAAGTGAAACCAGGCTGCTGGTTTGAAAAATGTGTTTTTCCCTGAGGGGCAGATGGGTAAAAAGGAAAGGCGGTATGTAGTGAGGGTTAAAGAACTTGAAATGACTGGTGATCTGATGATCCAAAACCAGGATGTTCGCTTGATGGTAACCTCAGACATAGTACCGTTTCACGGTGTCTGAATTGATGAGTTACGAAAATTCATCACCGTCCATTTCCAGTAATCTGAAAGCGCCTCCTGTCAATACCTCCTTGACAATAAACGGGCCTTTCCAGTTCGGGGAGAATTTTCCTTTTGACTGAGCTTGGTTGTCAACAATTTTTTTTCGAAATCAAGTCATGTTGTTTGAACTGCCGTAGTCGAACTTTTCTGTTGTAGGATCATCTTTACAAGTAGAGGGTCGCTCATGTGTGGGCCACATACTATCCCATGGATTTCATCCATAGCCTCTGAGCTTGGTCCTCGCCCAGACATCTGAGGAGACCTCGTTCTGCATCTCTTTTCATATAGTGCATCTCCGTTCAGGTAGAATTTTATAGCAAGCTGATGGATCCGCCTTTACTCAATCGGGCTCGCCTCAACGGGTGTAGATCCATCCCGTAAGTACTTCTTGATGTGTTGATACCAAGGATGTTGGGTGGGAGGTAGGTCATCCAATACTTTTCAATGGAATTCCCATAGGCTGGAGCTTTTTGTTGCGCAAATGTGAGGGTTGGCATGTCTTCCTTGTCATGGATGTTGATCAAGGAGGCCAAGGTTGCTAGTGCGCCTGCAAAGTCATTCCTATTACGAGGAATGTGTAGAAAGGAGATTTCTTCAAACTCTAAGACCATATGTAGAACCTACCGATGGTAAGGCAGCAAATGTAGAACCTGTTGAAGAGTTTTTTTTCTTTTTTCTTTTTTCTTTTTTTTTTCTTTTTTCTTTTTTCTTTTTTTTATACATTAGATTGTGGAAAAGAGTACTATGGCTCACTGATAGGTTACTCCGGCATTGATGAGGCCGAATGACAATAGTCCGTAGCAAAAAGTTCCCCAAGAAGTGATGAAAGCAATTTTTTCACGATCTTCCTCGGCAACCATGATCTGATGATATCCCGCAAAGTAATCTGCTAAGGAGTACATGTCGTATTGCGCAGTATTATCAATGAGAATATGGATAAATGGCACGGGAAAGCTATCTTTTAAGCAAGCTTTGTTCAAGTCCCGGTAATCCACGCAAACTCGCACCTTCCCTCCAGGTTTAGGTACGGGCACGATGTTGGATATCCACTCAGGATATGTAGACACCATTATGATGCCGGCTTGAAACTGTTTCACAATTTCTTCTTTCACCTTTAAACTCCATTCAGGTTTCAATCGTCGAAGCTTTTGCTTGACTGGCTTAAATCCCTCTTTAATGGGAAGGCGATGAAGGACAATGTCAGTGGACAAACCCACCATATCCTCATGAGATCATGCAAACACATCCTGGAACTGGGTTAGTAGTGTAACCATGTCATTCCGTTGGTTTGGGATAAGGTCTGAACCAATCTGGATTAACTTAGGGTTTTCTAAGGTTCCGAGATTGAAAGGAGTGGTTTGATCAAGGTTGGGTTTGGGTTTGTGTTTCACCCATTCTTGAATTTCTGGAGGCACCTCAATGTCATCCGGTATATCCACCAAGGCTGAATTCATCTCTACATCAAAGGTATAATCCTTGTGGAGAAGAGGCACCGTATCATCAAGTACCGGCACATCTAAATTCAGAGTCCCTTGACGACCAATGCAAGGAATGCTGTTCCAGTTGGCATGAGCAAATTCTGGGTGAACCGCAGTGATAGAGGGATTATCATCATCTTCCATGTCCCGAATGATAGCCATTACATCTGGGCAATCATCGTCTGGGGTGTATCTGTTGGTATGCTCATCATGAACGATGATGCGTATATCGGACATCATCCGCATGACGTCTTGCTTGATTCTTCGTTCCTCTTCCTCCACTGCGGGATCTGGAACAAAGATTTCTTTCTCCTTCACCGGTACCGGCTTGGGAAATAACATCGCCATTATATTGGCTGGCACCTTTACGGGAGGTTGTGCGGACTCAGAGCTTGCAGATGAAGCTGAACGCCGCATGGTTGAAGCTGAAGGAATCTGCTGATGCTTATGAGGATTCCTGTGACTAGAGTTGGCAGAATAGCCTAGTCCAGCTATCCCAATTTTCTTGGTTAAGCGAATAGGATACTTGACACCCTGGCAATCTTTACCCAACCCTTGTCCCAGTTTATGACCCAACGACATCATTTCTTGCGTTGTCGATATTACCTCGGCAGAAATCTAGGGTTCAGGCAGTGGCGTTCCAATAATATGGTATTGGGTATTGCTTATTTCCAAAGCATGAAAACAAATTGGCTCAACATCTTTATTGGCATTGATGAGCGGCATGTCCCCGTGTTGAGGAATCTCCGGTTCAGCGTTGACTGTGACCAAGCTATTGTTGATAATGTATTTCAACTGTTGGTGAAGAGAGGAAGGGACTGCCCCTGCCATGTGAATCCATGGTCGTCCCAAGAGTAGGTTGTATCCCGAATCTATCTTGAGCATATGGAAGGATACATAAAATGTATGAGGATCAATCTAAATTGGCAGCTCAACTACTCCGACCGAGTTACGGCGGGCTCCATTAAAAGCTTTGATAATGGTATGGCTACTCCGAATTCGATTGGGATTGATATTCATCTTCACCAAGGTAGCGTATGGGCAAATATTCAGAGAGGAACCTGCATCTATTAAAACTCCAGCCACCATATATCCGGAGGACAAGACCGCAATGTGCAACGGGTTGCAATGATCGGTCCCTTTGGGCGGTATGTCATCATCAGTGAAGGATATCACATTGTTGTTGAAAATGTGATCAACCAGATGTTGAAACTTTTCTGTATCAACTGATGTCGGTAGATAGGCTTCTTCTAAAACCTTTAACAAGACCTTCCGGTGATTCTCGGAAGTCAGGACCAAGTCCAAGATTGATATCTGTTGTGGGGCTTCTTTCAAGCTTAAAACCACCTTGGCTTCGTTATGACCCATAGTGCAGAGGAAATTTTCAATCTTCTCAATGGGTACTTTCCCCTTAGACTTGATGACAGGCTTCATTACCCGTTGGGGAAGATACAGTGGATTCTCTTTCGACACTGCAGCAGTTGTATGCGAGGTGGATCCTTCACCTTCTCCATAATTCCACGAAACTGTGCGCAAGCTAACAATAGGATATTGTGCTCTGCGCGGCAAGTTGATTGGCTCGGGAGCGGCCACTTCCAAAGGATTGTTGATTCCCTTGAGCTGAATGACTGGCATGACAAGTGATTTGTTAACCCCATCATTTTCAGCAGATATGACTGCTACTACACTCTTCCACTTAGTAGGACATGAATCCTCACTTGCCCGTAACACAGTGTCGTTATCTGCCAAGCGCAGTACGCCACTGTCAATTAAATTTTGAATAAGGTGGCAAAGTGCCCATCATTCTTCTGTGCTGTGACCGCGAGATTGAGAATGATATTGACATACTCCCTCAGAGTTGTATCGTCCTGAACGGGGGTTGATTGGAGGTAGAAGGGAACTAATCCTTCCTTCATTGATTAACATATGAAGGATTTCCTCCATAGGTTGGCCCAAATGTGTGAATTCCCTTTTGTTGGCAAAATCCCGACGGGCCTTAGCATTCGCTCTCTTCGTCACTTTGTCTTCCAGCATTTCATTTTCTGAAAGTGAAGAGGGAATATTCATGACAATAGGTAGGAGACTGGCATGCTCCTGGCTGATTAGCTGACGAGTTACTTGATGCTGATAAGTCACCAGTTCCGCTAATTGCTCAATTTGTTTACAGAGAGCTTTCATCTTTCGTTCCATTGTGAATTGGAACTTAGCATAATCCCATCTGCCATCACCATCTTTTGGGGTCTGGGAGGATTCACAGCTGAAATTGGAACTTTGTCCACTGCTCCAATTGATCATGTTGACCTCTTCTTCCTTGTGTTGAGGAAGAGGGTTGTCTTGAACGTGAGGTTGATCGGGTTTGGTAACCACGATTTCACCGTTGTCTATCAGGTCTTGGATTTTGTGTTTCAAGGCCCAACAATCCTGAGTATCATGTCCAGGTGCCCCGGCATGATAAGCACATTTCCGAGCAGCATTAAAACCCCAACCATTAGGGCTGGCTAGTGGAAGCAGATGCGTGATTTTCTTCTGTGTTGTTAGAAGATTGAGAATGTTCTCGATGGTGTCCCCTAAGGGTGTGAATACTCGAGGTCGTTTAGCTTCTCCACCTTTTGGTATTGGAGGGTTCGCAGACTGTGATTGAAAGGGAGTGTAATTTCTCCGTTGAATAGGCATGTTTTAACTGCCTTTTTGACCCTGTAGTATCAGGGAAACATCCTCTTCTTTCTTTTTATGGACCCTCTGGAGGTTGTTCCCATAATTTCCAGATTGGATGTGATCAGCAACCGCTTTGAGTGCAGCTAGGTCTTGAATCTTTCTGGATTTCAATCCCATTTCAGCCATCTCCCCATGTTTGACCATTTCAAAAAATGGTTTGCCGATGCCGGCTAAAACTCTTTCATAGAAAGGTGCTTCTTGTATGTCTATGAAAGTCATGACCATCTTTGATTCTGTCATGGAAGGACTAACTTGGGCAGCCAGGCGTCTCCACCTCTGAGCATACTCTCTGAAAGACTCATTAGACTGTTCCTTGATCATGGTAATTTGATACCGATCAGGAGCCATTTGAGATTGAAAGTTGTATTGGGTGAGGAAAGCGTGTGCTAGCTCTTCCCAACTATGGATCTTTGAATTATCTAATCTTGTGTACCACGAACGGGCTTCTCCAGTTAGACTTTTTTTGAACAGTTGCATTCTGAGTTTTTCATCCTCTGCATAAGATCCCAGTTCTCCAATAAACACCTTTAGATGTGTGTAAGGATCTCCTAACCCGTCATATTTTTCAAAGTCAGGAGTCTTAAACTTTTCTGAATAATGAATACCAGGGAAAATACACAAATCAGCATATGAAACACTCCCGTGTGTTCCAATTCCTTTGATAGTGCGAAGAGTCTCTTCCATTTGGAGGACTTTCTTTTTGATGTCACCGGTGTCTGGATCTCCAGTGGGATGGACAGCATCATGAGTTTTGTTGGTCGGATCCAACTGCAGTTCAGGTATTGTAACGACCTGGGTTCCTCCTTGTGTGGAGGATTCAGCATGTACGGGTGTTTTATGACCTTTTGTAGACTGGTGTAATTCTTTTAGTAGAACAGCCAAATCTGTAATCTGTTTGCTTAATCCGTCGAATTCTTTGCGAGAAATTGGATTAAGTTCAGTCTGGTCGGATGACGACATGATTGACTGTAGGCCTGTTGCCTTTTTAGACTTTGAACGGGTGGTAGGTCCGATTGATTCCCTGCAAAGGACTTGCATAGTTTAGTCTTTAGGGAAGGTGGATAATAACATGCTATACGATGCGTCCAGTTTAGGAAATTTATCAAACTAAGGAACTACATTTGCTGCCTTACCATCGGCAGGTTTTAAATATGACTTTGGTATTCGAAGAAATATCCTTTCTACACATTCCTCGTAATAGGAATGATTTCGCAGACGCGTTAGCAACTTTGGCATCCTTGATTCGCATATCAGACAAGGAACATTTGCCAAGCGTCACTGTAGCATCCCCAAATTCGGGTACTTTTTACCACGAATCTGGTATACTATACTATTGCGGAAGATATAAACATAATTTATTTATACATTAAACATTTACACATCATTCCCAAGGTCTACAACCTTAACTTAATACATATATTCAATATCTTAAATGTTTACAATACTATTTTCGTCAAAAGATTTAATAAATCTAACTGCACCATAATTTAGTCTTGCACTTTGCCTTTACTTCTGTCTTTACTCGAGCTTTCATCTAAATCTGAAAATTTTATCATGATATAGCAAGGATGAGCATCAAATTTGCCCAGCAAGTTTTAAGTACAATAAGGATATATCATGATTGAAAAGAATTGAACAATAAGCTAGCTAACTTTCAACAATATAAACATTGTGAAAGAGCAAGTCAATAAAAATGAATGGTCAAGCATAAATATGAACAGATTAACTGAACCAAATGGTAATGAAGGTGATCAGCCTTTCATACCTGATTAACATTTACAATATGCACAACGTGCGAATCAATAATCAATATAGACCTGAATAATCAACAACAATTATTCATTAACATGCTTTGAACATACAACTCAAGTTTGAGTTAAGGAAAACTTGCCTGATTCGTTGACTACTGCTACGCAGTTTAAGTTAACTTCTTTTGGTAAGACCTATCATTAATAATAAGATTGGTCTTTCAATCAGCATATTCTACTTTGTATCATAATACAATTACTTTGTCAATAGATTATCTAACACTTAATCAAATATTAGATAACATCCTAACACATCGGTATTATTATCATTCTTGGATAATTCTTCAATCACTGTATCATATTCATTATGATTAAACACTTAATCTTATACATTATAAGTTCTTCTTTATACTCTAATAAGTCAAATACTAATCCAACAACCTGGATTCTAAGTTTAACAACCAAATTGCCAATCCAGCAGACTGGATACAGAATCCAGCAACCTAGATTCAATAAATTTCCAATCCAGCAAGCCAAACTGCAATCCAGCAAACTGGATTGCAATCCAGCAAGCTGGATTCAACAAATTTTTAATTCAGTAAACTTCTTTTCAATCCAGCAAGCTGGATTCAACAGATTTTCTAATCCAGCAAGCTGGATTCCATATCCTTTTCACGAAAATACCAAATCAACTTATTATTTTTCTATCCTTTGTACAAACATGTATACATATATTTCATACGCAACAAGTATTTTTTCAAAATTTTCTAACTTCCTTTGGTATTTTTCAAAAATCATTTTTAGTTAATTCCTTAAGAAATTAGCTACCTCGTGCTTAACTCCAGAAATTCCCATCTCTTGGCACAATCTTATACGTCTTAACGTGACACTCCAGTTTAAATTTCGTGGCCATCGGAGTTATAGAACTCCGGTTATAGCCGTTTTTGTCAGAAAATCACAAAAATTGAAATGGTCATAACTTGGTCATTTTAAGTCGGAATTAGTTCATTTTTGGAAAGGAGGTACTTAATACCATATATTTTCATGTCCCAAAAGGCCATAATTTTTCTCACAAATTAAGTTACCGAAAATGCCCTTTTAAATTTTTGGCCAGAAGCTAATTTGCCTTTTACAGTTTTTCTTGCTTTATTAAACATTTTCCATTCGGAAATCTACAACTCCTTTTTTAGTGATTCCACTTGGAGATGTTAGATAACTTATCATAGTACTCTCCCAAAAGTTTTCAGAATTTTTGGAATGCCAAAAAAATGACGAAACTGTCCCTACACTTGACTGTCCAAAACAGTCTATTTTTCCTTAAAAACACAAAACTATTTTTGCTAAAACAGTCACTAAAACTTGTGTACTCAACATTTTTGAGTGCTACCACTTGGGTTTAGTAGTTAACTTACATATCTTGCACCTCTCTTTGACGGATCGCAAAAATAAGGTTTAGATCAAAAACGGTGGAAATCCAAAGTACATAGAAATTTTAGAGCTTATAAAACTAGAAAAATCACTTTTCTTTATTTTCGATTTCCAACTAAATCAACACCCAATATGTGCAGATCTACACATAAAACACTCATCAACATGTATATTCATAGTTTTTGAGTTTAGAAACAAAGTTTCTTATTTCATCAAACAAGTATCAAACACAAGATTAAACACAATCAAGACTAAGAAAAATAAGATTTTCTACACTTTGAAAACCTAGCTTCACTTTGCTTGCTTTTGATCTAACTTTTGAAACTTAAAATGGATAGATCCACACATAAAACACTCTAAATCATGTAGATCTAGAGTTTTGAAGATCAAGAACATAACTCCATGTTTTGATTTAAAACAACAAGAATAACTAGCTAAATCTTGTTTAATACCTTAATATCTTGCTAGCCCTTCTTAATCTTTTAAAGTAGAAGATGATCTTAGTTAGCTTGAAGATCAAAACTTATCTTCTCTTCTATCTTGGGGGTTGCCGAAATATGGCTCTCTCTCTCTCTCTCTTTCTATTTGATTTTGATAGCTAACTAGAAAGTGAGATGAAAGAGAGAGAGAATGGGTTTTGTGAGTTAGTAAAATATGTAGATATATTTTGTATATCTAATGGTTATCTCCCAATATCTCTAGCTTTTCACTCTCCCACTCAATCATTTAATGTTGCTTACAAGAATAAACATAAGTGTTGGTCAAATAAATAAGGGACACATGGGCTAGTGGTAGATAAGTATCATGATTACATCCATTCCCCCTCATTTTCTCTCTATCTTATCCGGCCATGTGGCCAATTTTTGTCTAAGATTGGTTTCATTCTATGCTTTAATTAACTTGCTTAATGTCCAACATGTTCCCTCCTACTTGGGTTAAAGGTTGAGTCACTCTATTAATTCTTTTGGGGCTTTTAATTAACTAGTTTGGCTTACTAATAAAAATATTTGGGCCATAACAAATATCATATTTCCATACTCTTAAAATTACCCTTCCCTAATTATTTAATTAGGATTTCCATTTCCTCAACTATAATTTACATCCTTACTCACATACACTTAATTTCTTAACCCAATTAGACTTGCTATAATTAGGTTATAAAATTAATTAACCGAGATGTATAAAATAAATCTCTTAGAATTAGTATATATTTTATATACCATAATTCTCTCCTCCCATAACCCTTAAGTTATTTAATTCTTCATTCCTAATATATAATTAGGATCACAATAGTTTCTTTTATTTGTCATCACATAATATTCGTATTCACTTACTCACATAATCATTAAATAAATTGTGACATGCTCCACAATTCTCTTAGATTAGGTCACTAGTATATATTTAAATACTAGAACCACTAAATAACAATAACCATTTAGGTTATTTAATTATCATACTTAATTTAAATAACTTATTTAAGTTATACAATTCATATTGTATATTTAAATTTAATTTCCTCCTCCTCTCCATAAATTATTTTTAAACAATTTATTTATATACTAAATATATAATTTAATATATTCAATCATTTATTCAAATATGAATTTAATTTACTAACTGCTTGATACCAATATACATATTTGCATATTGAATCTCCTCTCATATTTTTACTTCTCACACTAATTTTTTGACTTTTCTCCATAAAAGTCAACTGTTGACTTTGACCAAAAGTCAACCTTTACACATTTTGTGTTTACTGTCCACTCTGACTAAACTTGACGTCCCGGACGCAACCGACCAGTCCGTGCTTCAAAATTCTATCTCTAACTCAAATTTTGAGTTTTAAATTACTCCTTTCTTATTGCTAATCGTATTAACTAACGACTTTATACCTATTCAAATTCTTATTTGTCATTCAAGGCCAACGTTCAAGCTATGTTAATTACTAACATAGTTTTATCTTGATCCTTATATCATTAACTTAATTCATCATTCCTCTTGCTAAAATATGTATAGCACCTTACTAAGTATATATATTTCTATACATATACTCATCTTCGTTTAACCTTATAACATCTCTTCATGTGAAATCTTATCTCCTTAATAAAATTTTCATATGTACTTATATAACATTTCTTAGACTATTCAGTTCATATAGAATTTACAGGTATCGTAATACCTTATTCTCGATATTTCTTCAAGTACATATTAATTCATTTCTAGGGTTTTGAAATTTTGTAACCCATGTTTTCTATATTCTCATTCGAATAGCAAACCATATAGATTTTACTTGAAAATTTTAAAATCCTTAAAATTCCTTCACAGAAACGTCAATTTCATACACTTATTTTCTGTCTAGGTTCATCTTTTAACCTTTAATCCATCATTTTAGAATTTTAATAATTATCTAAATTCTCGGGTTGTCACAGTCACAATTTCCCTGCATAAGGCCCCAGCTTACGGGAATTACGTTGGAGAAGTATCGGATGAGCTACCTCCCATCCAACATCCTTGGTATCAGCATATCAAGAAATATCTGAGAGATGGATCTACACCCGCTGAGGCGAGCCCGACTGAGAAAAGGCGGATCCACCGATTTTCAATGAAATTTTACCTGAGTGGAGATGCGCTCTACAAAAGAGATGTAGGATTAGGTCTCCTCAGATGTTTAGACAAAGATCAAGCCCAAAGGCTTATGGATGAAATCCATGGCGGAGTCTGTGGCCCCCACATGAGTGGCTCCCTCCTTGTTAAGAAAGTCCTCGGGACGGGATATTATTAGCTATCTCTCAAATCTGATTACAATGACCACGTCAGGAGATGCTATCAGTGCCAGATTCATGGGAATGCTATACACGCCCCTCCACGGGAACTTCACAATATGAGTTCACCTTAGCCCTTCTCAATGTGGGGAATGGACGTTATCGGGCCCACTGAACCTAAAGCCAGTAATGGTCATCGATTTATCTTTACCATGATCGACTACTTCACCAAGTGGGTAGAAGCAGCCTCCTTCCCCAGGGTTACTAAAGAAGTCATCATTGCTTTCATCAGAAATAATGTCATTTGTCGATATGGACAACCAGAGGTGATTGTGTCCGACAATGCCAAGAACCTCAACAACAAAATGATGGAGGAATTATGCAGTAAATTCCACATCAAACATCTCAACTCAGTCATCTATCGTCCGAAGATGAATGGTGCTGTTGAAGCGGCTAACAAGAACATCAAGAAGATTATGCAAAAGATGTCCGCCAATCACAAAAATTGGCCTGACATATTGCCTCTGACTCTGTTAGCCTACAGAACCTCAATGCGCACTTCCACTGGGGCAACCCCTTACGCATTAACCTATGGGATGGAAGCAGTGCTCCCCGTAGAAGTTGAGATGGAATCCCTTAGAGTATGTATAGACGCTCAGTTGGATGAAGACCAATGGGTACAAGATAGGTATCACCAATTGTCTCTAATAGACGAAAGGCGAACCGCGACTATCTTCCATGGTCAGTTATATCAGCAAAGGATCGCCCGATCCTACAACAAAAAAATCCGACTACGGCAATTTAGACAACATGACTTGGTTTTGAAGAAAATACTGGATAACCAAGATCAGTCTAAGGGAAAATTCGCTCCTAACTGGGAAGGCCCGTTTATTGTCAAGGAAGTATTGACAGGAGGCGCTCTCAGATTGTAAGAAATGGACGGCGATGAATTTCCGTAACTCATCAACTCAGACGCCGTGAAACGGTACTATGTCTGAAGCTACCCTCAAGTAAGCATCCTGGTGGTAGACCATCAGGTCACCAGTCATTCCGGTTCTTTAAACCTTTACCACAAACAACTTTTCTACACTTTGCCCCTCAGGGAATCATACCTTTCAAGCCAGCAACCTGGCTTTCTCCTTTGCGTTCCTACAACTTAGGTCATCCCACCGTGGATTGAACCTCTGGCGTATATAGTTTGGCTACCCATACCTGGGATCAAACTTTTCACTTGCAGTTTATCCTTAACCCATGATTAAACTCTCTCCTCCCCGCACTCTAACCTGCACATGGGATTACGCTTTTCATCTCGCCTTGAGGGGCGAACTACGCCGACCTGATCTCCTCTTCAATAGGAGTACGTAGGCAACCATTTCATATGGCCCAGTCGAAATAAAACAAAAACAATAAAAACATTCCTACACCATTCCTGCCACATACAGCGTTGAACCTCTTACACCAGGTTCGAACTACGCAGACCTGATCTCCTCTTCAATAGGAGTACGTAGGCAGCCATTCATGGTGCGGTCTCACCCCCTACCAAAACACAAACCCTTGTCAGTTGGTAATGGGATCATCCTTCAATCCACTACATTTCATTCGGCTTTAGACCAAAGGGATGGAATTACCTTAACTCCTCCCAAATAGGAGATTCGATGACCATCTAAGCAGCGGTTGTATCTCGAAGAGCAACACCAATCCATAAGAGATGGAATTAACTAGGTTTCTCCTAAATAGAAGTGTTGTCGACCATCTGTGGTGCGGTCAATCTCAGAGAGGAAAGCCACACTCCTCTCCTCATTTCCATACAGAAACCAGTCCCAAGACACCGAGATATGGTAGGGATACATACAGATCGATGATCCATTCTGAACTATCCAGAGACAACTCAATGTCCATCCATCGAGAAAGAATTCAGAATACATCACAAGCCCTGAAGCAGCAGGCAAAATATCAAGCAAGCAGCAAGGCATATCTAAAAGGGAAGTGATCAAAAATATATTTTTTTGTCATATATAATGTTGTTTGATATACATAATATAAACTGTACATGACAAAATGGCTAAGCTAGTCTGTGCAGGAAAATACAAGATTATCTACAAGTCAGGGTATATGCGAGCTAACAAGCCCAACATGGCGTCCCTCTCAGAAGATGGAGGTAAAGCTGTGGTCTCCTGTATAAGAATATCCATATGACTCAACAGATCTGTAGCCATCTGCATGGTGACCATATGATCATCAATATATGTGCTCATCTCTGCGATCATGCCAGTGGTAAGGGACCTCACTGCAGTACTATCTGTGACGGCTACATCTCAGGCAGATATGGCGATATCCCGCTCAACTATCACTGCATTTCTGGCTGATATAGCCTCATCTCGCTCAACGACGACGGCATCTCTACGAGCCAAGGCCTCGTCTCTCTCCAATAGAGCGGCCTCCCTCCCATCAAGAGCGATCGACATCATAGATCGAATATGATCTCTCTCAAAGGTCATCAGATGAAGACTCTGCTCTAAGTACTGTGTCGAGTGCTAAATCACAACAGTACTGGTACTAGGAGAATCCAAAAGAAATGCTGGCAACCCAGCAGTGGGCTCCTCGATGTAGGTATCAATGTCCTCCATGGGCTCTACATCATCTAACTCGCTCTCCGGTACTGCAAATACTGCTGCAGCCGATAAAATCTCTGTCTCCATCCACGCGGAATACTCTGCGGAATAACCAGGATGACTGACAGAAAAAGCCGCTATCTCGCGCCGATCCCAGCAGGCGTATATCCGAGATCGTTCCTCTGCTGAGAGATACCGAGAAGCTGAACGCTGACCTGTCGCCCCCTCAAAAGGATGAAAATCCTGGAACTGGTCGAACTGCGACATCACGGCCAATGGGTGATAAGTGGTCACTCCCCTCAAACCAGCCAGAGGGAGATAGTCCATGCCCGGAGCATGAGTAATGAAGCTATATGGTGAGCTAAGCCCTGAACACGGTAATATGCTGAATGGATCTCTGATATCTGCCAAGAATGTGGACAGGACAGAGCATCTATACACTTTGATGGCTGAAAAGAGTATGACATAGCTACATCATGGGTAAAGCAGTACCCATGTCGTCTAAAAGTGCCAATCGGTCTCAAGTGTGACATAAACCACATATATAGCATGACTGAACTTCTGGTGAACACTCCTGTAGGATACGTGCAACAATATGATGCCGACCGCAGGGTCTCTGCTACAATCATAGGTACAATGGTACGACCCTCCCTGAGAGCTCTCACGGCTATGATGACGCCTATATCTATCTCATCCATATACCGCGGCATATACACATATGACAATACAAATAGCATCAGTACGTCAACTCTAGCCAAGCGCCAATGAGCCTCCGGTGT
The DNA here is from genome assembly GCA_016801055.1 of Panax notoginseng. NCBI lineage: Eukaryota > Viridiplantae > Streptophyta > Magnoliopsida > Apiales > Araliaceae > Panax > Panax notoginseng. The sequence continues at coordinate 63,671,339 of CM029015.1, read as the reverse complement.
GGTAAAATCCCCGGAATGTCATGAATAGCTATCCTCCAAGCCAAATCTGTCGTACAAAAAATGCTGAGATATCACGTGGTCAGATGTCAACTCATCCTGTTCCACTCTGCGCCTCAATCCTGTGAGAGTCATGAATCGTCTGCTCATGTCTCCCAAAGCCAGATGCACGCAAGGTCTGTTTAAAGGCAGCATCGTCAAACATGCAAACTCCTCTAGAGTAGGAGTCAACTCATGGGTGCCGAATCGGAATACCTGCCTATCCGGTAGCCAATGCTCTATCATCCCGTCCACAAATCCTACGGGAACCTGAAAAGTCAAAAAGGTCATGGTATGCTGCAATAAATGATCTACAGTCACCCTGTCTGGTGGTGACATGCTATCATACCACGATCTCATACCCGATGCCACCACTGACGGTGGGGTATGATCTATGCGGCTAACTGTCGAAGAAGACATCTGTGCGGGCCGTGTCATAAGACCATCCAGGGGTCAATACCAAATATCTCTGGACATACATACATATGCATAACATGATACATACATAACAGATAATAGATGGCCATATGATATAGGGAATGAAAAAAATAGTGCATACATTCCTAAGTATATCATCATCTAATACATCATCTCTGTACAGCTATAAATACAGGGAAATGGAGCACAGCCACCCAATATCTAACAAAGGCCTATCAAAAGATATAGCGAGAATGGGGCACAGCCACCCAATATCTAACAGAGGCCTATCAAAAGATATAACGAGAATATACATCAGAAGAAGATAATGGTGTCGATGTCCACATCATCAATCCTGTCCACCTGATGTAACTCCTCCTGAGTCACTAGATCTCTATCAACAGGGATGTCAGGCCGATATAAAGAAGGATCTGTGCCGGCAAAACCGAATGGGTCACCTGAGAGGCCAGCGCCTGAGCTGGAAGGATCAAATGAAGCCGCCTCTGTCGAGTCTCTGCCCAAATGCCGAATAAATATATATGCCTGGTCCAACTGTTGGGTCAAACTATCAATCTGGGTCATATGAGTCGGATCTCGGACACAAGCTATCCAATCCGTCATCATCAAGGATCCTGGAACCATATCCCCCATAAATTGTGTGGCGCGGGACTGAGCTCCAATAGTGTGAGGGGACCACCACCGATGGAATATCTCCTGAGTACATGGACCCTCTGACAATGCAAAATCATCAACCCCCAACAATGGGATATCAGTGACGGGTGACTGCGATACAGGCCAATAATGCCTGAAAGGAGGCAAGATCGGTGTACGAATCTCCCCTGTGGCGCTCCTAATAGCACGCTCTCCTAAATAGAGCTCCCAGCCTCCATCTGTGAAGAGTGGAACTCTCCTGGTGAAAATCACATACTCGACTCCAGTCGGGAATCCATCCTCAAAACCCACAGTCAGGTGTTCCCCGGAATAGGGAAGCCATATGATGGTATCAGCCGTCAGCAACTCCAGCTGCATACGGCAATGAGTGAATCCCTCAGCTCAAGGGACCTCTGGCAGAATCGAATGATGTCATCGTCGTCCTCGTGGATAGGTGTCTAAACCTAACACACTCATGGGACGCAAGCATGGAAGCCTTTCATAGGCCCAAAACTGTCAACACAAAGGCAAACATCTGCTATCAGTTAACACTCTTAACCTATACACGGTAAATGATAAGAGAAATACTCACCAGCAGAAATGGGTAAAATCCTAGCCAAGCCTCGGTCAAACCCTATGAGCGCATACGCATACCTCGGAGGAAATAGGAAAAGGTGTAGGAGCCCCAATCATACTCTCCAATACGGTCCACATCACGTGTAGCGCTGATCAAATCGAAAGATACCGTAGAAGAGTTATCTGCTATGAAGCAGCCTCTAATGATCATCAGGAACAATCGCCGCATAACGCGGTCCCTGATTCTGACATCATCAAGCATAGGCTCACTCAATAGCCCGCTCATAGCATCTACGCTCAAAGGACCTGAACGGACAGTCCTGCCTTTGAGCGCCGCCGCTGGAACTCCTAATAAGGATCTAACGGCAGTAGGGGTAATATTTGCCATGCAAGGCACTGGCTCCCCTCCAAACTCCATACCTGTGATAAATCGTCAATCCATAGGTGTCATCATCACCTCGCAATCTAGCAGATGGAGTGACTGAGTCTGATGAAACCATCGCTCAGACAATGCCCTGAGGTAACCCCAGGGACAACGGCGGGGAAGGATGGAGAAAAATGCCCCAAATCCCCACTCATGCACTACCGCTCTATAGTCAGGATGAAGCGCCTGATACATGGAGTGAATGCTGAACCAGTTCCCTCGAGGCTGTGTAAAACCAGGAACCTGCATGAAATGCAGATCAACGTCAAAACCCTTTAATCCTCATCAATAGGAAAGAAGGAAGATCAAAGTCTAACGCCATACCTCGTTAGCATGCAAATACATCGATGGATGTCTGTCCAAATCACCCAGCAATTCTAGGTTCACCACCTGAATGCTCAAAAGCTCCCTGCGAGGGACATGTGCAGCAGGAGCGGGATTCTCTATCGGAATATCCGCCTCCTCGTCAAGCAGCATTGACAATATATCCTACAGGATTTTTCAGCCGTTGATGCACATGTTGGTGAAGTACACATTAACGAAGGTCAGGCATCCCTGACAACATTTGCTGTTGAAAGTAAACCGAACAGAATCTTGGCATGTTCTAGTGATACTAACCAGGACAGGTCAATGTCATCAAAGAGGATAGATGATGTAATATGTTATATACATCCTCAAACAGATCAAGCTTTATCCCTAGAGATCTCTTACACAAAAGAGGTACATCTGCATGATCAAGTCATTATCCAGGAATTTGGTGATAACTCCAACATCAACGTCCTAACAGATTCAGGTTACACATCAAATCTGGTCATCGTTGCCAACCCCCAGTTGAAGTAACACGGAGCCAGCAATCATCCCCAGCGTGTTGGGCTACAATCCCGTACACATGCATCATTGCATTTGCATCATGTTGCTATCCATAGTATCATGCTTATCTTGTTGCATTTCAAGTGTCTAGGATTCTTTATCCTACCCATGCATCGCCATGCATGAGTATGATAAAGAGGGGCTTCTGTAGACACTCGAAATTTTCTGTACACCTGTCACTAACATTGCAGGAGAGCAGATTCGTCTTTTAAGAGGGAACCATGAAAGACGATCCATATCCATGTCGGATACTACCGGAAGTTCAGCATCAACCCCAGATCGCAATCTGGGAGTAATAATCTCATAGATAACCCCGAGGCATGCAGATACAATACCGGAACACACACCGGAGAAGACCGATTAATCTCGAAGATAACCCCGAGGTATCCAGTCTCAGTCCCAACCATGGGAATAGCCACTAACCTTGGTGATAACCCCAAGGAATGTAATTTTGGCGATAACCCCGGAAATGCTTGTTACAAATGCAACGAGATCCCCAGTGGATACCCGACGGGGGTTACATCGTGAAATCCCCGGCGGGGGTTACAACGCATGCTCATCTGTTGACACACAAATCAACGAAGGTAAAGGAGCCTTGACATTATTACATCCGATAGCGATTTAAACCTATCAGAGCTCTGGAGTTATTCGAGGTTTTCACACCCGACCGCTCAGATCCCCGGCGGGGGTCACAACGCAATGTTCCGATGATCTACACGACAGCGGAGGTCAAGCAGCATTGACAATATATCCTACAGGATTTTTCAACCGTTGATGCACATGTTGGTGAAGTACACATCAACGAAGGTCAGGCATCCCTGACAGCATTTGCTGTTGAAAGTAAACCCAACAGAATCTTGGCATATTCTGGTGATACTAACCAGGAGAGGTCAATGTCATCAAAGAGGATAGATGATGTAATATGTTATACACATCCTCAAACAGATCAAGCTTTATCCCCAGAGATCTCTTACACAAAAGAGGTACATCTGCAGGATCAACTCATTATCCATGAATTTGGTGATAACTCCAACATCAACGTCCTAACAGATTCAGGTTACACATCAAATCTGGTCATCGTTGCCAACCCCCAGTTGAAGTAACAGGGAGCCAGCAATCATCCCCAGCGTGTTGGGCTACAATCCCGTACACATGCATCATTGCATTTGCATCATGTTGCTATCCATAGTATTATGTTTATCTTGTTGCATTTCAAGTGTCTAGGATTCTTTATCCTACCCATGCATCGCCATGCATGAGTATGATAAAGAGGGGCTTCTGTAGACACTCGAAATTTTCTGTACACCTGTCACTAACATTGCAGGAGAGCAGATTCGTCTTTTAAGAGGGAACCATGAAAGACGATCCATATCCATGTCGGATACTACCGGAAGTTCAGCATCAACCCCAGATCGCAATCTGGGAGTAATAATCTCATAGATAACCCCGAGGCATGCAGATACAATACCGGAACACACACCGGAGAAGACCGATTAATCTCGAAGATAACCTCGAGCTATCCAGTCTCAGTCCCAACCATGGGAATAGCCACTAACCTTAGTGATAACCCCAAGGAATGTAATTTTGGCAATAACCCCGGAAATGCTTGTTACAAATGCAACCAGCTTCAATCTCGATGCTCACAACGAGATCCACTGAACCAGCCCGGCGATAACATCGGAAAGACAGACACACCTCAAAGATGACAATGAGGACCTTCAACAAATTGTAGCAGTCCAATCTCAACGAAGCTGAGCAACGCCTGCTTTATTAGCCCAATCCGGTGATAACACCGGTGAGGGGCAACATCGTCATCTGACCGACACGATGTCACGCCACGTCGTCTCAACATAGCTACGCAACAATGTCCCACAAGACTAACCAATCCCGAGTGACTATTGTGCGGGGTAACGGATGAAAGTTGAAGCTTGAAGACCGGAGGGCACCGTCCCATCTTCAATGACTTCGCACAAGCTCTAATCACATGCCATCGTACAACTCTCGACAACGGCGGTCCGAAATAGGTCATGTATATCTCAAACGGATGCCCGGATTGCACTTCTGAAAGTTCGAGTGGACATTACAGTGCCCGAGTAAACATACTTCGAGACGACCCGAGCCGAAAAACTCGGGCCCACCCGGGTTGCCTCTGGTACACCTGCGGCTCAGCCGCAGGTACACCTGCGGCTCCACCCTCTATAAATAGAGGGCTTGGGGTGGCCATTTTGTAAGAGAAAACGGCGAGGAAGTCCTGCCCAATTTGCTCTGCACTCATCTCAGGCAGTGTACTTTCCTCTTTTAAACACCTGTGAGCTCATATATAGTCCTTTTGTACCTACACAAGTCTGTGTTTACTCACTCTAAAGATATAGAAGTCTTCTTTGGCAGCCCACTGTAAGCCTTCTCACACACTTTAGAGTCTTTCTCTTCATTTTTGCACACACCCTTCTACACGTTGAGAGTCGTGTTGCTTTCTTTTGCCCGGACTTCAGTCCGTGGTTTCATTTCAGTCTATATACATATATATATATATATATATATATATATATATATATATATATATTATATATATTTACATATATATTGACTAACATTATCGAGTTATGCCTCGATTGAGCCTAGACTTCGGTCTGGAGCGTTTATTTGCTTTTCTATATATATATATATATATATATATATATATATGAACTGCGTGTCGAACTCTGTTCGATGAGCCTAGACTTCGGTCTGGAACGTTTACCTACTTTAATATATATATATATATATATATATATATATATATATATATATATATATATATATATATATCTGTGGTCGAACTCTATTCGATGAGCCTGAATTTTACATCCGGAGCGTTTACATGCTTTAATATATATATACTTATATATATTATCTGTGGCCGAACTCTGTTCGATAAGCCTAGATTTTACATCCGGAGCGTTTACGTGCTTTAATATATATATACTTATATATATTATCTGTGGCCGAACTCTGTTCGATGAGCTTGGATTTTACATCCGGAGCGTTTACGTGCTTTAATATATATATACTTATATATATTATCTGTGGTCGAACTCTGTTTGATGAGCTTGGATTTTACATCCGGAGCGTTTACGTGCTTTAATATATATATATATATATATATATATATATATATATATATATTTACATTTCGTCCCACCTAGAGTTTATTTCGTGGTGGTTGACCGTTTTTACAGTTTTCTGTACATTTCGTCCCCCTGGAGTTTACTTCGTGGTGGTTGACCGTTTTTACAGCTTTCTGTATATTTCGTCCCGCCTGGAGTTTCCTCCGTGACGGTTGATAGCTTTTACAGCTTTATTTACATTTCTGATCCCCCATGGAGGTATTTCGTGGTTGGTGATCATGTCTGTATATATATATTTACAGCTTTTATATATATACCTGCTTACTGCTTTCATATAAATTGCAGTATTCTGTGCGCCTAGGAATCATGTGATCACAGATTTATCCCATTGGATCTAGATTCGGTTCCCGTGATGGACATTTCCAGCTGTAAGCAGCTTGTAAATTATTCTGCGGTGTCTGAATTTCCTTAGATGGTTTACATACCCACGAGGGATTCAGCACCTTTTGTACATTATTTTCGTACGGATGCCTCGCATCTGTCAAATAAAATTAATCCAGCCGAATACGGAATAAAATGGGAGTGTAAAAGGTCTCAATTACTATTGAGCATCAGGGTTTGAAAAATCTCTTTTATAAAACATCACTGCCATATCTTGTTAAAATTAAATTTTTACATAAATTCAAACCATGTGTATATAGGTGCGAACGAGGCCTCGCACTACTTTCAAATAACAGCACATTGGCTCACACACACATTCAGATAACAGTTTCTTGAAAAGAGGCGGTCACCGTGGTAACACGGATGTCGGGGGGTGCCTAACACCTTCCCTCCGCATAACCAAGTCCCCGGACCCTAATGAATCTTGGTTTCACCGACCCGTTTAGCAGTGTCACATCACTGGGTCAATGTGCAAACCTTTTCTCGGTTATGTTGGTACAACCAGTTAAAAAACCAACTGGCGACTCTTAACAGTCCATCGTCGACATTATACATGTCGGACCTTTTTCACTTGTTTTTTCAAACAAATCTCACCTAAAATGAGAACACCAAAGAACAAGTAACGGAAAGGGACAATTAAAAATTCCGACGTCAACAAAGGTTATACCTTAATTCCAAGGTACACACAATTCATTATATTTTAACACTAGAATATAAAGTCTCCATTATTAATCATTATTCTGTCTGTACTTATTCTCACACCGGAGCTATCCCCCGGTGGCCCAAGCCGTCAAACTTTTGGTGTGACTTCGTTTCTATGCAGGATTTAACGCGCATTGGTCATTGGGCTCGTAGACGAATCTTGGCGTTAACAAGAAAGATTGGTCAATGAAGCTCGATGATACTTTATGAGCTTACCGGACTGCATACAAAAACTCCGATTATGATATCAGAAGACAGTTATTTATTTATTTTCACTGCTCTCCCTTTATAATATAGATATATATTTACAGATGTGATAAGTAGGAGGACGTTGTAGGCTTGTAGCTATTTATTAAAACTTTATTTTTTTATTTTTCTTTCTTGCGAAGGCATTGTGAGTTTTATTTCCTCACATCCCCGTCTTTTTCCTTTAAAATAAAACTCAACAAATGTAACATTGAGAGTAACATTGAGATACACACATGATCAGTCTTGATCATAAAATAATATGCAAAGATTTTCTATAGTAATAAAATACACAATTGTGTGGGTGTTATTAATAAGAGAAAAAGAAAGAGCAGAGAAAAATACAAGACGCATAAAAAAAAGGATTAAGAGAGAAGCTATTTGCTTTCCTTCCTTCTCATTTTTTAAAATAAAATTTTGAAGGAAAAATAGGCTTATTTTTCTCTTTCTTACCCCCTCCAGTGTCTAAAGAATGACTAAAATGCAAAATTTTCCCATGTTCGTGTTGTGTTTTTCATCTTTCAATTTGACTAATTAGTAAATACCTTCCAAAAACTACAATTATTAATTAGTACAGAATTATATTTCTTGAAGTATAATTAATAGTGTAAAATTAACCTAAGAGTTATAATTTTGCATTATTAACTACCACAAAATAATAATTTATTTTATTGTAAAATCAGATAACGTATATTCACAAAGTAAACACTCAGTGATACAATTTTACATTTTTATCTTGAAGAACCAACCTGCATAGCTGGAGGTTAGGTGTCACTAATATAAGAATAAGAGTCCTTGGGCGACCGGACACTTTTTTTTTTCAAACTCCTTAAATTTTAAATTTTAAACCCTAAATTTCAAGCTCTAAATCCTAAAATCCTAAAACACTAAACCTTAAATCCTAAATCTTGTTTTTTACCTGTAATAGTTGATAACCCGTGCAATACACGGGCTAATTTGAATAATGAACTGTATAATTTATTAACACGATCGTGTTGAAAATTGAAGAACTATTATATGCCATAACAATTAAAAATGACTTTAGAGACCATTCATCTTATTTACTTGGCATGAATTTCTTTTTTATTCAATAGATTATATTATAAATATAAAATTACAAAAATAGAAACAATTGTGAAATTATTATTTACACCCCCAGAGTAAGTAAATAGACACTGGAGATTTTTTTTAACTAAATCATGCTTGACACATGAAATTTCAAATACCCACTACGAATTGATTACAAACGCTATCAAACCCAACACAACCCATTTTATATCCTAAAATTTAAACACCACATAAAAATACAGAACGATTTAAGCTGTCATTGGTCTGGTGGTCTTCTTTTCGGCTTGCTACTTTAAAATTAAGTTCTTCATACCTATGAAAATAAAGAAATGTACCAAAGAGTGCAAGACAAATATATGAGAAGATATGGAGCTGCCAAGTATAAATAGCAAGACCCCAAGACCTATTTTCAAAACAAAGAAACTATAATAAAACGTCCAACATCAATAGTTGGTGCAAAACCAAGCGTGGAGGTTAGAAAATTCTGGAGAACAATTACTTTGGGAGTTACCTTATATGTAGGTCCACCATCGGTACTAAATTCCAAGCTTACACGATTCTATATTAACTTTATATCCCAAACAGAATTCCAAAATTTGGATTCTACATCAAATTCATATCCCAAACTCCGCAAATAAATCAAATAAAGTTACTAGTAAAATCTTTGACAAAAGACATCCGATTAAAATAAATTTCAACATATTATGACCTAGAAATTAAAGTTAAAGAACTTACACCCACCACTTTTCTCTTATGCTACGTTTGAATTGAAGGAATAGAATGGAGAGTGGAATAATTCATTCCATTATAGTTTGAATGAGTTATTTCATACTCTCCATCCCCAAAGGAATATAATTTATAAATTTGGGAGGAATAAAAATGGTTCAATCAATTCCAATCGCAAACAAACACAAAAAATTTTCATTCTACAGAAATGAGTCATTTCATTCTCACCTTCAATACTCCAATCCAAACGTAACATTAGTTATTAACAACCACTAATAATAAGGCATGCCATCATTGGCATAGGATGTATGTATATGTGTAATAAATGTAATTACCAGCTACCTCTCTTGTCAAATTGTTAATGTCTAATATAAATGATCTGAAAATTTGTTAGTCGCGACAATTTCCTTCTTTTGGAAACATTAATATCTAAAAAAATAGTCCACGACTTGCATTAGATATATAATCATTCGCTATTCCTGAGGATCCCAGGGTAGCATATTCTCTATGCACTAAGAAAACAGAGTCACTACAAAGCATTATAGTTCAAGCAACTTAATGATTGGAAAATAATTCCACAATTATGTCTCACCAATTAACGAAAATAAAATCAAAAAGTGATATAAATTATTCAAAACTTTCATGCCAAATGAGTAAGCAAAATGAAAACATCACAATTATGCAATTGAACCTATAACAACGTTAATCATCTTCAACAATCAAAATCAAAAACTCCAAACTAAATAATTGAACCTTCATCCTCAAAACCAAGCAACGACTGAAATTTCAATCAACAAAAAGTACATCAAAATCAAAGTTCCCAGTGAAATTACTTATTTAACAAACAACAATAGACCATTAAATTATCAAAAACAACGCGAAATTTAGAGAAAATTAAATTAATATACCTCATGAACGAAGGTCTCCAATTCAGGTTTAGAGATGTTGGAATGATACCAAACTTGGTAACCTACAATTAACAAATAAATATCATGCTTTCGGAGACATAAATATCTAACAAAAATAGTCCACGACAAAGAAAACAGAGGACCCCTGGGTAGCATATTCTCTATGCACTAAGAAAAATGCACAAAAAATGACAACCATTACTACAAAACTATTTGAGAAACTAACAAAACATAACAGAAAATTAAAACCCATATATAGATGTACAAAGCCCTATCTAAGCAGAACACAACCACAGCTTAATCCCTACTTTTTCACAATAACACTGTAGAGAAATTCACAGACTGACCTAGAGACGAACAAATGAATCAAAGCATCAACCATTAGGAAATAATTACGTCTCAATCCATCTCTACAAATAAAGCTCCGTTCAATTATAAACAACTAAAATAGTAGTTCCACCCACAAAAACAAAACAACAATTGACAACTTTATAATCACAATTTCATTATACGTCTATCAATATAAAACAAAACCCTCAAAAATTTAGAGATAAATATGAAACAAAATTTATCCTTCAAATTTTTTAAACAATACCCTGGAAGGATGGAGCAACGCAAACCAACAATAAAACCTTAAAAAATCTGTTTAATCAAAAGAATAGAATATAGGAGTAAAAAAAAAGCATAATAATAATAAATGTGCAGTGTATTCCATCTTTATTCTAAGCTTATGAATAATCTAAAATGCAAAAAAAATTCTCAGCAACCATTCAAAGTTAGTCTAATACCCATAGGGAGGAGGCAGCCAATCTTCCTCTTCCTTGTCTTCACCACAATCAACAATTTGTATGACTTCCCCGTTGGTTGGTCCCTTTTCATCCTAATTAACATAACTAAACAGCTACACACCATTTATAGAAAGAAACTGCAGTATAATAATAAAAGCAACCCAAATCACAAACCCAAATTATTTTTGAATAAATCCATAGAGAAAAAACTCAAACCACACCCAATTTTCAAGAAGAAAAAACCCAAATCACATACCTAATTCATTCTGTACAAATTCATGATGAAATCGCGCGCAGCAACAACAACAATTGCAGAGGCAATGTTTATGAAAGAGAAGTGATTCTCTTTTACACTAAACCCTATATACGGCTGAAGCGGCTAACGGGCTGAGTTTTGGGCTGTATTTGATGGAAGGAAAGAGGGAAGCAAAGTGAGAATATAGCTGATGACAAGGAAACTTGAAGCCGAAGAGAAAGAGGCCGAAGAGGAAGAGGACGGAAGTGGAAGCGAAGTGGAAGAGGAAGAGAGGAACTTAATATCGGAAAAGCCACCCGATGAAAAATCGAAGAGTCGAAAAAGGAAGCTGAACGTTGAAGAGCGTGTATTGAATCGTGAGATGGGAGAAATTAACCGAGTTAACTCTTAATTAATTAAGAATTAACTCAGTGAGTGTTTCAATTATTCCGATCGTTGGTGGTCCCTTTTATATAAGTGATTCAAATTACACAATTCTGTAAAAATTTGGTCCAATTTTTTTCTTTCAACTTCCTCAACACTAAACAATAAATCCTAAACCTTAAATATTAAACTCTAACCTTAAATATTAAACTCTATTTTTTACGTGTATCCAAATTACAAATATATACAATTGTACAATCCTATTTTTACATGTATCTAAATTAATAATTTGAGTTAAAATAAATATTATTAATTTTTTGAGAGTCGAAAACAAAAAAAGTGAAGGCGAGACCGATCAGCAAGACTGATCACTCTATAATTTTTCTAAGAATAATGTCATTGTAGATCCAATGACCTAACATTAATAGTATATACGTATAATGATATAAATTAAAGTTACACCGACCAAAAAGTATATCAAATCTAAAAGTATTTAACCACATTGAGAATAAACATCTAAAGCTATTTATGAAATGACCCTCGAGTTACAATGGACAAACAATAGACAACATGCATATATGGTTCTTCATCACCAGCCCATTCTGACATACATAGACAGTCACCAACCTCTTCACGGTCATGAGACATGACCAATATTGTACCAGGTCATATCTGTTATTAAGAGCCAGGACAAATATGCCCATAAATTCACACTTGAAAACAAAAACATAGTAGTTGTTCATTGCAAGTTGCCATTAATTGTTCATCAACCTTTGAGAAGTTTGATACAAATGTTAAAAGTTATGAGATTCTCTGGATCTTTTACACCAATAATTTCCGGAAGAGTAATTTTATATATGTTTGCGACAAACGTGGATATATGAGATAGGTAGAATTTAAAAAAAATATCTATTTGAAAATTTATAAATTTGTATGTAATACTTTAAATCATCGTATACATGCCAGTAGAAATTCAATTCATCATATTTTAAATCATCTCATACATCATTTTCATTCCAAGAATAAGTGAACAATATGATTCTAGGTAGCTATGGGATAGTAGTCTCTCCAATCCACAAAAAGGAGAAAATATTGGGTATCACAATGATAGTGATACCACGTCATCTCTATCGCATAAGAAATGAGAGAGAATTATATTTTAGGCTAGATCTGTACAATATAAGGCATAATATATTAGGTCAACTCAAATTAATTAAAATTATTTGAGTTGATTAATTATTTTTTATTATTTAAATTGGATAAAATTTAAAACCATATTTGATAAAGAAAAATAGATTTAAACTGGTTCAACCATTTTCCAACCCATTTAAGTGCCACTTGATATATAGGTCCTACTTTTATAGGTAGTTGGTGATAATTAATGTAATGAAAGTAGATAGAGCCCGTGATGGAATTGCTTCTCATATAATATTAGAAATTTAATCAGTTAAATATCTACGGATTATTTAATCACATAAATTAAAGTCATATATCTATACTTATAAAGTGATATAAATTTAATCCCAAGTGGGTGTCTTCGAGTTTTTTTATGAGAAAAAAGAAAAAAAAGTTGTGGAAAATATAGACCGCTTTTCTCTTAAAGTTTTCTTCTCAAAATTGAGAAAGTTTGAAGAGAAAGAAAAAATTGGTTTAGTAATATATGCATAATATTTTTAATCTCCTTATCTCTTTTTTCTTATCCAATTATTAAACAAGAATATAAATTTTATATAGATCCAATTCTTAATAGTTTTATTATAGAGTACTAATAAATGTCAAATATACTTCAAATTTTTGGAGAGAAGTATTAAACATAAAGAAAAGAGGGAGCCACTTTCAAGGTGAGCAACAAACTTGACTGTTGGACGACTTATGGATTACATTGAAAAAAATGCAAAATGAATATATTATAGTTAGTATTAAAAAATTTAAAAAAAAAAAGAATTTCTCAGCTCCAAATGAATACCACATCAACGTATTACATAAATAATATAAGTATATCAAGGAGATGTACTATGGTTATTCGAAATATAAAGAAATTTAGTTTATAAAAAATTTAGAAAGAAATTTTCTAAATTTAAAAAGTTTAGAGAGATCATAAAAATATTAAGACGGAGAGTGTATAAAAAATTAAGAGAGAGAGGGAAATTATTTAAAAATTTGAAAGTAAAATTTTTAGAAAGAAAAGAAAGTATATAAAAAATTTGATCGTAAAAGAATTTTTAGAGAAAGCAAGTGTACAAAAATTTTAGAGAGATAAAATCTAAAAAATTTAGAGAGTATAAAAAATTTTAGAGATAGAAAGAATGTATAAAACATTAGAGATAGAAGACGAGGGAATACAAAAATTAAATATCATAAATAATTTATTTAATTGAACCATAATAATGGTAAACTTGAAATTTGAAATATTGGTTGACCTATATTTAACCTATAACTTCATAGTTCTGACCCACATAACCCATATTTATAAAATTACCTAATATGGTTTTAATTCTTAAATGGAACCAATAACCATATTTTGTCAGCCTAATGTAGGCCAACATTTGACCAATAATAAAAGGAAAATAAATTAGATATATTTCTATCTTCATTTTGTATCTTGCATCATACAAATGACATGTTTGTTTAGAGCTGAATGAGACTGAATCTGAATGGCTGAATCAGTTAGTGCATTTATTTTGGTCTGAATGACTGAATCGGTAAGATGGACGAGCTGAATGGCTAAGTCAAATTTTTTTAGCTGAATGGCTGAATGAGCAACTGAATGAAGTAAAAAAAAATTAAAAAAATATTAACTATTATATTAAGTAATATTAAATAAATTTATAACAATTTTAAATTTTTTCAGAGGGGTAAAATAATAAAGTTTTGTCATTCAGATGTTTCAGACATATCAATTATCAAACAGTTTTTTTCATTTAGATTCAGATTCAAATTCAAATTCATACAGTTTTTATCAAACACCCCAGTATCAGAGTTATTTCTATTACTTTTTTTTTCAAACAAGAAGAGTGGCATCTCCAAAATTTAAAAATATTAAGGATTTGTTTGTATTTTATATTTACCCTTAAAATTAATAAGTTGTTAGTGCGGTGATAATAAAATTATGATGATATATTTGAAGATATTATGTCATTTTATCTTTTTAAGTCAAGATGTGATTATATGGGTTAGCGATATTTCTAACAACGGGAATCAAACTTATAATTTGTGAGAGGCCCTTTGTGAATCAAATAATAGAGATATTAAAGAGATTGACTCGTCAAATAAAAGAGACGTGATGAGCTTGGCAGATCGAAGCTATTGGTAAGTCAAACAAGAGATACCAAAGAGGTCATGCTTGTTATATAGAAGAGATGTGATGGACTTAGGTTACGTTCTAAGAAGTATGGTTGAAAGTTTAAACAGAAAGTTGAAGTCTGTCCGATATCAGAACAAAATGAGAAAAACTAAAAATATATATATATATATGCTCCAATGGAACATGAATCTAATAAGTCAATGTATGAGTCAAGATATTGTTCCAAATGAGCATATATGGACATGCACTATTCCCTAAAAAAAGAAGGATAAATAGAACTCTTAATGAAGAAAGAAGGGAGTAATTATAATGACAGAGATGAGAGTTGCATCTAACACATCTAACACACCAACCATAGTATATTTGCATCATTCAGAATATACAAGATCTAACTACCACCCTTGAACAAGATTACAAAGGTGAAAAGCAATTCCAGTTTCATAAAATTACAAATGACAAGCATATCATTACCCAATTTACCCTACCCAAAAAAGGGACAAATACTTATTTGATGGAACTAGTAGAGTCCAATCATGCACGATAATATTTGACACAAATTCTAGCGACAAACAGAATTTGATTTTTGCAAGGAAGAAGAGGAGTTAATAAATTCGATGCAGTCGTCGATCGCTTCAGCTCTATGTGAATCTATCGGAGTTACAAAAGGCTTTGCTCTTCCCGAAGAAGAAACTCCTTCCTTAGCAGAACCACTTCGCCTAATTGAAATATAACGCATTGCTGAAGAAACCTTACGACCTATGTGTTGCAGATATCTCATCGGCAATAATTCTGGTCTTTTTGGTAGCCTGAATTTGCACGTTCCTGTGCACTTTGTTCTGCTACCATCAACTACTCTCTTGCCAGAGCTTTGTTTCTGAAAAATTGATGGCAATTTTACTTCAGAATCGAGTTTTAAATTTACCCTCGGACTGCCTTTTAGTGACATTTATGACACTAATTTTGACAGGGAAAAAAGAGAGAAATGAACATAGTGTGGGAAAAAATGTTTAGGTGTTTATATATATAGGCGAGTGGAGTGTAGGACAAAAAAATAATGATAAGAATATGAAGACAGAAAAGGAAAAGGTAGTAAGCTCTACACTTAGAGTGGACACAAACTCATTAAAAAGTTGTGAGTGAAAACAAACAGAGGATTTTAAAAAATGGGATTCAACTCTTGTAATTTTCAGTGTGAAAGCAATGCTTATGGTGTTGAAGCCGCCACATTACAATAAAAATTGAATCATATATGTAGCAGATAGTCATTTCAAGAAACTAATGTCACTTACCAAAAAGAAAAAAAATCTTGGTATTGCGTAATTTATGGATGATTGTCTTGTGTATTATTTTCCTATAAGTGATGAGTGGTATTTATACTAGCGAATCGGATCATCTAATACTTAAGAAGTTGCTTGTTCATCGTATTTTATATCACTTTTATAGTATTTTATTATTATTTTGCTTAATATAACTTTTGCAGAGATTTTCAGGTTATTTCTAACTTTCAGGGGTAAAAGTATCAGTTTTCTAGCACTGGCGCTGCAACGCCTCTTCCAGACTTAATCCTGGCGCTGCAGTGCCCCATCCCTGCCAGCATAACTAGTTCAAGCGTTGTAGCGCTCCAGTTCTTCAGTAAGCTGGCGCTGCAGCGCCTGTTTAAGGCTATATCGTGGCGTTGCAGTGCCATAATAAGTAGGTTTTATGCCTAGTTATCCGGTATTTGTTACTTGAATTAGTTGTTTAAACTCATGTTTCTTAGTTACTTTTCATGCACTTTGTGTTTATTTTGTAGATTATATGCTTGGGAGCTGTGTGAGCGACTATTGGTATGAAATCGCAAAGAAAAACAATTCGGACATCGTTTGGGCTTTCATGTTTATTTCATGTTCTTGGCTTGAAACTTGGATTATATTGTAGAGCTTCTTCTTAGCTTCCCGGAACATCTTGAATCACTCCAATCGGAGTTTGGATGCAAGAGTTATGATCTTTGTACCCACGGACGTTGAACTTCATTATTTTGGGTGGCCATTTGTATAGCAGCCACTTCCAACCAAATTTCGACCTTCATCCATCCGTTATTTCTCAATTCTCAAAGAATGAAAGTTGTAGAGCTCGTCGAGATCTTCGATTTGATAGGTGGCATGCCTCGTAACTCTTCCCAGATCAAAAGTTATGGCCGTCTTACCAGAGGACACTGCAGCAGAAAAAGGACCCCAGCTGGGGCGGGTCTTTTGTGAAGGAAACCCCCGCTGGGCCGAAGGTACTAGCTGAAAAATAATAGCATAGCCAGCTGGGGTGGGCTTTTTGTGAAGGAAACACCCGCCGAGGCGGGGGTACAAGGGTACGGGCCAGAACAAGTTTTTGACGCGTTTTGGGTCTAATTTTGATACTTTTTTTACTCCAAAAACTTGTTGGGTAAAAATTTAATTATGCATAGCACGCAAGTATACGTGGTTAACAAGTAATAAAGTGATAAGTTAAGTATCGTTCTCACAGAGATTAGCTAAAAATTAATCCTCACAATTACCAATTTCCTATTAATCCAAATTTTATTAAACTAACCAATTTCAAAATTATAACTAAAGATATTAAAACTATTGAGAATACCAAACAATTAACAACCCTAAAAACTGAATTTTCAAATAAGTATTGGAAAATTAGGCTTACAACTTCACTCTAAGCCTCACTCTGATTATTACACCTTATTCCAGTTTAATTCAATATCCTAGTTTATTAATCAAGAACACTCAAGTAGAACTAGCCACCTCTCGATGCACTAATACCGTATTAACTCAAATCCACAATTTAGATAGAAATAAGTTAAACATCTTATTTAACTAACTCACTATATCTCTTTGTGAATTACAATTAAAGAAGGTTTAAATCCAAGTTCCCTATCCTATTACATGCGATGTTAAGCATATCTCTACCCTAACATTCATCAAGATTCCATTCATTCACAAAATTCAAGAACACATGCTATATTGACTAAATCTAGACTCGTATTTCATCTCTCGAATCCATACAAGTCCACATAAAATTGGTGATCAGAAAATTTATAGATTCAAGCACAAATCAATATAGATAAACTGAATAATTGCTTATTAAACTGAAAATCAAAGTTACATAATCATCGTTCCACTTAAAGATCCGTGATAAGCCTAAACAGTAATTTAGTTCATCATCAATGAATTAAAAACTGAATTAATTAAAGAAAACATCATCCCAATTACAGAATTTAAACTAAAGATGAAGAATAAATCCAGAACCACCCTCCTCTATAGCCCACTTTGCAATTGTTGTGAAAGTTGCCTTCAATGTCCTTCTCCAATGCTTCGCTCAGAAAATCTGTCTTTAATGATGTAATTGTATGAATGATGTTTTTTTCTTGTGTTTGTTGTATGTTAGTTATGCCCAGCCACGAATTCTCATTACAATTCTATCCATAATAGAGTTCCAAGCCATCCCAAACACTTAAGCTTACATTTGCAGCATTAGAAACCAACTAGGACACCAATCTGCCCCGTACCCCAGCCCCGGCTGGCATGTTGCTATGTAATAAGCCAGACCCGGCTGGCATAGCTGTCAATTGAATTCAGGACCCCCAGCCCCGGCTGGGGTTTAGTAGAGGAAAAGGCCAGCCCCGACTGGCTAGTGAACTGCTAAATAACTTCAAGACCCCCAGCCCCAGCTGGGGTGTTAGGCATAAAAGGGCCAACCTCGGCTGGCTCATGTTCTGTCAACTGGTCCATTATGCTCTCTTTCTTGCCACATTCCACCATAAGTCCACCCTTTTTATCCAAATGCCACTCCATCAAACCTAAACACAAAACAAAGCTAAACAAGTAAAAACAAAACATAAAATCAAGGAATCAACACCGTTTAAGCTTGACTTAGGAGCCGAATCGTGGGTATAAAACCCACTTATCAAACTTCTCCAAACTTAAACCGTGCTAGTCCTCGAGCACAAAACAAAACTAACATTCTATACAATGCAATGATATGTAATGCATCTAATCTATATGCCTACGAATCTCGTAGTCATCATATATTCAAAATTTATTCCTCAGGCCTCAGAGAAACCAAGCAAACTCAACAATACTTCATACAAAACCAATCAATAACTCCTTATCAATCCTTGAATCTTAAACCATTATTACTGGTATAATGTGTGTGTGCTCAACATTCATGTTAACTGATGTGAATGAAAATTTAATACATAGCAAATCTCTTAGAAGGCATCATGTAATGTAAACTCAAAAATTTCGAAAATAGACGAGATCCAACTAAAATCAAACAATCACCACTATCAAGGGTTCAAATAGGGTATTTATGCTTTCTTTCTCAATCACGGGGGCTTTTTGCTCTTATTTCCCGTTTTATTATTCTTCTTTCTTTTTTTTTCAAAGTGAGTGCGTTTTACGCTCCATCTCACTCCTGTGTTTATGGGGAGTGCATTTCACGTTTCTTCTCAACCCACAACATGACTCAATTTATTCAACTCGGGAAGGTTCCCAAATTTTTTTTAAGAAGCTTATATACCCCACTTTTTCCCCCAAACTTTAGGTTCTTGCCTAATTCTTCGTCTTCACTGCCTATTGTGACGCCCCCAAAATAGGTATACATCACCTATTCTGAGTCGCCAATACATGGTACAGAATAGAAATATAATCGTTAATATACGACAAGATAGCTGTGAGTTTTAATACAAATACTGTCTTCTAGACAATATCCACTCTCAGAATAAGTCCTCGTTACATTTATTGCCACACTATTTAACAGAATAGTGAGGACTACTAATACTATCATTTGGTCCATCACTCCGTTCCCCGACTCGTCCCAGCTATATTCTCATTTTCTGAAGAGAACAATGTAAGAAAGGGTGAGCTCAACTAGCCCAGTAAGAAATATTATGACTAAGATAATGCAGAATAAATTATCATTAGCCTTAAACAGTGTTAAACTGATACAATATAACAAACATCAAGTTTAACTTCAGTGGAACAAGCAACCCATTAGAAGAGTCAAGTAGAGAATAAAATCTACTATCTTCTATGATTTAAAAGGTTTTTCATGACTTTCATCGCTGGGACTCAGCTTAAAAATAATCCACATCATCGAATCACCCCCTGCACTACGGCCAAGGATATTCATTAGTATCACGACCACAATTATCCATGCACTACAGGCCAAGAATATTTGTGTATTCATTAATGGTCATAATCATGCCAACCACTGTCCATCAATGCACTACGGGCCAATGAGGACTTTTACCACATCATTTGTAACATTACGGTCATGATTGTACCGAATAATCTCTGGTCATAATCATACCAAGTCCATCTATGCACTACAGGCCACAGATGACTTTCAACAGAATATAAACATGAGGATGATGACAATGATGTAAGAATTCAATAAAACAAGTTCAAGAATTAATTTATCAAGGAACCAATAACGTCCAAATTGTCAACATGATACTGCTTTGTGGAGTAAAATTCAAGAATGCTCGGAAGAATATTTTCATGAAAAGATACTAGATGAAGCGCAAATATCAAGGATATTCCACTAATTTCATGGAGTATAAAAGTCAAAATTTTAACCAACTGAATATAATAAAGAATGAAATAACAAAAGAAATCACCATGCATGCGATAGACCGCACAGACATTTTATTCCAATAAGAAAATAAATAATAGAACCAGGTCATGCGTAAACGCACCGACAGGATATTCCGACATAATAATAAATAATAGAACCAGGTCCGGCGCAAACGCACAGACAGGATATTCCGATAGAATAATAAATAATAGAACCAGGTCCGGCGTAAACGCACAGACAGGATATTCCGACAGAATAATAAATAATGGAACCAGGTCCGGCGTAAAGCACAGACAGGATGTTCCAACAAAATAATAAAAATGTAATAACAGAAGAATTTCACCAAGTATAGGGTAGCCCGCGTATACAGGTTATTCCAACAGAATAATAAAGAATGGAATAATAGAAGTTCTCTTCATGAATAAGAAAGAAAGAATACCCCTTACGAGTACAACAAATAATATCCCTTACCGTAAAAGAAACTTGATATCGGAGTAGTGAAGTAGCAGAATACTTTTCTTCTTTCTCTCTATAGTTTCAGTGAATTCGTAAGAAAATAATGAAGGAATGAGCTTCTATTTATAGAAAAATGGACTGCATAGTAACTAACTCATGAACGGTCTAGATTGATTTACTTTAATCTGACGGTCCATATTTAAAGCAAAATCTTTTAAATAAAATATAATATATTCTATTTATAATCTAATAAAACGAATAACTTTATAAAAGATTTTACTATGCAAATACTATGCAGACACTATGCAAACAATATGCATAATAAAATATAATATATTTTAATTATTGTCTAATAAAATAGATAACTTTATAAAAGTATTTTGTTTTATATAAAAAGATTTTACTATTAGCCTAATAAAACGAATAATTTTATAAAAGTATTCTGTTTTATATAAAAAGTTTTTCTGTTTTATTACATTAATAATACCAATAAAATAAAACTGAGTGACTTATCACGTAAGCATCAATAATCAATACCGTGTGCTACTATGCAACCATGCGTATTACTGTACTTTTACTACCGAGTAGTTCAACAGTATTAATGGTAAAACTACCACCATTATTTTCATAAAGTATTTTTGTTGTTTTCTCAATTCGACAATAATTCCGTTGTAGGGTCCACCAATGATTGTGTCGTCGTACGAATATTTCCTGTTAAAACGAATATTCCCCGACCAATCGAATATTATATAGCAACTTGCGTACTTTGTAAAATTTATAAATATTACCCACAACTATAACATTATATCAATTTCACTCCATAATATTTAAAAATGATATTTATAGAAAATTCATCTTTATTTATAAAAGTTGGGGTCTTACAACCTCCCCTTCTTATGAAATTTCGCCCTCGAAATTAGGGTACGTACCTGGTATATCGAAGAGGTAAGGATACCTTGACTTCATTTCAGATTCGAACTCCCAGGTCATTTCCTCAACATCGTGGTTTCTCCACAAAACTTTAACTTGAGGTATAACCTTGGAGAGTAGAATATGTTCCTTCTTATCCAAGATTTGAACAGGAACCTCTTCATACGTTAAATCTTCCGCTATTTCGTTCGGTTATAACTCAATAATATGGTTCGGGTCTTCCACATATTTACGTAACATGGATATGTAAAAAACATTATAAACACGAGACATACTTGGCGGTAAAGCGAGTCTATAAGTCACAGTTCCTACTCGATCGAGGATTAAAAATGGGCCAATGAATCGAGGATTGAGCTTTCCTCTCTTTCCAAATCTCGTAAATCCTTTCCATGGAGCAACTCGTAACAACACATGATCTCCTATATCAAATTCCACGTCCTTTCGATGAAGATCAGCAGAACTCTTTTGTCGATCTTGTGAGATTTTTATACGTTGCCGGATCGTTTGAATATTTTTCATAGTCTTACGTACCAACTCCGGTCCCAACAACGTTGTTTCACCCACCTCATCCCAGCATACTGGAGAACGACACTTTCTTCCATACAACGCCTCGAATGGAGCCATGCCAATACTTGCTTGATAACTATTGTTGTAAAAAAACTCCACCAATGGTAAGAACTTATCCCAACTTTCCTTGAAGTCAAGAACACAGAGTCTTAATAAATCTTCAAGAGTTTGAATAGTCCTCCCTGATTGTCCGTCCGTCTGGGGATGATATGCCGAACTAAATCGTAAATCCGTGCCTATAGCTTTTTGCAAACTAACCCAAAATCGTGAAGTGAATCTTGTGTCTCGATCAGAAACTATGGATACTGGCATACCATGCAGTCTTACAATCTCGTTTATGTACATACGAGCAAGACGTTCAAGTGTATAAGTTTCTCGTATTGGTAAGAAATGAACAGACTTAGTCAATCTATCAACAATGACCCAAATTACATCAATGCCTTGAGAAACCTTGGGAAGACTAGTAACGGAATCCATGGTAATGTGCTCCCACTTCTATTCTAGAATTTGAAGCGGTTGCATGGACTTTTTGGTACTTGATGCTTCGCTTTGACTCGTTGATAAGTTAGACACCTTGAGATAAACAGCGCTATCTCTCTCTTCATATTGCTCCACCAAAATGTATGACGAAGATCACGATACATTTTAGTACTCCCAGGATGGATTGCAAACGGTGTGTTGTGCGCCTCCATCATGATTTTATACTTTAAATCAGGGTCGTTACGAACACAAAGTTTGGAGTTGACTCGAAGTATTCATTCTTCATCGATTCTTGCTTCTGACATAGCACCTTCTTGCACTTTCTTCCTCATACGCATCAGCTCCAGGTCTGTAGCTTGAGCAGCTTTAACTTTATCAATTAAAGTCGGTTCTACTCGTATATTCGCCATCATCACATGGGTCCCTGGAGTCTTTAACTCTATCTCCATCCTTTGCAAGTCACACAAAATGGGCCTTTGCGTTGACAATATCATACTCGTACTTGTATATGATCTTCTACTCAATGCATCAGCTACCACGTTCGCTTTTCTAGGATGGTATTGGATGGTATGATCATAATCTTTCAACAGTTCCAGCTAACGTCGTTGTCGCATGTTGAGTTCCTTTTGAGTGAAGAAATATTTGAGGTTTTTATGATCCGTAAAGATCTCCACTTTCTCCCCATACAAGTAATGCCTCCAAATTTTAAGTGCGAAGACAACTGCCGCCAACTCTAGATCATGAGTATGATAATTCCTCTCATATTCTTTGAGTTGTCTTGAGGCATAGGCTATGACTTTCCCATGTTGCATGAGAACACATTCCAACCCTTTGCTCGAAGCATCACTGTAGATGACAAATCCCTCCGAGCCAGATGGTATTGTCAGAACAGGTGCTGAAATGAGTCTCCTCTTTAGTTCTTGAAAACTCTTCTCACATTCTTCGCTCCAACCGAACTTTGTATCTTTCCAAGTCAGCTGAGTTAATGGAGTAGCGATTCGAGAAAATCCTTTCACGAATCTCCGATAATAACCAGCTAAACCGAGAAAGCTACGTACTTCGGTCACTGATTTAGGTTGCTCCCAGCTTTGAATTGCTTCAATCTTTGCCGGGTCAATAGATATTCCATGACTTGATATTACGTGCCCAAGGAATGCTACTTCCTCAAGCTAGAACTTGCATTTCTTTAACTTGGCATAAAGCTTGTATTCACGAAGCTTTTGGAGTGTCAGTCTCAAGTGTTGCTCATGATCTTCACGACTTTTGGAATAAATATTGATGTCATCAATAAAGACGATCACAAAGAGATCCAAATATTCTTTGAATACTCGGTTCATCATATCCATGAAGGCAGCAGGAGCATTAGTCAATCCAAAAGACATGACTAAGAATTCATAATGTCCGTACTGAGTTCTGAAGGCAGTCTTTGGAATATCCTCAGTTCTAACCTTCAGCTGATAATATCCAGAACGAAGATCGATTTTTGAAAAGAATTGTGCTCCTTGCAACTGGTCAAACAGGTCATCAATACGTGGCAATGGGTATTTATTTTTGATGGTGACATGATTCAACTCCCGATAATCAATACAAAGTCACATACTCCCATCTTTCTTCTTCACGAATAGAACAGGAGCACCCCAAGGAGAAGTACTAGGACGAATAAAGCCAATGTCTAACAATTCCTGCAGTTGGGTCTTTAACTCCTAAAGTTCAATAGGAGCCATTAGATATTGGACTTTGGAAATGGGTTTTGTACCGGGTTCAAGGTCGATACAAAATTTAATTTCACGCTCTGGGGGTAAGCCAGGAAGTTCTTCAGGGAATACGTCAGGAAATTCATTAACAATAGAAATATCATTCAAAACTGAAGTATTTTTGTTTAGATCCGTGACATAAGATAAGAAAGCTTGACATCCATTTTTTAATAAATGAATAGCTTTATGGCTTGAGATGACAGTGATTGATTTTAATAGTTTGGTTGTTTGAATTCGCATAATAGGTTGATTAGGAATATGAAAGCTAACAACCTTACGAAAATAAATAATTTTTGCATGATGAGTAGTTAACCAATCAATCCCTAGAATTACATCAAATGCAAGTATTTTCAATGAAATAAGATCGACAGGTAATGTGAGGGTACCGATTTGAACCAAACAAGACTTATAAACAGTGGATGTAATGAAGGTTTCTCCCAACAGAGTTTTCACAGACAAGTCAAAGTCTAATTTCACCGGAGTCAAATTTAATCGTTGAGTGCAAATAGGAGAAATAAAAGAATGGGTAGAACCGGTATCAAATAAGGTATAGACTTCGCTAGAGTTTATGATAAGCTTACCCATGATGACCTCGTTCTGGTTCCTTGCTTTCTGGGAGGTCACAACAAACGCTCTCCCTTGCACTACCGATTTTGACTTTTCTGGGACGTCCTTTGGTTCCTCCATCCTAGCTGAACTTGTCTTCGGTGAACGATAAAATCGGGCTAGGTGACCTTCTCTTCCATAATTATAACATGCTTTGAACGGCATCGCGCAGTTTGGACTGATGTGTCCCTCCCCTCCGCATTTGAAGCATATGATCGGTGGTCGTTCTCCTTCTTTAACCACGGGTGCTGGTGCTGACGTCTTTCCATCATTGTTGAATCTCCTCTTCTTGAAATATCTATTCTTATTGTTTTGGCCATGATTACCATCGAAGTGGTTACCATTTCTGGCCTGCTGATTCCCTCCACGCTTGTTGTCACCGCTTCGATGACTGCTTTCACTGGTATTATCATTTTTTCTGTTGCTCTCTTTTGGTTGCGTTGACTCGTTATCGCGCTCCACTAACTGAGCCCTATTTACAACATCTGAATACAAACACAGTTTATGAGAAATAAGATGTTGACGTATCTCCGGCTTTAAACCTCTTAAAAACATCCGCGTCATTCTCTCTTCATTATCCACCAAGTGTTGACGTATCTTAGCTTCGTACTGTGACACGGTCATATTATTCTGCTCCAACTTAATGAACTCTACCTCCTTCATGTGACGAATACTTTCGGGAAAGTACTTGTCATTGAACATATCTTGGAACTTCTCCCAAGACATCTTCAGTGTAGCAGGCTGAGTACGCTTTGCCGATTCCCACCAGTAATCTGCCTCTCCTCGCAACATAAAGGTGGCAAAGGGAACCTTTTGCTCCTCGGCGCATCACAAGACATCAAATATCTTGGTGATATGCTTTATCCAAATTTCCGCCTTAAGTGGTTTTGATTCTCCAATAAACTCCGGTGGTCCCAGCTCCTTGAACTATTTAGCGGTGACCGTCCGAGAGTTTTCAGTGTTTCTACCTATATTTTGGACAGGAGCCGCTCTCGCCTGCTGTTGCATGAATTGCATAAAGCCTCTGAACATTCCATCATTCATCATTTGGCCAGTGTTGTTGTTTGCATGAGGATTATCGCCTTCCTGATGCACATTATCATGATTATTGATATGTGGTGAATCAACGGTCACCTGTGTTCCATTGCTATTCTCAACATTCTCGGATGTCATTTTCAAATACTGCCACAAAACAAGAGTTAAATAACATATCACATATTATCTCTATACTCAAACCGACCAATTAAATACCAAATAAACTTAGGTAGGTCATACTGGCGAAGGAATTCCCCGTCTCTCCTCTCCTAGTTCTAGTCTCATATCTTAGCCAGGGATCATATCCTTAAGCTCTGATACCAACTGTGACGCACCCAAAATAGGTATACATCACCTATTCTGAGTCGCCAATACATGGTACAGAATACAAATATAATCGTTAATATATGACAAGATAGCTGCGAGTTTTAATACAAATACTGTCTTCTAGACAATATTCACTCTCAGAATAAGTCCTCGTTACATTTATTGTCACACTATTTAACAGAATAGTGAGGACTACTAATACTATCATCTGGTCCATCACTCCGTTTCCCGACTCGTCCCAGCTATATTCTCATTTCCTGAAGAGAACAATGAAAAAAAGGGTGAGCTCAACTAGCCCAGTAAGAAATATTATGACTAAGATAATGCAAAATAAATTATCATTAGCCTTAAAACAGTGTTAAGCTGATACAATATAACAAACATCAAGTTTAACAGCAGCGGAACAAGCAACCCATTAGAAGAGTTAAGTAGAGAATAAAATCTACTATCTTCTATGATTTAAAAGGTTTTTCATGACTTTCATCGCTGGGACTCAGCTTAAAAATAATCCACATCATCGAATCACCCCTGCACTACGGCCAAGGATATTCTTTAGTATCACGACCACAATTATCCATGCACTACGGGCCAAGAATATTTGTGTATTCATTAATGGTCATGATCATGCCAACCACTGTCCATCAATGCACTACGGGCCAATGAGGACTTTTACCACATCATTTGTAACATTACGGTCATGATTATACCGAATAATCTCTGGTCATAATCATACCAAGTCCATCTATGCACTACAGGCCAAAGATGACTTTCAACAGAATATAAACATGAGGATGATGATAATGATGTAAGAATTCAATAAAACAAGTTCAAGAATTAATTTATCAAGGAACCAATAATGTCCAAATTGTCAACATGATACTGCTTTGTGGAGTAAAATTCAAGAATGCTCGGAAGAATATTTTCATGAAAAGATACTAGATGAAGCGCAAATATCAAGAATATTCAACTAATTTCATGGAGTATAAAAGTCAAAACTTTAACCAACTGAATATAATAAAGAATGAAATAACAAAAGAAATCACCATGCATGCGATAGACCGCACAGACAGGTTATTCCAACAGGAAAATAAATAATGGAACCAGGTCATGCGTAAACGTACCGACAGGATATTCCGATAGAATAATAAATAATAGAACCAGGTCCGGCGTAAACGCACAGACAGGATATTCCGACAGAATAATAAATAATAGAACCAGGTCTGGCGTAAACGCACAGACAGGATATTCCGACCGAATAATAAATAATGGAACCAGGTCCAGCGTAAAGCACAGACATGATGTTCCAACAGAATAATAAAAATGTAATAACAGAAGAATTTCTCCAAGTATAGGATAGCCCGCGTATACAGGTTATTCTAACAGAATAATAAAGAATGGAATAACAGAAGTTTTCTTCATGAATAAGAAAGAAAGAATACCCTTTACGAGTACAACAAATAATATCCCTTACCGTAAAAGAAACTTGATATCGGAGTAGTGAAGTAGCAGAATACTTTTCTTCTTTCTCTCTATAGTTTCCCTCTCTAGAGTTTCAGTGAATTCGTAAGAAAATAATGAAAGAATGAGCTTCTATTTATAGAAAAATGGACTGCATAGTAACTAACTCATGAACGGTCTAGATTGATTTACTTTAATCTGACGGTCCATATTTAAAGCAAAATTTTTTAAATAAAATATAATATATTCTATTTATAATATAATAAAACGAATAACTTTATAAAAAATTTTACTATGCAAACACTATGCATAATAAAATATAATATATTCTAATTATTGTCTAATAAAACAGATAACTTTATAAAAGTATTTTGTTTTATATAAAAAGATTTTACTATTAGCCTAATAAAACGAATAACTTTATAAAAGTATTATGTTTTATATAAAAAACTTTTCTGTTTTATTACATTAATAATACCAATAAAACAAAACTGAGTGACTTATCACGTAAGTATTAATAATCAATACCGTGTGCTACTATGCAACCATGCGTATTACTGTACTTTTACTACCGAGTAGTTCAACAGTATTAATGATAAAACTTCCGCCGTTATTTTCATAAAGTATTTTTGTCGTTTTCTCAATTCGACAATAATTCCGTTGTAGGGTCCACTAATGATTGTGTCGTCGTACGAATATTCCCTGTTAAAATGAATATTCCCCGACCAATCGAATATTATATAGCAACTTGCGTACTTTACAAAATTTATAAATATTGCCCACAACTATAACATTATATCAATTTCACTCCATAATATTCAAAAATGATATTTATAGAAAATTCATCTTTATTTATAAAAGTTGGGGACTTACACCTATGCTTGTCATTCTTTCATTTAAACTAGCATTATCCTTTAGAAAATTCTTATGTATCAATTTGAACTAATCAGTCCACATAAGTGTTCTTAACGTACTAACCTTTTTATACCAGTGTCAAACATGCAAAAGATTACATCACAGTTCTAATAATCAATACCATACTTGTCTACTAAATCCCATTCTCATCATTTTCCAGAATAACATGAACTATACCAAACCGCTGGATATATGCAATGTAACACACTACTTAACTAATTTTTTTTTGTTTTAGATATATGGTAAACATAACATGATTGCAAAATAAATAAATACTATTTACAATCCTATGCTACTATGCAACTCGATGACTACATGAATGCAAAACATTTAATAATCTTAAAACTAAACACGAAATAACATATGCAAACCTAACTAATAAAAGTAAACGTGCAATAAAAACTAACTAACTCCCCCAAACTTGAAAACTACAATGTCCTCATTGTATAGATAAAGCAAGAAATGTGTGAGGACTTCCTCGTAATCTTCTAAGCGGGAGGTGGTGGTGGTTGTTCTTCATCTGAATCACTAGGTGGAAACCTTGGCATTGGGGCTGCTTGCTGATATGGGAATTGCGCATTGGGATTGAAGCTATGGAGGGTCGCATTCAATGAGGAGAAAGACATATTCATGGCCTCAAACATATGATCCTGTCTCGCTGCGAGTCTCCGCATCTCTCTTCGAGCCTCCTTGTTGTGCTCATTCACTTGTCATTGAAGGTTTAGGAATTGAGGGCTAGATATGTCTTCGGGCTGTAGTGTCGCCTCCGTTCCTTGCTCTCCCATTGTCGCATCCGCCTGAAACTCGTCGTCATCTGAGGTGTCCTCAACGTCAGCCTTATCCTCCGAGGCTGATGGAAATACAAATCTGACTCCTCTAGGGTGTGACTCGCCCTCGGGCCACACCGAATACCGCACAATCATTCTCAAATCTAATGTATGAGAGACATTTGGGTTATCTCATCATCCGACCATCTTACTCCCGCTTGTCTACACAACCCACAAATGAGTGATGGGTGTGGCAAGCCGCCCGAGAATGATCCTTGTAAGCATCGTCGGATTGAAAAACTGATTATAGCCCCTATGTTGATGATGAAATCTTGTACAATGGCATACAGAAGAAATACCTTCTCCTTAGGCACATCTGACGTGTTAATGGACGGAAACAAGTTGGCACACAAGAACGAGTACCATATGTAATAACCCGATATTTTCTATATAATTAAATAAGAAATTTTGCGTATAATTTTTTTTAAAAAAATAAAGGTGGGAAATATGTACAAGTTAAACGTGTATGTATATATGTGATAAATAAAACTATATTTATTACATGAATAATTACAAATAATTTTATTTTAGAATTATTGATCATTATATTCCAATAACAAATTAATTTAGTAGTAATAATATTTTTTATTAATTACTTTTTATGAAAATATGATTATTATATTATTTAAATAATATATGAAATGATTATAGAATTATTATAATAACTATTTTGTTATATGAATTTATTTCGGATTAATTAAGTTAATTATTATAACTTAATTAATAATGGTATGTATATAAAAGATAAATTAGATATGGAATCCAAACCTTATTTCTAGATTTTGACTAAGGAATGAAAATATTAATATAATATTATTTATATTTCAGTGCTATAAATATGTACTGTATATGTGTAGACTGATAATAGTTGATCAATTATGGTATATTATGATAAAACCTTGTATTATTGTAAGAAACCCTAATTTGAAACTCAAATCGGAGTTTAAGATCGGTAAAAAAAATTATGTTATGTGATTAATGTCAATTATTATAGATATTAATTTTAATTAGAAAAACCCCAATCATAGGAAACCCTAATTGTTAATTAGAAACCCTAATTTTCAAATTTAAAACCTTAATCGTTAAGTTTTTAACCCTAATTGCTAAATTAGAACGCTTAATGTTAATTAGTAAATACCTAAACCTAATTTTCAAGTCTATGTATGTGACGAACGAGAATTTTCTAATTAATTTTAATATTTATTGAGTTAAATAAATATTTTTCGATGATTTAATTATTGGATTAAATAATTAATTGATGCAATTGTAGTAGATTAATTATATGTGTTACATTTATTAAATTAATGTAGAGAATTTTCATGATCAAAGTTTGTAATTATGTGAGCTTAATGAATTAAATGAATTATTTAATTAAGCATGATGTTACTTTAATTATTAATTAGAGATTTAATAAATTGACATTATTTATTAATGAAATAATTAATTATATGACTATGTGAAATTATGAGAAGTTATTATATTTTATTTATATTAAATGAAATATATAAATTATTGTGCAAGTGGGTGTGACATGATTTAAACTATAGTATAAGAGGTTTATTTAATTAAATGACTTTTGGAATCTATTCTAGCTAGCCAAACGGAGCCCTAATGGGAGTTAGGAGCAGTTAACCCATGATGGGTAACTGATCTCCATAACGCGCGTCAGTTTTCCCCTTTATTATCATACGTCTTTTCTTTTCTTCATTTGTTAAGTCTGGCATAGCATCATAGAGAGAGATTTAGAAATTTTTGAAGGAGAGTGTAAGTTGTGTGAATTAAAGGATTAATTGAGAAGGTTTTAATTCTACTCATTCATACTCTGGGTAATTTTCTCCAAACCCAAATTCTTATTTCACGTCTTTTTAAGTTTTATGATTATGGCTTTCATATATTCTGTTAATCTCTGTAAAATGAGAAATTGTGTCATGTTATATCAAATTGTGTTTAATTA
This sequence comes from Panax notoginseng, assembly GCA_016801055.1. Lineage (NCBI taxonomy): Eukaryota > Viridiplantae > Streptophyta > Magnoliopsida > Apiales > Araliaceae > Panax > Panax notoginseng. The sequence goes on along the minus strand of CM029015.1, from coordinate 63,639,546 downwards.
TGTATATGTTGTAAACCATAACATCAAATTCATGAAAGCATGTCGTACGCATGTTTTTCAAAATAAACAGAGTACGTGATATGGCCATATGGCCTTATACGTGATAATTTTATGTAGTGATCGTATATTATCCCTAAATTTTACACTTGTAAGTTGTTATGTACGTTAACACGAAGAGATTAAGCCTTAAACAAACGGATTCGGTGTTATAACGAATCCGTAGTGTTAAATTATATATTTTATATTCAAAAACCACCAAGAACATCAAAGTCAGTGAATTCACATGTTTTAAATACGTGATTATATGTTTTAATAGGTTAAAATCACTTTATAGATGTTGTATTATGATTATGCATGAATTATAACATGTGGGTATATGTGATTTGGTGAAATTAGTGTTAAAAATGTGTTGATTTCGCTGAACTCTGTGTTCTTCGCCAACTGAGATTCAGTTTCTGGGGTCTCGCGCCACGGCGCCAGCTCTAGAACTGATTTCTCGCGCCGCAGCGCCGCAGCGCTCGCAGCGCCAAGACTCGAGCCACGGCGCCACAGCGCCGCAGCGCCAAGGGCCCGGCCACAGCGCCACCGCGCCGCAGCGCGACCCATTAGCACATTAGTGGCGCCGCAACGCCACTCTCCAGAAAATGTCAGAAATGTATTTTTAAAATGTTAAAGTCTAACAAGTGTTAGTGGATTGATGCAATGAACATGTAATCATGTTAGGGGTATTATGAGATGATAAAATAGTTGTTTAACATGTAATAAAATATTATATGTGAATTGAATTATTAAATACATAATTAGTTGGATAATTCATGAAGTATAAATTATGTGACAACGTGATAATTTGACTAAGTTTAGTCAATAATTAAAGTAGACAACGAGAATGAGCTCATGTTGATTAATTATTAATTAACAAGTATTGTGTATATGAATGGTATGTAGGATTTAATTCAAAGAACGTGCTTAGTTAAAGTGTAATCTACGCACGAGGCAAGTTTCTTAACTCTATCTTTTACATTGAGTAAATTTCCTAAATTTAAACTATTATTCAAGTTCGAGTATTATATTAAAGATTGATTATCTTTCAAAGCATGATTCAGTTATACAATAATTGTTCTATTGTATACTTCTTGAGATTATTAATCATATTGAATATCATTATTGTCGAACTTTTTAGACTAGTGAACCTTACTGATTCAGCTAGTCCTTAGTTGATGAATGTTCTAAATTTCAGAACCCTTATTGAATTATCCAAACCAAACTTCCTTTGGTGCGGACTCGAATGTCAAACTGAGATGAACAACCCTGAAAAGGGATTCACTTATGCGTTAGCGTTAAGATATTGTGCACAGTATGGTACTAAGGGCTGATCCCCCTAAGTACGAGAAGAAGGTCCATAGTCTTATGACTGTTAAAGGTTTCAAGTATAACCATTGTTAACCTAGGACATAGTTCAAGGTCTTATGACCCTCAGTATTCTTTTGATTCATGTTATTTGTTCTTGATTCAAAAGTTGAGCTTTATTCAGATGTCTTTGATTATTCGCATGTTATTATACTATTGTTTCATTATTATACTTGTGGGCATTTGTGCTCACTCTTGCTTAATAATAACATTGCAGTTAAGAATGAAAGAAGCGATGAACCCTCCACTAGTAAGGGCAAAGGCAAAGTTAGCAAATGATGAAGACCTGTTATTTATTAACTGATGTATTTGTTTAAGACTTGAGTTATGTTGATGTTAAGACCTATTTATTTAGAATTTCGCACAGATGTTTTAAGGTTAGAGTAACCTGGGATTTATTTATGATTCAGTTGATGTAACCCTTAAGGGAAGAGATTTTATTATGATTTCTATCTATTGTATGGTTTGATATTATTTATGGGTAGATAGATAGATGATGCTTGTACAGTGAACACCAAATCCCGTGGAATCGAAGTACCCGGATTTGGGGGTGTCACAAGTTGGTATCAGAGCTGTAGGTTATGAACCTTAGGTGGGGGAAACAACCTTAGGTAGTAGCCTTATAGAAGAAGATAGTAATTGAAAACTCTTATCGAGTTCTAAGAAATGAATTTTTGTAATTCATTGAAGATAATAAAATACATTATGTGTTTATGTGTTAAGTATGCGTTAGATAGTATGACTTAGTAACTAAAACTTAAAATTTTGTTGTCAGGATGACGAATGATGGAAAAGCTAGTCAAGCTGAGGAGGGACCCCATTTACCTATAGTACCTACTGAGGAGGGACCTCGTGTACTTGTAGGACCGACTGAGGAGGAGCCCCGAGACATTCATGTCGTTAGGGAGCAGCTGGTGCAGAGGGTTTCATCTCCATTGATCACCGTTGTTAGTCAGGAGCATGAACCTGAGATTGATCCTGAGGAGGATCCTGAGGAGGAGTTTGACGAGGAGGAAGAAGAAGAGGAGCTACCACGGTACACTGTTGATGCTGAGATGTATGACACACTATATGATCGTAACGTGGAGTTACAAGATGAGGTTCAGGAATTGACTGAGTGAGCGACTGTTCAGCAATCTACTTTAGAGGAGAAGGATAGAGAGATTGTGACCCTTCATACACGTTTAGGAAATGTGGAGTGGGATCTGGTTCATGAGAAGGGTCAAACCGAAGATAAGACCGAGGAGATAAAGAAACTGAAGAAGAAACTGAAGGAAACCTCCGGAAGACTGAAAATAGCAGAGGAAGGATGGGTAAGAGAATCACATCGAGCTGATCGTGCAGAAGATGATAGTCGTGCAAAGAAGGCAAAGCTTGAAGACACGTACGCCACACTTAATCATGCGATTGATGAGGTTCAAGAGCGAGTGTTAAGGTACCCCATCCAGTTTGAAGGACTTCCATCGTATATGTTGGATCGCAGGACGATGCCTCGTATCATGAATGAGGAGCGTGGTAAGGCTATTGAGCACCTTGGAAGATAGGAATAGAATCTGTTTATTTATGTGAAAGACTTATATAGTTTTATGTAAATTCTGATGTGTTTATGAACTAAGGAATACATTAATATTTGAATGTTTTAAATCCTGTGGATTTTTTATTCCAGGATAGATGATGTAAATAGCAATATGCTATAGTTTAATGTTAAAACTTTTTATTTGAATGAAAAGATATCAAGTTGTTTGAGATGACGTGTTAAGTGATATGTTAAATTGTTGAGTAATGTCTTAACTATGTAGAGAAATAAATAAAGTTATAATAAACGTTTATTCAACAGAAAAATGTCGCCAAGGAGAAGACAACAACGTCAACCGGCTCAGGAAGGGTCAACCAATAATAACAATAATACCAACGTTAATCCAGTTTAACAGCTAGTTAATTTACTAACTAGAGTAATGAATAACCAACCGCAAGCTCCACCTAGCACAACGTTTAAAGATTTTAAGGCGGTGGGACCGCCAGAGTTCAAAGGTTCCAGAAACCCGATCGAGGCTCAAACGTGGGTGATGGAAATGGAGAAGGTTTTCGACGTTGCTAGGGTTCGAGAAGATCAGAAGACCGTTTTTGCGATATTTATGCTAAAGTCTGAGGCTAGCTACTGGTGGCAGGCAAACAAGATGCGAAGAGGTGAAGGTGTAATTACGTGGGAGAGATTCAAAGAGATGTTTTTCGAAATGTATTTCCCAACTAGTTCACAGAATCAGATGGAGGTGCAATTTCTGGAACTAAAACAGGGAAACATGAGCGTGCCTGAATACGCGGCTAAATTCGATAAGATGGCAAGGTTTGCCCCGTATCAAGTACACACTGACGAGAGGAAAGCCAGACGATTCGAACAAGGACTGAAGCCTTGGGCATACAGCAAGGTATCAATGTTTCAACTTAACACGTTTGCGGGAGTTTTGGAAAAGGCCATTCTCGCGGAAGGAGGAAGTGATGCAGTGACTAAGTACAACCAAGAACAGAAAAAGAAAAAGAGTGAGAATGAAGGTAATAACAAGACTGGTGGAAGTAATACTGGGAATGATAATAAATAGAAGAGGAAGTGGACGGATAACTCGACAGCTGGAAGTCAACACGGAGGGCAGAAAAAGAAGATAGAAGCATGTCCGACTTGCGGCAAGGCACATCTAGGAGTTTGTTTGAAGGGAAAGAGAGTGTGCTACAATTGTGGTCAGGAAGGCCACATAGCACCAAATTGTCCAAACCCAAAGAAGGGTGCTTGTTTCAACTGTGGTTCGAAAGATCATTTAGCAAGAGACTGTCCCAAGAAGGGATCGGGAGGATCAGGACAAGGAGGAAACCGGGGAAATAGCAGTGGAAATACCTTAACCATTACCGGACCACCTGCAACAAACCGACCAACCGCCAGAACTTTAAATATGACGGTGCAGGATGCAATCCAGTCTCGTGATGTGGTGTCAGGTATCATTTCGATCAATAAAATTAATGCTTACGTTTTATTTGATTCGGGTGCTACTTGTTCCTTTATATCCGATGACTTTGATAATAGTTTAGATTTGCTTAAGGATGAATTGGAATATCCCATGATTATAGAAATTGCGAATAGAGAGATAATTCCTGTTAAGCATGTGTATAAGAATTGTAGAGTGGATATTAAGGGTAATATCATGAACGTAGATCTTATCCCTATTTGATTGGGGGAATTCGACGTTATATTGGGTATAGATTGGCTATCCAATTATGGGGCTGTAATTGACTGCCAAAAGAAGCATATTAACCTTATGACTCCGTCAAAGGTTGTGTTTTATGGTAACAAGTCGCCTAGACAAACGAGTTGTCTGACGATGTTGCAGGCCAGGAAGTTATTAAGACAAGGCTGTGTAGGATATTTAGCTTACATAGTCGACAGTCGAAAAGAGAACCCGAAGGTAGAGGAGATACCGATTGTGAGGGACTTCGTTGATGTATTTCCAGACGATTTGCCAGGAGTTCCTCCAGATAGAGAAGTAGACTTTGTGATTAATTTGGCGCCCAGAACTGCTCTAATATCGAAGGCACCATACCGAATGGCGCCAGTAGAGATGATGGAATTAATGGTACAACTACAAGAATTGTTGGACAAAAAGTACATTCAACCGAGCGTATTGCCGTGGGGAGCGCCGGTGTTGTTCGTGAAAAAGAAGGACGGATCGATGAGGCTCTGCATTGACTACATAGAATTAAATAAGGTCATGATTAAGAATAGATATCCATTACCGAGGATCGATGATCTGTTTGATCAATTGAAGGGAGCAAAATACTTTTCCAAGATTGACTTGAGGAGTGGTTATCACCAACTGAAGGTGAGGCCAGAGGATGTACCGAAGACAGCGTTCCGAACGCGATATGGTTATTATGAGTTTTTAGTAATGTCGCTTGGTCTTACGAATGCTCCTGCAGCATTTATGGGACTAATGAATGGTGTATTGAAGCCGTTTTTGGACAAATTCGTGGTGGTATTTATAGACGACATTTTGGTATATTCCAAAACCAAAGAGGAATATGAAGAACACTTGAGGTTAACGTTGGAAGTATTGAGAAGGGAGAAGTTGTATGCTAAATTTTTGAAATGCGAATTCTGGATCGAGAGAGTACAATTTCTTGGTCACGTAATCGATAAAGATGGAATTTCGGTAGATCCATCCAAAGTTGAAGCTGTGATTAACTGGGATCAGCCGAGAACGCCGTCAGAAGTAAGAAGTTTTCTTGGATTAGCAGGATATTATAGAAGATTCATATAAGATTTTTCTAAGATCGCAACTCCGTTAACGAATTTAACTCGAAAAGCTGTGAAATTTGTTTGGACGGAGAAGTGTGAGGAGAGTTTTCAAGAATTAAAGAAGAGGTTGAGTTCAGCGCCTGTGTTATCTCTTCCGAATGATACAGGAAATTTTGTTGTTTTTAGCGATGCGTCGCATAAAGGACTTGGCTGTGTGCTGATGCAAAACGGCAAAGTCATTGCGTATGCATCACGGCAGTTGAAGGATTACGAGAAGGGTTACCCAACCCATGATTTGGAGTTAGATGCAGTTGTTTTTGCTTTGAAAATTTGGAGGCACTATCTATACGGGGAGAAGTGTGAAATATATACGGACCACAAGAGTCTGAAATATATTTTTACACAGAAAGATTTGAATATGCGTCAAAGAAGATGGTTGGAATTAATCAAGGATTATGACTGTGAGATTTTATACCATTCGGGTAAGGCTAATGTGGTTGTCGACGCCTTAAGTAGAAAGGGTCGTGAGAAATTGATGATGTTGACTGCTCAGCAGGAGCTAATTGCAGATATGGAGAAACTGGAGTTAGAAGTGAAGTATCCTATGGAGATTGATGAGAAGCTATTTCAGATGCAATCCGGTACAACTCTACTAGATAGAGTGAAGAAGGCTCAGCTTCAGGATGATGAATGCAAAAAGGTAACATCGAAGATATCTGAAGGAACCGAACCAATATTTAAGATGGATAAGGAAGGAATATTGAGATTTGAAAGCAGAATTTGGGTTCCACCAGTACAAGAAATTAAGGAAGAAATTTTGAGTGAGGCTCATAGTTTAAGATATTCGATTCACCCTGGTAGTACAAAAATGTACCAAAATCTTCGACAACATTTCTGGTGGCCGAATTTGAAACGTGATGTTGCAGAATGTGTTGCCAAATGCCTGACATGTCAGAAAGTTAAAGCAGAACATCAGAGACCGAGTGGATTGCTACAAACGTTGGAGATCCCAGAATGGAAATGCGAACATATTACGATGGACTTCGTGGTTGGCCTTCCGACGACTCAGAAAGGCTACGACGCAGTATGGGTTATCGTTGACCGACTGACGAAATCCGCGCACTTCCTTCCTATCAAAATCAGATTTAACTTAGATCAGTTGGCAAGATTATATGTGAAAGAGATTGTTTCGAGGCACGGAGTGCCGGTGTCTATTGTTTCCGATAGGGATCCGCGCTTCACATCAAATTTCTGGAAACGTCTTCAGGAATGCATGGGTACACAACTGCGAATGAGTACAGCTTACCACCCTCAAACAGACGGACAGAGCGAACGAACGATTCAAACACTGGAAGATATGTTACGAGCCTGTGTAATGGACTTCAAAGGAAATTGGGATGATCACCTACCGTTGGTAGAGTTCGGCTACAATAATAGTTACCACGCTAGTATTGGTATGCCGCCTTACGAAGCGTTATACGGCAGAAAGTGCAGAACTCCGCTTTATTGGGATGTAGTTGGTGAAAGACAATTGCTAGGGCCAGAATTGGTACAGCAGACGGCAGAAATAGTCAAAGTGATCCGAGCACGACTGGTAGCAGCTCAAGATCGACAGAAGGAATACGCAGATCCACATCGTAAAAATATCGAGTTTGAACCAGGTAGTTATGTTTTCTTGAAGGTCTCTCCCTGGAAGGGAAAGATCAGGTTCGGAAAGAAAGGAAAATTGAGCCCAAGATTTATTGGACCCTTTGAGGTACTGCGAAGAATTGGAGAAGTTGCGTACGAGGTAGCCTTACCTCCAGCACTCGAGAATATCCACAACGTCTTCCATGTTTCTGTGTTACGACCTTACAAACCTGATTACAAGCATGTAATTGAATACGAACTCCTGCATTTTGAGAAAGACTTATCTTATGAAGAAATTCCTGTCCAAATTGTCGACCGAAAAGAACAAGTTCTGAGAAATAAAGTAATACCTTCTGTTAAGGTAATTTGGAGGAACCACAATGCTGAAGAAGCTACGTGAGAACTCGAAGAGAATATGATAAAGAATTACCCTCATTTATTTACTTAATTATTTGTAAGCGATTCTGGGGACAGAATCTTTGTAAGGAGGGGAGAATGTAACGGGTCGAAATATATTGAGTCGTGATTCTGGGGACAGAATCCTTTTAAAGGGGGAAATATGTGACGAACGAGAATTTTGTAATTAATTTTAATATTTATTGAGTTAAATAAATATTTTTCGATGATTTAATTATTAGATTAAATAATTAATTGATGCAATTGTGGTAGATTAATTATATGTGTTACATTTATTAAATTAATGTAGAGAATTTTCATGATCAAAGTTTGTAATTATGTGAGCTTAATGAATTAAATAAATTATTTAATTAAGCATGATGTTACTTTAATTAATTTAATTATTAATTAGAGATTTAATAAATTGACATTATTTATTAATGAAGTAATTAATTATATGACTATGTGAAATTATGAGAAGTTATTATATTTTATTTATATTAAATGAAATATATAAATTATTGTGCAAGTGGGTGTGACATGATTTAAACTATAGTATAAGAGGTTTATTTAATTAAATGACTTTTGGAATCTATTCTAGCTAGCCAAACGGAGCCCTAATGGGAGTTAGGAGCAGTTAACCCATGATGGGTAACTGATCTCCATAACGCGCGTCAGTTTTCCCCTTTATTATCATACGTCTTTTCTTTTCTTCATTTGTTAAGTCTGGCATAGCATCATAGAGAGAGATTTAGAAATTTTTGAAGGAGAGTGTAAGTTGTGTGAATTAAAGGATTAATTGAGAAGGTTTTAATTCTACTCATTCATACTCTGGGTAATTTTCTCCAAACCCAAATTCTTATTTCACGTCTTTTTAAGTTTTATGATTATGGCTTTCATATATTCTGTTAATCTCTGTAAAATGAGAAATTGTGTCATGTTATATCAAATTGTGTTTAATTATGTATATGTTGTAAACCATAACATCAAATTCATGAAAGCATGTCGTACGCATGTTTTTCAAAATAAACAGAGTACGTGATATGGCCATATGGCCTTATACGTGATAATTTTATGTAGTGATCGTATATTATCCCTAAATTTTACACTTGTAAGTTGTTATGTACGTTAACACGAAGAGATTAAGCCTTAAACAAACGGATTCGGTGTTATAACGAATCCGTAGTGTTAAATTATATATTTTATATTCAAAAACCACCAAGAACATCAAAGTCAGTGAATTCACATGTTTTAAATATGTGATTATATGTTTTAATAGGTTAAAATCACTTTATAGATGTTGTATTATGATTATGCATGAGTTATAACATGTGGGTATATGTGATTTGGTGAAATTAGTGTTAAAAATGTGTTGATTTCGCTGAACTCTGTGTTCTTCGCGAACTGAGATTCAGTTTCTGGGGTCTCGCGCCGCGGCGCCAGCTCTAGAACTGATTTCTCGCGCCGCAGCGCCACAGCGCTCGCAGCGCCAAGACTCGAGCCACGGCGCCACAGCGCCGCAGCGCCAAGGGCCCGGCCACAGCGCCACCGCGCCGCAGCGCGACCCATTAGCACATTAGTGGCGCCGCAATGCCACTCTCCAGAAAATGTCAGAAATGTATTTTTAAAATGTTAAAGTCTAACAAGTGTTAGTGGATTGATGCAATGAACATGTAATCATGTTAGGGGTATTATAAGATGATAAAATAGTTGTTTAACATGTAATAAAATATTATATGTGAATTGAATTATTAAATACATAATTAGTTGGATAATTCATGAAGTATAAATTATGTGACAACGTGATAATTTGACTAAGTTTAGTCAATAATTAAAGTAGACAACGAGAATGAGCTCATGTTGATTAATTATTAATTAACAAGTATTGTGTATATGAATGGTATGTAGGATTTAATTCAAAGAACGTGCTTAGTTAAAGTGTAATCTACGCACGAGGCAAATTTCTTAACTCTATCTTTTACATTGAGTAAATTTCCTAAATTTAAACTATTATTCAAGTTCGAGTATTATATTAAAGATTGATTATCTTTCAAAGCATGATTCAGTTATACAATAATTGTTCTATTGTATACTTCTTGAGATTATTAATCATATTGAATATCATTATTGTCGAACTTTTTAGACTAGTGAACCTTACTGATTCAGCTAGTCCTTAGTTGATGAATGTTCTAAATTTCAGAACCCTTATTGAATTATCCAAACCAAACTTCCTTTGGTGCGGACTCGAATGTCAAACTGAGATGAACAACCCTGAAAAGGGATTCACTTATGCGTTAGCGTTAAGATATTGTGCACAGTATGGTACTAAGGACTGATCCCCTTAAGTACGAGAAGAAGGTCCATAGTCTTATGACTGTTAAAGGTTTCAAGTATAACCATTGTTAACCTAGGACATAGTTCAAGGTCTTATGACCCTCAGTATTCTTTTGATTCATGTTATTTATTCTTGATTCAAAAGTTGAGCTTTATTCAGATGTCTTTGATTATTCGCATGTTATTATACTATTGTTTCATTATTATACTTGTGGGCATTTGTGCTCACTCTTGCTTAATAATAACATTGTAGTTAAGAATGAAAGAAGCGATGAACCCTCCACTAGTAAGGGCAAAGGCAAAGTTAGCAAATGATGAAGACCTGCTATTTATTAACTGATATATTTGTTTAAGACTTGAGTTATGTTGATGTTAAGACCTATTTGTTTAGAATTCCGCACAGATGTTTTAAGGTTAGAGTAACCTGGGATTTATTTATGATTCAGTTGATGTAACCCTTAAGGGAAGAGATTTTATTATGATTTCTATCTATTGTATGGTTTGATATTATTTATGGGTAGATAGATAGATGATGCTTGTACAGTGAACACCAAATCCCGTGGAATCGAAGTACCCGGATTTGGGGGTGTCACAAGTTGGTATCAGAGCTGTAGGTTATGAAACTTAGGTGGGGGAAACAACCTTAGGTAGTAGCCTTATAGAAGAAGATAGTAATTGAAAACTCTTATCGAGTTCTAAGAAATGAATTTTTGTAATTCATTGAAGATAATAAAATACATTATGTGTTTATGTGTTAAGTATGCGTTAGATAGTATGACTTAGTAACTAAAACTTAAAATTTTGTTGTCAGGATGACGAATGATGGAGAAGCTAGTCAAGTTGAGGAGGGACCCCATTTACCTATAGTACCTACTGAGGAGGGATCTCGTGTACTTGTAGGACCGATTGAGGAGGAGCCCCGAGACATTCATGTCGTTAGGGAGCAGCTGGTGCAGAGGGTTTCATCTCCATTGATCACCGTTGTTGGTCAGGAGCATGAACCTGAGATTGATCCTGAGGAGGATCCTGAGGAGGAGTTTGATGAGGAGGAAGAAGAAGAGGAGCTACCACGGTACACTATTGATGCTGAGATGTATGACACACTATATGATCGTAACGTGGAGTTACAAGATGAGGTTCAGGAATTGACTGAGCGAGCGACTGTTCAGCAGTCTACTTTAGAGGAGAAGGATAGAGAGATTGTGACCCTTCATACACGTTTAGGAAATGTGGAGTGGGATCTGGTTCATGAGAAGGGTCAAACCGAAGATATGACCGAGGAGATAGAGAAACTGAAGAAGAAACTGAAGGAAACCTCCGGAAGACTGAAAATAGCAGAGGAAGGATGGGTAAGAGAATCACATCGAGCTGATCGTGCAGAAGATGATAGTTGTGCAAAGAAGGCAAAGCTTGAAGACACGTACGCCACACTTAATCATGCGATGGATGAGGTTCAAGAACGAGTGTTAAGGTACCCCATCCAGTTTGAAGGACTTCCATCGTATATGTTGGATCGCAGGACGATGTCTCGTATCATGAATGAGGAGCGTGGTAAGGCTATTGAGCACCTTGGAAGACAGGAATAAAATCTGTTTATTTATGTGAAAGACTTATATAGTTTTATGTAAATTCTGATGTGTTTATGAACTAAGGAATACATTAATATTTGAATGTTTTAAATCCTGTGGATTTTTTATTCCAGGATAGATGATGTAAATAGCAGTATGCTATAGTTTAATGTTAAAACTTTTTATTTGAATGAAAAGATATCAAGTTGTTTGAGATGATGTGTTAAGTGATATGTTAAATTGTTGAGTAATGTCTTAATTATGTAGAGAAATAAATAAAGTTCTAATAAACGTTTATTTAACAGAAAAATGCCGCCAAGGAGAAGACAACAACGTCAACCGGCTCAGGAAGGGTCAACCAATAATAACAATAATACCAACGTTAATACAGTTCAACAGCTAGTTAATTTACTAACTGGAGTCATGAATAACCAACCGCAAGCTCCACCTAGCACAACGTTTAAAGATTTTAAGGCGGTGGGACCACCAGAGTTCAAAGGTTCCAGAAACCCGATCGAGGCTCAAACGTGGGTGATGGAAATGGAGAAGGTTTTCGACGTTGCTAGGGTTCGAGAAGATCAGAAGACCGTTTTTGCGACATTTATGCTAAAGTCTGAGGCTAGCTACTGGTGGCAGGCAAACAAGATGCGAAGAGGTGAAGGTGTAATTACGTGGGAGAGATTCAAAGAGATGTTTTTCGAAATATATTTCCCAGCTAGTTCGCAGAATCAGATGGAGGTGCAATTTCTGGAACTGAAACAGGGAAACATGAGCGTGCCTGAATACGCAGCTAAATTCGATGAGTTGGCAAGGTTTGCCCCGTATCAAGTACACACTGACGAGAGGAAAGCCAGACAATTCGAACAAGGACTGAAGCCTTGGGTATACAACAAGGTATCAATGTTTCAACTTAACACGTTTGCGGGAGTTTTGGAAAAGGCCATTCTCGCAGAAGGAGGAAGTGATGCAGTGACTAAGTACAACCAAGAACAGAAAAAGAAAAAGAGTGAGAATGAAGGTAATAACAAGACTGGTGGAAGTAATACTGGGAATAATAATAATCAGAAGAGGAAGTGGACGGATAACTCGACAGCTGGAAGTCAACACGGAGGGCAGAAAAAGTAGATAGAAGCATGTTCGACTTGCGGCAAGGCACATCTAGGAGTTTGTTTGAAGGGAAAGAGAGTGTGCTACAATTGTGGTCAGGAAGGCCAGATAGCACCAAATTGTCCAAGCCCAAAGAAGGGTGCTTGTTTCAACTGTGGTTCGAAAGATCATTTAGCAAGAGACTGTCCCAAGAAGGGATCGGGAGGATCAGGACAAGGAGGAAACCGGGGAAATAGCAGTGGAAATACCTTAACCATTACCGGACCACCTGCAACAAACCGACCAACCGCCAGAACTTTCAATATGACGGTACAAGATGCAATCTAGTCTCGTGATGTGGTGTCAGGTATCATTCCGATCAATGAAATTAATGCTTACGTTTTATTTGATTCGGGTGCTACTTGTTTCTTTATATCCGATGACTTTGCTAATAGTTTAGATTTGCTCAAGGATGAATTAGAATATCCCATGATTATAGAAATTGCGAATAGAGAGATAATTCATGTTAAGCATGTGTATAAGAATTGTAGAGTGGATATTAAGGGTAATATCATGAACGTAGATCTTATCCCTATTCGATTGGGGGAATTCGACGTTATATTGGGTATGGATTGGCTATCCAATTATGGGGCTGTAATTGACTGCCAAAAGAAGCGTATTAACCTTATGACTCCGTCAAAGGTTGTGTTTTATGGTAGCAAGTCGCATAGACAAGCGAGTTGTCTGACGATGTTGCAGGCCAGGAAGTTATTAAGACAAGGCTGTGTAGGATATTTAGCTTACATAGTCGACAGTCGAAAAGAGAACCCGAAGGTAGAGGAGATACCGATTGTGAGGGACTTCGTCGATGTATTTCCAGACGATTTGCCAGGACTTCCTCCAGATAGAGAAGTAGACTTTGTGATTGATTTGGCGCCCGGAACTGCTCCAATATCGAAGGCACCATACCGAATGGCGCCAGTAGAGATGAAGGAATTAATGGTACAACTACAAGAATTGTTGGACAAAAAGTACATTCAACCGAGCGTATCGCCGTGGGGAGCGCCGGTGTTGTTCGTGAAAAAGAAGGACGGATCGATGAGGCTCTGCATTGACTACAGAGAATTAAATAAGGTCACGATTAAGAATAGATATCCATTACCGAGGATCGATGATCTGTTTAATCAATTGAAGGGAGAAAAATACTTTTCCAAGATTGACTTGAGGAGTGGTTATCACCAACTGAAGGTGAGGCCAGAGGATGTACCGAAGACAGCGTTCCGAACGTGATATGGTCATTATGAGTTTTTAGTAATGTCGTTTGGTCTTACGAATGCTCCTGCAGCATTTATGGGACTAATGAATGGTGTATTGAAGCCGTTTTTGGACAAATTCGTGGTGGTATTTATAGACGACATTTTGGTATATTCCAAAATTAAAGAGGAACATGAAGAACACTTGAGGTTAACGTTAGAAGTATTGAGAAGGGAGAAGTTGTATGCTAAATTTTTGAAATGCGAATTCTGGATCGAGAGAGTACAATTTCTTGGTCACGTAATCGATAAAGATGGAATTTCGGTAGATCCATCCAAAGTAGAAGCTGTGATTAACTGGGATCAGCCGAGAACGCCGTCAGAAGTAAGAAGTTTTCTTGGATTAGCAGGATATTATAGAAGATTCATACAAGATTTTTCAAAGATCGCAACTCCGTTAACGAATTTAACTCGAAAAGCTGTGAAATTTGTTTGGACGGAGAAGTGTGAGGAGAGTTTTCAAGAATTAAAGAAGAGGTTGAGTTCAGCGCCTGTGTTATCTCTTCCGGATGATACAGGAAATTTTGTTATTTTTAGCGATGCGTCGCATAAAGGACTTGGCTGTGTGCTGATGCAAAACGGCAAAGTCATTGCGTATGCATCACGGCAGTTGAAGGATTACGAGAAGGGTTACCCAACCCATGATTTGGAGTTAGCTGCATTTGTTTTTGCTTTGAAAATTTGGAGGCACTATCTATACGGGGAGAAGTGTGAAATATATACGGACCACAAGAGTCTGAAATATATTTTTACACAGAAATATTTGAATATGCGTCAAAGAAGATGGTTGGAATTAATCAAGGATTATGACTGTGAGATTTTATACCATCCGAGTAAGGCTAATGTGGTTGCTGACGCCTTAAGTAGAAAGGGTCGTGAGAAATTGATGATGTTGACTGCTTAGCAGGAGCTAATTGCAGATATGGAGAAACTGGAGTTAGAAGTGAAGTATCCTATGGAGATTGATGAGAAGCTATTTCAGATGCAATCCGGTACAACTCTACAAGATAGAGTGAAGGAGGCTCAGCTTCAGGATGATGAATGCAAAAAGGTAACATCGAAGATATCTGAAGGAACCGAACCAAGATTTAAGATGGATAAGGAAGGAATATTGAGATTTGAAAGCAGAATTTGGGTTCCACCAGTACAAGAAATTAAGGAAGAAATTTTGAGTGAGGCTCATAGTTCAGGATATTCGATTCACCCTGGTAGTACAAAAATGTACCAAAATCTTCGACAACATTTCTGGTGGCCGAATTTGAAACGTGATGTTGCAGAATATGTTGCCAAATGCCTGACATGTCAGAAAGTTAAAGCAGAACATCAGAGACCGAGTGGATTGCTACAACCGTTGGAGATCCCAGAATGGAAATGGGAACATATTACGATGGACTTCGTGGTTGGCCTTCCGACGACTCAGAAAGGCTACGACGCAGTATGGGTTATCGTTGACCGACTGACGAAATCCGCGCACTTCCTTCCTATCAAAATCAGATTTAACTTAGATCAGTTGGCAAGATTATATGTGAAAGAGATTGTTTCGAGGCACGGAGTGCCGGTGTCTATTGTTTCCGATAGGGATCCGCGCTTCACATCAAATTTCTGGAAACGTCTTCAGGAATGCATGGGTACACAACTGCGAATGAGTACAGCTTACCACCCTCAAACAGACGGACAGAGCGAACGAACGATTCAAACACTGGAAGATATGTTACGAGCCTGTGTAATGGACTTCAAAGGAAATTGGGATGATCACCTACCGTTGGTAGAGTTCGGCTACAATAATAGTTACCACGCTAGTATTGGTATGCCGCCTTACGAAGCGTTATACGGCAGAAAGTGCAGAACTCCGCTTTATTGGGATGTAGTTGGTGAAAGACAATTGCTAGGGCCAGAATTGGTACAGCAGACGGCAGAAATAGTCAAAGTGATCCGAGCACGACTGGTAGCAGCTCAAGATCGACAGAAGGAATACGCAGATCCACATCGTAAAAATATCGAGTTTGAACCAGGTAGTTATGTTTTCTTGAAGGTCTCTCCCTGGAAGGGAAAGATCAGGTTCGGAAAGAAAGGAAAATTGAGCCCAAGATTTATTGGACCCTTTGAGGTACTGCGAAGAATTGGAGAAGTTGCGTACGAGGTAGACTTACCTCCAGCACTCGAGAATATCCACAACGTCTTCCATGTTTCTGTGTTACGACCTTACAAACCTGATTACAAGCATGTAATTGAATACGAACTCCTGCATTTTGAGAAAGACTTATCTTATGAAGAAATTCCTGTCCAAATTGTCGACCGAAAAGAACAAGTTCTGAGAAATAAAGTAATACCTTCTGTTAAGGTAATTTGGAGGAACCACAATGCTGAAGAAGCTACGTGAGAACTCGAAGAGAATATGATAAAGAATTACCCTCATTTATTTACTTAATTATTTGTAAGCGATTCTGGGGACAGAATCTTTGTAAGGAGGGGAGAATGTAACGGGTCGAAATATATTGAGTCGTGATTCTGGGGACAGAATCCTTTTAAGGGGGGAAATATGTGACGAACGAGAATTTTGTAATTAATTTTAATATTTATTGAGTTAAATAAATATTTTTCGATGATTTAATTATTAGATTAAATAATTAATTGATGCAATTGTGGTAGATTAATTATATGTGTTACATTTATTAAATTAATGTAGAGAATTTTCATGATCAAAGTTTGTAATTATGTGAGCTTAATGAATTAAATGAATTATTTAATTAAGCATGATGTTACTTTAATTAATTTAATTATTAATTAGAGATTTAATAAATTGACATTATTTATTAATGAAGTAATTAATTATATGACTATGTGAAATTATGAGAAGTTATTATATTTTATTTATATTAAATGAAATATATAAATTATTGTGCAAGTGGGTGTGACATGATTTAAACTATAGTATAAGAGGTTTATTTAATTAAATGACTTTTGGAATCTATTCTAGCTAGCCAAACGGAGCCCTAATGGGAGTTAGGAGCAGTTAACCCATGATGGGTAACTGATCTCCATAACGCGCGTCAGTTTTCCCCTTTATTATCATACGTCTTTTCTTTTCTTCATTTGTTAAGTCTGGCATAGCATCACAGAGAGAGATTTAGAAATTTTTGAAGGAGAGTGTAAGTTGTGTGAATTAAAGGATTAATTGAGAAGGTTTTAATTCTACTCATTCATACTCTGGGTAATTTTCTCCAAACCCAAATTCTTATTTCACGTCTTTTTAAGTTTTATGATTATGGCTTTCATATATTCTGTTAATCTCTGTAAAATGAGAAATTGTGTCATGTTATATCAAATTGTGTTTAATTATGTATATGTTGTAAACCATAACATCAAATTCATGAAAGCATGTCGTACGCATGTTTTTCAAAATAAACAGAGTACGTGATATGGCCATATGGCCTTATACGTGATAATTTTATGTAGTGATCGTATATTATCCCTAAATTTTACACTTGTAAGTTGTTATGTATGTTAACACGAAGAGATTAAGCCTTAAACAAACGGATTCGGTGTTATAACGAATCCGTAGTGTTAAATTATATATTTTATATTCAAAAACCACCAAGAACATCAAAGTCAGTGAATTCACATGTTTTAAATATGTGATTTTATGTTTTAATAGGTTAAAATCACTTTTTAGATGTTGTATTATGATTATGCATGAATTATAACATGTGGGTATATGTGATTTGGTGAAATTAGTGTTAAAAATATGTTGATTTCGCTGAACTCTGTGTTCTTCGCGAACTGAGATTCATTTTCTGGGGTCTCACGCCGCGGCGCCAGCTCTAGAATTGATTTCTCGCGCCGCAGCGCCACAGCGCTCGCAGCGCCAAGACTCGAGCCACGGCGCCACAGCGCCGCAGCGCCAAGGGCCCGGCCACAGCGCCACCGCGCCGCAGCGCGACTCCTTAGCACATTAGTGGCGCCGCAGCGCCACTCTCCAGAAAATGTCAGAAATGTATTTTTAAAATGTTAAAGTTTAACAAGTGTTAGTGGATTGATGTAATGAACATGTAATCATGTTAGGGGTATTATGAGATGATAAAATAGTTGTTTAACATGTAATAAAATATTATATGTGAATTGAATTATTAAATACATAATTAGTTTGATAATTCATGAAGTATAAATTATGTGACAATGTGATAATTTGACTAAGTTTAGTCAATAATTAAAGTAGACAACGAGAATGAGCTCATGTTGATTAATTATTAATTAACAAGTATTGTGTATATGAATGGTATGTAGGATTTAATTCAAAGAACGTGCTTAGTTAAAGTGTAATCTACGCACGAGGCAAGTTTCTTAACTCTATCTTTTACATTGAGTAAATTTCCTAAATTTAAACTATTATTCAAGTTCGAGTATTATATTAAAGATTGATTATCTTTCAAAGCATGATTCAGTTATACAATAATTGTTCTATTTTATACTTCTTGAGATTATTAATCATATTGAATATCATTATTGTCGAACTTTTTAGACTAGTGAACCTTACTGATTCAGCTAGTCCTTAGTTGATGAATGTTCTAAATTTCAGAACCCTTATTGAATTATCCAAACCAAACTTCCTTTGGTGCGGACTCGAATGTCAAACTGAGATGAACAACCCTGAAAAAGGATTCACTTATGCGTTAGCGTTAAGATATTGTGCACAGTATGGTACTAAGGGCTGATCCCCCTAAGTACGAGAAGAAGGTCCATAGTTTTATGACTGTTAAAGGTTTTAAGTATAACCATTGTTAACCTAGGACATAGTTCAAGGTCTTATGACCCTCAGTATTCTTTTGATTCATGTTATTTATTCTTGATTCAAAAGTTGAGCTTTATTCAGATGTCTTTGATTATTCGCATGTTATTATACTATTGTTTCATTATTATACTTGTGGGCATTTGTGCTCACTCTTGCTTAATAATAACATTGCAGTTAAGAATGAAAGAAGTGATGAACCCTCCACTAGTAAGGGCAAAGGCAAAGTTAGCAAATGATGAAGACCTGTTATTTATTAACTGATGTATTTGTTTAAGACTTGAGTTATGTTGATGTTAAGACCTATTTGTTTAGAATTCCGCACAGATATTTTAAGGTTAGAGTAACCTGGGATTTATTTATGATTCAGTTGATGTAACCCTTAAGGGAAGAGATTTTATTATGATTTCTATCTATTGTATGGTTTGATATTATTTATGGGTAGATAGATAGATGATGCTTGTACAGTGAACACCAAATCCTGTGGAATCGAAGTACCCGAATTTGGGGGTGTCACAATGTAATTAGGAACCCTAAACTAATTCAGAAACCCTAATTTATAATTTAGTAAACGAAAATAAAAAAAAATTGTACATTTTAAAACCCTAATTAAAAATCCTACAAATTCATTATGTCAAACCTTAGGGTTAAACCCTAAATGTTAAACCATAAGGGTTAAACCTTAAGGGTTTGTCAAGATTACAATTTGGTCATTAAAATTAGATGGCAAATGACCTAAATGACCTTTTGCACATTCTTTAATTGGTAACTTGTAGATCTAGCTAAGACTTTAGTTTGTGACCAACTATTGACTTCCCACATGCTTATTAATTCCAACAATCAGTCCCATTTCATCAGCCTTGTCCATTGCATCATAATATATATAGAATTGGAGAGAGAAAAATCATTTTTCAAGCTCATTTGTGCTCATACCCACAACCAAAGCTCTCTCTCTCTCTAAACCCACAAAAACCTTTAGCATTTCAGTCCCCAAATCAAGCCCCACTAACACACATAACAAATCAGAAGCCTAGAATCAAGAATTTGTTCATAGAGGTATAAAACCTAATTTAGAAATCTGATCTTTGTAACTATGTTAGATGTTAGTTTTTTTGTGTTAAACATGTTGTATGTAGTGTATATTGATGATCTGGGTTGCTAGATGTTAGATCCATAACATCTATAGGCTCGTATTTGATGTTTTTCAAAATCTGGAAAAATTTTAAAATGTTGTCTGACAACGAATGTCAGACCTCCTAAATCTCTTTCGGTTTATGGTTTTGGTGTTTTAAATGTTTGAAGCTGTAATATGTAATGTAGGCTTGGATCTGGAACTTGAATTAAGTCCAGATCGTGTACAGATTGTAAGATATAGGTGGTCAAACCACGTTGACCGGCCATGATCGAACGATTCTGGGTAACCCAGAACGTGCCTAGAAAGCTCTGACAAGATCTTCATGGGCTCGGATCTGACAGTGGTTTGATGATCTATTCTTGTTTTTGTATCTAGATTGTAGTATGTTATAATGACTATAGATTCATGCTTGTTTAACACCTAAAGATCAAATGAGTGGAACGCAGTGGCTGGTCAAAGCAAGCCAGATAATCACGGATTGAGTTTTCTAGGTAACCCAGAAAACTCATGAACGTGATATCTGACATGGTTTGACCAGCGTATATCTTTCAATTATGTTATTGTTATATTGGTTTTATGTATTAGATTTGTTCTATTGCATGTTGGCTACACACTGAAAGCCTTAAATCTCAAAACCATTACAAGGTTAGCAAGTTGTGGGAGCCCAAAGTAGGCTACACGAACTGTTCTTCATTTCTGGGTAACCCAGAAAATGAAGAACAGTTCTGACAACCACTTTGGAAGCTCAGATCTCGTTTGTGTTATGCAGTTTGACCAGGATTGTTGTTGGATCTTGTAGTGTTACAATTGTACTAGCAGATCTAACCATTTTCATGTCCAGAAACAAACTAGTCAGTGAATCACGGCTGGTCAAACATGGCATCTTGAAACTGCTTATGAATGTTCTTGAGGACTCAAGAACACCTAAGATGACGCTTTCTGTCGTTAAAGGCTATAGCGACATACTTTTTAATTTTATTTAATTTATTTTCTAAAAATTATTTAAAAATAGAAATTAATTATTAAAAATTCAAAAAATAGTTTTAAAAATTATTTTAAGTTATAAAAATTAACTTTTAATAATTTGACATATTTTTTCATAAATATTAATATTTATTTAGATATTATTGATATTTAATTTATTGAAAAAATATATTAAATAAATTAATTAAAAATAATTTTATTATATTAAAAATTATTTTAAATGATAATAAAGTATTTAAAAATATTTTAGTTTTTTAATATAACTTTTAATATTTTAAGACAAATTTCATTAATTATTTAATATTAATGATATTAAATTTATTTAACAATTATATTAAATAAATTAGTTTAAAAATTATTTTAATATTATAAAAATTATTTTAAATGAAAATAAAGTGTTTAAAAATATTTTAAGTTATAAAATATAACTTTTAATATTTAAAGGTAGATTTCATTAATAATTTAATATTAAATGATATTAGATTTATTTAAAAATAATATTAAATAAATAGTTTAAAAATAATTTTATTAATTTAAAAATCATTTAGAAAGGATATAAATGGTTTAAAAATATTTTAAGTTATAATAAATGACTTTTAATATTTTGATAAATAGTACATTAATATTTAAATATTAGTGAAAATTATTTAAAAATAATTTTAAATGTTTTAACAATCATTTAAGGGTAATAAAAATATTTTAAAAATATTATGAGTTATTATAAATAACTTTAATATTTTGACAATGGTTTCATTAATAATTTAATATTAATTAATTATTAATGATAATAGAATTATTTAATATTTAAATCATTTAAAAATAATTTCAGTGTTTGAAAAATCATGATAAATTATAATAATTATTTAAAAATTATTATAAGTCATTTAAAAATAATATGACTGACATTTAAATTATTTAAACAAATATTGAACTATAGAATAGAGTTTTAGACTTGATAATTACCAGATAAAGCCGTCGGTACACCGAAAAATTTCAGAAATTGATCTGGACTTAGATAATTTGATTAGATAGGTGATTAATTGTTATCTAATAAATGATATACATCTGTGATAAGGTGCTTAGGTTATGTGCTGACTGCAGATAGCAGTATTATGTGTTATATTATGTTATTCTAATCGAACGAATGATCTTATTAATGATAGGTCTTAATATAAAAGATAAAACTAAGTTGCGTAATTGTAAGCAGCAACTCAAGCAAGTATCTTAACTTTGCATTTACTTTATGCAATGGACATGTGTAAGCTAATATCTGAACTATTATTTTTTATTGTTCAAATATCTTAACCTTGTAAACACTTATGCAATGATTCTGTATAAGTAAGTTATTAAATTATAATCCATTGTACAAGTTCTTTAATTCTGTTATTATAGATCAAAATATATATTTTGTTCGTTAATTTCTAAAATGGGTTATACAAGTGACCTCACTTGGATAATCATTGTGTTTAATCACATGTTGATACATACTTGTTGGTTACTAGTATGAACTCTTAATCAAACCTCGTCTAAGCTATTTGACCCAGCTAGACACAAATTTAGAAATATCGTTTAACATGATAAAACTTTATTATATCCAATCAAATTGTTTTGGTTTGGATTTCCGACTAAGTATGAACATCCCGAACATGAAAAAACTTTTGTGCGCCTAAGGTGGATAAGATGAACGAAAATATCATTCTTGCATGTAGTATTGATCAATACATGACATAACGAACTGATCACCCCCCGTGCCTGTAAGTTATGACGGTTTGCAGATAAAGTTCTGTTAAACCTTATCAAAAATTTAAAACAAAGTTCATAGTCTGTCGACTGCTCTCCATTTATAGTCAGTACGCAGTTTCAAAAATTTAATATAGAATTGAAATGTTGATATTATTGGTTCAGCTTACTTCACAACTATTGATTCGTTGTAGAAGTGTTATTCAAAGAAAACGTTTAATCCTTTCAGATAATATTTATTGTTTGCTATTACTTGTTGGGCAATCAAATGCTCATCCTTGCTTTAAATTTAAATGTTTTCAGCTAAGCGTGATCAACCTGAAGGTTCAGGTAAGAACAAGGGGAAAGGAAAGTTGATCGATTAAGTTTTATGATATTCTGTGTAATAGTTAAGCTTTATCAAGACAATGATACTTATTAATTATCATGTAACAAATGTTTAAAGGTCACGTACCTGGGAATTAGACTCAGATATATGTAAATTAAGTTTGGTATTTATATTATTGTTATTATTCTGCTCAAAGAAATGGTATCGTGAAGCACCGAGTTCGAGTTTCAAGTACCTAAATTTGGGGGCGTCACAGGTTGGTATCAGAGTTTTAGGGTTAGAAACCTTAGGTGAGATAGATCTTAGGCTATAACATTAGAACAGAGGAAAATGTTGAAAATACAAATAAATCAAATAGAGTTTAACGGAGATGAATTGAATAAATTCATCGTCAAACAAAATAAAAGATAACTTACATAAAACTATTATTTGTTGTGTATATATACTATATGCTAATCAGAATAATTTATGTGTGTAGATGTCAGGTGAAAAAGAATTAGGATACTCTCAGATTGTAAAGAATGAGCCAATAACTGAAATAGAGGCTCACAGTGCAAGCAACCCTGATAAGTTGGTTATTGTAGAAAACGTAGTACCAGATCCAGAAACAATAGAATTGACAGATAATGATTCGGACACTAAAGTTGGAGTTGATCAAGCATCAACGAAAGTGCAGAATCTGAAGAACAAGGTTTCTTCTCTTGAAAAGTTGTGGAAAATAGAAAAGATACTAAATAATCAATTGCGAAAGGCGTTAATAAAAATAATGGAAGAACAAGATAAGCTTAAAATCTAAATTGATCAAATGGGAGCCAAAAGCAACAAATCGAGTGCAGCTCCGAGGAAGAAGGGGAAAAGAAAAATGAAAGACCGGGATATAAGAAATCCCGATAACAACCAAGGGAACTCTAACAAAGTAAAAAAATGTACAAATTGTAACAAGAAACATAAAGGCTTATGCAGAAAATTAGAAAATATTTGCTACAATTGCGAACATGAGGGACATATCTCTCCTCATTGTCCCAATCCGAAGCAAGATGTCTGTTTTATTTATGGGATAGAAGGTCATCAGGCGAAAGGTTGTCTAAGATCCAGAAAAAGGCATAGTGAACCAGTACTATAGGTACTGTTAGATTAAGCGTGTTCAATGTGTGTTCTATGATAAGTATGTCTGTGTAATGTAATATTCTCAAACTTTTGTACAAGTAGTAGTAGCGAATCCCGACTTTTGTGGTCACAAAGGGATAACAGTATGTGTTATGCTATGTAAAGAACTATGAATTAGTTGAATGAGTATGAATCTCTATTTGAGTAATGAAACAAGTTTAATATATTAAACTTATATAATAAGGTTTTGAATGTAAGTTAATAAAGTATATATTATATTTTATTTTATCAGATAATGCCGCCAAGACGCGAAACTCGAAACCAAAGGGCAGAAGAATCTATCAACAACGCTAGAGGACAACAACTAGACCCGATGCAAAATTTTACAAACATGGTAGCTCAGGCTATACAACAGGGAATGCCAGCCGCGGGGAACCAGCCAGATAATCGCTTGGCAAACTTCAAAGATTTTAAGGATGTAGGACCGCCAGAATTTTGAGGGACAACTGACCCCGTAGAAGCCCAAACTTGGGTTAAGGAAATAGAGAAAGCGTTTGTGATTGCTAGGGTAGATGAGGGGCAAAAAACTGCTTTTGCCACTCATATGATGAAAGAGGAGGCTAATTTTTGGTGGGAGACAAATCAGGCTAGGGCAGGTGAAGGTGTATTTACATGGGCTAGGTTTAAGACTTTGTTTTTTGAAAACTATCTCTTAGCTAGTATGCAGGCGAGGATGAAAGTAAAATTTTTGGAGTTAAAGCAGGACAACATGACGGTGTCAGAGTACGCCTCAAGGTTTAATGAGTTCGCTCTGCATCAAGTTGACACGGAGGCTAGGAAGGTAAGGAGGTTCGAGCTGGGCTTAAAACCCTGGCTCTACAACAAGGTGGCGGTGTTGCAGATCTCTACATTTGCAGCACTTCTGGAAAAGGCTATCATAGTCGAGGAGGGGAGTGAGGTCATGAGCCTCTACAACAAGGAGAAAAAGAATAAGGGCAAAGTCGAGGGAGCTGTGAATGTGGAAACTAATAGTGGAAATAGGGGTGAGAAAAGAAAGGGAAACAATTTTAGGAATATTTAGGTGAAGGAGGAAGGTGTGAAGAAGTAGGTGGTTCAGTGTGGGAACTGTGGAAAGAATCACTCAGGGAGTGTTTAAAAGGAAAATTTATTTGTTATAAGTGTGGGCAGGTGGGACATATCACTCCCAACTGCCCCAATCCAAGGGTGAACAGTGGATGTTTCATGTGTGGGCCAATGGAGCATATGGTGAAGGATTGTCCGAAAAAGAGAATGGAGGCAAGGAGTGTGACTACTGGGAAAGGCAGCGGGACTCTAGCGATCACAGGAGTGACTTTAATCAACAAACCAACAAAATCAACCGCAAGAGTCTTCAATATGACTGTCCAATATACTTTGGCTGTAACAACCCGATATTTTCTATATAAATAAATCAGAAATTTTGCATATAATTTTTTTTTTATTATTTTAAGGATGAGGATTTGTACAAGATGATGTGTGTATGTAATTATGTAATAAATAAAAATATATTTATTATATGAATATTTACAAATAATTTTATTTTAGAATTATTGATTATTATACATTATATTAATAATTACTTTTATAGAAGAAATGTTTTTATTATTTATTTTTCATGAAAATATAATTATGTTAATTAAATAATATATGAAATGATTTTTAGAATTATTATAATAATTATTTATTTTATTATATAAATTTAGGTTAGATTAATTAAGTTAATCATTTTGTTTAACTTGATTAATAATGTTATATATGAAGAATAAATTAGATATGAAATCCAAATCCTAAATTTTGGATTTTTATCAATGGATAAGAATAATAGTATAATAATATTATATTTTTATTTTTTAGTGTTATAAATATGTACTGTATGTTTGTGGACTGACAATGGTTGGTCAATTATGGTGTATAATGTCAAAACCCTAACATTAATTTGTTTAACCCTATTTTTAAATTCAAATGGGAAAGTCAATACTGTTATATAACAGTGTTATGTGATATACGTGGTGTATTATAGAATTTAATATTAATTAGAGGAACCCTAATTAATATTTAGAAATCCTAATTTTTTTAAAAACCCTGATTTCTTAAGTGAAAATCCTAAATTAATATTTGAAATCCTAATTTCTATATTAGGTAACCCTAATTAGTAATTATAACTAATTGCTAATTATAAACCCTAATTGTTAATTGTAGCAATCTTAACTATAATTAGTAAATATTTAAACTTAAAATTTTATTTTAAGTAATTAGTAACCCTAATGGGTGGGGTAACCCTAATTATTAAATTATTAATACCCTAATGTTCATGTATAGTGTAATTAAGAAACCTAATCTAATTAAGTAAACCTAATTTGTAATTTTTAAAAACTAATTTTATTTTTAGTTTAATTTAAACCCTAAATAAAAAACCTAGAAAATCATTTTGTGCTAAACCTTAGTGTTAAACCCTAAGGGTTTGCCATGTTTACAAGTTTGCCCTTAATTGTAAAAGCCAAAAGACTTTTTTACCCTTGTGTGCATTTTTGAAGCTAGCAAGTAGGGTTTGACATTAGGTGAAGTTGGTAACCAAATCCAACCACCCCATGTGACTTAAATTGACACATATCAGCCTCTATGCTCAGCCCACTTCATTACATATCATTATATATATAGATCAAGAGAGAGAAAAGCCACTTTATTTTTTTTCATTCTTGCCTAAGCTTTTCTTTCTCTAAATCCGAAAATTTAGAGTGAGAGAGAGATATATATAAAGCTAATATCATATCTTAACTCTACATGATCAGCAACAAAGGATCAGATTCAAGAAATCAAAGCATAAAGGTATAAACCATAGAATTTAAAAATTTTATGATCTGATGTTAGATCTTGCTGTTTGTTATTTAAAGTTGTGTCATAAGATGTTATTTAGTGATCTGGGTTGTTAGATCCCAGATCCATAACATCAAAGTGCACAAAGTTGATGTTTTTCAAATTTTGGAAAAAGTTTAAAAATGAAGTCTGACAACGAATGTCAGGCCTTCTATCTCTGTGTTCTTTAGTTATTTTTGTGATTTGAAAGTTTGAAGTTGTAGTCTGTAATGTTATGAGTAATCTGCAAGTGGGTTCATGATCATTGAATGCGTAAATCAGAAGTTATTCACGGTCAAAGTTTGTTGACCGAACACAAATTTAGTTTTCTGGGTAACCTAGAAAACTGAAGAACGTGTTCGGGCACTGACTTTGACCGGCTTTGCTTTGGTTTCTGGATCAATATTTGTATCTACATTATAGTATGTCATGAGTTCTACAAGTTCATAGTACTCTCGAACCTTAAGAATTAACAGATCGATCGTGGTAATCGGTCAAAAGTCATTGACCGTTAAGTCTTACTGCCTAGGTAACCCAGAAATGTTGAGGCAGTGGTCTGACAGGTACTTTAGAGACTTAGATCTTGTAATGTAATGATATCTGGACACTATAAATAACCAATGAAGATACCTTGGTAGTTAGTCTACAAGACCCGACGTCTAGAACACCTGTGACATAAACCGATTAACCGAAATAAGGCCACCAAGGTCGTTGACCGGTATTGACCAAATTTTTCTGGGTAGCCCAGAACTTGATGAACAGCCCTGACAATCATTTTAAAGGCCCAGATCTTGCATCTGAGTTGTTGTATGACCAAAATAATTGCGAATACTTGTAGTTCTACATTTATAATACACGATCAATGCATTAGATCGACCATAACATGCAGGAACAAAGAAATTATAAGTGGTCGAAGTTGACCCCTCGAGCACTGACCTTTTAGTGTTCTTGGGCTCAAGAACACCTAAGGCGACACTTTTCTGTCGCCAAAGGCTTTAGCGACGGACTTAGTAAATTTTAATTAATTAATTTTTGAAAAATGATTAAAAATAGAAAATAAATTCTAAACAATTATAAAAATAGTTTTAAAAATTATTTTAAATTATGAAAAATAACTTTTAATTATTTGGGACATTTTTCACAAATATTTATAATTATTTGAATATTAATGATATTTAATTTATTTAATTAGTATATTAAATAAATTAGAGAGAAATGATTTTAATGTTATAAAAATTATTTTAAATAAGAATAAAGTGTTTTAAAGTATTTCTGAGTTATAAATGTAACTTTTAATATTTTGTGATGAATTTTATTAATTAATTAATATTAATGGTAATTAAAGTTATTTAATAAATATATTAAATAAATTATGAAAAATAGAATTAATGATTTAAAAATTATAGAAAAATGATTTAAAGGTTATAAAAATATTTTAAGTTATAAAATATAACTTTTGATATTTTGTCATGAAAAATATTATTATTTTAATATTAATGATATTAGATTTATTTAATAATTATATTAAATAAATTAGTTTAAAATTGATTTTTATATTAGAAAAATTATTTTAAATGAAAGTAAATAGTTTAAAAATATTTTAAGTTATAAAATATAACTTTCAATATTTAAAGGTAAATTTTATTAATTATTTAATATTAATGATATTAGAATTATTTAATAATTATATTAAATAAATTAGTTTAAAAATGATTTTAATATTATAAAAATTATTTAAAATGAAAATAAAGTGTTTAAAGATATTTTAAGTTATAAATTATAACTTTTGATATTTAAGGGATAATTTCGTTAATAATTTAATATTAATGATTATTAATTTAATATTAATGATACTAAATTTATTTAATTATTACATTAAATAAATTGTTTTTAAATAGTTTTATTACTTTAAAAATTATTTTAAAAGGATATAAATAAATTAAAAATATTTTAAGTTATGATTAAGGACTTTTAATATTTTGATAAGTAATACATTAATACTTTAATATTAATGATAATTATTTAAAAATAATTTTAATTCTTTTAAAAATCATTTAAGGGTAATATTAATACTTTAAAAGTATTTTGAGTTATTATAAATAACTTTAACATTTTGGCAATGGTTTCATTAATAATTTAATATTAATTAAATATTAATGATAATAGAATTGTTTAATATTTAAATTATTTAATAATGATTCCGATGTTTAAAAATTCATGATAAATTATAATAAATATTTTAAAATTATTATAAGTCATTTAAAAATAATATGACTGATACTTATAGATATTGAGTAACAGGATAGAGTTTTAGACTCGATAATTACCCGATAAAGCCGTCGGTACACTGACATGTTTCAGAAATTGATCTGGACTTAGATAATTTGATTAGATATGTGTTTATTTGTGATTCAATGGTTGTGGAACATATGTGACAATGTGATTAGGGTATGTGCTGACTACAATAAGTAGTGCTACGTGTTATAGGATGTTATTCTAATCGATCAAATGATCTTATTACTAATAGGTGTTATATAAAGATAGAACTAAGTTACAAACTGTAAGTAGCGCATCAGGAAAGTATCTTACCTTTTCATTTCCTTTATGCAATGGACATGAGTAAGAAGTTTCAGAATTATATTATTATTATGCTATATTATTAACCCTATTGTGATATATTCTATATCTGATCATTGTTTATCAACATGTTAGTATATGGTAATTCAGATATATATTCTGTTTGTTAATTTCTAAACATAGTTACACAAGTGTCCCCACTTGGATAATCAATGTATTTAATCACATGTTGATATATATATATATATATATATATATATATATATATATATATATATATATATATACAAAGCCGTCCAAGCTAATTGACCAGCTAGACACAAATTTCAAAATATCGTTGAATATGATAAAACTTTTATGTATCCAATCAAATTGTTTTGGTTCTTATTCCAGACTAAGTATGAACATCCCGATCACGGGAAAACTTTTATGCGCCCAAGGCGGACAGAGCCCATGTGAAGTACAACCTAACGCCCGTAAGTTATGACGGTTTGCAGATGAAGTTCTGCTAAACCTTAGCAAAAACTAAAAATAATGTTCATAATCTGTCGACTAATATCTATATATATAGTTAATACGTAGTTTCAAAAATTTGAGATAGAATTGTTATGTTGTTATTATCGGTTCAGTTTACTTCACAACTATAAATTCGTTGTAGAAGTGATGTACAAAGAAAACATTTATTTCTTTCAACTAATTATATTCATAATTGTTATTACTTGTTGGGCACCCAAATGCTCACCCTTGCTTAAATTTAAATGTTTTCAGCTAGGCATGATCAACCCGAAGGTTCAGACAAGAACAAGTGAAAAGGAAAGCAAACAGAACATGTTTAATGGTGTCTTTTGTAATAGTTAGACAATATATAGACAATGATATGTATTTTATATCATGTAAAGAATTATAGTAAAGGTTGCGTAATTGGGATTAGACTCTGATAAATATAAATTAAGTTGGATTTTTATATTATTGTTATTATTATTAGTATTATTCCGCTCATAGAAATGGTATCGTAAAGCACCGAGTTTGGGTTTCAAGTACCCGAGTTTGGGGGCTTTACAAGTTGGTATCAGAGCTTAGGGTTTGAAACCTTAGGTGGGTTAGACCTTAGGCTATAACCTTAGAACCGAGGGAAACGTTGAAAATACGAATAACTCATATAGAGTTTAAAAAGGGAGATGAATTGAATTAGTTCATCGTCAAATCAAATAAAAGATAACTTATATAAAACTATTAATTGTTGTGTGTATATATTAGTTAAAAATCAGGATAACTTAGGTATGTTTGTATAAGGTAATATTTTTTAAATTTTGTATAAGTTGTGGCAGCGATTCCCCACTTTTGAATCACAAAGGGATATCGGATGATTAAAGCAATATGTGCTATTGTATGTCAAGTTATATGAGTATGAATTTATATGGGATTAATGAAATAAGTTGGTATAAAGATAGTAGTTAATTATATGAGTACTGGTTAATGCAGAAAACTAAAATTTTAAAATATATAATATTTTGAGTACATGATGAATATAGAATTTCGTGTTATATGATTATACGTATACGATAAGCCTTAGAATAAAGAATAATTTATGATAATACCGCCAAGACGAAAATAAAACCAAAAGGACAGAAGAACCTGTCAACAAAGGTGGAGGACAACTAGACCTGACACAGAATTTTACGAATATGGACGATCAAGCTATGCGAAACGGAATACCAGTCGCGGGAAAATCAGCAAGATAATCGATCGATAAACGTCAAAGACTTTAAGGCGGTCGTACTGCCAGGATTTAGAGGATCAACTGACCCTGTAGCAACATTTGTGATAGCTAGGATAGCGAAGGGACAAAAGATAGTTTTGTCACCTATACGATAAAAGGAAAGGAGATAAAGGGCAAGTTTGCGTGATTTAAGTGTGGATCAATGGAGTATAAGGTGAAAGACTGTCCAAGAAGGAAAAGGGAGGTAAGGAATGCGAATACTGGAAAAGGCAGCAGGAGACTGGCGACGACGGGACCACCATCAATAATCAAACCAACAAAATCAACCGCAAGCGTCTTCAACAGGACCGTTCAAGAAACTGTAGCAGCCGGGGATGCATCTCCAAGTATTACTCAAACCAATTGTATTTCTTATATATTATTTTCTTATATATAGTAAAATTAATTTATAAATTATTTTGAAGGAGGAATTTGAGTTCTTTTAGAAATTAAATTTTCGTATAAGCAGATAGATAAGCTTTATGCTGAATAGTTAAAGATCAGTTCGATCAATTTTGATCGAGATCTACTCGCAATGATTGTGTATGATATGTATCCTGGTATGTATAGGTTTTAAAACGGTGATTTCGGGGACGAAATCTTTATAAGGGAGAGTGAATGTAATAACCCGATATTTTCTATATAAATAAATCAAAAATTTTGCGTATAATTTTTTTATTATTATTTTAAGGATGAGAATTTATACAAGATGATGTGTGTATGTAATTATGTAATAAATAAAAATATATTTATTACATGAATATTTACAAATAATTTTATTTTAGAATTATTGATTATTATACATTATATTAATAATTATTTTTATAGAAGAAATGTTTTTATTATTTATTTTTCATGAAAATATAATTATGTTATTTAAATAATATATGAAATGATTTTTAGAATTATTATAATAATTATTTATTTTATTATATGAATTTAGGTTAGATTAATTAAGTTAATCATTTTGTTTAACTTGATTAATAATGTTATATATGAAGAATAAATCAGATATGGAATCAAAACCCTAAATTTTAGATTTTTATCAATGGATAAAAATAATAGTATAATAATATTATATTTTGATTTTTTCAGTGTTATAAATATGTACTGTATGTTTGTGGACTGACAATGATTGGTCAATTATGGTGTATAATGTCAAAATCCCAACATTAATTTGTTAAACCCTATTTTTAAATTCAAATGGGAAAGGCAATACTGTTATATAACAGTGTTATGTGATATACGTGGTCTATTATAGAATTTAATATTAATTAGAGAAACCCTAATTAATATTTAGAAATCCTAATTTTTTTAAAAACCCTAATATCTTAAGTGAAAACCCTAAATTAATATTTGAAATCCTAATTTCTATATTAGGTAACCTTAATTAGTAATTATAACTAATTGCTAATTATAAACCCTAATTGTTAATTTTAGCAAGCTTAACTATAACTAGTAAATATTTAAACTTAAAATTTTATTTTAAGTAATTAGTAACCCTAATGGGTGGGGTAACCCTAATTATTAAATAATTAATACCCTAATGTTCATGTATAGTGTAATTAAGAAACCTAATCTAAATGAGTAAACCTAATTTGTAATTTTTAGAAACTAATTTTATTTTTAGTTTAATTTAAACCCTAAATCAAAAACCTAGAAAATCGTTTTGTGCTAAACCTTAGGATTAAATCCTAAGGGTTTGCCATGTTTACAAGTTTGTCCTTAATTGTAAAACCCAAAAGACATTTTTGCCCTTGTGTGCATTTTTGAAGCTAGCAAGTAGGGTTTGACATTAGGTGAAGTTGGTGACCAAATCCAACCACCCCATGTGACTTAAATTGACACATATCAGCCTCTATGCTCAGCCCACTTCATTACATATCATTATATATATAGATCAAGAGAGGGAAAAACCACTTTATTTTTTTTCATTCTTGCCTAAGCTCTTCTCTCTCTAAATTCGAAAATTTAGAGTGAGAGAGAGATATATATAAAGCTAATATCATATCTTAACTCTACATGATCAGCAACAAAGGATCAGATTCAAGAAATCAAAGCATAAAGGTATAAACCCTAGAATTTAAAAATTTTATGATCTGATGTTAGATCTTGCTGTTTTTTGTTTAAAGTTGTGTCATAAGATGTTATTTAGTGATCTGGGTTGTTAGATCCCAGATCCATAACATCAAAGTGCTCGAAATTGATGTTTTTCAAATTTTGGAAAAAGTTTAAAAATGAAGTCTGACAACGAATGTCAGGCCTTATATCTCTGTGTTCTTTAGTTATTTTTGTGATTTGAAAGTTTGAAGTCGTAGTCTGTAATGTTATGAGTAATCTGCAAGTGGGTTCATGATCATTGAATGCATAAATCAGAAGTTATTCACGGCCAAAGTTTGTTGACCGAACACAAATTTAGTTTTCTGGGTACCCTAGAAAACTAAAGAACGTGTTCGGGCACTGACTTTGACTGGCTTTGGTTTTGTTTCTGTAAAGTTGTTTGGATCAATATTTGTATCTACATTATAGTATGTCATGAGTTCTACAAGTTCATAGTACTCTCGAACCTTCAGAATTAACAGATCGATCGTGGTAATCGGTCAAAAGTCATTGACCGTTAAGTCTTACTGCCTAGGTAACCCAGAAATGTTGAGGCAGTGGTCTGACAGGTACTTTAGAGACTTAGATCTTGTAATGTAATGATATCTGGACACTATAAATAACCAATGAAGATACCTTTGTAGTTAGTCTACAAGACCCGACGTCTAGAACACCTGTGACATAAACCGATTAACCGGAATAAGGCCACCAAGGTCGTTGACCGTTATTGACCAAATTTTTCTGGGCAGCCCAAAACTTGATGAACAACCCTGACAATCATTTTAAAGGCTTAGATCTTGCATCTGAGTTGTTGTATGACCAAAATAATTGCGAATACTTGTAGTTCTACATTTATACTACACGATCAATGCTTTAGATCGACCATAGCATGCAAGAACAAAGAAATTATAAGTGGTCAAAATTGACCCCTCGAGCGCTGACCTTTCAGTGTTCTTGGGCTTAAGAACACCTAAGGCGACACTTTTCTGTCGCCAAAGGCTTTAGCGACGGACTTAGTAAATTTTAATTAATTAATTTTTGAAAAATGATTAAAAATAGAAAATAAATTCTAAACAATTATAAAAATAGTTTTAAAAATTATTTTAAATTATGAAAAATAACTTTTACTTATTTGGGACATTTTTCATTAATATTTATAATTATTTAAATATTAATGATATTTAATTTATTTAATTAGTGTATTAAATAAATTAGAGAGAAATGATTTTAATGTTATAAAAATCATTCTAAATAAGAATAAAGTGTTTTAAAGTATTTTTGAGTTATAAATGTAACTTTTAATATTTTGTGATGAATTTTATTAATTAATTAATATTAATGGTAATTAAAGTTATTTAATAAATATATTAAATAAATTATGAAAAGTAGAATTAATAATTTAAAAATTATTGAAAAATGATTTAAAGCTTATAAAAATATTTTAAGCTATAAAATATAACTTTTGATATTTTGTCATGAAAAATATTATTATTTTAATATTAATGATATTAGATTTATTTAATAATTATATTAAATAAATTAGTTTAAAATTGATTTTTATATTAGAAAAATTATTTTAAATGAAAGTAAATAGTTTAAAAATATTTTAAGTTATAAAATATAACTTTCAATATTTAAAGGTAAATTTCATTAATTATTTAATATTAATGATATTAGAATTATTTCATAATTATATTAAATAAATTAGTTTAAAAATAATTTTAATATTATAAAAATTATTTAAAATGAAAATAAAGTGTTTAAAGATATTTTAAGTTATAAATTATAACTTTTGATATTTAAGGGATAATTTCGTTAATAATTTAATATTAATGATTATTAATTTAATATTAATGATACTAAATTTATTTAATTATTATATTAAATAAATTGTTTTAAAATAGTTTTATTACTTTAAAAATTATTTTAAAAGGATATAAATAAATTAAAAATATTTTAAGTTATGATTAAGGACTTTTAATATTTTGATAAGTAGAACATTAATACATTAATATTAATGATAATTATTTAAAAATAATTTTAATTCTTTTAAAAATTATTTAAAGGTAATATTAATACTTTAAAAGTATTTTGAGTTATTATAAATAAGTTTAACATTTTGGCAATGGTTTCATTAATAATTTAATATTAATTAAATATTAATGATAATAAAATTGTTTAATATTTAAATTATTTAATAATGATTCCGATGTTTAAAAATTCATGATAAATTATAATAAATATTTTAAAATTATTATAAGTCATTTAAATATAATATGACTGATACTTATAGATATTGAGTAACAGGATAGAGTTTTCGACTCGATAATTACCCGATAAAGCCGTCGGTACACCGACATATTTCAGAAATTGATCCAGACTTAGATATTTTGATTCGATATGTGTTTATTTGTGATTCAATGGTTGTGGAACATATGTGACAATGTGATTAGGGTATGTGCTGACTACAATAAGCAATGCTATGTGTTATAGTATGTTATTCTAATCGATCAAATGATCTTATTAGTGATAGGTGTTATATAAAGATAGAACTAAGTTACGAACTGTAAGCAGCGCATCAGGCAAGTATCTTACCTTTGTATTTCTTTTATGCAATGGACATGAGTAAGAAGTTTCAGAATTATATTATTATTATGCTATATTATTAACCCTATTGTCACATATCCTATATCTGATCATTGTTTATCAACATGTTAGTATATGGTAATTCAGATATATATTCTGTTCGTTAATTTCTAAACATGGTTACACAGGTGTCCCCACTTGGATAATCATTGTATTTAATCACATGTTGATATATATATATATATATATATATATATATATATATATATATATATATATATATATATATATATATATATATAAAGTCGTCCAAGCTAATTGACCAGCTAGACACAAATTTCAAAATATTGTTGAATATGATAAAAAAATTTTGTATCCAATCAAATTATTTTGGTTTGGATTCCAGACTAAGTATGAACATCCCGATCACGGAAAAACTTTTATGCGCCCAAGGCGGACAGAGTGAACGATCCTATCATTCTTGTATTGTAGTATTGATCAATACAGGGCCCATGGGAAGTACAACCTAACGCCCGTAAGTTATGACGGTTTGCAGATGAAGTTCTGCTAAACCTTAGCAAAAATTAAAAATAATGTTCATAATCTGTCGACTAATACCTATATATATAGTCAATACGTAGTTTCAAAAATTTGAGATAAAATTGTTATGTTGTTATTATTGGTTCAGTTTACTTCACAACTATAAATTCGTTGTAGAAGTGATGTACAAAGAAAATATTTATTTCTTTCAGCTAATTATATTCATAATTGTTATTACTTGTTGGGCACCCAAATGCTCACCCTTGCTTAAATATAAATGTTTTCAGCTAGGCATGATCACCCCGAAGGTTCAGACAAGAACAAGTGAAAAGGAAAACAAACAGAACATGTTTAATGGTGTCTTTTGTAATAGTTAGACAATATATAGACAATGATATGTATTATATATCATGTAAAGAATTATAGTAAATGTTGCGTAATTGGGATTATACTCTGATAAATATAAATTAAGTTGGATTTTTATATTATTGTTATTATTATTAGTATTATTCTGCTCATAGAAATGGTATCGTAAAGCACCGAGTTCGGGTTTCAAGTACCCGAGTTTGGGGGCTTTATAAGTTGGTATCAGAGCTTAGGGTTTGAAACCTTAGGTGTGTTAGATCTTAGGCTATAACCTTAGAACTGAGGAAAACGTTGAAAATACAAATAACTCATATAGAGTTTAAAACGGGAGATGAATTGAATAAGTTCATCGTCAAATCAAATAAAAGATAACTTATATAAAACTATTAATTGTTGTGTGTATATATTAGTTGAAAATCAGGATAACTTAGGTATGTTTGTATAAGGTAATATTTTTCAAATTTTGTATAAGTTGTGGCAGCGATTCCTAACTTTTGAGTTACAAAGGGATATCAGATGATTAAAGCTATATGTGCTATTGTATGTCAAGTTATATGAGTATGAATTTATATGGGATTAATGAAATAAGTTGGTATAAAGATAGTAGTTAATTATATGAGTACTGGTTAATGCAGAAAACTAAAATTTTAAAATATATAATATTTTGAGTACATGATGAATATAGAATTTCGTGTTATATGATTATACGTATACGATAAGGCTTAGAATAAAGAATAATTTATGATAATGCCGCCAAGACGAAAATAAAACCAAAAGGACAGAAGAACCTGTCAACAAAGCTGGAGGACAACCAGACCCGACACAGAATTTTACGAATATGGACGATCAAGATATGCAGAACAGAATACCAGTCGCGGGAAAATTTGCAAGATAATCGATCGACGAACGTCAAAGACTTCAAGGCGACCGTTCTGCCAGGATTTAGAGGATCAACTGACCCTGTAGCAACATTTATGATAGCTAGGATAGCGAAGGGACAAAAGATAGTTTTGTCACCTATACGATAAACGGAAAGGAGATAAAGGGCAAGTCTGCATGATTTAAGTGTGGATCAATGGAGTATAAGGTGAAAGACTGTCCAAGAAGGAGAAGGGAGTATAAGGTAATGACTATAGATTCATGCTTGTTTAACACCTAAAGATCAAATGAGTAAAACGCAGTGGCTGGTCAAAGCAAGCCAGATGATCACGGATTGAGTTTTCTGGGTAACCTGAAAAACTCATGAACGTGATCTCTGACAGGGTTTGACCAGCGTATATCATTCAATTATGTTATTGTTATATTGGTTTTATGTATTAGTTCTGTTCTCTTGCATGTTGGCTACACATTGAAAGCCTTAAATTTCAAAACCATTACAACGTTAGCAAGTTGTAGGAGCCCAAAGTAGGCTACACTAACTATTCTTCATTTCTGGGTAACCCAGAAAAAGAAGAACAGTTCTGATAGCCACTTTGGAAGCTCAGATCTCGTTTGTGTTATGCAGTTTAACCAGGATTGTTGTTGGATCTTGTAGTTTTACATTTGTACTACCAGATCTAACCATTTTCATGTCCAAAAATAAATTAGTCAGTGAATCACGGCTAGTCAAACATGGCATCTTGAAACTGCTTATGAATGTTCTTGAGGACTCAAGAACACCTAAGGCGACACTTTTTGTCACTAAAGGCTATGGCGACAGACTTTTTAATTTTATTTAATTTATTTTTTAAAAATTATTTAAAAATAGAAATTAATTATTAAAAATTCCAAAAATAGTTTTAAAAATTATTTGAAGTTATAAAAATTAACTTTTAATAATTTGACATATTTTTTCATTAATATTAATATTTATTTGGATATTATTGATATTTAATTTATTTAATAAATATATTAAATAAATTGATTAAAAATAATTTTATTATATTAAAAATTATTTTAAATGATAATAAAGTATTTAAAAATATTTTAAGTTATAAAATATAACTTTTAATATTTTAAGACAAATTTCATTAATTATTTAATATTAATGATATTAGATTTATTTAACAATTATATTAAATAAATTAGTTTAAAAATAATTTTAATATTATAAAAATCATTTTAAATGAAAATAAAGTGTTTAAAAATATTTTAAGTTATCAAATATAACTTTTAATATTTAAAGGTAGATTTCATTAATAGTTTAATATTAAATGATATTAGATTTATTTAATAATAATATTAAATAAATAGTTTAAAAATAATTTTATTAATTTAAAAAGGATATAAATGGTTTAAATATATTTTAAGTTATAATAAATGACTTTTAATATTTGGATAAATAGTACATTAATATTTAAATATTACTGAAAATTATTTAAAAATGATTTTAATTTTTTTTAAAATTATTTAATGGTAATAAAAATGTTTAAAAAATATTATGAGTTATTATAAATAACTTTAATATTTTGGCAATGGTTTCATTAATAATTTAATATTAATTAAATATTAATGATAATAGAACTATTTAATTTTTAAATCATTTAAAAATGATTTCAGTGTTTGAAAAATCATGATAAATTATAATAATTATTTAAAAATTATTATAAGTCATTTAAAAATAATATGACTGATATTTAAACTATCTAAACAAATATTAAACTATAGAATAGAGTTTTAGACTCGATAATTACCCGATAAAGCCGTCGGTACATCGAAATATTTCAAAAATTGATATAGACTTAGATAATTTGACTAGATAGGTGATTGATTGTTATCTAATAACTGATATACATATGTGACAAGGTACTTAGGTTATGTGCTGACTGCAGATAGCAATATTATGTGTTATAGT
The DNA here is from genome assembly GCA_016801055.1 of Panax notoginseng. Taxonomy (NCBI): domain Eukaryota; kingdom Viridiplantae; phylum Streptophyta; class Magnoliopsida; order Apiales; family Araliaceae; genus Panax; species Panax notoginseng. Next base: position 63,599,798 of record CM029015.1, on the reverse strand, counting down.
ATGTTATTCTAATCGAACGAATTATCTTATTAATGATAGGTCTCAATATAAAAGATAAAACTAAGTTGCGTAATTATAAGCAGCAGCTCAGGAAAGTATCTTACCTTTGCATTTACTTTATGCCATGGACACGTGTAAGCTAATATCTGAACTATTATTTTTCATTGTTCAAATATCTTAGCCTTGTATACACTTATGCAATGATTTTGTATAAATAAGTTATTAAATTATAATCCATTGTACAAGTTCTTTAATTTTGTTATTATAGATCAAAATATATATTTTGTTCGTTAATTTTTAAACTGGGTTATACAAGTGACCTCACTTGAATAATTATTGTATTTAATCACATGTTGATACATACTTGTTGGTTACCAGTATGAACTCTTAATCAAACCTCGTCTAAGCTGTTTGACCTAGCTAGACACAGATTTAGAAATATCGTTTAACATGATAGAACTTTATTATATCCAATCAAATTATTTTGGTTCGGATTCCCAACTAAGTATGAATATCCCGAACATGAAAAAACTTTTGTGCGCCTAAGGTGGATAAGATGAACGAAAAATATCGTTCTTGCATGTAGTATTGTTCAATACATGGCATAACAAACTGATCACCCCCCGTGCTTGTAAGTTATGATAGTTTGCAGATGAAGTTCTGTTAAACCTTATCAAAAATTTAAAATAAAGTTCATAGTCTATCGACTGCTCTCCATTTATAGTCAGTACATAGTTTCAAAAATTTGATATAGAATTGAAATGTTGGTATTATTGGTTCAGCTTACTTCATAACTATTGATTCGTTGTAGAAGTGTTATTCAAAGAAAACGTTTAATCCTTTCAGCTAATATTTATTGTTTGCTATTACTTGTTGGGCAATCAAATGCTCATCCTTGTTTTAAATTTAAATGTTTTCAACTAAGCGTGATCAACCTGAAGGTTCAGGCAAGAATAAGGGGAAAGAAAAGCTGATCGATTAAGTTTTATAATATTATGTGTAATAGTTAAGCTTTATCAAGACAATGATACTTATTAATTATCATGTAATGAATGTTTAAAGGTCGCGTACCTGGGAATTAGACTCTGATATATGTAAATTAAGTTTGGTATTTATATTATTGTTATTATTCCGCTCAAAGAAATGGTATCGTTAAGCATCGAGTTCAGGTTTCAAGTACCTGAATTTGGGGGCGTCACAGGTTGGTATCAGAGCTTTAGGGTTAGAAACCTTAGGTGAGATAGATCTTAGGCTATAACCTTAGAATAGAGAAAAATGTTAAAAATACAAATAACTCAAATAGAATTTAACGGAGATGAATTGAATAAATTTATCGATAAACAAAATAAAAGATAACTTACATAAAACTATTATTTGTTGTGTGTATATACTATATGCTGATTAGAATAATTTATGTGTGTAGATGTCAGGTGGAAAAGATTTAGGATACCCTCAGATCGTAAAGAATGAGCCAATATCAAAGCCAATAGCTGAAATAGAGGCTCACAGTGCAAGCAACCCTGATAAGTTAGTTATTGTGGAAAACGTAGTACCTGACAGATAGTGATTCGGACACTAAAGTTGGAGCTGATCAAGCATCAACGAAAGTGCAGAATCTGAAGAATAAGGTTTCTTTTTTGGAAAAGTTGTGGAAAATAGAAAAGATACTAAATAATCAATTGCGAAAGGCGTTAATAAAAATAATGGAAGAACAAGATAAGCTTAAAATCCAAATTGATCAAAAGCAACAAATCGGGTGCAGCTCCGAGCAAGAAGGGCAAAAGAAAAATGAAAGACCGCGATACAGGAAATCCTGATAATAACCAAGGGAACTCTAATAAAGTAGAAAAATGTACAAACTGTAACAAGAAACATGAAGGCTTATGCAAAAAATGGGAAAATGTTTGCTACAATTGCGGACATGAGGGACATATCTCTCCTCATTGTCCCATTCTGAAGCAAGGTGTCTGTTTTATTTATGGGATAGAAGGTCATCAGGAGAAAGGTTGTCCAAGATCTAGAAAAATACGTAGTGAACCAGTACTATAGGTACTGTTAGAATAAGCGTGTTCAATGTGTGTTGTATGATAAGTATGTCTGTGTAATGTAATATTCTCAAACTTTTGTACAAGTTATAGTAGCGAATCTCAACTTTTGTGGTCACAAAGGGATAACAGTATGTGTTATGCTATGTAAAGAACTATGAATTAGTTGAATGAGTATGAATCTCTATTTGAGTAATGAAACAAGTTTAATATATTAAACTTATATGATAAGTTTAGAATGTAAGTTAATAAAGTATATATTATGTTTTATTTTATCAGATAATGTCGCTAAGACGTCAAACTCAAAACCAAAGAGCAGAAGAATCTGTCAACAACGCTGGAGGACAATAACCAGACCCGATGCAAAACTTTACAAACACGGTAGCTCAGGCTATGCAACAGGGAATGCCAGTCGTGGGGAACCAGCCAGACAATCGCTTGGCAAACTTTAAAGATTTTAAGGCTGTAGGACCACTAGAATTTAGAGGGACAACTTAGCCCGTAGAAGCCCAAACTTGGGTTAAGGAAATAGAGAAAACGTTTGTGATTGCTAGGGTAGATGAGGGGCAAAAAAAATACTTTTGCCACTTATATGATGAAAGAGGAGGCTAATTTTTGGTGGGAGGCAAATCAGGCTAGGGCAGGTGAAGGTGTATTTACATGGGCTGCGTTTATGACTTTATTTTTTGAAAACTATCTCTCAGCTAATATGCAAGCAAGGATGAAAGTAAAATTTCTGGAGTTAAAGCAGGACAACATGACAGTGTCAGAGTACGCCTCAAGGTTTATTGAGTTCGCTAGGTTCGCTCTGCATCAAGTTGACACGGAGGCTAGGAAGGCAAGGAGGTTCGAGCTGGGCCTAAAACTCTAGCTCTATAACAAGGTGGCGGTGTTGCAGATCTGTACATTCGCAGCACTTCTGGAAAATGCTATCATAGTCGAGGGAGGGGAGTGAGGTCATGAGCCTCTACAACAAGGAGAAAAAGAATAAGGGCAAAGTCGAGGGAGCTGTTAAGGTGGAAAGTAAGAGTGGATATAGGGGTGAGAAAAGAAAGGGGAACAATTTTAGGAATATTCAGGTGAAGCAGGAAGGTGTGAAGAAGCAGGTGGTTCAGTGTGGGAACTGTGGAAAGAATCACTCAGGGGAGTGTTTGAAAAGGAAATTTGTTTGTTATAAGTGTGGGCAGGAGGGACATATCACTCCTAACTGCCCCAATCCAAGTGTGAACAGTAGATGTTTCATGTGTGGGTCAATGGAGCATAAGGTGAAGGATTATCCGAAAAGGAGAATGGAGGCAGGGAGTGTGACTACTAGAAAAGGCAGCGGGACTCTAGTGATCACAGGACCAACTTCAACCAACAAACCAACAAAATCAACCGCAAGAGTCTTAAACATGACTGTCCAGGATACTTTAGCAGCTGGTGATGGAACTTCAGGTTTTATTCGAATAAATTTTATTTTCGTATATATGATTTTCCTTTATATAGTAAATTATTTTATAAAAAAATTTTGAAGGAGGAATTTGAGTTCTTTTAGAAATTAAAATTTTCGTTTATTCAAATAGACAAGTTTTATGCTGAATAGTTAAAGATCAGTCCGATCGAATATGATCGAGATCTACTTGAAATGAATGCATATGCTATTTACCCTAGTGTGTATAGGTTTTGAAATGGTGATTCCGGGGACGGAATCCTTATAAGGGAGGGTGAACGTAATAACCCGATATTTTTTATATAATTCAATAAGAAATTTTGCGTATAAATTTTTTTTTTTTAAAAAAAGGTGGGGAATATGTACAAGTTAAACGTGTATGTATATATGTGATAAATAAAACTATATTTATTATATGAATAATTACAAATAATTTTATTTTAGAATTATTGATCAATATATTCCAATAACCAATTAATTTAGTAGTAATAATATTTTTTATTAATTATTTTTTATCATAATATAATTATTATATTATTTAAATAATATATGAAATGATTATAGAATTATTATAATAACTATTTTGTTATATGAATTTATTTCGAATTAATTAAGTTAATTATTGTAACTTAATTGATAATGATATGTATATGAAAGATAAATTAGATATGGAATTCAAACCCTAATTTTGGATTTTGACTAAGGAATGAGAATATTAATATAATATTATTTATATTTCAGTGTTATAAATATGTACTGTATATGTGTAGACTGATAATGGTTGGTCAATTATGGTGTATCATGGCAAAATCTTGTATTACTGTAAGAAACCCTAATTTGAAACTCAAATCGGAGTTTAAGATCGGTCAAAAAATTGTGTTATGTGATTAATGCTAATTATTATAGATATTAATTTTAATTAGGAAAACCCTAATGATAGAAAATCCTAATTGTTAATTAGAACGCTTAATGTTAATTAGTGAATACCTAAACCTAATTTTCAAGTTTATGTAATTAGGAACCCTAAACTAATTCAGAAACTCTAATTTATAATTTAGGAAATGAAAAAGAAAAAAATTATACATTTTAAAACCCTAATTAGAAATCCTATAAATTCATTGTGCCAAACCTTAGGGTTAAACCCTAAGGGTTTATTAAGATTATAATTTGGCCATTAAAATTAGATGGCTAATGACCTAAATGACCTTTTGCACATTCTTTAATTAGTAACTTGTAGATCTAGCTAAGACTTTAGTTGGTGACCAACTATTGACTTCCCACATGCTTAATAATTCCAGCAATCAGTCCAATTTCATCAGCCTTGTCCATTGCATCATAATATATATAGAATTGGAGAGAGTGAAATCATTTTTCAAGCTCATTTATGCTCATACCCTCAACCAAAGCTCTCTCTCTTTCTAAACCCACAAAAACCTTTAGCATTTCAGTCCCCAAATCAAGCCCAACTAACAAACATAACAAATTAGAAGCCTAGAATCAAGAATTTGTTCATAGACGTATAAAACCTAATTTAGAAATCTGATCTTTGATCCTATGTTAGATGTTAGTTTTTTTTATGTTAAACATGTTGTATGTAGTCTATATTGATGATCTGGGTTGCTAGATTTTACATCCATAACATCTATAGGCTCGGATTTGATGTTTTTCAAAATCTAGAAAAATTTTAAAATGTTGTCTGACAACAAATATCAGACCTTCTAAATCTCTTTCTGTTTATGGTTTTGGTATTTTAAAAGTTTGAAATTGTAGCATGTAATGTAGGCTTGGATCTGGAACTTGAATCAAGTCCAGATCGTGTACAGATTGTAAGATATAGGTGGTCAAACCACGTTGACTGGCCATAACCGAACGATTCTGGGTAACCCAGAACGTGCCCAGAAAGCTCAGACAAGATCTTCATGGGCTCGGATCTGACAGTGGTTTGATGATCTATTCTTGTTTTTGTATCTAGATTGTAGTATGTTATAATGACTATAGATTCATGCTTGTTTAACACCTAAAGATCAAACGAGTAGAACGTAGTGGCTGGTCAAAGCAAGCCAGATTATCACGGATTGAGTTTTTTGGGTAACCCAGAAAACTCATGAACGTGATCTCTGACAGGGTTTGACCAGTGTATATCATTCAATTATGTTATTGTTATATTGGTTTTATGTATTAGGTCTGTTCTCTTGCATGTTGGCTACACATTGAAAGCCTTAAATCTCAAAACCATTACAAGGTTAGCAAGTTGTAGGAGCCCAAAGTAGTCTACACGAACTGTTCTTCATTTCTGGGTAACCCAGAAAATGAATAACAGTTCTGACAGCCACTTTGGAAGCTCAGATCTCGTTTGTGTTATGCAGTTTGACCAAGATTGTTGTTGGATCTTATTGTGTTACATTTGTACTACCAGATCTAACCATTTTCATGTCTAGAAACAAATTAGTCAGTGAATCACGGCTGGTCAAACGTGACATCTTGAAACTACTTATGAATGTTCTTGAGGACTCAAGAACACCTAAGGCGACGCTTTCTGTCTCTAAAGGCTATAGCGACTGACTTTTTAATTTTATTTAATTTATTTTCTAAAAATCCTTTAAAAATAGAAATTAATTATTAAAAATTCTAAAAATAGTTTTAAAAATTATTTTAAGTTATAAAAATTAAATTTTAATAATTTGACATATTTTTTTTCATAAATATTAACATTTATTTGGACATTATTGATATTTAATTTATTTAATAAATGTATTAAATAAATTGATTAAAAATGATTTTATTATATTAAAAATTATTTTAAATGATAATATAGCATTTAAAAATATTTTAAGTTATAAAATATAACTTTTAATATTTTAAGACAAATTTCATTAATTATTTTATATTAATAATATTAGATTTATTTATAAATTATATTAAATAAATTAGTTTAAAAATAATTTTAATATTATAAAAATTATTTTAAATGAAAATAAAGTGTTTAAAAATATTTTGAGTTATAAAATATAACTTTTAATATTTAAAGGTAGATTTCATTAATAATTTAATATTCAATGATATTAGATTTATTTAATAATAATATTAAATAAAAAGTTTAAAAATGATTTTATTAATTTAAAAATCATTTAAAAAGGATATAAATGGTTTAAAAATATTTTAAGTTATAATAAATGACTTTTAATATTTTGATAAATAGTACATTAATATTTAAATATTAGAGGAAATTATTTAAAAATAATTTTAAATTTTTTAAAAATTATTTAAGGGTAAAATATTTTTTTAAAAATGTTATGAGTTATTATAAATAATTTTAATATTTTGACAATGGTTTCATTAATAATTTAATATTAATTTAATATTAATGATAATAGAATTATTTAATATTTAAATTATTTAAAAATGATTTCAGTGTTTGAAAAATCATGATAAATTATAATAATTATTTAAAAATCATTATAAGTCATTTAAAAATAATATGACAGATATTTAATATATCTAAATAAATATTGAACTACAGAATAGAGTTTTAGACTCGATAATTACCCGATAAAGCCGTCGGCACACCGAAATATTTCAGAAATTGATCTGGACTTAGATAATTTGACTAGACAGGTGATTGATTGTTATCCAATAAGTGATATACATATGTGACAAGGTACTTTGGTTATGTGCTAACTGCAGATAGCAGTATTATGTGTTATAGTATGTTATTCTAATCGAACGAATGATCTTATTAATGATAGGTCTCAATATAAAATATAAAACTAAGTTGCGTAATTGTAAGCAGCAGCTCAGGCAAGTATCTTACCTTTGCATTTACTTTATGCAATGGACATGTGTAACTTAATATCTGAACTATTATTTTTCATTGTTCAAATATCTTAGCCTTGTATACACTTATGCAATGATTCTGTATAAGTAAGTTATTAAATTATAATGCGTTGTACAAGTTCTTTAATTATGTTATTATAGATCAAAATATATATTTTGTTCGTTAATTTCTAAACTGGGTTATACAAGTGACCTCACTTGGATAATCATTGTATTTAATCACATGTTAATACATACTTGTTGGTTACTAGTATGAACTCTTAATCAAACCTCGTCTATGCTATTTGACCCAACTAGACACAGATTTAGAAATATCGTTTAACATGATAGAACTTTATTATATCCAATCAAATTATTTTGGTTCGGATTCTCAACTAAGTATGAACATCCTGAACATGAAAATGCTTTTATGCGCCTAAGGCGGATAAGATGAACGAAAATATCATTCTTGCATGTAGTATTGATCAATACATGGCATAACGGACTGATCACCCCCTGTGCTTGTAAGTTATGATGGTTTGTAGATGAAGTTCTGTTAAACCTTATCAAAAATTTAAAACAAAGTTCATAGTCTGTCGACTGCTCTCCATTTATAGTCAGTACGTAGTTTCAAAAATTTGATATAGAATTGAAATGTTGGTATTATTGGTTCAGCTTACTTCACAACTATTGATTCGTTGTAGAAGTGTTATTCAAAGAAAACGTTTAATCCTTTCTGATAATATTTATTGTTTGCTATTACTTGCTGGGCAATCAAATGCTCATCCTTGCTTTAAATTTAAATATTTTCAGCTAAGAGTGATCAACCTGAAGGTTCAGGCAAGAATAAGGGGAAATGAAAGCTGATCGATTAAGTTTTATGATATTCTGTGTAATAGTTAAGCTTTATCAAGACAATGATATTTATTAATTATCATGTAATGAATGTTTAAAGGTCGCGTACCTGGGAATTAGACTTTGATATATGTAAATTAAGTTTGGTATTTATATTATTGTTATTATTCCGTTCAAAGAAATGGTATCGTGAAGCACCGAGTTCGGGTTTCAAGTACCTAAATTTGGGGGCGTCACAGGTTGGTATCAGAGCTTTAGGGTTAGAAACCTTAGGTGAGATAGATCTTAGGCTATAACCTTAGAACAGAGGGAAACATTGAAAATACAAGTAACTCAAATAGAGTTTAACAGAGATGAATTGAATAAATTCATCGTCAAACAAAATAAAAGAGAAGTTACATAAAACTATTATTTGTTGTGTGTATATACTATATGCTAATCAGAATAATTTATATATGTAGATGTCAGGTGGAAAAGAATTAGGATACCCTCAGATCGTAAAGAAGAAGCCAATATCAAAGCCAATAGTTGAAATAGAGGCTCACAGTGCAAGCAACCATGATAAGTTGGTTATTGTGGAAAACGTAGTACCAGATCCAGAAACAATAGAACTGACAGATAGTGATTCAGACACTAAAGTTGGAGCTGATCAAGCATCAAATAAGTGCAGAATCTGAAGAACAAGGTTTCTTCTCTGAAAAAGTTGTAGGAAATAGAAAAGATACTAAATAATCAATTGCGAAAGGCGTTAATAAAAATAATGGAAGAACAAGATAAGCTTAAAATTCAAATTGATCAAATGGGAGCCAAAAGTAACAAATCGGGTGCAGCTCCGAGCAAGAAGGGGAAAAGAAAAATGAAAGACCGCGATATAGAAAATCCCGATAACAACCAAGGGAACTCTAACAAAGTAAAAAAATGTACAAATTGTAACAAGAAACATGAAGGCTTATGCAGAAAATGGGAAAATGTTTGCTACAATTGCGGACATGAGGGACATATCTCTCCTCATTGTCCCAATCCGAAGCAAGGTGTTTGTTTTATTTATGGGATAGAAGGTCATCAGGCAAAAGGTTGTCCAAGATCCAGAAAAAGGTGTAGTGAACCAGTACTATAGGTACTGTTAGATTAAGCGTGTTCAATGTATGTTCTATGATAAGTATGTCTGTGTAATGTAATATTCTCAAACTTTTGTACAAGTTGTAGTACCCAATCCTGACTTTTGTGGTCACAAAGGGATAATAGTATGTGTTATGCTATGTAAAGAACTATGAATTAGTTAAATGAGTATGAATCTCTGTTTGAGTAATGAAACAAGTTTAATATATTAAACTTATATGATAAGGTTTAGAATGTAAGTTAATAAAGTATATATTATGTTTTATTTTATCAGATAATGTCGCCAAGACGTCAAACTCGAAACCAAAGGGCAGAAGAATCTGTCAACAACGCTGGAGGACAACAGCCAGACCCGATGCAAAACTTTGCAAACATGGTAGCTCAGGCTATGTAACAGGGAATGCCAGCAGCGGGGAACCAGCCAGACAGTCGCTTGGCAAACTTTAAAGATTTTAAGGCTATAGGACCGCCAGAATTTAGAGGGACAACTGACCCCGTAGAAGCCCAAACTTCGATTAAAGAAATAGAGAAAGCATTTGTGTTTGCTAGGGTAAATGAGGGGCAAAAAACTGCTTTTTCCACTTATATGATGAAAGAGGAGGCTAATTTTTGGTGGGAGGCAAATTAAGCTAGGGCAGGTGAAGGTGTATTTACATGGGCTAGGTTAAAGACTTTGTTTTTTGAAAACTATCTCTCAGCTAGTATGCAGGTGAGGATGTAAGTAAAATTTCTAGAGTTACAGCAGAAAAACATGACGGTGTCAGAGTACGCCTCAAGGCTTAATGAGTTCGTAAGGTTCGCTCTGCATCAAGTTGACACGGAGGCTAGGAAGGCAAGGAGGTTCGAGCTGGGCTTAAAACTCTGGCTCTACAACAAGGTGACAATGTTATAGATCTCTACATTCGCAACACTTCTGGAAAAGGCTATCATAGTCGAGGAGGGGAGTGAGGCCATGAGCCTCTACAACAAGGGAAACAAGAATAAGGGCAAAGTCGAGGGAGCTGTGAAGGTGGAAAGTAATAGTGGATATAGGGGTGAGAAAAGAAAGGGGAACAATTTTAGGAATATTTAGGTGAAGCAGGAAGGTGTGAAGAAGCAGGTGGTTCAGTGTGGGAACTGTGAAAAGAATCACTCAGGGGAGTGTTTGAAGGGAAAGTTTGTTTGTTATAAGTGTGGGCATGAGGGACATATCACTCCCAACTGCCCCAATTCAAGGGTGAACAGTGGATGTTTCATGTGTGTGTCAATGGAGCATAAGGTGAAGGATTATCCGAAAAGGAGAATGGAGGCAGGGAGTGTGACTACTGGGAAAGGCAGCGGGACTCTAGCGATCACAGGACCGACTTCAACCAACAAACCAACAAAATCAACCGCAAGAGTCTTAAACATGACTGTCCAGGATACTTTAGCAGCTGGTGATGGAACTCCAGGTTTTATTCGAATAAATTTTGTTTTCGTATATATGATTTTCCTTTATATAGTAAATTATTTTATAAAGAAATTTTGAAGGAGGAATTTGAGTTCTTTTAGAAATCAAAATTTTCGTTTAGTCAAATAGACAAGTTTTATAAAAATTAACTTTTAATAATTTGACATATTTTTCATAAATATTAATATTTATTTGGATATTATTGATATTTAATTTATTTAATAAATGTATTAAATAAATTGATTAAAAATTATTTTATTATATTAGAAATTATTTTAAATGATAATAAAGTATTTAAAAATATTTTAAGTTATAAAATATTACTTTTAATATTTTAAGACAAATTTTATTAATTATTTAATATTAATGATATTAGATTTATTTAACAATTATATTAAATAAATTAGTTTAAAAATAATTTTAATATTATAAAAATTATTTTAAATGAAAATAAAGTGTTTAAAAATATTTTAAGTTATAAAATATAACTTTTAATATTTAAAGGTAGATTTTATTAATAATTTAATATTAAATGATATTAGATTTATTTAATAGTAATATTAAATAAATAGTTTAAAAATAATTTTATTAATTTAAAAATCGTTTAAAAATGATATAAATGGTTTAAAAATATTTTAAGTTTAATAAATGACTTTTAATATTTTGATAAATAGTACATTAATATTTAAATATTAGTAAAGTCGTCGGCACACCGAAATATTTCAGAAATTAATATGGACTTAGATAATTTGACTAGATATGTGATTGATTGTTATCTAATAACTGATATACATATGTGACAAGGTACTTTCGTTATGTGCTGACTGCAGATAGCAGTATTATGTGTTATAGTATGTTATTCTAATCGAACGAATGGTCTTAGTAATGATATGTCTCAATATAAAAGATAAAACTAAGTTGCATAATTGTAAGCAGTAGCTCAGGCAAGTATCTTACCTTTGCATTTACTTTATGCAATGGACATGTGTAAGCTAATATCTGAACTATTATTTTTCATTGTTCAAATATCTTAGCCTTGTATATACTTATGCAATGATTCTGTATAAGTAAGTTATTAAATTATAATCCATTGTACAAGTTCTTTAATTTTGTTATTATAGATCAAAATATATATTCTGTTCGTTAATTTCTAAACTGGGTTATACAAGTGACCTCACTTGGATAATCATTGTATTTAATCACATGTTGATACATACTTGTTGGTTACCAGTATGAACTCTTAATCAAACCTCGTCTAAGCTGTTTGACCCAGCTAGACACAGATTTAGAAATATCGTTTAACATGATAGAACTTTATTATATCCAATCAAATTATTTTGGTTCGGATTCCCGACTAAGTATGAACATCCCGAACATAGGAAAACATTTGTGCGTCTAAGGCGGATAAGATGAATGAAAATATCATTCTTGCATGTAGTGTTGATCAATATAGGGTATAACGGGCTGATCACCCCCCGTGCCTGTAAGTTATAACGGTTTGCAAATGAAGTTTTGTTAAACCTTAGCGAAAATTGAAAATAAAGTTCATAGTCTGTCAACTGCTCTCCATTTATAGTTAGTACGTAGTTTCAAAAATTAGATATAGAATTGAAATGTTGGTATTATTGGTTTAGCTTACTTCACAACTGTTGATTTGTTGTAGATGTGTTATTCAAAGAAAACGTTTAATCCTTGTAGCTAATATTTATTATTTGCTATTACTTGCTGGGCAATCAAATGCTCATCCTTGCTTTAAATTTAAGTGTTTTTTGCTTAGTGTGATCAACCTGAAGGTTCAGGCAAGAACAAAGGGAAAGGAAAGATGATTGATTAAGTTTTTTGATATTTTGTGTAATAATTAAGATTTATCAAGACAATGATACTTATTAATTATCATGTAATGAATGTTTAAAGGTCGCGTACCTGGGAATTAGACTCTGATATATGTAAATTAAGTTTGCTATTTATATTATTGTTATTATTCCGCTCAAACAAATGGTATCGTGAAGCACTGAGTTCGGGTTTCAAGTACCTGAATTTGGGGGCATCGCACCATATCTTCCCATACTGACTGAGATCCTTACTACGAAAGAAAGTGCCTCCTTTTAGACCTTTGATCCATGTGGTACTCGGCTTTGTCATTTCCTTCATAATAGCCTCATAATCAGGATCATTATCACGTAAGTGAGCGTACTGGCAATGTCTAGGCACTCATAACTGGTAGCATTTGTTGATGGCGTCGACACTAAAAGGAACTAACCTGTCCCGCACAAATGCATTGAATGGGGCCTTATCCTCGGCGTTAGAATAGAATTCTTTGACCACACTCACAACTGTGGCCTCGGGCTCCTTCGTGAGTTTATTCCAACCTTTTTGATATATTTGTTGCATTATTTCACCGTCGACATATTCCGGTGTCAACCCCCGCTCCGGTGTGAGTGATTTTGTTACAAGGTAGTCGTAACAGTCGACGGTGGTGGCACTTATGAATTTTCACCGATCAAAGGTTTGTGTTGGTGGTGTGGCCCCTAAACTCTCTCCTCATTGCCTCTTTGATGCCGATTTTGGTGCCATTACTTTGGAATTGGTGAGCTTCATCAACAAATTTTCCTCACACTTCACTTAAGCAATTTGTCGAACACTTGGTGTGCAAGACGTGAAATTCCCCCAAACTTGGTGATTTGGTTTGAACTATGGTGATAGAAATTAAGGAATTAGAAGATAAACTACTTACTTTCAGTATATCTCCAAGTTGGTTGTAGAGATTCGCTCAAACCCTAACCTTGAACTTATAAATTGGTGTGAATTGAGGTTGTTAGATTGTGTGGTGGAGGAGTGGTTTTATAGAGAGGAGGTGATGTATGGAATAGTGGGTGACTAGGTTGAAGTAGTGGGTAAGTGTTTGATTATAGTGGGGAGATGCGAAGTAATGTGCAAGTTCGTGGGTTTATGTTGTGAAAGAGTGGGATTGTAGGAAGTTAAAGTGCAAGAAGATTGGGAGATCATGTCTGAACAATGTAACTGCTACAACCACCTTTTCAAATTTCGGACCCCCCAGCCCCGGCTGGGGTATTACTCCTTGAAGGGCCAGCTCCGACTGGCGTGTCATCTATTTTGAACATAGGAACCCCCGCCCTGGCGGGGGGTGTTGCACTATAAATGCCAACCTCGGGTGACACGTGGCCTGTAATTAAGTCTTAACCCCCAGCCCCGGCTGGGGTATTAAGCCTAAAAGAGCAAGCCCCGACTTGCTTGTATCTGCTAATGCCTTATTTTACTTATTCTTTCCATCTACTTCAATACATGATCTTGTTAAGTACCTGTAATGCCAATAACATAAATATAAGTAGATATTGAGCAATTTTAAGCATGGGTGGTAAAATTATCTAGACAATATAACTGAATAACTACGTAATGAACTTATTATATACTAATTATTATTCTAAACTACAAATTGACTAATATGACTAAAGATACTGATAATAAAAGTAAAATTGGGTTGCCTCCCAACTAGCGCTTAATTTTAAGTCATTCAGCCTGATTACTCCCTATTCATGGTGCATCGGTAAGTGTGATGGTTATGACATCCCAATTAGATTCGCCACCCCAATAATGCTTCAACCGTTGACCGTTGACCTTGAACGTCTCCAATGGGTTTCTACTGTATAGTTTAACGGCGCCATGTGGGAAAACCCTTTTTATAGTGAATGGACCCGACCACCTTGATTTTAGCTTTCCGAGGAACAACCGCAATCTTGAGTTGAACAATAGTACTGATTGCCCTGGTTCGAATGTTCTCTGCATGATTTTCTTGTCGTGCCATTTCTTTGTACAACTTTGAGTTCTTATAGGCTTGAAGTATGAATTCATCGATTTCATTTAATTGAAGTAGCCTCTTTTCACCTGTTGCTGCTTGATCAAAGTTCAGTTTCTAAATTGCCCAATAGGCCTTATGCTGTAACTCGACATGTAAGTGACATGCTTTCCCGTATAGCAACTGATATGGTGACATCCCAATTGGTGTCTTGTAAGCAGTTCTGTAAGCCCATAATGCATCATCTAATCTGAGAGCCCAGTCTTTTATGTTCGGGTTTACCTCCTTCTCTAAGATTTTCTTTACCTCCATGTTTGAAACCTCATCTTGCCACTTGTTTGGGGGATGATATGTTATAGCTACCTTATGGTTGACCCCATATTTTGCCAAAAGAGCTGTGAACGATTTGTTGCAGAAGTGACTTTCCTCATCACTTATTATAGCTCTAGGCGTGCCAAATCTTGTAAAAATATTCTTTTGCAAGAACTTAAGAACCACTTTTGGCATCGTTAGTGGGGAGTGCTACGACTTTAACCCATTTTGATACATAGTGAACCGCCAGCAAGATATACTGATTGCTGAACAATGATGGAAATGGCCCCATAAAATCAATGCCCCAAATGTCAAAAATTTTAACTTCCAAGATAGTATGTAGTGACATCTCATTCCTTTTCGATATGTTACCCACCCGTTGACATCTATCACAACTTTTTATGAATTGGTGGACGTCTTTAAATATTGTAGGTCAATAGAATCTTGCTTGAAGAATTTTTGATGTTGTTCTCTCACTTCCATAATGTCCCCCGTATGCAGATGAATGCCATTCGTGTAATATGTTCTTCACCTCACTATAGGGCACACACCTTCTAATCATCTTGTTGGTGCACTATTTAAATAGATATGGCCAATCCCACATGTACCACTTGACGTCATGTAGGAATTTTTTTTTCTGCTGTCGTGTAAGATCAGGGGGAAGGATGTTGCTCACTAGATAGTTAGAAAAATTTACGTAGCACGGAAATTCTGCATTGACTCCAAACAGTTACTCATTCAGAAATGACTCATTGATTACACACTTATCCTCTTTATTTTTACCTGGATTCTTTAGGCTTGATAAGTGATCTGCAACTTGATTCTCCGTCCCCTTTCTATCTTTTATTTCTAAATCAAATTCTTGTAGGAGAAGTATCCACCTGATAAGTAATGGCTTAGCATCTTTCTTCGAAATTAAGTAACGAATTTCCAAGTGATCCATATAGACTACTACCTTTGTCCCAATCAAATATGGCCAAAATTTATCAAAGGCATCCGTAAGAGTTTTGCTTGCATAGTATATGGCGTGGAATGTCTTCTCTCGACGTTGGCCCAAAACAGTCCCTACCGCAAAGTCGCTTGCATCACACATTAACTCAAAAGGCATATTCCAATCCGGTGCGATAATAACTAGAGCTGTAGTCAATTTCTTCTTTAATAGCTCAAATGCTAACTTACACTCCTCATCAAAGTTAAAAACTGCATCCTTCTCTAAGAGACTGCACAATGGTTTTGCAATATTAGAGAAGTCTTTTATGAATCTCCTATAGAACCCGACATGTCCCATAAAACTTCGGATTCCCTTAACTGACGTTGGCGGTGGAAGATTTTCAATCGTTTTCAGCTTTGCTCTATCAACCTCTAATCCCTTTGCTGAGACCTAGTGTCCCAAAATTATTCCTTCTTCGACCATAAAGTGGCACTTTTCCCAGTTAAGCACCAAATTAGTCTCTATGTAACACTTTAAAACCATGACTAAGTTTTTTAAATAGATATCAAAACTATCCCCAAATATCGAAAAGTCATCCATGAAGACTTCCACATTTTTCTCTATCATATCTGAGAAGATAGCCATCATACACCGTTGGAAGGTAGCGGGTGCATTACACAAGCCAAATAACATTCTCCTAAATGCGAATGTGCTGTATGGGCACGTGAAAGTTGTTTTCTCTTGATCTTCAAGAGCTATGACTATCTAATTATATCCCGAATACCCATCTAATAAGCAGTAAAATTTGTGCCTCACCAATCTATCCAACATCTGATCGATAAAAGGCAGAGGAAAGTGGTCTTTGCGGGTTGCTTTATTCAGCTTCCTGTAGTTCATGCAAACCCTCCAACCGGTCACTTTCCTCGTCGAAATTAACTCACTGTCGTCGTTCTTTACTACTGTCATTCCGCCCTTTTTCGGCACACATTGAACAGGACTAACCCAAACACTATCTAAAATTGGGTAGATGATTCCCTCATCCAGCCACTTCAGAATCTCTTTCTTCACCACTTCTTTCATGATCGGATTGAGACGTCTCTGCTGTTCCATTGTTGGCTTGGAATCCTCTTCCATTAAAATTTTATGCATGCAGAAGGATGGACTGATTCCTTTGATGTCTGTAATTATCCATCCGATAGCTGATTTATATTCCCTTAGCACTCCCAGCAACTTATTTTCCTGCATTTTGTTAAGTGCAGAAGAAATAATAACAGGTAAGGTATTAGAAGTGCCTAAGTATGCATACCTGAGGTGTTTAGGAAGTGGTTTTAGCTCAAGTGTAGGTGGCTCCTCCAATGAAGGTTTCATCCTTGCCATGGCTTTCTCTTCTATATGTAATGGCTCAAATGGTGCTTTGAATCTACTAACTCGCGGTAAGGAATCCAACATATTCAAATATTTTACGAACTTCGGATCATCTAAATTTTCATCCCCCAGTAGTGTCGTTTCCAGTGGATCATTAGCCAAACCTTTAACCATGTCTTCGTTGATTATCTAATCAATGACATCTATCTTGAAACACTCTTCTTCATCCGTAGGGAATTTCACGGCTTTGAATACGTTGAACTTCACTTCCTGATCTTAGACCCTCATAGTTAGTTCACCTTTTTGCACATCGATGAGAGTCCTACCCGTAGCCAAGAACGGTCTCCCTAAGATGATGGGGATGTTCTTATCTTCCTCAAAATCAAAAATTATGAAGTCTGCGAGGAATATAAATTTGTCTACCTTGACTAGAATATCCTCCACAATGTCTCTTGGGTCGTGATTGACCTATACGCCAACTGTAGAGAAATATTCGTAGGCTTTGGAGCTGGTAAACCCAATTCTGTATAAACTGATAACGGCATAAGGTTCACACTTGCCCCCAAATCACATAAGCATTTGTTGAACGCCATATTCCCAATTGTGCACGAAATGGTAAAACTCCCCAGATCCTTCAACTTTGGCGGTAACTTTCTCTGTAACACGACATTGCACTCCTCTATTAATGTCACAGTTTCAAAATCCTCCAACTTCTTTTTCCTAGATAGAATTCCCTTCATGAATTTAGCATAACTAGGCATTTGTTCTAAGGCTTCTGTGAAAGGGATGTTAATATGAAGTTTCTTGAAAACTTCTAAAAATTTCGTGAACTACTTATCTAATTTCTATTTTTGGACTCTCTGCTGAAACGGCGGTGGAGGATACACAACTGGCTTGTCATTCGACTCTGTCTGTTCAACTTGCTTTTCCTCTCCATGTTTCTCTTCAATCACTTTGTTGTCATCAACTTTGTCATCTTTTGGAGCTGAATTTTCTATAATTTCCCCATCTAGATGTTTTTCGCTTCTCAAGGTGATTGCCTGACACTGCTTATGATTTCCCTTCGGATTCTTTTCGGTGTCACTTGGTAGAGTCCCTTGCGGTCTATTATTCAATGCTAAGGCCAGTTGTCCCATCTAATTTTCTAGATTCTTAATGGTTACTGCTTGCGACTTCATAACTACCTCGTTGCTCGTAATATACTTCGACAACAACTCTTCTAAATCTGATTTTGTCTCTCGATGCTGAGTTGTTTGTTGTTGTTGATTTTGAAATCCCGGGGGATAAGATTATCGTGGAGCTTACTAATTCTGATTATTGCTCCATGAAAAATTAGGATGGTTCCTATTCCCCAGGTTGTAGGCATTTTGATATATATTCTGTCGTGGTATCCTGTTATTTGTTCTCCAGCATATAACTCGCACACATACGCCACCTGCTACGGTTGTGCACCCGTCATGGTATCCATTTTCTTTGATAAGGCAGCAATTTGTGATGCCAACGCGGTCACTCCATCTACCTCTAAAACCCCAGCTACCTTAGGTTGTGTTATCCTCGAAGTAGGCCACTGGAACTATTAGCCGCCATTGTCTAAACTAATTCATACGCTTCCTCATATCTCTTAGCTATAAATTCTCCACTAGAAGTTGCATCAATACTCGTTCTGAGATTCCCATTTAACCCGTTGTAGAATGTGTTCATCTGCAGTCATTTTGGTAATCCGTGATGTGGGCATTTCCTAAGCAACTCCTTGTATCTCTCCCATGCCTCATATAACGATTCCCCGTGCTGCTATTCAAACATAGTAATCTCATTCCTCATTTTTGCAGTCTTTGCTGGTGGGAAGAATTTGGCTAGAAATGTTTGAGCGAGGTCTTCACATGTAGTTATTAAGCCCGACGGTAATGAGTGTAACCAACTCTTCGCCTTGTCCCGCAGAGTGAATGGGAACAAGCGAAGCCTGACTGCTTCATCCGACATTCTAATATACTTAAAAGTGTCACAAATCTCCAAAACGCTGATCAAGTGTTCATTCAGATCATCATTTGCAAGTCCCCCAAACTGTACAGAGTTCTGGATCATCTGAATAGTCCCAGGCTTAATTTCAAACGTGTTTGCATTAATCGATGGCCTGGTGATACTAGTCTAAAGCTTGATCACCTTAGGTGTAGCAAAGGCTCTCAACGTTTTCTAGTCTTCGGCAACCATTACTTCTTCATTTTAAGAATTCTCAAAGTCTTCCCCCGTGTCTTTAATCCACTTACTTAACCTCTGAAACCGTTTCTCAATATCGTCCTCCAAAGGAAGCAAGTTTGGGTTTTTAGACCGAGTTTGCATAAACCGACTTCAAGAACCTGAAATAGAAAGAACAAAACAAAAAGAAAAATGTTTAAGTAAAACTGGACTAATTAAACTGATATTGCAAAATTATTAAAATCTATAGTCCCCGAAAATGGCACCAAAAACTTGTTGGGTAAAATCTAGTTACGCACAACACACAAGTATACGTGGTCAACAAGTAAAAAAGTGAAAGTAGAGTATCGTTCCCACGAGGAATTGTTTAATAAAAATCACCAAGTACTAACCCGTAACCAACTCAATCTTATTTAAACGAATGAAT
This sequence comes from Panax notoginseng, assembly GCA_016801055.1. Taxonomy (NCBI): domain Eukaryota; kingdom Viridiplantae; phylum Streptophyta; class Magnoliopsida; order Apiales; family Araliaceae; genus Panax; species Panax notoginseng. The sequence continues at coordinate 63,580,063 of CM029015.1, read as the reverse complement.
TTCAAATTATATAATTAAACTACTATTAAATTCCACTAGTTAAATTAAGATTACGGAAATTTAAAATCACAACTTCACTTATTACTTCATTTAAGTTAACACACTTCTCATCAATTATTCTCTATCCTGAATTGTTAATCAAGAACACTAAAGCAGATAAAACCACCTCTCGATGCATAATACCCATACTCACTTAAATCCACAGATGATAGAATTAAGCAAGACATCCTAATTAACTAATCCACTATATCTCTATATGAATTATAATTAAAAAGGATTTAAAGCACAAGTTCTCTATAAGATTACATATGGCGTAAAGACATATCTCTATCCTAAACACGAATAATGAATTCCATCTATGCAGAAATCACAAAAACATGCTATCATGATTAGATCTAAATCTATACTTCATCTCTCGAGTTCATATAGATTATCATGGTAATTGATGGCCAATCAATTAAACAATTAATTACAAATCACAATAGACAATTCTCACAATAGAACATAATAATTGATAGCGAAACATATTAAAATAAACTACACAATAAGATCCATTGTAATCTCAAACAAATAATTAGTTCATTGAATTAAAACTAAGAATCCACACTTGAATACACATTGAAAGATAAGAATAAGATTAGAGTGAAGAATAAATATGTTATCAGCAAATCTCCATCTTTCTCAAGCTCCTGCTCTTGATCTTCAATGGTCTCTAAGTTACTTCAATCTCCAAAACTAATAAGAACTAGGGTTTATGTTCTAATCTAATGAAGTGTATCTCTAATCTAATCTATATAATCTCTCTCTCTCTCTCTCTCTCTCTCTCTCTCTCTTAATTATGCCTCCCATCATGTATTTATAGGTTACAAGTCTAATTTTTAGCTTAGGAGCAAATCCAATCCAATTTGGAGTAAAAAAAGTATCAAAATTCGACCCAAAATGCGTCAAAAACTTGTTCTGGCCCGTACCCCCGCCACGGCGGGGGTTTCCTTCACAAAAAGCCCGCCCCGGCTGGGGTCCTTTTTCTACTGCAGTGTTCTCTGGTAAAACGACCATAACTTTTGATCCACAAAGAGTTACGAGGCCTGCCACCTATCAAATCAAAGATCTCGACGAGCTCTACAACTTTTATTCTTTGAGAATTGAGAAATAACTGACAAATGAAGGTAGAAATTGGGTTGAAAGTGACTACTATGCAAATGGCCACCCAAAATAATGAAGTTCAACGTCCGTGGGTACAAAGGTCATAACTCTTGCATCCGAACTCTGATTAGAATGATTCAAGATGTTCCGGAAAGCTAAGAAGAAGCTCTACAATATAATCCAAGTTCCAAGCCAAGAACATAATGTTCGGATTGCTTTTCTTTGTGATTTCATACCAATTCTTTGCGATTTCATACCAATAGTCGCTCACACAGCTCCCAGGCATATAATCTACAAAATAAACACAAAATGCATGAAAAGTAACTAAGAAACATGAGTTTAAGTAACTAATTCAAGTAACAGATACCGGATAAGTAGGTATAAAACCTACTTATCAAATACCTCCAAACTTAAAGCTTTGCTTGTCCTCAAGCAAAAACATAAAGTAGATATATTCATTCTTTAGCACTGATGCACCCAAACAATGAATCAATATGAATTTGAACAATGGCCTCAAAGGTTACAACAAATGATAACCCGTAAAAAATTTCAAAACAATGTCATGTCTAAAATTTCAACAACTTTCATTAGCTTCACATCTACTCTTGATCCTTTAAGTGCGTGTGTGCATCCATATGTTCAAACCAGTTATGGTTTAGCTAAGATCAACCAACACTCATAAAAGATTTTCAAAAAAAACTCTCAAAACTTCTTATCACATCAATCACCGCTAAAATAGACAAAGCACAAAATTTTATTTTCTTCTTGAGGATCAACCGGATATTCAAACATTTAAGCACATATGAACTCTTCCCAAGTATTTCAAACATATATATTTTCTTTTCTCTATTTAGCGAGTGCGTTTTACGCTCCATCTCGTTCTCCACTTTTCATTGAACGAGTGCGTTTTATGCTCCATCTCGTTTTCCACTTTAAATTGAACGAGTGCGTTTTATGCTCCATCTCGTGCTTGTGTTTATGGGGAGTGCATTTTACGCTTCATCTCGACCCACCACATGCTTCAATTATTCAACTCGGAAAGGTTCCAATAATTTTTTTATTTTATTTTCAAAAATACCCCAAGATTTGCCCCAAACTTATGTGAGTGCCTAATTTTTACTTCAAATGATACTCAAATAAGATTTCTCAAGTTACAATGGTATCTTTCATAAGAATTTAGCCAAAAAAATTTCAATCCCAACTGGCTAAACAAATGGATATGTGTAAAATTTTTCAAAAATTTCGCAAGTAATATGAAAACCAACTAATGAGTTAAAATATAGACTAAGCATGCTCATTAATTCTCCAAGAGTTAACAATATCAACCACCCACTTATCATTTGCCAAAATCAAATTCCATCAAAACATTGCCCAAGTAAATACTGAACATGATAAATATCTCCAAACTTAAAACAAACATTGTCCTCAATGGATAAGATATGAAAAATTAAAAGAGAGGACTTCCCTGGCATATATCAATTTGTCTCCTTATCTGCGAAGTCTGAAGAATAGGTTAGGCACATTGGAATGAATCAGGCACCACACTTGAGTTGGATTTAACTAACCTGTGAACACAAAAGAACCAAGCTTATTAAATCCTAAAAAAAATTAAAAAAAATCTATCAACTAATATGAAACCTAAAAAAAACTAAAAATAATAATTAAACTTGGGTTGCCTCCCAATAAGCACTTGATTTATAGTCCTTCAGCCGGACTTTGTCTGGTCAACGCTATCTAATTCATCTTCGAAAGTTGAGGAACCCTCCATTTATCAGTAATAAATTATCCTTTGGGAGGTTTCCACAAGCGATGGCCATAGCATCAAAGTCACCTAGCATGCTCTGATTTGGTATGATCTCAATCAAGAACGTCCCACAGCTAGGTGTTTTCTCCATTGTGTATGTGATCACTTTGGGGCATGGAAGCTTGTCACACACAATGGGCTCTTCGTCTATCTTATCTTTCTCGTCCCACTGTGGATTCAAAATTGTAATTGCTCTTATATCATCAAGAGATTCGCCGACAACATGACTATCAAGTGGGCCTGATTTTGCAAATCTAACGGACTCTTTGATCTTTGGTGGAGACCCATTTAGATCTTCGTCGACCTCTATTCCATTATCCCCAATTATCTCCACACTTTCGATATCTTATGGCTCTTCCAGTCGCATATTTGGTTTGGGTTCTCCGTTAATTTTGTCATCTATGTCATAAAGCCAAGTGTTTGGAGGAAGGTTGCTTACGGCTTTGGTCATTTGCTCTATCTGATCCGTAAGATTTTGAATTGACCTCGCTTGATTACTCATCTTTTCCTCATTTGCTATGAACTTGGACAATAATTTCCCCAGCCTTGAATATTCTGTTTCAGTCTCAGAAGCCATGTATTGAGGACCATTGGTTGAGGTAGTGACGAGTTATTCCATCTGATTATTAAAATTTTGGGTTGACAGCTCTTGGCTAATTCTCATCTCCTCTAGGTCTGCTATGCCCTTCAATATTACATCCATCAGATTTGGCTTTTCATCTTGTGGAAATGGAGGTGGACATGAAAATTTCGGTGTGTATGATGGATTTGGAGCGTAATATTGTTCATCATAAATGTAGATCCTTGCAGAATCTGGGTGATACCCCCAATCTTGGTGATAGTTAGGCTCATCATAGTTATTGAGGTAATCACCACTATATGGTATCCGTTCAAAATTGACGGTGCATTGATGATTTGCATGATTGCCCGCACAATAATCACACGTAACTGCCATCCTTCGACTCCGTTGGGCTGCGATAACCTCCAACGTCTTCGAAAGCTCTTCAATCTATGCTAATATTGCGGAAGATGTATTAAGTCCATCAATCCCTGTTTTCCTTGGTTGAGTCATGTTTGTGTATGACCATTGATACACAATGTCATCCATAGTACCTGGAAAGAAAGAAAGATAGGAAGAGAATTAAATAAAAAAATGTTTAAATTAAGACTAATTTGTTTGAAATTAATATTGGTAAATAATTATTAAATTAATTCACCAGCAACGGCGCCAAAAACTTGTTGGGTAAAATTTAATTATGCACAGCACGCAAGTATACGTGGTCAACAAGTAATAAAGTGATAAATTAAGTATTGTTCCCACAGAGATTAGCTAGAAATTAATCCTCACAATTACCAATTTTCTATTAATCCAATTTTTCTTAAACTAACCAATTTCAAAATTATAACTAAAGATATTAAAACTACTGAGAATACCAAACAATCAACAACCCTAAAAACTAAATTTTCAAACAAGTATTGGAAAATTAGGCTTACAACTTTACTCTAAGTCTCACTCTGATTATTACACCTTATTCCAGTTTAATTCATTATCCCAGTTTATTAATTAAGAATACTCAAGTAGAACTAGCCACATCTCGATGCACTAATACCGTATCAACTCAAATCCACAATTTAGATAGAAATAAGTTAAACACCTTAATTAACTAACTCACTATATCTCTATGTGAATTACAATTAAAGAAGGTTTAAGTCCAAGTTCTCTATCCGATTACATGCGATGTTAAGCATTTCTCTACCCTAACATTCATCAAGATTCCATTCATTCACAGAAGTCAAGAACACATGCTATATTGACTAATTCTAGACTCGTATTTCATCTCTTGAATCCATACAAGTCCACATAAAATTGGTGATCAGGCAATTTATAAATTTAAGCACAAATCAGTATAGATAAACTGAATAGCTTATTAAACTGAAAATCAAAGTTATATAATCATCGTTCCACTTAAAGATCCATGATAAACCTAAATAATAATTTAGTTCATCATCAATGAATTAAAAACTAAATTAATAAAAGAAAACATCATCCCAATTACAGAATTTAAACTAAAGAAAAAGAATAAATCCAGAACCACCCTCCTCTATAGCCTACTTTGCAATTATTATGAAAGTTGTCTTCAATGTCCTTCTCTAATGCTTCGCTCAGAAAATCTGTCTTCAATGATGTAATTGTACGAATGATGTTTTTTTCTTGTGTTTGCTGTATGTTAGTTATGCCCAGCCACGAATTCTCATTACAATTCTGTCCATAATAGAGTTCCAAGCCATCTCAAACACTTAAGCTTACATTTGCAGCATTAGAAACCAACTAGGACACCAATCTGCCCCGTACTCCAGCCCCGGCTGGCATGTTGCTATGTAATAAGCCAGCCCCGGCTGGCATAGCTGTCAATTGAATTCAGGATGCCCAACCCCGACTGGTGTTTAGTAGAGGAAAAAGCTAGCCCCGGTTGGCTAGTGAACTGCTAAATAACTTAAAGACCCCCAGGCCTGGCTGGGGTGTTAGGCATAAAAAGGCCAGCCACGGCTGGCTCATGTTCTATCAACTAGTCCATTATGCTCTCTTTCTTGCCGCATTCCACCATAAGTCCACCCCTTTTATCCAAATGCCACTCCATCAAACCTAAACACAAAACAAAGCTAAACAAGTAAAAACAAAACATAAAATCAAGGAATCAACACCGTTTAAGCTCGACTTAGGAGCCAAATCGTGGGTATAAAACCCACTTATCACGCCACCTCCGGTTTTCCAGGCAAACATGAAAGTTAAATGACCTAGCTGCTGAAGGAAAACATATATATATATATATATATATATATATATATATATATATATCGGCGTCAGGATTTTTATTTATCATTTTCTGTTCTTGTCTTTTGATGTTCTCATTTTTAGGTGAGATTTGTTTGAAAAAACAAGTTTGAAAATGTCCGACATGTATATGTCGACGAGTTGACTGTAAGAGTCACCAGTTGATATTTTTAAATGGTTGCACTAACTCAACCGAGAAAAGGTTTCCACAAAGACCTAGTGATTTGGCACTGTTTAACTGGTGTGAGAAACCGAAATTTGTTAGATTCGGGGGCTTGATTTAGCGGACGGGAGGGTGTTAGGCACCTCCTGACTTTCGTGATAACACGGTTATCACCACTTTTCATTAAACTTTTATTTGTGTATGTGTGTATGTGTGTGTGTGTGTGAATTAGGTGAATGTGCAGTTGTTTGGAAGTAGTTCTATGCCTCGTTTGCACCTAAATACAAAGGGTTTGACTTTTGTATAAAAGTTCAATTTTAACGAAATATAGCAGTGAAGTTTTGTAAAACAGGTTTTTCAAACCCTTGTGCTTAATAGTAATTGAGGCCTTTGATACTTCCATTTTATTATGTGTTCGACTTGATTACTTTTATTTTCGAGATGCGAGACATCTTCGAGAAAATAAGATACATAACAGTGCCGAACTCCTTATGGGCAAAAGAGTCATCTAAGGATATTCAGACACCCTAGATAATTTACAAGTTGGTTACAGCTGTAAAATGTCCATCAAGGTAACCGAATATAGATTCAGAACCTGAATCTGTGATCACATGATTCCTGGGCTCACATGAAAAAGAAATATGTACAAAAGCTATAAAAAGAGCTAGATTTGAGTAAATCTTAACTATTTTAGCTTCAACGGTTCTAGTTTAGTCACTTTGAACCAGCTAAAGTTAGAGATAGCCAGATTGAGGCAAATCTAGCCCGCAAGCTGAAAGATTAAATATCTACATTATGAAAGCGGTTAAAGCAGATATTTATATAAAACCGATATATATATATATATATATATATATATATATATATATATATATATATATATATATATATATATATATATACGGTCCAGATCTTAAGCTCACCCCTTATCTAGCTCACATTGCTCACCCCCCTTTAGCGATGGACCGGGCGACGATTTGATCCGTCGCTATATATAGAACCGTCGTCTTAGCTTTTAGCGACGAACAATATATAGCAACGGACAACATATAACGATGGACCGAACATATAGCGACGGACCGAATTGTAGCCCGGTCCGTCGCTAAAGGGGGGTGAGCAAGGTGAGCTAAATAAGGGGTGAGCTTAAGATCCGAACCGTATATATATATATATATATATATATATATATATATATATATATATATATATATATATATATATATATATATAAAGCCACAGATAGACGATCCGGGCATACCCACACAACACGACCTTCAACATTAGTAGATACAAATATATAGAAGTAATAAAAAGCTTAAAAATTTAAAAAATCATATAGTGGGCTGTTAAAAAGACTTCAGATAGCTTTTGACGCGTGAAAACTCGATTTCCACCAGTTAAATTTCATTATGTTAAAAAACACGAGCTCACAAGTGTTTAGAAAGAAGAATCACTCAGTTTAAAGTACTCTAGCAGTGTTTACAAACTGAAATGAACAGAGTTTTCTCTCCTTTTATTTTTTTTTAAATGAGCTGCCAAGAGCTCATATTTAAAGACCCCATGGGTGTGACAACCTGAATATTTTAGAAATTATCTAAATAAAAATATAATAAATAAAATTCTTAATATGAGATGTTTTGAGTTTGGGTATGTGTATATATGTGATATATATTGTGAAATATGTGATTTGGTGTGAAGAGAATTATATATATTCATGTATTGGAAAAAATGGGTTTAATAGTTAATTAAACTATTGAAGAAATTAAATGTAATTGTTATGAAAAGGAAATTAACTGAGTAATATTAGTTAATTTGATTAATTTAAAATTATATTATGAGAGAATATAATTTAATTATTATTATAACGACGGAAGTTATTATGAATTAAATTTCGTAAATAATGTTCACTTAATTTAAATAGTGAATTAATATAATTGTTTTTAATAAAATGAGAATATATCATATTACATATAAATGTAATATGTTAATGTCATTTGATTGTGAGTCTCATAAATAGTTAAAATATTTATCGAATAGAATAAATATTTTAGTTGGAATAAATATTTGACGGTAATTATTAGGGAATAATTTGTTTAAATATGATAATATTGATTTAATTTATGTTAAATGATTTTATAATTGGTGCGTAATTTATTATGCTAATCTAATTTAATTAAATAATTAAATTAGAATATTAAAGATTTGTTAATTAAATTGTAATTATTTTGGGATAAGTATTTAAATAAAATGAAGTGTGACATTTAGTGTAGCATATGATAAGAAGATTATTAAAATAAATTAGAAGGAGTTTAATAAAGCTAAACCAAACAAGGCCTTATGACTTTTGGTTTTGTAACCGCTCTATTAACTGATAAACCACGTAAATTGGTCTTTAGTTTATTTTCCTCGTATACTTGTTATTTTCCTAATAGAACAACAAAAAAGAAGAGAGAAAGAGAGAAAGAGAAAAGAAGAATATTTCTCATCATCTAATCAAGTTTAAGAAGAATCAAAGGTATACTCTAGTTTTAAAGCTCTAATTTATAATTTCTCAAGTTTTTTATTTTTAAAAACTATTTTGGTTGGGTGATTTGAAGAGATGTTGTATATATATGTGTATGGGTATGTATAATCTGATATATAACCTCTATAAATGGCTTTAGAGTAATAAAAATCATGAAAACATATTAAAGAGAAGGAATTAGAGTATTGTTGTAATATATATGTTTTGGTATATTTTGAGACTAAAATTAATGATGAATTCGTGATGAAAACTTTAAATTGATTGTAGATGTTGTTAATACGTTGAAAAATGAAAACAACAAAGGTTAAATGGATTGATTTGGTTAGGAATCGAATCCGTGGTGAATGATTATGCTAAACATATTAAAACATGTAAACTAATATGAACATGAGTTTTGGGTCAAGATTCAGGTTGGTTAATGTTTCTGTAAATTGTTGATTTTCTGGTATGTTGTAGTCATATAAATTACGAATCCATAAAGTCAAAAATGGACTGATTTGGATGTGTATAACTCGAGTTATGAAGATTAGAAGGAGAAAGGGTTAAAAAATCGCAAAGAACACAAACTGCAGAATTGAGATCTGTGAATACCTGCCCTGGCGGAGGTTTGTAGTTCAAAAAGTGCCACCCCAGCGGGTATCCTGCCCTGAAGGGATTTTCTAGGCCAAAAACTCCACCCCGACGGGGGTGGGCAGGCTGACCAAGTGTTAGAGAAAAATACGACCGAACATATTTTACGAAAATGGCCATAACGTTTTCATACGAACTTCAATTGAGGCGATTCAGGATGATCCGGAACAAGGGAGAATAGACCTACAACTTTCATGTTTTAAGTTTTTCAATTTGATGTCAGAAACAAGTGTCAAAATGGCCATCTTTGGGACCGATGTGTATTCGGAGGTAATTGGAGGGCGTCGGGCATGAACATATGCAAGTGTAGTGCTTCTGACGATAAAAGATGTTGTTCTAAGTTATAAAATATGAATATTAGTAAATACAATGATGCTTAACATTATTAAATGATGTATTAGATAAGTTGTATAAGTACACTAAGCGTATGCAAGAGAGACGAATCGGGCATGTGACGAATGAACGTCGAAACATCATAATAAATGTTAATGAACTTAAAAATTGTTTCAATTCAATTGAAGTGAATATTATAAGATATAGAATGTGGTTAATGTAAACCAATAAGGAGTACTAGAAAAACTTAAACACTTGAATGAACTTCGGGTATGACCTAAGAAGAAATATAGTGAGATATAAGTCGAAAGTTAACACAATCAAATTGAACATTATGTATTGATTAATAGGAAGGGTTATGAGATGTAGAGTAAAGTTTATATTACAATTACTATGCATTGTTATGTGACTACTAGTTGATGTGCATGATTATATAATTGTGTATGACACGTGAAGTGCAGATAGCTGTAAGTTGTTAAATTATTATTGATAAACAACAATCAAGGCAAGTCTTTCAGTTCCTATTTACTATGTGAACTTGATGATGAACTATTTTAAATCTTTATTACAAAGAGCATGATGTGTCATATATGTTAAAAGTATGATACGTTAAAGTCAATTTATGACTACGTTGATTGAGTAAAGAATGCTAATTGAGTAAGAAACTCAATCTTTATACTTGTTATGTGAACTGCATCATGTATGTTATATTAGTCCAATGATTATTAGATATATATTGAGCATGCTATTATGTGCTACGTGATGCATGAAAACTATTAGATTTGCTGGGCTGTCGAGCTCAACCTTGCAAATAACCACTTTTACAGGTTAAAGATTCAAGGTAACGCTATGTGCTACTTAAAAAACATGAATTAGATGTAATGCATGAAGATTTATATAATTTGGCTGATTTCTTATTATTTTAAACCATGTTTAAGGTCCCGGATGATGTACTTGATAATGTATGATGTTTAATAGATGTTGAGTTATAAAGTTAAATTTTTGCCCGATGTATAAAGGGTATTGAACATGAATGTAAGTTTTTTTTATTAACTCTGATAAAGTGAGTGATAAACTAAATATGGTTCAAAGGTAGGTAAAGATAAAGGTTTTGAGAAATGTACTTAATAATTATGATGAGAAACTTCATACTTGGTTGTAAAGTTTGAGCTACCCAATGTATAAAGAATATCGAGCTGAAATGTAAGATTTTATATAATAACTATGATGAAGCGAATCATAAAATGAATTTGATTCAGAGATGTGTAGATAATAAAGGTTATGATTCAGGGAATTAAAGTAAGAAGACATAAAATTTTAAATTATTCCGCATTTTATTAAGTTTAACATCGAATAATGATGTAAAAATTAGAATTTAAATGTATTGTTAACGACTAAAGTCGAAAGATGAATTGTATGAATTTTGGGGTTGTTAAAGTGGGTCTATCTGCGGCTGTCTGGGCTGTCCCGGGCCATGCGAGTCCTGTCATCTCGAAGTATGTGCACTTTAGTTATGCACTGTCTGCTTGAACTTTCATAACTTTTAATTCGGGCATCCGATAAAGGAGTGTTATACCTTTTCAGAATGCTATTTTTGAGAGCTACACAATGACATAAGATTAGAGGTTGTACGACGCCGAGAAGATGGGTCCATGACCAGATCTTCAAGCCTTTAAATTCTATTCGGTGTGCTATCTTGTGTAGTAGTCACTCGAGATTTGAGCTATGGTTCTTATGGGACACCTTGATACGCAGTGTGGATTAAATTGTGTTAAGATGACGTGAATGTTGTATTTAGGTGGCAAAATGATGATTTTACTCCTCACCGGGGTTTTCTCCGATTTTGCACAGATGTAACAGTCGTTGCTCAAGGTTATCTCTTAGATTGGGCTGCTGTAGATGCTGAATGTCCTCATGGTTATCTCTGTGGTTGCTTGACCTCACGGGGTTATCTCCGGGGTTGGATCTGAGTATCACAGGATTGTCTCAGGGGTTGGAACTGACTTTTCTGGGGTTATCTCCAGAACTTGAACTGGATCCCTCGGGGTTGTCTCTGAGGTTGGAACTGAATCTCCCGGGGTTATCTCTGGGATTGAAACTGAGTCTCTCGGGGTTATGTCCGAGATTGAGAACTGGATCTCCCAGGGTTGAAACTGACTTAACTTCCAGGGTTATCTCTGGAAGACGATTCTGCCCTTCTATTGGGTTAGTAATAGGAACACAAAATTTTGAGTGTCTATAGATGCCCCTCTTTATCATATTCATGCAATGCAATGGCATGGATAGGATAAAGATCACTAGACACTTGAAATGTGATAAGGCAAGCATGATGCAAATGCAATGTAACATGATGCAATGTAACATGATGCAATGTTGAACTGCTTGGATGTCAATGATGACCTTGCTGAACTACTTGGATGTCTACTCGACCGATAGTTTTCATAGCTTACAGGATTCTCCTGATACCAAGCTGGGGTTATCGCCAACGGTTTGAACAGTCCATCTATGCTATTTGAGTCTGATTTGTCGACAATGTATGAAGATGTCCTCAAAGTCTTTGGAGGTTTCTCCATGCTTGAGACCACAAGATGTTGACTTTGGGTTATCACCAAAGTCCTTAATCCTCATTGCAGGCTATCCACCGAAGATGCTCTTCTCATGTGCGAGAGACTCTTGGGGAATCGTGCTTTGATTGTTGAGGATCTGTATAACAGATTCCAGCATCATTCCTCCCCGATAAGGATGGTTTTCCATGGTTTGCATCGTTAAGTCTTTCTTACGCTTCGCTGGAGTTATTGCCAATGGCTTGTACTGTCAAGGCTGCCTAACCTTCGTTGAAATAGTTCTCAATGGTTGGAATCATCAGACCACCTCCAATGCTTCATTGCAGTTTTTTACAACACTGATGATGTCAGGGTTGCCTGACCCTCATTGAAATAGCTTCCAATAGCTAAGATCATCAGACTACCTCCGATGCTTCGCTGAAGTTACTGCCAACAGCTGGTGATGTCAGGGCTGTCTGACCCTCACTAAAATGTCCTTCAATGGCTAACATCATCAGAACACCTTCGATGCTTCACTGGAGTTACTGCCAACGGCTGGTGATGTCAGGGCTGCCTGACCCTCGTTGAAATGTCCTTTAACGACTAACATTATCAGACTACCTCTGAAGCTTATCTGGAGTTATTGCCAACGGCTGATGATGTCAGGGCAGCCTGACCCTCGTTGAAATGTCCTTCAATGGCTAACATCATCGGACCACCTCTGATGCTTCGCTAGAGTTATTGCCAACTGTTGGTGATGTCAAGGCTTCTTAACCCTCGTTAAAATGTCCTTCAATTGCTAACATCATCGGACTGCCTCTGATGCTTCACTAGAGTTACTGCCAACGACTGATGATGTCAGGGATGCCCGACCCTCGCTGAAATGCCCTTTAACGGCTAACATCATCGGACCACCTCCAATGCTTCATTGGAGTTACTGCCAACGGTTGATGATTTCTGGGCTGCCTGACCCTCGTTGAAATGTCCTTCAATGGCTAACATCATCGGACCACCTCCGATGCTTTGTTGGAGTTACTGCTAACGACTGGTGATGTCAGGGCTGCCAGACCCTCGCTGAAATGTCCTCCAACAGCTAACATCATTAGACTACCTCCGATGCTTCGCTGGAGTTACTACCAACGGTTGATGATGTCAAGGCTACCTGACCCTCGCTGAAATATCCTTTAACGACTTACATCACCGAAACACCTCCAATGCTTCATTGGAGTTACTGCCAATGGCTGATGATGTTAGGGCTGCCTAACCCTCACTAAAATATCCTTCAACAGTTAACATCATCTGACCACCTCCAATGCTTCGTTGGAGTTACTGCCAATGGCTGGTGATGTCAGGGCTCCCTGACCCTCACTGAAATGTCCTTTAATAGCTAACATCATCGGACTACCTCTGATGCTTCGCTAAAGTTACTGCCAACGGTTGATGATGTCAGGGCTGCCTGACCCTCGCTGAAATGTCCTTCAATGGCTAACATCATTGGACCACCTCTGATGCTTCATTGGAGTTACTGCCAATGACTGATGATGTCAGGGCTGCTTGACCCTCACAGAAATGTCCTTCAACGGCTAATGATGTATAAAATCTCTACTGGGGATGGGTTTTTGACGAGATGTATGGTTTTAATTGTAATTACAACCCCAAGTTGATGGCATCAGATTGTTGCAAGGTATTGCCAAGGGTAGCTTTCAATAGCTGTGATCATCGACTTTATGAACCTTATGTTTGGGCGAATACCAATGATTGATATGTAGACCCGTAGTTTGGTCTTTGAAAATCAGGATTTCAGGCTTTTTCGTTCAATCGCGTAGCATCTTTTTTCCTGATTTAACTTTTCAGCTTGTGGGACCTCCTTTACAACTCAAATTTGATCGAGCCGGAGGGGGTGGAGACCACCCAGGGTAGCTGCAGGTAGACCTGCGACTACCGCGAGTACCCGCGGCCACCCGTGGGTTTATATCTCACTTCCTTTCCCTTTCAAGTCATTTTTAACTTGAAGCCGCACATAAAATCTGAGATTTCTTCTTTAGATCTACTGAGTTTGGGCTACTTTCTATAAATTCGTCATCGTACAATTGTTCTGCACTATCCTGGTAACGTTTACATGTTTTATTTTCTAGTTTTGACCGTTAGAAAGTGAGATATCACATGAAATGCTTCAAAACACATAGTAGTGAATATGCATGCTCATATGACTTGATAAAAATTATTCAACATAGTAAATGTTAGTATTTTACCATACTGAACTTATTGATATGAAAAAAATTGACTTTTGAAACAGTCAATTTGGCATCTTTCTCTACTATTTTTTCATCCTATTTGAGGACAAATGAGCAAAGGTTTTGAAGCGAAGTAATCCTGGTAATTAGGTTACCCTTATGGATTATAACTTTGATATTTTTCATGCATATAGGATGTTTATGACTTTGAGTTAGTGTGCTATTGAATGGCCACCTAGTCATGCCTACGCGCATGTGGATAGTCCTTTTTACAAAGGAGACTTTGGCGAATTTTTTTTCTTCACGAGTCTAGGCATTTAATGAACATGCATTTTAACTCTACTGTAGACGTATATTAAAGTAATGCATGTATGCATATAGCTATGAAATGCATTTAATGAGCTACAGGTTAGAATTTACCACACCCTTTCTGAGGTGATTTGGAGACTTTTATCCAGCTATATGGATCTAGACCAGCCGAGCAGCACCCGTAGGACCCATTTAGGTGTGAGGAGGAGAGCTTTAGATGTGCCTCGACCTCACCCAGCCCAACATCCTCATCGGTTGACGGAGTCAGTGATTCGTCCTAACCGGGTTGAGAGACCAGATGATGAGGACGAGGAAGAGGATATACCCACTGCAGATCCTGCTCCTTCTTTTTTTATTCCCCACAAGGAGCTTCTAACTATAAATGTGATGATTCCAAAGCTTCTAGATGATTTGAGTCATCACCCCTCGATCTATATCCATGTGAACGAGGTAAAAATAATGTTGATCTTCCTTTTCCCATTTGTGGGTTTGAGTCATCACCCATCCACAAGGACGCATGTAGTTTAGATTTGACACGTGATACTTGTTCCTACTGCTGAGGGTTTCACCTATTCGCGCTTACAGTTAGTGTTATTGACAACTAATGTCATTACATGTGACAATTGGCTTCGATGGTGGTATCCCGACTGATATCGAGAATGTATTGTCCACCCGTCGGATTCCTCTCTTCACAGACGGAGGTTGGGAACTCTATTTAGGAGTGCATGCTATTAGGAGCACCACATGAGAGATTCGTATTCCGATCATTCCTCATGCCAGGTGTCATTGGTTTTTGTTGCAGCCGATCATTGAGGTCCCATTAATGGGTGTTGATGGCTTTACATTGTCAGAGGGACCTTTCACTCAGGAGGTATTTTACCACTGGTGGTTCCCTCACACCATTGGAGCCTAAACCCGCACCACACAGTTTATAGGGGATATGGTTCCTGGTTCCGTCATTGTTGCCTCTTTTTCAGTTTTGATAAAAGAGCTCTAACTCATGCAAGCATACAAATGTCAACAAGTAATACAAAGTAAGTAGAGTATCTATCCCACAGAGAAAGTTGTCAAATCTAAACTACTATGCATCAATTAAATCACTATATTTATATGCTTAAACTAATGGCTATATTTGTGAATTACCCTAAATTGCATATAACAACTAATATAAGACTAATAATGGAATAAATAAAATCTGAAAATAATGGGATCCTAACTTCATTTAATATTTCATCTAATCACCACTATCTTGCAAGAAGTGTTCACATATCACAGGAAAAGAGTCAAGAGCACTAAAAGAGTCATAGCCATTTTTCAATGCACTATGACCTACTTACATAACATCCACAGATGATAGACTCCATATAATCGTCAATATAACCAAAATCACTATATGTCTATGTGAAATTGTAATCATACTGAACTTAAGCACAAACCCTTATTCTAACTCATACGGTGAAACAATATATGTCTATCTGGTTCATGAAATACACAAGCCGTATAAAATAACCCCATATTCGTATGCTATCATGATTACAATCCATACTTGCATGTTCATTGTCAATTCCATACAAGTACTAAGACGAATGGTGATCAAGCATTCACACGTGCAAAACAACCATGATAGAAACCCCATATGATATGTAAAACAGCCCTAGCAATCAAGCATGCAACTAAACTACATATTAAAATCCGTTAGAATCCCATAATGGAGTTTAGTTCATGACTGAACCAAAAGCTATTATGGGATCAAAGCAAAGCATGGCTAATAAGAAAATATTTGAAAGATGAAGGATAGAACGATCAAACCCAATTACTGAATATAAACCAATATTAATGATCAAATCCTCATTAAATTCCAGCAAAATAATAATACTAATCCACAATGATAGAGAATCCCAAGAAGAATTGGCAGAGTAAGCGTTTTGGCTTCGTTCTACGTTGAAATCTCCCTCACGGTGTAAACCCTAGTTACTACGATGAAAAATGCGTCAAAAGTTGAATAATGATACGTCTGACACCAATCAAAAATTGTTTTAAATCAATCACAACCTTTTTAATTAAAAATTAAAATAAAATAAATTAGCAGCTACAAGCATCGCGTACGGCCGCGCGCCCCTCCAGTGTATATCTCACGTGGGCGCGCGACTTGCAGTAGGTAAAGTTGTTTGGCTGGGTGCTCGAGCGGGCGCGCGTCTCCAAGTTTGTCATGCCGCGCGGCCGCGCGACTAGTAGTCTGTGTCTTCTGATTCTGCTGCTGCACTGATTTGCTCTACTGCTTCATCCTTTGTCCATCCATGTTTGTCCATCCATGCTTCACTTGATCCTCTTGCCATGCATATCCCAGCTTGTGCCTCGCCTTCATGCGTCCATTAGCCTCGTGCCCTGTAATACCACCAAAACAGGCCATTTTCTGCATTATTTCACCAAAAGGAGTTTTAAGTAAATGTACTGCAAAATAATATGAAATACACTAAAAACACACTAAAATGTACTTGAGATGGGCATAGTTCTCTTGAATTGGTATTCAATAGGTAGGTATAAATCCCACATATCAAATACCCCCAAACTTGAATTATTGCTTGCCCTCAGGTAATGCATGCTAAATAACAATGAAAATGCAACTACAATACTATGCACTAAGCTATGATGCAAACTAGTCTCACATAGTTCCAGCCATAACAGAATTTCAGTCCAAATTGCCTCAGTGAATTATCCAGATCCAAGAATACAATTTCAAACCAAACTATAGGTATAATATCATACACTCAGATCATTCATATATGCTATAGAGATGTTGTGTGTGTGTGCGTGGTGTTCACCAAAACTTGACTTAAGCAAAGAATATACATGTTATGTAAGACCCCAACTTTTATAAATAAAGATGAATTTTCTATAAATATCATTTTTGAATATTATGGAGTTAATTTGATATAATGTTATAGTTGTGGGTAATATTTATAAATTTTACAAAGTACGCAAGTTGTTATATAATATTCGATTGGTCGGGGAATATTCGTTTTAACAGGGAATATTCGTGCAACGACACAATCATTGGTGGACCCCACAACGGAATTATTGTCGGATTGAGAAAACGATAAAAATATTTTATTAAAAATAACGGCGGAAATTTTACCATTGTTACTGTTGAACTACTCGGTGGTAAAAGTACAGTAATACGTGTGGTTGCATAGTAGCACACGGTATTGATTATTAATGCTTATGTGAGAAGTCACTCAGTTTGATTCAATTATTGTCAGTTAATAATATGAATTATTTAGCGATAATGACGTTTTGTTTTATTCGTATTATTAACGTAATAAAACAGAAACATCTTTTTATATAAAACAGAATACTTTATTAAAGTTATTCTATAAATTGAATATATTATATTTTATTTAAAAGATTTTTCTTTAAATATGGACCGTCAGATTAAAGTAATCAATCTGGACCGTTCATGGATTAGTTACTATGCATTCTATTTTTCTATAAATAGCAGCTCATTCCTTCATTATTTCTTACGAATTCACTGAACTCTAGAGAGAGAAACTATAGAGAGAAACTATAGAGAGAGAGAGAAGAAGAGTATTCTGCTACTTAACTACTTCCTTATTTCAGCTCGTCTTTAAAATGGTAAGGGGTGTTATTCTTTCTTATTCATGAAGAGAACTGTTGTTATTCCATTTCTTATTATTCTGTTGGAATAACCTGTATACGCGGGTCTACCCTATACTTGGTGACATTCTTCTATTATTCTGTTGGAAAATCCTGTCTGTGTGTTTTATACCGGACCTGGTTCCGTTTTTATTATTATTCTGTTGGAACATCCTGTCTGTGTGTTTTACACCGGACCTGGTTTCGTTTTTACTATTATTCTGTTGGAACATCCTGTCTGTGTGTTTTACACCGGACCTGGTTCCGTCTTGTTATTATTCTGTTGGAACATCCTGTCTGTGTGTTTTACACCGGACCTGGTTCCATTATTTATTATTCTGTCGGAATATCCTATCTGTGCGTTTACGCCGAACCTGGTTCCATTATTTATTATTCTGTTGGAATAACCTGTCTGTGCGGTCTATCGCATGCATGGTGATTTCTTTTGTTATTCCATTCTTTATTATACTCAGTTGGTTAAGTTTTGACTTCTATACTCCATGAAATTTGTGGAATATCCTTGATAATTGCGTTTCATCCAGTATCTTTTCATGAAAATATTCTTCTATGTATTCTTGAATTTTACTCCACAAAGCAGTATCATGTTTACAATTTGGACATTGTTATTTCTTGGATAAATTAATTCTTGAACTTGTTTTATTGAATTCTTATATCATTGTCATCATCCTCATGTTTATAAAATGCTGAAAGTCATCTGTGGCCTGTAGTTCATAGATGGACTTGGTATGATTATGACCAGGGATTATTCGGTATAATCATGACCGTAATGTTACAAATGATGTGGTAAAAGTCCTCATTAGCCCGTAGTGCATTGATGGACAGTTGTTGGCATGATCATGACCATTAATGAATACACGAATATCATTGGCCGTAGTGCAGGGGTGATTCGATGATGTGGATTATTTTATTAAGCTGAGTCCCAGCGATAACAGTGTTGAAAAACCTTTTAAATCATAAAAGATAGTAGAATTTATTTTCTACTTGACTCTTTTAATGGATTGCTTGTTCCGCTACAGTTAAACTTGATGTCTATTATATTTTATCAGTTAAAATTGTTGAAGGCTAATGATAATTTATTCTGCATTATCTTAGTCATAATATTTCTTACTGGCTAGGTGAGCTCACCCTTTCTTTCACCGTTCTCTTCAGGAAATGAGAACGTAGCTGGGGCAAGTCGGGGAACGGAGTGATGGTTCGAATGATAGTATTAGTTAGTAGTCCTCACTATTCTATGCAATAGTGTGTTAATAAATGTAATGAGGACTCCTTTTTAGTATGAATACTCTCTAGAAGATAATATTTGTATTCAACCTCACAGTTTATGTTTTGTCGTCTTGTACACGACAGTTGTATTAGTAAGTTGTATTTGTATTCTGTACTCCGTATCTGACGACCCAAGATGGGTGATGTATACCTAATTTTGGGGGCGTCACAGTTGGTATCAGAGCTTAGGGATATGATCCCTGGCTAAGATGTGAGAATAGAACTAGGAGGGGAGAGACGGGGAATTCCTTCGCTAGTATAACCTACCTAAGTTTATTTGTATGGTATTTAATTGGTCGGTCATAATATAAGGATAATATATGACATATCAATTAACTTTTATTTTGTGGCAGTATCTGAAAATGGCATCTGAGAATGTTGAGAATAGCAATGGAGCACAGGCGACTGTTGATTCACCACATATCAATAATCAGGATAATGTGCATCAGGAAGGTGACAATCCTCATGCAAACAACAACACTGACTAGATAATGAATGATGGAATGTTCAGAAACTTTATGTAGTTCATGCAACAGCAGGCGAGAGCGGCTCCTGTCCAAAATATAGGTGGAAACACTGAAAACTCTCGGACGGTCACCGCTAAACAGTTCAAGGAGTTGGGACCACCAGAGTTTAAGGGAGAGCCAAAACCACTTATAGCGAAAACATGGATAAAGCAGATTACCAAGATATTTGATGTCTTGGGATGCTCCGAGGAGTAAAAGGTTCCCTTTGCCGCCTTTATGTTGCGAGGAGAGGCAGATTACTGGTGGGAATCGATTAAGCGTACTCAACTTGCCGCACTGAAGATGTCTTGGGAGAAGTTCCAAGAGCTGTTCAACGACAAATACTTTCCTGAAAGTATTCGTCACATGAAGGAGGTGGAATTTATCAAGCTGGAGCAAAACAACATGACCGTGTCGCAGTACGAAGCCAAGTTTGCTGAGTTGTCCCGGTTTGCGTCCCACTTGGTGGATAATGAAGAGCGAATGACGGGAATGTTTTTGCGAGGTTTGAAACCTGAGATACGTTAGCATCTTATTTCTCATAAACTGTGTTTGTATTCAGATGTTGTGAATAGGGCTCAGTTAGTGGAGCCCGATAACGAGTCAACGCAACCAAAAGAGAGAAATCGACAAAATGATAATACCAGTGAGAGCAGTCATCGAAGCGGTGACAACAAGCGAGGAGGGAATCAACAGGCCAGAAATGGTAACCACTTCGGTGGTAATCAGGGCCAAAACAATAAGAATGGTCATTTCAAGAAGAGGAGATTCAATAATGATGGAAAGACGTCAGCACCAGCACCCGTTGTTAAAGAAGGAGAACGACCACCTATCATATGTTTCAAATACGGAGGGGAGGGGCACATCAGTCCAAACTGCGCGATGCCGTCTAAAGCATGTTATAATTGTGGAAGAGAAGGTCATTTAGCTCGATTTTGTCGTTTACCAAAAACAAGTTCAGCCAAGATGGAGACACCAAAGGCTGTCCCAGAAAAGTCAAAACCGGTAGTGTAAGGGAGAGCGTTTGTTGTGACCTCCCAGAAAGCAAGGAACCCGAATGAGGTCATCACGGGTAAGCTTATCATAAACTCTAACGAAGTCTATACTTTATTTGATACCGGTTCTACCCATTCTTTTATTTCTCCTACTTGCGCTCATCGATTAAATTTGATTCCGGAGAAATTAGACTTTGACTTATTTGTTGAAACTCTATTGGGAGAAACCTTCATTACATCCACAGTTTATAAGTCTTGTTTGGTTCAAGTTGGTACCCACACATTACCTGTCGATCTGATTTCATTAAAAATACTTGCATTTGACGTGATTCTAGGGATTGATTGGTTAACTACTCATCATGCAAAAATTGATTGTTTTCGTAAGGTTGTTAGCTTTCATATTCCTAATCGACCTATTATGCGAATTCAAGCAACCAAACCATTAAAATCAATCGCTGTCATCTCAAGCCATAAAGCTATTCGTTTATTGAAAAACAGATGTCAAGCTTTCTTAGCTCATGTCACGGATCTAAACAAAAATACGTCAGTTTTGAATGATATTTCTATTGTTAATGAATTCCCTGACGTATTCCCTGAAGAACTTCCTGGCCTACCCCTAGAGCGTGAAATTAAATTTTGTATCGACCTTGAACCCGGTATAAAACCCATTTCCAAAGCCCCATATCGAATGGCTCCTATTGAACTTCAGGAGTTAAAGATCCAACTGCAGGAATTGTTAGACATTGGCTTTATTCGTCCTAGTACTTCTCCTTGGGGTGCTCCTGTTCTATTCGTGAAGAAGAAAGATGGAAGTATGCGACTTTGTATTGATTATCGGGAGTTGAATCATGTCACCATCAAAAATAGGTACCCATTGCCACGTATTGATGATCTGTTTGACCAGTTGCAAGGAGCACAATTCTTTTTAAAGATCGATCTTCGTTCTGGATATCATCAGCTGAAGGTTAGAACTGAGGATATTCCAAATACGGCTTTTAGAACTCGGTACGGGCATTATGAATTCCTAGTCATGTCCTTTGGATTGACTAATGCTCCTGCTGTCTTCATGGATATGATGAACCGGGTATTCAAGGAATATTTGGATCACTTTGTGGTCGTCTTTATTGATGACATCCTTATTTATTCCAAAAGCCGTGAAGATCATGAGCAACACTTGAGGCTGGTACTCCAAAAGCTTCGTGAATACAAGCTTTATGCCAAGTTTAAGAAATGCGAGTTCTGGCTGGAGGAGGTAGCATTCCTTGGGCACGTAGTATCAAGTCGTGGAATATCGGTTGACCCGGCAAAGATTGAAGCTATTCAAAGCTGGGAGCAACCTAAATCAGTGACCGAAGTACGTAGCTTTCTTGGTTTAGCTGGTTATTATCGGAGATTCGTGGAAGGATTTTCTCGAATCGCTACTCCATTAACTCAGCTGACTCGGAAAGATACAAAGTTCGGTTGGAGCGAAGAATGTGAGAAGAGTTTTCAAGAACTCAAGAGGAGACTCATTTCAGCACCTGTTCTAACAATACCATCTGGCTCGGAGGGATTTGTCATCTACAGTGATGCTTCGAGCAAAGGGTTGGGATGCGTTCTCATGCAACATGGAAAACTCATAGCCTATGCATCAAGACAACTCAAGGAATATGAGAGGAATTATCCTAATCATGATCTAGAGTTGGCAGCTGTTGTCTTTGCACTTAAAATTTGGAGGCATTACTTGTATGGGGAGAAGGTGGAGATCTTTACGGATCATAAAAGCCTCAAATATTTCTTCACTCAAAAGGAACTCAACATGCGACAACGACGTTGGCTTGAACTGTTGAAAGATTATGATCATACCATTCAATATCATCCTGGAAAAGCGAACGTGGTAGCTGACGCATTGAGTAGAAGATCATATGCAAGTACGAGTGCAATATTGTCAACACAAAGGCCCATTTTGTGTGATTTGCAAAGGATGGAGATAGAGTTAAAGACTCCAGGGACCCATGTGATGATGGCGAATATACGAGTAGAACCGACTTTAATCGATAAAGTTAAAGCTGCTCAAGCTACAGACCTGGAGCTGATGCGTATGAGGAAGAAATTGCAAGAAGGTGCTATGCCGGAAGCAAGAATCGATGAAGAAGGAATACTTCGAGTCAACTCCAGACTTTGTGTTCCTAACAACCCTGATTTAAAGTATGAAATTATGATGGAGGCGCACAACACACCGTTTGCAATCCATCCTAGAAGTACCAAAATGTATCATGATCTTCGTCATACATTTTGGTGGAGCAATATGAAGAGAGAGATAGCGTTGTTTATCTCAAGGTGTCTAACTTGTCAACGAGTCAAAGCGGAGCATCAAGTACCAAAAGGTCCATTGCAACCACTTGAAATTCCAGAATGGAAGTGGGAGCACATTACCATGAATTTCGTTACCGGTCTTCCTAGGGTTTCTCAAGGTATTAATGCTATTTGGGTCATTGTTGATAGATTGACCAAGTCTGCTCATTTTTTACCGATACGAGAAACTTATACACTTGAACGTCTTGCTCGTATGTACATAAACGAGATTGTAAGACTGCATGGTATGCCAGTATCCATAGTTTCTGACCGAGACCCAAGATTCACTTCACGATTTTGGGTTAGTTTACAAAAAGCTATGGGCACGGATTTACGATTTAGTTCAGCATATCATCCTCAGACGGATGGACAATCAGAGAGGACTATTCAAACTCTTGAAGATCTATTAAGACTCTGTGTCTTTGACTTCAAGAGAAGTTGGGACAAGTTCTTACCATTGGTGGAGTTTTCCTACAACAACAGTTATCAATCAAGTATTGGCATGGCTCCATTCGAGGCATTGTATGGAAGAAAATGTCGTTCTCCAGTATACTGGGATGAGGTGGGTGAAGCAACGTTGTTGGGACCGGAGTTGGTGCGTATGACTACAGAAAAGATTCAAACGATCCGACAACGTATAAAAACCTCACAAGATCGACAAAAGAGTTATGCTGATCTTCATCGAAAGGACGTGGAATTTGATGTAGGAGATCATGTGTTCTTACGTGTTGCTCCATGGAAAGGAGTTACGAGATTTGGAAAGAGAGGAAAGCTCAATCCTCAATTCATCGGTCCATTTTTAATCCTCGATCGAGTAGGAACTGTGGCTTATAGACTCGCTTTATCGCCAAGTATGTCTCGTGTTCATAACGTTTTTCACATATCCATGTTACGCAAATATGTGGAAGGCCCGAACCACATTATTGAGTTAGAACCGGACGAAATAGCGGAGGATTTGACGTATGAAGAAGTTCATGTTCAAATCTTGGATAAGAAGGAACATATTCTACGCTCCAAGGTTATACCTCAAGTCAAAGTTTTTTGGAGAAACCACGATATTGAGGAAATGACTTGGGAGTTAGAATCTGAAATGAAATCAAGGTATCCTTACCTCTTCGACATACCAGGTACGTACCCTAATTTTGAGGGAGAAATTTCATAAGAAGGGGAGGTTGTAAGACCCCAACTTTTATAAATAAAGATGAATTTTCTATAAATATCATTTTTGAATATTATGGAGTTAATTTGATATAATGTTATAGTTGTGGGTAATATTTATAAATTTTACAAAGTACGCAAGTTGTTATATAATATTCGATTGGTCGGGGAATATTCGTTTTAACAGGGAATATTCGTACAACGACACAATCATTGGTGGACCCCACAACGGAATTATTGTCGGATTGAGAAAACGACAAAAATATTTTATTAAAAATAACGGCGGAAATTTTACCATTGTTACTGTTGAACTACTCGGTGGTAAAAGTACAGTAATACGTGTGGTTGCATAGTAGCACACGGTATTGATTATTAATGCTTATGTGAGAAGTCACTCAGTTTGATTCAATTATTGTCAGTTAATAATATGAATTATTTAGCGATAATGACGTTTTGTTTTATTCGTATTATTAACATAATAAAACAGAAACATCTTTTTATATAAAACAGAATACTTTATTAAAGTTATTCTATAAATAGAATATGTTATATTTTATTTAAAAGATTTTTCTTTAAATATGGACCGTCAGATTAAAGTAATCAATCTGGACCGTTCATGGATTAGTTACTATGCATTCTATTTTTCTATAAATAGCAGCTCATTCCTTCATTATTTCTTACGAATTCACTGAACTCTAGAGAGAGAAACTATAGAGAGAGAGAAGAAGAGTATTCTGCACTTAACTACTTCCTTATTTCAGCTCGTCTTTAAAACGGTAAGGGGTGTTATTCTTTCTTATTCATGAAGAGAACTGTTATTATTCCATTTCTTATTATTCTGTTGGAATAACCTGTATACGCGGATCTACCCTATACTTGGTGACATTCTTCTATTATTCTGTTGGAACATCCTGTCTGTGTGTTTTACACCGGACCTGGTTCCGTTTTTATTATTATTCTGTTGGAACATCCTGTCTGTGTGTTTTACACCGGACCTGGTTCCGTCTTGTTATTATTCTGTTGGAACATCCTGTCTGTGTGTTTTACACCGGACCTGGTTCCATTATTTATTATTCTGTCGGAATATCCTATTTGTGCGTTTACGCCGGACCTGGTTCCATTATTTATTATTCTGTTGGAATAACCTGTCTGTGCGGTCTATCACATGCATGGTGATTTCTTTTATTATTCCATTCTTTATTATACTCAGTTGGTTAAGTTTTAACTTCTATACTCCATGAAATTTGTGGAATATCCTTGATAATTGTGTTTCATCCAGTATCTTTTCATGAAAATATTCTTCTAAGTATTCTTGAATTTTACTCCACAAAGCAGTATCATGTTGACAATTTGGACATTGTTAATTCTTGGATAAATTAATTCTTGAACTTGTTTTATTGAATTCTTATATTATTGTCATCATCCTCATGTTTATAAAATGTTGAAAGTCATCTGTGGCCTGTAGTGCATAGATGGACTTGGTATGATTATGACCAGGGATTATTCGGTATAATCATGACCGTAATGTTACAAATGATGTGGTAAAAGTCCTCATTGGCCCGTAGTGCATTGATGGACAGTTGTTGGCATGATCATGACCATTAATGAATACACGAATATCCTTGGCCGTAGTGCAGGGGTGATTCGATGATGTGGATTATTTTATTAAGCTGAGTCCCAGCGATAATAGTGTTGAAAAACCTTTTAAATCATAAAAGATAGTAGAATTTATTTTCTACTTGACTCTTTTAATGGATTTCTTGTTCCGCTGCAGTTAAACTTGATGTCTATTATATTTTATCAGTTTAACATTGTTGAAGGCTAATGATAATTTATTCTGCATTATCTTAGTCATAATATTTCTTACTGGGCTAGTTGAGCTCACCCTTTCTTTCACTGTTCTCTTCAGGAAATGAGAACGTAGCTGGGGCAAGTCGGGGAACGGAGTGATGGTTCGAATGATAGTATTAGTTAGTAGTCCTCACTATTCTATGTAATAGTGTATTAATAAATGTAATGAGGACTCCTTTTGAGTATGAATACTCTCTAGAAGATAATATTTGTATTCAACCTCACAGTTTATGTTTTGTCGTCTTGTACATGACAGTTGTATTAGTAAGTTGAATTTGTATTCTGTACTTCGTATCTGGCGACCCAAGATGGGTGATGTATACCTAATTTTGGGGGCGTCACATGTTACATTGCTCAAAACAGAAAATTATAGTCTAAATCAAGACTCATGTATACTCATGCAACACAGACTGTTTCAACATATCAACACAAACTAAGGTTCAACACTAGGCTTAACTTCTTTATTGCTACTCATGAGGGCGATTTTTTCGCACTTTCCCGTGGTGTTTATTGCTATTTTTCTTTTCTTTTTCTCTTTTTTTTTCACATGACTATGCAATGTCTTAATCCATTAGGCACATTGCTACCCCTTAACGAGCTTTCAACCAACGACTCCAAGACCATGAAAGACCTTAAGGCGCTAGGTGTAGAGACAATCCCCTCGGGCGTACTTACTCAAGTAGCCATGGCCCCAAATTAAGACTAGCCACGTTATTGCTATTTTATACATAGCATATCCATGTTTTCCCAAAGTTTGAATGGCAATGTTTCATACAGTCTAAGATCACTTTCCACATATTTCTCTTTTTAAAACTACATTTGCTATCAAGCAATGCAACACATACTTCTTATACCTACAAGTGATTGTGAACACATTTTTGCAAACCGAAAGCATTTAAACAGTAACATGAATTTCATCGTGTAAAACACTATATCTCAGCTCACGTTATCCAAAATATTCATAACTCTTTCAAAATTCACTATCATCATTGGCTAGACCAAATTTACATAAAGCTAAACATTGTGAGACATGCAAACTAAAACATACTAGCACAAGCAATAATAACTAAAAATTAAAAATTTTAGCAAAAATTTATCTAACACATAAACATGCAAAATTAAAACTAAACATGCAAAAACTAAATGAAACTATATGCAACTATACTACTACCCCAATACCCCCAAACTTATCATATTCAATGCCCCATTGAATGAAGGTAAAGGGTATAGAAAACTCCCCTAATGATCAGTGGTACCACCCTCCTCGGGTGGTGAATCTGGTGGTGGATATGGCACAGATGTCCCGAACTGAGGCCACTCAAGCGCCGTCCCTTGTAGTGCAAAAGCTTCTACAAATGACCGCGTCAACCTCGTTGCAAATGCTGAAAAATTATCGTACATGGCATCAACTTTGCACTCCAACCTTCGGAGCTGTCGATCCCCCGTAGCAAATGGAACTTAGGTTGATGGGCCTGCCTCATCAGTCTGAGAGTGCTGCTGTGGTGGCTCTGGGAAAGTGGGCTGAATAATAAAACCTCATCCACGCGGGTGTGGTACACCTCCCGCCCAATCCTCAAATTTTGTAATGGTGGCGTGGGTGATATCCTGGCTTGGGTTCTGTATTTGGTCATTGTCCCAATGGCAGCCCTGATTAGCACACAACATCTCTACAACTGACGCGTGTGATTATGCCCCATAGAATGATTACCCTTTTCGTTGTGATCTCATGCTGATGAGACGAAGGAACTAGCTTGGTACATATGAACAGATTCCACACCTTTGCATATCGATTCAGGGCGGCGACAGGGAATATGCGCGGCTGATTCGTGCCGGCTTTGTATGTCCACTTTGTGCCAGGCACAGACAATTCAATAATAACCAATTCCAAGTCCGTTTCCAGATGTGCACCTGCTACCCAATTCGCAGACCCAGTCGGTGGTGTGTCAATTAACCTGAAAACTACCCTGATGGCAAGAGGTCTGAAATCCACTTGCACGCCGTGCACCACGGATAACCCACTCATTGTTGCCTTCGCATTTGCATAAAATTCTTTGACAATTCCCATTGGGATAGGCATGGGCGTGGCAACCAATCCAAGCCATCCTCTCTCATGAATCATGTCACATAGCTGACCATCTTGCCCTTCAAGTTTGAACCCTCTTTCTTTCACAAAGGTTTTGGTCACTATTCGGTAATACTCCTGCTGGGCTTCCAAATCCACAAACTTGGTGTGATCAACCATATCCTTCCCTTGACTGCCGGAGGAAGATGAAGAAGACGAAGATCATGCTCTTTTCGGACCCATTTATAGTTGATAGAGATGATACAGATGATCTGACTAAGAATGAATGCTAGCAAAAACTGTGATTTACCCCACACTGATGTCGCACGCCTCTCTCTTAAAACCCTAGTTTTATAATGCACTAATGAGACATGGGTAGATGTAGAACGTGGAAGAAATTGTGGATAATCACGCGGGGAAGAGATTTATGGCTTCAAGTTTGTAACTGATAGAAAGGAGATGAAGAGACGTGCAGTTTGGAGACTTAGATGATTGCGCTTCTATTATAATTTCAAATGAGAGTCCAAATGGTCCCCAACTTGGTTTTAAAATTTTTTAATCTGTCACAGTCCGGTGTCACGCGCGACCGCGCGGGTATTCAGTGTGTTTTGTGCGCGGGCGAGCGAGTATGAATTGGGCTGTGATCGGCATGCCGACTGCAGTCCTTGCGCGGCCGCGCGATCCTGATATCTGCACTGTTAATGATCAACTCCACTCTGCATACCAGTGATGCCTTCAATTGCTGATACCTATATAGATATTAATGCACTCTGTTAACACATGAATCACTAACTAAATAAACTCCAACCTATTTCAACCAATCTCAATGCAAACATTGCTGCATACTCAATTATGCAAATCCGACAACTATCAATAATGAAATAAAGCTGAGCCCACTAAAACAATCTAACCGGAATAAATAAAAAGAAAATAGAGATTAAAATAATGGGTTGCCTCCCATCCAGCGCTAAGTTATAGTCAATTAGCTTGACTGTCTCTGAATCTCACGTCAACGAAGGAATTGAGGCCACTTTCTGTCTGTCCACCTTGCCCCTAAAATTACTTTCTCTTACTTTCGTAAATGGTTTGATCCCCAAATCTAAATTTTTACCAGTTATACACCTCCACGGTTCATATTTCACCAAATTCTGTTCCTCATCAATTAAGACCCGATCCACAGAATCAACCTGAAAACATTCTTCTTCATATGTTGGGAACTTCATTGCCTTAAAGACATTAAAGGTCACCTCCTGATCGTGTACACGCATCGTGAGTTACCCTTTTTACACATCTATCGAAGTCCTGCCTGTGGATAAGAAAGGTCTCCCCAGTATGATTGGTATATTCTTATCTTCCTCGTAATCCAAAATGATGAAGTCAGCCAAAAAGATTAATTTATCCACTTTCACCAATACATCTTCAATAATTCCCCGTGGATATATGATGGATCTGTCAACTAACTGGAACGAAATGTTTGTTGGCCTTGGATCCGGTATTCCCAACTGATTGAACAATGATAAGGGCATCAGATTGATGCTTGCCCCAAGGTCACACAAACATTTTTCAAAATTCATCTTCCTGATTGTGTACGGAATTGTGAAACTGCCCGGATCCTTCAGCTTCGGAGGTAATTTCTACTGAAGCACTGCACTACATTCCTCTGTCAAGGCTACCATCTCAAACTCATCTAATCTCCTATTCCTTGATAGTATACCTTTCATGAACTTTGCATAGCTTGGCATTTGCTCCAACGCCTCGGCGAAAGGTATATTGATATGCAGCTTTTTAAATACCTCCAAGAACTTGCTGAATTGCTTATCTTCCCTCTCTTTATTCAATCTTTGCGGATACGGTACCTGAGGGTGATCTGGTGGTACTGAACTCACAAGTTTCTCAACTGTCCTTGCTATATCTTTCTCTTCATGATGCACCTCAGATTTTTCTAGATTTTCTTTCTCAGCAGTCACCTGTTCTGCCTCGCGCGGCCGCGTGACCTCCTTTGTGTAATTGGGCGCGGGCACGCGACTTTCAGTACCTGTAATATTTTTCCCAGATCTCAATGTGATCGCTTGACACTGCTCCTTCTCGTCCCTTCTTGGATTTGTCTTTGTATTACTTGGCAAAGAACCTTGGGGTCTGTTATTAAGCATACTCACCATTTGCCTCATTTGAGTCTCCAAATTCTTGATAACCACTACTTGGCTTTTGATCATAACCTCTGTATTTGCCATGTACTTCAACATCATCTCCTCCATTTTTGATTTCTTTTCTAGCTGTGGTGCAACTAGAGTGTGATGTTGATGTTGTTGAGAGAATCTCGGTGGAAACGGTGGTTTTGGTGTAAACTGTGGCTAAGGTGGCTATGACTGAAACTGTTGGTTCAGCTGAAACTGATTCTGCTGATTTCCTTGGTTATTGGACCAACTAAAGTTTGGATGATTTCGGTTGTTGGGGTGGTATATGTTCTAAAATTGTCCTTGATCTTTCCTGTAGTTGCTCATATACTGCACTGACTCTGAGCTGATAGCACATTGATCTGTCGAGTGTGACCCCGCACAAATCTCACAGACGAAGGCAACTGTTTTTGTCTTGCTTTCTGTCAATGTATCTATTTTCTTTGCCATCGCTGCCATCTGTGTCGACAACTGAGTAATAGCATCTACTTCCAACACACATGCCACCTTGGGCTGTGGTATTCTAGATGTAGGATTCTGATAATCATTTGCAGCCATAGTCTCAATAAGTGTATAGGCCTCATCATTGCTCTTTGCCCATAATGCCCCTCCTACGGCTGCATCCACAATAGCTCTCGACTGCCATCCCAAACCATTGTAAAATTAGCTGATCACCATCCAATCTGGCATACCGTGATGCGGACACTTCCTTAACATCTCTTTATATCTCTCCCATACCTCATATAAGGACTCGCCTTGTTGTTGCTCAAACTGAGAGATAGCTATTCTCATCTTTGCAGTCTTAGCCATTGGAAAGAACTTGGCTAAAAATTTCTGTGCTAAGTTCTCCCATGTAGTGATTGACCCTGACGGCAGAGAATGTAGCCAACTTCTCGTCTTATCCCTCAATGAAAATGGGAATAACCTTAGTCTGATAGCATCCTCCATCACACCGTTGTATCTGAATGTGTCACATATCTCGATAAAACTTAATAGGTGTTTATTCGGATCATCTGTAGCAGCACCCCCAAACTGTACCGAGTTCTGCACCATTTAAATAGTGCCTGGTTTAATCTCAAAAGTAGTGGCTACTATCACCGGTGTTACTATGCTAGACTGCAGTTCGTTTATGTTTGGCATGGAATAGTCCCTTAGAGCCCGATGCTTTTCTCTTTGCTCAATTCTCGGTTCTTCTGCCAAACTAGCTGTTGTACTTTCTAGCTGAGCTTGCAAATTTCTCCGCACACTTGCTTTCCAACTTCTTCCATTAATGTTATCCTGTCCTGGTGTTAGTTCTGAGTTGGATGGTTGCGTGTGCATAAATATCTACAAGAACCTAAAACCAAAAACAAAACAAGAATAGAAATAAGAAACGATCAGAATTGTCTAAGTCATATAATATAGCTTTAAACTGATGATAATTATTTAAATTAAAACGCCTGTCCCCGGCAACGGCGCCAAAAACTTGTTACAACTTTTTCAGTTTTTATAAAAGAGCTCTAACTCATGCAAGCATACATGTGTCAACAAGTAATACAGAGTAGGTAGAGTATCGATCCCACAGAGAAAATTGTCAAATCTAAACTACTATGCATCAATTAAATCACTATATTTATATGTTTAAACTAATGGCTATATTTGTGAATTACCCTAAATTGCATATAACAACTAAAATAAGACTAATAATGGAATAAATCAAATCTGGAAATAATGAGATCCTAACTTCATTTAATATTTTATCTAATCACCACTATCATGCAAGAAGTGTTCACATATCAAATGAAAATAGTCAAGAGCACTAAAAGAGTCATAGCCATTTTTCAATGCACTATGACGTACTTACATAGCATCCACATATGATAGACTCCATATAATCGTCAATATAACCAAAATCACTATATGTCTATGTGAAATTGCAATCATACTGAACTTAAGCACAAGCCGTTATTCTAACTCATACGGTGAAATAGTATATGTCTATCTGGTTCACGAAATACTCAAGCTATATAAAACAACCCCATATTCGTATGCTACCATGATTACAATCCATACTTGCATGTTTATTGTCAATTCCATACAAGTACTGAGACGAATGGTGATCAAGCATTCACACATGCAAAACAACCATGATAGAAACCCCATATGATATGTAAAATAGCCCTAGCAATCAAACATGTAACTAAAATACATATTAAAATACGTTAGAATCCCATAATGGAGTTTAGTTCATGACTGAACTAAAAGCCATTATGGAATCAAAGCAAAGCATGGCTAATAAGAAAACAATTGAAAGATAAAGGATAGAACGATCAAACCCAATTGCTGAATATAAACCAATATTAATGATCAAATCCTCATAAAATTCCAGCAAAATAATAATACTAATCCATAAATATAGAGAATCCCAAGAAGAATTGGCAGAATAAGCGTTTTGGCTTCGTTCTACGTTGGAATCTCCCTCACGGTGTAAACCCTAGTTACTACGATGAAAAATACATCAAAAGTTGAATAATAATCCGTCTGACACCAGTCAAAAATTGTTTTGAATCAATTACAACCCTTTTAATTAAAAATTAAAATAAAACAAATTAGCAGCTACATGCATCGCGCGCCGCCGCGCGCCCCTCCAGTGTATATCTCACGCGGGCGCGCGACTTGTAGTAGGTAAAGTTGTCTGGCCAGGTGCTCGCGCGGGTGCGCGTCTCTAAGCTTGTCATGTCGCGCGGCTAGCAGTCTGTGTCTTTTGATTCTGCTACTGCACTGATTTGCTCTACTGCTCCATCCTTTGTCCATCTATGCTTCACTTGATCCTCTTACCATGCATATCCTAGCTTGTGCTTTGCCTTCATGCGTCCATTAGTCTCGTGCCCTTTAATACCACCAAAACAGGTCATTTTCTGCACTATTTCACCAAAAGGAGTTTTAAGTAAATGCAATGCAAAATAACATGAAATGCACTAAAAATACACTAAAATGTACTTGAGATGGGCATAGTTCGCGTGAATTGGTATTCAATAAGTAGGTATAAATCCCACTTATCAGTCATGATGACGGATTGGATTGCATGCGTCTGAGAGCTTACTTATCAGACGCAGATTGATAGTTTGACCCAGCAGTTGAACCGGGCACGTTTCTTTATCCGACATTTGGGCAGAGATCCTTCCAAGGCGGACACTTTTAATCCTTCAGCTCTGGGGCTGACCATTCAGGTGGCCTATATTTAGATTATTTTGCCAGTGCAGATCCTCCTTTGTATCGGCCAGATATCCCTACTGGCAGAGATTTAGTGACTCGGGAGGAGTTACATCAGATGGATAGGTTGGATGATGTGGACATAAACACTACTAGCTTCTTCTGATACATTTCTCGCTATATCTTTTGATAGGCCTCTGTGAAATACTGGGTGGCTATGCCCCATTCTCGTTATATCTTTTGATAGGCCTTTATTAGTTGTTGGGTGGCTGTGCCACATTTTCCTGTATTTTCCAGTTGTATACAGAGCTGATGTATTTAGATGATGATATACTTAGGAATGTATGTATACTAATTTCCGTTCCCTACATCATATTGTCATCTATTGTTTATTATGCATGCATTATGTTATGGACATGCATTTCCAGAGATGAGTTTAGCATTGACCCCTGCATGGTCTTATGACACGGCTCCACAAATGTCTTCATCCACAGTTAGCCAGATTGAGCATACCCCACCAGTATTGATGGCATCTTCCTTGAGATTGTGATATGACAGTTTGTCTTCCCTAGATCGGGTGACAGTTGATCACCTGCTGCGCCAATCCATTACACTCCTAACATTTTAGGTTCTATTGGGCTTTGTAAAGGGCATGCTGGAGCATTGGGTACCAGATATGTAGGTATTCAAATTTGCTACCCAGGAGTTGACTCCCACATTGGAGGAGTATGAGAGTCTTACAGACTTGTCGTTCAATAGGCCTTGCGCTCGAATAGCTGTCAGTGATATGAGCTAACAGTTTATGACCTTTACAGGCTCGAGGTGCATAGTTTCTCTGGATGAGATTTTCATAGGGCATGTAGTGTCCATGAGTTTTCTAATTGACAGATTTTTGTCGTTGGGCAGCTATCTGCGATACTCTGGGGACTTCACCAATTTTGAGGGTGATTGGCACGTCGCTCGTATAGACATACTCTTGATGTATATAGTGGCTTATCTGTACATGCCGTTGTACATAGACCACCTGTATATAGGCGTGATCATGGAAGTCCAGGCTCTCCGGGAGGGACATACCATCTTACCGATGATTCTGGCAGAGACCTTGAGGTCGACCACATATCGCCATACCCATTCTGTGGGGATGTTTATAGGCAGTTCGGTCTTGTTGTATGTGTGGTTTATGACACACTTGAGACCGATTGGCACTTTTTGACATCATGGGTATTATTTTTCCCACGAGATAGCCATGTCGTACTCCTTTCAGCCGGTTGAGTGTACAGACGCAGCTTCTTGGTCGACTTTCTTGTCAGGGATCGAGGATCCGTTTGATATTTTGCCGTGTTCAGGGCTTAGCTATCCCTATAACTTTATCACTCATGTAGCTAACATGGACTATCTTCCCTTGGTCTGTTTGAGGGGTGTGACCACATTTCATCCACTGCCTGTGATGATACAGTTTGACCAATTTCAGGATATTCATCCCTTTGACGGGGCAGTGGGTCAGTGTTTGTCATCTCGGCTTCTGTCAGCAGAGGATTTGTCCAGGATTTATGCCTGTTGGACTCAGCGTGAGAGGGTTGACTTTTTGACTATCCATCCAGGTCAATCTCCAGAGTATTCTACATGGTTGGAGGCAGAGATAACATCGGCTAGGGTTTTATCCTCAGAGCCAGATATTGATTCCGATAGTGGGGAGCCCATGGAGTACCCTAATTTTCCCATTGAGGATGAGCTATTTACTGGTTTGTCAGTAGCTCAGGTACTATGACTCCACATTCTGTAGAGTATTTAGAGCATAGTTTACGTCTAATGATGTTTGAGAGGGATCAGGCTAGGGCCTTGATGTTGACAGCTCTTTCTGATAGAGATGTCGCTCTGGTTGAGAGAGATGATGCTCTAGCTCACAGGTATACTATTGTTGTTGAGAGGGATGAGGCTCGGATGCAGCTGTTACTGAGCAAGATGATGCTCTAGCTACTCAAGATGCTGCCACTACATATAGTATTGCATTGAGATCTCATACTGCTGACATTATTGCAAAGATGAGTTCATTCATTAATGTGCACGGTAGCACCATGCAGATGACCATAGATCTCCTGGCTCGTGTGGATACCCTAGGGCAGGAGCTCATAGATTTACCTCCATCTTCTGAGAGGAATGTCATGTTAGACTTGATGGCTCGCTTATCCACTAGTTTATAGATTAGCTTTGATTTTCCTGCATAGACTAGGTTAGCCATTTTTGTCCTGTACAAGATACATTGTATATATCAAAAAGTATTATATGGCAAGGAAATATATTTTGATCCACTTCCCTTTTAGTTATGCCTTGTTACTTACTTGATAGTTGCCTATTTTCCAGGGCTTGTGATCATGATGTATTCTAAACTCCTCCTTGATGGATGGACATTGAGATGTCTGAGGATCTTTCAAAATGGATCGTTGATCTTTGTATTCCCCTACCCTTTAGTGTCTTGGGATTTGTTCCTGAATGTGGTTATGGAGATGATTTTGGCTTTCCTCTCTGAGGTTGACCACCCCACAGATGGTCACCAGTACTCCCTTTTATGGAGGAGCTCAGGTAGTTCCATCTCTTATGGATTGTTGTTTCTCTTTGAGGATTCAACCGTAGCTTAGATGGTCACCAATTTTTCTCTAATTTGTGTGGGAAGACCAGGTAGTTCCATCCATGTGGTCTAAGCCGATGAGGTGTATTTTAACCGCCCCACAGATGGTCACATGTATTCCCTTGTATGGAGGAAACTAGGTAGATCCATCTCTTATGGGTTGGTTTGAAAGTTTGAAGGATGATCTCAGTACTGTAGACAGGGTTTTGTGTTTTGGTAGGGGTGAGACCGCACCATAAATGGCTGCCTACGTACTCCCATTGATGAGGGGGAGATCAGGTCTACGTAGTTCCAACCTAGTGCGAAAAGGTTGAAAGTTGTATGTTGAAGGATGTAGAGAATTTTTTTTTCTATAGTTAGACCGGGCCATAAAATGGCTACCTACGTACTCCCGTGTATTGGGGAGATCAGGTTTGCGTAGTTCATCCCTGGTGGGACAAACTGAAGTGATGAAAGTGGTATGTAGTGAGAGGTTTTAAAAACCTAAATTGACAGATGGATCTGATGATCTAGAACCAGGATGTTGGTTTGCAGGTAACTTCAAACATAGTACCGTTTCACTGTATTCGAGTTGATGAGTTGGGGAAATTCCTCGTCATCCATCTCTTGCAATCTGAGGGCTCTTGCTGTCAATACCTCATTGACAACAAACGGGCCTTCCCAGTTTGGGGTGAATTTTCCTTTAGATTGATCTTGGTTGTCAAGGACCTTCTTCAAGACTAAGTTATTTTCTTTGAATTGTCCTAGCCAAACTTTCTTGTTGTAGGATCAAGCTATCCTCTATTGGTATAATTGACCATGGAAGATGGTTGTGGCCCGCTTTTCATCTATTAGAGACAATTGGTGGTACCGGTCTTTTAACCATTGGTCTTCATCCAGCTGAATGTCTATCAAAAACTCTCAGGGATTCCATTTCCACCTCCATGGGGAACACTGCTTCCATGCCATAGGTTAATGAGTAGGGGGTTGCCCTAGTAGAAGTGCGCATTGACGTTCTGTAGGCTAATAGAGTCTGAGGCAACAAGTCAGGCCATCCTTTGTGATTGGTGGACATCTTTTGCATGACCTTTTTGATATTCTTATTAGCCGCTTCAACAGCACCATTCATCTTTGGATGATAGATGACGGAGTTAAGATGCTTGATGTGGAATTTTCTATATAATTCCTCTATCATTAGGTTGTTAAGGTTTTTGGCATTGTCTGATACAATCACCTCTGGTTGTCTGTATCGACAAATGACATTGTTTCTGATGAAACCAATGATCACCTCTTTAGTAACCCTGGGGGAAGAGGCTGCTTCTACCCACTTAGTGAAGTAGTCGATCATGGTGAAGATAAACCGATGACCATTATTGGCTTTAGGCTCAATCACGTCCATTCCCCACATTGAGAAGGGCCAGGGTGAACTCATATTGTGGAGCTCCCTTAGAGGGGCGTGGATATCATTTCCATAAATTTGGCATTGATAACATCCCTTGACGTGATCATCACAATCAACTTTGAGAGAGATCCAATAAAGCCCTATTCTTAAGATTTTCTTGACAAGTAAAGGGTCGCTCATGAGTGGGCCGCATACTCCACCATGGATTTCATCCATGAGTCTCTAAGCTTGGTCTTTGTTTAGGCATCTTATAAGGCCTAGTCCTGCATCTCTTTTGTAGAGTGCGTCTCCACTCAGATAAAATTTCATGGCCATTTGATGGATCCACTTCCTTTCATCTTGACTCACCCCAGTGGGCGTAGATCCATCTCGTAGATACTCCTTGATAGACTGGTACCAAGGGTGTTAGATGGGAGGTAGCTCACCCGATACTTCTTTGATGTAATTCCCGTAGGCTAGAGCCTTTTGGCGGGTAAATGTGATATTTTGAATGCTTCCTTTCTTAGTGATGTTGATCAAGGACGCCAAAGTTACTGGTGCATTAGCAAAGTCATTCATGTTTGAGGAATGTAAAGGAAGGATATTTCTTCAAACTCTGAAGCCATCTGGATAACTTGTTGATGGTAAGACAGCAAACGTAATTCTTTGGTGTGATAGACCCCAGTGGTTTGTTTGATTACCTGTTCAGAATCTCCAAAGACAGTTAATTATTTGATGTCCATGGATTGGGCTAGCTCCAACCCCATTATACAACCTTCATACTCAGCCGTGTTATTGGTGTTGACAAATTACAATTTTTTGGCAACAGGATAATGCTCTCCCGAAGTGGATACCAAAACTGCTCCAGCTCCAGCACCTTCCATGTTTACAGCTCCATCAAAATACATCCTCCATGACTGGGGTGTATTGTCCTGATGGTGCTGCTGAATTGTCATTACCCCTTCATCAGGGAAATATGTTTCCAAGGGGTTAAAATCCTCAGATGGTGTGGTGGCCAGTTGATCCGCAATTCCTTGACTTTTGATAGACTTTTGAGTCACGTAGATGATGTCAAATTGCTGGAGCATCAACTGCCATTTGGACAGTCAACAATTCAACATAGGTTTGATTAACACGTACTTGAGAGGATCCATGCGGGAAATGAGATAGGTTGTATGACCATGGAGATAATGTTGTAATCTCATGGAAGCCCATGCTAAAGCACAGTAAGTCTTCTCAATTAAGGTGTATTTGTTCTCATTGATGTTGAACCTTTTGCTGAGGTAATAGATAGATTTTTCTTGGCCTCTATCATCTTTTTGTCCTAACATGCAGCCCATGGCATTGTCATTGATGGACAGGTACATAAATAGGAGAATATCATCCCTGGGAGGTACCAAGACAGGAGCTTTGACTAGTTGCTCTTTGATGGAAAGGAAGGCTTTTTGACACTCTTCGTTCCATTTCTTGGAGGAGTTCTTCCTTAACAACTTGAAGATACGCTCACAGGTTGCTGTGAGTAGAGAGATGAATAGGCTGATGAAGTTGATTCTTCCCAGAAATCTCCGTATTTCCTTCTCTGTTTAGGGTATGGGCATCTCAGTAATGGCTTGAATTTTGGCATGGTCCAGCTCAATGCCTTTATGGCTCACTAGAAATCCCAGTAACTTGCCTGACTTGACGCCGAAGGCGCACTTAGCCAGATTTAGCTTCAAGTTGTACTTGCGCAACCAGTTGAAGAGCTTATTTAGATGGTCTATGTGCTTTTCTTCCCTTCGAGACTTGATAATGATGTAATCCACATAGACTTCTATCTCTTTGTGCATTAAATCATGGAAAAGAGCCATCGTGGCTCGTTAATAGGTAGCTCTGGCATTGATGAGGCCGAATGGCAACTGTTTGTAGCAAAAGGTTCCCCAAGGAGTGATGAATGTTGTTTTCTAACGATCCTCTTCAGCAACCATGATTTAATGATACCCAGCAAAGCAGTCAACAAAGGAGTACATGCTATACTGAGCTGTATTGTCAATGAGTATGTGGATGAATGGCACGGGAAAGTTATCTTTAAGATAAGCTTTGTTCAGATCCCTATAATCCACGCATACTCGCACCTTCCCTTCGGGTTTAGGTACGGGAACTATGTTTGATATCCACTTAGAGTATGTTGATACCATGATGATGTCGGCTTGAAATTGTTTCACAATTTCTTCCTTGACTTTCAAACTCCACTCAAGTTTTAATTGCCCGAGTTTCTGTTTGACTGGCTTGAATCCCTCTTTAATGGGAAGGCGATGAATGACGATGTCAGTAGTCAAACTGATCATGTCTTCATGAGACCATGCAAACACATCCTAGAATTAAGTAAATAGAGTAACCATGTCATTCCTTTGGCTTGGGGAAAGGTCCATGCCAATCTGGATTTATTTGTGGTTTTCTGAAGTTCCAAGGTTGAAAGAGGTAGTTTGATCACGGTTTGGCTTGGGTTTATCTTCGACCCATTCTTTGATCTCCTCAAGCACCTCATAGTTCTCTTGTTCAATCTCCATCAAGTCAGAATCCAACTTTACATCAAAGTTGTAGTCCTTGTGAAGAATTAGCACTCCATCAGCAAGTTTAGACATATCTAACATTAAAGTCCTGAAACAAAATTCTTTCACTTAATACATGAAACTGTTTGATCATACAGAGTGTTAGCATGGCATGACAAAATCAACTGCTAATACTATGTAACAAAACTAAGCAGTTATTGCTATCTGCATGGCAGAGGGATTTTCTACCCTTTTTACCCTTTTCGGTAAATACAAGGAGTGCTGCTCTAATTGTCGAGGGTCAAGTCCTGGTGGACAGCTGTGATGAAGGGGTTGTTATTGTCCTCCTCCTCTTGAATGATGATCATGATGTATGAACAATCATCATCTGGGATGTCCCTGCTCATACCCTCTGTATGGATCAAGACGTGCATGTTTGACAAATGTCTCTTTATCTCTTGTTTGCGTCTTTGATTTTTTTCCTCAATGTCTGGGTCTGGAATCTGGACTTCTTTCCCATTAATCGATATCGGCTTAGGAAATAGCATACCCGCTACAGCGACAGGAACTTTCCTTAGAGGCAGTACAGAATTTACATCTGTAGGTTTAGGCAACAACCTTGTAGATGAAGGAACCATTGTATGCTTGTGCGGGTTCCTATGACTGGACCCAGAGGAGTAGCCTAGTCCGGCTTTCCCTGTCTAGTTGGGAACTTGAATTGGAATATGATTCCTTGCTGATTCTTTCCTAACCCTTGTCCTGGTTGGAAACCTAAGGATATCATCTCTTAACTGGCCGACATTACCTCGGCGGAAACTCTAGGTTTCAAAGCAGGAGCCCCAAAGAGTTGATAGCTAGTGTTACTTACCTCAAGGGCTTGGAAGCTGACAGACTCAACTTCTTCATTAAAACTGATGAGAGATATATCACTTTGGACAAGATACTCTGGTTCAGCATTAATAGTGACCAGATTACTGTTGATAATATACTTGAGTTGTTGATGAAGAGTGGATGGGACGGCTCCCGCCATATGGATCCAAGGTATTGCCATGTAATACCCGAATATTTTAATAAAATAAATGGTATTTTTTTATATTTTTTAATTGGACTTTTCTTGTGGTTGGGTCAACCATTTTATTTGATTTATGTGGACTACATTAATTGGGCCTTATAACTTATTAGTCTATTTATATTTATATAATATTAGAATCCTATTAAAATTTAGAGTTAATAAGATCCATTAATAAACATACAACTAAAACCTAAAATTTCATTCACTTATTCGTAACTGGAAGAAAAGAGGAAGAAAGGCAGCTGTGGCGGTTAAATCAGATAACGAAAAGGTATTATAATATTGCTAATAATAATAATAATTCTAACAATTGGCTGCACGGACCACAAATAGAAATCATCAGGTTATGCATTCATGTTTTTGATCTATAATAATAATATATATGCACAAATCGGCTGCAGTATTAGTTTAGTTATACTATATATATTTATATATATATATATATATATATATATATATATATATATATATATATATATATATATATAAAGCAAATCATGTTACTGCTATACTACATATATATATGTCCGTATCATTTAGATTTTTTTTATAAAGAAATTATTTGCTATAATAATTATTATGGTATTATATATAATTATTTGGAAGTTCAGGTTGGGAATTATATTTGCAGGGAAATAATTATTATTATTATTTTAACTTGAGTTTATTTTAAGAATGGAAGAATATTTTTATAGGTGTACTTATATTTATTATTACCTTGTTTAATTAGTTCGAATGGAAGAAATTTAACGAACTATTGGGATAAAATTTTTGGGTATTACATTGCTTAATCCAGGTACGGATTCCGTACTTTTTCAGCGAGACTCTTTTGTTTTTAATTTGTTCGTTTTGTTATTCGTTTCGAAATTTAGTATTGCATCTCATGATTATTCCTTGTCAATTTATTTTGATAGTTCGTTTTGGTGTTCATAGTTAGAACTCATATTTGTACACTTGATCTAATGTATCATCTTTTGTATTTATTTTGATTCTCATATGAAGTACATGTTTATATTTTTGGAGACTTTGAGTTAATGATTCATTTCAGTTTAACATGTACATATTAGAAACTCATTTTGTTGATGTTATATCGCAAGTGTTGTGACATGGTATCCTTGTTAGAATACCGTAGGGTATACCTGAGCTATAACCACCTGTGGGGGTACCACAGGCATGTCCTCATGGCACCGAGACATGACACCTTCCGTGGCGGTGTGATCAGTCCACGGCGTCTCCGTTTTGTGCTCCGATGGGAGTTGGCCATTTGGTGTTTTGTTGTGGGAGGCATATGGGTCGACCCTAGTTTTCTGTTCTGTTCTATTCTGCGGATTGGTGATGTTTGTGCCAAACACAACTTCCAATTTTTCACGCATCTGGATTGCGCAGTCTGATGTGTGATTGCCTGTGTGGCATTATTTTGATTGTCTGTGTGGCATTATTTGACTTGCCTGAGTGGCAAGGTATATTACTATTTATTTTGAGCTCGGTATGAAATAACACCTAGCCATTTGATTCAACCTACCATTTTATTGTGTTAGTTTGTTCGTTTCGTTTCAGTTCATTTTGTTTCAATTCATTTAATTGAGTTATTTATTTCGGTTCATTTCTTGTATTCTATATCCGTACTGGGTATTTGGCTCATGCTGTGTTTTTCTTCCGGCAGGTAATCAGGGGGACCAAGGGCAAGTGTGACGAGAGCTTCCTTTAATCCAATAGTTTTGATATATTTTGTTAGGCTTCGATACATTGATTTATTTAAAGTTGTAATAATTATTTTAGATTGTGGATTGAGCCAGTATGACATTTATTGTAGTTTGTCTTATGACATTGAATTATTATGAGATTATTCTGTTGTGGTTTAGAGCCTTGTGATCTTCCTTAGTTCTGTTGTGTTTTGAGTAACCTCTCTTTCTATTTTAGAAAGGGGGTGCTACAGAGTTGGTATCAGAGCTTAGGTTCTTTCTTGTAGAAAACCTATTTAGGTTTGACCTGTGAGTTATGGGTAGACTTCTGGGTTAGGTTTTGTTCTATTTGATTTTCTGTTCAGCTATCATATCAGCTATATTCGAATCTGTCTCTAATCTGCTTTGTTATCTATTCGTTGATCTCTTTGTTAGATGGCTCGTAGATCCGCCAGAGTTGCTGGGAGGCGAGGCAACAATAGGGGAAGAGGTAATGGTCAGCCCAATGAGCAACCTAATGATCAGATAAATGCTCAGTTGGCTACCTTGGTGAATCAGGCAGTGAATCAGGCGTTACCTCAGTTGGTGGCACAGGTTGTACAGGCAATGCAGCAGTTGTCACAAGAAATTCCTGAGCAAGAGAACCTGGGAAATAATGGTCCACAGGCAAACGAAGAGGAAGGGAATGCAGATAGTATTGATCAGCAGGTGATTCCAATGTATCTGTCGTTGGAAAGGTTTCAAAAGCAGAAACCACAGGCATTTATTTTAGCTCTAACTCCAATTGATGCAGAGAATTAGATTGCCAATTTAGAGAAGATTTTCGATGTGTTGGGGTGCTCGGATAATCAGAAAGTGTTGCTAGCTGCTTACAAGCTGGAAGGGGATGCGCAGAGGTGGTGGAAAGCGTTGAAAACAACAAAGGGTAATGGTTATGTTGAGGCACTTAGCTGGGCAGAGTTTTGTGAGGTCTTTTATCAGCAGTATTTCCCAGCTACTGATAAAGAGGCCTATGCTAGAGAGTATCTGTCTATTCGACAAAAAGATGATGAGTCCATCACAGATTTTATGACGAGGTTTATAAGGTTGGCAGGCTTTGCGGGAACTTCTACAGGGACTACAGCGGAACATGCAGAGAAGTTCAAGTGGCAGATTCATTATAGGTATCGCCAACATCTTATTAACGACAAGTTTGCAGATGTGTCAGCAGTGGCTAGTGCAGCCAAAAATATTGAGATGGAACGACAGGATTTTCGGTCTTCTAAACCGGAAGGGAGTCGAAAGAGGGACAGAGATGATCACCAACAGGGTCAAACTTTAGTTCA
This sequence comes from Panax notoginseng, assembly GCA_016801055.1. NCBI lineage: Eukaryota > Viridiplantae > Streptophyta > Magnoliopsida > Apiales > Araliaceae > Panax > Panax notoginseng. The sequence continues at coordinate 63,535,744 of CM029015.1, read as the reverse complement.
GCATGGGAGAACAGGGGCAGTGGCGTGGTCAGAATCAAAACAGGGGTTATCAACAGATGCCTCAACAAGGGCAGAATCGTTAGCTGCAGCTACCTTGAAATGGTCAGAATCGTCTGCAGTGGCAGAATCGTCAGCAGGGGCAGAATCAGGGTCGTTATCCCAGACCAGCTGGTGGGGGTAACCCAAATCTCATTCTGATAGCTCCTTGTGCTACTTGTGGGGCAAATCATCTGGGGAGGCAGTGCCACAGACTCACTAGTGCATGCTTCTTGCGTGGACAGATGGGCCATATTGCTAAGGAATGTACCGGGCCACGTGGAAATGGTGGAGGTGGTGATAATGGTGGCAATAGAGGTCAGCGTCAGGGTGGTCGAGTGTTTGCCTTGACATATAACAAGGCAGTAGGTGCACCAGGTACTGTTTCTGGCACTCTTTTAGTTGGCAATCGTGAGGTGTCTATTTTATTTGATACGGGTTCTATTCATTCCATTGTTGCTCAATCTTTTGTTCGGCACCTGGGTATGCCATCTCAGTCTTTAGATTCTGTTATGTCTATTGCTACCCCGATGGGGACTTCTGTTGTTATTTCTGATTTGTATCGAGGGTGTCCGATCAGTTTTAGGGATATGATTTGTAGGGATAATCTTCTCCCGATGAGTATGCACGATTTTGATGTCATTCTTGGGATGGACTGGTTGGATAAGCATCAGGCCACTATTGATTGTCAGGCGAAGAAGGTTATATTTGGAGATGTGAAATCTCCAGATTTCGTGTTTCAGGGTTCTCAACCGAGTAGGGTGTTGAAGTTGATTTCAGCTTTGAAGGCTGGAAAGTTGGTGGCAAAGGGTTGTGAGGGGTATTTGGCATTTGTGAAAGATACCTCTAAGGGTGAGTCTCGTATTGAGGATGTTCCGATTGTTCGTGACTTTCCCGATGTGTTTCTTGAGGAATTGTCAGGGTTGCCACCACAGCGGGAAGTAGAGTTTGCTATTGAGCTTGTTCCTGGTGCGTAACCTATCTCTAAGGCTCCGTATCGGATGGCACCGTTGGAGTTACAGGAGTTGAAGGAGCAGTTGTAGGAATTGTTAGATCGTGGTGTGATTCGGCCGAGTGTTTCGCCGTGGGGTGCTCCGGTCTTGTTTGTGAAGAATAAGGATGGGTCTATGAGGCTCTGCATAGACTACAGGGAGTTGAACAAGATCACCATCAGGAATCGGTATCCATTACCGAGGATTGATGACTTGTTTGACCAACTTCAGGGGGCGAAGTATTTTTTGAAGATAGACTTGAGGTCGGGCTATCATCAACTGAGGGTGAGGGATGAGGATATCCCTAAGACAACATTTCACACTCGATATGGGCATTACGAGTTTCTGGTGATGCCATTCGGGTAGACTAACGCTCCGGCGGTGTTCATGGATTTAATGAATCGGGTGTTCAGAGAGTACTTAGACCAATTTGTTATTATTTTTATTGATGACATTTTGGTTTACTCCAAGTCTAAGGAAGAGCATGAGGATCATCTTCGCACAGTGTTGGGGATTTTGCAGAAAAAGAAATTGTATGCTAAATTCTCTAAATGCGAGTTTTGGTTGGAGCAGGTGGCATTTTTGGGTCACGTTGTTTCTGCTGAGGGCATTAAGGTGGATCATGCGAAGGTTGAGGCTATCACTAAATGGCCGAGACCTACTACAGTGACAGAGATTAGGAGTTTCTTGGGTTTGGCAGGGTACTATAGGCGATTTGTGGAAGGCTTTGCTTGCCTTACCATTGACTCAGTTGATGAGAAAGGGTGTGAAGTTTGTGTGGAATGAGGAGCGTGAGAAGAGTTTCGAGGAATTGAAGAAACGACTTGTGACAGCTCCTAGACTTGCATTGCCGTCGGGGACAAGAGGTTATCAGATTTATAGTGATGCTTATAAGAAGGGCTTGGGGTGTGTTTTGATGCAACACGGTAAGGTGATTGCTTATGCTTCTAGGCAGCTTAAACCTTATGAGGTGAACTACCCCACACATGATTTGGAGTTGGTAGCGGTGATCTTTACCTTAAAGATTTGGAGGCATTATTTGTATGGGGAGACTTGTGATATCTTCACCGATCACAAAAGTCTTAAATACATTTTCACTCAGAAGGAGCTCAATATGAGATAGAGGCGTTGGTTGGAGCTTCTAAAAGATTATGATGCGAGGATTCAATATCACCCGGGGAAGGTGAATGTGGTTGCAGATGCTCTTAGCCGAAAGAGTTCTGGGAGTGTAGCAGCCCTTATTACACAACCTCAACTTGTTTCGGATATGAATCGACTAGAGTTGGAGTTGTATGTACGAGGTTCAGATGGGCATTTGGCGGGTGTGAGAGTTGAGCCCTCTCTTATCTCGCGGGTCAAAGAAGCTCAAAAGGAAGATGGGGAGTTGTGGAGTATGACGCAGAATCTAGAGGAGGGCAAGCAGTCCGAGTTTCGCATTGATGACCATGGGGTGATTTGGTTGGGTGAGCGGTTGTGTGTACCGTCCTATCCAATCATTCGGGAGGCAGTGTTGGTTGAGGCTCATAGTTCGCCATTTTCTATTCATCCAGGTTCTACAAAGATGTATAGGGATTTGAAGAAGAATTTTTGGTGGAATGGGATGAAACGAGACGTGGCAGAATATGTTGGGAAGTGTCTTAATTGTCAACAAGTGAAGATAGAACATCAACGAGCTAGCGGTTTGTTGTAACAATTAGATATTCCAATGTGGAAGTGGGAGGATATCACGATAGATTTTGTGACTGGGTTGCCGAAGACTTTCAGGAAGAATGATGCCATTTGGGTAGTGGTGGACCGACTGACCAAATCGACACACTTTTTGGCTATCCGTGAGGGTTACTCGGTGGATAGGTTAGCACAAATCTTTCAGCAGGATATTATTAGACTTCATGGTACTCCGGTGTCTATTGTTTTAGATCGGGACCCACGGTTCACTTATCAATTTTGGAAAGGGTTTCAACGAGCTTGGGGTACTCGGCTTAACTTCAGTACTTCTTTTCATCCGTAAACTGATGGGCAATCCGAACGGACTATTCAGACATTAGAGGACATGTTGAGGTCTTGTACACTTGAGTGGTCGGGTAATTGGGATGAATACTTGAGCCTAGTTGAGTTTTCTTATAACAACAGCTGGCATGCAAGTATTGGAATGGCTCCGTTTGAGGCACTGTATGGTATAAAGTGTCGGGCACCAACTTGTTGGGATGAGGTTGGCGAAAGGGCCATAGAAGGGCCTGAGTTAGTTCAAATCACTACAGAGAAGGTAGCGGTGGCTAAGGAGAAATTGAAGTCGGCTCGATCACGACAGAAGTGTTATGCTGATAAGCATAGGAGGACTTTAGAGTTTAAACCTGGTGAGCATATTTTTCTAAAAGTTTCTCCTTGGAAGGGCATTCGGCGATTCGGGTTGAAAGGAAAGCTTAGTCCACGTTATATCGGCCCATTTGAGATTTTGGAGAGGGTTGGTGAGGTTGCATATCGGTTAGCTTTGCCTCCACAGTTAGCTCATGTGCACAATATATTTCATGTGTCGGTGTTGAGGAGTTATCATTATCATCCGTTTCATGTGGTGCAATATCCATTCGATAAGATTCGAAAGGATCTTACTTGGGAGGAGCAAGCCGAAGCGATTTTAGATCGTCAAGAGCGGGTTATGAGGAGGAAGACAATTTCGTTCGTCAAGGTTTTGTGGAGAAACCATTCGGAGCGTGAAGCCACTTGGGAGATGGAAGAATCTATTCGAGCGGAGTATCCGCATCTCTTTGATAAGTAGGTTCGTTCTTTCTTTTGATTCCGGGGTCGGAATCTTTTTTAAGGGGTAGGTGATGTAATACCCGAATATTTTAATAAAATAAATGGTATTTTTTTTATATATTTTAATTGAACTTTTCTTGTGGTTGGGTCAACCATTTTATTTGATTTATGTGGACTACATTAATTGGGCCTTATAACTTATTAGTCTATTTATATTTATATAATATTAGAATCCTATTAAAATTTAGAGTTAATAAGATCCATTAATAAACATACAACTAAAACCTAAAATTTCATTCACCTATTCATAACTGGAAGAAAAGAGGAAGAAAGGCAGCTGCGGCGGTTAAATCAGATAACGAAAAGGTATTATAATATTGCTAATAATAATAATAATTCTAACAATTGGCTGCACGGACCACAAATAGAAATCATCAGGTTATGCATTCATGTTTTTGATCTATAATAATAATATATATGCACAAATCGGCTGCAGTATTAGTTTAGTTATACTATATATATATATATATATATATATATATATATATCAAGTTAGCATCATCAATTTACGTTATTTTATATATATATATATAAAGGAAATCATGTTACTGCTATACTACATATATATATGTCCGTATCATTTAGATTTTTTTTATAAAGAAATTATTTGCTATAATAATTATTATGGTATTATATATAATTATTTGGAAGTTCAGGTTGGGAATTATATTTGCAGGGAAATAATAATTATTATTATTTTAACTTGAGTTTATTTTAAGAATGGAAGAATATTTTTATAGGTGTACTTATATTTATTATTACCTTGTTTAATCAGTTCGAACGGAAGAAATTTAACGAACTATTGGGATAAAAATTTTGGGTATTACATTGCTTAATCCAGGTACGGATTCCGTACTTTTTCAACGAGACTCTTTTGTTTTTAATTTGTTCGTTTTGTTATTCGTTTCGAAATTTAGTATTGCATCTCAAGATTATTCCTTGTCAATTTATTTTTATAGTTCGTTTTGGTGTTCATAGTTAGACCTCATATTTGTACACTTGATCTAATGTATCATCTTTTGTATTTATTTTGATTCTCATAGGAAGTACATGTTAATATTTTTGGAGACTTTGAGTTTATGATTCATTTCAGTTTAACATGTACATATTAGAAACTCATTTTGTTGATGTTATGTCGCATGTGTTGTGACATGGTATCCTTGTTAGAATACCGTAGGGTATACCTGAGCTATAACCACCTGTAGGGGTACCACAGGCATGTTCTCTTGGCACCGAGGTATGACACCTTCCGTGGCGGTGTGATCAGTTCACGACGTCTCCGTTTTGTGCTCCGATGGGAGTTGGCCATTTGGTGTTTTGTTGTGGGAGGCGTATGGGTCGACCCTAGTTTTCTGTTCTGTTCTATTCTGCTGATTGGTGATGTTTGTGCCAAACACACCTTCCGATTTTTCATGCATCTGGATTGCGCAATCCGATGTGTGATTGCCTGTGTGGCATTATTTTGATTGTCTGTGTGGCATTATTTGGCTTGCCTGAGTGGCAAGGTATATTACTATTTATTTTGAGCTCGGTATGAAATAACACCTAGCCATTTGATTCAGCCTACCATTTTATTGTGTTAGTTTGTTCGTTTCGTTTCAGTTCATTTTGTTTCAATTCATTTAATTGAGTTATTTATTTCGGTTCATTTCTTGTATTCTATATCCGTACTGGGTATTTGGCTCATGCTGTGTTTTTCTTCCGGCAGGTAATCAGGGGGACCAAGGGCAAGTGTGACGAGAGCTTCCTTTAATCCAATAGTTTTGATATATTTTGTTAGGCTTCGATACATTGATTTATTTAAAGTTGTAATAATTATTTTAGATTGTGGATTGAGCCAGTATGACATTTATTGTGGTTTGTCTTATGACATTGAATTATTATGAGATTATTCTGTTGTGGTTTAGAGCCTTGTGATCTTCCTTAGTTCTGTTGTGTTTTGAGTAACCTCTCTTTCTATTTTAGAAAGGGGGTGTTACATCCCAACAGTATATTATATCCTATAGTGATTTTGAGCACTTGGAAGGATATGTAGAATGTATGCGGACCGATTTCCATTGGTAATTCAATCTCTCCGATAGTATTTCGTCGAGATCCATCAAAGGCTTTGATGATTGTGTGGTTGCTTCGAATCTGGTTTATATTGATCTTCATCTTCTCTAATGTGGCATAGGAGCAGATGTTTAGGGATGATCATCCATCTATTAGCACTCTTCCGACCACATATCCGAAAGACATCACTGCTATGTGCAGGTGTTTGCAATTACCCATCCCTTCGGGAGGTATGTCATCATCGATGAAAGATATCACATTGCTGTTGAAGATGTGATCTAGCAGATGATAAAACTTTTCTACATCCACTGTCTTTGGCAAGTGGGCTTCTTCTAATATTTTCAGTAAGACCTTCCAATGATCTTCTCAAGAGAATACCAAGTCTAGAATAGAGATCTGTTGAGGTGCTTCTTCCAAGCTTTGCACCACCTTGACTTCATTATGTCCCATCTTGTGGAAGAATTCTTTGATTTTCTCTTTGGGCACTTTCCCCTTAGATCTGATGGCTGGCTTCATCACTCGTTAAGGAAGATACATCGGCTTTTCTTTGGATACCACAACCGTGGTGTTAGATGTTGATCCTTCAACCTCTCCATAGCTCCATGTGACATTCTCAAGGTTGATGATAGGATACTGTTGCTTAAATGACAATATGAGTGGTAATGTTGCAGCCACCTTCAAAGGGTTTGCAACTCCTTTGAGTTTGATGGGTTGAATTATAAATGATGTGGCAGCCAAATCTCCTTCAGAGGATATAACTGCTATGATTTCCTTCCATCTTTGTGATCCTGGAGGAAATGTGTTCCCACTCTCAAGTGATACGGTGTCATCGTCTGCCATTTCCAGGTCGTCGCTGTCAATCATATTTTGTATAAGATGACAAAGTGCCTAACATTCTTCAGTGCTATAGCAACGAGAATAAGAGTGGTATTGACAGACTCCCGTGACATCAAATCTTTTTTAGCGTGGGTTGACTGGAGGTAGCAGTGCTTTGATTTTTCCCTCATTAATCAGCATCTGTAATATTTCTTCCATCGGTTGACCTAAATAGGTGAACTCCCTTTTGTTGGCAAAGTCTCGACGGGCTTTAGCTCTTGATTTTCTTGCAAGCTTTTCCTCCAAGGCTTCACTTTCTTGGGTGAGTAGTGGAGTCTTTGTGATAAGAGAGAGGAGACTAGCATGCTCCTGACTGAACAACTGTCGTGTGACTTGGTGTTAGTGTATCATCAGTTCTGCTAGTTGATTGAACTGTTTGTCAAGAGAATTTAACTCATGTTTTAGCATGAACTAGAGTTCTGAATAATCCCATTTGTCGGAATTATCCCTGCTAGTTTGGGAAGAAACCCCCACATATTTGAGGTACTTGGAACTCTCTCCACTGCCTCTATTGATCATGTTAACATCCACTTCCTTGTGTTGAGGGAGAGGGTTATCTTGAACATGTGGTTGATTAGGCTTAGTTACCACGATCTCACCACTATCTATTAAGTCCTAGACCTTATGCTTGAGGGCCCAACAATCCTGAGTGTCGTGGCCTGGAGCTCCAGAATGGTAAGCACACTTCTTGCTTGTGTTGAAGCTCTTTCAACTTGAATTGGCTGGTGGAAGGAGATGAGTAATTTTCTTTTGAGCTGTCAGAAGTTTGAAAATGTTTTCGAGTGAGTCTCCCAAGGGTGTGAACACTCTTGAGCGTCTGACTTTTCCACTCTTTGGCAAGGGAGGATTTGATGATTGTGCTTGAAAAGGGGAATAGTTTCTCCTTTGAATAGGCAAGTTTTGATTCCCTTTTTGTGTTTGCCCTTGCAGTATCAAGGAGACATCCTCTTCTTTCTTCTTATAGACCCTCCGGGGGTTGTTCCCATAACTTTCAGATTGGATATGCTCAGCCACGACTTTTAGAGCGGCTAGGTCTTGAATCTTCGCAGACTTCAATCCCATTTCTGCCATTTCACCGTGCTTGATCATTTCTGAGAATGGTTTTCCTATTCCAGCTAGGATCCTCTCATAAAATGGAGCTTCTTGAATATCTATGAAGGTCATCACCATCTCATTCTCTGTCATGGATGGGATTACTTGAGCAGCCAGACGCCTCCATCTTTGGGCATACTCTCTGAATGACTCATTGACTTGCTTCTTGACTTTGGTAATTTGATACATGTCTGGAGTCATCTGAGTTTGAAAATTGTATTGACCGAGAAAGGCATGTGCTAACTCCTCCTAGCTATGTACTTTGGAGTTATCCAATCTGGTGTACCATGCTTTGGCTTCTCCAGTCAGACTTTTCTGAAATAGCTGCATTCTCAACTTTTCCTTCTCGGCGTAGGATCCGAGTTCTCCAATGAACACTTTCAAGTGGGTGTAAGGATCTCCTAATCCATCATATTTTTCAAAATTGAGAGTCTTGAATTTCTCCGAATAATGAATCGCGGGGAAGATGCCAAGGTCCGAATAGGAAACACTTCCGTGTGGTCCAATCCATTTGATGGGCCGAATGGTCTCTTCCATTTGCAAAACCTTCTTCTAAATATCATTGGTGTCTTGATCTTCTTTAAGATGGGTGATTTCAAGGGTTTTGTTGGACTTCTCATTTCGAGACACAGTTGTTGGGACTTCTCTGTCCAGACCCTGGATTACTCCCTATGCAGAGGCTTCTGTTTGAATGGGTATTTGTGGACCCTGAGTGGATTTATTTAGTTCTGGGAGAAGAACAACCAACTCTGTTATTTGATTGCTTAACCCTTCGAACTCCTCGCGAGAGATAGGAATAAGATTAGGTTGGACACTTGTAGCCATGTCTAACTATGGGCTTAGTGCCTTTCTGGACTTTGAACGGGTAACGGGCCCAATCATTTCCCTACAAAAAGACTATGTAGTTTAGTTTGGGAAAACGGGGAAATATTACATGTTATGTAATGTGTCCATTTTTTAGGAGTGTTTTAAGGTTCTCCTGCAAAACGGATGTCAGTTGTTTTGATGACAGGATAGCATGACAGGTCTTGATATGAAAAAGGAATGCATGTTCACTTACTCCTTTATATTTTCCATTACATTAAGATTGACATGGAAATAAAATTACAAATAATTAAAATTACAGTTAATTGAAATGGGAAGGTATGAAAAGACTTCCCTCCGTGTTTAGTTTATCAGAGGCTGACCTATCTTAGGCTACTCTTGCGGCTTTTCAGCATGAAGGTCCCTAGATCATCACAATTTACTCGATGGGAAGTTAATATGATCTTTCAACTGGAGCGAATCTGGGTGGTGCCTTTTCTGAGCCTTGTGGAATTAGTCCTCCGACGAGTCCAGTAATCAAACACCGACAGGTTAGCCTCCTGGTGGAGGAATCACACAACATACATTCACATACATCGCGTCTCAGCATATGGAAATGATGACATATGCGAAGAACTAATATCAGTGGCAGATATGGTGCGAAGCACTAAAGTGCAGTAAATAAAGCATTAGTATACATCCATTCAATGTAAATGTAGTATTCACACATAATCAGATGTTGTTGAAAAGCTTGAATAGCGGCTTAAGCCCTCTTACTGGAGTCCCCAACAGAGTTGCCACCTGTCGATGTCGGGATTTTTATTTGTCTATTTCTATTCTTGTCTTTTGGTGTTCTCATTTTTAGGTGAAATTTGTTTGAAAAAACAAGTTTGAAAAGGTTCGACATGTATATGTCGACGATTTGACTATAAGAGTCGCCAGTTGGTATTTTTAAATGGTTGCACCAACTCAACCAAGAAAAGGTTTGCACAAAGGCCTAGTGATTTGGCATTGTTTAACTGGTCTGAGAAACTAAAATTTGTTAGGGTCTGGGGGCTTGATTAAGCGGATGGAAGGTGTTAGGCATCCCCCGACTTCCGTGATAACACGGTTACCGCCACTTTTCATTAAACTTTTATCTGTGTATGTGTGTATGTATGAATTAGGTCTATGTGCAGTTGATTGGAAGTAGTGTTATGCCTCGTTTGCACATATATACAAAGGGTTTGATTTTTGTATAAAAGTTCAATTTTAACGAAATATAGCAGTGAAGTTTTGTAAAACAAGTTTTTCAAACCCTTGTGCTCAATAGTAATTGAGGCCTTTGATACTTCCATTTTATTATGTCTTCGGCTTGATTGCTTTTATTTTCGAGATACGAGGCATCTTCGAGAAAATAAGATACATAGCAGTGTTGATCTCCTTGTGGGTATGAGAGTCATCTAAGGATATTCAGACACCGTATATAATTTACAAGCTGGTTGCAGCTGCAAAATGTCCATCACGGGAACCGAATCTAGATTCAGAAGCTGAATCTGTGATCACGTGATTCCTAAGCTCACATGAAAAAGCAACATGTACAAAAGCTAAAAAAAGAGCTAGATTTGAGTAAATCTAAATTATTCTAGCTTCAACGGTTCTAGCTTAGTCACTTTGAACAAGTTAAAGTTAGAGATAGCCAAATTGAGGCAAATCTAGCCCGCAGGCTGAAAGATTAAATATCTATATTATGAAAGCGGTTAAAGCAAATATTTATATAAAAGTGATATATATATATATATATATATATATATATATATATATATATATATAGAAGTAAACGCATCGGATATTATATTCAGGCTCATCGATGTCCGCTTGAACCTTCATAACTTTCAATCCGGGCATTCAATGAAGGAGTGTTATACCTTTTCAGAATGTTGTTGTCGAGATCTACACAATGACATGGGATTAGAGGTTGTACGAAGTCGGGAAGATTGGTCCATGACCAGATCTTCAAGTCTTCAAATTCTATCTAGTGTGTTGTCTTATGTAATAGTCACTCGGAATTTGAGCTATGGTTCTTGTGGGACACCTTAATATGCAGTATGGATTGAATTGTGTTGAGAAGATGTGAATGTGGTATTGAGGTGGCAAAATGATGATTTTACCCCTCACCAGGGTTATCCCTGGCTTGGCGCGGATGTAACAGTCGGTTATCGAGGTTATCTTCGAGATTGGGCTACTGTGGATGCTAAATATCCTCAGGGTTATCTCTGAGGTTGCTTGACCTCCTGGGGTTATCTTCGGGGTTAGAACTGAGTATCCCGGGGTTGTCTCCTGGGTTGGAACTGACTTTTCTAGGGTTATCTCTGGAATTTGAACTGGATCCCTCGGGGTTGTCTCCGAGGTTGGAACTGAATCTCTCGGGGTTATCTCCGGGATTGAAACTGAGTCTCTCGGAGTTATCTCCGAGATTGAGAACTGGATCTCCGGGGGTTATCTCTGGGTTCTAAACTGATTTGACTTCCAAGGTTATCTCTGAAAGACGATTCTACCTTCTTGCAGGGTTAGTAACAGGAATACAAAATTTTGAGTGTCTACATATATATATATATATATATATATATATATATATATATATATACACACACACACACACACACACACATTAGCAGCCACAAATCTCCTAAATATATCATACATAAATCTCCTTTCTCTCTCTCTAAAACCCTTTTAGCTTAGTTTTTCTTCTATTTTGTTAATCAGTGTACATATAGTTTAGGTAGATTAGGGATAGGACTAGGATTCCTTAGAGCTTTAGAGCAATGAAGCGACACGAATCTGAAAGCGAATCGAAGGGATTTCTTGGAGATTGAAGAACCTGTGATAGCGTTTATTTTTCTCTAGTTATTTCGTTTGATTCTATAATAATAAATGTTATTGTTGCTACTTATGTTTAGTTTATTAGCTATGAATTGAATATTGGCTCTAAGATTATAATGGAACCCACTATTAATTTGATATGATTTACTTTTTTTCCTTTGGTTGGCACCATATAGTTTGGTTCAGATATTTATGCTTATTGTTTAATTGCTAAGGAATTAATGATTAATTTGGTAGTCTATGAGAAATTGAGAAATGGACTGTAGATTAGACCATGAAGGTCTGACATGTGATTTTGTTTGTCTACACAGTTAGACTGCATAATTTGCGTATAGGATAAGAATATATATGTGCGCCGCGTGTGGCCTAATTGAGAACATGTGCTAGAATTCCTTGCCTTTGGTTAATTCGCACAGGAATGTGTCGAATTTCCTAGTTAGGATGCTTCTTTCCGTTCTATTCCCTTTTGGGTAGATTTAGAGAGGATAGGTTTGTATGTGCCTTAGAAGAAACCTATGAACACTTACGAGTACTCGTAAGACAGTCCGTCATGACCACTATAGCCAAAGGGAGAGTTAGTATATTCATTGAAGACATTGCACGCCAAGTTCTTGACTAAATGCTTGTGTGGGTGGAGGAAGTTATGATCTTAGCTTGTAGCGCTTTAGATACTAGTCATTAGCCATTTATTTGCTTTATTAATTTATTGTTAATTAGATTAATTAAATAACTTTTATTTTGTTGTTCGAATAAGACTGAAACACTATAAAGTTGGTACTTGGTAAATATTAGTCCTAATTCCTCATGGGATCGACAACTTTTTTATCACTATATTACTTGTTAGACCGCGTATACTTGCGCATGTTTAGTAACTGCGAAAGCGACCAACAATAAGCTAGTAAGGTTTTATAGGGTTATCGTGGAACTTTTATTATCATGTGTTTTGCAAATCAGGTATTTTCGTTTCAAATTATGGTACGAGAACAAGATATCTTGTGCATTTTGTCATAGGTAATGTTCTGCGTACCTGTTTTTGGTTTACATACACATATCGATGAGAGTTCCTAGATAACAAATAACCTTATTCTCTACGAATGAGGGAACTAATACTTCCACATGGAAAATTGATATATCTACATGATTCTTCTCACATTAATAACGAGTGAATCTCACATTCATGTGAAAGACTTGTGTGAAAAATATCATTTTTTCATGTAAAATCTTCAACCTTGGTTGCAAAAAGTAAAAGCATGATGTCCTATAAAAGCATGCAGTCGAGTACTCTCTCCATCCCATAATATACGACATTTTAGATGATTTTATTTTTCCCAAATTATTTGACATTTTATATGATCTAGGGTTATGTTTGTTTACAAGGAGATTATAATCTCAAGATTATTAATTTCGAGATTATAATTATAATGTCAAGACTATTAAGCTATTTTATAATTTTAAAACTAATAGTCTCAAGTCTAAATTTGAAAACAAATAAGACAATTTGGATTAATAGCTATATCCCAAGTATATTTATTGCAAACAAACATAGCCTAGGAGAATTAGTCATAATCTTTTCAAAATTACCCCTCATTAGAAAATGTTAATTACAAATGAGAGAAAGTATGAGATAAGTATGTAAATAGTATTATAGACATTTAATACTATCTATATAATAAAATAAAACCAATTTTAAATTTGGACAGGAAAGCACAAGACGGTTCAGATTCATTCTAATTTTAATTCAAAATAATAACAATAACAATAATAATAATAATAATAATAATAATAATAATAATAATAATAATAATAATAATAATAATAATAATAATAATAACAATAATAATAACAATAATAATAATAACAATAAAAATAAGAATAACAATAATAATAAAAAATAATTATTATAATATTTATAATAATTATAATTATAACAACAATAACAATAATAATTATAATAATAGTAGTAATAATAATAATTATAATAATAATAACAACAACAACAACAACAACAACTATAATAATAATAATAATAATAATAATAATAATAATAATAATAATAATAATAATAATAATAATAATAATAATAATAATAATAATAATAATAATAATAATAATTGTAAGACCCCAACTTTTAGGAATAAAGATTTAATTTTCTCTAAATATTATTTTGAATAGTAAGGTGTTTGTTTGATATAATGTTATAGTTATGAGTGATATGTGCAAATTTTGTAAAGTAAGCAAGTAATCATAAAATATTATTTTGGTTGGGGAATATTTTTTTCGGGAAATATTCGTACGATGGCGCAATCATTGGTGGACCACATAATGGAATAACTGTCGGATATAAAAAGTGACAAAAATAACCTTTTTTATAAAATAACAGTACGACTGTTACAGTTAAACTGTTGAAATACTCAGTGATAAAACTTCAGTAATACGCGTTGTTGCACAGTAGCACGCGGTATTGCATAATATCTCTGATTATTTATGCTTATGTAAGAAGTCACTCAGTTTTATTCAATAATTATCACAGTAGTTGCTGCATGGTATGTCATCTTATTGATTCAATTTTGTCACAGTATCATCTGCACAATATTTTATGTTATTAAATCAATAATTGAAACAACACAAGTATTCATATTATTATTTGCATTATTGATAATGCCTAGAAAGTTCTGTCGAGGAAAGGGGTTTGATTATTTAATTACGCGCTAGTAAGGAGAAATTCTTATCAGAAAGCTCATTCTTTCCTTGGAACGAAAAGCCCCCTCTTTTCTTGGAACGAACTGATTGTCAATATTATGAGTTATAATATTAAATGATGAATAATTTCTGAAAGATTAAAAATGTGTTGATTGAAGATAAATGATTTGTGATAAATACTTATTCAATTATTGATATAAATAGAGGGGTTTGTCATGAAGCTTTTGTTGTAAGTTTGACTTATTATTCCATAGGGAAATGTGCTAATTTTTCAGACCATCGGTTGAAATTTTAATAGTAAATCAATAAGAACCGTTGGCTGAAGTTTTAATAGTAAATCGATATGGACCGTCGGTTGAAGTTTTAATAGTAAATCAATATGGACCGCCAGTTGAAGTTTTAATAGTAAATCAATATGGACCGTCAGTTGAAGTTTTAATAATAAATCAATATGGACCGTTCGTGAATCAGTTATTATTTAGTCCATTCTCTTATAAATAGAAGCTCATTAATTACTTCCTTCTTTCTCACCAATTCACTAAAATTATGGAGATATAAATTATAGAGAGATAATAAGAGAGAAAGAAGAAGAGTATTATGTTATACTATTGCAGTATCCAATCTCCTACTAAGGTAAGAGGTATTATTTTTTCGTATTCGTAAAGGATGTTATTTTATTTATACTCATAAGGGTTGTCATTCTATTTCTTATTAATATGTGGGAATATTCTATCTACGCGGATAACCGCATGCCTGGTAAATAACCCTTCGTATTCATCCTTTATTAATATGTGGGAATATTCTGTCTACGCAGATTACCGCATGCCTGGTGAATAACTCTTCGTATTCATTATTTATTAATCAATTGGTATAACCTGTCTACGCGGATTACCGCATGCATGGTGAATAATCTTTTGTATTCATTCTTTATTAAATTATGGAAATGATCTGTCTATGCGGATTACCGCATGACGGGTGAAAATCCAATCACAGTTTTATATATTCTTTCATACTCGTATGAGATATCATTTCTTTTATACTCATCAAGGGATATCGTCTTCTTTTCATATTTCTCCATTTATGGTACAAATTTATTGTTTGTTTCCATAAACTTATTATTATATGGCGAAAAACCTTGAAATTAGTGGAATATTCTTAATAGTTTGTATTTCATCTAGTATCATTCCACTATTGGTCTGAATTTTCTTATTGAATGTTGGGATACTATTCATGTCGAGGTATTATACATTCGGGGTACTATTCATTCGGGGTACTTTTCATTCGATTACTATTCATGGGGTACTTGTGTGATAAGTGGATTTTATATCCACGAATTGGGTTCTAATTCAAGCCTATTCGTTGTTAAAACCTTGATTTCATGTTTAGTTTTACTTGTTTATTGTTGTTTTATGCGTAGGGTGGTTGGTGTGGCAAGTGGATGAAAAAGGGGGAGGCATTGGAGCATAATTGGAGCAAGTATGGAGTTTCACCAAAGTCAAAAATCAAAAGGCTAGCCCGCCGGGGCGGGCCTATTTAACCCTTATACCCCCGCCAGGGGGTCTTCATGTCTGGAAGTAGTAGTCTAGCCCGCCGGGGAGGGCATTTTATGAGTATATACCCCGGCCGGGGCGGGGGATCCCGAATTCTGGCAGTTCTAATTTGATTTCAACACTACTGGGATGGAGCACTTGGATAGTGTATAGACTCTAAATGACATGGGACTTCGACCAAAACTCGTGTGTTGGATAAATATTGAGCAATAAACAACAAAATCAGATTATACAAAGAAATTAACAGAGATTAAGGACAGAATTGGATAGCGAGTATTGGAGTGAAGATTTTGAAGAACTTTCATATCAATTGCAGATTAAGGCTAAAGTGAAGGTGTTCGGCTTCATTATTTTTCTTTAGTTTTATATTTGTAATTAAAGGATGATATCTTTAATTTATTCAGTTGTTATTTTATTAATGATGAACTAATTTTTTTTAGGCTTAAGACAGATCTTTAAGCGCAACGATGATTATGTGATCTTTGATTTTTAGTTTAATAAGCTATTATCCAGTTTATCTATATTAATTTGAGCTTGAATTTATGAATTGCCTGATCAATAGTTCTTTGTGGATTTGTACGAACTTGAGAGATGAAATACGATTCTAGACATAGTTAATATAGCATGCGTTCTTGAATTTTGTGAATGAACAAAATCTTGATGAATGTTAAGGTAGAGATATGCTTGACATCGAATGTAATCGGATAAAGAACTTGAGCTTAAACCTTCTTTGATTGTAATTCACATAGAGATAGTGAGTTAGTTGATTCAAAACTCGGTTCAGTTTGGGGGACTGGCAAATGATGATCCTAACGAGTATCTGATCAGCTTTTTGGAAATATGTGACACTTTCAAGTACAATGGGGTGTCAGAAGATGCGGTAAGACTTTTGTGACAACCCGAGAATTTAGATAATTATTAAAATCCTAAAATGATGGATTAAAGGTTATAAGATTAACCTAGACAGAAAATAAGTGTATGGAATTGACGTTTCTGTGAAAGAATTTTAAGGATTTCAAAATTTTTAAGAAGAACCTATATGGTTTCTTAATTGAATGAGAATAAAGAAATATGGGTTACAAAATTTCAAAACCCTAGAAATGAATTAATATGTACTTGAAGAAATATCGAGAATAAGGTATTACGATACCTGTAAATTCTATATGAACTGAATAGTCTAAGAAATGTTATATAAGTACATATAGAAATTTTAGTAAGGAGATAAGATTTCACATGAAGAGATGTTATAAGGTTAAACGAAGATGAGTATATGTATAGAAATATATATACTTAGTAAGGTGCTATATATATTTTAGCAAGAGGAATGATGAATTAAGTTATTGATATAAGGATCAAGATAAAACTATGTTAGTAATTAACATAGCTTGAACGTTGGCCTTGACTGGCAAATAAGAATTTGAATAAGTATAAGGTCGTTAGTTAATACGATTAACAATAAGAAGTGAGTAATTTAAAACTCAAAATTTGAGTTAGAGATAGAATTTTGAAGCATGGACTGCTCGGTTGCATCCGCAACGTCAAGATTAGTCAGAATGGACAGTAAACACAAAATGTGTAAATGTTGACTTTTGTTCAAAGTCAACAGTTGGCCTTTTATGGAGAAAAGTCAAAATTAGAGTGAGAAGTGAAATATGTTATGATATGATGATATATGGATAATGATATAATATTTAATATTATACCAATGATGTAAAACTAAAATATGAGATGCGATCCAATATGTAGATATGAATATTGGTATCAAAGAAGTTAGTAAATTAAATTCATATTTGAAGAAATGATTGAATATATTAAATTTATATATTTAATATATAAATAAATTGTTTGAAAATAATTTATAGAGAGGAAGAGGAAATTAAATTTAATTATACAATATAAATTGTATAACTTAAATAAGTTATTAAAACATGGTATGAGATTTAAATGACCTAAAGAGTTACTTTTATTTAGTGGTCATAGAATTAATTCAAGTGAATTAAGAATTAAGTTATGTAACCTAATATATTTATTAGGTGTGGTAATTAAATAACCTAAGAGGTTATAATATGATAGAATATTAGTATTTATGTATATACCAACATTAAGAGATTTATTTATACATCTCAGTTAATTAATTTTATAACCTAATAATAGTAAGTCTAATTGGGTTAAGAAAATTAAAAATGCATGAGTAAAGAATTTATTTTCTAGAGTGAGAAATAAAAACCCTAATTAAATAATTAGGGTAAAATAGTATTAAAAGTAATGGACTATAATAATATCATAGCCCAATAATTTATTTAGAGTCCAAAAGAATTAAATTTAATGGACTAAGGAGTTATATTAATTAAACAAGCCCAATTAATTAATTAAGCAAGTGACTTGTGGATATAGTGATTTAAGGGCAATTAAATTATTTAATCTAGCCCAATATATTATGTATGTGACAAGTATTATATTGACCCAATTTAATTAGGGTTGAAAGCCCAAGTTAGTTTTTGTGAGTAAGTAAAACAATTAAATTTGTTAGCTCTATGGGATTAAGTAAAGGCCCAAACTAAGCCCACTTGTGGGAGAGCAATAAAATTTAAATTATATTAAGTTAAGAGATATATTTTTATTATCTCAAGTTATTAAATTTTATAACTTAATTAAAACAAGTTTAATTGGGTTATATAATTTAATATGCTAGAATGAGGAATTAAATTCTAAATGTTTAGAATGGATACCCTAATTAAATATTTAGGGTGGGATTAGATAAAAAAAAGGATTAGAATATGATAATGTTTCAATGGCCCAAGAAATTAATTTAGAAGCCCAAATGAATTAAAAGTATAGGAGCCAAACTTGGAGTCCAATTGAAGAAAGGGCACTTTGGACATTATGTACATTAGATATTACATTAAATCAAAGCAAGACTTGGGCAAGATAAGGCCACATGGCCGGATAAGATAGAGAGGAAAAAGATAAGAAGAAAAGAAGATAAGGGAAAGAGAAGAGAAGAAAGAGAAGAGAAGAAAGAGAAAGAGGAAAAGAAAGAAAGAGAAAGAAATTAAGGGAGAGAAAGAGAAGAAGTGGCGGCAGCCATGATAGAGAGAGAGAGAGAGGAGAGGGACGGCTGGAAATAGTGAGAGAAAAGGAGAAAGAAGAGTGGTCATGGAAGCTATTAAAGAGAAGAAAGAAGATTTTGATCAAAGGTAACTAGTTTATGTATTTGATTTTAGTTTTTCCAAATCAAAGCTTGGATTTGTGTTTATAAACTCAAAAACAATGGATATCCATGTTGATGAGTATTTTATATTTAGATCTACACATATTGGGTGTTGATTTGGTTGAAATCAAAAAGGAATAGAAAAAAAAAATTCCGGAAAGCTTAAACTCTAAGGTGTGATCTAGCTTTTGATTTTTGAAATCTATGATGGATATTTGTGATTTATTTTCTTGGGATGCTAGATATATGTATTAAGGATAAAACCCCTTTGGAATCACTCAATTAGGTTGAAAATTGAGCAAGTTATGGAATTTATCCCAAACTACTCAAAGCTAAGAAAAACTGTTAGAACCACTGTTTTGACCAGCCACTTCCGGGCTAAATTCCGGGAGCTTAACATGTCCAAATATGGATTGTGATAGATGAAAATTGTAGATCGGAAAGATACGAATCCAACAAAATTGACGGATCGTTAATCAGAGTTATAAATCTCATTTTATTTAAGATTTAGTAAAGGACTCCAAAACTGTTTTTGGCCAAAAAGTTGCTGCCCAAATTTTGCAAGGGCTGTTTTGGCAACTTAATTTATGTAATAAATTCCGGACTTTTGGGGCATTAAAATATATGGTATAAAGTACCTACTGTCCAAAAATGAGCTCATTCCGAGTTAAAATGAGCAAGTTATGACCATTTCAATTTCTGTGATTTTCCGACGAAAATCGCTATAACCGGAGTTCTATAACTCCGATGGCCATGAAATTTAAACTAGAGTGTCAGCTTAAGACGTATAAGATTGTGCCAAAAGATGGGAATTTCTGGAGTTAGGCACGAGGTAGCTAATTTCTTAAGGAATTAACTAAGAATGATTTTTAAAAAATACCAAAGGAAGTTGGAAAATTTTGGAAAAATACTTTTTGTGTATGAAATATGTGTATACATGTTTGTACAAAGGATAGAAAAATAATAAATTGATTTGGTATTTTCGTGAACGGATATGGAATCCAGCTTGCTGGATTAGAAAATCTGATGAATCCGGCTTGCTGGATTGAAAAGAAGTTTATTGAATTGGAAATTGTTGAATCCAGGTTGCTGGATTCTGTATCCAATCTGCTGGATTGACAATTTGGTGTTAAATTCAGAATCCAGGTTGAAGGATTATGAATCCAGCTAGCTGGATTGAAGTATTAGAGAAAACATCTTACTGAATTAGAGAAAACAGTTTGCTGAATTATAAACATTTTGCTGGATTATAGAAAAGAGTTTATAATATGAAAGATTAAGTGTTTAATCATAATGAATATGATACAGTGATTGAATAATTATCCAAGAATGATAATAATACCGATGTGTTACGATGTTATCTAATATTTGATTAAGTGTTAGATAATCTATTGACAAAGTAATTGTATTATGATACAAAGTAGAATATGCTGATTGAAAGACCAATCTTATTATTAATGATAGGTCTTACCAAAAGAAGTTAACTTAAACTGCGTAGCAGTAGTCAACGAATCAGGCAAGTTTTTCCTTAACTCAAACTTGAGTTGTATGTTCAAAGCATGTTAATGAATAATTGTTGTTGATTATTCACGTCTATATTGATTATTAATTCGCACGTTGTGCATATTGTAAACGTTCATCAAGTATGAAAGGCTGATCACCTTCATTACCATTTGATTAAGTTAATCTGTTCATGTTTATGCATGACCATTCATTTTTATTGACTTGGTCGTTCAGCTAAGAAAATTTGTTCATGCTCTTTCACAATGTGTATATTGCTGAAAGTTAGCTAGCTTATTGTTCAATTCTTTCAATTATGATATATCTTTATTGAATTTAAACTTGCTGGGCAAATTTGATGCTCACCCTTGCTATATCATGATAAAAATTTTCAGATTAAGATGAAAGCTCGAGTAAAGACAGAAGCAAAGTCAAAGTGCAAGATTAAATTACATTGCAGTTAGATCTATTAAATTTTCTGACGAAAATAGTATTGTAAATCTTCTAAGATATTGAAGGTATGTATTAAGTTAAGGTTGTAGACCTTGGGGTTTATGTTGTAAAAGTTTAATGTATAAACAATTTATGTTTATATCTTCCGCAATAGTTATAGAAATAGTATACCAGATCCTTGGTGATTAGGATCGGGATTTGGGGATGCTACAACTTTGCTTGTTCCCTTTCACTTTGCGAGACAAGGCGAAGAGTTGGCTACATTCTCTACTGCCTGGATCGATAACTACATGGGATGACCATGCTCAAAAATTTCTTGCATACATTTTTCCACCAGCGAAAACTGCAAAAATGAGGAATGAGATAACTATGTTCGAACAACAACATGGGGAATCATTGTACGAGGCATGGGAGAGATATAAGGAATTGCTCAGAAAGTGCCCACATCACGAATTGCCTAAGTGGTTGCAGATGAACACATTTTACAACGGACTACATGGGAATATCAGGACTAGCGTCAGGGGGAGCTTTTATGGCAAAGAATTATGAGGAGGCATATTAGTTGATAGAAACGATGGCCGCTAACAACTATCAGTGGCCCACGACAAGAACGACACAACCTACGGTAGCTGAAGTGTTAGAGATAGATGGAGTGATGGCAATAAAAGCGCAAATCTCAGCACTCTCTAAGAAGTTTGACGTTTGGTCAGGGGTATAGACACCACAAGTTGTAGTTATTTGTTAGTTGTGCGCGGGTGAACATCCGACGGATCAATGTGCAATCAACCCATTGTCCGTACAATTTTTGAGTAGCTACAATAGAATTCCACAGAATACGTACCAGAATGCATATAATCAGGGGAATAGGAATTTGGTGTGGAACAATAATCAGAATCATCAATTCCCACGACCATCGTATCCCCCAGGATTTCAGAATCAACAACAACCAGTTCAACGTCAAGAGAGGAAATCAGATTTAGAGGAATTGCTATCGAATTATATAACAAGCAACGAGGTAGCCATAAAAAACCAAGCAATAGCCATCAAGAATTTAGAAAATTATATGGGACAGATAGCGTTGGCATTAAATAACAGGCCTCAAGGAACATTACCATGTGATACGGAGAAAAATCCAAAAGGTAATCAAGAGCAATGTCAGGCAATTATGTTGCGAAGTGGAAAACAGCTTGAGGGTCAGAAAATAAAAAATTCGGTTGCACAAGAAGTTGAGACAGACAGTGAGAATAAAGAAGTTGAGGACAGACCGGGGGAAGAAAAATATGTGGAAAAGAATAAACCATTTACCGAACCGATTGTTTATCCTCCCCACCTTTTTAGCAAAGAGTTCAAAAGCAGAAGTTAGATAAGCAGTTTGCAAAATTTTTTAAAGTTTTTAAGAAACTTCATATTAACATTCTGTTCGCAGAAGCCCTAGAGCAGATGCCAAGTTATGCGAAATTCATGAAAGGGATTTTGTCCAGGAAAAAGAAATTGGAAGATTTCGAGACAGTGGCATTAACAGAGGAGTGTACTACAGTTTTACAGCGAAAGTTGCCACTAAAGTTGAAAGATCCAGGGAGTTTCACCATTCCATGCATGATTGGGAATATGTCATTCAACAAGTGCTTATGTGATTTGGGGGCAATACTTGTTATAATTTACAATTTGATGTTAGAATATGTTTGTATGTTAAGAAACGAAAGCAGCATAGTTTGAATTGTGTCAATTGATTAAGAAATGAATTCGTGGTGATCGAATTTGCTAAGGGTGTTAAAAATAGAGTTTTCATGAGAAAACATAAAATTTAAGGAATTAAATTAGTTAAAGTGGTTGTTAAATTGTTCTAAGTGGTTGAATATGTTAGTAATCATGTTTAGGATAGTTTTATATTTATTGTATGTGTTAATTTCACTGTTTGGTGGGTGAAATTCGTGTTAGTTGGGCTAAAAATGAAATATTGTTGTTGCGTTTCTGGTTCTGTCTGTGCACTAGTGCAGCTATACCGGTTCCAAGGCCAAAAATAGCGCAGCTGCGCCATACTCTGGCCTGATGCAGTGAAGTCTGCTTATTTGCAGGTCATGCGTAATGGACTTATGTTGGTTAATGATGTGAAGACATAATATAAACTATAATAATAGATTGTAAGGTGTTGTAATGTAAAGTGTAATGATTTTGAATAATTATCTAAATAAGTTATTAAATGAAACCAAATGTTATGTTTTCAAAGTTAGAGATGAACGATTAAGTTATGTTGGATCGTAATGAGATTTCAGATTCGTTAAGTATGTTAACCTACATGGTTAGGTGATAGGTTAGGGTTATGACCTAAATGATGGTTTAAACCCTAAAGCTAATATTCATACAACTAATTGTTGTTGCGATTTCAATGATATATGTAGGGTAATTGGAGATTATTTTACACTTATGTAGCTTACATACAAGGCAAGTTCCTAAACCTTAACTCTTTACATTGAGCAAGCTTTCTAACTTCATTCTTTTCATATTGAATGCAAGTTTCCATTCCTAAATTATTATTGTACAAGTCCTGAAATTCTTTATAAGGTTGAGCAAGCCTAATCAATCTTGCGTATGTTTATACAAGCTCTTGTAACCTAATTCGTTACATCAAGCAAGTTTCACATTCCTAATTATTATTCAAAGCATATATTATTCTAATACATTGATTCAAATGAGATTGTTCTAACTCTTTTTGATATAGCACTTTGCATGTGTATCATGTTTATTCAATTATATTGTTGATATTCTATCTTTGACTTTGATAACCTTGTTCAATTCTATATTCTTGTATTAAACCTTCAGGTAGTAAGTAAACTTTTATTGATTTCATTAATTTATAATTGAATAGTGTTCTAAAATTCTAGAAACACTAATAAGCTAGTTCCAAACTAAAACTTTCTTTAGTGCGGAAATTCTAAATTCAAACTGAGATGAATAACCCTAACATAGGAGATTTTGTACGTGTAACGTTTAGATGTTTGTGCACAATACATGGTACAAAGGGCTGATTCCCCTAAGTACGTTAAGAAGAGTCTATATAGTCTAATGACTATTAAGGTTAAGGTAATAATACCTAAATACCAGAGACATAGTTCGTGGTCTTATGACCCTCAGATATTAAAGTTCGAACTTGCTTTCTATTTCTGATTCGTAGAACAAGTTCGTTATTGTTCAGCATTCGTTGTTCATTCTCATGTTGTTATTACTACTCTTTATTTCAGTGAGCAATTGTTTGCTCACTCTTGCATTTAACACTGCAGCTAAAGCTGAAAAAGTTGTTGAGCCATCTACTAGCAAAGGAAAGGGCAAAATGTCCAAGTGTTGAAGACTTACGAGAATTTTATTTTAATTGATGATGTTATAAGACTTATTTTATTTTATGATGTATTCCGCTAACTGATGTAATAATTTAAGGTTAGATTACCTGGGATTATTTATGAGATGATGTAACCCTTTGATGGGAAAGATTATGGTTTAAGTTATTTAATGTTTTATCCTTCATCATGGGTATTTAGATGTAGTTATTTTGATAGTGAGCACCAAATTCAGTGGAAATGAAGTACTCAGATTTGGGGGTGTCACAAGTTGGTATCAAAGCCAAGGGTTATGAACCTTAGGTGGGGGAGTATCGAAAATGTTAAGTAAAACTTAAAATATTTTGTTGTAAGGATGTCTAATGAAGGAGGATCCAGTCCAGCTAAGGAGGTGATACCTCAGGTACCTAGAGATGACGAACCCTGGGATATTCATGTTGTGCGGGAACAGTTGATCCAGGAGGATGACCCTGTGACCGATCTCGAGGAGGATAGCTCTAAGGAGGTAGAGGAGGATGATGAGGAAGAGGATCATGAGAAGTTTCCACCAAAACTCCATATCAGCTGAGATGTATGACGCTCTGTACGACCGTAACATAGAATTGCAGGACAAAGTTGAGGAGCTAAAGGAGATGGTTGAGATGCATCATGCTATGATGGAGCAGAAGGATGCAGAGATTCAAGAACTCGACTCACGCCTTGGGAACACGGAGTGGAACCTAGTTCATACCAAGGGTCAGCATGAAGACCTGTTGGCAGTAAACGAGAAGATGAAGACTGACATGGAGAAATTAAAAGATGACTTCAAAGAGGAATCAACTAAGTGCGCAAGAGCAGAGGATGCTTGGATGAAGGCGACTCAACGTGCAGACCGTGCTGGGGCTAAGGTCCAAGTGAAATAAGCCAAGATGAACAAGATGGATTATGCTTTTAATTCTGTGATTGATAGGGCCCAGGATCGAGTCTATTATTACCCACCTCAGTTTGAGGACTCGTCGTGGTTCGTGATGGATCGTAGAACAACGTATCGTATTATGGAGGAGGAACGTTGAGAAGCCTTACAACGTCCTAATATGCGTAGATAGAAAATAAGAGTGATAATAATATGTGGTTATTTATGTGGATAAAAAAAATTTTAAATCCCTTATTTTGAGATGAATAAAGGGATAGTATGAGAATATAATCATGAAGCTTGTCTAGTTCAGGAAAGTGGATGTTTATAGCAAATATTCTATCTTTTATATGTTTTGAAGCATTATGAATGAATAAAATATCAAAGTTATTTGGAATGTTATGTGTTATAGCTTTCATCTTAGAATGTTTAAGTTAAACTTCAAATACCCAAGAAGTTGAGTAATGAACTATTAAGCGTATATTTTAACAGAACATGCCTCCTGGAAGAAGACAACCACGTCAACAACCACCTCCTAAGGGGTCTACTAATAATAATAAGGAGGCCAATGCTAACCCAGTTCAGCAGTTGGTAACCTTGTTGACGGGTGCACTTGCGAATCAACCGCAAGCTCAAGTCACGACCTTTAAAGAATTCAAAACGGTTGGACCGCCAGAGTTTCAAGGGTCTATAAATCCAGTGGAAGCCCAAACCTGGATCATGGAAATGGAAAAGGTGTTCGAAGTTGCTAGAGTTAACGAAGATCAGAAGATCGCGTACACAACGCTCATGCCAAAGTCTGAAGCTAGCTACTGGTGGCAGACAAATAAGGTTCTTGGGGGACAAGGAGTGATAGTGTGTGATAGATTTAAGGAGATGTTCTTTGAAATGTACTTTCCAGCGAGTTCTCAGAATCAGTTGGAAGTGCAATTTCTGGAGTTAAAGCAAGGAACGATGACGACGCTAGGATATGCTGCGAAGTTTAACGAGTTGGCAAGGTTTTCCACTTATCAAGTCAAAACTGATGAGCGTAAAGCGAGAAGGTTCGAACAAGGATTGAAACCCTGGCTTATAGCAAGGTTTCAATGTTCTAGCTGAATACATTTGCGGCTATTTTGGAAAAGGCAATTATCGCGGAAGGTGGAAGCAATGCCTTGACCAAGTATAACCAAGAACAGAAGAAGAGGAAGAATGAGAATTAAAATAAGGCTGGTGGAAGTAACATTGGAAGTAACAGTCAGAAGAGGAAGTGGAGAGATAATTCGACTACGGGAGGACAGCAAGGAAGTCAGTAGAAGAAAAAGTTTGAAGCTTGTGCGACATGTAGAAAGAACCATACTGGAGTATGTTTGAAAGGAAAGCGAGTGTGTTTCAACTGTGGTCAGGAAGAACATATTGCACCGAACTGTTTTAGTCCAAAGAAAGGAGCATGTTATACCTGTGGTTCCAAGGATTATATGGCTCACGATTGTCCTAAAAAACCAGCGGGAAGTGCAAGTGGTGGAAAAGGAAACAACAACGGTGGTGGTGCATTGACTATCACTGGACCAGCACAGTCAAGCCTACCTACTGCAAGGACTTTCAATATGACCGTGCAGGATGCTGTACAGTCTAAGGATGTGGTGTCAGGTATTGTTGATTGATTTCGTAATCAATGAATACGTGCAAGTATACATGGTCAACAAGCAATAAAGTGAAAGTAGAGTATCGTTCCCACGAGGAATTATTTAATAAAAATCACCAAGTACTAATTCTTAACCAAATCAATTTTATTTAAACAACCAATAATTGTGATTTCTAGATTTAAGAAAACTAAATTAAACAAAACAAAAAGATTATTCTAAAAGAAAGCAAATAAACAACTAAGAATTGATGGAATTCAGATAAATAAGAATTAAAACTCCAATATCCCCAATTATGAATTATAAATCAATTATTCAACTATCCCAATTATTATATCTACTGAATTGTTAACATGAATTCTCAAATGGCAAAAGGCCTCTCTCGAGTGATCAATTGCCTTCTACTTAACCCAGATTAATTTTGCTATATCTCTATGCAAAACAATTGAATTAAACTCGCTACAAACCCAATTCCTCTTATGTTACATGTGGCAAATAGATATTCTCATTCTATTCACAAACCTAATTATTCACTGTGCAAATAACTAAGTCACATGTCACCAAGCCCAATTCTTACCCTAGAATTCCTTTCCCAATTCCTTCTAGAGTAACAAGGTAATTACTGATCAGATAATTAATCAATAAGCTCAAAGCAAGATGAACAATTCACTTCAACACAAATAATTAGAATAAATCAAATAACTAATTCATAATCATAAAAAGTTCAATTGAAATCTTAATAAAAGAGTTAGTTCATAATTAATGAATTAAAATCAAGAATCCACAATTGAATAAACATTAAAAGATAAAAGTATGATAAGAGAAGATAATAGAATCTGTTGTCAGCAAATCTGATGCTCCCCTCTTGCTCCTGCTCTTGATCTTCAATGATCTCCAAGCTGTTTCAATCTCCAAAACTAATAAGAACTAGGGTTAATGTCTAATCTAATGGAGTGTTTAATCTACGCTAAGCTATGTAATCCCCCTTTATTTTATGCCTTACATCATGTATTTATAGGTTACAAGTCAAATTTTTAGGTTAGGAACAAACCCAATCCAATTTGGAGTCAAAAAGGTGTCAAAATTCGTCCAAAACGCGTCCAGGCCGCACCCAGCCCTTCTCCCAGCGCCCCAGCGCTGGGCTCGACGCTCAAAGTCTGCCTTATAGCGCCCCGGCGCTATAAAATGAACTAAGAATAGCGCCCCGACGCTGTTACAAGTTTTGACATTTTCTGCTCCGACGTCCTTTGGGAAAATGGCCATAATTTCGTCGTCCGAACTCCGATTTTGATGATTCAAGATGTTCCGGAAAGAGAAGAAGTAGATCTACAACTTTCATTCTTTAAGTTTTTCGTAATAAGGTCCGTAGAAATACTTAAATTGGCTTTGAAGTGGCTGCTGTGTAAATAGCAAGCCGAAAATGCGAATCTAGCCACCCCAAACGTCGATCCAAGTAACTTTTGTCCCAGATCCTACAAAACAATGTAAAACATGTATGAATAGATACAAACACTTAAAAACTATTCTAAAAGACTTGAGAATAACAATAAATTAAGCCCGAATGTATCCAATTCATGTGTATAAAACTCACTCATCAAATACCCCCAAACTTAAACATTTGCTTGTCCTCAAGCAAAAACACAAAAGAACTAAAAATAATCAAACTAACTCAACTACATGAATGCATATACATGATCTACTTTCTAATATACATACGAACCTAGTAATAAATCAGTATGAAATATAGCAACAGGCCTCAAAGTTACCATTGGTACTCAAAAAATATATCCAATCAAGTCAAAATCCATAACTCTAACTATTAGTCAATCCAAACCTGTCATCACCCATGTTGTGTGTGTGTGCTTGTTAACCATTCTAACCAACCATAATTCAAGATAATCACATAACAAACTTCTTAGAAGGAAAATTTCAGTTCCAATTCAATTACTTTTGTGAACATGACAACTCCGGTTAAAACTAAGCAATTACCAAGTCTAAGGGTAAATACAAGATTTATTTATACTTTTATTCAATCACGAGGGCATTTTTGCTCTTTCTCGTGTTTTTTTTTATTTTTTTTCTCATGGCTGTGCAATGTCTTATTCCCTTAGGCTTTTCAGTGCTACCTTAACGAGCTTTCGACCAACGACTCCCAAGCCATTAAGACCTTAGGGCGCTAGGTGTAAAGACAATCCCCTCGGGCTTACTTACTCAAGTAACAAAGGCCACAAAACTAGACAAGCATGCCACGGTGTTTATTCTCTTTTTTTTTCTTTTTCTGGATTTTCTATTTTTTTTTCTTTTCATCATTTCTTTCTTTTCTCTTTTTTTTTTCGTTTTCATTTTGTATATATATACCCCATAGATTCCCCCAAACTCAAGCTTTTACGTCATTCCAACCTTTACCACCAGTTCACTAATTTCCTTAAATTTTAACCAAGATTTTCCCTCAGAAACAAATTATGAAACCTTTGAACCAAGTGGATTAAAACAGTTAAACTTTAAGTGCTAACCGGTTACATAAGTTTCAGACAGGCTCAGATTGTCATCATGATTAAAATTAGAACTCATCATCAATTATCAACATTGTGCAAGTTAACATTTAATACCAATCTTATCATAGGTCGAGCTAAGACCACACCAACCAATTACACAGATTCATGCAAAAAAAATATAATTATACTACATGAACACATACTAATGCAACACATATATGAATATGTAAATAACTACCATGTACTATATGCAACCTAAAAAAACACAATGCTCACACAAAAAAAATGAACTACTATGCAGATAACTAACTATATGTAATACGACACTAAAATGCCACCAAACTTAAACTAGACATTGTCCTCAATGGATGAAATATAAAAAAGTAAAGCAGAGGACTTCCCTGAAAATATAGCAATCTTCCTCATTGTCCACTAAGTTTGGAGAACATGCTAGGCACATGGAACAAATTGGGCACCACTTGAATTTGACTTGACTAACATGTAAACCATGATAGAAGCAATTTTATTAAATTCTAAATAAATGCAAATTCAAAACTACTAATATAAAACCTAATAAAAACTAAAAATAGAAATTAAACTTGGGTTGCCTCCCAATAAGCGCTTGTTTTATAGTCTCAGCCTGACTTCTTCACTTCTCTATCCAATTTCCCTTCAAAAATTGAGGAACCCTCCATCCATCGGAAATAATATAGCTTTTGGTAGGTTCCCATTTACGATAGCCATTGTATTAAAGTCACCTAGCATGATCTTTTTAGATAAGATCACATTAAAGAATGTCCAACATCTAGGTGTTTTTTCCATTGAGTCTGCGAATAGATTCTAGCATTGAGGCTTGTCAGACACAACAATCTCTTCTTCTATCTTCTCCAACTCATTGAACCATGGCTTCGAAGTTGTACTCACTTTTACGTCACGAGGAGTATTGCCGACGACATGACTACCTAGCGGACATGGTTTTGCAAATCTAACCGGATTCTTGAACTTTGGTGGAGAAGGTACATGGGACACTATCAAAATTGGCTCATCTTCGTTGGTACTCAAAGTTAGATCTTTGCCGATCTCTTTTTGTTGGTCTCCAAGTCTTTCCCCTCTTTCAACATCTATATCATTTGACACATCCGATTGCAGATTTGGTTCAGGCTCATCATCAGTCTCGTCATCCATGTCATAGAGCCAAGTGTATTGAGGACGGTTGTTCAACGTATGTGCTATCTGCCCCAATTGATTTTCCAGATTCTTTAACGATGCATTCTGACTTTGTATACTTAGCTCCATTTGATCAAATCTCTTATCACTCTCCTCACTCCTTTTTTCAGACGCTCTAATGAATTTTTCCAAGGCTTCCTCCCAATTTGAATGTTCTTCCTGTTGTAGTGGAGGTGGACACGAGAAATCCGGTGGGTATGTTGGACTTGGAGCATAAAATTGATCTTGATTGTTACTCCATGAAAAATTCGGGTGATACCCCCAATCCTGATGATAGTTGTTGGGATAAACATAACTGTTGGGGTAATCACCACTATACTCTACCGGCTCGAAACTGATGGAGCATTGATGACTCATATGATTTCCAGCACAATAATCACAAGTAACCGCCACACTTTGACGACGTTGAGCTTCAAAAGCTTCAAGCATCCTCGAAAGTGTCTCCATCTGTGCTGACAATGCAGAAAGTTTCTTGAGTCAGTCAATCTCCGCTCCCCTTGGTTGAGTCATGTTCGTGTATGGCCATTGATACGCAAAGTCATCCATGGTACCTAAAAAGAGAGAAACATAGGAAGAGAATGAGAAATAAAAATAAAAATAAAAATGTTTAAATTAAGACTAATTTGATTGAAATTAATATTGGTAAATAATTATTAAATTAATTCCCCAGCAACGGCGCCAAAAACTTGTTGATTGATTTCGCAATCAATGAATACGTGCAAGTATACACGGTCAACAAGTAATAAAGTGAAAGTAGAGTATCGTTCCCACGAAGAATTATTTAATAAAAATCACCAAGTACAAATTCTTAACCAAATCAATTTTATTTAAACAACCAATAATTGTGATTTCTAGATTTAAGAAAACTAAATTAAATAAAATAAAAAGATTATTCTAAAAGAAAGGAAATAAACAACTAATAATTGATGGAATTCAGATAAATAAGAAATAAGACACCAATGGTAGGTACTTATCCCAACTCCCTTTGAGATCTAGGATACAAAGTCTTAATAGATCTTCAAGAGTTTGAATAGTCCTCTCTGATTGTCCGTCCGTTTGAGGATGGTATGCCGAACTGAATCGTAAATCCGTGCCCATAGCTTTCTGTAAGCTAACCCAAAATCGTGAAGTGAATCTTGGGTCACGATCCGAAACTATGGATACTGGCATGCCATGCAATCTCACAATCTTGTTCACGTACATACTAGTAAGACGTTCAAGGGAATAAGTCTCACGTATCGGCAAGAAATGAGCGGACTTGGTTAATCTATCAACAATAACCCAAATCGCATCTATGCCTTGAGAAACCTTGGGAAGACCCGTAACAAAATCCATAGTAATGTGTTCCCACTTCTATTTCGAAATCTCAAGTGGTCGCAATGGACCCTTTGGTACTTGATGCTCCGCTTTTACACGTTGACAAGTTAAACATCTCGAGATAAACTCCGCGATCTCTCTTTTTATATTGCTCCGCCAAAATGTATGTCGAAGATCGTGATACATTTTGGTAGTCCCAGGATGGATTGCAAACGGTGTGTTGTGTGCCTCCATCATTATTCTATGTTTCAAGTCAAAATCGTTAGGAACACAAAGTCTGGAGTTGACTCGAAGTATTCCTTCTTCATCGATTCTTGCTTCTGGAATAGCACCTTCTTGCACTTTCTTCTTCACACGCATCAGCTCCATGTCCGTAGCTTGAGCAGCTTTAACTTTATCGATTAAAGTCGGTTCTACTCGTATATTTGATATCTTCATGTGGGTACTTGGAGCCTTCATCTCTATCTCCATCCTTTGCAAGTCATACAAAATGGGCCTTTGTGTTAACAACATTGCACTCGTACCCGCATATGATCTTCTACTCAATGCGTCAGCTACTACGTTTGCTTTTCCAGGATGATATTGGATGGTATGATCATAATCTTTCAACAGCTCGAGCCAACGTCGCTGCCGCATGTTGAGTTCCTTTTGGGTGAAGAAATATTTGAGGCTTTTATGATCTATATAGATCTCCACTTTCTCCCCATACAGGTAGTGTCTCCAGATCTTTAACGTAAAAACGACTGCTGCCAACTCCAAATTATGAGTAGGATAATTCCTCTCATATTCTTTGAGTTGTCGTGAGGCATAGGCTACGACTTTCCCATGTTGCATGAGAACACATCCTAACCCTTTGCCTGAAGCATCCCTGTAGATAACAAATCCATCCGAACCAGATGGTATTGTCAGAACAGGTGCCGAAATGAGTCTCCTCTTGAGTTCTTGGAAACTCTTCTCGCATTCCTCACTCCATACGAATTTTGTATCTTTCTGAGTCAGCTAAGTTAACGGAGTAGAGATTCGAGAAAATCCTTCCACGAATCTCCGATAGTAACCAGCTTAGCCCAGAAAGCTACGTACTTCGATTACTGACTTAGGTTGCTCTCAACTGTGACTCATATCCCAATCTTGGATAGTACGTCACAATGACACCTATCAGTTTACTACCGTACGAATATGGCGTCCCCTACGGAAAGTTTGGCTTCAGTGCATTTCGCAAAGGAAGTCACCGGATAAAGGCTCGGGTACAAACTTCTACAGTTGGGTTTTTTAACTCCTGAAGTTCAATAGGAGCCATTCGATATGAGATTTTAGAAATGGATTTTGTACCGGGTTCAAAGTCGATACAAAATTCAATATCACGCTCTGGGAGTAAGCCAAGAAATTCTTCAGGAAATACGTCAAAAATTTTACTAACAATAGAAATATCATTCAAATCTGACGTATTTTTGTTCAAGTCCATAACATAGCTAAGAAAGCTTGACATCTATTTTTTAATAAACGAATGACTTTACGGCTTGATATGAAAGAGTTTGACTTCAATGGTTTGGTTGCTTGAATTTGAATAACAGGTTGCTTAGGAATATGAAAACTAACAACCTTACGAAAATAATCAATTTTAGCATGATGAGTGGTTAACCAATCAATTCCTAAAATCACATCAAAAGCAAGTATCTTTAAAGAGATAAGATCAACAGGTAATGTGATAATGCCAACTTGGATCATGCAAGATTTATAAACTGTAGATGTAATGAAGGTTTCACCCAACAGAGTTTCAACAGATAAGTCAAAGTCCAATTTCTCCGGAGTCAAGTTTAAACGTTGAGCACAAGCAGGAGAGATAAAAGAATGGGTAGAACCGGTATCTAGTAAAGTATAAACTTCGCAAGAATTCAAGATTAGCTTACCCATGATCACCTCATTCGGGTTTCTCGCGTTTTGGCCAGTCACGACAAACGCCCTTTCAGGAATCGCTGATTTCGACTTATTCGGGACAGCTTTTGGAGTCACCATCCCCGCTGAACTTGGTTTTGCTACAGAACACTCTCGAGCTATATGACCCTCCTTTCCACAGTTATAACATACCTTTGATTGTTGTGGGCAGTTTGGGCTGATATGTCCCTCTTTCCCACATTTGTAACATACGACCGGTGGTCGTTCTCCTCCCCTAGAAACAGTTGATGCTTGTGCTGACGTCTTCACGTTATCATTGTTGTACCTTCTCTTCTTGAAATCTCCTCCCGACTCGCTCCTTCTATTATCACGACCACAATTACCACCAAGGTGGTTACCGCTTTTGTCCGAATGTTTTCCTCCCTGCTGGTTTTCATTGCTTCGATGACTGCTGCCACCGGTATGACCCTGGTTGTGGTCCCTCGGTTGCACATACTCATTATCTTGCTCTAATAATTGAGCCCTGTTTACAACATCTGAATATAAAGAAAATTTATGAGAGATAAGATATTGTCGAATCTCGGGTTTTAGACCTCTCAGAAACATCTTTGTCATTCGTTCCTCATTTTCGACCAAATGAGGTGCAAACCTGGATAACTCTGCAAACTTCGCCTCATACTGGGACACCGTCATGTTGTTTTGTTCCAGTCTGATAAACTCCACCTCCTTCATATGACGAATACTTTCAGGAAAGTACTTGTCATTGAATAGTTTTTGAAATATTTCCCAGGACATGTTGAGTGCGTCAGGCTGGGTACGCTTCACAGACTCCCACCAGTAGTCTGCCTCACCGCGGAACATAAAGGTGGCGAATGGAACCTTCTGTTCCTCCGTGCATCCCAAGACATCGAATATCTTGGTAATTTGCTTGACCCACGTTTCCGCCATGACCAGATCCGGCTTTTCCTTAAATTCTGGTGGTCCCAATTCTTTGAACTGCTTAGCTGTGACAAACCGCGCGTTATCATTTCCACCCGTATTCTGCACACGAGTCTCCCTCGTCTGATTTTGCATGAACTGCAAAAAGCTCCTAAACATTCCATCATTCATCGTTTGCTCGGTAACGTTGTTTATAGGAGGAATATTGTCTTCCTGTTGCACGTTCCCCTGGGTGGTGATCAAAGGTGTCTCCACGGTCTGATTTACTCCATTATTAACGTTCTCAGCTGCCATTCTTAAATACCGCCATAAAACAAGGGTTAATAGTCATGTCATATATTATCCCTATACTCTGACCGACCAAATAAACACCAAATAAACTTAGTCAAGTCATACTAGTGAAGGAATTCCCCGTCTCTCCCCTCCTAGTTCTTGTCTCACATCTCAGCCAGGGATCATATCCCTAAGCTTTGATACCAACTGTGACGCCCCCAAAATAGGTACACAACACCCATTCTGAGTCGCCAAATACATGGTACAGAAAACAAACTACAACTTCAATAATACAATTGTCGTGCAAAATACGACAACACATACTGTGAGTTTAAATACAAATATTATCTTCTAGACAATATCCACACTCAAATAAATTCTCATTACAATTATTCAAACACTATTTTACAGAAATAGTGAGGATTGCTAAAACATCTTTCTTGAACCATCACTCCATACCCCGACTAGATCCTGCTATGTTCTCACCTCCTGAGAAGAAAAATGGAACAAAAAAGAAAAGGGCGAGCTCAACTAGCCCAGTAAAGAATATTATGACTAAGATAATATACAACAAATTATCATTAGTATTCAACAGGGAAAAATCTGATAGAATATAATCGACAACAAGTTTTAGATCAACAACTGCAGCGGAAACAGCAAACCATTAGAAGAGTCAAGTAGAGAAAGAATTCTACTATCTTCTAAGATTTAAAAGTTCATCATCAATATTTTATCCCTGTAACATCAATTAATAATCATCTTTATCCAAATATTCATTTTTGCACTATAGGCCAAAGATATTCATTTGTATCACCTGTCAGTCATGTTCATCTCAACACCTGTTCATCTTTGCACTACAGGCCAAAGATATTCATCAAGTAATCATACATCTTTGCACTACAGGCCAAAGATATTCATTAATATCATCATTTAGGACTGAGGATGATGAAAAATATCTTAAAGAGAACGAATCCAATGAGACAGAAAGACAAATAGTAGGGATTCGTATAACAGTTTATCCAAGATCAATAATACTTCATAATAATCAATTGTGAAGCAGAATTCAAAAATAAAGATCAAAACATGGATACAATCAAAGATAGTAACCATAATAGACATCTTGGACAAAAAGGAAAAATTTTATTTTTCGATGAATAGTACCGTATTCGTGAATAGTGCCGTATACGTGAATAGTGCCGTATACGTGAATAGTAACCCTGACACAAAAAGTTTCAAATTTGATAAAAACTCATATCAATATTTTAGCATAATGATATTGAAGAAAATAATATCATTTAAGAAGAAAATAATATCCCTTACCTCAAGATATCAGTACTTCTGGTCGGAATACCGGTATAAGGCTGAAAGAAACTTGCTCTGATGAATAGAAACTCTCAAAGTATCTAAATACTCACAAAATACACTCAATAATCTAGAGAGAGAAAGAGAGAAAACTTGTTTCTGGTGTGATTTTCAATTCTAACTTAGCCCTCTATTTATAGAAAAATTTTAGTAGGTTTGACCTGCAACCTGATGGCTTTACCTGCTACTATTCCCACCCACCACATTTGAATTATAATTCAGCACATTTCTTCACCAACCACAAGTGGGGCCCACCAATTCTAGAATTTTCCACCAAAATGATTAACTCCGAAAATTCAACAATTTCTGAACCAGTCATCTCGTAAAATTCATAATAAATCATACGTTCATTTTTAACGGTTCAAAATTTGTGGACATATACTCAACTTATATATGTATAACATATCCAAAAATTACCACGATCCAACGGTCGAATTAAAAATTATAACCCCCGCAAAATATCTCAAAAACCCTAATTTTTAATACCTCCATTCCGACAAAAATACTGATAAAACACCTCAACATTAACTCCTTCATTTTTAACCACAAAAATGTATCCCTCATTTATATCCACATAAAATAAATATTTCCTTATCATATGAATCAATAATTAATTATTCACAAATAATATTACAGAATCACATTTATGACAACCAGGCCGTTCCCAGGAAAGAAGGGGCTTTCCAATAAGGATTTCTCCTTACTGGCGCGCAATTAGATGACCAAACCTCTCCTTAGACAGAACTTTCTAGACATTGCCAATAATGTTATCTAATAATATTATTCAAATAATATGAATTATTGATCTGATAATGAAAAATATTGTGCAGCAACAATTATTGAAACAACAATAATATAAAATATCAATGCAACAATTATTGAATCAATAAAATAAAATATTGAACAATAACTACTGTAACAATTATTGAGTAGTGTCTTCTTACGTAAGAATCAATAATTGGTGCAATACCGTGTGCTACTGTATTTTAATCACCGGGTATTCCAACAGTATTAACGGTAACAACTACGCCGTTATTTATAAATAACTTATACTTGTCATTTTCTTCATCCAATCGCTTTCCGTTATGGGGCCCACACAAGGCTGCGCCGTCGTACGAATATTCCCCGACATCAAGAATATTCCACGACCAAACGAATATTCCCCGACAAAATGAATATTTTATAACCACTTGCTTATTTTGAAAAATTTGCACATTTCACCCATAACCAAAGTATTATATCAAATTAGCCCCTTATTATTCACAATAATATTTAGAGAAAATTTGATTTTATTCATTAATAAGTTGGGGTCTTACATCATATAACAGTGATATGTTCCTATAATATGGCTTGTTTAAGTACGAAAGTTTATGATCAATACTTGTTATAATTTGCAATTTGATGTTAGAATATGTTTGTATGTTAAGAAACGAAAACGGCGTAGTTCGAATTGTGTCAATTGGTTAAGAAACGAATTCGTGGTGATCGAATTCGCTAAGGGTGTCAATAGTAGAGTTTTCATGAGAAAACATAAAATTTAAGGAATTAAATTAGTTAAAGTGGTTGTTAAATTGTTCTAAGTGGTTGAATATATTAGCAATCATGCTTATGATAGTTTTATATTTATTGTATATGTTAATTTCACTGTTTGGTGGGTAAAATTCGTGTTAGTTGGGCTAAAAACGGAACACTGTTGTGCGTTTCTGGTTCTGTCTGTGCACTAGTGCAGTTGCGCCGGTTCCAAGGCCAAAAACGGCACAGCTGCGCCATACCCTGGCCTGAGGCAGTGAAGTCTGCTTATTTGCAGGTCATGTGTAATGGACTTATGTTGGTTAAGCATGCATGTTAATAATGTTAAGACATAATATAAACTATAATAATAGATCGTAAGGTATTGTAATGCAAAGTGTAAAGATTTTGAATAATTATCTAAATAAGTTATGAAATAAAACCAAATGTGATGTTTTCAAAGTTAGAGATGAACGATTAAGTTATGTTGGATCGTAATGAGATTTCAGATTCGTTAAGTATGTTAACTTACAAGGTTAGGTGCTAGGTTAGGGTTTTGACCTAAATGATGGTTTAAACCCTAAAGCTAATATTCATACAACTAATTGTTGTTGCGATTTCAATGATATATGTAGGGTAATTGGAGATTATTTTACACTTGTGTAGCTTATATACAAGGCAAGTTCTTAAACCTTAACTCTTTACATTGAGCAAGCTTTCTAACTTCATTCTTTTCATATTGAATGCAAGTTCCCATTCCTAAATTGTTATTGTACAAGTCCTGAAATTCTTTATAAGGTTGAGCAAGCCTAATCTATCTTGCGTATGTTTGTACAAGCTCTTGTAACCTAATTCGTTACATCAAGCAAGTTTCACTTTCCTAATTATTATTCAAAGCATATATTGTTCTAATACGTTGATTCAAATGAGATTGTTCTTACTCTTTTGGATATAGCACTTTGCATGTGTATCATGTTTATTCAATTATATTGTTGATATTCTATCTTTGACTTTGATAACCTTGTTCAATTCTATATTCTTGTATTAAACATTCAGGTAGTAAGTAAACTTTTATTGATTTCATTAATTTATAATTGAATAGTGTTCTAAAATTCTAGAAACACTAATAAGCTAGTTCCAAACTAAACTTTCTTTAATGCGGAAATTCTAAATTCAAACTGAGACGAACAACCCTAACATAGGAAATTTTGTACGTGTAACGTTTAGATGTTTGTGCACATTACATGGTACAAAGGGCTGATCCCCCTAAGGAGGTTAAGAAGAGTATGTATAGTCTAATGACTGTTAAGGTTAAGGTAATAATACCTAAATAACGGAGACATAGTTCGTGGTCCTATGACCCTCAAATATTAAAGTTAGAACTTGCTTTCTATTTCTGATTCATAGAGCAAGTTCATTATTGTGTCAGCATTCGTTGTTCATTCACATGTTGTTATTACTACTCTTTCTATCAGTGAGCAATTGTTTGCTCACTCTTGCATTTAACACTGCATCTAAAGCTGAGAAAGTTGATGAGCCATCTACTAGCAAAGGAAAGGACAAAATGTCCAAGTGTTGAAGACTTACGAGAATTTTATTTTAATTGATGATGTTATAAGACTTATTTTATTTTATGATGTATTTCATAAACTGATGTAATAATTTAAGGTTAGATTACAAGGGATTACTTATGAGATTATGTAACCCTTTGATGGGAAAGATTATGGTTTAAGTTATTTAATGTTTTATCCTTTATTATGCGTAGTTAGATGTAATTATTTTGATAGTGAGCACCAAATTCGGTGGAAATGAAGTATCCGGATTTGGGGGTGTCATAGAATGTCATTCGGCTTGTGTAATGCACCCGCTACCTTCCAAAGGCGTATGATGGCCATCTTCTCAGACATGGTGGAGAAAAATATGGAAGTCTTCATGGAGGAGTTCGTTCTCTGTCTATGGGGATGATTCTGATACGTGTCTGGAGAATTTGGTAATGGTCTTATAAAGATGCACAGACACGAATTTGATCCTTAACTGGGAAAAATGCCATTTCATGGTTGAAGAAGGCATAATTTTGGGGCACAAAGTCTCGGCTCAAGGTTTAGAGGTTGATAAAGCGAAGCTGGAAATAATTGAAAAGCTTCCTCCACCTAGTTCAGTTAAGGGAAATAGAAGTTTTCTGGGACATGCTGGGTTCTACAGGAGATTCATAAAGGACTTCTCTAAAATTGCAAAACCTTTGTGCAGTCTTTTAGTGAAGGATTTGGTTTTTAAGTTTGATGAGGAGTGCAAAGTGGCATTCGAGCTATTGAAGAAGAAATAAACTACAACTCCCGTAATCGTCGCGCCGGATTGGAATATGCCCTTCAAGTTAATGTGTGATGCGAGCGACTATGCGGTTAGGGCTGTTTTGGGTCAACGCCGAGAGAATGTATTTCACGCCATATACTATGCAAGTAAGCACTACTACAAAACAGTAAATAGATAACGCGAAAAAAACGTTGTGGTTTCAATCAGAAAAACGTCGTGGTTAAGGGTGTCATCTATTTGACACCCTTGCACAACGTTTTTAAAACGTTGTAGTTAAACACATTATTCAACGTTTTTTAAGAAAAAAACATTGTAGATTTGTTTTCCATAAATTAGTATATGCTTGAAAACGTTGTAGAATGTATGATTCCACATCGTTTTCTGGCTAAAAATGTTATAATTTACTATATCAGACAACGTTTAGGCACATTTACACAACGTTTATAATGTATCATCTATTTAGAAGGTGTCATTTATTTATACAAATATACAACATTTTTAAAATGTTGTAGATAAAAAAAAGAAAGAAAAAAAAAAGTTGTGGTTCACCTATATTACCAATGCACCTGCAATATGCTAATACCATGATATATAGCTAAAAGGTCTAAATTGTCATTTAAATTTAAATCCAACATATATCTACCATTCAAAATACATCCCAATAATACCATTCGTTTACAGTTTTAAATTATTATATCCACAAAATATATACCAATCTATGTATATATACATCTCAAATTCACTTTTCAATCCACAACACAAACCACAAAATAAACCAAACTATCCATAAAATTAAGTTACTACCTAAACATGTGCAAAAAAGCCTAGGTTCTCTCAAAATATGCCAGTAACTTTATTGCTGCGGCACAAAATTCTTCGAAGTCCAATGCAAGACAAACTTTTATGTAGCACTGGCAGAGTCCTGCATGGGAACAAAGTTCGGTAAGTGATAGGAACCAAGGTGTGGGCTTACACCTTGCATCAAGAAGCATACTGTTACTTTTTACCTTCCTTTTAAATTTGAAGCTCTTAGATTGTTAATTGGCTTTGGCTTTACTGAGCTCTGACTTATATGTGGCTTCTTTACACAACTTGCAGAACTAGGAGTTCTGCTGATAAAGGGAGAACCAAATGCGCCAATTTTCTGACCACTCTTTGACTTGCCTTTAGATTCAAGCTAATAGCGGAGCTTTGCCTCCATGTCGACTTTAACCTTTGGAGTCTTTTGTTTCTGAGCTAAGCTGTAATAAGAACAAGCACATGCAAATCAAAGGTGCAAGAGACGAGCCAAAAAAAAACCTTGATTGTGACGGGTCTTGAAGCTCCACAAATATAAATATGAATATGAATAAATAATATCAAAGTTACAGATCCCAAAACATATTACCATAAAAATATACAACTTCGGATACAAGTGACGTAGCATGAATTTCCATGTTAGTCTTACTGTCATTGAACTTATCCAAAAAAGTCTTACTGAAGTTGATTAACGGAATAAACTTAAATTAGGGAAGAAACCTTATGACTTGCGTACCAGTAACTTGAATAAAAGACGGAGGAAATGTCAGTTGACAAGCAATCTTAGCACCTTAAGATATGGAATCAAGGAAAAGTTAGCATGTCATGAAACCCACTGCTAGAGGAAAAGCATAAATAGATGACCATAATAAACTTACCGTCTGGCGATATGGTAAAGCTCAACATGAAATCCACAAAATTCGGAAATAGTTGCTCCAGTCCTACTGTAACTGCATACAAGCATCACTGATAGCTGGAACTGGAAACCTGGAACAACTTGAAGAACTTTGCAAATTACTCGTAAACCATAGATTACATGGTTGACTTCAATTAAGTAAATTACGGATAAATAAGTAAACATTCTTTCTGCATGGGTATAACCTGGCCACATAATGGAAACATACAACTCATCTCATTAGCTTACAAATGCTTTATTTACATTTGAAATAACAATCTACCAGTGAAAATCCATATATGTTTTGATGGAGGTGCTATTTCCAAGAAAAACATTCACACATTAGTGTGGAACCACATACGAATTATGTGGGGAAGACCTCGCAAAAGTAGCTTACTTGTTGAAATAGCTGTTCTCCCCATTTTAAACTAAAAAGAACTTGTTTTAATGAATTCTCATTAAATACAAACATGTATCTGCTTGAACTTGATTTAGACTCATGTAACGAAAAGGTTGATTTATAGTATCATTTTGAAGCAGAAATTTAATGACTTGGATAATTAAAGTGAAACATACACACACGATCATGATATAATACTTGAAAGAAGAACGTAGTGCATACTTCCTCCACGGAACACATTGATTATGTTTGCTCTCCTCCCCTCGACGTATACTTGTTATCCAGCTATCTAGACTGTTGATGCCTACAAAGAAATCATCAAAACACAAACCCCTTGTTACATATATAATCCAGTAAAAAAATAATCAAAAGGATTATTGTACATGACAAAGCTTGATCCAGAGCTCTGAATATCTTTAGCAAAACCAAAGAGACCAATAAGATGATAAAATAAAATGAGTGTACTAAAATGAAGTTCTTGTTACCTTGATTGCATTTTGAACTCCAGTAATATCTTCAAATTTAACAAATTCGTAACAGACATCAATATCCTTCATCAATAAGTGTAACCTGTAACCTGTAACTTCAAAATGACAATTAAGCAGAAACTCAGTCCCATGACGTCACAACAGATTTTAACTTAATAACAGTCAAAGATGTAGTGCATACAATAGAAGCATAAGTGTGCTTCTGGGCTCCTCAACAGGAGTAGACAGATGCTCCCGTACGGGGTTTAGTGTACTTTGAAGTGAACCATTTGACTGTACTGCAAAATTGTCTACTAGGATATTTTCAGTTTCAGTTTCTGACTGTACTGAAAACGAAGGGCTACCCCATCTTTCATAAACAGCTTTTTGGGTTTTGCAATTAGACCAGTTACTGAAACACTATATCTGCTTAGTTAAACAGACTCTGTCAGTCATTTAAAACTTATTAAACTTCAAACATAATGGAGGTTCATTCATATATGAGGACGGAAATATGGCATTGGTAAAGAACATTTCAATGTCGTCAATAATTGGTATTGGTTCATGGTTTCTCTTATAGAAGAACTCTACAGGAGTCACATAAGAATAAATCAGAGCTGAACGTGGTGGCTCAGCATTGAAGGGCTCCTACACTAAAGATGGAAGATATGGTAAATTATTAATTGTTAAAAAGCTACATGATGAAAAATTAACATAAATACTTGTGAATAATGCTAGGTAACAAGACAAAACTAGGATTGCAAATTACGTAATTTGACAGAGCTGTTGCTCCTGTCCAGAGCATGGCCACTAGGACCAAGGTGATTGCCATCCCAATTCTTTGATATGCCATTGGATTAGATAATTTGAGATAGGAACTTGAAGAAATGGCTGTGGAATGTGGAGCTGCTACTAAGTGAAAGATTTTGGTTAGTTTGACAGAAAAATGAGGGACGAGGTGGTTTATATAGGGGACTATGATGAAGAGGACCTTTATTTGATAGAAAAATGAGGGACGAGGTGATTTATCTGGAGGAGATATCCATCCTTTATCTTGCAAAGACAATCGAGTCATGCCTACGAAATCCTCATCATTCTCGTCATCAAATTTAGAGAATATATCAGTATCTTTGTTGTCAAAATCAGCTTCATCACCTTCAAGGTCTTGCCTTAACAAATTCTTATCTTGTGACCTTATTTCCTGGCTTTCTCCTAGTCCTTCAAGGGCCTGTAAGAAGATGAAGAATAGAATCAATAAAATAGATGAAGAAAGTATGCAGTCAATACAATTTTCTTACAAGTATGACGTTACTTTATGTAGATTTCCTGCACGGAGACTAGCAGTTCTTGCCAGCCTGGTCAACATGGAATGCAGTTCCTTCACATAGGATGTAAGTGATGGAACCAAGGGCTTATAGGACTACCAAGCCTCCTTAATTCTTGAATAATAAGACTAATATATAGCTTCTCTATGAATGGGAGATATTTCCA
Source organism: Panax notoginseng (assembly GCA_016801055.1). Classification (NCBI taxonomy): domain Eukaryota; kingdom Viridiplantae; phylum Streptophyta; class Magnoliopsida; order Apiales; family Araliaceae; genus Panax; species Panax notoginseng. The sequence goes on along the minus strand of CM029015.1, from coordinate 63,491,577 downwards.
TTTTGGTCTCTCTTTCTCTAGTCATAGCATCAGTCATAGCAGTAACATCCTTGGACAACACAGACTCAAGTGGAAGCAGAATGGAATTTGCCTGCCCGTAATAAAAGGATAATGCAAAAAAAACCGAGCCCCATTTTTTTGCTTACGCATAAAACAAATATTTGTAGATAGAATTTTATGGGGTAGCCCCTGATGAAGATCATTAGTTTTCAACTTTTATAAGACCAGAGCCCAAATTAATTACTTAAAAATTTAGACCGAACGATATCCTTTTCAAAGATGCAAGTCAAAGGATACTAAAATGGAGAGCACTAGCAATTCAAGAAAGAGGCAACAGCTACAACTGGAAAAGAATAATAGGTTTGTTTGGTTACTAGCATTTGCTTCTTTTTCAGTGGTAGAGTTTGGTGTGTTTGGAATTCCAAACTCACCGCACCAATTTTGGTACGGTGCATTAGAGCCCCAAAAGCTACACTTGCGAGTTAAATAAGTTGCACTTGAAATAAGACGCTACTGTAGGCAAACAAGATTTTAGAGTGCGTTTGAATTTCCAAAAGCACCAAAAGCACCAAAAGCAATAAATGCATCAAACGCCCTCTAACCAAACAAGCACATTATATTCTTATAATATGTATTGGGGGAATTCTCATGATTAGTCAAGACTAAAATGTCCCATACAAAATAATTTCAGCTGCATAAAAACATTATATTGGGAATACAAATTCTCATCAGACCTGACTATTTAATGCCAAATGAAAAGCAATGTCTTCAGTTATTTCCAGAACCTATGAACATAGCAGTAGCCTCTTTCCCCAAGCTGTGAACGTCATGTAGATCTTCAGTTATTGCCAGAACCTATAGAGGAGTACAAGGGTATAAGCACAAACAAAAGCATATTGAACTACAAAAATCTGGCATTTCTGCGCACTATTACGGCCTGTAAACAAGGTTTACAAGATTAACCTGTAAACAAGGTTTACATTCATCAAGACTGCAAAACTCTGAATGATCAAAAATCAATGGATGTTCGAAATAAGCAAACCAGGCCAAACTCATAACGGAGTAAAAATAATCACTAAATAGACTCTTATGTAAAAACAATTATTATTATTTGACTTGGAAACTTTATTCAACATAATCACTAAATAGATGTAAAGTTCCATCAGATACTAACAAGCAAAATTCTTAGAACTGCAAAAATAAATGATCCAATAGAAAATTATTGTAGGAGCATAAGAAGAATATATAAATTAAGAACATATAGTTTATGAAACTTTTGGTATGCATGACTTTCATAAGATGATGGAGCTTTCCATCTACTTTTAAATCTAGATTGTTATTGATAATAGTAGCGGTTATATGTAGAAATCTCAAGTGCATCATGTGGTTTCTAAGTCTTTTTTTTATTTAACCAAAGATGGTTACTAAAAAAATCCACTTAAACCACAATAAAAGGATTTCTATGCAGTCCTATACATTCAAAGAAATCCAAACACATGAAATTTCAATAATATTTAATCAAATCAATTAACCAACTTCCCATTCAACCACAATAAAAGGATTTTGGAGATATTATCATTCAAATTAGGGAAGGATTTACACGAGGATCATAGAAACCAAAGCTTAAAATAACATTTTATTTTTTTTATTAAAAAAAAATCATATGCCATACAGAGAAAAAGAAAATTAACTATGACACCGATTAACCAGAGAAGAGAAACAGAACCCATGTTTGAGCAGACAATCAAACTGAAATACAATTCAGAATCAAGAAAAACCAAGAAGGTTTAAACCATATACTCGCCCACAGAATGAGAGCATATAAACATCACAATTTCAACGGACTCAATCGTAGAAAAAAAGAAGAAACCCCATCCTCCTAACTATAAAATTAGAAATTAGAATATAAATCAATTAACAAAAAGTGCTCTTTATTTTCAATAAATCTAATTCTTGCGCATCAAGATGTGAAAAAAGACGAACAGAAACCTATTTAGAAACGTCTTCAAGAAACCGTAAAGTAACATATATAGAAACCAATAATATCATTGTTAACGCCAAGATCTTCTCCCACGTCCCAATCACATAAGACGCTATGATCCTGCACAGTTCAACAAGTCAACACCAAAAGCTTGACGGCCTGACCGTCGGGGGATAGCTCCGGCGTGAGAGTCAGTACAGGCGATCACAAGGTTAACAATGGAGGAAAATAATGAACAGTGTCTGAGTGAGTGTGTATCAAGATAATTTTGTGTGTAGTGTTTTGTTATCTCCTTTCCTTTTGTGATCCTTGCCCCATCCGTTCCCAAGACCCGGTTTACTGTGCCACCCACTATCTCCTGACAGTCCCCCTCCACCTCGGTCATCTCAGCCGAAAGTGTTCAGCTTATTTTCCTACCTGCTACCACTGTTACCTCTCGCCGGCAATCGGAGTCCCATCCTCATTAATGCCACGCAGAAAGGTGGCAGACATAACAGTCAACTGCTGCCTTTTGTGATGATTACCGGTCAAAGATAGGATAAGTAACACCTTACGTAATGGGCCGATCCAATGACTAAGCCCAATAGTGTAGTCAAGTAGCGGGACCCATTTCACTTGACCCAACATGATCAAAGTGACACAGTCCAAAGAACAAGCCCATTCGGCCTGGCCCAGTATGAAAAGTATTATGGCCCAACAATCATAAATAAAATATAAAATAGATATTGAAAGAGAAAGAAAGAGTGTAGGGTTTTGTACCATCAATAGGAGAGATGAAATTGATGTAAGCGTAACAAAGGGACTCGTAGGGAAAAATTCAGTCTCTACAAAACACCGTAATAGTGCGACCGAAGCTCCGAAATTGGCTGCAAAACGGGAAGCCCTAACACCGCTGCTGCCAACGCCGATTGTGAAGAGGTCAAAATCATACTGGCGAGGCTTGGCGCTATTGTTGGACTCAGCTCGAGTATTAAAACGACGGGTGAAGCTACTAGAACTAGCACTAGAATCGTGGTGAAGTTTAGTGTTTTGGGGAGTATCGTTCGGAAGAAGTGCCGTTAGCGATTGAGGAAGAAAAAGAGACATGGGCGGTGTATTTATGGTTATGGTGGTGGAGTTTGTTAGCGAAGTTGATGCCGTAGACGAAAAGGTTGCAGTAAAGAGAGTTCCGTGGTGGAGGTGCCAGATGAGTAAGTGGAGGAGGGGGTGATGGTAGATGGAGAGGGGAAAATTATAGAGAGAATGAGGAGCCTCTCTCTCTCTAAACCCTCGAGGATGCACTCCCACTCACCTTTTTTTTAATTTTAAGTTTTTTCTTGGGCGCGTTTTTTGCGCGATGTTTTTTATATAGATAATGTTTTTTTTAAAAAAAGCGTTATCTAGTTAAAATCAAAAAATATCCTTTTATATAGATAACGTTTTTTCTTATATATCTACAACGTTTTGTCAAAAAATATTGTGAAAAAATACCACAACGTTTTTTATAAAAACGTTGTGGTTTAAGTGTTGTCTATTTACTACTTTGTATTAGTGAAGACACTCACGGAGACTCAAATGAACTACACAATTACGGAAAAATAATTACTTGCAGTGGTGTATGCGTTCAATAAATTTTGGGCATACTTGATCGGGACAAAGGTAGTAGTTTATACAGATCACTCGGCTATTCGGTACTTAATTTTGAAAAAAGATGTTAAACCATGCCTTATCAGATGGATTCTCCTTTTACAAGAGTTTGATTTAGAAAGTAAGGATAGAAAGGGGACAGATAATCAAGTTGCCGATCATTTGTCAAGGCTGGAAAATCAGGATAAAAAGGAAGAGGACAAGTGTGTAATCAATGAGTCATTTTCGGATGAGCAACTATTTAGGATAAATACATAATTTCCATGGTACGCGGACTTCGCGAATTATCTAGTGAGCAACATTCTTCCTCCTGATCTTACATGACAACAAAAAAACAAGTTTCTTCATGACGTCAAGTGGTATATGTGGGACGAGCCTTACTTATTCAAACAGTGCGCCGACAAGATGATTAGAATGTGTGTGTCCCACAGTGAAGTGAAGAACATACTGTATGAATGTCACTCATCTGCGTATGGGGTACATTATGATAGTGAGAGAACAGTGGAAAAAGTGCTTCAAGCCAGGTTTTATTGGCCTACGTTACTTAAAGATGCCCACCAATTTGTTAAAAGCTGTGATAGATGTCAACGAGTGGGCAACATATCGAAAAGAAATGAGATGCCACTACAAACAATTTTAGAAGATGAGATTTTTGATGTATGGGGCATAGATTTCATGGGGCCATTCCCTTCCTCATTTACCAATCAATACATTTTACTTGTAATGGACTATGTATCAAAGTGGGTTGAAGTCGTAGCATTTCTGACTAACGATGCCAAAGTGGTTCTCAAATTCTTGCACAAGAATATTTTCACGAGATTTGGCACGCCGAGAGCTATAATAAGTGATGAAGGTAGTCACTTCTGCAACATATCGTTTACAGATCTCTTGGCGAAGTGTGGGGTCAACCATAAGGTAGCTATAGCATATCATCCCTAAACCAGTGGGCAAGCTGAGGTTTCGAACAGGGAGGTGAAGAGAATCTTGGAAAAGGTGGTAAATCTGACTCGAAAGGATTGGTCTCTCAGGTTGGACGATGCACTATGGGCTTACCGGACTGCATATAAAACACCGATTGGTATGTCACCATACCAATTATTATACCGGAAAGCTTGTCACCTACCTGTCGAGTTACAACATAATGCCTACTAGACAATTCAGAAATTAAACTTCGATCAAGCAGCTACGGGTGAAAAAAAGTTACTCCAGCTAAATGAACTCGATGAATTCTGACTTCAAGCATACGAGAACTCTAAGTTATACAATGAAAAATTCAAGAAATGGCACAACAAGAAAATAGTACAAAGAACGTTCGAGCTGGGGCTATTAGTTCTATTGTTCAACTCAAGATTGAGGTTGTTCCCAAGTAAACTAAAATCGAGGTGGTCGGGACCATTCACCATCAAAAGAGTTTTCTCACATGGCGCCGTCGAACTCTACAGTAGAAACCCATTGGAAACTTTCAAGGTCAACGGTCAACGATTGAAACATTATTGGGGTGGCGAATCCAATTGGGATGTCATCGCAATCACACTTACCGACGCACCATAAACAGGGAGTAGTCAGGCTGAACGACTTAAAATCAAGCGCTAATTGGGAGGCAACCCAATCGTCTTTTTATTTTTCATATGTTTCAGTCATGCTAGTTAGATTATAGTTTAGATTGATTAGGATATAATAATTTTATTTAGTAGTCACTAAGTTGTATTGTTCTTGATAATTGCTTTACCATGTTTAAAATGCTCAATCTTTACTCATAGATATGTTTTATGGTTTGCAGGTACTTAATATGCTAATGGTTTGGAATTACAAGGAAGAAATAAGGAAATCAGAGCCCAATTGCAGTGTGCATGCCCGCCGGGGCGGGCCCCTAATACACTATACACCCTGCCGGGGCGGGGGTCTCTCACGTCCGAAGTCAGGGAGAATGCCCGTCGGGGCGGGCTTCATAAGCTTGTTACCCCTCGCCGGGGCGGCGGTCCTGGAATTCCAAAGAGCAGTTCGGCAGTTATAACTTCGAGAACCAACTTCCCCACTTTGTCATTCCACTACTACTTCTTCTCCATTACAACCCCAACTCCCATCCACGATAATCACTTCTCTCCCACGTTTTGGATTAGTAAACTCCATCTTCCCACGTTATTAACACAATCACCTACTGCAACCCATTAATCGAACCCACAAGCCTCTCCCTCACACCATTCCTATAAATTCTCACCCTCACAACCAAAGTTCATCACATACATTCATTTCAAATTCAAAAAGCTGCGAATCATGATTCTCATTGAGGTCAGTCTATAACAATTAAGAGTGAGCACCGTATCATCTATTTCCTCCCTTCCTATCAATATAGTTGAAGCACAAATAATCAAGTTTGGGGGATAGAATAGAGTGCACACCAAGTGTTCGAAAGTTTGTGTGAGTGAAATTTGGGGAGAGAATAGTGTGTTAAGGCATCTGAAATTTAATGGCGTCTCAACCCACATCAAAACGAAAAAGGGGAGAAAGTTCAAGGCCCGCACAACCGACACGGACCTTTGATCGTCGAAAATTCAAAAGTGCCACCGCCGCCGACTGCTACAACTTAATGGTGACCAAAGCACTTACACCGAAATGGGGGTTAGCACCGGATCATGTGGATGAGAAGATGATGCAGCAAATATATCAAAAAGGGTGGAACAAGTTTACTGAGGAACCCGAGGCAGTCATTGTCAATTTGGTTAAGGAATTTTATGCAAACGCCGAGGACAAAACCCCTTTCAACGCGTTCGTGTGGGGTAGATTGGTTCCATTCAGTACTGATGCAATCAATACTTATTATCAGTTATGAGTATCGAGACATTGTTAGTATGCTCACTTACGTGACAACGATCCGAATTTTGAGGCTATTCTAAAGGACATGACTAAGCCAGGTACAACATGGATCAAGGGTCGGAAAGGAGGCACGATTTTTCACAGCAAGGATCTCAGCATGTATGGGAAGATATGGTACGCATTCTTGTGTGCCAAGCTATTTCCGTCCACACACACATTGGACGTGACCAAAGAAAAGGCACTACTTTTATATGCAATTGTGCAAGATTTCATCATCGACGTCGGGGCCATAATTAATTTTTCCATTTGTCGATGCTTACGAGGAAATTTTTCAGGCAGTTTGCCACACACCCATCACTCATTTGTGGGTTGTGTCGCCAAGCGGGGCTTAGATGGTCCGATGATGAACCCACCCAGATGCCACTGCAGCTACTAGATTCCAGAATGATTACGTGATATTCGGTGTGGGCCAGATGTGACTCACATCCGAGAGGATTAGGCTTTGTATTTCCCTCAGCTTCAGAGGATGAAGCTGACGCTGAAGACAACTAGGATGATGCCGAGTTTCAAGAGGATGCGATGATGGGAGAGCAAGGAACATAGGAGGCACCAGATTATGACGCTATATCTAGCCCTCAGTTTCTTGCATTTCAACGCCAAGTGGATGAGCACAACAAGGAAGCACGTCGAGAGATGCGCCGACTTGCAGTGAGGCAAGACCACGTGTTTGAAGCTGTGAATACGTCCTTCACTTCTTTAAATGCGACACTCTAGAGCTTCAATCCAACTACTCAATTTCCATACCAGTAGCCAACTCCTATGCCAAGGTTCCCACCAAGTGACTCTGAAGAAGAAGATCAACCACCACCACCTCAAACTTAGGCGATTACAAGGAAGTCCTTACACATTTTATTGTGTTATTCATACAATGAGGACATTATAGTTATTAAGTTTGGGGGAGTTAGTTTTTATTTTGCATTTCATATTACATACATAATGTCATTAGTTGGAAATTTAGTAAGGTTTGCATTTGTTAATGCACTTCAGTTTTGCATGTTAGTTAGGATTTGTAATGTTGTATTCAGGTAATCATATAGTTGCATAATAGCTCAGGTAATTTTTTTATTGTGCATTTTGTTATGTAATAAAAAAAATTTAGTTAGAATTTTGTGTTTTGCATATGTCCAACAGTTATTGTAGTCGTGTTTATGTTGGCCAATGATGAGATTGGAATTAAGTAAACAAATACAGTCCCCAATATTTGAACTGTGATGTAATTTTGAGTTATGAATTGAATCTTGAGCATGTTTGAAACTGATATAAAAAGGGGAGCACGTTAATAACATCTGTGTTGACTGAGTAGTTTAAATTGATACATAAATATTTTTTAAAGGATAATGCAAGTGTAAATCATATAATGACAAGAATAGGTAGTGAAAATAAAGAATTAGGCAATAACCTAAGTTTGGGGGAATATTTGGGGTATATAAGCTATCTAAAAAAAAGTATGAATAAACACAGTGGCGTGCTTGTCTAGTTTTGTGGCATTTGTTACTTGAGTAAGTAAGCCCGAGGGGATTGTCTTTACACCTAGCACCCTAAGGTCTTAATGGTCTGGGAGTCGTTGGTCGAAAGCTCGTTAAGGTAGCATTAAAAAGCCTAATGGAATAAGACATTGCATAGCCATGTGTGTATATATAAAAAAATAATAATAAAACGGGAAATAAGAGAAAAAAGCCCCGTGGATGGAAAATAAAAGCATAAGTAACCCATGTTGACCCTCGATCTTGGTAAATGTTTGATTTTAGTTAGAACTCGTCTATTTTTTGAAATTTTTGAGTCTATTTTGTATGATTTCTAATAAGAGATTGGTTATGTATTGAATTTGGATTAGTATCAGTTAGCATAGATGTTGATCACACACACACTATATCAGTAATGGCAGTCTAAGATTCGAGGATTGATAAGAAGTTATTGACTGGTTTTAATATGAAGTGTTGTAATGTTTGCTTGATTTTTATGAGGCCGAAGGAATAAGTTTTGAGTTTATGATACTGTTGGATTTGTAGTCATTTAGTTAGATACATTACATCTCATTGCATTGCATTTCATAGCATGTATTTTATTTTGTGCTCGAGGACTAGCACGGTTTAAGTTTGGGAGATTTTGATAAGTGGATTTTATATCCACGAATTGGGTTATAATTCAAGCCTATTCATTGTTAAAACCTTGATTTCATGTTTAGTTTTACTTGTTTATTGTTGATTTATGTGTAGGGTGGTTGGTGTGGCTGGTGGATGAAAAAGGGGAGGCATTGGAGCATAATTGGAGCAAGTATGGAGTTTCACCAAAGTCAGAAATCAGAAGGCTAGCCCGCCGGGGCGGGCCTATTTAACCCTTATACCCCCGCTGGGGCGGGGGGGTCTTCATGTCTGGAAGCAGTAGTCTAGCCCGCCGGGGAGGGAATTTCATGAGTATATACCCCCACCGGGGCGGGGGGTCCCGAATTCTGGCAGTCCTAATTCGATTTCAACACTGCTGGGATGTGGGGTTGAGCATTTGGATAGCATATGGACTCTAAATGACATGGGACTTCAACCAAAACTCGTGTGTTGGATAAATATTGAGCAATAAACAACAAAATTAGATGATGCAAATCAATTAACAGAGATTAAGGACATAATTGGATAGCGAGCATTGGAGTGAAGATTTTGAAGAACTTTCATATCAATTGCGGATTAAGGCTAAAGTGAAGGGTGTTCGGCTTCATTCTTTTTCTTTAGTTTTATATTTGTAATTAAAGGATGATATCATTAATTTATTCAGCTGTTATTTTATTAATGATGAACTAATTTATTTTTAGGCTTAAGACGGATCTTTAAGTGGAACGATGATTATATGATCTTTGATTTTCAGTTTAATAAGCTATTATCTAGTTTATCTATATTAATTTGAGCTTGAATTTATGAATTACCTAGTCAACAGTTCTTTGTGGATTTGTATGAACTCGAGAGATGAAATACGAATCTAGGCATAGTCAATACAGCATGTGTTCTTGAATTTTGTGAATGAACAGAATCTTGATGAATGTTCAGGTAGAGATATGCTTGACATCGCATGTAATCAAATAAAGAACTTGAGCTTAAACCTTCTTTGATTGTAATTCACATAGAAATAGTGAGTTAGTTGATTAAGGTGTTTAACTTGATTCTATCTTAATTGCGGATTGAAGTTAATACAGTAATAGTACATCAAGAGGTGGCTAGTTCTACATACGTGTTCTTGATTAATAAACTGGAATAATGAGTTAAATTAGAATTAAGGTGTAATAATCAGAGTGATGCTTAGGGTGAAGTCGAAAGCCTAATCCTCCATTATTTGTTTGAAAATTCAGTTTTTAGAATTTATTGATTGTTTGGTGATTTTAAGCTTTTTAATACTTTTAGTTATAAACTGAAAATTGATTAGTTTAATAAAATTAGAATTAATAGGAAATTGGTAATTGTGAGAGTTAATTTCTTACTAAGCCTTTGTGGGAACGATACTCTACTTACTATTATATTACTTATTGTCCACGTAATTAGATTTTACCCAACATTGTGACACCCCCAAATCAGGGTACTTCATTCCCACAAGACTTGGTGTTCACTTTCCATACATTCATACTAAATACCCAAATATAATAGAATTAAACCATAAATCCTCCCATTAAAAGGGTTACATCATTAAATCAAAAAGTCTCCCAGGTTATCTAACCTTTAACATAAATCAAGTGCGAAAATAAAAATAGTTATATCACATCATTTAAATAAAGTCTATTAACATAAAAGTCAATAAATTACAAGTCTTCATCACTTGTACATTTTTCCTTTTCATTTGTTTGTAGTAGGTTCATAGACCTTCTCAAACTTAGTTTCAATAATTATATTTATGCAAGAGTGAGCAAAACAAATGCTCACTAGATATAGTAATGAACAACAAGAGAATAATAACTGCCAATGAATAGGCTCATCAAAACTGAATAATACTCTATCAATGATAACCAAAAACTGTAATCAAAATAGGAAATATATCTGAGGGTCATAAGACCACAAACTATGTCCACGGTGACAAGTAATCTTTCAACTTTAACCTAAACAGTTATACTATACGGACTTCACGTACTTAGGGGGATTAGCCGTTTGTACCATGTATTGTGCACAAACATCTAAACGCATCGCGTACCCCTATAATAGGATTGTTCTTCTCAATTTTAGAGTACAAGTCTGCACCAACGAAAGTTTGGTTTGGATAAACATCGAGGGTAATTTAGAGTTTCACGATCATCAAGTACTAAAGGATTAGTTGAATCAACAAAGTTTGATGACACTACGGTTGATCAATAACAACATAATATAGAACAATTGAAAATCATAGGGGAACCAACTATATATTAAACTCATGCTCGAAAATAACTAGAATGCATAAGTATTGAATAAAATGATAAACCTTTGCTCGAACAATAATAAGCTAGGTCTATGATCTTGTCAAATTAGAAATTGAATTACTGAACATGCATTTAACCGATAACAAGCTGGAAACAAAGCTTGCTCATCATAATAATAACTTGTGCAAATTAAATGAAATATGAAAGCTCAATATTAGAGACTAGAGTTCAAGAAGTTGCATTCATTGTAAAGGAATGAAACTTAAGAAACTTGATTAACTATAAACAAGTTAGAGTAGATCAACAATGATTAGAATTCAAAACTTGCTCGAATAAAGTTAGCATTAAAGCTTGCTCAAATAAAATTTAGGAACAAATAACTTGCTCTATAAAAGTTTAGGGTAAAAAACTTGCCTCGTGCGTAAGCTGTAAATTTACAACTCACGTTCACCTACACATATATTAGAATCACAATATCTATTAGATATACTAACATCCACTTTCAAAAATAACACTCACCTCTAGTTAAACTTATTATTTTAGTACAAGTCCTACTTTACCATACACATTTCAGAATCACAAGTTTTAATTTCACAACCCTTATTCATTATTCATTAAGTTTCTTAAATCATAATATATCATTTTCACAACTTACTAATTTTATAATGTAGAATTACTAACCATATGATACGATTCTGTTTTAACCTCTTCATTACATGTTTCTCACATTAATATAACATTAAACCAATTTACAATGGGTGTCCAAAGTCTGCAAAAGTAGCAGACTGCACTGGGTCTGACTGACTACTGGCGCGGTCGCGCCATAATTACCTTAAAGTCTGGCGCGCCCACGCGGCAGCGCGCCCGCACTCGGCACCAGTACCAGTTTTACAGAACGCGAGTTTTGACTCTGTTCTAAGCCAACTAACACGAATTTAATCCACAAAACAGTAAATTAAGCATACCCAATTGACATAGTACTCATACAAACATGATTCCTCAAATATACACTAACTTAGAACAATTAAACAACAACTACAACTAATTTAAATCCTTTAAATTTCATGTTTTATACAAAAAAACTATTTTTGACATCCTTTACCAAAATCATCACTGTGATCACAATTCTTGTTGAAACTAACTCATTCAAACTACATTTTCTTCTTTTTTTAATGAACTAACATATTCAAGGCTCAATTTATAGATTGGTTTAAAAATTAACCAACAAAGTTGGTACTTTCACATGCCATATGTATAAATATACATTGAAAACAATTTTCTTTCTTTTTTAACCGTAATTAGCGTACTAATTCTCGTCTAAACATAAACTCTATCATTGCAATTACTTATAATTTCAATAATTTAGATTATACAACAATTCAAGAGAAATTGGATTCACGGAGAATAGAAATACATGACATAAAACACACACACACACACACACACACACACACACACACACACACACACACACACACATATATATATATATATATATATATATATATATATATATATAATATTAAGGTTATGAAAATACCTTCAATTACTCGGTAATAATCTTTGATAAACTCAGAGAATTGTTTGGAAAATCTCAGAAATCCTCTCTCAACTCTCTCTCCATTCTCTGTAATTTCTTCTTCTTTCTATCTTTTTAGGCTTAGCAACTAACACTTATGCATAAAAAAAACTGATAGCCTAGCCATAATACGTATACTAAATATAATAGTTACAAAAATGTAAACTTATATAGGTTATAAATATATTTTATTTATTATTTGATTTATTTTAATTATAATTCAAATTTTAAATTTTAAAAGCCATAAGGCTTTGTTTGGCAAAAACTCTTTAAAATAAAGACTTAATATTTTAAGACTTATTTGGGTAAATCTATTTAATTTATTTTAATAAATCATTACACTATAGTTTATAATCTCATATTATTTATTTGGATCCCATACCCAACATTAGTTAAATAAACTAATTACACATACTAAAGTTTAAATAAATTTTCCATTTAAGCAAATATCAGAAAATTATAATCTCATTATAATTTTATTTAATAAATTAACATATAACTTTCATTGTTGAATTAATATAACAATGTAACCATTCATGTTATCTTTAACAACTCTCTAACTATTAAATTAAATTAAATCAGAATGTTATCCAATAAATTTAATTTACAAATATTTACTAACAACAACCACATCAATAAAATATTTATTTATCTTAATAAATATTTTAAATTAAAAATAAAATCTTGGATTGTTACATCCTTCTCTCCTTACAAGGATTTTTCCCCAGAATCATAATTCAAACAATTTATTCCTCACATTCTTCCCTCCTTACAAAGATTTTGTTCCCAGAATCAAAGACACATATTAAACAAATAACTCAGGGTAGTTCTTCATCATTTCATTTTCGAGTTCCACGTAGTCTCTTCGACATTGTGGTTTCTCCATATCACCTTCACAGAAGGTATCACCTTATTCCTGAGTACTTGTTCTTTCCTGTCTACTATCTGGATAGGAACCTCTTCATAAGACAAATTTTTACTGAACTGTAACAGTTCATACTTGATCACATGTTTGTAATCGGGTTTATACGGTCTCTACACCGACACATGAAAAACATTGTGAACATATTCTAATTCTGGAGGTAAAGCTACCTCGTAAGCCACTTCTCCTACTCTTCGCAGTATCTCGAAAGGTCCAATAAACCTTGGGCTTAGCTTTCTTTTCATGTCAAAACAAATTTTCTCCGTCCAAGGAGAAACTTTCAGGAAAATAAAATTTCCTACGTCAAATTTGCGATCTTATCTGTGTTGATCATCGCACTTCTTCTATCTATCTTGAGTAGTTACCAGTCTTGTTTTGACGAGTTTGATAACTTCAACAGTCTATTATACTAGTTCTGGTCCTAACAGTTGACGTTCACCTACTTAATTCCAGCATAGTGGAGTTCTGTATTTCCTGCTGTATAATGCCTCGTATGGCGGCATGCCAATGCTTGCGTGGTAACTGTTGTTATATGCAAATTCCACCAACGGTAGATGATCGTCCCAATTTCCTATTAAATCCATGATGCACGCTCTAAGCATATCCTCTAATGTCTGGATTGTTCGTTCGCTTTGACCATCGATTTGCAGATGGTATGATGTACTCATTTTTAGTTGTGTTCACATGCATTCTTGTAATTTCTTCCAGAAGTTTGATGTGAACCTCAGATCTCTGTCTTATACAATAGATATTGGAACTCCATGTCTTAAGACAGTCTCTTTGACGTATAGTTTTGCCAGCTGATCAAGATTAAATCTAATCTTTATTGGCAAAAAGTGTGCTGATTTCGTTAGTTTATCCACTATGACCCATATCGCATCATATCCTTTCTGAGTTATTGGAAGACCTACCAAAAAATCTATTGTGATATGCTCCCACTTTCATTCTGATATTTCCAACGGTTGAAGTAATTCGCTTGGCCTCTGATGTTCTGCTTTTACTCTCTGACACATCAAGCATTTCGCAACACATTCTTCAACGTCTCTTTTCATATTTGGCTACCAAAAGTGCCACCGCAAATCTTGATATATTTTTGTACTTCTCGGATGAATCGAATATCTTGAATTATGAGCCTCTGTCAAGATTTCTTCTTTAATATCCAGTACTATTGGAACCCAAATTCGTCCCTTAAATCTCAGCACTCCTTTGGTATCAACCTTATACTTCATTTCACTACCATCAATCATACTTTCCTTTATTTTTCTGCATTCTTCATCTTGTAGTTGAGCATTCTTTACCTTATCCACCAAAGTTGGACTAGCTTCTATCTGAAATAGTCGTTCATCGAATTCTTTTAGAAATTTTATTTCTAGCTCTAGCCTTATCATTGCTGAAATGAGCTCCTCCTGGTTGGTTAACAACATCAACTTCTCACGACCCTTCCTACTCAAGGCATCTGCAACCACATTTTCTTTGCCCGGATGATAAAAGATCTCACAATCGTAATCTTTTATTAATACCATCCATCTCTTTTGACGCATGTTCAGGTCCTTCTATGTGAAAATATACTTCAGACTCTTATGGTATGTGTAGATCTCACATTTCTATCCATAGAGATAGTTTCTCCATATCTTTAGAGCAAATACCACATCAGCCAACTCTAAATCATAAGTCGGATACCCTTTCTCGTAGTCCTTCAATTGCCTTGATGCATACACAATGACTTTATCATTCTGCACACGGACGCAACCTAATCCTTTATGTGAGGCATCACTATACACCACAAAGTTTCCTATATTATCAAGTAATGACAACACAGGTGTCACACTGAGCCACTTCTTTAATTTCGTAAAACTCTCTTTGCATTTTTTCGTCCAAATAAATTTTACAGCTTTTCTCGTCAAATTTGTCAATGGAGTGGCAATCTTGGAAAAATCTTGAATAAACCATTTGTAATAACTTGCTAATCCCAATAAACTTCTTACTTTTGATGGAGTTCTTGGTTGTTCCCAATTTATCATCGCTTCAACTTTTGATGGATCCACTGAAATCCCATCTTTGTCAATTACATGGCCGAGAAATTGTACACGTTCAATCTAAAATTCACATTTAGAGAATTTTGCATACAACTTTTCTTTTCTTAGCGTCTCTAGCGTCAAACGTAAATGTTCCACGTGTTCTTCTTGAGATTTGGAGTACACCAAAATATCTTCGATAAATACCACCACAAACTTGTCTAAAAAAGGTTTAAACACCATGTTCATCAAATCCATGAATGCAGTAGGGGCGTTGGTCAAACCAAAAGACATTACCAGAAACTCGTAATGCTCATACCGAGTTCTGAATGTCGTCTTTGGTACATCCTCCTTCCTTACTTTCAATTGATGATACCCACTTCTCAAATCTATTTTTGAGAAGTATCTAGCACCCTTCAATTGATCAAACAAGTCATTTATTCTTGGCAACGAATATTTATTCTCGATAGTGACTTTTTTTAATTCCCTATAATCAATGCAAAGACGCATTAGCCCATCCTTCTTTTTCACAAATAACACCAGCGCTCCCCACGGTGATACGCTCGGCTGAATATACTTCTTATCTAATAACTCTTGCAGTTGTACCATCAGTTCCTTCATTTCTACCAAAGCCATTCCGTACGGGGCCTTCAATATTGGAGCAACTCCTGGCGCTAAGTCGATCACAAACTCAATCTCTCTGTCAGGCAAAAGTCCTGGCAAATCCTCCGAAAATATGTCTACAAAATCCCTAACCACTGGTGTCTCCTCCAGTTTCATACCCTTCTTATTTTGAGTATCGACTATGTAAGCTAGGTACCCTACACAGCTCTGACTCAACAACTTCTTCGCCTGCATAATCGTCAGACATCTCGCTTATCTAGGCGATTTACTACCATAGAAAACTACCTTTAACGGGGTCATAAGGTATACACATTTCTTTTGGCAATCAATTATTACTCCATAATTGAATAGCCAATCCATTCCCAATATAAAGTCAAACTCTCCTATTATGATTAAATCTACTGCCATAATATTTTCCTTAATACTCACCCTACAATTCTTGTATACTAACTTAACAAGAATTACCTCCCTATTCGCAATTTCTATGTGTAAAGGGAAATTCAACTCTTCACTAGGTAATTCTAACTTCTTAGCAAATTCATCAGATATAAACGAGCAAGTAGCACCTAAATCAAATAATACATTTGTATTTATATCATTGATTGGGATAATACCTGACACGACATCTTTTGATTGCACTGTGTCTTGCACTGTCATGTTGAAGGTTCTGGCTGTGGGCTTATTTGATGATGTTGGTCCAGCAATGGTCAATGTACCACCACTGCTACCTCCCTTGCTTCTCGTTGTCTCTCCAGCTTTCTTCTTAGGGCACACGTGAGCAAAATGATCATTTGACCCGCAGGTGTAGCAAACATTCTTCTTGGGTTGATTACAATTTGGGGAAATGTGACCCTCCTGGCCACAATTAAAGCACACACGCTTCCCCCTTAAGCACATACCCGTGTAGAACCTCCCGCATGTAGCACATGCGTCAAACTTCTTCTTCTGCTGGTTACCCTGCTGGTTTCTAGCTCCCACATTGGCATTCCACTTCCTCTTCAGGTTATTGTTACCATTTCCACCGCTACCACCACCATTCTTAGCTTCACCCTCACTCTACTTCTTTCTCGGCTCTTGATTGTACTTTGTTACAGCCTCGCCTCCACCTTCAACGAGAATTGCCTTCTCCAGTACTGCTGTAAATGTCTTTAACTGAAACATGGAGACCCTATTGTACAACCAGGGTTTCAGTCCCTGCTTAAACCTTTTAGCCTTGCACTCATCTGTGTTGACTTGATATGGCGTAAACCTCGCCACCTCGTTAAATTTTGTGGCATATTCTGATACCGTCATTGATCCCTACTTCAGTTCTAAAAACTGCACTTCCATCTGATTCTTCGAACTCTCTGGGAAATAAGTCTCAAAAAATATCTCCTTAAACCTATCCCATGTCATTACCCCTTGACCTCCTCGAGTTTTATTGGCTTGCCACCAATAACTAGCCTCTTCTTTCAACATAAATATTGCAAAAGCAGTCTTCTGATTCTCACCTACTCTAGCAACATTAAAAACTTTCTTTATCTCCATGATCCAGGTCTGTGCCTCAACTGGATTCATGGACCCACGAAATTCTGGTGGTCTAACTACCTTGAAATCCTTAAAAGTTGTAGCTTGATTCTGCGATTAATTCTGTAATGCACCCGTCAGTAATGTTACTAACTGCTGAACTGGGTTAGCCTCAGCATTGTTGTTATTGGTAGATCCCTCAGGGGTTCTTTGTCATGGTTGACGTCTTGGAGGCATTTTCTGTTAAAATATTCTCATTAGATTATTATTCAATCCTCTAGGTATTATGTACTTAATTTGCACATCACAAAATTACCATATAACACACAATATATTGAATAAATACTAACTTTTATTCATTCATAATATTTTTTTAAACATAATAATGATAGCATTCCTACTATCTACATCACCTTCCTGAACTACAAAAGTTTCAGGATAACTTCATCATCATCATATCCTATGGGTTATATCATAACCAGGATTTACATCTTATTTAGTAGCTAATCACATAATAATTACATTTATGATGACCTACTAAAATACTGCATAGCCTTACGACGCTCCTCTTTCATAATACGGAACATTGTTCGATGATCTAACATGTACGATGGCAGTGTCTCGAACTGAATCGGATAACACATGACCTGACCTTAAGCTCGATTGATCACGGTATTGAAAACACTATTCATCTCACCCATCTTGATCTTCTTTACTTGTACCTCTCTCTCTGCTACCCCGGCCCTTTGAGAAGATTCCTCATATACGTCTTCGGCTCTTGCCCTCTTAGTAGACTCTTCTTCCAATTTGTTCTTCAGTTCCGCAATCTCCTCTGTCATTTTTCATTCACTCCTTCAGGGTGGATCAGTTTCCCTTCGACATTACTCAGACGTTCATCTAAATCCTAGATCTCGTTGTCCTTCTGCGCCATTCAGGTCTACTGTTCAGTTACTATCTCTCCCAATTCCTCGACGGTATCCTGAAGTTCCACATTGCGATCGTATACTTCATCGTACATACGGGCAGCAATCGAGTTTAGTGGAATCTCTTCCTCCTCATCCTCCTCATCCTCATTCGACTGTGGCAGCTCAACGGGGTCCTCCTCGTCTGTCTCTATCTCATCATCCTCATCAGGTAAACCCTCTTGCTCAACCACTGTGACCAATGGAGATGTTTCCCATGGCAGTAGTTGTTCCCAAACCACCTGAATATCTTAAGGCTCCTCCTCTGTAGCCTGACTGGATTCTCCTACATTAGCCATCCTGATAACAAAATTTTAAGTTTTAATTACTAATCATTACTACTCAACACTCACGAGCACAAAGGTTACAACCACATAAGCACATAAGTGTTTTGTAATTTCTTTCTTAAAACTCGATAAGAGTTTATCACCACTATCTTTTCCATCTTCTATAAGGTTACTTCCTAAGGCTTTTCCCCACCTAAGGTTCATAACCTAAAGCTTTGATACCAACCTGTGACACTCCCAAATCTGAGTACTTCATTCCCACAAGACTTGGTGTTCACTTTCCATACATTCATACTAACTACCCAAATATAATAGAATTAAACCTTAAATCCTCCCATTAAAAGGGTTACATCATTATATCAAAAAGTCTCCCAGGTTATCTAACCTTTAACATAAATCAAGTGCGGAAATAAAAATAGTTACATCACATCATTTAAATAAAGTCTATTAACATAAAAGTCAATAAATTACAAGTCTTCATCACTTGTACATTTTTCATTTTCCTTTATTTGTAGTAGGTTCATCGACCTTCTCAACCTTAGCTGCAATAATTATATTTATGCAAGAGTGAGTAAAACAAATGGTCACTAGATATATCAATGAACAACAGGAGAATAATAAATGCCGATGAATAGGCTCATCAAAACCGAATAATACTCTATTAATGATAACCAAAAACTAGAATCAAAACAGGAAATATATCTGAGGGTCATAAGACCACGAACTATGTCCATAGTTACAAGTAATCTTTCAACTTTAACCTAAACAGTTATACTGTACAGACTTCACATACTTAGGGGGATCATCCCTTCGTACTATATATTGTGCACAAACATCTAAACGCATCGCGTACCCTTATAATAGGGTTGTTCTTCTCAGTTTTAGAGTACAAGTCCGTACCAAAGAAAGTTTGATTTGGATAAACTTCAAGGGTAATTTAGAGTTTTACGATCATCAACTAAAGGATTAGTTGAATCAACAAAGTTTGATGACACTACGGTTGATCAATAACAACATAATATAGAACAATTAAAAATCATAGGGGAACCAACTATATATTAAACTCATGCTTGGAAATAACTAGAAAGCATAAGCATTGAATAAAATGATAAACCTTTGCTTGAACAATAATAAGCTAGGTCTATGATCTTGTCAAATTAGAAATTGAATTACTGAATATGCATTTAACCGATAACAAGCTGGGAACAAAGCTTGCTCATCATAATAATAACTTGTGCAAATTAAATGAAATATGAAAGCTAAATATTAGAGACTAGAGTTCAAGAAGTTGCATTCATTATAAAGGAATGAAACTTAAGAAACTTGCTTAACTATAAACAAGTTAGAGTAGATCAACAATGATTAGAATTCAAAACTTGCTTGAATAAAATTATGGTTAAAGCTTGCTCAAATAAAATTTAGGAACAAAGAACTTGCTCAATAAAAGTTTAGGGTAAAAAACTTGCCTCGTGCGTAAGCTATAAATTTATAACTCACGTTCACCTACACATAGTATTAGAATCACAATATCTATTAGATATACTAACATCCACTTTCCAAAATAACACTCACATCTAGTTAAACTTGTTATTTTAGTAGAAGTCCTACTTTATCATACACATTTCAGAATCATAAGTGTTAATTTCTCAACACTTATTCATTATTCATTAAGTTTCTTAAATCATAACATATCATTTTCATAACTTACTAATTTTACACTTTAGAATTACTAACCACATGATACAATTCTGTTTTAACCTCTTCATTACATGTTTCTCACATTAACATAACATTAGACCAAGTTACAATGGGTGTCCAAAGTCTGCAGAAGTAGCAGACTGCACTGGGTCTGACTGACTACTGGCGTGGCCACGCCATAATTACCTTAGAGTCCGGCGCACCCGCGCGCTAGCGCCTAGAGGCAGCGCGCCCGCATTCGGCACCAGTACCAGTTTTGCAGAACGCGAGTTTTGACTCTGTTCTAAGCCAACTAACACGAATTTCATCCACAAAACAGTAAATTAAGCATACCCAATTGGCATAGAACTCATACAAACATGATTCCTCACATATACACTAACTTAGAACAATTAAACAACAACTACAACTAATTTAAATCCTTTAAATTCCATGTTTTATACAAAAATACCATTTTTGATATCCTTCACAAAAATCATCGTTGTGATCACAATTCTTGTCCAAATTAACTCATTCAAACTACGTTTTCTTCGTTTTTTAATGAAGTAACATATTCAAGGCTCAATTTACAGATTGGTTTACAAATTAACCACCAAAGTTGTTACTTTCACAAGTTATATGTATAAACATACATTGAAAACATTTTTTTTCTTTTTTAACCGTAATTAGCATACTAATTATCGTCTAAACATAAACTCTAGCATTACAATTACTTACAACTGTAATAATTCAGATTATACAACAATTCAAGAGAAATTGGGTTCACAGAGAATAAAAATATATGACGTAAAACATATATATATATATATATATATATATATATATATATATATATATAATATGAAGGTTATGAAAATACCTTCAATTGCTCGGTAATAATCTTTGATAAACTTAGAGAATTGCTTGGAAAATCTCAGAAATCCTCTCTCAACTCTCTCAAACTCGCTCTCTATTCTCTGTAATTTCTTCTCCTTTCTATCTTCTTAGGCTTAGCAACTAACACTTATGCGTAAAAAAACTGATAGCCTAGCCATAATATGTATACTAAATATAGCAGTTACAAAAATGTAAACGTATATAGGTTATAAATATATTTTATTTATTATTTGATTTATTTTAATTATAATTCAAAATTCAAAATTCAAAAGTCATAAGTTTTTTTGTGCAAAAACTTTTTAAAATAAAGACTTAATATTTTAAGCCTTATTTGGGTAAATCCATTTAATTTATTTTAATAAATCATTATACTATAGTTTATTATCTCATATTATGTATTTGGATCCCATATCCAGCATTAGTTAAATAAACTAATTACACATACTAAAGTTTAAATGAATTTTCCACTTAAACAAATATCACAAAATTATAATCTTATTATAATTTTATTTAATAAATTATCATATCACTTTTATTATTAAATTAAAACAATAATATAACCATTCACGTTATCTTTAACAACTCTCTAACTATTAAATTAAATTAAATTAAAATGTTATCTAGTAAATTTAATTTACAAATATTTACTAACAACAACCACATCAATAAAATAACAATTACATCAATAAAATATTTATTTAACTTAATAAATATTTTAAATTAAAAATAAAATCTTGGATTGTTACAGTACTATTCACGACAAAATTGATTTCTTTTCTGTCCAAATTATTTTTGATACATGAATATCATTCTTGAATTTTACTCCACAATTAGTTATCATGTTGATAATTTGGACATTCTTGAACTCTAGATAAATTGAATTATATCATTGTCATCATCCTCATGCTTATATTGTGTTAAAAGTCATCTTTGGCCCGTAGGGCAAAGATGGACTGTTGATTGGTATGATTATGACCAAGAATTGTGTATTGGTATAATCATGACCTTTAACGTTACAGATAAAGGTTTGTCGTGAAAGTCCTCTTTAACCTGTAGTGCATAGATGGACATGTGTTTGACATGATCATGACCAATGTGAGACCCCGAATTTTATAAAATGAAAGTATTCAATTTTCTTATATTTATTCTATATTGGTAAATAGTTAAATTGATAAAAGTTTAAAGTTAAGGGTAATATGTGAAAATTTTTTAAAGTAAGCAAGTTGATATAAAATATTTACTGTGTCGGGGAATATTCGATTAGTCGGGGAATATTCTTTTTATCAGGGAATATTCGTACAATGACACAATCATTGGTGGACCCCACAACGGAATTATTGTCGGATTGAGAAAACGACAAAAATATTTTTATGAAAATAACGGCGGAAGTTTTACCGTTAAAACAGTTGAACTACTCGGTAGTAAAAGAACAGTAATACGCGTGGTTGCATAGTAGCACACGGTATTAATTATTGATGATTACATGAGAAGTCACTCATTTTTGTTTAATTATTGTTACAGTAATTATTGCATAGTATCTCACGTTATTTGATTCAATTATTGTCGATATTTTGTATATTATTAAATCAATAATTGAGATATCAAAGTTATTAATATTATTATTTGCAATATTAATGATGTCTAGAAGTTCTGCCAAGGAGATGTTTGGTCACCTAATTGCGCGCCAATAGGGAGAAATCCTTATTAGAAAACCTCCTTTTTCCTAGGAACGACCTGGTCGATTAATAGTGTGAATTATAATAACGATGATTAAGTTTGTTTTATTATTATTATAAATGTAATAAAATAGAAAAATTTTATATAGAACAGAATACTTTTATAAAGTTATTTATTTTATTAGACTATAAATAGAATATATGATATTCTATTATGCATAGTGTTTGTATAGTGTCTGCATAGTATTTGCATACTAAAATCTTTTTATATAAAACAGAATATTTTTATAAAGTTATTTGTTTTATTAGACTATAAATAGAATATATAATATTCTATTATACATAGTATTTGCATAGTGCCTGCATAGTATTTGCATAGTAAAATCTTTTTATATAAAACAGAATACTTTTATAAAGTTATTCGTTTTACTAGATTATAAATAGAATATATTATATTTTATTTAAAAGATTTTATTTTATTAATACTGCATAGTAAATCAATATGACCGTCCGTTTAAAAGTAAATCAATCTGGACCGTTCATGAATTAGTTACTATTTAGTCTATTCTCCTATAAATAGAAGCTCATTCCTTCATTATTTCTTACGAATTCACTGAAACTCTAAAGAGAGAAACTATAGAGAGAAAGAAGAAAAGTATTCTGCTACTTCACTACTCCTATATCCAGTTTCTTCTAAGATAAGGGATGATTCGATGACGTGGATTAATTATTGAGTTGAGTCTCAGCAATGAAATATTAATTTATGGATGTGATATTAACGAATATCCTTGGCCGTAGTGCAGGGGTGATTCGATGATGTGTATTATTTATTAAGCTGAGTCTCAGCGATAAAATATTGATAATAAACTTTTAATTCGTAAAAGATAGTAGATATCATGCTCTACTTAACTCTTCTAAAATACAATTGTATGCTTTTGGCCTGTAGTGCAAAGATGAATTGTTAATAAATATCTTTGGCTGTAGTGCAAAGATTAATTTATCAGTATGATTATGAGCAAAAATTGTGATTTGGTATAACCATGATTTTTGATGTTTCAGGTGAAGATAAGTGATGAAAATTATATTTGTCCTGAGTGCGAATAGGAATTTAGAATCACAATTATGATTATGAGTTATTCATATGATTGTGGACAGGAATTGTTGATTGATATTATAGGAATAAAACATTATTGGTGGATTTTTAACATAGATAAGATAATAGACATTATGGTCTATTTGACTCTTCTAATGGATTGCTCGTTCCGCTACAACTATGGTTGGAAAGTTTTATCATCTACCATATGTTCTAAATCTCTGATTTATTACTGATGAAGGATATTGATAATGTAAATTATCTTTAGTCATGATATTCTTTACTGGACTAGTTGTGCTCAACCTTTTTGCTTCACAATTCCTTTCAGGTAATAAGAGTGTAGCTGGGTCGAGCGGGGATAACAGGTGAATAGAACGATGGTCTATAGCTGTTGAGGTTCTCCCTAAATAGTATGAAAATAATTTTATTGAGAACTTTAGATAAGTGTGTCGTATGGTATACATCATTTGATATTTAATTTTGGTGAACCGAATAGGGTGAGGTGAACCCAACTTTGGAAGGGTGTTTTACCACTATCATACAAGATGTCTAATGACATACAATCTCGTGTTATCATAAAATAGGGTTATGCACATACACTTGCTGAGTATATTTACGAGCACTACCTATATGATCTTGAAATTTATTTGAAATATAATTTTCACTTAGAGACAGTGGAGATAATTATATGTCAAGAGAAAACTCACCATTGGAAAGAAGATGATAGTAATCTTCTTATTTTTCTTTGGAGACTTTTGGATCAACCAAGGATAATTTTGTGGACATATGATATCTATCATAACCTAGACGCATGGCCTCCCATGTACGAAGGTTTCCTTGAGTATTTTCTAAAGATTTTAATTTCTAAAATAATTATTGACTGTACCTTTATGTAAGGTACCATTGTAAGGTCTTGTGGTCAAGGCACCACGAGAGTATTATATATATTTGTATTAAAACTCACAGCTTATCTGTTGTCGTACTATGCACGATAGTTTAATAGTTGTATAAATGAAGTTTATATTTGATTTTTATAGTGCGATATCCGATGACTCAGAATGGGTCGTGTGGACTTATTTTGGGGGCATCACAATTGGTATTAGAGCTTAGGGATATAGTCGCTGGCGGAGATATGAGTCTAGAACTAGGAGAGGAGAGACGAGTAATATACTTCGCTAGTGTGTGACTTACCTAAGCTGAAATTTTTATTTGATAAGTTGGCAAATTGTGATATGTCAATTAGCCTTTGTTTTGAATATATATGCTAGAATGACATCTGAAATACAGGAGATGAGCAATGAGAAAATCATGATACAGAGGAAATAATAGGGAAGGTACAATCCGAAAAGAAAGTAAAGTATTCTCATCTCTTCGAATACTAGGTACGTACGTAAATTTCGAGGGCGAAATTTCATAAAGAGGAGAGATTGTGAGACCCCGAATTTTATGAAATAAAAGTATTTAATTTTCTTATAATTATTCTATTTTGGTAAATAGTTAAATTGATAAAAGTTTAAAGTTAAGGGTAATATGTGAAAATTTTTCAAAGTAAGCAAGTTGATAATATTTGATTAGTCGGGGAATATTCTTTTTATCAGGGAATATTCGTATAATGGCACAATCATTGGTGGACCCTACAACGGAATTATTATCGAATTGAGAAAACGAGAAAAATATTTTTATGAAAATAACGGCGAAAGTTTTACTGTTAAAACAGTTGAACTACTCGGTAGTAAAAGAATAGTAATACGCGTGGTTGCATAGTAGCACACGGTATTAATTATTGATGCTTACGTAAGAAGTCACTCATTTTTGTTCAATTATTGCTACGGTAATTGTTGCATAGTATCTCATGTTATTTGATTCAATTATTGTCGATATTTTATATATTATTAAATCAATAATTGAGATATCAAAGTTATTAATATTATTATTTAAAATATTAACGATGTCTAGAAGTTCTGCCAAGGAGAGATTTGGTCACCTAATTGCCCACCAAAAGGGAGAAATTCTTATTGGAAAGCCTCCTCTTCCCTGGGAACGACCTGGTCGACTAATAGTGTGAAATATAATAATGATGATTAAGTTTGTTTTATTATTATTATAAATGTAATAAAACAGAAAACTTTTTATATAAAACAGAATAATTTTATAAAGTTATTTGTTTTATTAGACTATAAATAGAATATATGATATTCTATTATGCATAGTGTTTGCATAGTGTCTGCATAGTGTTTGCATAGTAAAATCTTTTTATATAAAATAGAATACTTTTACAAAGTTATTTGTTTTATTAGACTATAAATAGAATATATAATATTCTATTATGCATATGTTTGCATAGTGTCTGCATAGTATTTACATAGTAAAATCTTTTTATATAAAACAGAATACTTTTATAAAGTTATTCGTTTTATTAGATTATAAATAGAATATATTATATTTTATTTAAAAGATTTTGTTTTATTAGAATATTTTATTAATACTGCATAGTAAATCAATATGACCGTCCGTTTAAAAGTAAATCAATCTGGACCGTTCATGAATTAGTTACTATTTAGTCCATTCTCCTATAAATAGAAGCCCATTCCTTCATTATTTCTTACGAATTCACTGAAACTCTAAAGAGAGAAACTATAGAGAGAAAGAAGAAAAGTATTCTGCTACTTCACTACTCCTATATCCAGTTTCTTCTAAGATAAGGGATGATTCGATGACGTGGATTAATTATTGAGTTGAGTCTCAGCAATGAAATATTAATTCATGGATGTGATATTAACGAATATCCTTGGCCGTAGTGCAGGGGTGATTCGATGATGTGTATTATTTATTAAGCTGAGTCTCAGCGATAAAATATTGATAATAAACTTTTAATTCATAAAAATAGTAGATATCATGCTCTACTTAACTCTTCTAAAATACAGTTGCATGCTCTTGGCCTGTAGTGCAAAGATGAATTGTTAATAAATATCTTTGGCTGTAGTGCAAAGATTAATTTATCAGTATGATTATGAGCAAAAATTATGATTTGGTATAACCATAATTTTTGATGTTTCAGGTGAAGATAAGTGATGAAAATTATATTTGTCGTGAGTGCGAAGAGGAATTTAGAATCACAATTATGATTATGAGTTATGCATATGATTGTGGACATGAATTGTTGATTGATGTTATAGGAATAAAATATTGTTGGTGGACTTTTAACATAGATAAGATAATAGACATTATGGTCTATTTGACTCTTCTAATGGATTGCTCGTTCCGCTGCAACTATGGTTAGAAAGTTTTATCATCTACCATATGTTCTAAATCTCTGATTTATTACTGATGAAGGCTATTGATGATGTAAATTATCTTTAGTCTTGATATTCTTTACTGGGCTAGTTGTGCTCACCATTTTTGCTTCACAATTCCTTTCAGGTAATAAGAGTGTAGCTAGGTCAAGCGGGGATAACAAGGGAATAGAACGGTGGTCTATAGCTGTTGAGGTTCTCCCTAAATAGTATGAAAATAATTTTATTGAGAACTTTAGATAAGTGTGTCATATGGTATACGTCATTTAATATTTAATTTTGGTGAACCAAATAGGGTGAGGTGAACCTAACTTTGGAAGGGTGTTTTGCCACTATCATACAAGATGTTTAATGACATATAACCTCGTGTTATCATAAGACAGGGTTGTGCACATCCATTTGCTGAGTATATCTACGAGCACTACCTATATGATCTTGGAGTTTATTTGAAATATAATTTTGACTTGGAGACAGTGGAGATAATTATATGTCAAGAGAAGACTCACCATTGGAAAGAAGATAATAGTAATCTTCTTATTTTTCTTTGGGGACTTTTGGGTCAGCCAAGGATAATTCTGTGAACATATGATATCTATCATAACCTAGACGCATAGCCTCCAATGTACAAAGGTTTCTTTGAGTATTTTCTAAATATTTTAATTTCTAAAACAATTATTGACTGTACCTTTATGTAAGGTACCATTGTAAGGTCTTGTGGTCAAGGCACCACGAGAGTATTATATATATTTGTATTAAAACTCACAGCTTATCTGTTGTCGTACTCTGTACCATAGTTCAACAGTTGTATAAATGAAGTTTATATTTGATTTTTATAGTGCGATATCTGGCGACTCAAAATGGGTCGTGTGGACCTATTTTGGGGGCGTCACAACCAATGGTGATACAAACGAATATGCTTGGGCCGTAGTGCGTGAATAATTCGTTGATTTAAAATATTTATTTATTGGTGTTACAGGGATAAAATATTGATGATAAACTTTTAAATCATAGAAGATAATAGACATCATGCTCTACTTGACTCTTCTAATGGATTATTATTTTTATTGCAGTTGTTGATCTAAAACTTGTTGTCTATTGTATTCTATCAGATTTTTCCATGTTGAGGACTAAGGATAATTTGTTCTACATTATCTTAGTCATAATATTCTTTATTAGGATAGTTGAGCTCACCCTTTTCCTTTTAGTTACATTGTTCTCCTTAGGAGGCGAAAATGTAGCTGGGACTAGTCGGGGAGTGGAGTAATGGTCCAAGATGGTTATTATAGTAGTCCTCTCTAGGTTATAAAATTAGTGTGACAATAATTGTAATGAAAATTTTATTTGAGTTTAGATATTGTCTACGAGACAATATTTGTATTAAAGCTCACAGCTTATGTGTTGTCATATTTTGTACGACAGTTGTATTAATGAAGTTTGTATTTGAATTTTGTAGTGTGTATTTAGTGACCCAGAATGGGTTCTGTGGACCTATTTTTGGGGCGTCAAAGTTGGTATCAGAGCTTAGGGATATGATATCTGGCAGAGATCTGAGGTTAGAACTAGGAGGGGAGAGACGAGTAAAACATTCGTTAGTGTGTCCCACATAAGCTTATCTGTTATTTAATTGGTCGATTGGAATATAGGGATAATATGTGTCATGTCAATTTCTTTAATTAACCCTTGTTTTGTGGCAGTATTTAAGAATGACATCTAAAAATCAAGAGATGAATTCATATAGAGTTTTAAGTGATGAATTGAAGAGATTTATTTAAAGAATAAATATTGGAGTATAATATCTTGTTATAACAAAGATGTTTATTGGGGATTATTAATTAAGTTATTGAACTTGATTGTAGGATGTTAGGTAAAGAAGAAATTAGAGACATCCATATGGTGAGTGAAGAATTAATAGTTACACCTGAGCTAGTCGCAAAGGTAGCAGCTAAGAGTGAGGAAGAAGAGGACCCTAAGGATGATTTATTAGGAGAATTGTATTATCGAAATATAAAACACCAAGATCATATTCGTGAGTTAGAAGAGCAGGGTGAAGAATATTAGGCGGTCGTAGAACAAAGAGATGCAGCAAATCAAGATTTTGCTACCCGATATGCAAAGCTTGAACAATAGCTCTCTTTGGCAGAGTATATGATAATAGAGCTGGAATATGAGAAAGCAAATGTCAAATATCAGCTGAAAGAAGAAAGAACTGAAAGAGTGAGAATGAAGGATGCATGGGTAAAAGCCGCACGACGCGTTGATATTGTAGAAAGAGACGTCCGATCCAAGAAGGCTAAAATAGATGATATGTATTTATCTTTTTGGACATCAATTGGGAGAACCCAACATCAAGTTTTGAACTACCCTTTACAGAGCGGTCAACCCCAATTCGATATAGATCGAAGATTAATTATTTAGATCATGGATCAGGAGTACGATGAAGCAATTGAGGGTGGAATGTGCCCTATAGAAAAGTCAAGTCCATTGGTAATGATGACACCAAAGGTTATCCCGGACAAGTCAAAGTCGGTGGTTTAAAGAAGAGCATTTTTCGTGACTTTTCAAAAAGCGAGGAACCCGAACGAAGTTATCACAGGTAAGCTATCATAAACTCTTGCAAATTCTATACCTTATTAGATACTGGTTCTACCCACTCTTTTATTTCACCTACTTGTGCTTAACGTTTGAACTTGACTCCTGAGAAATTAGACTTTGACTTATTAGTTAAAACTCCGTTGGGAGAAACCTTCGTTACATGCACTGTTTATAAATCCTGTTTGATTCAAATTAGCACCCTCACATTACCTATTGATCTCATCTCTTTGAAAAAACTTGCATTTGATGTGATTTTAGGGATTGATTGGTTAACTACTCCTTATGTTAAAATTAATTATTTTAGTAAGGTTGCTAGCTTTCATATTTCTAACCAACCTGTTATGAGAAATCAAGCTGCCAAACCACTAAATTCAATCATTGTCATCTCTAGCCATAAAGTCATTCGTTTATTGAAAAACGGATGTCAAGCTTTCTTAGCTCATGTCACAGATTTAAACAAAAATATGTCAAATTTGAATGATATTTCTGTTGTTAATAAATTTCCTGACGTATTTCCTGAAGAACTTTTCTGCCTACCCCAGAGCGTGAAATTGAATTTTGTATTGACCTTGAAACTAGTACAAAATCCATTTCCAAATCCCCTTATCGAATGGCTCCTATTGGACTTCAGGAGTTAAAAACTCAACTACATGAATTGTTAGACATTGGTTTCATTTGTCATAGTATATCACCTTGAGGAATGTGTTGGGAGATTGCATATTTAAATTTGATGTTGAAAGTAAATATTCATGATTATATGTAAAGTCCTTCAAGGAATAGATGTACAAGGACTTAGTGGTAGATCAAACTTGTTAGGTTGATCTGAGCTTTAATGTTTATCATTATGTAAATGAATGTTTAGAAGAAAAGTTCAAAGCTGTTAGGTTGATCTATGTCTTGAAATGTAATAGATAGGCTTCAATAGAATCGTAGTCTGTTGAGCAAATCAAGAGATTGTAGAAGCCGAGGCAGCATCGTAGAGCATCGAGAAATTGTAGTCTGTCTGCTTTGGAGGACCTCTCTCGAAATCGTAGAGTGGTCCAAACGCCTGCCGAGCCAACTCAGAGATCGTATTGTGCTCTCGGAAGCGTAGAGTCTGTAAGTCAAGCAAGTGAAGATCATAGTGTACCAGTACTTAAGAGAAATCATAGTGTTCTCATTTTGGTAGTGCTAAATCAAGCACCAAGGTGGCAAGACACCACGATCATGATCGTAGTGTATCATCTATCTGCATCAGAAGCATCGAGCCTTGTCCATTTGTTTAAGAATAAAAATCAACAAATGAGTAATGCATTATAGACGTTAAGACAATCGAGAATCCCAATGACACAACACTCATCCTTAGTATATAACAAAGAGACGTATTTTAGAAGCTAAGAAAAGTACTATGGGTCAGCAGAAAACACCTTTTCAGTTGTTAGGTGAGATAGCAGTCTGCTGTGTTAGTGGGCCAGACAGAAATCAAAAGATGTGCATAAAGTCTCTATCAGTGCTCAAAAATGTCAAATATAATTAATGCTTCAACGGATGTCTTCCAACAGATGCATTTCAAAGAAACCATATATGAAAAATAGAAGAAGATGCAAACAATCAAGCATACAACGAAACACTGAAGAAAACTCAACGCTCAACTCTACGATCTGAAAAAGAAAAGCTTGCTCAGCTACTTAGTTCTTTCGAACACAAGCTTAAACGACAACTGAGTAGCATCATTCCAGAACTCAACTATTATCAAGTGAAGTAAGAAGGACTTGAAGAGTTCTAAGTGAACTGAGAAGTACCAAGTCTACTGGACATGAAGAGTTCTAAACTGAACTAAGAAGTTCCAAGACTGCTGGTCTTGAACGAATCTGTGAGATTCAAAGATTGTAAAGATATCCTTAGTGGATTTCCTACTCAAGGAGTAAAAGAGTGGACTAGGAGCTTTGAGTGCTCTGAACCACTTAAAACACTGTATCTCTTATATTATTGCCATAGCTGCTATATCTGCCATAACTGATTAACTCCTATTAACTCGTTTTATCCTAAAGGGAAAATAAACAAATCTCAAATTCCGCCGTGATTAAATCATTATCAAAACTAACAAGTATTTTGGAAAAGAATTTTTAAAATATCTATTCAACTCCCCCCCTCTTCTAGATAACTATTGTGCCTCCGGGAACTAACAATTGGTATCAAAGCAGGTTCTATCAAACAGCCTACAAAGCTTAAGTAGATCGAATGGCACATTTGATAAGTGAATCAAGGACTGGAGGAGGCATCAGCCCACATATGTGCAACAAAGATAAATTTGCCAACTGGAAAGTTCGTATGTAAGCCTATATGGATTCAATAGATGAAGATGTATTTGAAACTATTCAGAATAGGCCCTACGTTCCTAGAAAGCTTGCACCAACTTTAGACGACCCAAATAGAATTCAAATCAAGGTCAAAGCAGAATGGACTGGCAACGAAAAGAAAGCTGTCTAACTTGAAAAAAAGGCCAAGAACATTTTGTTCTAATCTTTAGAAGATGACATGTTTGAAAATGTGGTCAACAGCAAAACAACAAAAGAAGTATGAGAAGCATTGCTCATCATGCATGAAGGAATAGAAGAAGTCAGAGAAAATAAGCAATCTCTTCTTATTCAACAATATGAAATGTTTGCCCACGTTCCAGGAGAATATGTCACTTTCACCTATGAAAGATTCAATGTTCTGCTAAACTCTCTTCAAGTCTTTGGAAAGATCTATCCAAATAAAGATCTAATCATAAAGTTCATGAGAGCTTTACCTAGCAAGTGGGATGCCAAAACCACTGCCACCAGAGAATCATAGAATCTCCATGAAATGACTGTTCAATAATTATATGGCAACCTTCTCACCTATAAACTGGAGCTGACTCAGTGAGCAGAGACTCTATCTGAAGGAAGAGAGAAGGACAAAGGGGTTCCTCTCAAAGCAACAGATAACATCCCCAAAGCTAACACTGAAAATGACTCTGACTATGATGAAGATGATGATGAGGACTTTGGCATGCTGGTTAGAAGACACAAAAGGTTCATACGTAAAGGCAAAATCAACAAACCTAAGAAATTCAACAACTGTGACGCCCCCAAAATTAGGTATACATCACCCATCTTGGGTCGTTAGATACATAGTACAGAATACAAATACAACTTACTAATACAACTGTCGTGTACAATATGACAAAATATAAACTGTGAGTTTGAATACAAATATTATCTTCTAGAGAGTATTCATACTCAAAAGGAGTCCTCATTACATTTATTAACACACCATTACATAGAATAGTGAGGACTACTAGCTAATACTATCATTCGGACCATCACTCCGTTCCCCAACTTGCCCCAGCTACGTTCTCATTTCCTGAAGAGAACAGTGAAAGAAAGGGTGAGCTCAACTAGCCCAGTAAGAAATATTATGACTAAGATAATGCAGAATAAATTATCATTAGCCTTCAACAATGTTAAACTGATAAAATATAATAGACATCAAGTTTAACTGCAGCGGAACAAGCAATCCATTAAAAGAGTCAAGTAAAAAATAAACTCTACTATCTTTTATGATTTAAAAGGTTTTTTCAACACTGTGATCGCTGGGACTCAACTTAATAAAATAATTCACATCATCGAATCACCCCTGCACTACGGCCAAGGATATTCGTGTATTCATTAATGGTCATGATCATGCCAATAACTGTCCATCAATGCACTACGGGCAAATGAGGACTTTTACCACATCATTAGTAACATTACAGTCATGATTACACCGAATAATCCCTGGTCATAATCATACCAAGTCCATCTATGCACTATAGGCCACAGATGACTTTTAACATTTTATAAACATGAGGATGATGATAATGATATAAGAATTCAATAAAACAAGTTCAAGAAATAATTTATCCAAGAATTAACAACGTCCAAATTGTCAACATGATACTGCTTTGTGGAGTAAAATTCAAAAATGCTTAGAAGAATATTTTCATGAAAAGATACTGGATGAAACGCAATTATCAAGGATATTCCACAAATTTCATGGAGTATAGAAGTCAAAACTTAACCAACTGAGTATAATAAAGAATGGAATAACAAAAGAAATCACCATGCATGCGATAGACCGCACAGACAGGTTATTTCCACAGAATAATAAATAATGGAACCAGGTCCGGCGTAAAACGCACAGACAGGATATTCCAACAGAACAATAATAAAGACGGAACCAGGTCCGGTGTAAAACACACAGACAGGATGTTCCAACAGAATAATAATAAAGACGAAACCAAGTCCGGTGTAAAACACACAGACAGGATGTTCCAACAGAATAATAATAAAGACGAAACCAGGTCCGGTGTAAAACATACGGACAGGATGTTCCAACAGAATAATAAAAGAATGTCACCAAGTATAGGGTAGACCGCGTATACAGGTTATTCCAACAGAATAATAAGAAATGGAATAACAAAAGTTCTCTTCATGAATAAGAAAGAATAACACCCCTTACCGTTTTAAAGAAGAGCTGAATAAGGAAGTAGTTAAGTAGCAGAATACTCTTCTTCTCTCTCTCTATAGTTTTTCTCTCTAGAGTTCAGTGAATTCGTAAGAAATAATGAAGGAATGAGCTGCTATTTATAGAAAAATAGAATGCATAGTAACTAATCCATGAACGGTCCAGATTGATTACTTTAATCTGACGGTCCATATTTAAAGAAAAATCTTTTAAATAAAATATAATATATTCTATTTATAGAATAACTTTAATAAAGTATTCTGTTTTATATAAAAAAAAAATTCTGTTTTATTACGTTAATAATACGAATAAAACAAAACGTCATTATCGCTAAATAATTCATATTATTAACTGACAATAATTGAATCAAACTGAGTGACTTCTCACATAAACATTAATAATCAATACCGTGTGCTACTATGCAACTACACGTATTACTGTACTTTTACTACCGAGTAGTTCAACAGTATCAATGGTAAAACTTCCGCCGTTATTTTTAATAAAATATTTTTGTCGTTTTCTCAATCTGATAATAATTTCGTTGTGGGGTCCACCAATGATTGTGCCGTTGTACGAATATTCCCTGTTAAAACGAATATTCCCCGACCAATCGAATATTATATAACAACTTGCGTACTTTGCAAAATTTATAAATATTACCCACAACTATAACATTATATCAAATTAACTCCATAATATTCAAAAATGATATTTATAGAAAATTCATCTTTATTTATAAAAGTTGGGCTCTTACAACCTCCCCTTCTTATGAAATTTCACCCTCGAAATTAGGGTACGTACCTGGTATGTCGAAGAGGTAAGGATATCTTGATTTCATTTCATATTCTAACTCCCAAGTCATTTCCTCAACATCGTGGTTTCTCCACAAAACTTTGACTTGAGGTATAACCATGGAGCGTAGAATATGTTCCTTCTTATCCAAGATTTGAACAGGAACTTCTTCATACGTCAAATCATCCGCTATTTCGTCCGGTTCTAACTCAATAATGTGGTTCGGGTCTTCCACATATTTGCGTAACATGGATATGTGAAAAACGTTATGAACACGAGACATACTTGGCGGTAAAGCGAGTCTATAAGCCACAGTTCTTACTCGATCGAGGATTAAAAATGGACCGATGAATCGAGGATTGAGCTTTCCTCTTTTTCCAAATCTCGTAACTCCTTTCCATGGAGCAACACGTAAGAACACATGATCTCCTATATCAAATTCCATGTCCTTTCGATGAAGATCAACATAACTCTTTTGTCGATCTTGTGAGGTTTTTATACGTTGTCGGATCATTTGAATCTTTTCTATTGTCATACGTACCAACTCCGGTCCCAACAACGTTGCTTCACCCACCTCATCCTAGCATACTGCAGAACGACATTTTCTTCCATACAATGCTTCGAATGGAGCCATGCCAATACTTGCTTGATAACTGTTGTTGGAGGAAAACTCCACCAATGGTAAGAACTTGTCCCAACTTCCCTTGAAGTCAAAGACACATAGTCTTAATAAATCTTCTAGAGTTTGAATAGTCCTCTCTGATTGTCCGTCCGTCTGAGGATGATATGTCGAACTAAATTGTAAATCTGTGCCCATAGCTTTTTATAAACTAACCCAAAATCGTGAAGTAAATCTTGGGTCTCGATCAGAAACTATGGATACTGGCATACCATGCAGTCTTACAATCTCGTTTATGTACATACGAGCAAGGCGTTCAAGTGTATAAGTTTCACGTATCGGTAAGAAATGAGCAGACTTGGTCAATCTATCAACAATGACCCAAATCGCATCTATACCTTAAGAAACCTTAGGAAGACCGGTAACGAAATCCATGGTAATGTGCTCCCACTTCCATTCTGGAATTTCAAGTGGTTGCAATGGACCTTTTGGTACTTGATGCTCCGATTTGACTCGTTGACAAGTTAGACACCTTGAGATAAACAGCGCTATCTCTCTCTTCATATTGCTCCACCAAAATGTATGACGAATATCATGATACATTTTGGTACTTCCAGGATGGATTGCAAACGGTGTGTTGTGCGCCTCCATCATGATTTCATACTTTAAATCAGGGTTGTTAGGAACACAAAGTCTAGAGTTGACTCGAAGTATTCCTTCTTCATCGATTCTTGCTTCCGGCATAGCACCTTCTTGCACTTTCTTCCTCATACGCATCAGCTCCAGGTCTGTAGCTTGAGCAGCTTTAACTTTATCGATTAAAGTTGGTTCTACTCGTATATTCACCATCATCACATGGGTCCCTGAAGTCTTTAACTCTATCTCCATCCTTTGCAAGTCACACAAAATGGGCCTTTGTGTTGACAATATTGCACTCGTACTTGCATATGATCTTCTACTCAATGCGTCAGCTACTACGTTCGCTTTTCCAGGATGGTATTGAATGGTATGATCATAATCTTTCAACAGTTCAAGCCAATGTCATTGTCGCATGTTGAGTTCCTTTTGAGTGAAGAAATATTTGAGGCTTTTATGATCCGTAAAGGTCTCCACCTTCTCCCCATACAAGTAATGCCTCCAAATTTTAAGTGCAAAGATAACAGCTGCCAACTCTAGATCATGAGTAGGATAATTCCTGTCATATTCCTTGAGTTGTCTTGATGCATAGGCTATGACTTTTTCATGTTGCATGAGAACGCATCCCAACCCTTTGCTCGAAGCATCACTGTAGATGACAAATCCCTCCGAGCCAGATGGTATTGTTAGAACAGGTGCTGAAATGAGTCTCCTCTTGAGTTCTTGAAAACTCTGCTCACATTCTTTGCTCCAACCGAACTTTGTATCTTTCCGAGTCAGCTGAGTTAATGGAGTAGCGATTCGAGAAAATCCTTCCACGAATCTCCGATAATAACCAACTAAACCAAGAAAGCTAGGTACTTCGGTCACTGATTTAGGTTGCTCCCAGCTTTGAATAGCTTCAATCTTTGCCGTGTCAACCGATATTCCACGACTTGATACGACGTGCCCAAGGAATGCTACCTCCTCCAGCCATAACTCGTATTTCTTCAACTTGGCATAAAGCTTGTATTCACGAAGCTTTTGGAGTACCAGCCTCAAGTGTTGCTCATGATCTTCACGGCTTTTGGAATAAATAAGGATGTCATCAATAAAGACGACCACAAAGTGATCCAAATATTCCTTGAATACCCGGTTCATCATATCCATGAAGGCAGCAGGAGCATTAGTCAATCCAAAGGACATGACTAGGAATTCATAATGACCGTACCGAGTTCTAAAAGCCGTCTTTGGAATATCCTCAGTTCTAACCTTCAGCTGATGATATCCAGAATGAAGATCGATCTTTGAAAAGAATTGTGCTCCTTGCAACTGGTCAAACAGGTCATCAATATGTGGCAATGGGTACCTGTTTTTGATGGTGACATGATTCAACTCCCGATAATCAATACAAAGTCGCATACTTCCATATTTCTTCTTCACGAATAGCACAGGAGCACCCCAAGGAGAAGTACTAGGACGAATAAAGCCAATGTCTAACAATTCCTGCAGTTGGATCTTTAACTCCTGAAGTCCAATAGGAGCCATTCGATATGGGGTTTTGGAAATGGGTTTTGTACCGGGTTCAAGGTCGATACAAAATTCAATTTCACGCTCTGGGGGTAGGCCAGGAAGTTCTTCAGGGAATACGTCAGGGAATTTATTAACAATAGAAATATCATTCAAAACTAACGTATTTTTGTTTAGATCCGTGACATGAGCTAAGAAAGCTTGACATCCATTTTTCAATAAATGAATAGCTTTATGGCTTGAGATGACAGCGATTGATTTTAATGGTTTGGTTGCTTGAATTTGCATAATAGGTCGATTAGGAATATGAAAGCTAACAACCTTACGAAAATAATCAATTTTTGCATGATGAGTAGTTAACCAATCAATCCCTAGAATCACGTCAAATGCAAGTATTTTTTATGAAATCAGATCGACAGGTAATGTGTGGGTACCAACTTGAACCAAACAAGACTTATAAACCGTGGATGTAATGAAGGTTTCTTCCAATGGAGTTTCAACAAATAAATCAAAGTCTAATTTCTCCGGAGTCAAATTTAATCGATGAGCGCAAGTAGGAGAAATAAAAGAATGGGTAGAACCGGTATCAAATAAAGTATAGACTTCGTTAGAGTTTATGATAAGCTTACCTGTGATGACCTCATTCGGGTTCCTTGTTTTCTGGAAGGTCACAACAAACGCTCTCCCTTGCACTACCGGTTTTGACTTTTCTAGGACGGCCTTTGGTGTCTCCATCTTGGCTGAACTTATTTTTGGTAAACGATAAAATCGAGCTAAATGGCCTTCTCTTCCATAATTATAACATGCTTTAGACGGCATCGCGCAGTTTGGACTGATGTGCCCCTCCCCTCCGCATTTGAAACATATGATAGGTGGTCGTTCTCCTTCCTTAACAACGGGTGCTGGTGCTGACGTCTTTCCATCATTGTTGAATCTCCTCTTCTTGAAATGACCATTCTTATTGTTTTGGCCCTGATTACCACCGAAGTGGTTACCATTTCTGGCCTGTTGATTCCCTCCACGCTTGTTGTCACTGCTTCGATGACTGCTCTCACTGGTATTATCATTTTGCTGACTGCTCTCTTTTGGTTGCGTTGACTCGTTATTGCGCTCCACTAACTGAGCCCTATTCACAACATCTGAATACAAACACAGTTTATGAGAAATAAGATGTTGACGTATCTCAGGTTTCAAACCTCGCAAAAACATTCGCGTCATTCGCTCTTCATTATCCACCAAGTGGGACGCAAACCGGGACAACTCAGCAAATTTAGCCTCATACTGCGACACGGTCATATTATTCTGCTCCAATTTGATGAACTCCACCTCCTTCATGTGACGAACACTTTCAAGAAAGTATTTGTCATTGAACAGCTCTTGGAACTTCTCCCAAGACATCTTCAGTGCGACAGGTTGAGTACGCTTAATCGATTCCCACCAGTAATCTGCCTCTCCTCGCAACATAAAGGTGGCAAAGGGAACCTTTTGCTCCTCGGAGCATCCCAAGACATCAAATATCTTGGTAATCTGCTTTATCCATGTTTCCGCTATAAGCGGTTTTGGCTCTCCCTTAAACTCTGGTGGTCCCAGCTCCTTAAACTGTTTAGCGGTGACCATCCGAGAGTTTTTAGTGTTTCCACCTATATTTTGGACAGGAGCCGCTCTCGCCTGCTGTTGCATGAACTGCATAAAGTTTCTGAACATTCCATCATTCATCATCTGGTCAGTGTTGTTGTTTGCATGAGGATTGTCACCTTCTTGATGCACATTATCCTGATTATTGATATGTGGTGAATCAACAGTCGCATGTGCCCCATTGCTATTCTCAACATTCTCAGATGTCATTTTCAGATACTGCCACAAAATAAAAGTTAATTGATATGTCATATATTATCCTTATATTATGACCGACCAATTAAATACCATGCAAATAAACTTAGGTAGGTCATACTAGTGAAGGAATTCCCCGTCTCTCCCCTCCTAGTTCTATTCTCACATCTTAGCCAGGGATCATATCCCTAAGCTTTGATACCAACTGTGACGCCCCCAAAATTAGGTTTACATCACCAATCTTGGGTCGTCAGATACATAGTACAGAATACAAATACAACTGTCGTGTACAATACGACAAAACTTAAACTGTGAGTTTGAATACAAATATTATCTTCTAGAGAGTATTCATACTCAAAAGGAGTCCTCATTACATTTATTAACACACCATTATATAGAATAGTGAGGACTACTAACTAATACTATCATTCGGACCATCACTCCGTTCCCCGACTTACCCCAGCTACGTTCTCATTTCCCGAAGAGAACAGTGAAAGAAAGGGTGAGCTCAACTAGCCCAGTAAGAAGTATTATGACTAAGATAATACAGAATAAATTATCATTAGCCTTCAACAATGTTAAACTGATAAAATATAATAGACATCAAGTTTAACTGCAGCGGAACAAACAATCCATTAAAAGAGTCAAGTAGAAAATAAACTCTACTATCTTTTATGATTTAAAAGGTTTTTTCAACACTGCGATCGCTGGGACTCAGCTTAATAAAATAATCCACATCATCGAATCACCCCTTGCACTACGGCCAAGGATATTCTTGTATTCATTAATGGTCATGATCATGCCAATAACTGTCCATCAACGCACTACGGGGCAATGATGACTTTTACCACATCATTTGTAACATTACGGTAATGATTATACCGAATAATCCCTGGTCATAATCATACCAAGTCCATCTATGCACTACAGGCCACAGATAACTTTTAACATTTTATAAACATGAGGATGATGACAATGATATAAGAATTCAATAAAACAAGTTCAAGAATTAATTTATCCAAGAATTAACAACGTCCAAATTGTCAACATGATACTGCTTTGTGGAGTAAAATTCAAGAATGTTTACAAGAATATTTTCATGAAAAGATACTGGATGAAACACAATTATCAAGGATATTCCACAAATTTCATGGAGTATAGAAGTCAAAACTTAACCAACTGAGTATAATAAAGAATGGAATA
The DNA here is from genome assembly GCA_016801055.1 of Panax notoginseng. NCBI lineage: Eukaryota > Viridiplantae > Streptophyta > Magnoliopsida > Apiales > Araliaceae > Panax > Panax notoginseng. Next base: position 63,450,506 of record CM029015.1, on the reverse strand, counting down.
ACAAAAGAAATCATCATGCATGCGATAGACCGCACAGACAGGTTATTCCCACAGAATAATAAATAATGGAACCAGGTTTGGCGTAAAACGCACAGACATGATATTCCAACAGAACAATAATAAAGACGGAACCAGGTCCGGTGTAAAACACACAGACAAGATGTTCCAACAGAATAATAATAAAGACGGAACCAGGTCCGGTGTAAAACACACAGACAGGATGTTCCAACAGAATAATAATAAAGACGGAACCAGGTCCGGTGTAAAACATACGGACAGGATGTTCCAACAGAATAATAAAAGAATGTCACCAAGTATAGGGTAGACCGCGTATACAGGTTATTCCAACAGAATAATAAGAAATGGAATAACAAAAGTTCTCTTCATGAATAAGAAAGAATAACACCCCTTACCGTTTTAAAGAAGAGCTGAATAAGGAAGTAGTTAAGTAGCAGAATACTCTTCTTCTCTCTCTCTATAGTTTTTCTCTCTAGAGTTCAGTGAATTCGTAAGAAATAATGAAGGAATGAGCTGCTATTTATAGAAAAATAGAATGCATAGTAACTAATCCATGAACGGTCCAGATTGATTAGTTTAATCTGACGGTCCATATTTAAAGAAAAATCTTTTAAATAAAATATAATATATTCTATTTATAGAATAACTTTAATAAAGTATTCTGTTTTATATAAAAAAAAATTTCTGTTTTATTACGTTAATAATACGAATAAAACAAAACGTCATTATCGCTAAATAATTCATATTATTAACTGACAATAATTGAATCAAACTGAGTGACTTCTCACATAAACATTAATAATCAATACCGTGTGCTACTATGCAACTACACGTATTACTGTACTTTTACTACCGAGTAGTTCAACAGTATCAATGGTAAAACTTCCGCCGTTATTTTTAATAAAATATTTTTGTCGTTTTCTCAATCTGACAATAATTCCGTTGTGGGGTCCACCAATGATTGTGCCGTTGTACGAATATTCCCTGTTAAAACGAATATTCCCCGACCAATCGAATATTATATAACAACTTGCGTACTTTGTAAAATTTATAAATATTACCCACAACTATAACATTATATCAAATTAACTCCATAATATTCAAAAATGATATTTATAGAAAATTCATCTTTATTTATAAAAGTTGGGGTCTTACAACAACTACAACCGCCAGGAGCAGATAAATGTCTTATGCTACAACTGAAAAAAGCTTATCCATTTCCTTTCAAATTACAACAAACCTCTTAGAGAAGAACTAAAGAGGAAATCAAACTAAAAGAAAGAATTCAAAGGCAACAAGAAGATCCAGAAGAAAGACAAAGGTCTTGTATCCGGAGGATCATGGAGTGACTCAGACAATGACTCAACTCCCGAATCTGGGGATGATGAAGATCCTTAAATAGCAAATCTATGACTAATGGCCAAACATGCAAAGGATAAAAAGAACTCTGACATTCATGAAGTAAGTATAGATGAGGTATTTGACTTTAACTCTCCTAATGTAGATGTTGATGATTTAAGAACTTCACTACATGGCATAACATCTGATCTACATCAATATATGAAATGGTTCAGAGTTCTGTCTAAAGATTATTCTCTTCTTCAAAAAGAGAAAGAGAAAGTTCAGGAAGAACTAGAAACAACTCTTCTAAGTACTATCTCTCTCGCCAATTTTGAAATTGAGAATAAACTCTTAAAATAGACTAATGAACTTAATGCACAAAGAGAGTCAAATCTGACCTCTAAGATTAAGGAACTAGAAAAGACAATCTCTACATGGAATAAATCCTCTTCTTCCATGGACTCCCTGATCTCCAGTTAGAGAAGTGCATCTGACAGAATAGGTTTAGGTTTTGGAGAATCTACCTCAGAACCATATGTGGAAAAGATAAAGGAAATAAGCTATAGTAATGTTTCAAATTTTAATAGAAGCATTACATTTGTGAAATCCTCACAGAAGGAAGAATCTGTCCATCCTTGCTCTTCTGATCCAATCTATGTCTCAAGGCATAACAGATCCCATGCTGGCCTAAGATTCAGAGAAGAGAAGAGTAACTTAGTCACTACTCTCCAACCTCGAAGGGTCGTAGAGTCGAGTAAAATCAACTCCATGAACCAACTGGGAAGGAACAGTAGAGTTAAGCTTCACTCCTCACAAATCATGAATCACAAGGACACATAGGAAAAGAAGAACCAGTATAAAGGAAGGATTGCTAAGAACCCACATAAGTCCAAATGGAGGAAGAATCCACATACCACACAAGCATGCATCATATTAAATATTTTTTATGCAATAAGATTGGTCATAAGGCTGTAATATGTTATAATAATCCTATGCATATGAGACCCAGAATCAAGCAAATTTGGGTTCCCAATGGTACTAACAAAGTAGGACCCATGCAAGTATGGGTACCAAAATGAGAGTTTAATCTTACCGCAGGAACAGAGCTCCACGATCACAACCTGGTATCTGGACAGTGGATGCTCAAGGCACATGACCGGGAACAAAGCTCTCCTATCTAACTTCATAGAGAATGAGGGTCCAACAGTCATCTTCGGAGACAATGGCTCTGGCAAGACAAGAGGATACGGCTCAGCTAGAAATGGTGCAGTATCTTTCAGTAAAGTAGCATATGTGGAAGGATTACAACATAATCTTTTGAGCATAAGCCAACTCTGCGATAAGGGTCATCAAGTCACCTTCCTTAACAATCAATGTCAAGTCAGAGATCTGAAGACATCCTCTATAAAGTTGACCGAAACAAGAGAAGGGAACGTCTACACTATTAATCTTGGTCAACTAAGTTCCGATGAGACAATATGCTTTCTAGCGAAAGCATCTGAAGAAATGAGCTAATTATGGCATAGAAGGTTATCTCATCTCAACTTCAAAAGTGTGTCAAAACTGGCCTCCAAGGATCTAGTAGCAGACTTACCCAAACTCAGCTTTGTCAAAGAAAGGCCATGCAACGCCTATCAGCTTGAAAAATATACTAGAAGCTCATTCAAGATCAAAACAGTCAACTCAATTGACAAGCCTCTGCAGTTGCTTCACATGGATCTATTTGGGCCAATTCCAACAACAAGCCTTGGAAGGAAGAGATACTCATTGGTCGTAGTGGATGACTATATTAGATTTAAATGGGTGTTCTTTTTGAACTCAAAAGATGAAATAAGCTCCTAACTAATCAAGATGTTCAAGCTAGTGATGAACGAGAAAAGGGAGAAAATGAAGGCTATAAGGAGTGATCATAGTAGAGAATTCGACTTCTCTGAGATGGACCAGTTCTGCACAGACAATGGCATCAGTCACAACTTATCAGCTCCACAAACTCCTCAACAGAACGGAGTAGTTGAGAGAAAGAATAGAACGTTGATAGAGGTTGGAAGAACTCTACTAGCAGCAGCCCATCTACCTAAATACATCTGGGCAGAAGCTATCAAAACTGCATGCTACACTCAGAACAGATCGTTTGTGCACTCTATGATAAAGAAGACTCCCTACGAGTTGTGGAAAGGAAGAAAGCCAAATGTCAGCTACTTCCATGTATTTGGCTGTGCATGCTATATTCTCAACAATGGAAAACAATATCTGATAAAGTTTCAGCCCAAGTCAGACGAAGGAATCTTTTTCGGATATGCCACAGACAGTAAGGCTTAAAGAGTTTTCAAAAAGAATACACTAAGTGTTGAAGTCTCAATTCACATCATCTTCGATGAAACAGACTTGGACAAAATTGTCTCTCAAGACACTACGAACGATAATTCAGACACTACGAATGAGGCCGTCGAGCTCAACACCACGATCGTAGTCCCATAAAATGAAATCATCGAGCTAGGAGAGGAGATCGTGGAGAGAACTATGCCAGACAACGAACCTCCACATCAAGAAACAGAGGTTGATCTTGAAGAATTTAGACAAGAAGGCATCTGGTCAGATGTTCCTACAGGAAACAGATGAGCAAGAGATCACACTCAAGACCTAATCATTGGAGATCCAAATACAAGAGTCAAGACAAGATCTGTCACCCAGAATATGTGTTTCTATCTAAGCTTTCTATCACAAATGGAACCCAAGAAGATAGAAGATGCTATGGAAGACTCAAGTTTGGATAGAAGCCATGCAAGAAGAACTAAATCAGTTTTAAAGAAGAAAAGTATGGAGTTTAGTTCTAAGACCGAGAAGCCATCCAGTAATTGGCACCAAGTGGGTCTTCAGAAACAAGATGGATGAAGATGGAGTAATAACAAAGAATAAGGTAAGACTAGTAGATAAAGGTTACTCTCAAGAAGAAGGCATTGACTATAACGAGATCTTTGCACCTGTTGCCAGATTAGAAGCCATCAGAATATTCATTACCTTTGCTGCACATATCAAATTCAACATAGTTTAGATGGATGTCAAAAGTGCATTCCTGAATGGTGAACTCCAAGAAGAAGTATATGTGGAACAACCTCCAGGTTTCATCAATCCAACTCTCTCTAATTATGTCTATAGATTAGACAAAGCCTTATATGGTCTTAAACAAGCACCTAGAGCATGGTATGAAACACTAACTAACTTTCTTATTGAAAATGATTTCACTAGAGGTAGAGTAGATACCACATTATTTCTTAGAAAGCACAAAGATAAAGTCTTTTTAGTTCAAATATATGTTGTTGACATTATCTTTGACTCTGCTAATGAAAAACTGTGTAAGAGATTTGACAAGCTTATGCAGAGCAAGTTTGAAATGGGCATAATGGGTGAGCTGAACTTCTTCCTTAGATTGCAAGTAAAGCAGACTAATAAAGGAATCTTCATAAACCAAGCCAAATATATTAAAGACTTACTTAAAAAGTATGACATGGAATCAACCTCTCCCATGAAAATACCAATTGCTCCAACCACCAAGCTTGACAAAGATGAGAAAGGTAAAAGTATTGATATAACTCAATACAGAGGTATGATAGGCTCTCTTCTATATCTAACTACCAGTAGACCAGACATAATGTTTGCAACATGAATTTGTTCTAGATTCCAAGCTAATCCTAAGGAATCACACTTAACTGCTGTAAAAAGGATTTTCAAATATCTCAAAGGCACACACAATCCTGTTATGCATTCTAGGACTTAGCATATAGAAATAAGATATCACTTTATTAGGGATCATGTTTAAAATGGAACTATATCTTTACAATACATCCTTACTGAAAATTAACTTACTGATGCCTTTACAAAGCCTCTAGATAAATCTAGATTTAATAAATTGATAAGTGAATTAGGCATGCTAAATCTACAACCATAAACTCTGTGCTCTAGTTTACGCTAACCATGTAGATATAAAGGCTATGTTCAAAATCGTAGAGATGACTAAAGAAGGACCACGATCGTAGAGCTGCCTCGACATGACAAAGAAGCATCCTGTGATGAAAACATTCTCAACAAATCCAAGCAATCCCTCTAACAAGCGCCTCAGGGACAAATCTGATCCTTAGTTCATTCTAAGAGGTTGGCCCTTCCTGAGCTACCTTAACCCAGAAGAAATGCTAAGTCAAAGTTCATCACAAGGACCAGGACAGACAACGTTCGTAGAGCAGATTCAGCAGTAAACTCAATGATCGTAGTGCAAACTCAATGATCATAGTGCAACCTCAACGATCATAGTGCAACCTCGATGATTGTAGTCCTCCCAAAGGATATACTGGCTCAGGGGGAGCTAAGGGCAGATCAGTATTTTCCACATTAGTTAAAATCGTGGAGCCAATCAGGACTTGACACATACCCCACTAAGCAGATCGAGAGGAGGGAAGTTATAAGTACAGTTTGAAAAGGTCTTTTTAAAAAATCACCTCAGAAGTTCAAAAAGCTTATTCCTCTCTCTCTCTACCAGCAGAAACCCTAGCTGTCAGAAACACTCAAGCAACCTTAATGCAAGGAAATCAATGGCGGCTTCAAATGTTATCACTGGTTGCCGACTCTATTTTGACGAGTTCAAGACAGCTGACCCTCAATTTCATAAAATTATGTTTCTTCTGAAGAAAGCTAGTCTTGAAGAAGCTCTGGGAACCAGTACATGGATCTACCTAAAGTTGGTGAAAGAGTTCTACAAAAATGGAGCTTTTGAGAACGAAGTTATCACCACAAGGGTCAAGGGGGAACAAATTAAACTCAAAGCTAAAGATGTAAACCTAGCCCTAGGTTTCAAATCAAATGGACTTCTGTCGATGGAGGTCATCGACTTTCATGAAGGCCTGAGGAAGATGCATCATAAAAAGTTTCAGACCATCAAGTGTTACAAGAAGAAAGAGTTTCCCCAAAAATATGACTTTCTGGTTGACATTGTTGGGAAATGCATATGTTGTAAGAGCTCTGGCCATGACTCTATGAATGAAGTTCAACTGAAGCTCATGACAACAATCTGCTTTGAGATTCAACTCAACTATGGGGCCCTACTCATTGATTGGATTGGGAAGTGGATACTCAGTTCAAAGAAATCAAAGAGCTCAAGAAAGATGTTCTACGAGCAGTTTATAAGCATAATCCTACAATCAGCACTGGGTGATAAAATTAGGGATAATGAAGGAGAATCTATCAATCCCAATAGAAAGATGACCCAATAGCTGTTTTAAAATTGGAAAAGAAATACTACAAAAAATGTCAGGATGATGTCTAAATCCAGTGGAAGAACTGGTGAAGCTAAGGAGTCTGGGCTGCCAGGAAATATGTCAACTGTAAAAGAAACTGATGAAGAAGAAGAAATCAATAAAGAGGAACCCATTGCTTTGGTCAAAAAAAGTAAGGGTAAGAGAAAAGTGAAGGCTTAAATGATAGAGGAGCCTCAAGGTTCAATTACTGATGCACCTCAAGAGAGTTCAGGAACTGAAACTCTGAAGAAATTAAAGGGGAAAGAACAGCATTCTGAGGAAGAAGAAGACAGAGCTACCATCTCTCAGCTGCTTAAGAAAGGAAAACACAGCCATAAGTTAAAGAAGTATTCGTTCTCTTCGATCGTAGAGTCACTCCAGAAGTGGATGCTACAACAGGTTCTCAGCCTGATCATACCTTAAGAGCTGAAGTTGAAGAAAGTACTGAGGTTGTGGCTCAGCCTAGGAAGAAAAAGAAAAAGCTTGTCAAGAAATACATTCTTGTCAATGAATGAGTATTAAAGGAGGAAGACAGAAGAGTAGCTGCTGAGAAAGGGCTACCCAAAGCTAGTAAGGAGAATACAGCTCGAGTTTAGGGGGAGCTTCCTGACGTTCCTACACTAGAGAATACTCCAGCGGAGGGGGAGTTGCTTGAAGTTCAAATGAATGATCAAATTGAGGGGGAGCCACATGAAGTCCCTATGTTAGAGAAGGCTACAGCTGAAGAGGAATTGCCAAGAGATCATCATGAACCCTCCTCAGTCCCTCAAGAGATCCTAGCTTCAGAAACTTTAGAAATGGAAAGGATTGAAGCTATGGAGGATAAGAGAGCAGAAGAGAAGTGGAGATGATTGATGTAGTGGAAATTTCAAATGAAGACAAGGAAGAAGAAGAGGATGACAAAGTTGAGATCATCGTAGTGTGCTGGGATGGATATAGGAGAGCCAACTAAAATCAATTGTTCTCTTATCTACCTTTGATGCCCTTTCACAGAGCCCAAATCCTCAACTCCTGGGATCACATGTTTTGGACCTTCAAAGCTTATCCAGCAATCTCTGTGCTAGCTCATGGATTCCCAAGCAACCTCACTTTTTCCCGAAAGCTGATTACTAATGGTCCCTCTTAAGAAAATGGGCATGAGGTACAATCTATTCTCATCTCTTTCAGGGTTAGTCACTGTCTACCATCAACCTTCAACCAATTCTATGAATTGCAAAGATGGTTGGAAGTGATACTACATCCACTAAATCAATTTCTAGTTACAGAATCCCAACATTCTGTAACTGATGAATCAAACATGCCTAATTTTATATTGATCCAGTCTCCTATCATCTTTCACTCTACGATTATTGATCCAAATCCAATCGTAGAGTCACCTCCTCCTAAGACTCAACCTCACACACATGCTCCTCCATTAGATATCCCTTCCTCATCAACAAATAATTATTTTGATATTGATCTTGCTCTCTACAGTATACAAGATCAATATACTAGAACCTCTCCTCCAAATAATCAGTAACTCCTTGAGCTCATAGCAGATCTTCCTACCAAAACGGAGTTGTCTAAAGCATCTCAGAAGGTGACCAAGGGCATACAAGAAGATCTTGAAGTTCACTTAGACCTTGTTCATCTGAGGTTGACTCATTTGATTGATGCTGACAACACCCTCCCCAGCAACCTAAGTACTAAGCTTACAAAGAATCTTAGGGAGATCATAAAGGAAATGATTCAGAGTATCAATGAAAGGGATTAAATTCACTTTCAGGCTGCCAAGAAACACAGGGAAGCAATTCTCATTTTGCAGAATACTCAAGAATCCCAAAATAATCTTATGATGGACAGTCTCACAAGTCTACAAACTTCAATGAAAGAATTCCAAGCATTTTCCATGGGCCAAATGCAACAAATAGAAACTGTCTTGGCCATTCTACAAAAGAAAGAATCTCAAACTGATTCTCTGGTACAAGAAAATCGAGAAGATATTACTCAATCCAGGAATCAGCTCTACGAGCTCGTCCAAGGCATGACTCGACTATCTGAAGATATTCGAACCCTTGATGCTGACATAAAGGGGGAGAATAAAGGAGAAGGAAAAAAAGGCAAAGGTAGAGGTAGAGGTAAATTCATTGTTCAATCTTCAAGGAGCCCTCCCGCAAGACAGTCTTGCCATCAGACTCCACGACCTGATGGGCAGCAAATTATCATGGCACAACTGCTAAGGAGTCAAGAGCCATCTCCCAGCTCACAAGGGGTAACCACTACAAGCCTAAACATGCCAATTGGAGATCCTATATTCATGAACGGACACGATCATTGGGAACGACTATGTCAAAGTGAGCTGGAAGATATAACATGGAGAGACGAAGCCAGCAGGAGAAGAAGAGCTGCAGAATGTGCCAATCCTCCAAGGAATAAAAGGCAGAAGAAATAGAGATAAGTTGGAACTAATTTCTTATTGATGTAACTAAGCTTTATTATAATATCTGTCTTTACAAACATCAATAAATTCATGCTTATTCTCTAGAAATTTCAGTTGCTCACTGAAACACTAAGTCATATTTACTTTCTAGCAACTGCATCTAGAAATTATTAATCATAATACAAATCTCCTTGGTTATGTCAACATCAAAAAGGGGGAGATTGTTGGGAGATTGAATATTTAAAATTGATGTTGAAAGTAAATATTCATTATTATATGTAAAGTCCTTCAAAGAATACATGTACAAGGACTTAGTAGTAGATCAAACTTGTTAGGTTGATCCGAGATTTAATGTTTATCATTCTATAATTGAATGTATAGAAGAAAAGATCAAAGTGGTTAGGTTGATCTATGTCTTGAAATGTAATAGATAGGCATCAACAAGATCGTAGTCTGTTGAGCAAATCAAGAGATTGTAGAAGCCAAGGCAGAATCATAGAGCATCGAGAAATCGTAGTCTGTCTGCTTTGGAGGACCTCTCTCGAAATCGTAGAGTGGTCCAAATGTCTGCTGAGCAAACTAAGATATCATAGTGTGCTCTCAGAAGCGTGAGTCTGTAAGTCAAGCAAGTGAAGATCGTAGTGTACCACTACTTAAGAGAAATCGTAGTGTTCTCATTTTGGTAGTGCTAAATCAAGCACCAAGGTGGTAAGACACCACGATAATGTTCGTAATGTATCATCTGTCTGTATCAGAAGCATCGAGCCTTGTCTATTTGTTTAAGAATAAAAATCAACAAATGAGGAATGCATTATAGATGTTGAGACTATCGGGAATCCCAATGACACAACACTCATCCTTAGTATATAACAAAGAGATGTATTGAAGAAGATAAGGAAAATACTATGGGTCAGCAAAAAATACCTTTTCAGGTGTTAGGTGAGATAGCAGTTTGCTGTGTCAGTGGGCTAGACAGCAAATCAGAAGATGTACAGAAAGTCTCTATCAGTGCTCAAAAATGTCAAATACAATTAATGCTTCAACGGATGTCTTCCAACGGCTGCATTTCAAAGACACCATATATTCAAAACAGAAGAAGATGCAAAGAAGCAAGCATACAACGAAACACTGAAGAACACTCAACACTCAACTCTACGATCTGAAAAAGAAAAGCTTTCTTAGCTACTCAGTTCTTTCGAACATAAGCTTAAATGGCAACTAAGTAGCATTATTCAAGAACTCAACTATTATCAAGTGATGTAAGAAGTTCCAAGTCAGAAGGACTTGTAGAGTTCTAAGTGAACTGTGAAGTACCAAGTCTGCTGGAGTTGAAGAGTTCTAAAGTGAACTAAGAAGTTCCAAGACTGCTAGTCTTGAAGGAATCTGTGAGATTCAAAGATTGTAAAGATATCCTTAGTGGATTTTCTACTCAAGGAGTAGAAGAGTGGACTAGGAGCTTTGAGTACTCTGAACCACTTAAAACATTGTGTCTCTTATATTCTTGCCATAACTGCTATATCTGCCATAACTGATTAACTCCTATTAACTCGTTTTATCTTAAAGGGGAAATAAATAAATCTCAAATTCCGTTGTGATTAAATCATTATCAAAACTAACAAGTATTTTGGAAAAGAATTTTTAAAATATCTATTCAACCCCTCCCCCCCTTCTTGATAACTATTATGCCTCTGGGAACTAACAGAATGCACCGAAGCCAGACTCTTCGTAGGGGACACGGTATTTGTGCTTTGGCACACTGATAGGTTCCATTGTGAGATGTTATCCAAGGTTGGGATATGAGCCACAGTTGGGAGCAACCTAAGTCAATAACCAAAATAAGTAGCTTTCTAGGCTTAGCTGGTTATTATCGGAGATTCGTGAAAGGATTTTCTTGAATCACTACTCCATTAACTCATCTAACTCGAAAAGATACAAAATTTAGTTAGAGCAAGGAATGTGAGAAGAGTTTCCAAGAATTCAAGAGGAGACAAATTTTAGCGCCTGTTCTGACAATACCATCAGGTTTAAAGGGATTTGTCATCTACAGCGATGCTTCAAGCAGAGGTTTAGGATGTGTTCACATGCAACATGGGAAAGTCATAGCATATGCTTATCGACAAATCAAAGAATATAAGAGGAATTATCCTACTCATGATCTAGAGTTGGCAGTAGTCGTTTTTACGCTAAAGATTTAGAGAAACTACCTGTATGGGGAGAAAGTGGAGATCTACACAGATTATAAAAGCCTCAAATATTTCTTCACTCAAAAAGAACTTAACATGCGCCAAAGACGTTGGCTCGAGCTGTTGAAAGATTACGATCATACCATTAAATATCATCATAGAAAAGTGAACGTGGTAGCTGACGCGTTAAGTACAAGATCATATGCGGGTATGAGTATGATATTATCAACACAAAGGCCCATTTTGTATGACTTAAAAAGTATGGAGATAGAGTTAGAGACTCCAGGAACCCACATGAAGATGACAAATATATGACTAAAACTGACTTTAATCGATAAAGTTAAAGTTTCTCAAGCTACAGACCCATAGCTGATGAATATGAAGAAGAAGGTGCAAGAAGGTGTTATTCCAAAAATAAGAATCGACGAAAAGAGAAAATCTTAAACCTCGATTTATTGGTCCATTTGAAATCCTCGACCGAGTAAGAACTGTGACCTATAGACTCGGTTTACCGCAAAGTATGTCTCGTGTTCATAACATTTTTCACATGTCTATATTACATAAATATGTGGAAGATCCAAACTACATTATTGAATTAGAACTAGATGAAATAGCTGAAAATTTAACGTATGAGGAGGTACCTGCCAAGATCTTAGATAAGAATGAACATATTCTACGCTCAAAAGTTATATCTCAAGTTAAAGTTTTATGGAGAAACCATGATGTGACATCCTAGATTTTTAGAATTTATAAATGAGAATTTTATAAATAAAATTATTATTTATGAGATATATTGGGTGTGAGTATGTGTATGTCATATATTGTAGAATATGTGAATTGATGTGAAGAGAATGCTATATATTAATTTTTAATATATATAAATATTTAATTGAATTATTTATTAAGTTAAATAAATAAATTTTGTTTTGATTATAGAGTAAGGTAATTAAGTGTAGCAGATTAATTAAATGAATATTTAGTATTTAATTTAATTAATATAATAATTTTATGTTATAGTTCTAATTTAATTGAGGTAATTAAATTAGATGAGTTATGTGGTGATTGTTACATAAAATTATAATTAACAAGTAAATATAATTATGTGACAATTTGATGAGATTGATTGATGTTAAGCTATTGATTAATTAAAATAATGAGTATTTTCCAAACATTGTCTTAGGTTTTTCAAGTTCAAATTGGTGTAACCTATGTATTAACTAGTAATTAGTATATCTAATAATTACTAGGAGTTACATATATTATATATTACTAGTATTGTATATTATATGTATATACTACAAGTTAGTATGTTAGATTTAGAAAATAAACCAAAGAAAGAAGAAGAGAGTTAGAGAGAGTTGTAGGAGAAGAAGAATATGAAGAAAAAGGAAGAAAAAGAAGAAGAAGGGAAAGCTTTGAGAAGACAAAACAAGCCCCATCATCATCATCTTCATCTCTCTCTTAAATTCATACTAATAAGACTATAATCTAAATTCTTTATTTTAATTATATTTTATGTTCTTCAAATGTAGGATAATGGTTATATAAAAGTTGTATTGAGAAATCTAGAGAGATAGAGGAATTGAGATGAGCTAGAAGAAGAAGAAGAAAAAGTTAGAAGAAGGTAACTTCTAAACTCTTATTTAATCTTTGATTTTTGGGTAGATTTATGTTCTAGGGTAATAGATCATGCTTAATCTTGTTTGTATTGGTTTAATCTTGGATTATCAAGAATTAAACAAGAGGATTCAAGAAAGAAAATGAAATGGAAAGTAAATTTGAAGAACAAAATTCGTATGTTTTGAGTAATTGTGGACATATCTTGTGAAATTCATATCTCTTTGGGTATAATGAGTTAGAAAATGAGCCTTATATCAAATCGAAGATATGGAAGTAAGCTATATTCTGAAAGTGGAATCATATGAAAAATCTTTGTAGATTTTTTGCAATGTCTGTTTTAGTAAGGCTGGTCCGAAGGGAAAATAATCTGTCCAGAAAATCAAAACTGTTACGGTTTCTGACTTTGAAAAATTCATATAAATTCGTGTGTTTTGAATCTGAAGAAACTTAAAACTGCAAAGTTGTAGATATGGACGTTTACTAGCTAGACTCGCGAGATTGAGCCATTGTATGGACCGGATCATGTCCGAAATAAATTGTTTAGTAAGGATGTCCAGAAAATGAAATTTTCTACACTAGTTGATGAATTGCAGAATCTGGTTTAGATGGATAAGGGTCTGACTTTATGGCCTAGATGAGGTTGTAGTACACTGAGTAAGGGTTAATTCTATATAAGATGGAACAAAAACGGACATGTAACGAAGGAGATACGTTAAAAATAAAAACAATGTTTTGTTAAAAAAATTGTGAAGATGAAGTTTTATAATTATGTTTGAATTAAGATTTTGGGTAATGGTATATTTTGATGATTAAAAATATGTTTTGACGTATGTAATGAATATAGATATGTGTTATCATATTCTTGCAAATAACCATTTTTGCAGATTCAAGAATTGAAGGTAACGCTATGTGCTACTTGATTGTTATTGATCAAAAGTGATATATGAAGATTTAATATCCTAGCTAAGTGGTTATTCTTGTAAACCATGTCTAATGTTTCGAATAACGTATTAATGTTGAATTTTAATATTGTTTTGCGAATGTAAACTATTGTAGTATTAAAATGATTCTGAGATATTTAGATGTAAAGGTTGAAGGTTTTGGGAACGAGGATAGTTTGTAATAGAAAATTTTAATTATTCCGCAAATTTCAATGGTTGTATTATCGTTTAATGATGTAAAATTAGAGGTTGAATGTATTATTAACGACCGAAGTCGAGAATTAAATTGTATAAAATTTGGGGTCGTTACAGTTGGTATCAAAGCTGATAGGTTAGAAACCTTAGGTAAGAGTACTTTAGGCTATAACCTTAGAGAAAAGAGGTGAAAATAAGGAACGAATAAGCTCAAATAGAGTTTGAACAATAAGGGATTAAAACTTGCGTGAAATGATTCAAAGAAGAATCTCGCAGAGTTATAAGGAATATGAATGTGGGGTTACCTAACTCCAATAATAAGGATGTAAGGTGATAATAAATAGACAATGTCTATAAAAAAGAGAATGATAAAGAAGTTAAGAATAGATAGTTATATTTAAGTATGGTGCAATTGTACTCTTTTGTAGTTGATGTATGGTATCTGGGCTAAACGATTCCTTCATAGAGCGGAGGTATATACGAACTAGCAACTCGGAACCTAGTTTGTTGGTTGTTTGTGGGAAACCACTCAGCGTACCATATTGAAACTATTAGAGACTCGATGTGTACCAAGTGTAGAAAGTGGATACGTATGATGAAAGTGTAGAACTTAAATGAAATGTTGAGCAATGTAAATGAAGTTAGAAATTCTTAAAGGAAGAAATGTTATATAAATAAGAAGATTCAAAGAAGAATCTTGAAGAGATATAAAGAAAAAAAATGGGAGTTTCCTAACTCCAAAAAGCCAAGATAGCGAATAATGTCGTAAATGATAAAAAAGAGAAAGAAAGAGGATCGTAAAACAAAACGATCACGAGTTAAGAAAAGAATTTTAAGAGAGATGATTATAGAATAAGATCACGACGTGGTCTGTTTAAGTTATAAAAGAAAGATGGTCTATAATGTTTGAATAATTATAGCTTAATGCTATAAAGATGGAGTACTATGAAAAAGTACGAGATAACTCATCAGGAGTTATAGATGATATGATACGAGGAATTCGTATCGAGCAAAGAGCAAGTTATAAGAAATATAGAGTTAGGTGGGATTTCAATTGAGGACTCATGTGATGGCTGAATTGTACAAACCTTTGTATGGGCGAGGGTTTTGTGCTTGCACTCAGTTTATCACATTGATAATCATTGGAATGTTTGTGTCACGCTATTTGATATATGCCTGTTGAGAAGGTGATTTTTTTCTCATGTGTATAGCAGATAGGTAGAGTATAGTTAGAGAATATTATAAGATTAAGTGCGAGTTCTTAAAACTCATACTTATGGTAGGTTCATGACTCATAATTATATGGTATATTTTTGAACCCCTCAGCGAATGGACGCCTATGGTCTGACTAGGATAAGTTCTTAAACTCATATGATTGTGGCAAGTTCCTGAACTCATAACGTGTGATAAGTTTGACGAACTGGGTATAGATAAGTGTAAATGGAGTATTGAGGATGATAGGAATAGATAGACCTATTAAGCAATGGATCATTATAGAAAGTGGAGTTGATGGTGGAAGCATAGGTATTCTAAATCTACTAGCTATGCTAGACTTTCGAAATTTATTGACTTCGTGCTGATGTTTACACTTCTATTTTCTTGAAAAGCATTAGATCAAATGATGGAACCAATGAGTTTTAACAACAATAATGTTATTCGTATGTCTATGCTAATTGCTTCGGCTAGACAAAAATAATTTGCAATATATCAAAATGTATTTTATATCATTAATGCATCATGTAACTTGGTGCAAAGATGAAAAAAACGATGGAGTCATCAATGCAGTATTACCTAGTGTTGGATGTGATCTAAGGATCGTCAGCCCACTATGGTATGATGTAGTATGATAAAATCACCAAAAGACGGAATCCTCAACGGACTGTAAATACAGTGCGGTATCATGACGTCATAAAAAGATTTTTGAGATTTCTTTAAGATATGAGAATTCATATCTATGTATATATATGTATGTTTCGGTTGATGTCCGAATTGTTGTAGAGGTCTATGCTATTTGATTCAGCTAGACGAATATTGAAAGATGTTCATGAAACTTAAGCGTTTATTGAAAAGTTATGCCAACCCAAATTATTTTGGGGCGGATTCAGATGTTGAAAAGCTGAGGTGAACAACCCTATAAGGGGACATGTTTTCGGGGACAATGGTTCCGAGCGTAACACATATAATCGTTACAAAACACTACGTTGCGGCCCAACATAGTGGTACAATAGGCTGGCCACCTAGTGTACGTAAGGAGGGTGTTTTCAGTCTTTGTGATTGATAAACACTCTGGTTTGCAGTGTGAAGGATTGAGTTGAAGCACTAGTAAACCGAGAATAGAGTTCACGGTCTTGTGACCCCTCAGCATGATTTGAAATCTTTTAAATTCCTGAGTTATTCATACTACTTCCTAATTATTGAGCAATTATGGAAGTTTCTTGCTATTCTAAAAGGCGAATATGGTAAGGATGATATTTTTTAGAAAGAAGTAAGTCGTAGGATGCGACACTGAATGATGAATATATTGAATAAGTGAGAAAAAAAGTGTTGATATGAGAAGGAGATGAGTTATCAAAGAATAATGTAAAACTTTTAATAGAAAAGTTTAATAATTGTATAATGATGTTTGTGAAAAGAAAGTGGTTATAGAAACCAATGAATGAATGAAGTTGTGACGTAAAAATCTACTTTGATAGATTGAATGAATGAAGAGTAATAAATAAAAATTTCGAGGACGAAATTCTTAGAAGAAGGGGTGAATGTAATGTCCCGAGAGTTTGATCATATAATATATGATAATGATCCTTAGAGAAAGATAATGAACGGGTCAAAGAATATATAATACTCAAATATAATTGAGTCCAAGTAAATGTTATGAAATAAAACTTATAAGAATTTATTATCAAGAATGGTGAGAGTAGAAAATATAAACCCTATATAAAGGTAATGTGTTGAAGTTATTCAATGAATAGATTTGAGAAAAACCTGAGTAAGGTAGGGTTTCGGTGATTCCGAGGACGAAATCCTTATAAGGAGGGAAGGATGTGACATCCCAGATTTTTAAAATTTATAAATGAGAATTTTATAAATAAAATTATTATTTATGAGATATGTTGGGTGTGAGTATGTGTATGTCATATATTGTAGAATATGTGAATTGATGTGAAGAGAATGCTATATATTAATTTTTAATATATATAAATATTTAATTGAATTATTTATTAAGTTAAATAAATAAATTTTGTTTTGATTATAGAGTAAGGTAATTAAGTGTAGCAAATTAATTAAATGAATATTTAGTATTTAATTTAATTAATATAATAATTTTATGTTATAGTTCTAATTTAATTGAGGTAATTAAATTAGATGAGTTATGTGGTGATTGTTACACAAAATTATAATTAACAAGTAAATATAATTATGTGACAATTTGATGAGATTGATTGATGTTAAGTTATTGATTAATTAAAATAATGAGTATTTTCCAAACATGGTCTTAGGTTTTTCAAGTTCAAATTGGTGTAACCTATGTATTAACTAGTAATTAGTATATCTAATAATTACTAGGAGTTACATATATTATATATTACTAGTATTGTATATTATATCTATATACTACAAGTTAGTATGTTAGATTTAGAAAATAAACCAAAGAAAGAAGAAGAGAGTTAGAGAGAGTTGTAGGAGAAGAAGAATATGAAGAAAAAGGAAGAAAAAGAAGAAGAAGGGAAAGCTTTGAGAAGACAAAACAAGCCCCATCATCATCATCTTCATCTCTCTCTTAAATTCATACTAATAAGACTATAATCTAAATTCTTTATTTTAATTATATTTTATGTTCTTCAAATGTAGGATAATGGTTATATAAAAGTTGTATTGAGAAATCTAGAGAGATAGAGGAATTGAGATGAGCTAGAAGAAGAAGAAGAAAAAGTTAGAAGAAGGTAACTTCTAAACTCTTATTTAATCTTTGATTTTTGGGTAGATTTATGTTCTAGGGTAATAGATCATGCTTAATCTTGTTTGTATTGGTTTAATCTTGGATTATCAAGAATTAAACAAGAGGATTCAAGAAAGAAAATGAAATGGAAAGTAAATTTGAAGAACAAAATTCGTATGTTTTGAGTAATTGTGGACATATCTTGTGAAATTCATATCTCTTTGGGTATAATGAGTTAGAAAATGAGTCTTATATCAAATCGAAGATATGGAAGTAAGCTATATTCTGAAAGTGGAATCACATGAAAAATCTTTGTAGATTTTTCGCAATGTCTGTTTTAGTAAGGCTGGTCCGAAGGGAAAATAATCTGTCCAGAAAATCAAAACTGTTACGGTTTCTGACTTTGAAAAATTCATATAAATTCGTGTGTTTTGAATCTGAAGAAACTTAAAACTGCAAAGTTGTAGATATGGACGTTTACTAGCTAGACTCGCGAGATTGAGCCATTTTATGGACCGGATCATGTCCGAAATAAATTGTTTAGTAAGGATGTCCAGAAAATGAAATTTTCTACACTAGTTGATGAATTGTAGAATCTGGTTTAGATGGATAAGGGTCTGACTTTAAGGCCTAGATGAGGTTGTAGTACACTGAGTAAGGGTTAATTCTATATAAGATGGAACAAAAACGGACATGTAACGAAGGAGATACGTTAAAAATAAAAACAACGTTTTGTTAAAAAAAATTGTGAAGATGAAGTTTTATAATTATGTTTGAATTAAGATTTTGGGTAATGGTATATTTTGATGATTAAAAATATGTTTTGACGTATGTAATGAATATAGATATGTGTTATCATATTCTTGCAAATAATCATTTTTGCAGATTCAAGAATTGAAGGTAACGCTATGTGCTACTTGATTGTTATGGATCAAAAGTGATATATGAAGATTTAATATCCTAGCTAAGTTGTTATTTTTGTAAACCATGTCTAATGTTTCGAATAACGTATTAATGTTGAATTTTAATATTGTTTTGCGAATGTAAACTATTGTAGTATTAAAATGATTCTGAGATATTTAGATGTAAAGGTTGAAGGTTTTGGGAACGAGGATAGTTTGTAATAGAAAATTTTAATTATTCCGCAAATTTCAATGGTTGTATTATCGTTTAATGATGTAAAATTAGAGGTTGAATGTATTATTAACGACCGAAGTCGAGAATTAAATTGTATGAATTTTGGGGTCGTTACACATGATATTGAGGAAATAACCTGAGAGTTAGAATCTAAAATGAAAATAAGGTATCCTCACATCTTCGACATACCAGGTATGAACATCAATTTCAATGACGAAATTTCATAAGAATGAAAGGTTGTAAAATCCCAACTTTTATGAATAAATATTTAATTTTCTCTAAATATTATAAATGATTGGAGATAAGTGATTTGTGTTAAATATTTATTCAATTTTTGATTAAATAGAGGGGTTTGTCATGAGGCATTTGTTTTATGTTTAGCTTATTATTCCATGGGGAGATGTGCTAATTTTTTAGACCGTTGGTTGAAGTTTTAATAGTAAATCAATATGGACCATCGGTTAAAGCTTTAATAGTAAATCTATATGGACTGTCGGTTGAAGTTTTAATAGTAAATCAATATGGACCTTCAGTTAAAGTTTTAATAGTAAATCAATATGAACTGTTTGTTTTAATAGTAAATCAATCTGGACCGTTCGTGAATCAGTTATCCATTCTCCTATAGATAGAAGCTCATTACTTCCTTCTTTCTCACCAATTCACTAAAACTATGGAGAGAGAAACTATAGAGAGATAATAAGAGAGAAAGAAGAAGAGTATTCTATTATACTATTGCAGTATCCAATCTCCTACTAAGGTAAGGGATATTATTTCTTTCGTATTAGTAAATAATGCTATTTTATTCATACTTATAAGGGTTGTCATTCTATTCCTTATTAATATGTGGTAATATTATATATGTCTATGCGAATTACAGCATGCTTGGTGAATAACCCTTCATATTCATCCTTTATTAATCTTTGGGTATAACCTGTCTACGCGGATTATCGCATGCATGATGAATAACTCTTCGTATTCATTCTTTATTAATTTGTGGGTATAACCTGTCTACACGGATTACCGCATGCATGGTGAATAATCCTTCGTATTCATTCTTTATTAAATTATGGAAATGATCTGTCTATGCGGATTACCACATGACGGGTGAAAATCCAGATGCAGTTTCTTATATTCTTTCATACTTGTATGAGATATCATTTCTTTTGTACTCATCAAGGGATATCGTATCCTTTCATATTTCTCCATTTATGGTACGAAATTATTGTTTGTTTCCATAACCTTATTATTAAATGGCGAAAACCCTTGAAATTAGTGGAATATTCTTAATTGTTTGTGTTTTATCTAGTATCATTCCACTATTGGCCTGAATTTTCTTATTGAATGGCGGGATACTATTCATATCGGGGTACTATTCATTCGGGGTACTTTTCATTAGATTACTATTCATTCGGGGTACTTTTCATTCGATTACTATTTATTCGGGGTACTATTTATGGGGTACTATTCACGAAAAAATTGATTTCTTTTCTGTCCAAATTATTTTTGATACATGAATATCATTCTTGAATTTTACTCCACAATTAGTTATCATGTTGACTATTTGGACATTCTTGAACTCTAGATAAATTGAATTATAAATCTCCAATATTTATCATTGATCTCACTTGATTGATTCTTTATATCATTGTCATCATCATCATGCTTATATTGTATTGAAAGTCATCTTTGGCCCGTAGTACAAAGATAGACTATTGATTGGTATGATTATGACCAAGAATTATGTATTGATATAATCATGACCTTTAATGTTACAGATAAAGGTTTATGGTGAAAGTCCTCTTTAGCCCGTAGTGCATAGATAGACAGGTGTTTCACATGATTATGATCACTGGTGATACAAAAGAATAGTCGTGGCCCATAGTGCATGGATAATTCATTGATTTGAAATATTTATTTATTGTTATTACATAGATAAAATATTGATGATGAACTTTTAAATCATAAAAGATAGTAGACATCATGTTCTACTTGTCTGTTCTAATGGATTGCTATTTCTGCTGCAGTTGTTGATCTAAAACTTGTTGTCTATTGTATTCTATCAGATTTTTTCCTGTTGAGAACTAAGGATAATTTGTTCTACATTATTGATAAGTGGGTTTTATACCTACTTATTGGATATAAATTCACGCGAACTATGCCTATCTTAAGTACATTTTAGTGTGTTTTTAGTTACATTTCGTAATATTTTGCATTACATGTATTGAGAACTCCTTTGGTGTGAAAGTGTAGGTTATGGCATAACTTGGCGATGGTAGAGGGCATGTGATCAATGAAGGCACAACATGAGGATCGAGTGGAGCAAAGAAACCAAGCAATGGTGGATAAAAGAATGAGTAGCATGACAAGAATGAGCAGCAGGACAAAGCAGTAGCAGCAGCAGAATACAGAATCAAAACTGTAGAAGTCGCGCGACCGCGCGACTATATAGGCACAAAGTCGCACGCCCGCGCGATCACCCAAATTTGACAGATTTTGAAGACATGCGTCCGCGCGATGATTACAAAGGGGAAGCGCGCGCCCGCGCGCGATATTTGAGGCTGCTGATCTATTTTATTTTAATTTTCAAATTAAAAGAGTTGTAGTTGGTTAAAAAAATTTTGACTGGTGTCAGACGTATTATTCGGTAGTTTTTACGTGTTTTTCATATTGGAACTAGGGTTTTACACTTTGGGAGAGTTCCAACATAGAACTAAGCCAAAACTTCATATTTTCTACTTCTTCTTTGGATTTTCAATCATTGTGGAAGACTACTGTTTCTTTGCTGGATTTTAATGCAGAATTGAACGTTACTATTGGATTGTAATCAGAAATTGGGTTTGATCGATTCAACCCTTTCTCTTTCAATTGTTTGTTTATTCTCCATGTTTTTCTTTGATCCCATGATGGCTTTTAGTTCAGTCATGAACTAAATTCCATTATGGAATTCTAACGGATTTTAATATGTAGTTTAAGTGCATGCTTGACTGCTGGACTGTTTTGCATATCATAAGGAATTTCTATCATGGTTGGTTTACATGCATGAATGATTGATCACCATTAGTTTTAGTTACTTGTATGGAATTGAAAAATAACATGCGAGTATGGATTGTAATCATGATAGCATGTGTATATGGGGCTGTTTTGCTTAGCTTTGTATTTCGTGGATCAGATAGACATATATTGTTTCACCGCATGAGTTAAATAGGGGTTTATGCTTAAATTCAATATTATTGCAATTTCACATAGACATATAGTGATTTTGGTTTTATTAACGATTATATGGTATCTATTGCATGTAGATGTTATGTAAGTGGGTCATAATACATTGAAAAATGGTTATGTCTACATTAGTGCCCTTGGCTACTTTTCATTGATATGTGAACAATCTTACATGATGGTGGTAATTAGATGAATTATTAAATGAAGTTAGGATCCCATTATTTCCAGATTTGATTTATTCCATTATTATTCTTAGTCTAGTTGTTATTTGATTCTAAATTAATTTTCAATCATAATCATAATTATTAGTTTAAGCATATAAAAATAGTGATAGAATTGATACACAATAATTTGGTTTAGCAACTTTCTCCGTGGATCGATACTCGACTTACTCTGTATTGCTTGTTGACACGTGTATACTTGCATGAGTTAGAGCTCTTTTGTTAGATCTAAAAAAGAGGCAACAAGTTTTTGACGCCATTGTCGGGGAAAGGCATTTAAATTTTTATTATTATCATTAGTTTTAAGCTATATTGTATGACTTAGACAAATCTAATCTTATCTCATTTCTATTTTTTGTTTTTGTTTTTGTTTCAGGAACTTGTATAAATTTTTATGCGCACGCGGTCATCCAATCCCGATTTAACACCTGCTCAAGACAACATAAACGGGAGAGGTTGGAAAGCGAGTGTTCGTAGAAATTTACAAGCACAGTTAGAGGGTACATCATCTAATATAGCAGTCGAGGAACAAAGAGTAGAGCAAAGAGAAGAGCACCGGGCTCTAAGAGATTATTCCATGTCGAAAATTAATGGACTACAGTCAACCATAGTCAGACCGGCGATAGCAGCAAATACTTTTGAGATTAAACTAGGCACAATTCAGATGGTGCAAAATTCGGTACAGTTTGGGGGTGCTGCTACGGATGATCCGAATGAACACCTGTTGAGTTTTATTGAGATATGTGACACATTCACATACAACGGGGTGACGGAGGATGCTATCAGACTGAGGCTGTTTCCATTCTTTCTGAGGGATAAAGCAAGGAGTTGGCTTCATTCTTTGCCTTCTGGATCAATTATTACATGGGAGGACTTAGCACAGAAGTTCTTAGCCAAATTTTTCCCAATGGCTAAGACTGCGAAACTGAGGAAAGCTATCTCTCAGTATGAGCAACAACAGGGTGAATCCCTATATGAGGCTTGGGAGAGATACAAAGAGATGCTACGGAAGTGTTCGCACCATGGTATACCAGACTGGATGGTGATCAACACGTTTTATAATAGATTGGGATGGCAGTCTAGGCCGATTGTAGATGCAGCTGTAGGAGGAGCATTATGGGCAAAGAGTTATGAGGAGGCCTATAACCTCATCGAAACAATGGTAGCAAATGAATTTCAGAATCCTACATCTCGGAAGCCACAGCACAAGGTTGCAGGTTTGTTAAAAGTGGATGTTATACTCAGTTGTCGGCACAGATGGCAGCTATGGCGAAGAAAATAGATTCAATAGCCGAGAGCAAAGCGAAAATAGTTGCCTTTATATGTGAGATCTGCGCAGGATCACTCTTTACGGATCAATGTGCTATCAGCTCGGAGTCAGTACAGTTTGTGGGAAAGTACAGGAAAGACCAAGGACAATTTCAGAACACATACAACCCTAACAACCGTAATCATCCAAACTTCAATTGGTCAAATAATCAAGGAAATCAACAGAATTAGTATCAGCCGAATAATCAGTTTCAGTCACAGCCAGTGCAGCCACAGTTTACTCCAAGACCACCTTTTCCACCAGGATTTTCTCAACAACATGACACTCCAGCTGCACCTCAGCAAGAAAAGAAATCAAAAATAGAGGAGATGATGATGAAGTACATGACAAATACAGAGGTTATGATCAAAAGCCAAGCAGTGGCTATTAAAAATCTAGAAACTCAGATGGGGCAAATGGCGAGCATGCTTAACAACAGGCGCCAAGGTTCATTGCCAAGTAATACGGAAGCAAATCCACGAAGAGGCGGGAAGGAACAGTGTCAAGCGATTACATTAAGGTCTGGGAAAAATATTGTAGGAACTGAGCATCGCGCGCCCGCGCCTGAATTACAAGTGGACGTCGTACGGCCGCGCAAGGAGAAAACTGTGACTGCTGAGAAAGAAAATATGGAAAATTCTAAAGTACAGCATGAAGAGAAAGATAAAACAGGTTTAGTTTAGAAGCCTAGGAGTTCAATGCCAATAGTTCACCCTCCGGTTCCGTATCCGCAGAGATTGAATAAGCAGAGGGAAGATAAGCAGTTCAACAAATTTTTGGATGTCTTTAAGAAGCTGCAAATCAACATACCTTTCGCTGAGGCATTGGAACAGATGCCAAGTTATGCAAAGTTTATGAAGGGTATATTGTCAAGGAAGAGGAGATTAGACGAGTTTGAGACAGTAGCCTTGATAGAGGAATGTAATGTAGTACTTCAGCGTAAACTACCTCCAAAGCTGAAAGATTCGGGCAGTTTCACAATTCCATGCATGATCGAAAAGATGAACTTCGATAAATGTCTATGTGTTCTAGGGGCAAGTATCAATCTGATGCCCTTGTCAGTGTTTAATCAGTTGGGATTGTCGGCTCCAAGGCCGACAAATATTTCTTTGCAGCTAGCTGACAGATCCGTAACGTATCCACGGGGAATAGTTGAGGATGTACAGGTGAAAGTGGACAAATTTATCTTTCCGGCTGACTTCATCATTCTGGATTACGAGGAAGATAAAAGTATACCAATCATATTGGGAAGACCATTCTTAGCCAAAGTAAGGACTTTGATAGATGTGCAGAAAGGGGAACTCAAGATGCGTGTACATGATCAGGAGGTCACTTTTAATGTCTTCAAAGCAATGAAGTTCCCAATAGATGAAGAAGAATGTTTCAGAGTTGATTTGGTGGACCGTGTATTAAATAATGAAGTTGAGGGTCTGGTAGAGTATGAACCATTGAGGAGTGTTATTGCTGAAAATTCAGAATTGGAGGATGAGGAATTCACTGAACTTGTGCAATATCTGGATACCACTCCATAATTCAAAAAATTCAGAACACCTATTGAGCCATTAACAAAAGCTGGAGAGACATCGGTAAAATTAAAGCCATCTCTTGAGACACCTCCAGAACTTGAATTAAAACCACTTCCAGATCATCTCAGGTACTCATTTTTAAATAAAGATTCAAAGTTACCTGTGATTATTTCTGATGCACTAACATCTTTTCAGGAAGACAAATTGCTACGAGTGCTTAGAGAATTCAAATCAGCTATTGGATGGACTATAGCAGATATTAAACGGATCAGCCCTTCGTTTTACATGCATAAGATCCTATTAGAAGATGATAGTAAGCGGTCGATGGAACAACAAAGAAGGCTTAATCCAATAATAAAAGAAGTGGTCAAGAAAGAGGTACTGAAATAGCTGGATGCAGGCATAATCTATCCGATTTTAGACAGCTCATGGGTGAGCCCAGTGCAGTGTGTGCCGAAGAATGGTGGTATGACCATTGTTTCTAATGAGAATAATGAATTAATTCCAACAAGAACAGTGACGGGATGGAGAGTCTGCATGGATTACCGCAAGCTCAACAAAGCTACAAGGAAAGACCATTTTCCACTACCATTCATTGATCAGATGTTGGACAGATTAATAGGTCATGAGTATTATTGTCTTTTGGATGGTTATTCAAGCTATAATCAGATTATGATAGCTCCAGAAGACCAGGAAAAGACTACCTTCACATGTCCATACAACACTTTTGCTTTCAGGAGGATGTCTTTTGGGTTGTGCAAGGCTCCAGCCACCTTTCAGAGATGTATGATGGCTATAATTTTAGACATGGTGGAATAGAACGTGGAGGTATTTATGGATGATTTCTCAATATTCGGGGATTCGTTTGATTTATGCCTTGAAAATTTGGTAATGGTTTTGAAGAGGTGCGTTGAGACGAATTTAGTACTGAACTGGGAGAAGTGCCACTTCATGGTACAAGAAGGAATCATACTGGGACACAAGGTTTCGAAGAAGGGACTCGAGGTGGATAGGGCAAAGCTAGAAACTATTGAGAACTTGCCACCACCTACTTTAGTAAAAAGTGTTCGCAGTTTTCTGGGACATGCAGGTTTCTACCACAGATTCATCAAGGACTTCTCCAAGATAACTAAACCACTATGCAGTTTATTGGAGAAGGATGCACAGTTTAACTTTGATAAGGCTTGCGTGTCGACATTTTAACACTTAAAGAGGGAACTAACTTCAGCATCAGTGATTACTGCACCGGATTGGGATTTGCCATTTGAGCTTATGTGTGATGCCAGTGATTACGTCGTAAGGGTTGTTTTGGGGCAGAGGAAAGAGAAGATGTTTTATGTGATATATTATGCTAGCAAGACCCTTACAGATGCACAGTTGAACTACACCACCACAGAGAAAGAGTTATTGGTAGTGATGTACGCATTTGATAAATTTCGAGCATATCTAATTGGCACAAAGGTGATAGTGTATACTGATCACGCGGTAATTCGTCATTTAGTGGAAAAGAAGGATGGAAAGCCCCGGTTGATCAGATGGATTTTACTACTACAGGAATTTGATTTGGAGATCAAGGACAGAAAGGGCACTGAAAACCAAGTGGCAGACCACTTATCTAGACTCAAGAATCGGGAAAGGGAGGCAGACGACAAGATTTTAATCAATGAATCCTTTCCAGATGAGCAGTTATTTGTGGTGAAAGGGGAAGTGTCATGGTTCGCCGATTTCGTGAATTATTTGGTGAGTAAGATGGTACCTTCTGACTTGGTGGGTTATCAAAAGAAGAAATTTCTGTATGGTGTCAAATGGTAAATATGGGATAAGACTTATTTGTTTAAACAGTGTTCTGATCAAATCATAAGAAGGTGTATTCCGTATAGCTAGACCGAGGGGATTTTGCAGGATTATCATTCTACTATGTGTGGAGGTCACTATGGAGGAGAAAGAACAGCGACTAAAGTACTACAAGCAGGATTTTATTGGCCGATAATTTTCAAGGATGCCTACAATTTTGTCCAGCGGTGTTATAGATGCCAGCGAGTGGGGAACATCTCGAAGAGAAATGAAATGCCTTTGAATACCATCCTTGAAGTAGAAATTTTTGATATGTTGGGGATTGATTCATGGGACCATTCGTTTCTTCTTGCGGTAACCTCTACATCTTGCTCGCAGTTGATTATGTGTCGAAATGGGTAGAAGTGGCAGCTCTTCCGACAAATGATGCCAAGGTAGTCCTCATGTTTTTACATAGAAGTATCTTTACGAGATTTGGGACTCCAAGGGCCATCATCAGTGACGAGGGCAGTCATTTCTATAACAAATAGTTCACAGCTTTGTTGGCTAAGTATGGGGTGAACCATCGCATTCTTATAGCTTATCACCCCCAAACGAATGGCTAAGCTGAAGTGTCGAATCGAGAAGTAAAAATAATACTTGAAAAGGTTGTGAATCCCACGAGGAAGGATTGGTCGTTAAAGTTGGATGATGCAGTATGGGCCTATAGGACTGCATACAAAACTCCATTGGGCATATCACCTTTTCAGCTTGTGTATAGAAAAGCCTGTCACCTTCCTATGAAGCTAGAGCATACGACATATTGGGCGATTTGGAAGCTCAATTTTGATTTAAAAGCTGCAGGGGAGAAATGCCTACTTCAACTCAATGAGTTGGATGAATTCAGATTACAGGCATATGACAATTCAAAGCTGTACAAGGAGAAGGTGAAGAAATGGCATGACCGAAAGATCATTGATAGAACATTCGAACAGGGACAAAGGGTTTTGCTTTATAACTCTAGACTTAAACTTTTTCCCAAAAAGCTGAAATCGAGATGGTCATGGCCATTTACAGTGAAGACTGTATTTCCCCATGGTGCAATTGAAGTATTTGATAAGTTTTCGGACAAGCCTTTTAAGGTGAATGGGCAGCGATTGAAGCATTATTTGCTGGCGAGGTGGACAGATAGAAAGTCACCTCAATTCTTTATTCGACATGAGATTCAGAGACAGTCAAGCTAATTGACTATAACTTAGCGCTGGAAGGGAGGCAACCCATTGTTTCTATCTCTACTTCATATTTATTTAGTTCAAGTTGCTTTAGTTAGCTCATTTTCATTCTTAGTTAGGATAATGTGCATATCGTTATATAATTATCATCGTAGCTGAAATCGAATAGGAGTATGTTTGTGCATTGCATTGAAATGATGGTGACAGAATAGGCACTCATTTTTATTTAGTAAATTATGCTTTGACAGTGTTTATTACTGTTATTGTAGGTGTATTGGAGTGCATGCCTTACTGTCTTGCAGTACTGGAGATGAATACTGGACCTGCAGAATTCAAGGTCGCGCGGCCGCGCCCTGAAAAGCTTGCGAACTCGGGCGCCCACGCAGCATGCCAGCCAGACTAAAAAGCACATGCACGTGCCCGCGCAACATATACCTTGGGAACGCGCGCGGCCGCGCGCGACACCGGGCAGTGAATTTTTTATTTTATTTTTTTTAAACCAGTGTTTAACTCAATTTTCTCTCATTTGAAATCATAACAGAAGGCGTGCTCACATTTTCCCTCTACACGCACGTCTCTTCCTCTCTATCAGTTACTAAATTGAAGCCGTGCATCTCTCCTCGATTCATTACCCACGATTCTCTCCATGTTCCAAGTTCAGACCCAAGATTGATTGCTACATTATAACACATAGGGTTTTAGAGTGGGCGTGTAAGGCAGTATGGGGGTTATTCATTTTTCGGCTAGCACAAATCCTCGCGAAAATTTTCATCTTCAACATTCAAATCAATGGGTCAAAAATGAGCACGGTCCATCTCTTCTTCCTCCTCCTCGTCCTCCAGTAACCAAGAAGAGGATGTCGTGGACCGTACAAAATTTATCAGTTTGGAGGCACAAATAGAATATTATCGAATCGTGGCCAAATCGTTTGTGAAAGAATGGGGATTTAAGCCTGAGAAGCAAGATGGCCAACTATGGAATATGATACGAGAAAGAGGCAGGGTTGGCTTGGCTGAAACTCCTATGCCTATTCCCATGGGGGTTGTTCGAGAGTTCTATGCGAATGCTAAGGATATAACGGGAGGGATAACACTGGTTCGAGGAGTGTAAGTGGATTTTCGACCTCTAGCGATTCGAGCAGTTTTCAGAATAAATGATGCACCACCGACTGGGTCTGCTAATTAGGTCGAAGGTGCGCATCTAGAAACGGATTTTGAATTAGTAATTGTTGAATTATACATTCCAGGAACAAAGTGGAATTATAAGACAGGAACGAATGAGCCTAAAACTTTTCCAGCGTCCGCCTTGAATCGATATGCAAAAGCATGGAATCTGTTTATCTGTGCCAAGTTAGTTCCGTCATCTCACCATTATGAAATAACCACTGAGCGGGCTATCATTTTGTGGGCCATCATCAAAGGCAGGTACATTGACGTAGGTCACCTAATTTATCAAATCATGCTGCGTTATTTACGGGGGAGCACTACGGGGGGTATTCCACATGCGTCTGTGGTAGCCATGCTTTGTGTCCAACAAGGAGTCCAGTGGGATAACGAGCAGATGCAGAACCCGAGCCAAGACATCACACATGCAACTATTGCCAAGTTCAAGGATTGGACGGGTGGTGAACCGCATCCGAGGGGATTAGGTTTTATCATTCAGTTCATATTTCCAGAGTCCCCACTGCGACCCTCTCAGACTGATGAAGTAGGACCATCCACTCAAGCACCGGCTGCTAATGGAGATCGCCAGCTCCGAAGGTTGGAGCGTAAGGTTGATTCCATGTAAGATAACTTCGCAGCGTTTGCTACGGGTCTCACGAGGTTGTTAGCGGAGGCTTTTGCACAGCAGGGTACAACACTTGAGTGGCCTCAGTTCGGGACAGCTGTGCCATATCCACCACCATATTCACCACCCGAGAAGGGTGGTGCAGCTGAGCACTAGGGGAGTTTTCTTTAACCCTTTACCTTCATTCACTAGGACATTGAATATTATAAGTTTAGGGGTATTGGGGTGGTAGTATAGTTGCATTTAGTATTTGCATATTTAGTTTACATTTTGCATGTTATGTTGCACATAGTAGTTTGCTTGTCAATTTTTTTATTTATTATGTGTGTATGTTTAGTTTGCATGTCTCACAAAGTCTAGCTTTATGGAAATTATGTCTAGCCGATGATGATAGTGAATTGTGAAGGATTGTTGAGTACTTTGGATAACATGAACCTAGTTATAATGTTTTACAACATGTTACTGTTTAGATGCTTTTGGTTTGCACGGACGTGTTCACAATCACTTGTATGTATATGAATTATGTGTCGCATTGCTCGATAGAAAACGTAGTTTTAAAAAGGGAAATATGTGGAAAGTGAACTTAGCCTGTTTAAAACATTGATATTCAAACTTTGGAAAAACATGGGTGTGCTATGTTCATAAAAAAAAAAGCAAAAAGCAATAACGTGGCTAGACTTATTTCGAGGCCCTGGCTACTTGAGTAAGTACGCCCATAGGGGTGTCTTAACACCTAGCGCCCTAAAGTCTTTCATGGTCTGGGAGTCGTTGGTTAAAAGCTCGCTAAGGGGTAGCAGTATTTGCCTAATGGAATAGGGCATTGCATAGTCATGTGAAAAAAAAAGAGAAAACAAAAAAAGAAAAATAAATAGCAATAAACACTGCGGGAAAGAGCGAAAATCACTCTCGTGAGTAGCAATAAAGCAGTTAAGCCCATTGTTGCACCTTAGTTTGTTTTGATATGTTGGAACAATTTTTGTTGCATAAGTACACATGAGTCTTGATTTAGACTGTAATTTTCTATTTGGAGCAGTTTAGCATATGTATTCTTTGCTTAAATCAAGTTTTGGTGAACACAACACACACACATACACAACATCTCTATATCATATATGAATTATCTGAGTATACGATATTATGCCTATAGTTTAGTTTGAATTGGTATTCTTGAATCTAGATAATTTGCTGAGGCATTTTGGACTGAAATTATGTTAGAGCTGGAACAATGTGAGACTAGTTGGCATCATGATGTAGTTGCATAGCATGTAGTTGCATTTCCATTATTTATTAGTATGCATTGCTTGAGGGCAAGCACTAGTTCAAGTTTGGGGGTATTTGATAAGTGGGTTTTATACCTACTTATTGGATATAAATTCACGCGTACTATGCCTATCTCAAGTATATTTTAGTATGTTTTTAGTTGCATTTCGTAAAATTTTGCATTACATGTATTGAGAACTCCTATGGTGTGAAAGTGCAGGTTATGGTACAACTTGGCGATGGTAGAGGGCATGTGACCAATGAAGGCACAACATGAGGATCGAGTGGAGACAAGAAACCAAGCATTGGTGGATAAAAGAATGAGTAGCAGGACAAGAATGAGAAGCAGGACAAAGCAGTTGCAACAGCAAAATACAGAATCAAAACGACAGAAGCCGCGGCTATATAGGCACAAACTCGCGCGCACGCGCGATCACCCGAATTTGACAAATTTTAAAGATGCGCCCCCGCACGATGATTACAAAGGGGAAGCACGCGCCCATACGCGATATCTGAGGTTGTTGATCTGTTTTATTTTAATTTTCAAATTAAAAGAGTTGTAGTTGGTTAAAATAATTCTGACTGGTGTCAAACGTAGTATTTAGTAGTTTTTATGTGTTTTTCATATTGGAACTAGGGTTTTACACTTTGGGAGAGTTCCAACGTAGAACTAAGCTAAAACTTCATATTTTCTACTTCTTCTTTGGATTTTCGATCATTGTGGAAGAAAACTATTTCTTTACTGGATTTTAATGCGAAATTGAACATTACTATTGGATTGTAATCAGAAATTGGGTTTGATCGATTCAACCCTTTCTCTTTCAATTGTTTGTTTATTCTCTATGTTTTGTTTTGATCCCATGATGGCTTTTGGTTCAGTCATGAACTAAACTCCATTATGGAATTCTAACGGATTTTAATATGTAGATTAAGTGCATGCTTGACTGCTGGACTATTTTGCATATCACAAGGAATTTCTATCATGGTTGGTTTGCATACATGAATGATTGATCACCATTCGTTTTAGTTACTTGTATGGAATTGAAAATTAACATGCAAGTATGGATTGTAATCATGATAGCATGTGTATATGGGGCTGTTTTGCTTAGCTTTGTATTTCGTGAATCAAATAGACATATACTGTTTCACCGCATGAGTTAAATAGGGGTTTATGCTTAAATTCAATATTATTGCAATTTCACATAGACATATAGTGATTTTGGTTTTATTGACGATTACATGGTATCTATTGCATGTAGATGTTATGTAAGTGGGTCATAATACATTGAAAAATGGTTATGTCTACATTAGTGCCTTTGGCTACTTTTCGTTGATATGTGAACAATCTTATATGATGGTTGTAATTAGATAAATTATTAAATGAAGTTAGGATCCCATTATTTCCAGATTTAATTTATTCCATTATTATTCTTAGTCAAGTTGTTATTTGATTCTAAATTAATTTTCAACCATAATTATTAGTTTAAGCATATAAAAATAGTGATAGAATTGATGCACAATAATTTGGTTTAGCAACTTTCTCCGTGGAAACTTACTCTGTATTGCTTGTTGACACGTGTTTACTTGCATAAGTTAGAGCTCTTTTGTTAGAACTAAAAAAGAGGCAACAATTATCTTAGTCATAATATTCTTTATTGGGCTAGTTGAGCTCACCCTTTTCCTTTTTGTTACATTGTTCTCCTCAAGAGGCGAGAATGTAGCTGATACTAGTCGGGGAGTGGAGTAATGGTTTGTGAGAGCCCCGAATCTGGGTCCCAAATCACCGCGGATCCGGTACAATCATTCTATCACTATTTGTGGAAGATATAAACATAAATTGTTTATACAATAAACGTACACATTATTTTCCTCCAAAATCGAGTAACCTTAACTTATACACAATTCATAAACTATCAGACATATAACATATTTATTAAACTATTCTATTACAAATTAGCTGCACATTTTATCCCAAGCTGAACTTGGCATTATCCTTTTCCTATATCCGACGTTTTCGCCTTAATCTACAATGTTAAATCATGATATAGCAAGGGTGAGCATGAAAGTTGCCCAGCAAGTTTAAATTTATTAAGACATATCATTATTGAAAGAGTATGAATAATAAGCTTGTTATAATTCAACAATATAATTGTGAACTAGCAAGAACAAACTTTTGACTGAACAAGTATTAAACATGAACAAATATATCTAGACCAACTGGTAATGAAGGTGATCAGCCTTTCATACCTGACTTATAGATGTAATATGTACAGAGTACAATTCATGGCAACCAGCAATGATTAACCATAAGCTTATCCGAATGAAACACTCTTAGTAGAGTTAAGTAAAAACAAACTTGCCTGAACCGTTGATTACTGCTACGCAATTTATATCGCTTTATCTGAAGATCTAATATTAGTAATATAGATCTCCAATATTAGAATAATATCATCACAGTAATAATACTATTATATATATAAGCATAGAATAACCTAAACACATAACATATAACCGTATCAGTCTATAACACATATAAGACTCGGTGTCAAGTCAAATTATTGCAGTCTTAGTTGAACACGACACAAATCTAACGTCCCGACGGTCTAGTCGGTCAAAAATTCGAGTTCAAGTTCAATTAAACTCTGTCTTAACACCTAACAATTATCTCAGATAATTTTAATAACAGTCAAAATATTTTTCTATGTCTCATAATAATTTTCAGATAATTAATATCATTTATCATAATTTCTCAATCACTTATATCGTATTTAAATGAATTAAATACCACATAATTTCTTTATCATTAATATTTATTTAATATCAAATATTAATGAAAATCATCACATAATATTATAATATTTTTATAATATCACAAAGTATTTTTTATACATTAAAATCATATTTATATGATTTTTAAACCATTAAATTTATTATCCGATAATTGCTATTAATATTAAAATATTAATATTTTCATATCAAAATATCAAAAGTTATATTTTATAACTTAAAATATTTTTATAACACCTAAATTATTTTTATATGATTTTTAAATCATTAATTCTATTTTTCTATAATTTATTTAAAATATTAATTAAATAAACTAATTATCGTTAATATTAATTTATTAATAAATTTCGTCACAAAATATAAAAAGTCACTAACAATAACTTAAAATATTTTCTTTTACCATAATATTATTTTTCATGATTTTTCATGAATTAAAACCATTTTTAAATAATTTATTTAATATTATAATTAAATAAATAAATACCTTTTTATATTTCAAAAATATTAAATATTTATGAAATATACTCAAAATAATTAAAAACTAATTTTCGGACTTTAAAATAATTTTTCGGAATTTATTTTGTATTTTTAATAATTAAAATCATTTTTTTTCTATTTATTTATTAAAATAAATCATTTTCCGAAAATAAGTGTCACTAAAGGGCCCTATAGCGACAGAACCGTCGCTATAGGTGTTCTTGAGCAAGTTCTTGAGCAAACCCAGATTTCTTGTCAGTCACTAAGGGCTCGGTTTGACCAGCTTTTACTCTGTGATCCTAATGTTTTCTGGGCAGGTAATGATATCAATTATGTAGTATAAATGTAATACTACAAACTAATGCAACATTCATGTTCATAACATAACAAAGTCGTGAGATCTAAGCTGCTAAAGTCGTTGTCAGACCTGCTCTTGAGTTTCTGGGCTGCCCAGAAACTCAAGCAGGATCGAGGTGCCTACTTTGGGTCATTATAGATTGAGTTCTGTGTTCCATTTGTATGATCTACAAGTTTACACATATAGTATACATGTCCGGCTACAATCTTATAACATTAAATCATCATAACAACAAGATATTCACAAAATTCAAGCCGGTCAAAGTAGGGGTCAAAAGTTATTCTTGAACTTTCTGGGTTTTCCAGAAAAGTTCATCCGGATGGTGGTCAACGGTCGTTTGACCATCATTAACTACAATTCTGTTAAGGATCTTAGTGAACCAAAGCCTACTGCATGAAGTCTTCATGTCAGGCTACACGATTAAACCAACAACATGTCCAAAACATAAACATACTGCAAGATCAATGCTAGCAAAACTTGTCAGAAACCATCAGGGCAAATCTGGGCTGCCCAGATTCCAGACTTTGTGATCGGTCAACGATGTTTGGCCAGTAATAACTCTCGATCTACACATGATCTGGACTTGATTCAAGTTCCAGATCCAAGACCTTATAACATACAACAAGTTCAAACTCTTAAAACACAAAAACAACTAACAAGAAAGGATCTATGAGACCTGACATTTGACTGTCAGACCTCATTTTTTCCAGATTTCCAGATTTGAGAAATCTTTAAATTTGAGCATCAAAATAAACTTTTTCTTACTTTAATTTTTTTTTGTTTGATTCATTGTATCTAATGGGTATAGGTGGCCCAAAATCAGATTTGAGATAGATTTGAGCACATGTTGTATATCTACATAGATGAGTCACCAAGATTTGGACATATCCTTTACTTAATGTGTAAGAAAAGGGCACTTTGGTCTTTTTCCTTTTAATTTAATGGCATTTTTGTCAATTTGCCCAAACTCTTAGGGTTTAGGGTTTGATTAGGGTTTAGGGTTTGAGCCATTTAGGGTTTAGGTTTTAAACCCTTAGGTTTTTGCAAATAAATTCTAAAATTTCCAAATTAGGTTTTCAAAAATAGAAAATTAATATTTCTAAATTATAATTAGAATTTTCTAGTTATATTAAAATTCCTTAATCAAAATTTAAATATTGCTAATTAGGATTAGTATTTCCTAATTAAACTCGTTAATTAAGCAATTAGGGTCAAAATCATATATTAGGATTTTAAAAATCCCCGGAACTAAACTTAGGGTTTCAGAACCTGCTTCTAGGGTTTCTTAACCATTTATAGGGTTTTCTAACCGAACGTTGACGTTCTTAATATATATACTTAGGGTTTGACATAGATATCGGTTATCTGGTCAACCCTTGACCCTTAATCACATACTCTACACATATACACAGAACATAAACGCTTATTCCCTTACTCCTAAATAATTCACCTAAATCCTTCACAGAATTTTGAAATCCTCAAAATTCCATCTCAAAAATATCAAACGCATACACTTATTTTCTGTCTATGTTCTAATTTTGCACATTAAATCAATTAATTAAAATTTTAAAAATTTTCTAAATTCTCGGGTTGTCACATTCACCCCTTCTTCTAAAAATTTCGCCCCCGAAATTTACCTTACACCTTACACCATACACCGTTCATTCTTATTATCACATGCTACCCAATATACCTCTCACAAAAGTAAAAATTTTGAAATTGTGCTGAGGAGTTTTACAGACTATTGTCTGTCATTTTCGCAAAGGTTATATGGAAATTCATCCGCTAACCGTCTTAACTTACAGACATAGTGGGTAATTAGCACGATATGCCCTGTACTTATAAAGTACTTCTGGTCTGATCTGTTTCTCGTATCGCCTTGGGCACATAAACTTCTACTTCAGTCTTAATTGATTCCGCACCAAAACAATTTGGTTCGAAAAATTTCTTTTAATGAACACTTAGAGTTTTTATAACATTAGTCTAGCTGAATCGAATAGCGTAGACTCATATTAATAATTCAATTCAATCGAATTATTTAGGTGTAGCCAAACCCCGTTAGCAAATTAAGATTTTTGAAAATATTTTTGAGAATGACGTCATGATGTCGTACTGTATTAACAGTCCATTTAAGGATGCCGTCATTATATGACTTTGTCATAACACATCATACAATAGTGGAACAATAATTTTTAGATCGAATTCACACTAAGTATTCCTGCATTTACAACTCTATCAACCTTTTATCATCTCTGCACCAGGTTACATGGTACATGAGTGATAAATAAAAATAAATTTTGATATTTCAAATCATCTTCGTCTAGCTGAAACAAGTAGCATAGACTATACTTTAAATCGTTTCAAAAATGATTACGAGTCTACATTTTTTTATTTTTTTATTTTTTTTAAAGCACATAGTGCGTATTTAGCTTGATGTCCAAAAAGTTCGAAGTCTAGCATAGCTAGGAATTTTAGAAAACCTATGTCTCCACTAATAATCATTTGCTTAAACAGTCTATCTATTCCTATTATCCTTAATACTCCTCCATTCACACAAAACTATACCCAGTTCGTCAAACATACCACACTTATGAGTTCAGGAACTTTCCATAATCATATGAGTTTAAGAACTTGTCCTAGACAGACCTTTGGCGTCCATTCGCTGAGGGGTTCATAAACATTTCATATAATTATGAGTCACGAACATACCATAAGTATGAGTTTTAAGAACTCGTACTTAACCTTATATTCTCTACCTATAATCTATCTATCTGTTATACACATGATAAAGGAATCACCCTCTTATCATGCATATAGCAAATAGCGCGACACAAACATTTCAATGATTATCAGTGCCAGAAACTAAGTGGTTTTTTACACTAAGTACAATTCCCCGCCCATAACAAGGAATCATACAACTCAGCTACTGACATGAGTCCTCAATTGAATCCCCACCTAAACCTACTCCTTTCTCAATACGAATTTCATTCAATTCATATTCATAATCCTTTCCTGAATCTGTACCAATTCATAGTACAACTGTCATAGAACATTCTTGCCGTAAACTTGTTAATCATTTTCTCGATACATATCAGATCACGGGGTGATCTCATCGTATATATTACGATTCATTTCTATATCTTGATCGTTTTATTTTAAGATCTCCTATCATTATACTATTAGTCTTTTAGACACTATCTATTCACCACTACTGTTCAACTTTATTATCAGAGTTAGGGAACTCTATATCTTATAACTCACCGAGATCCATCTTTGAATCTTACCGACACACTAACTCTATTTGAGTTAGTACTTACCCTAATCACTACGGTTATTAGTCTCAGGTAACCCTACCTAAGGTTTATAACCAACAGCTCTGATACCAACTGTGAGAGCCCCGAATCCGGGTCCCAAATCACCGCGGATCCGGTACAATCATTCTATCACTATTTGCGGAAGATATAAACATAAATTGTTTATACAATAAACGTACACATTATTTTCTCCCAAAATCGAGTAACCTTAACTTATACACAATTCATAAACTATCAGACATATAACATATTTATTAAACTATTCTATTACAAATTAGCTACACATTTTATCCCAAGCTAAACTTGGCATTATCCTTTTCCTGTATCCGACGTTTTTGCCTTAATCTGCAATGTTAAATCATGATATAGCAAGGGTGAGCATGAAAGTTGTCCAGCAAGTTTAAATTTATTAAGACATATCATGATTGAAATAGTCTGAATAATAAGCTGGCTATAATTCACCAATATAATTGTGAACTAGCAGGAACAAACTTTTGACTGAACAAGTATTAAACATAAACAAATATATCTAGACCAACTGGTAATGAAGGTGATCAGCCTTTCATACCTGACTTATACATACAATATGTACAGAGTACAATTCATGGTAACCAGCAATGATTAACCATAAGCTTATCTGAATGAAACACTCTTAGTAGAGTTAAGTAAAAATAAACTTGCTTGAACCGTTGATTACCGCTACGCAATTTATATCACTTTATCCGAAGACCTAATATTAGTAATATAGATCTCCAATATTAGAATAATATCATCACAGTAATAATACTATTATATATATATATATATATATATATATATATATATATATATATATATATATATATATATATATATAGCATAGAATAACATAAACACATAACATATAACCCTATCAGTCTATAACACACATAAGACTCGGTGTCAAGTCAAATTATTGCAGTCTGAGTTGAACTCGACACAAATCTAACGTCCCGACGGTCTAGTCGGTCAAAAATTCGAGTTCAAGTTCAATTAAACTCTGTCTTAACACCTAACAATTATCTTAGATAATTTTAATAACAATCAAAATATTTTTCTATGTCTCATAATAATTTTCAGATAATTAATATCATTTATCATAATTTCTCAATCATTTTTATATGATTTTTAAATCATTAATTCTATTTTTCTATAATTTATTTAATATATTAATTAAATAAACTAATTGTCGTTAATATTAATTTATTAATAAATTTCGTCACAAAATATCAAAAGTCACTAAAAATAACTTAAAATATTTTCTTTTACCATAATATTATTTTTCATAATTTTTCATGAATTAAAATCATTTTTAAATAATTTATTTAATATTATATTTAAATAAATAAATACCTTTTTATATTCCAAAAATATTAAATATTTATGAAATATACTCAAAATAATTAAAACTAATTTTCGGACTTTAAAATAATTTTTCGGAATTTATTTTGTATTTTTAATAATTAAAAATCATTTTTTTCTATTTATTTATTAAAATAAATCATTTTCCGAAAATAAGTGTCACTAAAGGGCCCTATAGCGACAGAATCGTCGCTATAGGTGTTCTTGAGCATGTTCTTGAGCAAACTTAGATTTCTTGTCAGTCACTAAGGGCTCGGTTTGACCAGCTTTTACTCTGTGATCCTAATGTTTTCTGGGCAGGTAATGATATCAATTATGTAGTATAAATGTAATACTACAAACTAATGCAACATTTCATGTCCATAACATAACAAAGTCGTGAGATCTAAGCTGCTAAAGTCGTTGTCAGACCTGTTCTTGAGTTTCTGGGCTGCCCAGAAACTCAAGCAGGATCGATGTGCCTACTTTGGGTCATTATAGATTGAGTTTTGTGTTCCATTTGTATGATCTACAAGTTTACACATATAGTATACATGTCCGGCTACAATCTTATAACATTAAATCATCATAACAACAAGATATGCACAAAATTCAAGCCGGTCAAAGTAGGGGTCAAAAGTTGTTATTGAACTTTTTAGGTTTTCCAGAAAAGTTCATCCGGATGGTGGTCAACGGTCGTTTGACCATCATTAACTACAATTCTGTTAAGGATCTTAGTGAATTAAAGCCTTCTGCATGAAGTCTTCATGTCAGGCTACACGATTAAACCAACAACATGTCCAAAACATAAACATACTGCAAGATCAAGGCTAGCAAAACTTGTCAGAAACCATCAGGGCAAATCTGGGCTGCCCAGATTTCAGACTTTGTGATCGGTCAACGATGTTTGACCAGCAATAACTCTCGATCTACACATGATCTGGACTTAATTCAAGTTCCAGATCCAAGACCTTATAACATACAACAAGTTCAAACTCTTAAAACATAAAAACAACTAACAAGAAAGGATCTATGAGACCTGACATTTGACTGTCAGACCTCATTTTTTCCAGATTTTCAGATTTGAGAAATCTTTAAATTTGAGCATCAAAATGATATGGATCTAGGTTTTGGAAACCCAGATCATCAAATGACACCCTCTAACATAACTTTAACCAACAAACAACAACATTCAACATCAGATCTAAGGATTTCTAAGTTAGGGTTTTTATACCTTTAAAACTTGGATTTTTGATTTCTGATCTTTGAATCTGTTATTGGATTGCTAGAACTTGATCATGGCTTAGTTTCTCACTCTCTCTCTCTCTCTAAATCCCGAATTTCTAGAGAGAGAATTAATGGGTTTGGAGAAATGATAAACAAAGTAGACTTTTTCTTACTTTAATTTTTTTTGTTTGATTCATTATATCTAATGGGTATAGGTGGCCCAAAATCAGATTTGAGATAGATTTGAGCACATGTTGTATATCTACATAGATGAGTCACCAAGATTTGGACATATCCTTTACTTAATGTGTAAGAAAATGGCACTTTGGTCTTTTTCCTTTTAATTTAATGGCATTTATGTCAATTTGCCCAAACCCTTAGGGTTTAGGGTTTGATTAGGATTTAGGGTTTGAGCCATTTAGGATTTAGTTTTAAACCTTTAGATTTTTGCAATTAAATTCTAAAATTTTCAAATTAGGTTTTCAAAAATAGAAAATTAATATTTCTAAATTATAATTAGAATTTTCTAATTATATTAAAATTCCTTAATCAAAATTTAAAAATTGCTAATTAGGATTAGTATTTCTTAATTAAACTCGCTAATTAAGCAATTAGGGTCAAAATCATATATTAGGGTTTTAAAAATCCCCGAAATTAAATTTAGGGTTTCAGAACTTGTTTCTAGGGTTTCTTATCCATTTCTAGGGTTTTATAACCGAACGTTGACGTTCTTAATATATATACTTAGGGTTTGACACGGATATTGGTTATCTGGTCAACCCTTGACCCTTAACCACATATTGTACACATATACACAGAACATAAACGCTTATTCCCTTACTCCTGAATAATTCACCTAAATCCTTCACAGAATTTTGAAATCCTCAAAATTCCATCTCAAAAATATCAAACGCATACACTTATTTTCTGTCTAGGTTCTAATTTTGCACCTTAAATCAATTAATTAAAATTTTAAAATTTTTTTAAATTCTCGGGTTGTCACATGGTCCAAGATATTATAGTAGTCCTAACTAGGTTGTAAAGTAGTGTGACAATAATTGTAATGAGGATTTTATTTGAGTTTGGATATTGTCTACAAGACAATATTTGTATTAAAACTCACAGCTTATGTGTTGTCGTATTTTGTACGACAATTGTATTAATGAAGTTTGTATTTAGATTTTGTAGTGTATATTTGGCGACCCAGAATAAGTTGTGTTGACCTATTTTGGGGGCGTCACAATAATAACAATGGAATTGTTAAATTCACAACACTTTTTGTTATTTTCACAACAAAAGTGTCGCTGTAGATGTATAGCGACGATGAAAACCGTAGCTATAGGATCTATATCGACACTTTTATTATAGAAATAATAAAAATATTATTAATTTAATAGGTCCCTAATAACAATAATAATTATAATAATAGTAACAGTAATAATAATAATTATTATTATTATTATTATAATTATAATAACGATAATAATGATAACAACAACAACAATAATAATAATAATTATTATTATTATAACAACAACAACAACAACAACAACAACAACAACAACAATAATAATAATAATAATAATAATAATTATTATTATTATTATTATTATTATTATTATTATTATTATTATTATTATTATAACAACAACAACAAAAACAACAATAACAACAACAACAACAACAACAACAACAACAACAACAACAACAACAACAACAATAATAATAATAATAATAATAATAATAATAATAATAATAATAATAATAATAATAATAATAAAAGCAATAATAACAATAATAATAATAAAAAACACAAAACCCATTTTGAATTTGGGCGGGAAAGCACAAGTATTGTTCAGATTCATTCTAATTTTAATTCATAATAATAATAATAATAATAATAATAATAATAATAATAATAATAATAATAATAATAATAATAAAAATAATAAAAATAACAATAACAATAACAATAACAATAACAAAAATTATTATTATTACTATTGTTATTATTATAATAACAATAATACTATTTCGATAATTTTTATATTTCAAATATTTTCAAGTATACATTGAAGGATACTTGGTGTAAGCTGTAAAGAATACGAAATTGTTTATCTATTTTCTACATGTGTAATCTGACTTTTTTGTGTTCCGTCTTTTATAAAGTTAACTAATTATACGTGGTTATGATGATTTTGATTATATAATGATGGTTGTTTTGGTGGTTTGTATACATGTTTAGATTTTTCTGGATATCTATTTTTAAAGGAAACTCTGTCGAAATTTCTTGAAATTAGTAGTGACTAGCTTAATATTTTGGTGGTTGGATATGTGTTGATGAGTGAGTATGTATTAATTATTGTGGTGGTATGATGAATTTTGAAAATTGTTATATTTGATTGTAAGTTATTTTAAGTTACAAAAAGTCTTTAGGTAATGTAGTATTTTTTGAATTTTAATCTAATTTTTCGTTACATTGTGCCTTCAGACACGGACAATTAATTACTAGGATTTAATATTATATATTTATTTCCTTAATTCTTATGTATAATTCTAAAACGTCATATATTATGGACAAAGGGAGTATTATTTAATATTTTATACTTATCCTCCTAATACATAACTCCCAAACAATCTCTATCTTTCTGTATATAGAAATGCTTTGTATGCCGATTGGCATATAACATACTCGTTACATATAAAATACAGACTCTTCTGTAGATATTATGAATGTCCACCAAAATGTTCTTTCCCATTTATTACATCAAAAGCTAAAAGTTTTGACATTTTAATAAAATATGGTACATCTGTGTGTGCAAGCGTGTAACTGTTAATCATCATATACAGATTACTTTATAAAAGCTTCAGTTCATTAGACAACTATTATAAGTGAAGTTCCATATTTAACAACTAGTGCTCTACCACGTGGTAAGCCAGCCAAAATATACTGGCACTACAAAG
This sequence comes from Panax notoginseng, assembly GCA_016801055.1. Taxonomy (NCBI): domain Eukaryota; kingdom Viridiplantae; phylum Streptophyta; class Magnoliopsida; order Apiales; family Araliaceae; genus Panax; species Panax notoginseng. Next base: position 63,406,616 of record CM029015.1, on the reverse strand, counting down.
TGGATGGATACAGTGTCAACCTTTCCGGCTCTTAATTTAATAAGATATTGAATTATTACAAAAAGATGTTGGAAAAAATATGATAGAATATAAATTTATTTAAGTTAATTTTTATAATTATTTTTTAGATTGATTGATCATATCTTTTGTAATCATAGTTGTATATTGCCTTATATACAACCATGATAATTCTAAGGTAGGATAATTATAATTATAAGATATTAGTTGTTACAAATTAGGAGAGCCAACTATACAAAAGATATGGCCAATCAATCTAAAAGATAATTATGAAAATTAACGTAAATAAATTTATATTCTATCAAAATCTAATAATCTCTATGATAAAAGATGAAGCAGAAACACCATTGTTATATGGATGCGTGGGATCCATTTAAAGGCATGGACCCTAAAATTCTCAACCAAACTATGTAAATCCAAAAATATTTATATGAAGCAAATCCATTATAAATGATGACTACAAACTGTTCGATGACCATGGAATCTTACACCATCAGTTAAAGACCTGACGGTCGGGATTTAAAAAAAGATGGTCTTCCGTAACATAGTGGGTGGAGAACATAATTACCGTAACGCAGTGTTGTGGAAAGAAAAAAATTTACTAATTTTAAATTAACTGTAAGACAACTTCTCCTCTGCAACACAGTGTTGCAGTAGTTAAGTTGTTCCGGAACACTATGTTAAGGAAGGTCCCGTTTTATTTTAAATCTTGCCTGTCAGATCTTGCCATGAACTAAGAATTAGTGGCCATAAAGACCTATAGCTTTTATTATGGATCGACTCCCCACACAAATATATAGACATATATAGCCATATTTAAGGTTAGCTTCAAGTTGCTTGAAACTAGACAAGTTTTTAACTCTAAAAGGGAAGGAATTGTGTAGAGAAAAAGGACATAGAAAAAGGGAGAAGTGGGGAACGAAGGCTTGGTTGTATATTAGAGAAGGGAAGGAATCAATATGATTACTTTCTTCATATGTTTTTTTCCTGAGCAAAAGAGGTTCTTAAAGGACCAACCTTTCGGTAATCTATTGTGCATAGAGACAGTTGTGGGACTAGAAATTATTTAGTGAGTCTAATCTTTATCACAAGTATAAGAAAATCCCAACTGAAAAATATTTTGGCAATCGGTTTATATTGAACTAGAGAGCCAAAAATTACCATCGTACTTTTCCTTGAGAATGTGAATGTTGATGTATAAAGGTCGAAGATTGGTCATAGTTGGGAGTGGAAAAGAAAATCATGCAAGGGATTCTTTCTGGGCTGCTCTAGCAGTGTTATGTGCTCTCCTGGTCCCACAATCGAGGCCTCTTTTTGTTAAATAAAAAAAATAAAAGTAAATGGAACTCTTTTAGTATAATTAGAAGTAAGTAAGTTGTAAGTGAAGTAATACATATTGAGCTACAGCGTCATAATAAAGTTTCACATCAAAATTTAAAGGAAAAATTGAGAACATATATACTTTAATAAATAAGTGTGACACTCCCAAATTCAGGTACTTCATTCTCATAGGATTTGGTGTTCACTTGATCAAATATTCATATCTAACTACCCAATCATAATAAAACTGAGTAAATAAAACACTTGTGACACCCCCAAATTCAGGTACTTTATTCCCACAGAATTTGGTGTTCACTTGATCAAACATTCATATCTAACTACCCAATCATAATAAAATTGAGTAAATAAAACATTCCCCATTAAAGGGTTACATAATAAAAATCTCTCAGGTTATCTAACCTTTAATCATCATTCAAATGCGAAAAACATTACATAACTTCTTTAAAAACAAAGTCTAAGATTATCATAATAAAAGTCTAACATCTTAATCAAAGTAAAAAAAATTACAAGTCTTCATCACTTGTGCATTTTTCCCTTTCCTTCGCTAGTCGAAGGTTCACCTACCTTCTCTTCTTTAGCTGCAATGAGTTTATAAATATACAAGAGTGAGCAAAACAATTGCTCACTGGATATAATATGGAATCAACAGGAGTATAACAATAATAACTGTCGAAATAGGCTCATCAAAAGTGAATAGTACTATATCAATAATAATCAGAAACTGAAATCCTAAAATATGGAAAATATACATCACTGAGGGTCGTAAGACCATGAACTACGTCCACAGTTGCAAGTAATCTTTCAAGCCCAACTTTAGCAGTCATAAGACTATAAGGACCTCATACTTAAGGGGATCAGCCCTTTGTACAATGTATTGTGCACAAACATTTTAACGCTATGTGTAAGTTAACCCCTAATCATAACAATAGGGTTGTTCATCTCAGTATTTAGAGTACAAGTCCGCACCAAAGGAAGTTTGGTTTGGATAAGCTTTCAAGGTAATTTAGAATTCAACGAACATCAACTAAGGATTAGTTGAATAAAATCAATAACATTATACTATAGAATAATCGTGATTGAATCAATCATAGTAAACTAAAGTCATGCTTTAGGAATAATCTAATAGCATACAATTTGAATGACTATAACACACATTGCTTGAACAATACTAAGTCAAGGTTAATTAGAATTGAATATTAAGCACGCATAGCAATTTGAACGATAGAAATGTTCGACATTAGTGTATATAGTTGTGCATGCTAAACAACAAGTTAAATATAAGAATAACTTGTTCAACATCAAACCAAAGTTTAAACAGCTTGCATCATTATAAGGTAATCGAATTGAAAACAATAATTATATAGTTCAACAAGATAAAGGATTAGAAAACTTGCTCAATCAAAAGAGTAAATTTATACAATGTAATAATAGAACTAGCTCAACGAAAGTGTATAGTTAGAAAACTTGCCTTGCTCGTAGATTAAACCGAACAATATGAATCACAATATCCTATAAACATATGTCATCATGACATAGTTAGCCATTACCACTTTACAACATAACTAAGTACGTTCATCATTTAAAAATTAGATTTTTAATTACATAATCAAGTTATAACACAAGTTAATCTTTAATAACATAATTATTCATAGTATAAAAATACTAAAATCAACATTTTACAGTCCTACTATCATCACATAACTTTTCTTAAAATTTCGTGTACAAAAATTACACTGTCAGACCATTCTGCTAACTCGTGCTGCGGCGCCACAGTTTACACTGTGGGTCGCGCTGCGGCGTGAGGATGGCGCTGCGGCGCGGTGAATAAACTACGAAGTCGCACTGCGGCATGGCGATGGCGCTGCGGCGCCATGAACGTCTTGCTAGGCCGCAGCGCGGCGCGAAACTGCAGTTTCGACTGACAGCTTCGGCAACAGTACCAGAAAAAGCCAATTTGGCCTACAAGCTCGTTTCTAACAGACTAATTCACATACAATTCATACAAAAACTTCATGTAAACATAATTCAAGAATTCCTAACATGTTTCTACCCATACAACAACATAAACAACAAATTTAAAACATCCAATTTCACTATTTTTGATAAAAACCCACTTTTTGATATTTCAATGAAGATCAACACTGTAAAATTTGTTTTTCAACCAAAACATTTAATTCAAAGTATCTTTATCAATAATCATACATACTCTATCAAATTAGATGGTCAATTTATCAATTAAACAACTAATTAGCTCTCAATTTCTACTTTAAGCTTCACAATATGTATTCACAAAAACTTTGTGTAAAAATAGTTTTTTCTTCACAACCATATACATAATACAAATTCATGGACTATTCTCAATTATAGCTTAAGAAAATAGTTTAACAACACTAGATTATCATATAAACCACATACATAACAAAAATTCACTTGTACAAAGCTTTCATGGGGAAAATTGGGAGAGAGAATATAACTATAACTTTGAAAAGAACAACAATAATAGAGTTTAGATGGTACCTTGTTTAAAGAAGATGATGGCCAACCTTTTTTGATTCTTAAGCTTCTTCTTCTCTCCAATTCTCTCTCACTTTTCTTCTTTTCTTCTTCTTCTTCTCTGAGTTTTTACTTTTCTCCCTAACTCTAACTACGTAGAATAATATAACGTATATAGCAATAATATATATTAAATATATAATATAGCTCTAGATATAAATTATATCAGTTATGTAAGTTTTGAAAATCAAAAGCCATAAGGCTTGTTTGGTTAACTAACTAAAAATAACTCATTAACTCGTACACCTTGTTTGGTAAACTTAATTAAAGCAAATGGATTAATCCTTATACCTTGTTTGATAAAGCATCATTAGACTAAAGACTTATTATGCATTAAGACATGTTTGGCAATAAATTAAATTTAAACTCTTTTAATTTATTTTAATAACTCCTTTATAGCAAGGTTATTTGTCACACTTCTATTTAAATTAAATAATCGATTTAATCAATTAAATATTAATCTATTAAATTACTTTAACACATAAATCATTATCTCATAATTATAATTTCCTTTATAATCATAACTTTATTTAATTCACTAACACATCCTTTTAATTTACAAATTCAAATTAAAATATAATAATTTATTTAATCAAAATTCTCTAACTTAATAATTAAATTAAATTAGCAAAAATAATTAATTTCCTTAATTATTTATTCAACAAATAATTAACTAAACCACATCAACTCAAATTGCCATTAAATACTTATATAAATCAATAAATATTTAATATTACACTTTAAAATTCTGGAATGTTACATCATTCCTTCCTTACAATGATTCTGTCCTCAGAATCACAACTCAAACAAATCATTCGTTACATTCTTCCCTACTTACAAAGATTCTGTCCCCAGAATCGAAGACACAGATTAAACAAATAACTCATGGTACTCCTTAAACATTTTTTCTTCGAGTTTCCACGTAGCTTCTTTAGCATTGTGGTTCCTCCATATCACCTTCACAGAAGGTATTACTTTATTCCTGAGCACTTGTTCTTTCCTGTCGACTATCTGGATAGGAACCTCTTCATAGGACAAGTCTTTCTCAAACTGCAACGGTTCGTACTCGATAACGTGTCTGTAATCGGACTTATATGATCGTAACACCGAAACGTGAAAAATATTATGAATGTTTTGCAATTCTGGAGGTAGAGCTACCTCATAAGCCACCTCTCCAACTCTTCGCAGCACTTCAAAGGGTCTAATAAACCTCGGGCTTAGTTTGCCCTTTTTACCAAATCGAATCTTCCCCTTCCAAGGAGAAACTTTTAAGAATACATAACTTCCTACGTCAAATGCACGATCTTGCCTATGTTGATCAGCATACTTCTTCTGTCGGTCTTGAGCTGCTACCAATCTTGTCCTGATGAGTTTGACAATGTCAGCAGTTTGTTGCACTAGTTCCGGTCCTAGTAGTTGTCGTTCACCGACTTCATCCCAGCATAGTGGAGTTCTGCACCTCCTGCCGTATAATGCTTCGTAAGGCGGCATGCCGATACTTGCGTGGTAACTGTTATTGTAGGCAAATTCCACCAATGGTAATTGTTCATCCCAGCTTTCTTTGAAATCCATGACGCATGCCCTCAACATATCTTCCAATGTCTGGATCGTTCTTTCGCTTTAGCCATCTGTTTGTAGATGATATGCCGTACTCATTCTCAACTGTGTTCCCATACATTCTTGCAGTCTCTTCTAGAAATTTGATGTGATCCTCAGATCTCTATCTGATACAATTGATACTGGAACTCCATGTCTCGATACAATCTCTTTAACATATAGTTTTGCCAGCTGATCAAGGTTGAATCTAATCTTTATTGGTAAAAAGTGTGCAGATTTTGTCAATCTGTTCACTATCACCCAAATCGCATCGTATCCTTTCTGAGTTGTTGGAAGACCTACCACAAAATCCATTGTGATATGTTCCCATTTCCACTCTGATATCTCCAACGGTTGAAGTAACCCGCTTGGTCTTTGATGCTCGGCCTTGATTCTCTGATATGTCAAGCACTTTGCAACGCATTCTGCAACGTCTCTTTTCATATTTGGCCTCCGAAAATGTCGTCGCAAATCTTGATACATCTTCGTACTTCCTAGATGAATCGAATATCTTGAGTTATGAGCTTCGGTCAAGATGTCTTCTTTAATATCCGGTACTGATGGAACCCATATTCGTCCTTCAAATCTCAGCATCCCCTCGGTGTCAACTTTGTTTCTTTCATCTCCACCGGAGCCATTCTGTACGGGGCCTTCGATATCGGAGCGGTTCCTGGCGCTAAGTCGATGACGAACTCAATCTCTTTGTCAGGAGGAAGTCCTGGAAAATCCTCTGGAAATACATCCACAAACTCCCTAACTACTGGTATTTCTTCCAGTTTCGCACCCTTCTTCTGAGTATCGACTATGTAAGATAAATAACCTACACAGCCTTGACTCAACAACTTCTTGGCCTGCATAATCGTCAGACATCTCATTTGTCTAGGCGATTTGCTACCATTAAATACTACCTTTGACGGAGTCATAAGGTTTACACATTTCTTTTGGCAGTCAATTATCGCTCCATAATTAAACAACCAATCCATTCCCAAAATAACATCAAACTCTCCTAGCTTGATCGGAATCAAATCTACCATCAAAATATTTCCCTTAATATTCACCCTACAGTTCTTGTATATGAACCTAACAGGAACTACTTCCTTATTCGCAGTTTCTATGTTTAAAGGGAAATTCAATTCTTCACTAGGCAATCCTAATCTCATAGCAAATTCATCAGATATAAATGAGCGAGTAGCACTCGAATCAAATAATACATAAGCATCAATATCATTGATCGGGATAATACCTGACACCACATCCTTTGATTGCACAGCATTTTGCACAGTCATGTTGAAGGTTCTGGCTGTGGGTTTGTTTGATGACGTTGGTCCAGTAATGGCCCATGTACCTCCACTGCTTCCTCCCTTGCTTCCCGTTGTTTCTCTAGCTTTCTTCTTGGGGCACTCACGAGCAAAGTGATCCTTGGACCCGCAAGTGTAGCAAACATTCTTCTTGGGCTGATTGCAATTTGGGGCGATGTGACCCTCCTGGCCACAGTTAAAGCATACTCGTTTTCCCATTAAGCATACACCCTTTTGAAACTTCCCGCATGTAGCACATGCTTCAAACTTTTTATTCTGCTGGTTACCCTGCTGATTTCCAGCACCCTTATTTCCATTCCACTTTCTTTTTAAGTTGTTGTTACCATTTCTATTACCACCACCACCATTCTTCACCTCCACTTCATTCTTTTTCTTTTTCTGTTCTTGATTAAACTTGGTTACAGCCTCGCCTCCACCTTCGGCGAGAATTGCCTTTTCCATTACGGCTGCAAACGTCTTCAACTGGAACAAGGAAACCCTACTACACAACCAGGGCTTCAGTCACTGTTCAAACCTCTTCGCCTTGCGTTCATCGATGCTGATTTGGTATGGCGCAAACCTCGCCAACTCATTGAATTTCGCGGCATACTCCTACATCGTCATCGTTCCCTGCTTCAGTTCTAAAAACTGTACCTCTAACTGGCTTTTCGAACTCTCTGGAAAATAGGTCTCGAAGAAAATCTCCTTAAATCTTTCCCAATTCACAATTCTTGGTCCCTCCCGAGTTTTATTGGCCTGCCACCAATAACTAGCCTCTGTTATCAACATGAATGTTGCAAAAATAGTCTTCTGGTTGTCCTCTACCCAGCAACATCAAAAACCTTCTCAATTTCCATGATCCAGGTATGTGCTTCAACTGGATTCATGGATCCAAGGAATTCTGGTGGTCCAACTACCTTGAAGTCCTTAAACATAGCACCTTGGTTCTGAGGTTGATTCTGCGGTTGATTTTGCAGTGCACCTGTCAGTAACGTCACCAGTTGCTGAACGAGGTTAGCTTCAGCATTATCGTTATTGGTTCCTTCGGTAGTTCTCTGACAAGGTGGTTGACGTCTTGGAGGCATTTTCTATTAAAAATACATTCATTAGATTATTACTCAACTATTTTAAGTAACTTCTACTTAACTTGCCCCCAAAGAAGTAATCACTTCATAACACATAACACCTTGGTAAAAGAAAATAATAACTTTTATTCATAACTTCTTTGAAAACATCATATCAATAGCATCACTGCCATTTACATTATTTTTCTGAACTACTAAAGGTTCAGGACATCATCATATCCCATAGATTGCATAACACTTAGGATTTACAAATTATTTATCATAACATAATTCAAGTACACTCCCTACGACGTCCTATTAAGATACTGCAAAGCCTTACGACGCTCTTCTTCCATAACCCGGAACATGGTTCGACGATCTAGTATGAACGAGGGTAGCGTCTCGAACTGAATTGGATAACCCATGACCCGGTCTTGAGCTCGATTGATCGCGGTGTTGAACACGTTATCCATTTCTTCCATCTTCCTTCTCTTTGCTTGTGCGTCTTCCTTTGCTATTTTGGCTTGTTGATAAACTTCACTGTACGCGTCTTCGACTCTTGCCCTTTTTGCAGATTCTTCTCTCAACTTGCTCTTCAACTCTGCAACCTCTGCTCTCATTTGGTTGTTCTCTTCTTCGGTGTGAACCAGCTTCTCTTCAACATTGTTCAGTCGTTCTTCTCAATCCTGGATCTCGTCGTCCTTCTGTGCCATCGAGGTCTGTTGTTCAGCTACTATCTCTTGTAACTCCTCGACTGTATCTTGAAGTTCCACATTGCGGTCATGCACCTCATCGTATATACGACCAGTTATCGAGTTAAGTGGAATCCATTCCTCCTCTTCCTCTTCATCCGTCTGTGGTAGCTCCACATGATCTTCCTCATCTGTTTCTACATTATCATCATCATCTTCGACCACCGTGAGCAATGGGGTTGACTCTCGTGGAAGTAGTTGTTCCCAAACCACTCGAATGTCACGAGATTCTTCCTCTCTACGCATCTGAGGTCCTTCCTCCCTAACCTGACTGGATCCTCCTATATTAGTCATCCTTTCAATCAAAGTTTAAGTTTTAATTACTAATCATTACTACTCGACTCTCACGAGCACATAAGTTGTAAACACATAAGCACATAAGTGTTTTATTAATTCTTCCTTAAAACTCGATAAGAGTTTATCATCACTATCTTCTCGAAGGTTACTTCCTAAGGCTTTTACCCCACCTAAGGTTCATAACCTATGGCTCTGATACCAACTTGTGACACCCCCAAATCCAGGTACTTTATTCCCACAAGATTTGGTGTTCACTTGATCAAACATTCATATCTAACTACCCAATCATAATAAAACTAAGTAAATAAAACACTTGTGACACCCCCAAATCCAGGTACTTCATTCCCACAGAATTTGGTGTTCACTTGATCAAACATTCATATCTAACTACCCAATCATAATAAAATTGAGTAAATAAAATCTTCCCCATTAAAGGGTTACATAATAAAAATCTCCCAGGTTATATAACCTTTAATCATCATTCAAATGCGGAAAACATTACATAACGTCTTTAAAAACAAAGTCTAAGATTATCATAATAAAAGTCTAACATCTTAATCAAAGTTAAAAAAATTACAAGTCTTCATCACTTGTGCATTTTTCCCTTTCCTTTGCTAGTCGAAGGTTCACCTACCTTCTCTTCTTTAGCTGTAATGAGTTTATAAATATGCAAGAGTGAGCAAAATAATTTCTCACTGGATATAATATGGAATCAACAGGAGTATAACAATAATAACTGTCGAAATAGGCTCATCAAAAGTGAATAGTACTCTATCAATAATAATCAGAAACTGAAAACCTAAAATATGGAAAATATACATCACTGAGGGTCGTAAGACCATGAACTACGTCCATAGTTGCAAGTAATCTTTCAACTCTAACTTTAACAGTCATAAGACTATAAGGACCTCGTACTTAGGGGGATCAGCCCTTTGTACAATGTATTGTGCACAAATATTTTAACGCTATGCGTAAGTTAACCCCTAATCATAACAATAAGGTTGTTCATCTCAGTATTTAGAGTACAAGTCCGTACCAAAGGAAGTTTGGTTTGGATAAGCTTTTAAGGTAATTTGGAATTCAACGAACATCAACTAAGGATTAGTTGAATAAAACCAATAACATTATACTATAGAATAATCGTGATTGAATCAATCATAGTAAACTAAAGTCATGCTTTAGGAATAATCTAATAGCATACAATTTGAATGACTATAACATATCTTGCTTGAACAATACTAAGCCAAGGTTAATTAGAATTGAATATTAAGAATGCATAGCAATTTGAACGATAGAAATGTTCGACATTAGTGTATATAGTTGTGCATGCTAAACAACAAGTTAATTACAAGAATAACTTGTTCAACATCAAACCAAAGTTTAAACAGCTTGCATCATTATAAGGTAATCGAATTGAAAACAATAATTAGTTCAACAAGATAACGGATTAGAAAATTTGCTCAATCAAAAGAGTAAATTTATACAATGTAATAATAGAACTAGCTCATCGAAAGTGTAGAGTTAGAAAACTTGTCTTGCTCGTAGATTAAACCGAACAATATGAATCACAATATCCTATAAACATATGTCATCATGACATAGTTAGCCATTACCACTTTACAACATAACTAAGTACGTTCATCATTTAAAAATTAGATTTTTAACCACATAATCAAGTTATAACACAAGTTAATCTTTAATAACATAATTATTCATAGTATAGAAATACTAAAATCAACATTTTACAGTCCTACTATCAACACATAACTTTTCTTAAAAATTCGTGTACAAAAAGTACACTGTCAAACCATTCTGCTAACTCGCGCCGCGACGCCACAGTTTACACTGTGGGTCACGCTGCGGCGTGAGGATGGCGCTGCGGCGTGATGAATAAACTACGAAGCCGCGCTGCAGCGTGGCGATGGCGCTGTGGCGCCACGAACGAACTGCTAGGCCGCGCCGCGACGCGAAACTTCAGTTTCGACTGACAGCTTCGGCAACAGTACAGGAAAAAGCCAATTTGGCCTACAAGCTCGTTTCGAACAGACTAATTCACATGCAATTCATACAAAAACTTCATGTAAACATAATTCAAGAATTTCTAACATGTTTCTACCCATACAACAACATAAACAACAAATTTAAAATATCCAATTTCACTATTTTTGATAAAAACTCACTTTTTGATATTTCAATGAAGATCAACACTGTAAATTTTGTTTTTCAACCAAAACAATTAATTCAAATTATCTTTATCAATAATCATACATACTCTATCAAATTAGATGGTCAATTTATCAATTAAACAACTAATTAGCTCTCAATTTCTACTTTAAGCTTCACAATATATATTCACAAAAACTCTCTGTAAAAATAGTTTTTTCTTCACAACCATATACATGATATAAATTCATGGACTATTCTCAATTATAGCTTAAGAAAATAGTTTAACAACACTAGATTATCATATAAACCACATACATAACAAAATTTCACTTCTACAAAGCTTTCATGAAAAAAATTGGGAGAGAGAATACAACTATAACTTTGAAAAGAACAACAATAATATAGTTTAGATGGTACCTTGTTTGAAGAAGATGATGGCCAACCCTTTTTGATTCTCAAGTTTCTTCTTCTCTCCAATTCTCTCTCACTTTTCTTCTTCTCTTCTTCTTCTTCTTCTCTGAGTTTTTGTTTTTCTCCCTAACTCTAACTACGTAGAATAATATAACGTATATAGTAATAATATATATTAAATATATAATATAACTCTAGATATAAATTATATCAGTTATGTAAGTTTTGAAAATCAAAAGCCATAAGGCTTGTTTGGTTAACTAATTAAAAATAACCCATTAACTCTTACACCTTGTTTGGTAAACTTAATTAAAACAAATTGATTAATCCTTATACCTTGTTTGATAAAACATCATTAAATTAAAGACTTATTATGCATTAAGACATGTTTGGCAAAAAAACTAAAATTAAACTCTTTTAATTTATTTTAATAACTCCTTTATAGCAAGGTTATTTGTCACACTTCTATTTAAATTAAATAATCGATTTAATCAATTAAATATTAATCTATTAAATTACTTTAACACATAAATCATTATCTCATAATTATAATTTCCTTTATAATCATAACTTTATTTAATTCACTAACACATCCTTTTAATTTACAAATTCAAATTAAAATATAATAATTTATTTAATCAAAATTCTCTAACTTAATAATTAAATTAATTTAGCAAAAATAATTAATTTCCTTAATTATTTATTCAACAAATAATTAACTAAACCACATCAACTCAAATTGCCATTAAATACTTATATAAATCAATAAATATTTAATATTACACTTTAAAATTCTAAAATGTTACAATAAGAGACCTAATAGCTTAATCTTTTAAGTTAAGTTGTAGTTTTAGATAAGTATATATAGGCTAGATATTCTAAACAGTACACCTGATGTATCAAATAGTAAAAAATAATACTCCCTTCGTTCCTTAATATAAGTCGTTTTAGATAAATATTTTTGTTCCTTAATATAAGTCGTTTGAGAATTTCAAGTAAACATTAATTGCTTAGTTTCCAATATTACCCAAAATATTAAATGTAACTTTGGTTATCTCATTATTTTCTGTCCAATAAATAACAATCTCTTCTTCCAATATAAGAGCAATATAGACAATTGATATTATAGTTAATGCTATACAATCATTACCTTACTACATATGCACAACTCTAAAACGACCTATATTAAGGAACGGAGGGAGTAATGATAAACTATATCCATAATTTAAATGATAGGGCAACATATTACTTTTTTCCTCTGTTTATATATAATTTGTACACAAAACTACTCTTTTACATTACTATAGATAAGACGACAGTTTTTGGGAAATAAATAAAAATTGTGAATGAACTATTTCTATGGGACAGAGCGAACAACAGCTAACAATGAGAATAATCTTTAATGATTAAAGATTGAGCAGAAACTTATCAATTTAATCCCCATCATTAATTCCAATGAAATTAACATCATAATTCCAGGAACCAATCCAATTACAAATGAAAAAAAAATAAATAAACCAAAGATGATATTAAGCAGCAGAACATGGAAACTTACCCACCAACCTTACCTGAAGCAGTGTTAGCTTGGAGTGCCCAGATATTGCATCAATGTCATGGATTCAATGTATACTTAATATATTAATTGTTAAAACATATACAGTCTACTTCCACCTTTCTATTTAATAGGAGTAACACTTATTGGGAACAATATAAATATATCAATTATTTGTTATAAATCAAAAATGAACAAACATTATTTCTATCGTGTAATACAGAAACAAACGACCGAGATTTTATCTGGAATTACGACATCCGATACTAATTGTAGCGGATGACGGGTACATCCGTTATTATTAGTAGCTGTTGGTAATAAATTTGTAATTAATTTTGCTTACCATGCATCCACTATAAATAGTAGTGGATGTAATCACGTATGTGTGCCGTTCGCTAGTATTAATAGCAGATAACGTTTTTGTAGTTTAAATCTAGATTACTTATTCATGTATTGAACTTTAATTATGATAGTGTTTGTCTTATTATGATCCACAAGTAGTACTTGTTATGAATCATTCTATATATATATATATATATATATATATATATATATATATGAGCTATATGTATATACACAGCTGTGTATTACACAGTTGGGCTATAGCGACAGATTTTTTATCCTATGACGACGGTAACCCGTCGTCGTAGCCCAGAATAGCTATGGCGACGGTTTCCGTCGCTATAGTCCAAAAAACCGTCGTCATAATTGATTGTGTACTACACAGCTATGTACATACATTTTTTCCCATATATATATATATATATATATATATATATATATATATATATATATATATATATATTACATTTTGGATTAATTTCATATAAAAACCATCTATAAAAGTATTTTAAAACGAGTTGAAAGATAAAAAACAAAAATCCCTGTTATCATAATGAACATAATATCCTCCTAATCAAGGTAAACAGAAATAATATAATCTACTATAACTCTTGTTAATGTAATATGCTTTCTGACATTGCAAATTCCATCTAACATAAAATACACATTAGTTCAGTGCGTTTAACATATCTTCTCCACATCACCGAAAGAAAGAAAAGAAAAGAAAAACAATAAAAAAAACATATAACGAATCTTCTCCACATATAGGCTCAAAAGCGCACACATAGCTTAAGAGTTGCATTTTATGAGAGCAAATTAACCTTTATCGCTAACAACAGAAGACAAACCCTTATGCAACTTTTTCACTTCTGGGATTAGGTTCAGATTTCAGATAAATTGTAAGAAAGCATTCGTTCCTGAGCAGCGGGCGAACTAGCCCTTCAGTTTCTATTACTTTGATTTGACTGTTGGGGATTTTCCGTCTTTGTACAATCAAATATGAAATTAACAAAACCAATTATGACAATAGAAATAATAAATAACTATCCACAAACAAGATACCAAATTTACGTGAAAAACTCTCTAAAACTAAGAGGTAAAAACTACGGGTCAAACTCCGAATCTCCACTATATCACTAATAATGGGCTTACAATAATCCTCTCAAGTTTTATACTCAAAAACTTGAAGTTACATAATAAATTGATGTAGTACAAATTTACCTTTAATTAGATTAAGAAACCTAATTAACTTTACCACTCAAAAACACTCTAAGTAATAAAGTCTTCAAGTTTTCAATTGAACGAAGATGACGGCGAATACCCACGAATAACAAACTGTAATCATCTCAATTTATTCTTTTGATATCTTCTTGCTACCAAGCGTATCTCATGTATAAAATAAGACTCATTCATAACTTTATTTATAGTACTCTTCTTAATCAATTCCTATTATCTATTAGAAATAATTTATTTTCCTAATCAAATTAGGGATCACATCTCTTTGTCTTGGCCACAAACAATCTAACAAGTAAATCCTTTTTCAATTTGGATTCTTATTGTAGACACTCAAAATTTTCTGCACACCTATTACTGACATTGCAGGAGGGCAGATTCGTCTTTCAGACATAACCCTGGAAGACAGCTCACATCCAGTTCGGATACTACCGGAAGCTCATTCTCAACCCCGGAGCACACACCGGGAAACTCGGAGATAACCCCGAGGCATGCAGTTCCAATACCGAAAATTCCACCGGAGAAGACCGATTCATCCCGGAGATAACCACGACATATTCAGTCTCAGTCCCAACACTGGGAATAGCATATTCCAACCTTGGAGATAACCCCAAGGAAGGCAGTTGTAATTCCGGAGATAATCCCGGAAATACTTGTTTCAAATGCATGCAATCAGCTTCAACCTCGGCACTTACACCGAGGCACTCAGCACAAGACCTGACAATAACACCAGGAAGACAGGCACACCTCAGAGATGACACTGAGGACCTTTAACACTTGCAGCAGTCCAATATCAGAGATAACACTAAGCAACGTCTACTTTATCAGCCCAAACTAGAGATAACCCCGTTGAGGAGCAAAGTCGTCATCTTGCCACCTTAACGCCACATCACGCCATCTCAACATTTCAGACATACATTTATACACAGCAATGTCCCACAAGAACTAAAAACGGATAGAATTTAAAGCATGAAGACCGGAGGGCGTGGTCCCATCTTCCTGACTTTGTACAACCTCTAATCCCATGTCATTGCGTAACTCTCGACAACGGCGATCCGAAATAGGTCTTATACACCTCAGCCGGATGTCCGGATTGAAGTTCTGAAAGTTCGAGCAGACATCACGTTGCACTCGTGCACGTATTTCGAGACGGCGGGACCTGCGAAGCCCCAGGCACACCTACGGCCTAGCCGCAGGTCTCCCCCCTCTATAAATAGAGGGCTTAGGATGACCATTTTGTAAAAGAAAAAGGCGAGGAAGCCCTGTCCAATTTACTCTGTACACACCCTAAACTGAGTACTTTCTCATTTTAAACACTTGTAAGCTCATATATAGCTACTTTTTACCGGCGGGAGCCGAGTGTTTATCGACTTAAAGCTATAAAAGTCTTCTTTGGCAGCCCACTGTAAGCCTTCTTACACACTTTCAGGCCTTTCTCTTCATCTTTGCACACACTATTCTTCACGTTGAGAGTCGTATTGCGTGTATTTGTCCGGACTTCAGTCCGTGGCCTTTTATTTCTTTTGTATATATATATATATATATATATATATACACACACACACACACACACACACAGACACACACATTTCGTCCCCCCTGGAGTTTACTTCGTGGCGGTTGACCGTTTTTACTGCTTTCTGTACATTTCGTCTCGTCTGGAGTTTCCTCTGTGGCGGTTGATTGCTTTTACAGTTTCCTTTGTGCGAACGAGGCATTGCACTACTTACAAATAACAGCATATTGACTCACGCACACACACATTCATATAACAGTTTCTTGAAAAGTGACTGTCACCGTGGCAACACGGATGTCGGGGGGGTGCCTAACACATTCTCTCCGCATAAGCAAGTCCCCGGACCCTAATGAATCTCAGTTTCATAGACCCGTTTAGCAGTGTCACATCACTGGGTCAATGTGCAAACCTTTTCTCGGTTGTGTTGGTACAACTAGTTAAAAAACCAACTGGCGACTCTTAACAGTCCATCGTCAACATTACACTTGTCGTACCTTTTTCACTTATTTTTTCAAACAAATCTCACCTAAAATGAAAACACCAAAGAACAAGTAACGAAAAGGGATAACTAAAAATCCTGACGTCGACAGGTGGTAACTCTGCTGGGGACACCAGTAAGAGGACTTAAGCCGCTATTACAAGCTTTTCAAAACTGTTATATCCTTATGTGTGGATGTTGCATTTACATTTATGATGAATATGTACGAATGCATTTTTTTACTGCACTGCAATATATATGCTTGTGATATTAGTGCTTCGCACATGTCATCATTTTCATAAACGATGAGACATGTTGTATATGAATGTATGTTGTGTGATTCCTCCACCAGGAGGCTATCCTGTTGGTGTTTAATTACTGGACTCGTAGGAAGACTAATTCCAACGAGGCTCAAGAAAGGCACCACCCAAATTCGCTCTAGTTGAAAGACCAGATTAACTTTCCGTTGAGTAAATTGCGATGATTTGGGAACCTTCATGCCAAAAACCCACGAGAGAAACCTAAGCTAGGTCAGCCTCTGATAAACCAAATGCGGAGAAAAGTCTCTTCATGCTTTCTCATTTCAAATTACTCGTAAAGTCAATTACTTGTAATTTATATTTCATATTCATCTCCATGTAATGAGAAATATGAAGAAATATGTGCATATACATATTTAAATTAACATGCTATCCTGTATTACAAACAGCTAACATCTATTTTGCAAGATCATAATCCTAAAATGGACACATCACATAGCATGTAAACATTTACACAATCCCTAAAACTAAACTATGCAAGTTTTGTCGCAGGGAAGCATTCAGACCTATTACCCGGTCAAAGTTCAAAAAGGCCACGAGCCTACAACCAATCATGTCTTCATCTGACCAGTCTAATCCAGTTTCTCGCAAAGAATTTGACGGATTAAGTAAACAAATTACAGATCTGGCTGTTCTGCTTAAAGAACTACATCAATCTACTCAAGGTACGAAGATACCCATACATGCTGAATCTTCTACACAAGGAGGAACTCAAGGTTTTGACAAAGCCATTACAGTACCTGAGCTCCAGTTGGATACAACCAACAAAAGTCATGATGCCGCCCATCTCACAGGAGATCTAGACACCGGAGACATCAGAAAGAAAGTTCTTCAAATGGAAGAAACCTTTCATGCTATCAAAGGAATTGGAGCACACGAGAGTGTTTCCTATGCTGACATGTATATATTCCCTGGTGTTCATTATCTAGAGAAGTTCAAAACTCCTGATTGCAAAAAATATGATGGGTTAGGAGATCCTTACACACATTTGAAGTTGTTCATTGGAGAACTTGGATCTTATGTAGAGGACGAGAAGATCAGAATGCAGCTGTTCTAAAAGAGTCTGACTGGAGAAGCCCGTTCATGGTATACCAGATTAGACAATTTAAAGATCCATAGTTGGGAAGAGCTAGCTCATGCCTTCCTTACACAATACAACTTTCAGTCTCAGATGGCTCTTGATCGATACCAGATTACCAAGGTCAAGAAACAGTCCAATGAGTCTTTCAGAGAATATGCTCAAAGGTGCAGGCGCCTTGCTGCTCAGGTGATTCCTTCTATGATAGAGTCAGAGATGGTCATGACCTTTATCGACATACAAGAAACTCCTTTCTATGAAAGAGTCTTAGCTGGCATTGGTATACCATTTTTTGAAATGATCAAACATAGAGAAATGGCTGAGATGGGATTGAAGTCAGAAAAGATTCAAGACCTAGCCACTCTCAAAGCTGTTGCTGAGCACATCCAATCCAGAAATTATGGAAACAACCCCTGGAGGGTCCATAAAAAGAAAGAGGAGGATGTTTCCTTGATGCTCCAAGGTCAGAAAGGCAATCAGAATATACCTATCCAACGGAGAAATTACACTCCTTTTCGAGAATAGTCTTCAAAGCCTCCAATGCCTAAAGGTGGAGAAGTCAAACGCCCTCGAGTGTTCAAACCCCTAGGGGTTTCACTCGAGAACATTCTCAATCTTCTGACCGCTCAGAAGAAAATCATGCATCGTCTTCCACCAGCCAACCCTAATGGGAGGGGTTTCAATGCTACTCAGAAATGTGCTTATCATGCCGGGGCACTTGGACATGATACTCAAGATTGTTGGGCCTTGAAACACAAGATCAAAGATTTAATAGACAACGGTGAGATCATGGTCACCAAACCAGATCAACCTCACGTGCAAGAAAACCCTCTTCCTCCACACAAAGAGGAAGAGGTTAACATGATTAATTGGAGCAGTGGAGAAAGTTCCAATTTTAACTGTGAAGCATCCCAGATCATCAAAGACGGTGTTGACAAATAGGATTATGCAAAGTTCCAGTTTACAATGGAATGGAAGATTAAAGCTATATGTAAACAAATTGAGCAATTGGCTGAACTAGTGACCTATCAGCATCAAGTCACATGCCAATTAATTAGCTAGGAGCATGCTAGTCTACTCCCCTTGGTTATGAAGACTTCATCATCACCTTCAAAATATGAAACATTGGAGGACAAAGTGACGAAGAGAGCCACTGCCAAAGCCCGTCAGGATTTTTCCAATAGAAGGGAATTTACTTACCTGGGCCAACCTATGGAGGAGATACTTCAGATGCTAATAAATGAAGGAAGAATCACATCCCTTCTACCTCCAATTAATCCCCGTTCAGGACGGTTCAATCCTGATGGAGTATGTCACTATCACTCCCATTCTCGCGGTCACAACACGGAAGAATGTTGGGCACTCCGCCACCTTATTCAAAACTTAATTGATAGCGGTGTCCTGCAATTGGCAGACAACGATACTGTGCTATTTGAGAGTAAAAATATTTTTCCTACCAAATGGAAGGGACTGGTAGCAGTTATATCCACTGAGGCTAATGGGACTGTGAAACCATTCACAATTCAACTCAAGGGAGTTAACAAACCTTTGAAAGTGACTGCTCCAGAGCCAATTATTTTGTCATTCAGACCACAATATCCTGTTGTCAGCTTATAGAAAGTTCCCTGGAATTATGGAGAAGCTGAAGGATCCACATCTCATACAACTGCTGCAGTGTCGAGAGAAAATCCACTATTTCTTCCCCAACGGGTGATGAAGCCTGCTATCACGTCAAAGGGGAAAATTCCCATGGAGAAGATTGAAAATTCTTCCGTGCTATGGGTCATAATGAAGCCAAGGTGATTTTAAGCTTAAGAGAAGCTCCACATCAAATTTCAATATTAGACTTGGTTTTAACTTTTGAAGATCACAGGAAGATTCTACTAAAAGTTTTGGAAGAAACCTACTTGCTGAAATCAGTGGATGTGGAAAAATTTCAACATCTGGTTGATCACATTTTCAACAACAATGTGATCTCTTTCACTGATGATGACATACCATCTGAAGGGACCGGTCATTGCAAGCCGTTACACATTGCGGTTTTGTCCCCTGGATACATGTTAGCTAGAGTATTGGTAGATGGAGGTTCGTCTTTGAATATCTGTCCTTATGCTACATTGCTAAAGATGAATGTCAATCTCAAGCGGATCCGAAATAGCCATACGATCATCAAAGCTTTTGATGGATCCCGCTGAAATTCAGTCGAAAAGATTGAGCTGTCAATTGAGATTGGTCCCCATACATTTTGTGTATCTTTTCACGTGCTCAAAATAGATACAGGATACAACCTGCTTCTAGGGAGACCGTGGATTCATATAGCTGGGGCAGTCCCCTCCACTCTTCATCAACAACTTAAATATATTATCAACAATAGCCTAGTTACAGTCAACACTGAACCGAAATGTCCTCAACATGGTGACCTTCCACTCATCAATGTTAATTTAGATGTTGAGCAGGTCAGTTTTCATGCTTTGGAAGTGAGCAACACTCAATACCATTCTATTGGGATGCCATTTCCCGTACCCAAGATTTCTGCCGAAGTTATGGTAGCTACTCAAGAAATGATGTCATTGGGACACCAGCCGGGACAAGGGCTGGGTAAAGAGCATCAGGGTATTAAGCACCTGATTCAAATGTCCAGTCAAATTGGGACAGCCAGCTATTATGCCAATACCAGTTACAAGAATCCTCATAAGCATAAGCAGATTCCTTCCACTTTAGCTACACGGCGATTATCTCCACCTGCAAATCCAGAGTCCGCACCATCTCCAGTAAAGGTGCCAGCCAACGTAATGGCTATGTTATTTCCTAAGCCGATACCAGTAAAGGAGAAGGAAATCGAAGAGGAATGGAGAATTAAGCAGGACATCGTCCGAATGATGTCAGACATACGCATCATTGTCTATGATGAACACACAAATAGATACACCCTAGATGATGATTGCCCAGACGTGATGGTCATCATTCGGGAGAAGGAGGACGATGACAGCCCCTCCATCATTACAGTCCATCAGGACTTTGCCCTTCCTAATTGGAGCAGCACTCCTTGCATGGGTTGACAAGGGTAAAGCGGGCAGGAACTCTTTCTGCCCTATAGATATCATAACTGCTTACTTTTCTGTACAATATTAGTAGTTGTTTTGTCCGTATATGCTAACACTTTGTATGATTAAACAGTTTCATATATATTAAGTGAAAGTATATTTTGTTTCAGGACTCTGAACTTAGATGTGCCTGTACTTGCTGATAAGATGCCTCTTCTCCACAAGGATTGTAACTTTGATGAAAAGTTGAACTCAGACTTGATGGAAATACAAGAGAACATTGAGGTGCCTCCGGAGATTAAAGAATGGGTCAAAGACAAACCTAAACCTAACCTTGATCAAACCACCTCTTTCAATCTCGGAACCTTAGAAAACCTAAATTAATCCAGATTGGTTCAGACCTTACCCCAAACCAGAGGAATGACATGGTTACATTACTAACCCAGTTCTAGGATGTGTTTGCATAGTCTCATAAAGACATGGTGGGTTTGTCCACCGACATTGTTGTTCATCGCCTTCCTATCAAGGAGGTTTTCAAGGCAGTCAAGCAGAAACTCAGATGATTGAAACCTGAGTGAAGTTTTAAGGTGAAAGAAGAAATTGTAAAATAATTTCAAGCTGGTATTATCATGGTGTCCACATATCCTGAATGGATATCCAACATCGTTACCGTGTCTAAGCCTGGAGGAAAGGTGCGAGTTTGATGGATTATCGAGATCTAAATAAAGCTTGCCCTAAAGATAACTTTCCCGTGCCATTTATCCACATTCTCATTGACAATACTGCTCAATACGGCATGTATTCCTTCGCTGATTACTTTACGGGATACCATCAGATCATGGTTGCTGAGGAGGATCGTGAGAAAACTGCTTTCATCACGCCTTGGGGAACCTTTTCTATAGACGATTGTCTTTCGGCCTCATCAATGCTGGAGCTACCTATTAGAGAGCTATGATGGCTCTTTTCCATGACTTAATGCACAAAGAGATAGAGATCTACATGGATGACATCATCGTCAAGTCCCGAAGGGAGCAAGACCACTTAGACCATCTCAAAAAGCTTTTCAACAGGTTGCGTAAGTACAACTTGAAGTTGAATCCAGCCAAGTGCGCCTTTGACATTAAATCAAGCAAGTTGTGTGAGAGCCCCGAATCCGGGTCCCAAATCACTGCGGATCCGGTATAATCATTCTATTACTATTTGCGAAAGATATAAACATAAATTGTTTATACAATAAACGTACACATTATTTTCTCCCAAAATCGAGTAACCTTAACTTATACACAATTCATAAACTATCAGACATATAACATATTTATTAAACTATTCTATTACAAATTAGCTGCACATTTTATCCCAAGCTGAACTTGGCATTATCCTTTTCTTGTATCCAACGATTTTGCCTTAATCTGAATGTTAAATCATGATATAGCAAGGGTGAGCATGAAAGTTGCCCAGCAAGTTTAAATTTATTAAGACATATCATGATTGAAAGAGTCTAAATAATAAGCTGGCTATAATTCAATAATATAATTGTGAACTAGCAGGAACAAACTTTTGACTGAATAAGTATTAAACATGAACAAATATATCTGGACCAACTGGTAATGAAGTTGATCAGCCTTTCATACCTGACTTATACATGCAATATGTACAGAGTACAATTCATGGCAACCAGCAATGATTAACCATAAGCTTATCCGAATGAAACACTCTTAGTAGAGTTAAGTAAAAGCAAACTTGCCTGAACCGTTGATTACCGCTACGCAATTTATATCGCTTTATCCGAAGACCTAATATTAGTAATATAGATCTCCAATATTAGAATAATATCATCATAGTAATAATACTATTATATATATAAGCATAAAATAACCTAAAAACATAACATATAACCCTATCAGTCTATAACACACATAAGACTCGGTGTCAAGTCAAATTATTACAGTCTGAGTTGAACTCGACACAAATCTAACGTCCCGACGGTCTAGTCGGTCAAAAATTCGAGTTCAAGTTTAATTAAACTCTGTCTTAACACCTAACAATTATCTTAGATAATTTTAATAACAGTTAAAATATTTTTCTATGTCTCATAATAATTTTCAGATAATTAATATCATTTATCATAATTTCTCAATCACTTATATCGTATTTAAATGAATTAAATACCACATAATTCCTTTATCATTAATATTTATTTAATATCAAATATTAATGAAAATCATCACATAATATTATAATATTTTTATAATATCACAAAGTATTTTTTTATACTTTAAAATCATATTTATATGATTTTTAAACCATTAAATTCATAATCCGATAATTGCTATTAATATTAAAATATTAATATTTTCATGTAAAAATATCAAAAGTTATATTTTATAACTTAAAATATTTTTATAACACTTAAATCATTTTTATATGATTTTTAAATCATTAATTCTATTTTTCTATAATTTATTTAATATATTAATTAAATAAACTAATTATCGTTAATATTAATTTATTAATAAATTTCGTCACAAAATATCAAAAGTCGCTAAAAATAACTTAAAATATTTTATTTTACCATAATATTATTTTTCATGATTTTTCATGAATTAAAACTATTTTTAAATAATTTATTTAATATTATAATTAAATAAATAAATACCTTTTTATATTCCAAAAATATTAAATATTTGCGAAATATACTCAAAATAATTGAAAACTAATTTTCGGACTTTAAAATAATTTTTCAGAATTTATTTTGTATTTTTAATAATTAAAAATCATTTTTTTCTTTTTATTTATTAAAATAAATTATTTTTCGAAAATAAGTGTCACTAAAGGGCCCTATAGCGACAGAACCGTCGCTATAGGTGTTCTTGAGCATGTTCTTGAGCAAACCCAGATTTCTTGTCAGTCACTAAGGGCTCGGTTTGACCAGCTTTTACTCTGTGATCCTAATGTTTTCTGGGCAGGTAATTGTATCAATTATGTAGTATAAATGTAATACTACAAACTAATGCAACATTCATGTCCATAACATAACAAAGTCGTGAGATCTAAGCTGCTAAAGTCGTTGTCAGACCTGCTCTTGAGTTTCTGTGCTGCCCAGAAACTCAAGCAGGATCGAGGTGCCTACTTTGGGTCATTATAGATTGAGTTCTGTGTTCCATTTGTATGATCTACAAGTTTACACACATAATATACATGTCCGGCTACAATCTTATAAAATTAAATCATCATAGCAACAACATATGCACAAAATTCAAGCCGGTCACAGTAGGGGTCAAAAGTTGTTCTTGAACTTTCTGGGTTTTCCAGAAAAGTTCATCCGGATAGTGGTCAACGGTTGTTTGACCATCATTAACTACAATTCTGTTAAGGATCTTAGTGAACTAAAGCCTTCTGCATGAAATCTTCATGTCAGGCTACACGATTAAACCAAAAACATGTCCAAAACATGAACATACTGCAAGAGAGGCTAGCAAAACTTGTCAGAAACCATCTGGGCAAATCTGGGCTGCCCAGATTCTAGACTTTGTGATCGGTCAACGATGTTTGACCAGCAATAACTCTCGTTCTACACATGATCTGGATTTGATTCAAGTTCCAGATCCAAGACCTTATAACATACAACAAGTTCAAACTCTTAAAACACAAAAACAACTAACAAGAAAGGATCTATGAGACCTGACATTTGACTGTCAGACCTCATTTTTTCCAGATTTTCAGATTTGAGAAATCTTTAAATTTGAGCATCAAAATGATATGGATCTAGGTTTTGACAACCCAGATCATCAAATGACACCCTTTAACATAACTTTAACCAACAAACAACAACATTCAACATCAGATCTAAGGATTTCTAAGTTAGGGTTTTTATACCTTTAAAACGTGGATTTTTGGTTTCTGATCCTTGAATCTTTTATTAGATTGCTAGAACTTGATCATGGCTTGGTTTCTCACTCTCTCTCTCCCTCTAAATCCCGAATTTCTAGAGAGAGAATGTGTTTGGAGAAATGATAAACAAAGTAGACTTTTTCTTACTTTAATTTTTTTATTTGTTTGATTCATTGTATCTAGTGGGTACAGGTGGCCCAAAATCAGATTTGGGATAGATTTGAGCACATGTTGTATATCTACATAGACGAGTCACCAAGATTTGAACATATCCTTTACTTAATATGTAAGAAAATGGCACTTTGGTCTTTTTCCTTTTAATTTAATGGCATTTGTGTTAATTTTCCCAAACCCTTAGGGTTTAGGGTTTAGGGTTTGATTAGGGTTTAGGGTTTGATTAGGGTTTAAGTTTTAAACCCTTAGGTTTTTGCAAATAAATTCTAAAATTTCCAAATTAGGTTTTCAAAAATAGAAAATTAATATTTCTAAATTATAATTATAATTTTCTAATTATATTAAAATTCCTTAATCAAAATTTAAATAATGCTAATTAGGATTAGTATTTCCTAATTAAACTCGCTAATTAAGCAATTAGGGTCAAAATCATATTTTAGGGTTTTAAAAATTCCCAGAACTGAACTTAGGGTTTCAGAACCTGTTTATAGGGTTTCTTATACATTTCTAGGGTTTTCTAACTGAACGCTGTCATTCTTAATATACATACTTAGGGTTTGACACAAATATCGGTTATCTGGTCAACCCTTGACCCTTAACCAGATACTGTACGCATATACACATAACATAAACGCTTATTCCCTTACTCTTGAATAATTCACCTAAATCCTTCACAGATTTTTGAGATCCTCAAAATTCCATCTCAAAAATATCAAACGCATACACTTATTTTCTGTCTAGGTTCTAATTTTGCACCTTAAATCAATTAATTTAAATTTTAAAAATTTTCTAAATTCTCGGGTTGTCACATTCACCCCTTCTTCTAAAAATTTCGTCCCCAAAATTTACCTTACACCTTACACAATACACCGTTCATTCTCATCATCACATGCTACCCAATACATTCCTCACCAGAGTAAAAATTTTGAAATTGTACTGAGGGGTTTTACAGACTATTGTCTGTCATTTTTACAAAGGTTATATGGAAATTCATCTGTTAACAGTCTTAACTTATGGACATAGTGGGTAATTAGCCCGATATGCCCTGTACTTATAAAGTACTTTTGGTCTGATCTGTTTCTCGTATTCGCCTTGGGCACATAAACTTCTACCTCAATCTTAATGGATTCTGCACCAAAATAATTTGGTTCGGGAAATTTCTTTCAATGAACACTTAGAGTTTTTATAACATTAGTCTAGATGAATCGAATAGCGTAGACTCATATTAATAATTCAATTCAATCGAATTATTTAGGTGTAGCCAAACCCCGTTGGCAAATTAATATTTTTGAAAATATTTTTGAAAATGACGTCATGATGTCGTACTGTTTTAACAGTCCGTTTGAGGATGCCGTCATTATATGACTTTGTCATAACACATCATACAATAATAGAACAATGATTTTTAGATCGAATTCACACTAAGTATTCCTGCATTTACAACTCTAGCAACTTTTTATCATCTCTGCACCAGGTTACATGGTACATGAGTGATAAATAAAAATAAATTTTGATATTTCAAATCATCTTCATCTAGCTGAAACAAGTAGCATAGACTATACTTTAAACCGTTTCAAAAATGATTACGAGTCTACATTTTTTTTAAAAGCACATAGTGCGTATTTAGCTTGATGTCCAAAAAGTTCGAAGTCTAGCATAGCTAGGAATTTTGGAAAACCTATGTCTCCACTAATAATCATTTGCTTAAATAGTCTATCTATTCCTATTATCCTTAATACTCCATTCACATAAAACTATACCAAGTTCGTCAAACATACCACACTTATGAGTTCAGAAACTTGCCTTAATCATATGAGTTTAAGAACTTGTCCTAGCCAAACCTTTGGCGTCCATTCGCTGAGGGGTTCATAAACATTTCATATAATTATGAGTCACGAACATACCATAAGTATGAGTTTTAAGAACTCGTACTTAACCTTATATTCTCTACCTATAACCTATCTATCTGTTATACACATGAGAAAGGAATCACCCTCTTATCATGCATATAACAAATAGCGCGACACAAACATTTCAATGATTATCAGTGCCAGAAACTAAGTGGTTTTTACACCAAGTACAATTCTCCGCCCATAACAAGGAATCATACAACTCAGCTACTGACATGAGTCCTCAATTGAATCCCCACCTAAACCTACTCCCTTCTCAATACGAATTTCATTCAATTCATATTCATAATCCTTTCCTGAATCTGTACCAATTCATAGTACAACTGTCACAGAACATTCTTGCCGTAAACTTGTCAATCATTTTCTCGATCCATATCAGATCACGGGGTGATCTCACCGTATATATTACGATTCATTTCTATATCTTGATCGTTTTGTTTTACGATCTCCTATCACTGTACTATTAGTCTTGTAGACTCTATCTATTCACCACTACTGTTCAACTTTATTATCAGAGTTAGGGAACTCTGTATCTTATAACTCGCCGAGATCCTTCTTTGAATCTTACCGGCACACTAACTCTATTTGAGTTAGTACTTACCCTAATCATTGCGGTTATTAGTCTCAGGTAACCCTACCTAAGGTTTATAACCAACAGCTCTGATACCAACTGTGAGAGCCCCGAATCTGGGTCCCAAATCATCGCGGATCCGGTACAATCATTCTATCACTATTTACGGAAGATATAAACATCAATTGTTTATACAATAAACGTACACATTATTTTCTCCCAAAATCGAGTAACCTTAACTTATACAGAATTCATAAACTATCAGACATATAACATATTTATTAAACTATTCTATTACAAATTAGTTGCACATTTTATCCCAAGCTGAACTTGGCATTATCCTTTTCCTATATCCGACATTTTCGCCTTAATCTGCAATGTTAAATCATGATATAGCAAGGGTGAGCATGAAAGTTGCCCAGCAAGTTTAAATTTATTAAGACATATCATGATTGAAAGAGTCTGAATAATAAGCTGGCTATAATTCAACAATATAATTGTGAACTAGCTGAAACAAACTTTTGACTGAACAAGTATTAAACATGAACAAATATATCTGGACCAACTGGTAATGAAGGTGATCAGTCTTTCATACCTGACTTATACATGTAATATGTACAGAGTACAATTCATGGCAACCAACAATGATTAACCATAAGCTTATCCGAATGAAACACTCTTATTAGAGTTCAGTAAAAACAAACTTGCCTGAACCGTTGATTACCGCTACGCAATTTATATCGCTTTATCCGAAGACCTAATATTAGTAATATAGATTTCCAATATTAGAATAATATCATCACAGTAATAGTACTATTATATATATAAGCATATAATATCCTAAACACATAACATATAACCCTATCAGTCTATAACACACATAAGACTCGTTGTCAAGTCAAATTATTGCAGTCTGAGTTGAACTCGACACAAATCTAACGTCCCGACGGTCTAGTCGGTCAAAAATTTGAGTTCAAGTTCAATTAAACTCTGTCTTAACTCCTAACAATTATCTCAGATAATTTTAATAACAGTCAAAATATTTTTCTATGTCTCATAATAATTTTCAGATAATTAATATCATTTATCATAATTTCTCAATCATTTATATCGTATTTAAATGAATTAAATATCACATAATTCCTTTATCATTAATATTTGTTTAATATCAAATATTAATGAAAGTCATCACATAATATTATAATATTTTTATAATATCACAAAGTATTTTTTTATACTTTAAAATCATATTTATATGATTTTTAAACCTTTAAATTTATTATCCGATAATTGCTATTAATATTAAAATATTAATATTTTTATGTTAAAATATCAAAAGTTATATTTTATAACTTAAAATATTTTTATAACACTTAAATTATTTTTATATGATTTTTAAATCATTAATTCTATTTTTCTATAATTTATTTAATATATTAATTAAATAAACTAATTATCGTTAATATTAATTTATTAATAAATTTCGTCACAAAATATCAAAAGTCACTAAAAATAACTTAAAATATTTTCTTTTACCATAATATTATTTTTCATGATTTTTCATGAATTAAAACTATTTTTAAATAATTTATTTAATATTATAATTAAATAAATAAATACCTTTTTATATTCCAAAAATATTAAATATTTATGAAATATACTCAAAATAATTAAAAACTAATTTTTGAATTTTAAAATAATTTTTTGGAATTTATTTTGTATTTTTAATAATTAAAAATTATTTTTTTCTATTTATTTATTAAAATAAATCCTTTTCCGAAAATAAGTGTCACTAAATGGCCCTATAGCTACAGAACCGTCGCTATAGGTGTTCTTGAGCATGTTCTTGAGCAAACCCAGATTTCTTGTCTGTCACTAAGGGCTCGATTTGACCAGCTTTTACTCTGTGATCCTAATATTTTCTGGGCAGGTAATGATATCAATTATGTAGTATAAATGTAATACTACAAACTAATGCAACATTCATGTCCATAACATAACAAAGTCGTGAGATTTAAGCTGCTAAAGTCGTTGTCAGACCTGCTTTTGAGTTTCTGGGAAACTCAAGCAGGATCGATGTGCCTACTTTGAGTCATTATAGATTGAGTTCTGTGTTCCATTTGTATGATCTACAAGTTTACACACATAATATACATGTCCGGATACAATCTTATAACATTAAATCATCATAACAACAACATATGCACAAAATTCAAGCCGGTCAAAATAGGGGTCAAAAGTTGTTCTTGAACTTTCTGGGTTTTCCAGAAAAGTTCATCCGGATGGTGGTCAACGGTCGTTTGACCATCATTAACTACAATTCTGTTAAGGATGTTAGTGAACTAAAGCCTTCTGCATGAAGTCTTCATGTCAGGCTACACGATTAAACCAACAACATGTCCAAAACATAAACATACTGCAAGATCAAGGCTAGCAAAACTTGTCAGAAACCATCTGGGCAAATCTGGGCTGCCCAGATTCCAAACTTTGTGATCGGTCAACGATGTTTGACCAGCAATAACTCTCGATCTACACATGATCTGGACTTGATTCAAGTTCCAGATCCAAGACCTTATAACATACAACAAGTTCAAACTCTTAAAACACAAAAACAACTAACAAGAAAGGATCTATGAGACCTGACATTTGACTGTCAGACCTTATTTTTTCCAGATTTCCAGATTTGAGAAATCTTTAAATTTGGGCATCAAAATGATATGGATCTAGGTTTTGGCAACCCAGATCATCAAATGACACCCTCTAACATAACTTTAACCAACAAACAACAACATTCAATATCAGATCTAAGGATTTCTAAGTTAGGGTTTTTATACCTTTAAAACTTGGATTTTTGATTTCTGATCCTTGAATCTATTATTGGATTGCTAGAACTTGATCATGGCTTGGTTTCTCACTCTCTCACTCTCTCTCTAAATCCCGAATTTATAGAGAGAGAATGGGTTTGGAGAAATGATAAACAAAGTAGACTTTTTCTTACTTTAATTTTTTTTATTTGTTTGATTCATTGTATCTAGTGGGTATAGGTGGCCCAAAATCAGATTTAGGATAGATTTGAGCACATGTTGTATATCTGCATAGATGAGTCACCAAGATTTGGACATATCCTTTACTTAATGTGTAAGAAAAGGGCACTTTGGTCTTTTTTCTTTTAATTTAATGACATTTGTGTCAATTTGCCCAAACCCTTAGGGTTTAGGGTTTGATTAGAGTTTAGGGTTTAAGCCATTTAGGATTTAGGTTTTAAACCCTTAGGTTTTTGCAAATAAATTCTAAAATTTCCAAATTAGGTTTTCAAAAATAGAAAATTAATAATTCTAAATTATAATTAGAATTTTCTAATTATATTAAAATTCATTAATCAAAATTTAAATATTGCTAATTAGGATTAGTATTTCCTAATTAAACTCGCTAATTAAGCAATTAGGGTCAAAATCATATATTAGGGTTTTAAAAATCCCCGGAACTGGACTTAGGGTATTAGAACCCGTTTCTAGGGTTTCTTATCCATTTCTAGGGTTTTCTAACCGAACGTTGACGTTCTTAATATATATACTTAGGGTTTGACACAGATATCGGTTATCTGGTCAACCCTTGACCCTTAACCACATACTGTACACATATACACAGAACATAAACGTTTATTCCCTTACTCCTGAATAATTCACCTAAACCCTTCATAGAATTTTGAAATCCTCAAAATTCCATCTAAAAAATATCAAACGCATACACTTATTTTCTGTCTAGGTTCTAATTTTGCACCTTAAATCAATTAATTAAAATTTTAAAATTTTTTCAAATTCTCGGGTTGTCACAAGTTGCTAGGATTTCTAGTTAGCCATAAAGGGATTGAGCTGGATCCCACCAAAATCTAGGCCATTATGGAAATGCCCATTCCTCAGACAGATAAGGAAATGCGGGGGTTTTTGGGAAGAGTCAACTTCATTAGTAGGTTCATTTCTCAACTCACAGCAACCTGTGAGCCTATCTTCAAGCTGTTAAGGAAGAACTCCTCCATGAAATGGAATGATGAGTGCTAGAAGGCCTTCCTTACCATCAAAGAGCAGCTAGTCAAAGTTCCTATTTTGGTACCTCCCAGGGATGATGTTCCCCTATTCATGTACCTATCCATAAGTGACAATGCCATGGGCTGCATGTTGGGTCAGAAAGACTATAGAGGCCGAGAACGAGCTGTCTATTACCTTAGCACAAGATTCAGCAGCAGTGAACACAAGTACACTCTGATTGAGAAGACTTGTTGTGCTTTAGCATAGGCTGCCATGAGGTTACAACATTACCTCCATGGGCACACAACCCATCTCATATCCCGCATGGATCCTCTCAAGTATGTGTTCAGTAAGCCCATATTGAATTGTCGACTGTCTAGATGGCAGTTGATTCTGCAACAATTTGACATTATTTACGTGACGCAAAAGTCCATTAAAGATCAAGGAATTGCGGATCAAATGGCCGTCGCACCTTCAGGGGATTTCAAACCCTTGGAAACATACTTCCCCGATGAAGGGGTAATGACAATTTAGCAACACCATCAGTACGATACACGTCAAACATGGAACATGTATTTTGATGGAGCTATTAATATGGAAGGTTTTGGAGCTGGAGCAGTTTTAGTATCCGGTACGGGGGAGCAGTATCCCGTCGCCGTCAAATTACAGTTTGTCAGCACCAACAACACAGCTGAGTATAAAGGCTGTATCATGGGGCTAAAACTTGCCCGTTTAATGGGCATCAGGCAGTTAACTGTCTTTGGGGATTCAGAGTTGGTAGTCAAACAATCCACGGGAATCTATCAAACCAAAGAGCTACATTTGCTGCCTTACTATCGGCAAGTCTTACAGATGGCTTCGGAGTTCGAAGAGATCACCTTTCTACATATTCGTCGTAATAGGAATGACTTCGCAGACGCATTAGCAACTTTGGCCTCCTTAATTAACATACCTGACAAGGAACACATGCCAAGTGTCACATTAGCCCTGCAGAAGGCACCAGCCTATGGGAACTATGTTAGAGAAGTATCAGATGAGCTACCTCCCATCCAACAACCTTGGTATCAACGTATCAAGGAGTACTTGCGAGATGGATCTACACCCGCTGAGGAGAGCCTGACTGAGCAAAGGCAGATTCATCGACTAGCTATGAAATTTTACTTGAGCAGAGATGCACTCTACAAAAGAGATGCAGGACTAGGTCTCCTCAGATGCCTCTATAAGGATCAAGCTCAGAGACTCATGGATGAGATCCATGGTGGAGTATGTGGCCCACACATGAGCGACCCTTTACTTGTAAAGAAGATCCTCAGAACAGGACATTACTGGCT
Organism: Panax notoginseng; assembly: GCA_016801055.1. NCBI lineage: Eukaryota > Viridiplantae > Streptophyta > Magnoliopsida > Apiales > Araliaceae > Panax > Panax notoginseng. Next base: position 63,373,655 of record CM029015.1, on the reverse strand, counting down.
CTCTCTCAAGGCTGACTGCAATGACCACGTCAAGAGATGTTATCGGTGCCAAATTCATGGGAATGCTATCCACGCCCCTCCATGGGAGCTCCACAATATGAACTCACCTTGGCCCTTCTCAATGTGGGGAATGGACGTGATCGGGCCCATCTAGCCTAAAGCCAGTAATGGACATCTCTTTATCTTCACTATGATCGACTACTTTACCAAGTGGGTAGAAGCAGCCTCCTTCCCCAGAGTTACCAAAGAAGTCATCATTGCTTTCATCGTAAATAATGTCATTTGTCGATATGGACAACCAGAGGTAATTATATCAGATAATGCTAAGAACCTCAACAACAAAATGATGGAGGAGTTATGCAGTAAATTCCACATCAAACACCTTAACTCCGTCATCTACCATCCAAAGATGAATGATGCTGTTGAAACGGCTAACAAAAAAATCAAGAAGATCATGCAAAAGATGTTCGCCAACCACAAAGGATGGCCTGACCTATTGCCTCTTACTCTGTTAGCCTACAGAACGTCAACGCGCACTTTAACTGGGGCAACCCCCTATGCATTAACCTATGGGATGGAAGCAGTACTCCCCATAGAAGTAGAAATGGAATACCTCAGAGTGTTGATAGACGCTCAGCTGGATGAAGACCAATGGGTACAAGACAGGTATCACCAATTGTCTCTAATAGATGAAAGGCGAACCGCAGCTATCTTCTATGGTCAGTTATATCAACAAAGGATCGCCCGATCCTACAACAGAAAAGTCCGGCTACAACAGTTTAAATAACATGACTTGGTTTTGAAGAAGATCATTGACAACCAAGATCAGTCTAAGGGAAAATTCACCCCTAATTGGGAAGGCCCGTTTATTGTCAAGGAGGTATTGACAAGAGGTGCTCTCAGATTGCAGGAAATGGACGGCGATGAATTTCCACAGCTTATCAACTCGGACACCGTGAAACGGTACTATGTCTGAAGTTACCATCAAGCAAACATTCTGGTATTGGATCATCAGATCATCAGTCATTCCGGTTCTTTAAACCTTCATTACATACAACTTTTCTCCACACTGCGCCCCTCAGGGAAACACACTTTTCAAGCTAGCAGCCTGGTTTTTGGATCATCAGATCCCTTCCTCTTCACTTGGTTTTTTAACCCTTACTCAACTTCGGTTATCCCACTAGGGATTGAACCTTTCACATTGGCAGTTTGTCCCCAAACATGGGATTAAACTTTTCACACCTGCAGTTTATCCTGAACTTAGAATTAAACTTTCTTCCCCCGTAGTCTAACCTGCACATGGGATCATGCTTTTCAACTCGTCCTGAGGGGCGAACTACGTCGACCTGATCTCCCTGATACACGGGAGTACGTAGGCAACCATATTTTATATGGCCCGGTCGCAATAAAACAAAAACAACAAAAATACTTCTACACCCTTTTCCTTACAAAAACAAAAATAACAAAAATATTCCTACACCCTTTTCTGCCAAATAGCGTTGAACCTCTTACACCAGGTTTGAATTACGCAGACCTGATCTCCTCTTCAACAGGAGTACGTAGGCAACAATTTATAGTTCGGTCTAACCACCTACCAAAACATAAATACTTGTCAATGGTATTGGGATCAAACTTCAATCCTCCACATTTCATTGGCTTCAAACTAAAGGGATGGAATTACCTTACCTCCCCATCTAAACGGGAGACTCAGTGACCATCTAAGCTGCGGTTGTTCCTTGAAGAGCAACACCAATCCATAAGAGATGGAATTAACTAGGCTCCTCTTAAATAGGAGTACTGGCGACCATCTGTGGTGTGATCAATCCTAGAGAGGAAAGCCACACTCCTCTCCTCATTTCCATACATAAACCAGTCCCAAGACACCAAAGATGGTAGGGATACACAGAGATCTATGATCCATTCTGAACTATCCAGAGACAACTTAATGTCCATCCAGTAAGGAGGAAGTCAGAATACATCAAGATCACAAGTCCTGAAGAAGCAGGTAAATATCAAGCAAGTATTCGGGCATATCTAAAAGGGAAGTGATCAAAAATATATATTTCCCTGCTATATATAATACTGTTTGATATACACAATGTAAACTGTACATGACAAAATGGCTAAACTAGTCTGTGCAGGAAAATACAAGGCTATCTACAGATCGGTATGCATGCGAGCTAGCAGATCTAACATAGCATCTCTCTCAAGAGAAGGAGGTAATACTGTGGTCTCCTGTACAAGGATATCCACACGAGCTAGCAAGTCCGAGGCCATCTGCATGGTGACGCAATGCTCATCAATATATGAACTCATCTCGGCAAGCATGCCAATGGTAAGGGACCTCACTATAGTATTATCTGTGATGGCTACATCTTGGGCAGATATGGCACTATCCCGCTCAACTATCACTGTATCTCTGGCTGATCTGGCCTCATCCCGCTCAACAACAGCGGTATCTCTATGAGCTAATGCTTCGTCTCTCTCTAACAGAGCCGCGTCTCTCCCATCAAAAGCTGTCAACATCAGGGCTCTAGCCTGATCTCTCTCAAAGGTCATCAGATGAAGACTCTGCTCAAAGTACTGTGTTGAATGCTGAATCACGACAGTGCTAGTCCTGGGAGAATCTAAAAGAGCTGTTGGCAATCCAGTAAATGGCTCCTCCTCGGTGTGAGAATCAATGTCCTCCATGGGCTCTCCACCATCTGAAGCAATGCTCAGCACTGTGGATACTACCGCAGCCGATGAAATCTCTGTCTCCATCCACGTAGAATACTATAGCGAATAACCCGGATGGATAACAGAAAAAGTAGCTATCTCACGCTGATCCCAACAAGCATACACTCGGGATCGGTTCTCTGCTAATAGATGGCGAGAAGCTAAGTGCTAACCTAACGCCCCATCAAAAGGATGAAAGTCCTAGAACTGGTCAAACTGCGACATCACAACTAGTGGGTGGTAGGTAGTCATGCCCCTCAAACCAGTCAGAGGGAGATAATCCATGCCCGGAGCATGAGTGATGAAACTGTATGGCGGACTGAGCCCTGAACACGACAAGATAGCAAACGGATCTCTAATCCCAGCTAAGAAAATGGACCAAGATGCAGGATCTATACACTCCGTAGGCTGGAAGGAATACGATATAGCTATCTCATGGGTGAAACAATACCCGTGTCGTCTAAATGTGCCAATCAGTCTCAAGTGTGACATGAACCACACATACAGCATGACCGAACTGCCTTTGAATACCCCTGTAGGGTAAGTGCTACAAAATGTGGCCGACCTCAGTGTCTCTACCATGATCATCAGAATAATGGTACGACCCTCCCTAAGAGCTCTCACTGCCATAATAACGCCGATGAATAACTCATCCATATATCGTGGCATGTACACTTATGATAATACACACAACATCAATGCATCTACTCTGGCCAAATGCCATTGGTCCTCTGGTATGGTGAAATCCCTAGAATACCGAGCATAGCTGTCCTTATAGCCAAATCTGTTAATCAGAAAACGCTGAGATATCACGTGGCCGGATGTGATCTCATCCTGCACAACTCTCCGCCTCAGTCTGGTGAGAGTCATAAACTGACGACTCATGTCACCAATGGCCATATGCACACAAGGTCTGTCAAGTGGCAGCATCATCAAATGTGCATACTCCTCCAAAGTCGGAGTCAACTCCTGGGTCCCAAACCAGAAAACCTGCCTCTCTGGTACCTAGTGCTCCAGCATGCCCTCCATCAATCCTGCTGGAACCTGAAACATCAAAAGGGTCATGGTATGCTGCAACAGATGATCTATGGTCACCCTATCTGGGGGTGACATACTATCATACCAGTATCTCAGACGGGATGCCACCAATAATGGTGGAGTGTGATCTATGCGGCTGACTGTCGAAGAAGACATTTGCGTGGGTCGTATTATAATACCATCCAGGGGTCAATGCTAAATATCTCTGGACATACATACATATGCATAACATGATACATGCATAATAGATAATAGATGGCAATATGATGCAGGGAATAGAAGATAGTATATATATTCCTAAGTGCATCATCAACTATATACATCATCTCTGTACAACTAAAAATACAGGGAAATGGGGTACAGACGCCCTACTACTAACAGAGGCCTATTAAAAGATATAGCGAGAATGGGGCACAACCACCCAATAGCTAACGGAGGCCTATCAAAAGAGATAACGAGAATACACATCAGAAGAATATAATGGTGTTAATATCTACATCATCAATCCTTTCCACCTGATATAACTCCTCTTGAGTCACTAGATCTCTATCAACAAGGATGTCAGGCCTATACAAAGGAGGATCTACGCCGACAAAGCCAAATGGGTCATCTGAGGGGCCAGCTCCTGCGCTGGAAGGATCAAACGAATCTGCCTCTGCCGGATCTCTGCCCAAATGCTGGATAAAGAAATGTGCCTGGTCCAGTTGCTAGGTCAAGCTGTCAATCTGTGTCACATGAGTCGGATCTCGGACACAGGCTAGCCAATCCGTCATCATCACGGATCCTAGAACCATATCCCCCATGGACTGAGTGGCGTGGGTCTGGGCTCCAATGGTATGAGGGATCCACCAATGCTGGAATACATCATGAGTGCAAGGATCCTCTAACAATGCAAAATTGTCAACACCCAACAATGGGATATCAATGACGGGTGACTGTGACACAGGCCAATAACACCTGGCAAGAGGCAAGATCGGTATACGGATCTCTCCTGTGGTGCTCCTAATAGCACGCTCTCTTAAATAGAGCTCCCATCCTCCATCTGTGAAGAGAGGAACCCTACGGGTGGAAATCACGTACTCGACACCAGTCGGGTACCCATCCTCAAATCCAATGGCTAAATGCTCCCCAGAATATGGAATCCATGTGATGACATCTACTGTCAACAACTCCAACTGTAGGCGACAATGAGTGAAACCCTCAGCTACGGGGACCTCTGCTAGTATGGAGTGATGTCATCACCATCCTCGTGGGTACGAATCCAACCTTAATACACTCACCGGACGTAAACATGGGAGCCTCTCATAGGCCCAAAATTGCCAACACAAAGGCAAACATCTGCTGCCAGTTAACATTCTTAACCTGTACATGGTAAATGACAAGAGAAATACTTACCAGCAGAAATGGGTAAAATCCTAACCAAGCCTCGGTCAAGCCCTGTGAGCGCATACGCATGCCCCTGCAGAAATAGGCAAAGGTGTAGGAGCCCCAATCATACTCTCCTATACGGTCCACATGTCGCGTGGCGCTGATCAAAGCGAACGACACCGTAGAAGAGTTATCTGCTATAAAGTAGCCCCTAATGATCATCAGGAACAATCGCTGAAGAATGCAATCCCTGACTCTGACATCAGCTGGTATGGGCTCACTCAATAGCCCACTCATTGTATCTACGCTCAAAGGACCCGCACGGACAGTCCTACCCTTGAGCGCCCCATCTGGAACTCCTAACAAGGATCTAACGGTAGTGGGGGTAATATCCGCCATGCAAGGTACCGGTGCCCCTCTAAACTCCATACCTATGATAAACTGCCAATCCATCGGCGTCATCATCACCTCACAGTCCAACAAATGGTGAGACTGAGTCTGGTGAAACCAACGCTCATATAATGCCCTGAGGTAACTGCAGGGACAATGACGGGGAAGGATGGAAAAGAATGCTCCAAAACCCCAGTCATGCATAATAGCTCTATAGTCAGGATGAAGAGCCTGGTACATGGAGTGAATGCTGAACCAGTTCCCTCGAGGCTGTGTAAAGCTGGGAACCTACAAAATGTAGATCGACATCAGAATCCTTTACTCCTCATTAATAGGAAAGAAGGAAGATTAAAATCTAACGTCATACCTCGTTGGCATGCAAATACATCGAGGGATGTCAACTCAAATCACCCAGAAGCTCTGGGTTTGCTACCTGAATATTTGGGAGGTCCCTACGGGGAACATATGCAGCAGGAGCAAGGTCCGTAATCGGAACATCCTCGACATCCGGTACATCAACCCTGACTGAACGTATCACTGCGTCCACCAACCGATGAGGCTGTCTAGCAGAACGGGGTCAAGGCACTTCAGAAGCCCTCCTCTGTACACTAGAAGTGGTCCTGTGGGAACTACTCGGCTGATCTGGATCCATAATATCTGGACAATAAGTCTCCAAATCACCTCAAAAAGGGTGTGGTATTTTCTAACCTGGAGCTTTTCAAAATGCATTTTATGACTACATGCATGCATGCATTATTTTAACATACATCTACAGTAGAGTTAAAAATGCATGACTACTCAATGCCTACATTTTGAAAATTTTACCATAGTTTTCTCTATAAATAGGACTATCCACATGTACATAGGCATGACTAGGTGGTCATTCAGTAACACACCTGTCCACAGTCATATAAATACTATTTGCATTAAAAATCAAAGTCATCAATCCATAAGGATAGCCTAATTACCAGGATTACTTTGCTTTATCACCTTTGCTCATTTGTCCTCAAATAGGATAAGAAATAGCAGAAAAAAAGGTACCAATTTGACTGTTTCAAAAGTCAAATTTTTTTACATCATTATATTTAGTATGGTTTAATACTAACATTTACTATGTTGAATATTTTTTATCAAGTCATTTGAGCATACATAATCACTACTATGTGCTTAGATGCATTTCATGTGATAAGTCATTTTCTAATGGATAAAAAATGGAAAAGAGTACATGTATACGTTACCAGGACAGTGTAGAACACTTGTACGGTGACAGAATTTGTAGAAAGACGTCCGGACTCAGCAGATCTGAAGAAGAACTCTCAGATTTCCCTCACGGCGCAACTTGAAAATGACTTATGAAAGCAACATGTAGGACTTTAATATCCACGGTTGGCCGCAGGTCCATTTGTTGCTGCAGCAAGTGTACCTACGATGCCCCTATGTGGGTCCCACTCCTCCGACTCGGTCCAGTTCTAGTTGCAAAGGAGTTCTCACAAGCTGAAAAGGCCAAATCAGGGATAAAAACGCTACGCGATTGAGCGGAATAGCCTGAAATCCTGGTTTTTCTGGGCCCGACTGTGACTTTCACATCATTCATTGGTATTCGCCCGAACATAGGGTATACTATACTGATGATCCCCATCGTTGCAGATCACATTCGGCAATACCGTACAGAGGTCCAATGCCATAAATCCAGGGTTATCGCCCTAATCTTCTAAAATAGATCCCCGGCGCGGATTACAACGCATGATAATCTTCTCAAATAGATCCCCGGTGGGGGTTACAATGCATGGTCATCTATCCACAAACAGATCCCCGATGGGGGTTACAACGTATATCATCCGTTGACACACACATTAACGAGGATTAAATAGATCCCCGATGGGGGTTACAACGCATATTTTTCGTTGATGCACATGTCAACGAAGGTCAAGCAACCTTGACGTCAGTTCAGCCATTGGCAGGTAAACCCAACGTCGCATCGGAAGCCATCCAATGAGTTCATCAGTTGATACACACATCAACAAAGGCCAAGCAGCCTTGGCATTCATCCCCTGCAGGGAGTTCATCCGTTGATATATACACGTCAGTAGAGGATCTAATGGATCCCCGATGGGGGTTACAACGGTGGTCAACCATTAGTTCACACGTCAATGAAGGTCGGGCAGCCTTGACAACACATACTGTTGGCAGTAAATCCAATAGAACATTGATATGTCCTAGCGATACAAACCAGGGAGGATCAACATCATCGGGGAGGATTGATGATGGAATATGTTATGCACATCTTCAAACAGACAAAGTTTTATCCCCACAGATCTCTTGTACACGAGAGGCACATCTTTGGAGTAAAGTCTGTATCAAGGATTCAGGACTTTGATGATAGCCCCAACGTCAACATCCTAATAGGTTTGGATTATACATCCAAGCTTGCCGTCATTACCATCACCGGTAGAAGCAACAGGGAGTTGACAACATGTGGGAAAGCAATCCATATGCATCATACACTTGCATCATGTTGCTCCATAATAGCATCATGTTTATCTTGTTGCATTTCAAGTGTCTAGGATTCTTTATCCTATCCATGCCATTACATTGCATGAATATGATAAAGAGGGGCATATGTAGACACTCGAAATTTTTTACACACCTGTTCCTGACATTGTAGGAGGGCAGATTCGTCTTTCAGACATAACCCTGGAAGACAACTCACATCCAGTCTGGATACTACTGAAAGCTCAGTCTCAACCCCGAAGCACAAATCGGGAACCTCAGAGATAACCCCGAGGAATGCAGTTCCAATATCGAAAATTTCACCGGAGAAGACCGATTCATCTCAGAGATAACCCCAAGATATTCAGTCTCAGTCCCAACACTGAGAATAGCAGATTCCAACCTTATATATAACCCCAAGGAAGGTAGTTGTAGTTCCGGAGATAACCCCAGAAATGCTTATTTCAAATGCATGCAATCAGCTTCAACCTCGGCGCTTACACCGAGGCACTTAGTACAAGACCTGGAAATAACACTAGGAAGACAGGCACACCTCAGAGATGACACTGAGGACCTTCAACACTTGCAGCAGTCCAATCTCAGAGATAACCTTGAGCAACGTCTGCTTTATCAGCCCAAACTAGAGATAACCCCGGTGAGGGGTAAAGTCGTCATCTTGCCACCTTGACGCCACATCACGCCGTCTCGACATTTCAGACATATATTTCTACACAGCAATGTCCCACAAGAACCAAGGAAGTCCAATCCCGAGTGACTATTATTCAGGGTAACAGATATAATTTAAAGCATGAAGACCGGAGGGCATGGTCCCATCTTCCTGACTTCATACAACCTCTAATCCCATGTCATTGCGTAACTCTCGACAACGGCAGTCCGAAATAGGTCTTATACGCCTCAGTCGGATGCCCGGATTCAAGTTCTAAAATTTCGAACGGACATCACGTTGCACGCGTGCACGTACTTTGAGACTGCTGCACCTGCGAAGCCCAGGGCACCCGAACCAGCCGTAGGTACACCTGCGGCCGAGCCGCAGGTCTATAAATAGAGGGCTTGGGGTGGCCATTTTGCAAGGGCAAAAGGCGAGGAAACCGTGTCTAATTTGCTCTGTACACACCCTAAACTGAGTGCTTTTTCATTTTAAACACTTGTAAGCTCATATATAGCTACTTTTTACCGACGGGAGCTGAGTGTTCATCCACTTAACGCTATAGAAGTCTTTTTTGGCAGCCCACTGTAAGCCTTCTTACACACTTTCAGGTCTTTCTCTTCGTCTTTGCACACACTATTCTTCACATTGAGAGTCGTGTTGCGTGTGTTTGTCCGGACTTCGGTCCGTGGCCTTTTATTTCTTTTGTATATATATATATATATATATATATATATATATATATATATGGACTAATATTATCGAGTTATGCCTCGACTGAGGCATAACATTATCGAGGCTAATGTTAGTCCATATATATATATATATATATATATATATATATATATATATATATATATATATACATTTCGTCCCGCCTGGAGTTTACTTCGTGGTGGTTGACCGTTTTTACTGCTTTCTATACATTTCGTCCCGCCTGGAGTTTCCTCTGTGGCGGTTGATCGCTTTTACAGCTTTATTTACATTTCTGATCCCCCGTGGAGGTGCTTTGTGGTGGTTGATCATGTCTGTGTATATATATATATATATATATATATATATATATATATATATATATATTTACAGCTTTTATATATATATGTATATACCTGCTTACTGCTTTTATATCAATTGCGGCATCATGTGAGCCTAGGAATAATGTGATCACAGATTCAGTCTACTGAATCTAGATTCGGTTCCCGTGATGGACCTTTTCAGCTGTAAGCAGCTTGTAAATTTATTTGTGATGTCTGAATTTCCTCAGATGGTTTCCATACCCACGAGGAGTTCGACATTATTTTGTACATTATTTTTTCTTCTTTTTTTATAGATGCTTCCCATCTGAAAAAAATAAAAGCAATCAAGCTGAACATTTAATAAAATGGAAATATCAAAAGGCCTCAATTACTATTGAGCACAAGGGTTTGAAAAACCTCTTTTCTAAAACATCATTGCTATATCTTGCTTAAAATTGAATTTTAACATAAATTCAAACCCTATGTATATAGGTGCGAACGAGGCCTCGCACTACTTCCAAATAACAGCACATTGACCCACACACACACCCATTCATATAACAATTTTTTGAAATGTGGCGGTCACCGTGGCAACACGGATGTCAGTGGGTGCCTAACACCTTCCCTCCGCATAAGCAAGTCCCCGAACCCTAATGAATCTCGGTTTCACAGACCCGTTTAGCAGTGTCACATCACTGGGTCAATGTGCAAACCTTTTCTCGGTTGTGTTGGTACAACCAGTTAAAAAATCAACTGGCGACTCTTAACAGTCCATCGTCGACATTACACATGTTGTACCTTTTTCACTTGTTTTTTCAATCAAATCTCACCTAAAATGAGAACACTAAAGAACAAGTAACGAAAAGGGACAACTAAAAATCCCGACGTCGACACTTATCATGGAATCTCAATTCCAATATTGCTTCCATTAACCTAATTTTTAATTGAATTAATATCATGTAAACCCACTTACTTGCTTACAAAGAAAATCAAAATCTTTTCTATATTAGATTCTATCTCATGGGTGAGGACACACACCCAACATTGACATAGCTGACCAAATTAAATTCAAGCACATTCATGATGGTCCAATTTTCTTATAAATGGTATAAGATCTGTTGGTTACTTGAGAGTCCATAACCACCATTTCTTATGAATCGACTCTCTTTATATATAGAACATTTTACTAGACATTAACCTTGTAGAATCTTCCTCTAAGATGAGACTGATCAACCAGCCGCTTAGGGGGTCATTCGTTAGACCAAAGTTTTCAGACTCGGACCGATCATTGAATCGAAAAATGTACTGGGTGAATTGATCACTGGTCCAACTAGTTGTCAAACCGTTATTGACCCAATGACATCATTAATATATAAAAATATATATTATTAGTATTTAATAAAATTTTAAAAAATCTCGATTTTATGAACTAAAACATGATAAAGTTGAGTTACAATATTAGTAAAAGTGATTAATTTTAATATTAAAAAAAATTGAACAAAAAAAAAATTAAAAATCGGTTCACTGGGTCAATTAACTAATTTTACCGGTTGAACCACCGGTTTAACCGATGGGTCAATCGAGACGGCCAATTTTTGACCAAAAATGATTTATTAGTTCAAACTGGACTAGTTGAATCGGCGGTCCAGTCCGAGTTTTAAAACCATGCGTGACAATTAGAACTGACTGTATAGTTGGTTAACTATTGGGTTGATACATATTAACTAGAACCAAATAAGTTGATTGACTATTTTATTTATTTAAGTTGGTTAAGGTTTGGAACTATATTTCTTAAAATAAATATAGGTTCAAACCGGTTAACCATTTTTCGACCGAAATTTCATTTTAAATTAAAATCAAAAGTTTTTCAATTTTTAATGCAAAAAAATAATATTTAGTGATTATGTATACACCCCACCCTCCACCCTCCACCCTCCACCTTCCCCTCCCAAAAAAAAATTCAATGATTATGTATACAATCCCTACCCCACACCACCCGCCCTCTGCCCTCCGCCCTCCACCCCACTCCCCAGCCCCACCCTCCCCCCTCCCCAAAAAAATAAATCAATGATTATGTATACAACCCACACCAACAGCCCCACCTCACGCCCACTCCACCACCACCACACCCATGCCCCACCTCGCTCACTCCCACCACTACCCACCACCACTACTACCCTGCCCACCCCATTCCACCCCACCCACACCGACACCAACACCCCCACTGTACTCCCATACCCACCACCACCGTACCCACCCCCACCCCCACCCCTAACTCCCAACCCCCCCAAAAAATAAAATACTTAATGATAATGTATAACTGATATATCTAATAATAATTTATTTTATTAAATCATAATAAAGGTAAGTTTGAAATTTAAAATATGGGTCGACCTATATTTGAATTATAACTATATAGTTCTAACTCACAGAACCCATATTAAAAATAATTAATTTGGTTTTAGTTCTTAAATAGAACTATAACCATATTTTGTAAATCAAAACCAACCTATAATCATATTTTACCAGGTCTAGTGACAATAAACTAAATTAGGGGTTTGAACTTCAAGCTAGTGTTTGTCAGGATTCCAAGCATCATTTCATTCCTGAAAATATACATGTACACTAGAAAGCAAGTTCTTTATCATTGAAGGGCCAACCTTGCATCACAGGTAGAAACTTAAACTTTCTAGTAATCTTATAAATAGTTCACAATCTAACTAAATAATTCATTCTATCAAACAATCTATTTAATAATTACTAACACTATCGAACTAATGGATTCAATTGCAAAAGCTAAAGTACCATAAACATACAAAAAGTCCACCCTTTTAAATTCTTTTTAGCAAACCTAATTCTTATCCACAACTAATTTTTGGAGCAAGTCGAACATATTGCGAGGCACAATTCACAAATATTGTTTACGGCCCTAGAAAAGCCCCCAAAACTGTCCTTCCTTATTCTGATTCTGACCCCAAAAATTGCAGTCTTGCATTCCTCCCCCTGACTCCAAATTTCTTTCAACAGTTAAAGCCGATGATAATTTGTTTCCCCTCAAATCAGCTTCTAACCGATAATTGGCATATGGAGCCATGACAACTTATATGTTAGTATGTTATTAGCCATCAAAAAATGGTCAATTATATTTTCAATCCGAAAGTCTGTTTGGCCAGAAATAAACTATTTATTCATAGAGAAATTAGAAGGAAAACGGGGAAATAAAAAAGAAATTATTAAATCCACAATAAAAAATATTATTTTCACAACAAAAGTGTCGCTATAGATCCTATAGCGACGGTTTTCACCATTACTATACATCTACAACAACACTTTAGTTATAGAAATAACAAAAAATATTGTGGATTTAACAATTCCCAAATGAAAGGAACTTGCCTTAAATTTTTTAATCCTGTATTGGTTTGTCCTTTAAGAGCCTATATTCTCAAAATCTTATAAAATATCATGCTTCCATCCTATATTAAGGACGATCCCCTTTTTTCTTGATGAAAGATAAGATATCTCTACACCAAGAACTTTCACGAACATGCATACCACATTGATGCGGACTGCATGTCAAAGAAAATTAGTGTTCGGGTGCATTTTATCGACCCTCAGATGGGCTGAATGCTTGAGCTGAAGATATGAAGGACATTGAAGGTGTTTGGGTTCAGACATTCGAGCCCTTTGGGCCGGATTCCTATTTTGATCATGAGAGTTCGGAGTCGGGCCTCCGAGTCCCTTGGGCCAGAGCCCAGACCAACATGTATGAGTTCGGTTGGATTGGGCCTGTATAGTGGACAACCCATGTACAAGAGTCCAGAGTTATAAGGGGTTTACATGGTTAAGGATTCTAGTCCTAATCGTATTCGAATAAGGTAACTCCAAAGGTAGTATTTGAATTGGATTCAACTTACACCTTTTAAAGAGATTGTGTTGGACCCAAAAATAGGAAACTACCATAATTAGGAGTCCTAATCCAACTCAGAGAGGGATTCTACAGAAGTGAGAATGGCTATAAATACAAGGTTTGACTACAATTAACAGATAATACATCTTTGAGCACTAAACACTAAAGCCTCCATTGTTAAACCTTGTGAACGGCCTGTACTCGTTCTCACACTAGAGCTATCCCCCGGTGGTACAAGCCGTCAAGCTTCGTGTGTGAATATGTTATTATGCAGGTTAAGAGTGTGGATTTGGGGATTGAACGCACCGGCGAAACTTGGCATTAACATTGGCGCTAGAAGGAGGGGCTTAGTTCTTTTTACAATCACAGTGATCTTTTTCGATAGGAGGCTATGGCGAGTAAAGGTAACATTACTTCCGTTTAGGAAAAAGCAAAAACTCACCAAACTACCCAGGTGAGGGGGTCAGTAAAAGATAGGTTGGGTTCTAAGACTCAGGGAGCCCAGCTTGAACCCATCCCATCTCTCTGACGACAGTTATTTTTGGCTAGTCAGCACACGCCCCTCCCCGTCAGTCATGCTGACAAAAACTAGTCCCGAGCATACGAACAGGGAGGGAAAGATCGGGCAGAAAGCAGCTGAGACCATCATGAATTCATTCTGCAGAAGAAGATAGAGTAGAACAAAGATGCCATAATGGCACTACGACTTCGACAGGAGGAGCTCGAAGCATAGATAGCCAAAATGGCCGAAGAACAGGAGGCCTCTTCGAGGAGATGCTGGCATCGGAGCCGATCTAGGACGCCTCGTCGGGAGGAAGCTAGAAAGGAAAGGAGTAGACCCAGGAGTCGCTCTCGAGATGGCAGGAGCCAAAGGAGGAGTCGATCGGTAGACAGAAAATCTGTGCACCAGGGAAGATCGGGACAGAGGAGGAGGGTCGCGTTGACCGAATATGAGAGGGACCGACATAGGTCGTCCCCCCATAAAGAGGAGACTGATCCCCTTTCTAGAAGGGTTGCAGAGTTGGAGAAGTTACTGGCAGCAAAAAGCTCAATGGGAGCGCCTTCGAGCTGTCTAGGATCACCTTTCTCACCAGAAATAAATCAAGTCACGGCCGACCCGAAGAAGAAAATGGCCCCAATGGATATGTATGATGGACTGGGGGATCCTTATGATCATTCAGATGGATATAATCTGCTGATGACTTACTATAGGCATTCGGATGCTGCCAAATGCCATATGTTCGCCACGAAATTTAAGAAGAGTGCCTGGGAATGGATGGGAACTTTGGCAGCCAGGTCAATCGATTCGTGGAATGACCTTTGGGAAAAGTTTCATGCTAGATTTGGAAGTAACAAAAGAAGGGGAAAAATCACTGCTTCCCTCATGGAAGTGAGACAACGTTCAGATGAAAACCTCGATCAATACGTTAAGAGGTTCTGGGAGGCTGTAGGTTCGGTAGCAGAATTAAATTCCCCTCAAGCCTTGGGGTTTTTCACAACCGGTCTGGATATAAGGAGGTCAAAGAAGTTGATGAAAGACCTGGTGTTCAACCTTCCTGCAGATTTGACAGAAGCCTTTCATCGGGCCGAAGGGTTTATTACGATAGAAGAGGCTATGGGAAACATCAAACCACACTCCCAGTCTTACGAGAAGTCTAAAGATCGAGACAAACATAATTATCAGCGTTCGGATAATAACCAGTGGAGGGTAGATAATTCATGGAAGAAAAATTACAATGGCGGGGGATCGTGAAGCAGCCAACCCCCCTTCCCAGCCAAAATGTCAGCAAAGTGTACACCCCTCTCAACATGGATCGGGCGAAGATATTGGAGGAGATACAGAATAAGACTTTTTATGCACCTAGCACAAAACGTACGAAGCCTGGGAAGAGGGGTCGGGATAAGTTTTGTGATTACTATTAGAGTTCCGGGCATACAACAAAAATGTGAAATGATCTGATGGACCTGATAGAGAAAAACGTTCAGAATGGTCAGTTAGTCCAGTATGTGGTTGGTCGAGGAAGTACTGAGACACAAAGGGCAGAAAATAGAGGACCAACCTGAGACATACAGCCGTATCAGAACCCTCTAGCTTGAGGCATAATTGATGTCATATCAGGCTATTCTGTACGGTGTGTGACTGGAAAGAAGAGAGGTGACCACCTCGGGGCAGTATTATCAGTTTTGGGATCTTTGGAACGGAAGGATCGGGCATTTTCGGGGACATCCATCTCGTTTTCTGATGACGATTATCCCACAAATCACATAAACCCACATGACGGGGAATTGGTGATAACGGCTCAAGTTGGACCAGTGGATATGCAGAGGATGATGATCGATAACGGATCCTCGGTCGACATATTGTACACCCATGCCTACCAGAGAATGGACTTAGAGGCAAAGAAGATGGAGTTAGGAGGAGAAGGTCCCCTCTATGGTTTTAGTGGAGATCTGGTGCATGTGTCAGGCACCATTAAGCTACCTGTCAGGTTCGGCACAACACCTCAGCAAGTAGAGGTCATAGTCAAATTTTTCAATATCCAGGTGGACTCGGCATACAATGCAATTTTGGGAAGGCTGACCCTGACAACATTGCAAGCACTCACATCCATACCTCACTTTAAAATCAAGTTTCTAACACCAAACGGGATCGGAGAGGTAAACGGAGATCTTGATATAGCCCAAAGGTGTTACCGAAATACTTTGATTTCTTCGGGGGTCGGGGTCAGCAAGCAGAAGTAGACAATGGCCATTGAAATAAAGCCATTCATTGAGAGTAGCACAAAACCGCTTGTCTTGTCTGCCGAGGAGATAGAGGATGTGGAATTATTCTCGGGGAATACAGAGAAACTGATCAAGATCGGGTCGGGATTGGCAAAACCATTTTGAATAGGATTGATAGATCTGCTTCGGATATATGTCGACATCTTTGCATGGGAACCTAGTGACATGCCTGGGGTAAGTGAGTTGGTAGCCCTACACAGATTATATATGGACCTGAAGAGAAAACCAGTTATATAAAAAAGAAGAGTTTTCGCCCCGGAGAGACAGCGGATCATAGATGAGGAGATCACTAAACTCCTGGAGGCAGAATTCATCTTCGAGATAGATTACCCAGAGTGGCTAGCTAATATGGCCTTAGTTCAGAAATAGAAAGGGAAGTGGAGGTTATGTATCGACTATACGGACTTGAATAAGGCATGCCCAAAAGATTTTTATCCTTTGCCTAATATAGATCAGTTGATTGACGCCACTTTGGGGTATGGCATGCTGAGTTTCATCGATGCCTTTAAAGGGTACCATCAGATTTCGATGAGCAAGGAGGATATCCCGAAGACTAGTTTTATCACGCATCGGGCTATTTATGCGTACCGGAAGATGACCTTCAGACTGTTGAATGTCGGGGCGATGTATCAGCGAATGATGAACTTCGTGTTCACGAAGCAGTTAGGACGAAGCATGGAAGTCTATGTGGACAACATGATTATCAAAAGCATATCCGTCCGTGACCATCTTAAGGATCTGGAAAGTTACTTCGAAACAGTCAGGAGACATAAGCTGCATTTGAACCCGACCAAGTGCACTTTCAGTTTGGGATCGGGAAAGTTTCTAGGTTATTTGGTCAGCAAAAGGGGAATCGAAGCGAACCCAGAAAAGATTCAGGCGGTCCTAGATATGAAATCCCCAAAGTCTTATAAGGATGTTCAGAGATTGACAGGTCAGATCGCTGCCCTTCGGAGGTTTGTGTCAAAGTCAGCAGAGAGATTCCTACCATTCTTTGACACCTTGAAAGGGCCTAAAAATGAGAACAGTTTTCAGTGGACTTCGGAGTACAAAGATGCATTCCAAGGGATCAAAAAATATTTATCTTCGACACCATTGTTGATGAAGCCGATCCCTTCGGAACCTTTGTACTTATACTTGGCTGCAAGCTCGATGGCAGTGGGAGCGACGTTAGTACGGGACAAAGGGGGAAAGTAGTTCTCGATATATTATGTCAGCCACGTACTTTGAAATGCAGATACCCGATAC
This sequence comes from Panax notoginseng, assembly GCA_016801055.1. Classification (NCBI taxonomy): domain Eukaryota; kingdom Viridiplantae; phylum Streptophyta; class Magnoliopsida; order Apiales; family Araliaceae; genus Panax; species Panax notoginseng. The sequence goes on along the minus strand of CM029015.1, from coordinate 63,356,029 downwards.
TCGAACCTAGAAAAATTCGCCTAGGCCTTGATTATTGCAAGCAGGAAACTACGACATTATTTTTAGGGTCGGTTGGTGGTGGTATACACAGATCAGCCGCTGAAGAAAGTACTGCATAGGCTAGAAGTCTCGATTCAGCTTGCTGCATGGGCAATATAATTGACGTAGTTTGCTTTGGAATACCTTCCCCGAATAGCAATCAAGGGACATGCATTGGCAGACTTTATTGTGGAACATTCGTTCACGGAACCAGATGTGGGATCAGTCACTAAAACACAGCAGGTGCAGACTTCATGGACGCTTTATGTCGATGGATCATCAACTTCGGACATCATCGGTTCAAGTGTTATACTGACAAGTCCTGAAGGGTTCAAAGTCCAAAAAGCCATTCGGTTTTAGTTCAAAGTTAAAAACAACGAGGCGGAGTATGAGGCCATCTTAGCTGGACTTCGGTTGGCCCGTAGCTTGGAGGTGAAAAAATTAGTCATATACAGCGATTCCCAGTTGGTCGTCAAACAGATATCTGGGGAGTATGAGGCTTGGGGGGACAAGAATGACAAGGTACTTAGCCGAGGTAAAGGAAAAGCTTGCATACTTCACTTCGCTCAGTTGTCAGGGAGTTGATCGGGCATACAATACGGTAGCAGATGCTTTGACCCGATTGGCTACTGTTGGTCTATTTCGCTATCGCTAAATCGTGCGCAAGCATATGCGGTCCACAAGTAATATATGATAAGTTAAGTGTCGTACCCACGAGGACGAAGTCTTAATTGATAATCAAGTACTAAGGTAAAGCCTATACTGTCTTATCTAAACAGTGATAAAAGGTGGTGTGTTAAGCTATTTGATTAAAAGAGAAGAAATAAGAGAATTAGTTATACTAGGAAGTTAAGATAGGATTACAATTCCCCTAATGCATCGTCTAACCTCCTAACTCTCCATAATACAAATGAATTAAGGAATGGCCAACCGAGAACAAGAACTATACAAAAGCTTCTGTCGAAGGTCTAATGTACATCCCTAGCTAGATAAATCACAATATGTCTATTGGTGAAAGAAACTAGACTAGGGTCATTAAGCTTAGTCTCAAGGCTACGTAAGGCAAATAGAGATATGTCTATCCTATTGACAGTTTATGCACACATTCCATAGGCATGGTCATAATAGGTGTTGTTGTATTTAAAGGTTAGATAATAACATCCATTTTTCAATCTCCATTAATATCAATACCAATTTCTCTATCAAGCAATTAGTCACTAAGCAAGAAATACAACAACCCATTCCAAAATGATTCATTATATAAAATAGGAGAGAAAGTTAATTAAGCTAAACAAAAGGTTACATTGCAATCCTAAAAATGGAATTGGTTCATATCCATGGCACTAATACACATTTTTAACACATTCAACATTCTCAGTAATACACAAATAAATGGGAGATTTGGAATAAGAAAACCCCTGTTTGGAAGTGTTCTGTCTCCAAATCTTCTCTTCTTCGTGTAGCTCTTGAGCACTGTTAGATGCAATAACTCTTCTTCCTTGAAGTACAGCTTCTTTCTTTTCTACGTATTTGATACTCTAATAAATCCTAATCTAAGCTCTCTGTGTAATAATATCGTAGGCGGCTGATGTTTAATAAGTATATCTGATCCCCTCTTTTTTTAGGTCATTAAAAGCTCTTTATTTTCTGGACATCGGAGCTCGTACTGCGGCGTAAGCATTGAACTAGCAAGTGGCGCTGCGGTGCCACGTAGGCTTAAAAACACCGGAGGTCGCGCTGCAGCGCGACTCCACAAAGAGACTTCGGCGCTGCGGTGCGAGGCTGATGTCAGCCCAAGACAAGGACTGGCTCTGCAGCGCGAAGATCAATAATGAACTCAGCGTTGAGGCGCGAGTTTCCAGTAGCTCTCCTCTTGGTCCAGCGCTGGGGCTCCAAGAACAACGCTGCGGCGCGAGATTCTAGTTATCCTTGGTGCTGCAACGCCAGTGTAGTAAAATAATTCCCATTATGCCCCTGGAAGCTCAAAAAGATCAGCAAAGCCGTGCATCATAGAGATTAAACATAACAACAATATATATATATATATATATATATATATATATATATATATATATATATATATATATATATAAGCTAACTAAATAACTAAAAACAGGCAACATTTTAAGCCACAAAAGATCTGATTCGTAGGTATAAATCCCACTCATCAAATACCCCCAAACTTAAGTATTTGCTTGTCCTCAAGCAAACTATTAGGCAACCATACCTACAATACTGTAAGAAACGAATGAGAACTAATCCTATAGGCTAATATTATGGCTTCAAAGCATAAATTATAGACCCTCTCTGAGAATAGGACAAACTACGATATGAATGAGGGCTTAATGTAAAATTAGCAAGTATGCGATTGCACTCGATCCATTCCATGTATGTGTGTGCAGACCAATCATACGAACTAGCCATAACCCAAATTAAGATCATACAGTTGATGGTGATAACCAATAAGCTTACACTGCAACTCACACAATTGATAAGCATTAAGAACAAGACCCAAAACAAGAAAGGATCAAAAGGTTCTAGCATTGAAATAAAATTTGACTCCGACAATGCTTAATTACTTAAAGGCTAAACAGAGCACCCATTAGTATGCTTTCGATCAATGACTCCCAAGCCAGATGACTTTAGGGAACTAGGTGTAGAACACCCCTATGAATCTAATAACTCAAGTAATAAAGGCCATGTAATCAACATAAGTCAAAGCAGATTTTACTAAATCCGAAGATTAATAATTCGCACAAGTCTGCGTTTATGGGCGAGTGCATTTCCACGCTCCATCTCAGCCCACCGCAAGACTTTTTTTTTACTAGAACAAAAGATCCGAACATGTATAAGCCTTAAGTCTTTCATTACCTTGCAATCAGCAGAGTTTTAACATTGTGCACAAATTTTCAAAACAATCAACAAACACCCTAAATCTGGACACATAGCTAGAAAAATAATTGGTCAGTGGACGCTAAAAAGGACGGATCCAAAAAAGTCTCGCCTTATCCGATTAACCCGCCCCTAGTTCACATAAATTTGACACTACTCTAAGAAAAAGATATAATTACCTGGTGCTTGCCAAAAGCCACAATCAAAACTTAAGCGCTACAATACCCTAACCCAGCGTATAAACAGTTACAGAACGGGGAAAGGGTTAACCAAAATATAAAAGGCAAGTGGCGATAAAAGATATAGAACCCTTGCCAAAATATGGTAAAGCCATAACACATGGCATTAAGTATATCAATAAACAGTGTAAACCCCAAAAAATGGCTATCCACAAAATAATATCCGACCGAATCAAGATATCCCAAAAATTCACATGGCAACTACACAATCCCAACATGATAATAATTATAAAAACAAGATATACAACCAAAAGCATGCATTCATATATAAATTAAAATACTACTATGCAAAACATGCATCCAAAATAAACCATCCACAACATAAAACCACTAACCACAATAATAATTAAACATAGATAAAACATTGTTAAATAAGTAGTCTAAGCCTATCCAGCCCAAATGATTCTCTCAAACCCTCACACATTAAACATAAACCATAATTCATATATAACTAAATTAACACAATTCATATATGACTTAAATAAAAGGAATCTCCCCCAAACTTGGAATTTGGCCAGTGTCCTCAATGGCCTTCAAACTAGCAACATCAAGCATCCTGTTCATCACCACCATCATCTCTATCATCAACATCATCCTCCACATTGACAGGCTCATCCTCGCGGGCCTCCTCCCGAGGCGTAAATTGTGGCAGATAAGGCACGAAGGCTGGAGGTGCTAGAAATTGATAAGGCAGGGACTTTGCGTCATCTCCTCACTGGGCATAATAAATGCTGGACACGGTGTTCACGAATTCTGCATGGTAGTTATTGAATTTGTTGTTCCATTGTGCTATATGATCTACCTTGCAGTGCAGGAAGTTCAGATTGCCCAATATCTCCGCTAGGACCGCAGATGGAATAGCCTCAAAAGATGGGGGACCAGGCACCTGTGTGGAGGTACCCGCTTCAGTGGATGGCGACGGCTGTGGTGCCGGTAGAAAACCCTCTCCCCTAGGATACGACTGTGCTCCTTCCCAAATTCCATAACGGGAGATGATGTTATGATCAATCACAGTCATGGGCGGCTGATGATAGGTTTGTAATATTCATGAACGCAATCAAATTGACAAAGTAAGCGGAAACGTGGTAAAATAGAGTTTTAAAAATTTTACAAACCATATACCCGGATCATCCTTTATGCACAATTATTAATTAAACGAAAAGATAAAGAATAAGAATCATACCCTTGAAGATTCGAGCTTCCTTAGGTACGAGTTCACCTCTAAATCCTTTCGCGTTTAACTTGAATCCACCGAGTTTGGTTCCTTCCTTTGATCAACGTTAGCCACACAAGTGTTTGCCCTCTAGAGGTGATCCACCAAGGAAGAACAAAAATTCAAAAAGATGGGTGTTTGGCAAAACCCTAGTTTTTCTATCTCTCATAAAAAAGGAGCATACTCTCCAACAATTAGAATCACGTCTGTTGTGAAAAAGTCAATAACAACTCTGCACCTATAATAAGACTCATCTTATTTATAGATGCAGACAACCCTCCTTAACAATTAAGGAATTGGTTTTTATTTTAATTAATTAAATTCCTTTAATTAATTATGCTCCCAATCTTATTAGGAATAATTGATTAAACTCTTTTAATTAATTAACCTCCTAATCTTATTAGGAATAAATGAGAGTACTAATATTAAATTAATTTCCAACTCTTTAGAAATTAAAATAATAATAATTGTAATAATATTAATAAGACTCCTCTTATTAATTTATATATTTAATATTTTCAAAATATTAAATAATAAATATTAAGCTATTTAATTTATTCTATCACCATAGATTAAATTAAATACACTTAATATATTATTACGATTATGTCATTAACTTCTTAAATAGTTATCCTTTAGGTTCTCCATATTAAACCGGTTGTGAATAAATCAATTAGAACAATTCTAATCTTATTTAAATAAATAAATTAAACTATTAATTTATTTAAATAAATAATATTTATTCTACAATATGGATAAGTCTCCCTAGCGATCAACGACTTTCCAGATAATATAAATTTTAACATTAATCATAAAAGAACATTTGACTAAATAGTTACCGTACAATTCAATCCTTCCACCATACAATGTCCTAATTAAATATAAGACATGGAACTACTGTCAAGTCTTATTTTATTTAATTATATGTATTTTGACTCTTAAATGTACAACTCCAAAAAATACATATTAGAAACTCCTTTTTAATTTTATTTTACCTTGGCCAAGGACTACTGGGTTGTCATTTATCGAATCACATATGACATTTCTCTTCTTTTACTAGAAGCGGTAGATTCTTTATTAATTATACATTATCTCCATGTACGACTTATTATTCCCAAGCATACCCTTTGATATACCCTAAGAGTCTTAAGGAATAAGTCAAAGTATAACTCATCATACACAAGATACTATGATGATCTCAAGTCTAAGGATCACTTGTACTACTATCACTATAGGAATTTCTATTGACAGACAAGTAAAACTATATTAGGTATTCCTTAGTGAGCCACGTTCTAACTTATTCTCTAATAAGCACCTACATACTTACTTTAGTGTCTCCACACAAATGATCATGAGATCAATTATCCTCATCCAATGAGCAAGTAACGTATGTACCAATCTATCCGGATTCACTAATCCCCAAGTGAATCCCCAATTTAGTAATCCAATGATTGAGAATAATTTTAGTTTTAAGCTTTCTAAGAATTTAGATCTCATTAGAATGATCATCATCATTATTCTAAAAATATTGCTTAAAACTATGGGTTTATCACATATTATAAAACAGCATCAAGTAGATAATTAAAAGTCTTTAATAAATTAATACTTTTTATTAATAAATGAATAGAATTGTTATAAAGTACATGCTTTATCATCAAACATAATTGACTTGTGTGCATACTACTTTCAATCTCCCACTTGCACTAAAGCCAATCGCCATGGTATCTCATACCCTTCTTCTCTAAGTGACGATTATCCTGCTGTTGGATAAACTTTAGTTAATGGATATGTAATGTTGTTCTTGAGAGTCCACTATCTCTATAGTGATTTTCCATCTTTCAATGATTTCTATAATCAAATGAAAGTGCCACAACACATGTTTAGATCCAAGATGAGTCTTAGGAACTATTCATACTTCTATTATGAACTTTTATCTAAACAATCAACTTGCAGCTTCATTTACAGCTATATACTTTATCTTTATCACTAAACCAGCAACTCTTTGCTGTTTGGAACCTTTCCAATTCATCGCACCACTGATCAAGGTAACCCTTTTCCTTAAAGTGGATTTTCTGTCGTCTTGGTCTGTCTGAAAAAACTTGAGTCTGTTAAGCCCTCTAGTTTTAATTTAGACCCACCATAAATTTTAATCATATCCTTAGTACCAGTTAAGTAATTTTAGATATTTTTCACTGTCTTACAGTGATCTTCTCCAGAATATGACTGATCAACATTAGATCTCGTATATTTCATTGTATACATGATTATCACTCACGCGATCTCTCTTTTTAGGAGTTTATGGTGACTATTAAGAGAGATACACTCCATGACTCATCAACATGAGACATCTCTTGGAGTTTACCATGCTAAACGAATTTAGCATCAAATGAATATACGTTCCTAGGGTTAAGTCGAGCATCCTCTTAAATCTATCTATATAGATTTGTATCCCCAATTAAAATGCTCTTCCCAAATCATTCATGGAGGAATATTTAGGTAACTTTATCTTTACTGATTGTAGCATTGGTATGTCATTCCTTATCCATAGTATATCAATATATAATATTAGGAATGTCACAGCGCTCCCACTAACCCTTTTGTACACACTAAAACTCTTACCTCATCGTATGTAACTCTTGATCATCATCTTCTATGATGTGTACCTCATCATCATCATCTATGTTGAATCCATACCTCCTAGGTATCTTTAGTACTATTCCAAATTTATGATTCGGTTGTGGTACAATAGGTTTATCTACATATTCCTCTTATTTGACTTATAGTGATTTATGGTTCTTGAACTCTTCAAGATCTATTATCCTCCCACCAGCTCCTTCAATGATAAACACCTTTATCTTAGAAGGTAGCATGCTTCGCAACAAACACCTTTTTGCTAAGTAGGATTATAGAACATATACCCAAAACTTACTTTAGGATGTCCCACAAATCTATACTTGTAAAATCTTGTCCCAAACTTATCATTTGAAACCTTTTCACATAAGTTGGACAACCCCTTATCTTAACATACTTAAGATTAGGAATCCTCCCTGTCCATAAATTTTATAGAGTCTTGGAACCGAATTTTAAGGTTACCTTTTCGTAGATATGCAACCATTTCTAGGACATTATCCCAGAAGGATACTGAAATGTCGGTAAAATCATTATACCGTACCATGTCCAACGAAGTGCAATTTTTCCTTTCAGATACATCAATCAATTATTGCGTATCAGGAGGCGTCCATTGTGAAAAAATCATTTGAGATGATAACTCATTGCACAAATATTCCTTCCTTGATCCGATCAAAGAATCCTAATACTTTACCAATTTGTTTCATTTCTGAATTCTTTGAACCTTTCAAATAATTCACAATTGTATTTCAATAAATACACACATTCAACTCTTTGAATGATATTCTCCTTTTCTTATACTAGTTTGTTCAATTTATAAAATTATTTTCACGTAAGTCAAGTATATAAAATCCATTAAGTAATATTTCAGTTCTATACAAAATATTATTATTATAAATAGAACAACAATTATTCTTAAATATAATACCAAAGATTTCATTGTCCAACAACAAAATGAAATAATGTTTCTAGCGCGAACAGGAATACAATAACAACTTATTGACTTAATAGATTTGCCCGCAGGCAATGCTAAACTATAAGTTTCTATGGCTAATGCAACAACCTTTGCTTCATTTTCAACACATAAGATTACTTATCTTTGTTTAACTTTCTACTTCTGCTTGGTCCCGTCATAAATCTATATTTATGATAACCAAAGTCGGTATCTAATACCCAAGTAGAACCTTGACTTAAAAAAAAATTATTTTAAATCATGAACAAATTTGTATGTGTAACCGAAACTTCACTAAGCTTCTTTGGTTAGCCTCTTCAAGATGCTTCTTGTAGTTTCTTTCCAGTGTCCAGGCTTATTGCAGTGTAAGCAAACTCCTTTGTTATCCGTATCAGTTTAGTTCTTATTATCCATTATTATTTTTGCCCTTTTCTATTTACCTTCTTAGAATCGTTCTTCTTTTCAGAAGATCCTTTGGCCCCCACCAGTAAGACTTGGTCTTTCTTGGTTAGAAAGTGACTCTCAACATTTTTCAATATTTTAAGCAAATTAGCGAGGCTGATATCTAGCTTGTTCATATGAAAAATTCACAACAATTGTGAAAGGAGTCCGGGAGTGACTGCAAGATCAAATCTTGACTCAGCTCTCCATCCATGACAAAACTTGTTGTCCTAATTAATCAATCAAATTGATTATGTAAAGGACTTTTGTCTGTACTATAGTGCCATTGGTCATTCTAGATCGAAAGAACTCCTTAGATATCTAATATCTATCAGTCCTACTTTCCTCACCATCAACTACTTGATGTGCAGATATATAGTAAGAGCATACATAGTTTCATGTTGACATTGAAGCTCGTTACTCATGGATGCGAGCATGATGCATTGAGCCAACTGTGCATCATCTTGTCACTTTCTAAAAGTAGCAATTTCTTTCTCAGAGGCATTGTCTGTAACCATTGCAGGGATAGGTGTATTAAGGACATAAGATAGCTTTTCAGCCATGAGAACTATTCTCAAATTTCTTAACCAATCTGAGTAATTCAGTCCAATTAATTAACATCTAATATGTTTCACAGTGATAGTAATTTTAGACATTGTAAAATTCTATAAATGAATTTGTTCTTAACAACATTTTAACATACATTCTTTTATTAATTACCAAAATAAATTAGGTCTTGTTTTAAATTAGTATCTCCCACTATTTTTTTCAAACTATATTACCCTCAATATATATAGTTCGACAATATCTAATTAAAGATATGCTAGTGAGAATAAGGATCTCATTTCAAATGTATATAGTCTTGTGTGTGCACAACAAACTATAAATAAATAAATAGGTAGACAACTCTTGTCCATTACATCAACTATGTAACTCTTTGTATTTTGTCTCTTAAATCATAATAGTCAAGTGTGTGCACATCCGAACTAAAATAATTTAAGTTAAGTCAGACCCAATATTTTCATATAAGTGAAGAGAAAATTACAGCCTTTGTGTGTGCACAACAAAGCAGTAATGTTAAATTTCTTATAAACATCATATGTAATAAAAACAACATCTTAAATATTTAATACTTGCCTTGTGTGTGCATAACAAACTCATGTTAAATATTCAATACTCTATTGTTTCTATTATGCTAGAAGGTGACGTTCGATATTCTAAATATCTTTGAACGTTACAACTTAATATAAAAATTTGTGGGGTTTGTTATTAATTTGTCTTATCTTGTTTAGCGCGCATGCACAAATATATATAAAATAAGCGTCATATTAATAAACATGCGAAGCATGTTTGCATAATATATATATATATATATATATATATATATATATATATATATATATATATATATATATATATATATATATGTATAAGCATGCACATATATAATACTATATTCTACCCGGATTGATTATGGACTTTTATTCTAGTTTGGTTCACTAGAGCCACCAAGTGAACCAAAAGGTCAAACCTTAGGGGTGTAAAAATTAATATTTAAATATAACTATTACATTTAAACCCAGGCTCCATTACAAACGGGTCTTCAAGCGCTCATTGCTCTCCAATTCTTCAAAATTTAATTTTACCTATTCCTATTACAAAACTATTTAAAATAAATAGAAACCTTGATCAGCAGTCAAGGAAAAGTACATAGGAGGGGGATATAATTTACATTAAGAAAAATTAGAGAAGACGAGGTACGCAGACCCCATTTAATAAAACTCATTCATTCATGTATCCAACTAAAATAAAATCCAATCACATTGGTCAATAGTCCATAGTCAGTCCCATTTATTATCATACACATCGCCATAAGCATCAATAAATAATATTCATCACATGAATAATAAACATTCAATATATATATATATATATATATTGATATCGTTTAATGAGCAAATTTAGTTAGTACAAAATCTAATTTTGAATCAAAATAAACTCTTTTATTTTAATCCAAATTTAAATCAAAATAAACATCTTTTATTTTAATTTATCCAATCTTGAATAAAATAAACTATTTTAATTTAATCAAAATGTTTAATCAAAATAAACTCATTTATTTTAATTAATTATGGAATCCAATTCTAAGAAAAAAAAAACTCCTTTATTTAAAGGAAACACGAATACTTTTCCTATTCACAAATAAACTCTTTTATTTTGAATAATATGAAATCTTATTCCATATCTAAATAAACTTCTTTATTTAAGAAAATACGGATTCTCTTTCCTATTCACAAATAAACTCTTTTATTTTGAATTACATGAAATCTTATTTCATATCTAAATAAACTCCTTTATTTAAGAAAACATGGAATCTAATTTCAACTCCAATTAGTTATCATGGAATCCAATTCTAACTCTAATAAGTTAGTATGAAATCCAATTTTAATATTAAAATAAACTTTTTTATTTTAATATTAAAATAAACCTTTTATTTTAAGAATAAAATTATTAAGAATATTATATATATATATATATATATATATATATATATATATATATATATACGAAATACATTATTTGAATGTGAGTCACATGAATCATCATGTTCATACACATATATACATATTACAATGGTAATAACCTTCACGTGAATAAGAGATTACATATATATAAAATATATATTAACAGATTAATAACCAATCCGCGAAAGAAACATTGATATATATATATATATATATATATATATATATATATATATATATATATATATATATATATATATACGTTGCGGACAGATTCTCGATTCGCGAATCAGCCACTATTCCACAATTTTTTATTTATTTATTTATAAAATAAATTTTATACAACAAATTATGCCCAATTAAATTGTGCTAAACACATATCATTATACATATCAAATTAAAGTAATTAATAATTTGTATAAAGGTTTGGCTCTGATGCCACTGTTAGGTTTGTAATATTCATGAACGCAATCAAATTACACAAATTAAGAGGAAACGTGATAAAATAGAGTTTTAAAAATTTTACAAACCATATACCCGGATCATCCTTTATGCACAATTATTAATTAAACGAAAAGATAAAGAATAAGAATCATACCCTTGAAGATTCGAGCTTCCTCAGGTACGAGTTCACCTCCAAATCCTTTCGCGTTTAACTTGAATCCACCGGGTTTGGTTCCTTCCTTTGATCAACGTTAGCTACCTAAGTGTTTGGCCTCTAGAGGTGATCCACCAAGGAAGAACAAAAATTCAAGAAGATGAGTGTTTGACAAAACCCTTATTTTTCTATCTCTCATAGAAAAGGAGCGTACTCTCCAACAATTAGAATCACGTCTGTTGTGAAAAAGTCAACAACAACTCTGCACCCATAATAAGACTCCTCTTATTTATAGATTTAGGCAACCCTCCTTAACAATTAAGGAATTGATTTTTATTTTAATTAATTAAATTCCTTTATTTAATTATGCTCCCAATCTTATTAGGAATAATTAATTAAACATTTTTAATTAATTAACCCCCTAATCTTATTAGGAATAAATGAGAGTACTAATATTAAATTAATTTCCAACTCTTTAGAAATTAAAATAATAATAATTGTAATAATATTAATAAGACTCCTCTTATTAATTTATATATTTAATATTTTCAAAATATTAAATAATAAATATTAAGCTATTTAATTTATTCTATCACCATAGATTAAATTAAATACACTTAACATATTATTACGATTATGCCATTAACTTCTTAAATAATTATTCTTCCTTTTATGGCGTGACCCTTTAGGTTCTCCATATTAAACCGGTTGTGAATAAATCAATTAGAACAATTCTAATCTTATTTAAATAAATAAATTAAACTATTAATTTATTTAAATAAATAATATTTATTCTACAATAGGGATAAGCCTCCCTAGCGATCAACGACTTTTCAGATAATATAGATTTCAACATTAATCATAAAAGAAACTTTGAGTAAATAGTTACCGTACAATTCAATCCTTCCACCATACAATATCCCAATTAAATATAAGACATGGAATTACTGTCAAGTCTTATTTTATTTAATTATATGTATTTCGACTCTTAAATGCACAACTCCAAATAATACAAATTAGAAACTCCTTTCTAATTTCATTTTGTCTTGGCCAAGGACTACTGGGTTTTCATTTATCGAATCACATAGGACATTTCTATTCTTTTACTAGAAGCGGTAGATTTTTTATTAATCATACATTATCTCCATGTACGACTAATTATTCTCAAGCATACCCTTTGATGTACCTTAAGGGTCTTAAAGAATAAGTCAAAGTATAACTCATCATACACAAGATACTATGATGATCTCAAGTCTAAGGATCACTTATACTACTATCACTACAAGTATTCCTATTGACAGGCAAGTAAAACTCTATTAGGTATTCCTTAGCGAGCCACGTTCAATGAATTTATTCTCTAATAAGCACCTACATACTTGCTTTAGTGTCTCCGCACAAATGATCATGAGATCAATTATCCTCATCCAATGAGTAAGCAACGTATGTACCAATCTATCCGGATTCACTAGTATCTAATTTTGTAATCCAATGATTGACAACAATTTTAGTTTTAAGCTTTCTAAGAATTTAGATCTCATTAGAATGATCATCATCATTATTCTAAAAGCATTGCTTAAAATTATGAGTTTATCACATATTATAAAATAGCATCATGTAGATAATTAAAAGCCTTTAATAAATTAACACTTTTTATTAATAAATGAATATGATTGTTATAAAGTACATGCTTTATCATCAAACATGATTGGCTTGTGTGTATACTACTTTCAGCTGAGTGACATCTTCCTTCGCCCACATAATACCTGCTTTTTTGCATAGCCTTGTGATTAGAGACGGGTGAGGAAGCCTAGACATGACATTGCTCCGTATGGCCTTCTTAACAGATTCCTGAATATGCACCCCGACATCGACCTTTAAGCCCATGACAATTGCATAGAGCAGAACTGCCCTCTCCCTGGTCATGACGCTGATGTGACATGTTGGCATGATGTTAGCACAAATGAAAGAATACCACGCCTTACAATAACGACTTAAGGCCTGTTGGGGGAAGGACGTCTTTTCACCATGGTATTCATTGGATTTCCATGCAGTCCCAGGCTTGAAGAGTTTAGCCAGAATCACATCAGTGTTGTAACTTCGTAGCCCAGGCTCTCGGTAGTCGTGACCATCGTAGTTGAGAGTCCCATTGTAAAAACCCAAAACCCTAATAAGATTTGGTTATGTAAAATCCAGTTACATCAATAAAATTTCTCCATTCTGAATGTGTTATGTGTTAATATATACTCTGTTTAACAAATTTGATCAAATAAAATTTTGTCCGAAAAATGTCGTGCCTGACACCTTATGCTTAAAAATTTTCTTTCGAAAACGGACTTTTCGGTATATTTATTGGGAGAAGTTACTTTGTCGTGCTTACACTGACAAAATATTTTGTCGTGCTTGTTAGGATTAGTGAGAAACCTAGGTTAGTAACCCTAGATCAACAAACCCTAACCCTAATCAGCAAAACCCTAACCTTAATTTGGAAACCTAACCCTAATGAGCTAATTTAACCCTAATTAGATTATCTTAACACCTAATCATGGTTAGTAAACTTTAATTAGGTACTAATAAACATTATTTAACAATCTTAGTCATTAAAAACAAAATCCAAATCAAGATTAGTGAAGATTAGGGCATAATTAAGCTACTAAACTAACCTAACTAGCTCATAAGTAGGTTTGGAGTCACCATTGCAAGTTCTTAGGCTGCACATGACATGCTTGTAACTCCCAAGCATTATAATAGTCATCATATCAGATATTTTTATAGGCAAGTTGCTTGAAAATGTCCAAAAAGCTAAGTTGGAGAATTCTATAAATAGGAACCCTAGGGCTGAGCAAACTCACTAAATTTCTAAGCCAAGATACACTTATATACTTACCAAATCAAGCATGGGTGATAGCAGTAACAAAAGCAGAAGCTAAAATTGAAAATCAATCAAGAAAAGGTGCAAACCCTAATTTATAATTAGCTCTTTAATCCTTTGTTAATTTTGTTGTTTAGTTGTTTAGAAATATGTATTAGTATGTTAGAAAGTATGTTAGATTGGTAGAACATGTTTTCATAACACCTAGATGCCTTAATTAAGTGTTTTTAGAAATCTAGAAATTTTGAAAATCAAGTCTGACAGCCGAATGTTAGGGCTTGTAGATTCATATGTGTTTATGTTTAGGTATGTTAATTTTATGTTACTTGTAGCCTGTTAGTATGTCTTTAATCTAGAAAAGAAAACAGGTTCATTAGAACCATAGATTGCAAGATTTAAGTGGTCAACGTGTGTTGACCGTTCACGGATTGCAGTTTTCTGGGTTACCCAGAAAACTCAAGAACAGTTTGTACCGGCTACTTTGACCAACTTTTTGATCGCCTTCTGTTTGTTGTTTTTGTAATGTTCTATTTTAGATTAACACCCTGCAATATGTAATACATATCTATGATCTTAAATTGCTTAAACAACTTATAAGATTACTGGAATTAATGGTCAAAAGTCGTTGACCGAGCTTGACCAAGTTTTTTGGGTTACCCAGAAAACTGAAGAACACGAGGAACAATGTTTAGCTGTACTTTGACCAGCCTAAATAGAAACCTTAGAATTATGATTTATTCAAGTTAGTGTGACGCCCCCAAAATTAGGTATACATCAACCATCTTGAGTCGCCAAATACATGGTACATAATTCAAATATAACTTAATAATACAACTGTCGTGTACAATACGACAAATCATAAACTGTGAGTTTGAATACAAATATTGTCTACTAGAGAGTATACAAACTCAAAAAGAGTCCTCATTACAATTATTACCACACTATTACATAGAATAGTGAGGACTACTAATGCTATCATCTGGTCCATCACTCCGTTTCCCGACTCGTCCCAACTATATTCTCATTTCCTGAAGAGAACAGTGAAAGAAAGGGCGAGCTCAATTAGCCTAGTAAGAAATATTATGACTAAGATAATGCAGAATAAATTGTCATTAGTCTTCAACAATGTTAAACTGATAAAATACAATAGACATCAAGTTTAACTACAGCGGAACCAACAATCCATTAAAAGAGTCAAGTAGAGAATAAAATCTACTATTTTTTATGATTTAAAAGGTTTTTCATGACTTTTATCGCTGGGACTCAGCTTAATAAATAATCCACATCATTGAATTACCCCTGAACTACGACCAAGGATATTCTTTAGTATCACGACCACGAATTATCCATGCACTACGGCTAAAAATAATCATGTTTTCATCAACGGTCCTGATCATGCCATAAAACAATTCATCTTTGCACTACGGCCAAAGAGAATCCACAGCCATAATCATACCAAAAATTATCCATCAATGCACTACGGGCCAATGTGGACTTTTTCCACATCATTTGTAATATTACAGTCATGATTACACTGAATAATCTCTGGTCATAATCATACCAAGTCCATCTATGCACTACAGGACATAGATGACTTTCAACAAAATATAAACACGAGGATCATGATAATGATATAAGATTTCAATAAAACAAGTTCAAGAATTAATTTATCTAGGAACTGATAACGTCCAAATTGTCAACATGATACTGCTTTGTAGAGTAAAATTTAAGAATGCTCAGTAGAATATTTTTATGAAAAGATACTGGATGAAGCGCAAATATCAAGGATATTCCATTAATTTCATGGAGTATAGAAGTCAAAGTTTTAACCAACTGAGTGTAATAAAGAATGGAATAACAAAAGAAATCACCATGCATGCGGTACTTTGTATAGACAGCTTATTCCAATAGAATAATAATAATGGAACCAGGTCAGGCGAAATTCGCACCGACATGACGTTCCAACAGAATAATAAAGAATGGAATAATAATAGAAATCACCATGCATGCGGTACTTCGCATAGACAGGTTATTCCAACAGAATACTAAATAACGGAACCAGGTCAGGCGTAATACGCACCGACAGGATATTCCAATAGAATAATAAAGAATGGAATAACAACAGAAATTATCATGCATGCGGTACTTCGCATAGACAGGTTATTCCAATAAAATACTAAAAAAAGGAACCAGGTCAGGCGTAATACGCACCGACAGGATGTTCCAACAGAATAATAAAGACGGAACTAGGTCCGGCGTAAAACGCACAGACAAGATATTCGAACATAATAATGAATAATGGAACCAGGTCCGGCGTAAAACGCACAGACAAGATATTCCAACAGAATAATAGTAAAAACGGAACCAGGTCCAGCGTAAAACGCACAGACATGATATTCCAACAGAATAATAATAAAGACAGAATAATAGAAGAATGTCACCAAGTATAGGGTAGTCCGCGTATACTAGTTATTCCAGCAGAATAATAAAGAATGTCACCAAGTATAGGGTAGTCCGCGTATACTGGTTATTCCAGGAGAATAATAAAGAATGAAATAACAGAAGTTCTCTTCATGAATAAGAAAGAAAGAATACCCTTTACAAGTACAACAAATAATATCCCTTACCGTAAAAGAAATTTGATATCGGAGTAGTGAAGTAGCAGAATATTTTTCTTCTCTCTCTCTCTATAATTTCTCTCTCTAGAGTTTCAGTGAATTCGTAAGAAAATAATGAAGGAATGAGCTTCTATTTATAGAAAAATGGACTGCATAGTAACTAACTCATGAACGGTCTAGATTGCTTTACTTTAATACGACGGTCCATATTTAAAGCAAAATCTTTTAAATAAAATATAGTATATTCTATTTATAATATAATAAAACGAATAACTTTATAAGAGATTTTACTATACAAACACTATGCAGGCACTATGCAAATACTATGCATATTAAAATATAATATATTTTAATTATTGTCTAATAAAATAGATAACTTTATAAAAGTATTCTGTTTTATATAAAAAGTTTTTACTATTAGCCTAATAAAACGAATAACTTTATAAAAGTATTCAGTTTTATATAAAAAGCTTTTTCTGTTTTATTACATTAATAATACCAATAAAATAAAACTGAGTGACTTATCACGTAAGCCTTAATAATCAATATCGCATGCTACTATGCAACCACACGTATTACTGTACTTTTACTACCGAGTAGTTCAACAGTATTAACGGTAAAACTTCCGCCGTTATTTTCATAAAATATTTTTGTCGTTTTCTCAATCCGACAATAATTCCGTTGTGGGGTTCACCAATAATTGTGTCGTCGTACGAATATTTCTCGACAAAAATAATATTCCCCGACCAATCGAATATAATACAACAACTTACATACTTTGCAAAATTTATAAATATTACCCACAACTATAACATTATATCAAATCCATACCATAATATTAAAAAAAATTCGAGAAATTTAAATATTTATTCATAAAATCTGGAGTCTCACAATCTCCCCTCCTTATGAAATTTCGCTCTCAAAATTTATGTACGCACTTGATATGCCAAAGAGGTGAGGATACCTTGACTTCACTTCAAATTCTAACTCTTGAGGTATAACCTTTAAGCGTCGAATATGATCCTTCTTATTCAAGATGTTAACACGTATCTCCTCATACGTTAAATCTTCTGCTATCTCGTCCGGTTTAAAATTAATAATGTGGTTCGGGTCGTCCACATATTTACGTAACGTCGATACAAAAATAAAAACGTTCTGAACACGCAACATACTTGGCGATAAAACGAGTCTATAAGTCACAGTTCCTACTTGATCGAGGATTTCAAATGGGCCAACTAAATCGAGGGTTGAGATTTTCTCTCTTCGTCGATTCTTGCTTCCAGAATAACGCCCTCTTGAACCTTCTTCTTCATATTCATCAGCTCTGAGTATGTAGCTTGAGTGGTTTTAACTTTATTGATTACAGTCGATTCTAATTGTATATTCGTTATCTTTACGTGGGTTCGTATATTCGCACTTGTAACCGCATACGATCTTCTACTCAACGCGTTAGCTACCACGTTTGCTTTTCCACGATGGTATTGAATGGTACGATCGTAATCTTCAACAACTCGAGTCAACGTCTTTGGCGCATGTTACATTCATTTTAGTTGAAGAAATATTTGAGGGTTTAAGAAATTGGTTTTGTACTGGGGTCAATACAAAATTCGATTTCACGCTCTAAGGGTAGGCTAAGAAGTCTTCAACAATACATCAGGAAAGTTATTTACAATAGAAATATCATTCAAAACTGTGACTCCCATCCAAGACTTGGATAGTACATCACATTGATACCTATTAACTTGCCATCTTCATTCATAATGTAGTCTACAAAAAGTCTGGCTTCGGTGCATTCCACACAAAGAAGTCACCAGATGAAGGCTCAGGGCTCTTTACTTATGGCTTGATATGGCAATGATTGACTTTAGTGGTTTGGTTACTTTGAATTCACATAACAGGTTAGTTAGGAGTATGAAAGCTAACAACCTTACAAAAAAACATGATGAGTAGTTAACCAATCGATTCCTAAAATCACCTCAAAGGCAAGTATTTTCAAAGAGATACGATCGACAGGTAACGTGAAAGTGTTGATTTGAATCAAACAAGATTCATAAATAGTGGAGGTAACGAAGGTTCCTCCTAACAGAGTTTCAACAGATAAGTCAAAGTCTAATTTCTTAAGAGTCAAGTTTAAACGTTGAACACAACTAGGTGAAATACAAGAGTGGGTGGAACCGGTATCAAATAAGGTACAAACTTCGCAAGGGTTTATGATTAGCTTACCCGCGATAACTTCATTTGGGTTCCTCACTTGTTGGGAAGTCCTGACAACCGCTCTCCCTTGAACTACCCGGCTTTGACTCGTCTGGGGCAGTATTTGGTGTCATCAGTACCGCTGGAATTAACTTTTCTATAGGACATATTCCACCCTCAACTGTTTTATTGTACTCCTAATTCATGATCTAAATCATCAATCTTTGATCCATATCGAATTGAGATTGACCACTCTGTACAGGGTAACTCAAAACTCGATGTTGGGTTCTTCCAATTGCTGTCCAAAAAGAGAAATGTATATCATCTATTTTAGCCTTTTTGGATCGGACGTCTGTTTCTACAATATCAACATGTCGTGCGGCTTTTACCCACACATCCTTCATTTTCACTCGTTCAGTTGTTTCTTCTTTCAGCTGATCCTTGATATTTGAATTCTCAGATTCCAACCTTAATATCTTACACTCTGCCAAAGCGTGATTTTGTTCGAGCATCACATATCGGGTAACACAATTTTGAATTGTTGCATCCCTTTGTCCCACGACCGCTTGCCGTTCTTCAACCTATTCTTCTAACTCATGAACACGATTTTGTAATTCTAAGTTTTGATCATAAACTTCTTCTAACCAATTCTCCTCAGGTTCCTCTTCTTCCTCTTCTTCCTCACTCTCAGCTGCTACCTCTACAACTAGCTCGGGTGTAACTATTAGTTCTTCACTTACCACGTAGATATCTCTAATTTCTTCTTGGCCTGATATTACATTATCTTGGTTGGTGATTAGAGGTGTGTCCACGGTCTCATTCACTCCATTGTTGACATTTTCAGCTGCCATTTTCAAATACTTCCACAAAACAAGGGTTAATTAACATGTCACATATTATCTCTATACTCTGACCGACCAACTCAATATCAAATAAACTTAGGTAGGTCATACTAGCGAAGAAATTCCCCGTCTCTCCCCTCCTAGTTATTGTCTCACATCTTAGCCAGGGATCATATCCCTAAGCTTTGATACCAACTGTGACGCCCCCAAAATTTGGTATACATCACCCATCTTGAGTCGCCAGATACATGGTACATAATTCAAATATAACTTCATAATACAACTGTCGTGTACAATACGACAAAACATAAACTGTGAGTTTGAATACAAATATTGCCGACTAGAGAGTATACAAACTCAAAAGGAGTCCTCATTACAATTATTATCACACTATTACATAGAATAGTGAGGACTACTAATGCTATCATCTGGTCCATCACTCCGTTTCCCGACTCGTCCCAACTATATTCTCATTTCCTGAAGAGAACAGTGAAAGAAAGGGCGAGCTCAACTAGCCCAGTAAGAAATATTATGACTAAGATAATGCAGAATAAATTATCATTAGTTTTCAACAATGTTAAACTGATAAAATACAATAGACATCAAGTTTAACTGCAGCGGAACCAACAATCCATTAAAAGAGTCAAGTAGAGAATAAAATTCACTATTTTTTATGATTTAAAAGGTTTTTCATGACTTTTATCGCTGGGACTCAGCTTAATAAATAATTCACATCATCGAATCACCCCTGCACTACGGTCAAAGATATTCTTTAGTATCACGACCACGAATTATCCATTCATTACGACTAAAGATAATCAAATTTTCATCAACTGTCCTGATCATGCCATAAAATAATTTATCTTTGCACTACGGCCAAAGAGAATCCATAGCCATAATCATACCAAAAATTATCCATCAATGCACTACGGGCTACTGAGGACTTTTTCCACATCATTTGTAATATTACAGTCACGATTACACCGAATAATCCCTGGTCATAATCATACCAAGTCTATCTATGCACTACAGGCCATAGATGACTTTCAACAAAATATAAACATGAGGATGATGACAATGATATAAGAATTCAATAAAACAAGTTTAAGAAATAATTTATTTAGGAACTGATAACGTCCAAATTGTCAACATGATACTGCTTTGTAGAGTAAAATTTAAGAATGCTCAAAAGAATATTTCCATGAAAAGATACTGGATGAAGCGCAAATATCAAGGATATTCCACTAATTTCATGGAGTATAGAGGTCAAAGTTTTAACCAACTGAGTATAATAAAGAATGGAATAACAAAAGAAATCACCATGCATGCGGTACTTCGCATAGACAGGTTATTCCAACAGAATAATGATAACGAAACCAGGTCAGGCAAAATTCGCACCGACAGGATGTTCCAACAGAATAATAAAGAATGGAATAACAACAGAAATCACCATGCATGCGGTACTTCGCATAGACAGGTTATTCTAACAGAATACTAAATAACGGAACCAGGTCAGGCGTAATACGCACCGACAGGATGTTCCAACAGAATAATAAATAATGGAATAATAACAGAAATCACCATGCATGCGGTACTTCGCATAGAGATGTTATTCCAACAGAATACTAAATAACGGAACCAGGTCAGGCGTAATACGCACCGACAGTATGTCCCAACAGAATAATAAAGACGGAACCAGGTCCGACGTAAAACGCACAGACAGGATATTCGAACAGAATAATGAATAATGGAACCAGGTCCGGCGTAAAACGCACAGACATGATATTCCAATAGAATAATAGTAAAAACGGAACCAGGTACAGCGAAAAATGCACAGACATGATATTTCAAAGGAATAATAATAAAGACAGAATAATAGAAGAATGTCACCAAGTATAGGGTAGTCCGCGTATACTGGTTATTCCAGCAGAATAATAAAGAATGGAATAACAGAAGTTCTCTTCATGAATAAGAAAGAAAGAATATCCTTTACGAGTACAACAAATAATATCCCTTACCGTAAAAGAAACTTGATATCGGAGTAGTGAAGTAGCAGAATACTTTTCTTCTCTCTCTCTATAATTTCTCTCTCTAGAGTTTCAGTGAATTCGTAAGAAAATAATGAAGGAATGAACTTCTATTTATAGAAAAATAGACTGCATAGTAACTAACTCATGAACGGTCTAGATTGCTTTACTTTAATCTGACGGTCCATATTTAAAGCAAAATCTTTTAAATAAAATATAATATATTCTATTATAATATAATAAAACGAATAACTTTATAAAAGATTTTACTATACAAACACTATGCAGGCACTATACAAATACTATGCATAATAAAATATAATATATTCTAATTATTGTCTAATAAAACAGATAACTTTATAAAAGTATTCTGTTTTATATAAAAAGATTTTACTATTAGCCTAATAAAGCGAATAACTTTATAAAAGTATTCTGTTTTATATAAAAAGCTTTTCTGTTTTGTTACATTAATAATACCAATAAAACAAAACTGAGTGACTTATCACGTAAGCCTTAATAATCAATACCGTATGCTACTATGCAACCACACGTATTACTGTACTTTTACTACCGAGTAGTTCAACAATATTAACGGTAAAACTTCGGCCGTTATTTTCATAAACTATTTTTGTCGTTTTCTCAATCTGACAATAATTCCGTTGTGGGGTCCACCAATAATCGTGTCGTCGTACGAATATTTCCCGACAAAAATAATATTCCCCGACCAATCGAATATAATACAACAACTTGCATACTTTGCAAAATTAATAAATATTACCCACAACTATAATATTATATCAAATCTATACCATAATATTCAAAAAAAATATTTCGAGAAATTTAAATCTTTATTCATGAAATCTGGGGTCTCACAGTTAGTGTTATATATATGTACCCTGACATATATACTACATGCTACATCAAACACAACACACATCTAATACACATAATCAAAGATATTAAAGCCACAAAATCGTTGACCGGCCATGACCACTGTTCTGGGTTGCCAAGAAACTCAAGAACAGCTCTGACAGTGACTTTGAGCCTCTAAAACTTCTTGTTATGTGTAGGTTAAAGCCTGAAATTTGATTCATGTTGTACTACTGTAAGAATACTATAACATTAATACTTGATCGAACCTAAAATCATAAACAGTAGTTAAATAATTCATGGTCAAACTGGTCACTCGACCATGACCAAACTGTTGCCCAGAAACTCAAGAACACCTACAGCGACACTTTCTGTCACTAAAGGGCTTTAGTGACAGACAGAAATTGATTTTTCTAAAAATTAAATTATAAAAATTAGAAATAATTAATAAATAAATATAAATAAATACAAAAATAGTTTTAAAAATTATATTAAATAAATATAATTAATTTCTAAATTTTTTACATAAATTCAATAAATATTTTATTTTATTTGGATATTATTAATAATTAACTTAATAAGAAAGTAATTAGAATAATTATTTATAAATACTAAATAATTATAAAAAAATAATATTAATGATATAAAAATCATAATAAATGATTATAAATTATTTCAAAATAATAAACAATGTTTTTGAGAATCTTTAAGTAAATATTAATTACCTAAAAATAGAAATAAATGATTTAAAAATCAGTTAAAGGATAAATAAATATTTTAAAACTTCTAAAAATTATTATAATGGATATATAAATTATCTAAAAATATAATAAATTTTATAAATAAAATTTAGTTCATATATCAACTTATTTAGTATTTGGTAAAGACATTTAACACCGAAACCTTATCGAATCTAACCCGATCTTATATAAATGATATATTTGAGTATTGTTATCAATACAAACGTGTTAGATTTATATATATTTACATCGTAGATATTTATTAAACGAATTGAGTAGCATAACTTGACTGATCTATGCTCAGGCAAGTTCTTCTTAAACTTTAACTTATGCAAATTTCTTAAACCCTATTTATTGTTGAACAAGATTTTTATCTTGATATGCTATTGATATAATATATTACACATACATTTAAATTACCCTTTATTGTAAGGTTATTGCTATAACTTCATCATAACTAAAAAATAAACTATTTATTCATATTGATTGTTAAGCTTAAATTGTTGTGTCAGACCAAATTGGTTGGTAAGACATCCTATTTTGAAGTTGAGTATCCCGTAAGGGATCATTCAGTCAATAAAATATTGACACTAATTTGGGTGCATTTGAGCACTGGTAGGATGAGATACATACTCCTAAGATGTTGAATAGGCTGATCCCCTATCTTATATCTAAACAAAATTTTTAAGTCTGTGTGACTGACAGAAATAAAAATCCATATTGAAATGGTAACAACTATCAGTCAAAATTTGAATTGTTGTATTTCTTCAAATCATATATTGTTATAAATACAAAACTTGCTGAGCATGTCATAGCTCACCCTTGTAAATTATTCCCTTTGCAGTTTTAGATGGTAACCCTGGAACATCTGGAGTAGATAAAGGGAAGCGTCCCTGCTTAGATTAGATTATATATTTTTTTGTCTATTTGAATACCTTGTAATAAGAAACTCGTTATGAGAATCATGTAATCGAACCTTAATAATATGATATATATATATATATATATATATATATATATATATATATATATATATATATATATATATATACACACACACACATATGTATCTTTTATTTTCTCAACCGTGTTTTCTTACATATATAGATGTAAAGTTAGAATTCTTTAAATCTAGTTGAGATCCTTGGGAACTATTTATTTGAGTGAGGATATTAGTAATATGGACTGTTCATGTTATTACTGATATTCTAGATTTCGGATAAATAGTTACTATCGATATGATAATATTAATTCACATGGTATAGACTATACATCTGAGTAAGGGTATTAGTAATATGGATTGTTCATGTTATTACTGATATTCTGGATTTCGGATAGATAGATTCTATTCACGGATACAGTTCATATATCCAAGTGAGGGTATCCAAACACAGTAACAATTCTCTTGAGAATTGCCATCTGTTATGGGATACTGTGAATCTTGGATCTATGGGAATTATATCTGATAGTCCCTTAATTTAATATAAGCTTATAATCAGATACCATGGGTGTATAGATTTAAATTAATTATATTGATTCATTGTAAGCACCATATCAGATACTATGGGAGTATAGATATGGGGGCATTACAAGTTTGGTATCAAAGCCTCAAGGCTATAGATATAAGGAAGAGAAATCTTAGTATATAGTCTTCGAGTCCGTAAAAATTTTAAAGTACACATAAAATATAACATTAAAATTATTATGTTGTGTAAATTTCTATACCAGTACTAAGGGAGTTTTCTTTTATAGATGGCCAACTCCAACACTGACGAAATGGTGATAGTAAATAATCCACCACAAATTGAGTCATTTGTAGCAAATGATGTAGAGGATGAAGAATTGCTTCATGATCAGCAACTGCTAGATGCTGAGGAATAGGAAGATCCAGTAGCAGGACAATTAATGAGAATTGATGAGCATGATGAAGCAATGACATCACTAATGAAGACAACAGAATATGAGAATAATAAAATGAAGTTTAGGGCTGATATAGTTGAGGGAATGCTACAACACGAGAGGGGACATAGTCACCGACTAAATGCACAACTGCACCATGCACAAAGGGGTCGGAAGGAAATTCAGTCAAGACTTCTTAAAACATCTCTGGGTGTTCGAGATACTTGTAATGATTTACAGCGCTGTGTAACTTGATATCCAGTAGAGGAGAAGAAAACTACTTATCTCATAGATCGATATGTGGTTTGTCACATGATTCAGGATTCCTTTGATGATATCAATGAATTCTAGAGAGTAGTATAGGTAGTTGAATGCTTTATATTAGTATGAATAAAGAAGCATTCAAAGTTTGTATTATAACCAGTGGTTTGTAAGTTAGTAGTATGTATAAATACTAAGTTGTTTTGTACGACTGTTGTGATAAATAAAATAAACATTATGTTTTTATTATTCAAATTCTTATGTGAATTTTTGTTGTTGTTTTGTATAGAATCATGCCACTAACCAGAAGACCCAAAAGAGAAATGAATAACGATGATAATTCTACTCAGCAGTTAGTAGACCTTATTCTAGGAGCTATGAATAGACCTATAAACCAAAACACATATTTTAAAGATTTTAAATTAGTTGGGCCACCTGAATATAAAGGTACATCAGAACCTGTCGATGCACAAATTTGAATTTCTGAAATAGAGAAATTTTTCCTAGTAATCAATGTCAATAATAATCAAAAGACAACTTTTACAACCTTTTTTTTGAAAGGTGAGGCTAATTATTGGTGGGAATCAACCAAGGGTCGGGTAGAAACTGAAATTGTTCCTTGGGATAGATTCAAAGAGCTGTTCTTTGAAAACTATTTTTCCCAATCCCTGAAAGATCGCATGGAATTAAAATTTCTGGATTTAAAATAAGGAGACCTGACTGTAACCCAGTATACAGCCAAGTTCAATGAAGTGTCTAGGTTTGCTCCTCATCAGGTAACCACTGAACTTAGAAAGACTCGTAGGTTTTAGGAGGGTTTAAAACCTCAGATTAGGAGTAAGTTGTCAGTACTCCAAATAAAGACTTTCTCAGAAATACTTGAGAAAGCTACTATAACCGAAAGTGAAAATGAAAGTCTCGCTAAATTTCACCAGGAAAAGAAGAGTCAAAATGAAAAAGGGAAACTTAGGACAGAACCCCGTTCAGGTGGGTTTAATAACAAATGAAAATGGGATAATACTTTTTCCAACAACCTGGGGAAAAAGATAGGTAATACTTATAATAACTTTAGTAATAATAACATTAAACCTTGTCCTACTTGTGGGAAGAAACATAAAGGACTATGCTTTCATAGCAAATGTTATAATTGTGGACAATCGAGACATCTTTCTCCACAGTATCCTCTCCCAAATAAAAATTAATGTTTTAATTGTGGTTCATTGGACCATTTTTCAAAGAATTGTCCCAAACCTAAGAACCAAGGAGGAAAAGGGAATAGAGTACCAGAGAATAATCAGTCAACAGTAGCTACAGTTGGGGTTCAGAATCGACCTACCACGAGAACATTTAATATGTTGGTGAGGGATGCTGTTGCTTCACTGGACGTGGTGACAAATATCATCCCTATCAACACTTTAAATGCATATGTGTTATTCGATTCTGGTGCTACATGTTCTTTTGTGTCTAAATTTTTTTCCACAAATTTGAATATACCTTGTGAAAATTTAGACAAACCATTTTGTGTAAAAATTGCTAATAATGAAAGGATTCCAGTTAAAACCATATACAGGAATTGTAGTGTGGTAATAAAAGGACATAATTTTATGGTAGATCTTTTACCAATTTAGTTGGGAGAATTTGATGTAATTTTAGGAATGGATTGGTTAGTTAATCATAACACGATGATTGATTATCATAACAAATGTATAAACCTTTTGACCGCATCAAAGTCAAAGGTAGTGTTCAACGGTAGTTGTTCACCTAAGCAATCTCGATGTTTGACAATAATTCAGGCAGAAAGATTACTTAAAAAGGGTTGTTTAGGGTATTTATCCTATATAGTTGATACTCAACAGGAAGGAGTAAAACTAGATCAAATACCAATAGTTAAGAATTTTCCCGATGTATTTCCGGATGACTTACCAGGTTTACATCCAGATAGGAAAATTGAGTTCGTCATTGATCTTGCACCAGGAACGACACCATTTTCTAAGGCACCGTACAGAATGGCACCTATAGAACTGAAAGAGTTACTTATACAATTACAGGAACTCTTAGATAAAAGGTACATACAACCTAGTGTTTCACCATGGGGAGCACCAGTATTGTTTGTAAAGAAGAAGGATGGAACTATGAGACTATGTATAGACTATAGAGAACTAAATAAATCAACTATTAAGAATAAATATCCTTACCAAGGATTGATGATTTGTTTGACCAATTAAAGGGGCCGAACATTTTTCAAAAATTGACCTTAGAACAGGTTATCATCAATTAAAGGTAAGAAAGGAGGATGTGCCGAAAACAGCGTTTAGGACACGCTATGGACATTATGAGTTTCTTGTAATGTCTTTTGGATTGATAAATGCACCGGCAACATTTATGTATTTAATGAATCGAGTGTTTAAACCACGCTTGGACAAATTTGTTGTAGTGTTTATCGACGATATTCGAGTATACTCAAAAACATGGGAAGAGCATACTGAACACTTGAGAGTCGTTTTGGAGATATTACGAAAGGAACAACTTTAAACAAAGTTTTCCAAGTGTGAATTCTGGTTAAAAAGAGTTCAATTTTTAGGTCATGTAATTGACAAGAATGGAATATATGTAGATCCAACTAAGATCAAAACGGTTGTGAATTGGGAACAACCAACAACTCCAACGGAAGTACGAAGTTTTCTCAGTTTAGCGGGCTATTATCGACGGTTAATAAAAGATTTTTCAAAAATAGCAACCCCATTAACCAATTTAACTCGAAAGACGGTAAAATACGTCTGGACAGATAAATGTGAAGAGAGCTTCCAAGAGTTGAAGAAGCGACTGAGCATGGCTCTAGTGTGGTCCTTGCCAGATGAGACAGGTGGCCTTGTAGTATTTAGTGATGCATCACAAAGAGGTTTAGGGTGTGTGTTGATGCAACATTGGAAAGTGATTGCTTATGCATCACGACAACTCAAAGATTATGGGAAGAGGTATCCTACTCATGACCTAGAGTTAGCCGCGGTAGTTTTTGCCCTAAAAATTTGGAGACATTACTTGTATGGGGAGAAGTGCGAAATATATACAGATCATAAAAGTTTGAAATATATTTTTACACAAAAGGAACTAAATCTAAGGCAGAGAAGATGGTTAGAACTGATAAATGATTTTGACTGTGAAATCTTATATCATCCCGGTAAAGCTAATGTTGTAGCTGATGTGTTGAGTAGAAAGAATCGGGATAAGTTGAACGTCGTAACCACCAATGATAGGTTAATAAAAGATTTTGAAAAGTTAAAAATTGAGGTAGAATATCCAACTACCTCTACCCAAAAATTTTATATTTTAGAGGGAGTTTCATCTCTGCTTGATAGAGTCAAAGAGATACAGGAAAAGGATGAAGAATGTCAGAAATATAAGTCTAATCTAACTCATGACAAATATAACAAATTTAGAATAGATAAGGATGGAATAATAAGATATGAAGATAGAATCTGGGTTCTGTTAAATCAAGCTTTAAAAGACGAAATCTTAAATGTAATGAATGTGTTGTTTGAGTTGTGATTTTGGGTACAAAATCCTTTTAAGAGGGGAACGATGTAACATTCCAGAATTTTAGAATTTTAAATGTAAATTATAAATATTTATTAATTTATATAAATATTTATTGGATGTGTTTATTATTGGATAAATAATTGTTCAATTTGATTAATTTGATTTAGTTAATTATTTATTTGTTAAATAATTAATGTGTTATGTGGATTGAGTTATGTGATTAAGTGAATTATTTAATAAATTGTTATTAAATAAAGTATGACAAATAGCTATGTTATAAAGAGTTATTAAAATAAATTAAAGTAATTTTAATTTGGTTTTTCCAAACAAGGTTTAAGTATATTAATCCTTTAATTTTTAAATGGAAGGTTTAAGTATATTAATCCTTTAATTTTTAAATGGTTTGCCAAATAAAGCCTTATGGCTTTTGAATTTCTTTTAAATTTAAATTATTAGTTAAATAAATAATATATATATATATATATATATATATATATATATATATATATATATATATATATTTGGTAACTGATATATTATTAGGGTAATAAGTGTGGCGTCGGTTTTATGCGTTTTAAAAACATACGTTGGCTTTTATTTTTAAATTACGTATATTATTTTGGCTTAAGCCTAATGAAAATAGAAGTTGTCTGAGAAAGATTTCAGAGATAGTGTGAGAGAGAGCCAGAGAAAGAGGAAAGTTATGAGATTATCTAGCTTTTGACAGTGAATAACAAAGTTTTCTAAAGCAACAAAAGGTATGTTTCTCTGACCTTAATATATGTACATAGATATGTTTTAAGTCAATTTCCTATGAACTTGGTATTCTTTGTTTTCGTGAATATCACTGAGTATAAGATTTTTATCAAAATTTCTGTAGAACTATGTTTTTATAATTTCGTATGATATTACGTGTACGTGTAACTGTAATTGTTATATTAACATATGTGATTGTATGCTTAAGATTGTATGCTAGATTAAGTATACAAGAAAAAGGAAAATTTGTTTTACAGTAAATATATTTATACATGAACTGTGATCGTGTATGATAACAAAAATTAGTGTATGCTAATTGAGAAATTGAACTATATATGTTAAATTGGTTTATATATGGGTATGTTGGGTTTTAAAGGAATCAAATTTGATTTTTACAGACTTACAATGATCACTGTGATTATCAACGGTCAGTAATGGAGTTTGAGTTTTAAAATATGGTTTCAAGGATTAAGTTTTCTAAAATCGCTGTTTAATGGTTGGTCGTTGGTATATGGATGATTTTTAAACATTCATGTGTAATTTACGTGAAGTCGTACATGTTAATTGGTGTTAATTGTTGTTAAAAAGTTAGACAGTAGCTTTGTTCTGTTTTCTGGTTTGGTTCTGTGAGTTTCGACGCCCCAATGCCAAAATTCACGCTCCAGCGCCCAAGCCAGACTTCGCGCCGCAGCGCCGAAGTCAGCGCCGGAGCGCCGAACCTCGCGCGCGCAGCGCCAAGTCCCTATATAACACTCGCGCCGAAGCACCACCTCAGCGCCGCAGCGCGGCCCACAGTTCAAACTGTGGCGCCACGGCGCCACTTAGCAGAATTCTCAAAAATGACTTTTGTCTTGCACAAAATTCTGAAATTTTTAGTTGTAATGCTATATGACCAAATAATTCTGTTATATTAGTATTGTAATGTGTTGAACGAACATGGTGTTAATACCTAACGAGTTTATTATCGTTTAGGAATATAATTTGATTACATGGTTAGACATTTAAACCATACGTGATGTAGAATTGATAATGACTGATAAAGTTATGATATCATATGTATATAGGATATTGTGATTTGGATTATAACGGTTTAATCTACACACAAGGCAAGTTCTCTAACTCTACTCTTATAATTGTGCAAGTGCTTAAATTTTCTTCGATCAAGTTTTCTAAACTTCTCTTTTTACATTGAGCAAGTTTTCTAACTCTAACACTTCGTTGTGCAAGTTTAATTTCGTTGAGTACGTTATTGCTTTTAATTCAATTACAATTACGCAAGTTGTTAACTCTACACTTTCGTAAAGCTAGATTGTTTATTATTGAGAAAGTCCTTGTATCTAGTTGTTCATGGGGATAAAAGTATTCTAAATCTTATACTTTAATATTGAGCAAATTTCTTTAATATGTAACTTGTTATTTAGAATGCGAATCACTATATTTTAATATTCTAGTGTTGAACAACCTTATTGTTCAAATTACTATTCACTTTGCATGCTTAGTATCCAATTCTCAATAGCCTTGACTTTATATGTTTCAAGCAAATTATGTTATGATTATTCAGTGTTTATGCTATTAGATTATTCCTAAAGCATGATATTAAGTTACAAATATCGATTCAGTTATGATTATTCCATAGCGTACAGTTAGTTCTTTTGTATTCAGCTAATCCTTAGTTGATGACCGTTGAACTCTAAATTACCTTGTAATGTATCCAAACCAAACCTACTTTGGTGCGGACTTGTATTCAAATATTAAGATGAACAACTCTTTTATAAGAGGTTTACGCTTAGCGTTGAAATGTTTTTGCACAATACATTGTACGAAGGGCTGATCCCCCTAAGTACGTGGAGTCCTTATAGTCTTATGACTGTTAAAGTTAAAGTTAAATGATTACTTATAACTGTGGACATGGTTCGTGGTCATTAGACCCTCAGTTGTATATTTCAGAATGTTAATAGAACATATTGTTCAGTTCTATTGAGCCTATTAGTTGGCAAATGTTGTAAGATTTTCTTCATTGTTATTTCAAGTGAGCTTTGTTTGCTCACTCTTGCTTATATAACTATTACAGTTAAAGATGAGAAGGTAGATGTACCTAGCACCAGTAAAGTAAAGGGAAAGATGAACAAGTACTGAAGACTTGTAATATGTTGACAGTTATTTACTAGACTTTAATTTGATTGATGTAATGAAGTATTTATTTAATTTCTGCATTTGAATGATTGTAATTAAAGGTTAGGTAACCTGAGAGATTTTGTTTATGTAATCCCTTAAGGGAAGGTTTATTATTCAATTCTTATTATGATTGGGTAGTTAGATATGAATGATTTTATTAAGTGAACACCGAATCTTGAGGTAATGAAGTACCAAGATTTGGGGTGTCCCATTAAACGAAGCTCATAATTCTAAATTTGTCATACATCCTGGCAGTACTAAAATGTACAAGGATTTAAGTCGACACTTTTGGTGGTCAAATATGAAAAGAGAAATAGCTGAATGGGTAAGCATATGTCTCACGTGTCAAAGGGTTAAGGCTGAGCATCAAAAGCCAAGTGGTTTACTTCAACCCTTACCGATTCCTGAGTGGAAGTGGGAACATATAACCATGGACTTTGTTGTTGGCCTTCCAGCTACACAAAAGGGCTATAATGCCATTTGGGTAATAGTTGTCTGTTTAACTAAATCAGCTCACTTTTTACCTATTAAAATTACTCATAACTTGGATCATCTTGTCAAATTGTACATTAATGAAATAATCTCTAGGCATGGAGTGCCTGTTTCCATAGTACCAGATCGAGATCTACGTTTTACTTCAAATTTTTGGAAAATCCTTCAGAAACATTTAGGAACACAATTAAGATTGAGTACAACTTATCATCCTCAGACTGATGGACAGAGTGAGAGAACCATACAAACATTAGAAGATATGTTGAGAACATGTATCATAGACTTCAAAGGAAATTGGGAAGATCAGTTACCTTTAGTAGAGTTTTCCTATAACAATAGTTATCATGCTAGCATAGGTATGCCACCCTATGAAGCCTTATATAGAAGGAAGTGTAGAACACCTTTATGTTGGGATGAAGTCGGGGAAAGACAAATGTTAGGACCTGAAATAATTCCACAAACAACTGAAACCATCAGAATTATACGTGAACGATTACAAGCATCTCAAGATTGACAAAGGAAATACGTTGATCCACATCGTCAACAACAAAACTTTAACGTAGGAAGCCACGCATTCTTGAAGGTATCTCCTTGGAAGGGCAATATACATTTTGGCAAGAAAGGAAAACTAAGTCCGAGATTCATTGGACCTTTTAAAATTTTGAGAAGGATTGGAGAGGTTGCTTATGAAATAGCACTACCTCCTAAGTTGAATCATATTCATAATGTGTTTCATGTGTCCGTATTACGACCATACAAACCTGATTATAAACACGTTATAAATTATGAGCCAATCCAAATAGAAGATCTTTCTTATGTAGAAGAACCTGTGCAGATCATCGACCGTAAAGAGCAAGTCCTGAGAAATAAAGTGATAGCATCGGTTAAAGTGATATGAAGAAATCAGAACCTTAAAGAGGCTACATGGGAGCTCGAAGATAAAATGCGAGAGAATTATCCTTAATTATTTACTTGTACTTTAATTTCGAGGACACAATTCTTATTAGTGGGGGTGAATGTAAAACCCAAAACCCTAATAAGATTCGGTTATGTAAAATCCAGTTACATCAATAAAATTTCTCCATTCTAAATGTGTTATGTGTTAATATATACTCTGTTTAACAAATTTGATCAAATAAAATTTTATCCAAAAAACGTCGTGCTTGACACCTCGTGCTTAAAATTTTTATTTCAAAAGCAAACTTTTCGGTATATTTGTTGGGACAAGTTACTTTGTCGTGCTTACACTGACAAAACACTTTGTCGTGCTTGTTAGGATTAGTGAGAAATCTAGGTTAATAACCCTAGATTCACAAACCCTATCCCAAATCAGCAAAACCCTAACCCTAATTTGGAAGCCTAACCCTAATTAGCTAATGTAGCCCTAATTAGATTATCTTAACACCTAATCATGGTTAGTAAAGTTCAATTAGGTACTAATAAACATCATTTAACAATTCTAATCATTAAAAACAAAACCCTAATAAAGATTAGTGAAGATTAGTGCATAATTAAGGTACTAAACTAACCTAACTAGCTCACTAGTAGGTTAGGAGTCACCATTGCAAGTTCTTACGCTGCACATGACATGCTTGTAACTCCCAACCCTGATAATAGTCATCAGATCAGATATTTTTGAAGGCAAGTTGCTTGAAAATGTCCAAAAAGCCAAGTTTGAGAATTCTATAAATAGGAACCCTAGGGCTGAGCAAACTCACGAAATTTCTATGCCAAAATACACTTATATACTTACCAAATCAAGCCTGGGTGATAGTAGCAACAAAATCAAAAGCTAGAATCGAAAATCAATCAAGAAAAGGTGCAAACCCTAATTCATAATAAGCTCTTTGATTCTTTGTTAATTTTGTTGTTTAGATGTTTAGAAATATGTATTAGTATGTTAGAAAGTATGTTAGATTGTTAGAACATGTTCTCATAACATCTAGAGGCATTAATTAAGTGTTTTTAAAAATCTAGAAATTTTGAAAATCTAGTCTGACAGCCGAATGTCAAGGCTTGTAGATTCATATGTGTTTATGTTTAGGTATATTAATTGTATGTTACTTGTAGCCTGTTAGTATGTCTTTAATCTGGAAAAGAAAATAGGTTCATTAGAACTATAGATTGCAAGATTTAAGTGGTCAAAGTGCGTTGACCGTTCATGGATTGCTGTTTTCTGGGTTACCCATAAAACTCAAGAATAGTTTGTACCGGCTACTTTGACCAACTTTTTGATCTCCTTCTATTTGTTGTTTTTATATTGTTTTGTTTTAGATTAACACCCTGATATATGTAATACATATCTATGATTTTAATTGCTTAAACAACTTATAGGATTACTGGAATTAATTGTCAAAAGTTGTTGACCGAGCTTGACCAAGTTTTTCTGGGTTACCCAGAAAACTGAAGAACAAGAAGAACAGCGTTTGGCTGTACTTTGACCAACCTAAATAGAAACCTTAGAATTATGATTTGGTCAAGTTAGTGTTATATATATGTACCCTGACATATATACTACATGCTACATCAAACACATCACACATCTAATACACAGAATCAAAGATATTAAATCCACAAAACCGTTGACCGGTCATGACCACTATTTTGGGTTGCCCAAAAACTCAAGAACAGCTCTGACAATGACTTTGAGCCTCTATAACTTCTTGTTATACGTAGGTTAAAGCCTGAAATTTGATTCATGTTGTACTACTGTAAGAATACTATAACATCAATACTTGATCAAACCTAAAATCATAAACAGTAGATAAATAATTCATGGTCAAACTGGTCACTCGACCATGACCAAACTGTTGCCCAGAAACTCAGGAACTGTAACAACCCGATATTTTCTATATAAATAAATAAGAAATTTTGCGTATAATTTTTTTATTATTATTATTTTAAGGATGAGGATTTGTACAAGATAATGTGTATATATAATTATGTGATAAATAAAAATATATTTATGACATGAATATTTACAAATAATTTTATTTTAGAATTATTGATTTTTATAAAGTATATTCTTATAATAAATACTTTTATGGTAGAAATATTTTTATTAATTATTTTCCAAGAAAATATAATCATATATTACTTAAATAATATATGGAATGATTTTTAGAATAATTATAATAATTATTTTTATTATATGAATTTTAGTATATATTATTAAATTAATTATTTTACCTTAATTATTAAGGTTAAATATGAAGAATAAATCAAATATGAAATCCAAACCCTAATTTTGGATTTTTATCGAGGAATGAGAATAATAATATAATATTAATTATATTTTGATTTTTTAGTGCTATGAATATGTACTGTATGTACTTATTGATGATGGTTGGTAAATTATGATGTTTAATTTCAAAACCCTAATATTAATTGGTTAAACCCTAATTTTACTGGGGGAAAACCCTAATTTAAAAATCAAACGCGAGCTTAAGACTGTTATTTAACTGTGTTATATGATTTATGATGTGTGTTATATAATGATTTAATTAATTAGGTCAACCCTAATTAAACATTTAGATTAAAAATCTAAAAACCCTAATTAATCTTTAAGAAAAACCCTAAATTATTAAAGCCTAATTTCGGAAATGAGAAACCCTAATTTAAAACTCAAATTAGAGTTCGAGATTGGTTGTAATCGTGATAAGGTGATTAATTAACAAGTATTAGAATTACAATTATTAATTTTGGAAACCCTAAAAATATTAAGCCCTAATTTGGCAATTAGAAAACCTAATTAAAATTTGGTAACCATAATTATCAAAATTGTAAACCCTAATTGTTGAATTAGTAAGGTTAATTATAAGTAGTGATATTAAACCCTAATGTTCCTGTATAAATTAATTAGAAACCTAATATAATTAACAAACCCTAATTTTCAAAATTTTAGAAACTAAAATTTATTTAATTTTTATTTTTGTGCAAACCCTAGATTGGAAATCCTACTTTTGTTTTGTGCTAAACCTTAGGGTTAAACCCTAAGGGTCAAACCCTAAGGGTTTGCCAAATGATAAGATTGCCATTAAAATTCCCAACCAAATGACCAAAATACCCTCTTGCATTATTGGATTTTGCCAAGTGTTAAAGTTGTTGGAGTTGGTGAACTACTTGTTTGACAATTGCGACTCAATAATGCCAGTATCAAGCCATTATACATATCAGCCAACACATTACACATTGGCTGTAAATATAGATCAAGGAGAGAGAAATTCATTTGCTAGCCTAATATTGCACAAAACCTTAACCATCTCTCTCTTCTTCAAAACCCACGAAATCATAAGAGATTCAGTCCGAAATACCGAGCCCCGCTAACATCCATAACAAAAACAGAAGCCAGAATCAGAATTTTTCTTAGAAGGTTTAAAAACCCTAGCTAAAATCTGTCCATTATTTCTGTTGTTAGATGTTAGTTTGATGTGTTAAATATGTTGTATGGAGTCTAATTAAGTGATATGGGTTGATAGATGTTAGATCCATAATATCTATAGGCTTGGATCTAGCATTTTATAAAATCTGGAAATTTTGTTTTTGATGTCTGACAACCAAATGTCAGACCTTCTTTGTTTGGTTTTTGTGTTTTGAAGGTTGATACGTGTTGTATGTCTTGTGATCTGTATTCTAGAACTTTTAGCTAGCTCAGATCGTGCACATAATGAAAGTTATGGGCGGTAAAACCTCATTGACCGACCATGACTTTCAATTTCTGGAAAACCCAGATCGTGCCCAGAAGGCTCTAACAAGTTCTTCGTGGGCTCAGATCTGACTGTGTTATGATGATATGTAATGATCTTTGCATCTAGGCTATAGTCTGTTGTTTGGACTACAATATTATAACACTAGATCACTAAAATCTTAAACAGGTAGATTGTAGTGGGCGGTCAAACTAAGTCGGACGTTCATGAAATGCATTTTCTGGGTAACCAGGAAAACGCATGCTCATGACGTCTGACAAGGTTTAACCAGTAATTATTTAGCAATTCTGTTGATCGTTTGTGGATTTTATATAATGTATCTCTTCCTTGTTATGTTGGGTACAGACTGCAGTTTTTAAATCAAAAAAACAACACTTATATCACAAGTTGTGGAAGCCCAAAAGTGCATGCTCGAACTGTTCTTAATTTCTAGGCAACCCAGAAATGAAGAACAGCCTCGACAGCTTATTTAGGCCCTTAGATCTCTTTGGTTGTGCATTATTTGATGATGTTTATTGTTGGATCGTGTATTCTTGTGTTTGTACTACATTATCTGACCATCAACATGTCCAGAAACAAATTGATGAGCGTTTAATCGATGGTCAAAGTAGCACCCACGAAACTGCCTTATGAATGCTCAAGAACATGAAGAACACATATAGCGACAGTTTTGTCACTATAGGTGGTCTTTAGCGACAGACAATGAATTTTAATTAATTTAAATTCTAAAAATTAATTAATTAAATAAATAGAAAAAATAGTTTTTAATTATTAAAAATATAAAATAAATTATTAAAAATTATTTTAAATTCCAAAAATTAGTTTTTAATTATTTTTAATATATTTCATAAATATTTAATATTTTTAGAATATTAAAAGTATTTAATTTATTTAATTATAGTATTAAATAAATTAGTTAAAAATGATTTTAATACTTGAAAAATCATTTAAAATTATATTATGATATAAGAAAATATTTTAAGTTATTTTTAATGACTTTTAATATTTTGTTATGAAATTTATTAGTAAATTAATATTAATAATAATTAAGTTATTTACTAAATGAATTAAATAAATTGATTAAAAATGATTTTATTATATTAAAAATCATTTTAAATAATAATAAGGTATTTAAAAATATTTTAAGTTATAACATATAACTTTTAATATTTAAAGTTAAATTTCATTAATTAATTATTATTAATGATATTAAAGTTATTTAATAATTATATTAAATAAGTTAGTTTAAAAATGATTTTAATATTAGAAAAATTATTTTAAATAAAAATAAAATGTTTAAAGATATTTTAAGTTATAAAATATAACTTTTAATATTTAAAGGATGATTCCATTAATAATTTAATATTAATAATTATTATTAATGATATTAAATTTATTTAATAATTATATTAAATAAATAGTTTAAAAATTGTTTTATTAATTTAAAAATCATTTAAAAAGGATATAAATGAATTAAAAATATTTTAAATTATACTTAATGACTTTTAATATTGGGATAAATAAAACATTATTACTTTAATATTAATGGTAATTATTTAAAAATAATTTTAAATGTTTTAAAAAATCATTTAAGGGTAATATTAATATTTTAAAAGTATTTTGAGTTATTATAAATAAATTTAATATTTTGGAAATGGTTTCATTTAATAGTTTAATATTAATTAAATATTAATGATAATAGAATTATTTAATATTTAAATCAGTTTGAAAATTCATGATAAATTATAATAAATGTTTAAAAATTATTATAAGTCATTTAAAAATAATATGACTGATATTTGAAGATATTGAGTTACAGAATAGAGTCCTAGACTCGATAATTACCCGATAAAGCCGTCGGTACACCGACATATTTTAGAAATTGATCTAGACTTAGATAATTTGATTTGATAGTGTTTATTTGTGATTCAATGGTTGTTAAACATATGCGATAATCTGATTAGGTAATGTGCTGACTACAATAAGCAGTGCTATGTGTTATAATATGTTATTCTGATCAGTAAAATGATCTTATTACTGATAGGTGTTACATAAAAGATAAAACTAAGTTGCAAATTGTCAGCAGCGCATCAGGCAAGTATCTTACATTTACATTTTCTTTATGTAATGGACATGAGTAAGAATGTTTCTAAATTGTATTATTATTGTACAGATTATTAACCCTATATTATATACGCTCATTGCTTATCAACATGTTAGTATATGGTAATTCAGATATATATTTTGTTCGTTAATTTCTATAAATGGTTATATTTAATCACATGTTGATACACCTTTGTCAATTACCCATATATATATATATATATATATATATATATATATATATATATATGTTGAATTATAGATTATTGTTGAACAAGATAAAACCTTTGATTTGGAACCCAGACAAGTATGAACATCCCTACACGGGAAAACTTTTATGCGCCCAAGGCGGACAGTGTGAACGATACCCTCATTCTTGCATGTAGTATTGATCAATACAGGGTACAACGAGCTGATTACCCTCGTGCCCGTAAGTTATGACGATTTACAGATGAAGTTCTGTTTAACCTTTTCGAAAATGAAAATAATGTTCATAGTATGTCACCTTAACTCTATTTATAGTCATTACGTAGTATCAAAAATGTGAAAGAGAGTTGTTATGTTATTATTATCGGATAAGATTACTTCACAACTATTGATCTGTTGTAGAAGGGTGGTATAAATAAAATATTTAAATTCTTTCAGCTTATATATATCTAATTAGTATTACTTGATGGGCACTCAAATGCTCATCCTTGCTTAATTTAAATGTTTTCAGCTAAGTGTGAAGAACAAGAAGGCTCATGCGGAAACAAAGGAAAAGGAAAGCTAACCAAATAAGATTTGTGGTAGTTTATGTAATAGTTTGATATTATTATTAAGACAATGATATATATATATATATATATATATATATATATATATTATCTATCATAGGTTGTAATGAATGTATTAAAGGTTACGTACTAGGGATTCAGACTCTGATGATATGTAAATTAAGTTGATCTTTTTATTATTGTTATTAATATTAGTATTATTCCGTTCATAGAAATGATATCGTGAAGCACCGACTTCGGGTTTCAAGTACCCGAATTTGGGGGCTTTACAGGTTGGTATCAGAGCTTAGAGGTTAAAAACCTTAGGTGGGCTAGACCTTAGGCTATAACCTTAGAACAGAGGGAATTGAATAAAAGGAGATGAATTGAATAAATTCATCGTCAAACAAAATAAAAGATAACTTATATAAAACTATTAATTGCTATGTGTATATATTATATGCTTATCAGGATAATTTATGTGTGTAGATGTCTGGTGGAAAAGGCTTGTTATATGCTTATAGCATGAAAAAGAATCAAACCCATACACCCGAGCTGATATCGAAGCCAATAGCTGAAATAGAGGCTCACAATGCAAACAACTCGGACGATGTGGTTATTGTAGAAAACGTAGTACCAGATCCGGAGATGGTGGAACTGACAGATAGTGATTCAGACACTAAAGTTAAAGCTAATCAAGCATCAACGGAGGTGGAGGATCTGAGGAACAAGGTTTCTTCTCTGGAAAGGCTGTGGGAGATAGAGAAGCTGCTAAATAGTCAACTGCGTCAGGCGTTAATAG
The DNA here is from genome assembly GCA_016801055.1 of Panax notoginseng. Classification (NCBI taxonomy): domain Eukaryota; kingdom Viridiplantae; phylum Streptophyta; class Magnoliopsida; order Apiales; family Araliaceae; genus Panax; species Panax notoginseng. The sequence continues at coordinate 63,314,857 of CM029015.1, read as the reverse complement.
AAACAATGGAAGAACAAGATAAGCTTAAAATCCAAATTGATCAGATGAGAGCCACAAGAAACACATCGTGTGCAGCTCCGAGCAAGAAGGGGAAAAGAAAGATAGAAGACCATGACTTAGGAAAATTCAATAAGAAGAAAGGGAAAAGAATATGTTAGCTGTATGGTTATGAAGGGCATACCACTCTGTATTGTCCTGACTACAAACTAGGAGCATATTTTATCTGTGGGAAGGAAGGTCATCGAGTGAAAGGTTGTCCAAGGAAAAAGGCGTAGTGAATAAGTAGTATAAGTTCTGTGATATAGGTGTGTTTAATGTAATATGTGTGCTTAGTATGTCTGTGTAAGGTTATATTCTAAAACTTTTGTAATGACCAAGTTTGTAAATCCCGACTTTTGTAGTCACAAAGGGATAGCTGATGTTTAAAGCATTATGTGCTATGCTATGTAAAATATTCGTTAAATGAATATGAATCTAAGTTTGAGTAATGAAATAAGTTTAATATACTAATCTTATGTGATAAGGTTTAAAATGTAAGTTAAATTTATGATTTTATTTAATCAGATAATGCTGCCAAGACATCGAACTCAAAACCAAAGGGCTGAAGAATATGTCAATAATGTTGAAGGAAAATAACAAGCAGACCCAATACAGCACTTTGCCAACATGGTAGCACAAGCTACGCAACAGGGAATACCAGTCGCTGGGAATCAGCCAGATAACCGCTTGGCGAACTTCAAAGATTTTAAGGCTGTAGGATCGCCAGAATTCAAAGGTACAACTAACCTTGTTAAAGCCCCAACTTGGGTCAAAGAGATTGAAAAAGCATTCGTGATAGCTAGGGTAACTGAAGGGCAGAAGACCGCTTTTGCCACCTACATGATGAAGGGTGAGGCAAATTTTTGGTGGGAAGCAAATTAGGCAAGGGCAGAAGAAGGTGTAGTCGCATGGGATAGGTTCAAAACTTTATTTTTCACAAATTATTTTTCACCAAGTATGCAGGCTATGATGGAGGTAAAATTTTTAGAGTTGAAGCAGGAGAATATAACGGTATCCGAATACGTCGCAAAGTTCAATGAGTTGGCTAGGTTCGCTCCGCATCAAGTTTATACGGAGGCTAGGAAAGCGAGAATGTTTGAGCTGAGATTAAAATCCTGGCTCTACAAAAAGGTGAAACTGTTGCAGATTCCTACATTTACAGCACTCATTGAGAAGACGATTATTGCTGAGGAGGGGAGTGAGGCTATGAGCCTCTACAACAAGGAGAGGAAGAATAAAGGTAAGACCGAAGGAGCTGGGATGGTAGGAATTAATAGTGGGAGCAGGAGTGGAGATAGAAAGAGGAAGGTGAATAATTTTGGGAATGTTCAGATCAAGAAGGAAGCTATTAAGAAGCCAGCGGTGCCATGTAAGAATTGTGGAAAGAACCATATAGGTGAGTGTCTGAAAGGAAAGTTTGTATGCTATAAGTGCGGGCAGGAGGGCCATATCTCTCCCAACTACCCCAATCCAAGAATGAACAGTGGATGTTTTCTGTGCGGATCGACTGAGCACAAGGTGAAAGATTGTCCGAAGAGAAGAGCGGAGGCAAGAAGTGTGAATACTGGCATTGGCAGCGGGACTTTAACAATCACGGGACCTACGTCATCAAGCAAGCCAACAAAATTAACAGCAAGGGTCTACAACATGACTGTCCAGGATACGATGGTAGCTGGCAATGCAACTCCAGGTATTATTTGTATAACTTTTATTTTATTATACATAATTTTTCGATACATAGTAAATTATTTTATAAAGAAATTTTGAGGGAGGAATTTGAGTTCTTTTAGAAACCAATTTTTCCGTTTAATCAGAAAGACAAGCTTTACATGAATAGTTAAAGATCAGTTCGATCAAAGTTGGTCGAGATCTACTTGCGAAGATTGTGTGTGCCATGTACCCTTGTATGTATAGGTTTCAAAACGGTAATTCCGGGGACGGAATCTTTATAAGAGAGGGTGAATGTAACAACCCGATATTTTCTATATAAATAAATAAGAAATTTTGCGTATAAATTTTTTTTATTATTATTTTAAAGATGACGATTTGTACAAGATAATGTGTATATGTAATTATGTGATAAATAAAAATATATTTATTACATGAATATTTACAAATAATTTTATTTTCGAATTATTGATTTTTATAAAGTATATTCTTATAATATTTACTTTTATAGTAGAAATGTTTTCATTAATTATTTTCCAAGAAAATATAATCATATATTACTTAAATAATATATGGAATGATTTTTAGAATAATTATAATAATTATTTTATTATATGAATTTTAGTACAGATTATTAAGTTAATTATTTTACCTTAATTATTAAGGTTAAATATGAAGAATAAATCAGATATGGAATCTAAACCCTAATTTTAGATTTTTATCGAGCAATGAGAATAATAATATAATATTAATTATATTTTGATTTTTAGTGTTATGAATATGTACTGTATGTATGTATTGATGATGGTTGGTCAATTATGGTGTTTAATTTCAAAATCCTAATATTAATTGGTTAAACCCTAGTTTTACTGGGGGAAACCCTAATTTAAAAATCAAACGTGAGCTTAAGACTGTTATATAACTGTGTTATATGATTTATGATGTGTATTATATAATGATTTAATTAATTAGGTCAACCCTAATTAAACATTTAGATTAAAAATCTAAAAACCCTAATTAATCTTTAAGAAAAACCCTAAATTATTAAACCCTAATTTCGGAAATGAGAAACTCTAATTTGAAACTCAAATTAGAGTTCGAGATTGGTTGTAATCGTGATAAGGTGATTAATTAACAAGTATTAGAATTACAATTATTAATTTTGGAAACCCTAAAAAATTTTAAACCCTAATTTGGTAATTAGAAAACCTAATTAAAATTTGGTAACCATAATTATCAAAATTGAAACCCTAATTGTTGAATTTGTAAGGTTAATTATAAATAGTGACATTAAACCCTAATGTTCCTGTATAAATTAATTAGAAACCTAATATAATTAACAAACCCTAATTTTCAAAATTTTAGAAACTAAAATTTATTTAATTTTTATTTTTGTGCAAACCCTAGATTGGAAATCCTACTTTTGTTTTGTGCTAAACCTTAGGGTTAAACCCTAAAGGTTAAACCCTAAGGGTTTGCCAAATGACAAGATTGCCATTAAAATTCCCAACCAAATGACCAATATACCCTCTTGCATTATTGGATTTTGCCAAGTGTTAGAGTTGTTGGAGTTGGTGAACTACTTGTTTGACAATTGCGACTCAATAATGCCAGCATCAAGCCATTATACATCAGCCAACACATTACACATTGGTTGTAAATATAGATCAAGGAGAGAGAAATTCATTTGCTAGCCTAATATTGCACAAAACCTTAACCATCTCTCTCTTCTTCAAAACCCACGAAATCATAAAAGATTCAGTCTGAAATACCGAGCCCCACTAACATCCATAATAAAAACAGAAGCCAGAATCAGAATTTTTCTTAGAAGGTTTAAAAACCCTAGCTAAAATCTGTCCATTAATTATGTTGTTAGATGTTAGTTTGATATGTTAAATATGTTGTATGGAGTCTAATTAAGTGATCTGGGTTGATAGATGTTAGATCCATAACATCTATAGGCTTGGATCTAACATTTTATAAAATCTGGAAATTTTGTTTTTGATGTTTGATAACCAAATGTCAGACCTTGCAGATCTATTTCTGTGTTTGGTTTTTGTGTTTTGAAGGTTGATACGTGTTGTATGTCATGTGATCTGTATTCTAGAACTTTTAGGTAGCTCATATCGTGCAAAGAATGAAAGTTATGGGCGGTCAAACCTCATTGACCGACCATGACTTTCAATTTCTGGAAAACCCAGATCGTGCCCAGAAGGCTCTGACAAGTTCTTCGTGGGCTCAGATCTGACTGTGTTATGATGATATGTAATGATCTTTGCATCTAGGCTATAGTCTGTTGTTTGGACTACAATATTATAACACTAGATCACTAAAATCTTAAACAGGTAGATTGTAGTGGGCGGTCAAACTAAGCCGGACGTTCATGAAATGCATTTTCTGGGTAACCCAGAAAACGCATGCTCATGACGTCTGACAAGGTTTGACCAGTAATTATTTAGTAATTCTGTTGATCGTTTGTGGATTTTATATAATGTATCTGTTCCTTGTTATGTTGGGTACAGACTGCAGTTTTTAAATCACAAAAACAGCACTTATATCACAAGTTGTGGATGTGACGCCCCCAAAATTAGGTATACATCACCCATCTTGGGTCGTCAGATACATAGTACAGAATACAAATACAACTGATTAATACATCTGTCGTGTACAATACGACAAAACATAAACTGTGAGTTTGAATACAAATATTATCTTCTAGAGAGTATTCATACTCAAAAGGAGTCCTCATTACATTTATTAACACACCATTACATAGAATAGTGAGGACTACTAACTAATACTATCATTCGGACCATCACTCCGTACCCCGACTTGTCCCAGCTACGTTCTCATTTCCTGAAGAGAACAGTGAAAGAAAGGGTGAGCTCAACTAGCCCAGTAAGAAATATTATGACTAAGATAATGCAGAATAAATTATCATTAGCCTTCAACAATGTTAAACTGATAAAATATAATAGACATCAAGTTTAACTGTAGCGGAACAAGCAATCCATTAAAAGAGTCAAGTAGAAAATAAACTCTACTATCTTTTATGATTTAAAAAGTTTTTCAACACTGTAATCGCTGAGACTCAGCTTAATAAAATAATCCACATCATCGAATCACCCCTGCACTACGGCCAAGGATATTCGTGTATTCATTAATGGTCATGATCATGCCAACAACTGTCCATCAATGCACTACGGGCCAATGAGGACTTTTACCACATCATTTGTAACATTACGGTCATGATTATACCGAATAATCCCTGGTCATAATCATACCAAATCCATCTATGCAATACAGGCCACAGATAACTTTCAACAGTTTATAAACATGAGGATGATGACAATGATATAAGAATTCAATAAAAACAAGTTCAAGAATTAATTTATCCAGGAATTAACAACGTCCAAATTGTCAACATGATACTGCATTGTGGAGTAAAATTCAAGAATGCTTAGAAGAATATTTTCTTGAAAAGATACTGGATGAAACACAACTATCAAGGATATTCCACAAATTTCATGGAGTATAGAAGTCAAAACTTAACCAACTGAGTACAATAAAGAATGGAATAACAAAAGAAATCACCATGCATGCGATAGACCGCACAGACAGGTTATTCCAATAGAATAATAAATAATGGAACCAGGTCCGGCGTAAACGCACAGAAAGGATATTCCGACAGAATAATAAATAATGGAACCAGGTCCGGTGTAAAACACACAGACAGGATATTCCAACATAATAATAATAAAACGGAACCAGGTCCGGTGGAAAACACACAGACAGGATGTTCCAACAGAATAATAAACGGAACCAGGTCCGGTGTAAAACACACAGACAGGATGTTTCAACAGAATAATAGAAGAATGTCACCAAGTATAGGGTAGACCGCGTATACTGGTTATTCCAACAGAATAATAACAAATGGAATAACAGAAGTTCTCTTCATGAATATAAAAGAAATAATATTCCCTACCTTAAAAGAACTGGATATTGGAAAAGTGATGTAGCAGAATACTTTTATTCTCTCTCTCTTATTCTCTCTATACTTTCTCTCTCTATAGCTTGAATGAATTCGTGAAAAATAATGAAGCCCTAGGCCTCTATTTATAGAAAAACTGAGGGTGGCTCTTGGTCTTAACGAATGGTCAAATGACTCTTGGTCTTAACGAAGGGTCAAATGACTCTTGGTAATATTGAAGGGACAACTACTATTGACGAAAGTAATTACTATTGACCAAGGTAAATACTATTGACGAAGGTAATTACTATTGACCAAGGTAAATACTATTGACCAAGGTAAATAATATTGACGAAGGTAATTACTATTGACGAAGAGACTCTTAGATGATGACATATGGCCCCCCATAAAATAACCAAACTTACCACAACGTCTCAATTATTGATTTAATAATATAACATATTATACAGATGATACTATGACAATAATTTAAGAGATATGATGCAGCAATTACTGTAGCAATAATTGAGTATAGCTGAGTGACTTCTCACGTAAGCATCAATAATCAATACCGTGTGCTACTATGCAACCACGCGTATTACTGTACTTTTACTACCGAGTAGTTCAACAGTTTTAACGGTTTTAACGATAACACCTCAGCCGTTATTTTTATAGAAAGATAATTCTGTCGTTTTCTCAATCCGACAATAATTCCGTTGTGGGGTCCACCAATGATTGTGCCGTCGTACGAATATTCCCCGACAAAAAGAATATTCTCCGACCAAACGAATATTTTATAACAACTTGCTTACTTTGCAAAATTTATAAATATTACCCACAACTATAACATTATATCAAATTAACTCCATAATATTCAAAAATGATATTTATAGAAAATTCATCTTTATTTATAAAAGTTGGGGTCTTAAAACCTCCCCTTCTTATGAAATTTCGCCCTCGAAATTAGGGTACGTACCTGGTATGTCGAAGAGGTAAGGATACCTTGATTTCATTTCTGATTCTAACTCCCAAGTCATTTCCTCAACATCGTGGTTTCTCCACAAAACTTTAACTTGAGGTATAACCTTGGAGCGTAGAATATGTTCCTTCTTATCCAAGATTTGAACAGGAACTTCTTCATACGTCAAATCCTCCGCTATTTCGTCCGGTTCTAACTCAATAATGTGGTTCGGGTCTTCCACATATTTGTGTAACATGGATATGTGGAAAACGTTATGAACACGAGACATACTTGGCGGTAAAGCGAGTCTATAAGCCACAGTTCCTACTCGATCGAGGATTAAAAATGGACCGATGAATCGAAGATTTAGCTTTCCTCTCTTTCCAAATCTCGTAACTCCTTTCCATGGAGCAACACGTAAGAACACATGATCTCCTACATCAAATTCCACGTCCTTTCGATGAAGATCAGCATAACTCTTTTGTCGATCTTGTGAGGTTTTTATACGTTGTCGGATCGTTTGAATCTTTTCTGTAGTCATACGTACCAACTCCGGTCCCAACAACGTTGCTTCGCCCACCTCATCCCAGCATACTGGAGAACGACATTTTCTTCCATACAATGCTTCGAATGGAGCCATGCCAATACTTGCTTGATAACTGTTGTTGTAGGAAAACTCCACCAATGGTAAGAACTTGTCCCAACTTCCCTTAAAGTCAAAGACACAGAGTCTTAATAGATCTTCAAGAGTTTGAATAGTCCTCTCTGATTGTCCGTCCGTCTGAGGATGATATGCTGAACTAAATCGTAACTCCGTGCCCATAGCTTTTTGTAAACTAACCCAAAATCGTGAAGTGAATCTTGGGTCTCGATCAGAAACTATGGATACTGGCATACCATGCAGTCTTACAATCTCGTTTATGTACATACGAGCAAGACGTTCAAGTGTATAAGTTTCTCGTATCGGTAAGAAATGAGCAGACTTGGTCAATCTATCAACAATGACCCAAATCGCATCAATACCTTGAGAAACCCTAGGAAGACCGGTAACGAAATCCATGGTAATGTGCTCCCACTTCCATTCTGGAATTTCAAGTGGTTGCAAAGGACCTTTTGGTACTTGATGCTCTGCTTTGACTCGTTGACAAGTTAGACACCTTGAGATAAACAACGCTATCTCTCTCTTCATATTGCTCCACCAAAATGTATGACGAAGATCATGATACATTTTGGTACTTCCAGGATGGATTGCAAACGGTGTGTTGTGCGCCTCCATCATGATTTCATACTTTAAATCAGGGTTGTTAGGAACACAAAGTCTGGAGTTGACTCGAAGTATTCCTTCTTCATCGATTCTTGCTTCCGGCATAGAACCTTCTTGCACTTTCTTCCTCATACGCATCAGCTCCAGGTCTGTAGCTTGAGCAGCTTTAACTTTATCGATTAAAGTCGGTTCTACTCGTATATTCGCCATTATCACATGGGTCCCTAGAGTCTTTAACTCTATCTCCATCCTTTGCAAGTCACACAAAATGGGTCTTTGCGTTGTTAATATTGCACTTGTACCCGCATATGATCTTCTACTCAATGCGTCAGCTACCACGTTCGCTTTTCCAGGATGGTATTGAATGGTATGATCATAATCTTTCAACAGTTCAAGCCAACGTCGTTGTCGCATGTTGAGTTCCTTTTGAGTGAAGAAATATTTGAGGCTTTTATGATCCGTAAAGATCTCCACTTTCTCCCCATACAAGTAATGCCTCCAAATTTTAAGTGCAAAGACAACAACTGCCAACTCTAGATCATGAGTAGGATAATTCCTCTCATATTCCTTGAGTTGTCTTGATGCATAGGCTATGACTTTTCTATGTTGCATGAGAACACATCCCAACCCTTTGCTCGAAGCATCACTGTAGATGACAAATCCCTCCGAGCCAGATGGTATTGTTAGAACAGGTGCTGAAATGAGTCTCCTCTTGAGTTCTTGAAAACTCTGCTCACATTCTTCGCTCCAACCAAACTTTGTATCTTTCCGAGTCAGCTGAGTTAATGGAGTAGCGATTCGAGAAAATCCTTCCACGAATCTCCGATAATAACCAGCTAAACCAAGAAAGCTACGTACCTCGGTCACTGATTTAGGTTGCTCCCAGCTTTGAATAGCTTCAATCTTTGCCGGGTCAACCGATATTCCACGACTTGATACTACGTGCCCAAGGAATGCTACCTCCTCCAGCCAGAACTCGCATTTCTTCAACTTGGCATAAAGCTTGTATTCACGAAGCTTTTGGAGTACCAGCCTCAAGTGTTGCTCATGATCTTCACGGCTTTTGGAATAAATAAGGATGTCATCAATAAAGACGACCACAAAATGATCCAAATATTCCTTGAATACCCGGTTCATCATATCCATGAAGGCAGCAGGAGCATTAGTCAATCCAAAGGACATGACTAGGAATTCATAATGCCCGTACCGAGTTCTAAAAGCCGTCTTTGGAATATCCTCAGTTCTAACCTTCAGCTGATGATATCCAGAACGAAGATCGATCTTTGAAAAGAATTGTGCTCCTTGCAACTGGTCAAACAGGTCATCAATACGTGGCAATGGGTACCTGTTTTTGATGGTGACATGATTCAACTCCCGATAATCAATACAAAGTCGCATACTTCCATCTTTCTTCTTCACGAATAGAACAGGAGCTCCCCAAGGAGAAGTACTAGGACGAATAAAGCCAATGTCTAACAATTCCTGCAGTTGGATCTTTAACTCCTGAAGTTCAATAGGAGCCATTCGATATGGGGCTTTGGAAATGGGTTTTGTACCGGGTTCAAGATCGATACAAAATTCAATTTCACGCTCTGGGGGTAGGCCAGGAAGTTCTTCAGGGAATACGTCAGGGAATTTATTAACAATAGAAATATCATTCAAAACTGACGTATTTTTGTTTAGATCTGTGACATGAGCTAAGAAATCTTGACATCCGTTTTTCAATAAACGAATAGTTTTATGGCTTGAGATGACATCGATTGATTTTAATGGCTTGGTTGCTTGAATTCGCATAATAGGTCGATTAGGAATATGAAAACTAACAACCTTACGAAAACAATCAATTTTTGCATAATGAGTAGTTAACCAATCAATCCCTAGAATCACGTCAAATGCAAGTATTTTTAATGAAATCAGATCGATAGGTAATGTGTGGGTACCAACTTGAACCAAACAAAACTTATAAACAGTGGAGGAAATGAAGGTTTCTCCCAACGGAGTTTCCACAGATAAGTCAAAGTCTAATTTCTCCGGAATCAAATTTAATCGATGAGCGCAAGTAGGAGAAATAAAAGAATGGGTTGAACCGGTATCAAATAAAGTTTAAACTTCTTTAGAGTTTATAATAAGCTTACCCGTGATGACCTCATTCGGGTTCCTTGCTCTCTGGGAGTTCACAACAAACGCTCTCCCTTGCATAACCGGTTTTGACTTTTGTGGGACGGCTTTTGGTGCCTCCATCCTAGCTGAATTTGTCTTCGGTAAATGACAAAATCTGGCTAAATGACCTTCTCTTCCATAATTATAACATGCTTTGGACGGCATCGCGTAGTTTGGACTGATGTGCCCCTCCCCTCCGCATTTGAAACATATGATAGGTGGTCGTTCTCCTTCCTTAACGACAGGTGCTGGTGCTGACGTCTTTCCATCATTGTTGAATCTCCTCTTCTTGAAATGTCCATTCTTATTATTTTGGCCCTGATTACCACCGAAGTGGTTACCATTTCTGGCCTGTTGATTCCCTCCACGCTTGTTGTCACCGCTTCGATGACTGCTCTCACTGGTATTATCATTTTGCCGGCTGCTCTCTTTTGGTTGTGTTATCTCGTTATCGCGCTCCACCAACTGAGCCCTATTTACAACATCTGAATACAAACACAGTTTATGAGAAACAAGATGTTGACGTATCTCCGGCTTCAAACCTCTTAAAAACATCCGCGTCATTCTTTCTTCATTATCCACCAGGTGGGACGCAAACCGGGATAATTCCACAAATTTTGCCTCGTACTGCGACACGGTCATATTATTCTGCTCCAATTTGATGAACTCCACCTCCTTCATGTGACGAATACTCTCGGGAAAGTATTTGTCGTTAAACAGATCTTGGAACTTCTCCCAAGACATCTTCAGTGCGGCAGGTTGAGTACGCTTTATCGATTCCCACCAGTAATCTGCCTCTCCTCGCAACATAAAGGCGGCAAAGGGAACCTTTTGCTCCTCGGAGCAACCCAAGACATCAAATATCTTGGTGATCTGCTTTATCCATGTTTCAGCTACAAGTGGTTTGGGTTCTCCCTTAAACTCCGGTGGTCCCAGCTCCTTAAACTGTTTAGCGGTGACCGCCTGAGAGTTTCCAGTATTTCCACCTACGTTGTGGACAGGAGCCGCTTTCACCTGTTGTTGCATGAATTGCATAAAGCCTCTGAACATTTGATCATTCATCATTTGGTCAGTGTTGTTGTTTGCATGAGGATTGACAACTTCCTGATGCACATTATCCTGATTATTGATATGTGGTGAATCAACAGTCGTCTGTGCTCCATTGCTATTCTCAACATTCTCGGATACCATTTTCAGATACTGCCACAAAATAAAAATTAATTGATATGTCATATATTATCCTTATATTATGACCGACCAATTAAATACCATGCAAATAAACTTGGGTATGTCATACTAGCGAAGGAATTCCCCGTCTCTCCCCTCCTAGTTCTATTCTCACATCTTAGCCAGGGATCATATCCCTAAGCTCTGATACCAACTGTGACGCCCCCAAAATTAGGTATACATCACCCATCTTGGGTCGTCAGATACATAGTACAGAATACAAATACAACTGATTAATACATCTGTCGTGTACAATACGACAAAACATAAACTGTGAGTTTGAATACAAATATTATCTTCTAGAGAGTATTCATACTCAAAAGGAGTCCTCATTACATTTATTAACACACCATTACATAGAATAGTGAGGACAACTAACTAAAACTATCATTCGGACCATCACTCCGTACCCCGACTTGTCCCAGCTACGTTCTCATTTCCTGAAGAGAACAGTGAAAGAAAGGGTGAGCTCAACTAGCCCAGTAAGAAATATTATGACTAAGATAATGCAGAATAAATTATCATTAGCCTTCAACAATGTTAAACTGATAAAATATAATAGACATCAAGTTTAACTGTAGCGGAACAAGCAATCCATTAAAAGAGTCAAGTAGAAAATAAACTCTACTATCTTTTATGATTTAAAAAGTTTTTCAACACTGTAATCGCTGAGACTCAGCTTAATAAAATAATCCACATCATCGAATCACCCCTGCACTACGGCCAAGGATATTCGTGTATTCATTAATGGTCATGATCATGCCAACAACTGTCTATCAATGCACTACGGGCCAATGAGGACTTTTACCACATCATTTGTAACATTACGGTCATGATTATACCGAATAATCCCTGGTCATAATCATACCAAGTCCATCTATGCAATACAGGCCACAGATGACTTTCAACATTTTATAAACATGAGGATGATGACAATGATATAAGAATTCAATAAAACAAGTTCAAGAATTAATTTATCCAGGAATTAACAACGTCCAAATTGTCAACATGATACTGCATTGTGGAGTAAAATTCAAGAATGCTTAGAAGAATATTTTCTTGAAAAGATACTGGATGAAACGCAACTATCAAGGATATTCCACAAATTTCATGGAGTATAGAAGTCAAAACTTAACCAACTGAGTACAATAAAGAATGGAATAACAAAAGAAATCACCATGCATGCGATAGACCGCACAGACAGGTTATTCCAATAGAATAATAAATAATGGAACCAGGTCCGGCGTAAACGCACAGACAGGATATTCCGACAGAATAATAAATAATGGAACCAGGTCCGGTGTAAAACACACAGACAGGATATTCCAACAGAATAATAATAAAACGGAACCAGGTCCGGTGGAAAACACACAGACAGGATGTTCCAACAGAATAATAAACGGAACCAGGTCCGGTGTAAAACACACAGACAGGATGTTTCAACAGAATAATAGAAGAATGTCACCAAGTATAGGGTAGACCGCGTATACTGGTTATTCCAACAGAATAATAACAAATGGAATAACAGAAGTTCTCTTCATGAATATAAAAGAAATAATATTCCCTACCTTAAAAGAACTGGATATTGGAAAAGTGATGTAGCAGAATACTTTTATTCTCTCTCTCTTATTCTCTCTATACTTTCTCTCTCTATAGCTTGAATGAATTCGTGAAAAATAATGAAGCCCTAGGCCTCTATTTATAGAAAAACTGAGGGTGGCTCTTGGTCTTAACGAATGGTCAAATGACTCTTGGTCTTAACGAAGGGTCAAATGACTCTTGGTAATATTGAAGGGACAACTACTATTGACGAAAGTAATTACTATTGACCAAGGTAAATACTATTGACGAAGGTAATTACTATTGACCAAGGTAAATACTATTGACCAAGGTAAATAATATTGACGAAGGTAATTACTATTGACGAAGAGACTCTTAGATGATGACATATGGCCCCCCATAAAATAACCAAACTTACCACAACGTCTCAATTATTGATTTAATAATATAACATATTATACAGATGATACTATGACAATAATTTAAGAGATATGATGCAGCAATTACTGTAGCAATAATTGAGTATAGCTGAGTGACTTCTCACGTAAGCATCAATAATCAATACCGTGTGCTACTATGCAACCACGCGTATTACTGTACTTTTACTACCGAGTAGTTCAACAGTTTTAACGGTTTTAACGATAACACCTCAGCCGTTATTTTTATAGAAAGATAATTCTGTCGTTTTCTCAATCCGACAATAATTCCGTTGTGGGGTCCACCAATGATTGTGCCGTCGTACGAATATTCTCCGACAAAAAGAATATTCTCCGACCAAACGAATATTTTATAACAACTTGCTTACTTTGCAAAATTTATAAATATTACCCACAACTATAACATTATATCAAATTAACTCCATAATATTCAAAAATGATATTTATAGAAAATTCATCTTTATTTATAAAAGTTGGGGTCTTACAGTGGAAGCCCAACAGTGCATGCTCGAACTGTTCTTCATTTCTGGGCAACCCAGAAATGAAGAACAGCCTCTGACAGCTTATTTAGGCCCTTAGATCTCTTTGGTTGTGCATTATTTGATGATGTTTATTGTTGGATCGTGTATTCTTGTGCTTGTACTACATTATCTGACCATCAACATGTCCAGAAACAAATTGATGAGCGTTTAATCGATGGTCAAAGTAGCATCCACGAAATTGCCTTATGAATGCTCAAGAATATGAAGAACACATATAGCGACAGTTTTGTCACTATAGGTGGTCTTTAGCGACAGACAGTGAATTTTAATTAATTTAAATTTCGAAAATTAATTAATAAAATAAATAGAAAAAAATAGTTTTTAATTATTAAAAATACAAAATAAATTATTAAAAATTATTTTAAATTCTGAAAATTAGTTTTTAATTATTTTTAATATATTTCATAAATATTTAATATTTTTAGAATATTAAAAGTATTTAATTTATTTAATTATAATATTAAATATATTAGTTAAAAATGATTTTAATACTTGAAAAATTATTTAAAATTATATTATGATATAAGAAAATATTTTAAGTTATTTTTAATGACTTTTAATATTTTGTGATGAAATTAATTAATAAATTAATATTAATGATAATTAAGTTATTTACTAAATAAATTAAATAAATTGATTAAAAATGATTTTATTATATTAAAAATCATTTTAAATAATAATAAGGTATTTAAAAATATTTTAAGTTATAACATATAACTTTTAATATTTAAAGGTAAATTTTATTAATTAATTACTATTAATGATATTAAAGTTATTTAATAATTATATTAAATAAGTTAGTTTAAAAATAATTTTAATATTAGAAAAATCATTTTAAATAAAAATAAAGTGTTTAAAGATATTTTAAGTTATAAAATATAACTTTTAATATTTAAAGGATAATTCAATTAATAACTTAATATTAATAATTATTATTAATGATATTAAATTTATTTAATAATTATATTAAATAAATAGTTTAAAAATGGTTTTATTAATTTAAAAATCATTTAAAAAGGATATAAATGAATTAAAAATATTTTAAGTTATACTTAATGACTTTTAATATTGGAATAAATAAAACATTAATACTTTAATATTAATGGTAATTATTTAAAAAAGATTTTAAATCTTTTAAAAAATCTTTTATGGGTAATATTAATACTTTAAAAGTATTTTGAGTTATTATAAAAAACTTTAATATTTTGGCAGTGGTTTCATTAATAGTTTAATATTAATTAAAAATTAATGATAATAGAATTATTTAATATTTAAATCATTTAATAATGATTTCGATGTTTGAAAATTCATGATAAATTATAATAAATGTTTAAAAATTATTATAAGTCATTTAAAAATAATATGACTTATATTTGAAGATATTGAGTTACAGAATAAAGTCTTAGACTCGATAATTACCCGATAAAGTTGTCGGTACACCGACATGTTTCAGAAATTAATCTGGACTTAGATAATTTGATTTGATAGTGTTAATTTGTGATTCAACGGTTGTTAAACATATGTGATAATGTGATTAAGTAATGTGCTGACAGTAATAAGCAATGTTATGTGTTATAATATGTTATTCTAATCAGTAAAATGATCTTATTACTGATAGGTGTTATATAAAAGATAAAACTAAGTTGCAAATTGTCAGCAGCGCATCAGGCAACTATCTTACCTTTGCATTTTCTTTATGCAATGGACATGAGTAAGAATGTTTCTAAATTATATTATTATTGTACAGATTATTAACCCTATATTATATACGCTCATTGCTTATCAACATGTTAGTATATGATAATTCAGATATATATTCTATTCGTTAATTTCTATAAATGGTTATACAAGTGTCCCCACTTGGATAATCATTGTATTTAATCACATGTTGATACACCTTTGTCAATTATCCGTATATATATATATATATATATATATATATATATATATATATTGAATTATAGATTATTGTTGAACAAGATAAAACCTTTGATTTGGAACCCAGACAAGTATGAACATCCCTACACGGGAAAACTTTTATGCGCCCAAGGCGGATAGAGTGAACGATACCCTCGTTCTTGCATGTAATATTGATCAATACAGGGTACAACGGGCTGATCACCCCCGTGCCCGTAAGTTATGACGGTTTACAGATGAAGTTCTGTTTAACCTTTTCGAAAATGAAAATAATGTTCATAGTATGTCACCTTAACCCTATTTATAGTCATTACGTAGTTTCAAAAATTTGAAAGAGAGTTGTTATGTTATTATTATCGGATAAAATTGCTTCACAACTATTGATCTGTTGTAGAAGGGTAGTATAAAGAAAATATTTAAATTCTTTTAACATATATATATATATCTAATTATTATTACTTGATGGGCACTCAAATGCTCATCCTTGCTTAATTTAAATATTTTCAGCTAAGTGTGATGAACTAGAAGGCTCATGCAGAAACAAAGGAAAGGGAAAGCTAACCAAATAAGATTTATGGTAGTTTATGTACTAGTTTGATATTACTATGAAAACAATGATATATATATATATATATATATATATATATATATATTATCTATCATGGGTTGTAATGAATGTATTAAAGGTTACGTACTTGGGATTCAGACTTTGATGATATGTAAATTCAGTTGATCTTTTTATTATTGTTATTAATATTAGTATTATTCCGTTCATAGAAATGATATCGTGAAGCACCGAGTTCAGGTTTTAAGTACCCGAATTTGGGGGCTTTACAGGTTGGTATTAGAGCTTAGAGGTTAAAAACCTTAGGTGGGCTAGACCTTAGGCTATAAGCTTAGAACAGAGGGAAACGTTGAAAATATAAATAACTCATATAGAGTTTAAAAGGAGATGAATTGAATAAATTCATCGTCAAACAAAATAAAAGATAACTTATATAAAACTATTAATTGCCATGTGTATATATTATATGCTAATCATGATAATTTATGTGTGTAGATGTCTGGTGGAAAAGGCTTGTTATATGCTTATAGCATGAAAAAGAATCAAACCCATACACCCGAGCTGATATTGAAGCCAATAGCTGAAATAGAGGCTCACAATGCAAACAACTCGGACGATGTGGTTATTGTAGAAAACGTAGTACCAGATCCGGAGATGGTGGAACTGACAGATAGTGATTTAGACACAAAAGTTGAAGCTAATCAAGCATCAACAGAGGTGCAGGATCTGAGTAACAAGGTTTCTTCTCTGGAAAGGCTGTGGGAGATAGAGAAGCTGCTAAATAGTCAACTGCGTCAGGCATTAATAGAAACAATGGAAGAACAAGATAAGGTTAAAATCCAAATTGATCAGATGGGAGCCACAAGCAACACATCGTGTGCAGCTCCGAGCAAGAAGGGGAAAAGAAAGGTAGAAGACCATGACTTAGGAAAATTCAATAAGAAGAAAGGGAAAAGAATATGTTATCTATGTGGTTATGAAGGGCATACCACTCTGTATTGTCCTGACTACAAACTAGGAGCATGTTTTAACTGTGGGAAGGAAGGTCATCGAGCGAAAGGTTGCCGAAGGAAAAAGGCGTAGTGAATAAGTAGTATAGGTTCTGTGATATAGGTGTGTTTAATGTAATATGTGTGCTTAGTATGTCTGTGTAAGGTTATATTCTAAAACTTTTGTAATGACCAAGTTTGTAAATCCCGACTTTTGTAGTCACAAAGGGATAGCTGATGTTTAAAGCATTATGTGCTATGCTATGTAAAATATTCGTTAAATGAATATGAATCTATGTTTGAGTAATGAAATAAGTTTAACATACTAATCTTATGTGATAAGGTTTAAAATGTAAGTTAAATTTATGATTTTATTTAATTAGATAATGCCGCCAAGACATCGAACTCGAAACCAAAGGGCAGAAGAATCTGTCAATAATGTTAAAGGAAAATAACAAGCAGACCCAATACAGCACTTTGCCAACATGGTAGCACAAGCTACGCAACAGGGAATACCAGTCGTTGGGACTCAGCCAGATAACCGTTTGGCGAACTTCAAAGATTTTAAGGCTGTAGGACCGCCAAAATTCAAAGGTACAACTAACCCTGTTGAAGCCCAAACTTGGGTCAAAGAGATTGAAAAAGCATTCGTGATAGCTAGGGTAACTGAAGGGCAGAAGACCGCTTTTGCCACCTATATGATGAAGGGTGAGGCAAATTTTTGGTGGGAAGCGAATCAGGCAAGGGCAGAAGAAGGTGTAGTCGCATGGGATAGGTTCAAAACTTTGTTTTCCGAAAATTATTTTTCACCAAGTATGCAGGTTAGGATGGAGGTAAAATTTTTAGAGTTGAAGCAGGAGAATATGACGGTATCCGAATATACCTCAAAGTTCAATGAGTTGGCTAGGTTCGCTCCGCATCAAGTTTATACGGAGGCTAGGAAAGCGAGAAGGTTTGAGCTGAGATTAAAATTCTGGCTCTACAACAAGGTGGAAGTGTTGCAGATCCCTACATTTGCAGCACTCATTGAGAAGGCGATTATTGCTGAGGAGGGTAGTGAGGCTATGAGCCTCTACAACAAGGAGAGGAAGAATAAGGGTAAGACCGAAGGAGCTGGGAAGGAAGGAATTAATAGTGGGAGCAGGAGTGGTGATGGAAAGAGGAAGGTGAATAATTTTGGGAATGTTCAGATCAAGAAGGAAGGTGTTAAGAAGCCAGCGGTGGCATGTAAGAATTGTGGAAAGAACCATATAGGTGAGTGTCTGAAAGGAAAGTTTGTATGCTATAAGTGCAGGCAGGAGGGCCATATCTCTCCCAACTACCCCAATCTAAGAATGAACAGTGGATGTTTTCTGTGCGGATCGACTGAGCACAAGGTGAAAGATTGTCCGAAGAGGAGAGCGGAGGCAGGAAGTGTGAATACTGGCACTGGCAGCGGGACTTTAACAATCACGGGACCTACGTCATCAAGCAAGCCAACAAAATTAACAACAAGGGTCTACAACATGACTGTCCAGGATACGATGGCAGCTGACAATGTAACTCCAGGTATTATTTGTATAACTTTTATTTTCTTATACATAATTTTTTGATACATAGTAAATTATTTTATAAAGAAATTTTGAGGGAGGAATTTGAGTTCTTTTGGAAACCAATTTTTCCGTTTAATTAGAAAGACAAGCTTTATATGAATAGTTAAAGATTAGTTCGATCAAAGTTGGTCGAGATGTACTTGCGAAGATTGTGTGTGCCATGTACCCTTGTATGTATAGGTTTTAAAACGGTAATTCCGGGGACGGAATCTTTATAAGGGAGGGTGAATGTAACAACCCGATATTTTCTATATTAATAAATAAGAAATTTTGCGTATAAATTTTTATTATTATTATTTTAAGGATGACGATTTGTACAAGATAATGTGTATATGTAATTATGTGATAAATAAAAATATATTTATTACATGAATATTTACAAATAATTTTAATTTCGAATTATTGAGTTTTATAAAGTATATTCTTATAATATTTACTTTTATGGTAGAAATGTTTTTATTAATTATTTTCTAAGAAAATATAATCATATATTACTTAAATAATATATGGAATGATTTTTAAAATAATTATAATAATTATTTTATTATATGAATTTTAGTATAGATTATTAAGTTAATTATTTTACCTTAATTATTAAGTTTAAATATGAAGAATAAATCAGATATGGAATCCAAACCCTAATTTTGAATTTTTATCGAAGAATGAGAATAATAATATAATATTAATTATATTTTGATTTTTCAGTGCTATGAATATGTACTGTATGTACGTATTGACGATGGTTGCTCAATTATGATGTTTAATTTCAAAACCCTAGTATTAATTGGTTAAACCCTAGTTTTACTAAGGGGAAACCGTAATTTAAAAATCAAATGTGAGCTTAGGACTGTTATATAACTGTGTTATACGATTTATGATGTGTGTTATGTAATGATTTGATTAATTAGGTCAACCCTAATTAAACATTTAGATTAAAATCCTAAATTATTAAACCCTAATTTTGGAAATGAGAAACCCTAATTTGAAACTCAAATTAGAGTTCGAGATTGGTTGTAATCATGATAAGGTGATTAATTAACAAGTATTAGAATTACAATTGTTAACTTTGGAAACCCTAAAATTTTTAAAACCTAATTTGGTAATTAGAAAACCTAATTAAAATTTGGTAACCTTAATTATCAAAATTGTAAACCCTAATTATTTAATTAGCAAGGTTAATTATAATGAGTGGCATTAAACCCTAATATTCCTGTATAAATTAATTAGAAACCTAATATAATTAACAAACCCTAATTTTCAAAATTTTAGAAACTAAAATTTATTTAATTTTTATTTTTGTGCAAACCCTAGATTGGAAATCCTACTTTTGTTTTGTGCTAAACCTTAGGGTTAAACCCTAAAGGTTAAACCCTAAGGGTTTGCCAAATGACAAGATTGCCATTAAAATTCCCAACCAAATGACCAAAATACCCTCTTGCATTATTGGATTTTGCCAAGTGTTAGAGTTGTTGGAGTTGGTGAACTACTTGTTTGACAATTGTGACTCAATAATGCCAGCATCAAGCCATTATACATCAGCCAACACATTACACATTGGCTATAAATATAGATCAAGGAGAGAGAAATTCATTTGCTAGCCTAATATTGCACAAAACCTTAACCATCTCTCTCTTCTTCAAAACCCACGAAATCATAAGAGATTCAGTCCGAAATACCGAGCCCCACTAACATCCATAACAAAAACAGAAGCCAGAATCAGAATTTTTCTTAGAAGGTTTAAAAACCCTAGCTAAAATCTGTCCATTAATTTTGTTGTTAGATGTTAGTTTGATGTGTTAAATATGTTGTATGGAGTCTAATTAAGTGATCTGGGTTGATAGATGTTAGATCCATAACATCTATAGGCTTGGATCTAGCATTTTATAAAATCTGGAAATTTTATTTTTGATGTCTGACAACCAAATGTCAGACCTTGTAGATCTATTTCTGTGTTTGGTTTTTGTGTTTTGAAGGTTGATACGTGTTGTATGTCATGTGATCTGTATTCCATAACTCTTAGCTAGCTCAGATCGTGCACAGAATGAAAGTTATGGGCGGTCAAACCTCATTGACCGACCATGACTTTCAATTTCTGGAAAACCTAGATCGTGCCCAGAAGGCTCTGACAAGTTCTTCGTGGGCTCAGATCTGACTGTGTTATGATGATATGTAATGATCTTTGCATCTAGGCTATAGTCTGTTGTTTGGACTACAATATTATAACACTAGATCAGTAAAATCTTAAACAGGTATATTGTAGTGGACGGTCAAACTAAGCCGGACGTTCATGAAATGCATTTTCTGGGTAACCCAGAAAACGCATGTTCATGACGTCTGACAAGGTTTGACCAGTAATTATTTAGCAATTCTGTTGATCGTTTGTGGATTTTATATAATGTATCTCTTCCTTATTATGTTGGGTACAGACTGCAGTTTTAAATCACAAAAACATCACTTATATCAGAAGTTGTGGAAGCCCAAAAGTGCATGCTCGAACTGTTCTTCATTTCTAGGCAACCCAGAAATGAAGAACAGCCTCTGACAGCTTATTTAGGCCCTTAGATCTCTTTGGTTGTGCATTATTTGATGATGTTTATTGTTGGATCGTGTATTCTTGTGTTTGTACTACATTATCTGACCATCAACATGTCCAGAAACAAATTGATGAGCGTTTAATCGATGATCAAAGTAGCACCCACGAAATTGTCTTATGAATGCTCAAGAACATGAAGAACACATATAGCGACAGTTTTGTCACTATAGGTGGTCTTTAGTGATAGACAGTGAATTTTAATTAATTTAAATTCTGAAAATTAATTAATTAAATAAATAGAAAAAAAATAGTTTTTAATTATTAAAAATACAAAATAAATTATTTAAAATTATTTTAAATTCTGAAAGTTAGTTTTTAATTATTTTTAATATATTTCATAAATATTTAATATTTTTGGAATATTAAAAGTATTTAATTTATTTAATTATAATATTAAATATATTAGTTAAAAATGATTTTAATACTTGAAGAATCATTTAAAATTATATTATGATATAAGAAAATATTTTAAGTTATTTTTAATGACTTTTAATATTTTGTGATGAAATTAATTAATAAATTAATATTAATGATAATTAAGTTATTTATAAATAAATTAAATAAATTGATTAAAAATGATTTTATTATATTAAAAATCATTTTAAATAATAATAAAGTATTTAAAAATATTTTAAGTTATAACATATAACTTTTAATATTTAAAGGTAAATTTTATTAATTAATTACTATTAATGATATTAAAGTTACTTAATAATTATATTAAATAAGTTAGTTTAAAAATGATTTTAATATTAGAAAAATTATTTTAAATAAAACTAAAGTGTTTAAAGATATTTTAAGTTATAAAATATAACTTTTAATATTTAAAGGATAATTCCATTAATAATTTAATATTAATAATTATTATTAATGATATTTAATTTATTTAATAATTATATTAAATAAATAGTTTAAAATGGTTTTATTAATTTAAAAATCATTTAAAAAGGATATAAATGAATTAAAAATATTTTAAGTTATACTTAATGACTTTTAATATTGGGATAAATAAAATATTAATACTTTAATAATAATGGTAATTATTTAAAAATAATTTTAAATATTTTAAAAAATCATTTATGGGTAGTTTTAATACTTTAAAAGTATTTTGAGTTATTATAAATAACTTTAATATTTTGACAATGGTTTCATTAATAGTTTAATATTAATTAAATATTATTGATAATAGAATTATTTAATATTTAAATCGTTTAATAATTATTCCGATGTTATAAAATTCATGATAAATTATAATAAATGTTTAAAAATTATTATAAGTCATTTAAAAATAATATGACTGATATTTGAAGATATTGAGTTACAGAATAGAGTCTTAGACTCGATAATTACCCGATAAAGTTGTCGGTACACCGACATGTTTCAGAAATTGATCTGGACTTAGATAATTTGATTTGATAGTGTTAATTTGTGATTCAATGGTTGTTAAACATATGCGATAATATGATTAGGTAATGTGCTGACTGTAATAAGCAATGCTATGTGTTATAATATGTTATTCTAATCAGTAAAATGATCTTATTACTGATAGGTGTTATATAAAAGATAGAACTAAGTTGCAAATTGTTAGCAGCGCATCAGGCAACTATCTTACCTTTGCATTTTCTTTATGCAATGGACATGAGTAAGAATGTTTCTAAATTATATTATTATTGTACAGATTATTAACCCTATATTATATACGCTCATTGCTTATCAACATGTTAGTATATGGTAATTCAGATATATATTCTGTTCGTTAATTTCTATATATATATATATATATATATATATATATATATATATATATATATTGAATTATAGATTATTGTTGAACAAGATAAAACCTTTGATTTGGAACCCAGACAAGTATGAACATCCCTACACGGGAAAACTTTTATGCGCCCAAGGCGGATAGAGTGAACGATACCCTCGTTCTTGCATGTAGTATTGATCAATACAGGGTACAACGGGCTGATCACCCCCGTGCCCGTAAGTTATGACGGTTTACAGATGAAGTTCTGTTTAACCTTTTCGAAAATAAAAATAATGTTCATAGTATGTCACCTTAACCCTATTTATAGTCATTACGTAGTTTCAAAAATTGGAAAGAGAGTTGTTATGTTATTATTATCGGATAAGATTGTTTCACAACTATTGATCTGTTGTAGAAGGGTAGTATAAAGAAAATATTTAAATTCTTTCAACTTATATATATCTAATTATTATTACTTGATGGGCACTCAAATGCTCATCCTTGCTTAATTTAAATGTTTTCAGCTAAGTGTGAAGAACTAGAAGGCTCATGCTGAAACAAAGGAAAATGAAAGCTAACCAAATAAGATTTGTGGTAGTTTATGTAATAATTTGATATTATTATTAAGACAATAATATTTATATTATCTATCATGGGTTGTAATGAATGTATTAAAGGTTACGTACTTGGGATTCAGACTCTGATGATGTGTAAATTAAGTTGATCTTTTTATTATTGTTATTAATATTAGTATTATTCCGCTCATAGAAATTATATCGTGAAGCACCGAGTTCGGATTTCAAGTACCCGAATTTGGGGGCTTTACAAGAACACCTACAACGACATTTTCTGTCACTGAAGGGCTTTAGCGACATAAAGAAATTGATTTTTCTAAAAATTAAATTATAAAAATTAGAAATAATTAATAAATAAATATAAATAAATACAAAAACAGTTTTAAAAATTATATTAAATAAATATAATTAATTTCTGATATTTTTACATAAATTCAATAAATATTTTATTTTATTTAGATATTATTAATAATTAACTTAATAAGAAAGTAATTAGAATAATTATTTTTAAATACTAAATAATTATTAAAAAATTATATTAATGATATAAAAATCATAATAAATGATTATAAATTATTTAAAAATAATAAACAATGTTTTTATAAAATTTTAAGTAAATATTAATTACCTAAAAATAGAAATAAATGATTTAAAAATCATTTAAAGGATAAATAAATATTTTAAAACTTCTAAAAATTATTATAATGGATATATAAATTATCTAAAAATATAATAAAATTTATAAATAAAATTTAGTTTATATATCAACTTATTTAGTTTTCGGTAAAGACATTTAACACCGAAACCTTGTCGAATCTAACCCGATCTTATATAAATGATATATTTGAGTATTGTTATCAATACTAACATGTTAGATTTATATATATGAACATCGTAGGTATTTATTAAACGAATTGAGTAGTATAACTTGACTGATCTATGCTCAGTCAAGTTCTTCTTAAACTTTAACTTACTTATGCAAATTTCTTAAACCCTGTTTATTGTTGAACAAGATTTTTATCTTGCTATGCTATTGATATAACATATTACACCTACATTTGAATTACCCTTTATTGTAAGGTTATTGTTATAGCTTCAACATAACTCAGAAATGAACTGTTTATTCATATTGATTGTTAAGCTTAAATTGTTGTGTCAAACCAAATTGGTTGGTAAGACATCCTATTCTGAAGTTGGGTATCCCGTAAGGGATCATTCGGTTAATAAAATATTGACACTAATTTGGGTGCATTTGAGCACTGGTAGGATGAGATGCATACTCCTAAGATGTTGAATAGGCTGATCCCCTATCTCATATCTAAACAAAATTTCTAAGTCTGTGTGACTGATAGAAATAAAAATCCATATTGAAATGGTAACAACTATCAGTCAAAATTTGAATTGTTGTATTTCTTCAAATCATATATTGTTATAAATATAAAACTTACTGAGCATGTTATAGCTCACCCTTGTAAATTATTCCCTTTGCAGTTTTTGATGGTAACCCTAGAACATCTGGAGTAGATAAAGGGAAGCGTCCCTGCTTAGATTAGATTATATTTTTTTGTCTATTTGAATACCTTGTAATAAGAAACTCGTTATGAGAATCATGTAATCGAATCTTAATAATATGATATATATATATATATATATATATATATATATATATATATATATATATATATATAACATCTTTTATTTTCGCAACCGTGTTTTCTTACATATATAGATGTAAAGTTAGAATTCTTTGAATCTAGTTGAGATCCTTGGGAACTATTTATCTGAGTGAGGATATTAGTAATATGGATTGTTCATGTTATTATTGATATTCTGGATTTCGGATAAATAGTTACTATCGATATGATAGTATTAATTCACATGGTATAGACTATACATCTAAGTAAGGGTATTAGTAATATGGATTGTTCATGTTATTACTGATATTCTAGATTTTGGATAGATATATTCTATTTACGGATACAGTTCATATATCTAAGTGAGGGTATCCAAACACAATAACAGTTCTCTTGAGAATTGCCATCTGTTATGGGATACTGTGAATGTTAGATCTATGGGAATTATACCTGATAGTCCCTTAATTTAATATAAGCTTATAATCAGATACCATGGGTGTATAGATTTAAATGCATTATATTGATTCGTTGTAAGCACCATATCAGATACCATGGGAGTATAGATATGGGGGTGTTACACCCATAGACTGCATTGATAGCTTGACTATCAAATTGGATTAACTTTCCCCTAACTTGCACCACCGAGGGGCCATCAGCATTGGCGTTAGCATAAAATTCCTTCACCACCGAGATAACTGCCGATTCAGGCGGCTTGGTGAAGAGAATCCATTTCATTGCCACGATCATGGGCATCATCTCGCCGTCTAACTTGTCATCAGGCCTTAGCCCTCTTTTTTGTACAAAACTCCTCGATGAAAAATTATGTGTATAATGCTTCCAGGCATCCTCCGTTGGGAATTTGACAGCATCCCAACGGGTAACAGGGGTTCTAAAAGACGGTGGAGGAGGGGGGCCAATAATTGTTCTCGAGCGCTTGGGTACCTTTATAAAGAGAAAGGCGCGAGAGATAGCAACGCTAAGAACAGTAACTACACGACGGTTGTCTTTGCGAATGGCTAAAAACTGAAGGTTACGACGGTTGGGGTGGCCTAATGGCTCAGGGGGGAGGAATGCTGGGAGGAAGGAAATTCAGAGTCTTTAATATAAAAGAGCGAAGTAACAGATACAAAATGAATACAAAAATTGCAATTAAAAACGAAAAGATGTTGGTGGGGCTGGGGAGCGGAGAATGGCACTGGGGTGCGCGCTGGGGCACAGATAATGGCGCTGGGGCGCGAACTATAACCCATTCTAGCGTTGCGGCACGAATGATAGAGAATTTGGATGGCGTCGCGGCGCGACTTTGTAGTGTGTTCTCCTTTAGCATGGCACCACGACGTGAATATCTTTTAGGAACTCGACGCTGCGGCGCGAAATATGGCGCTGGGGTGTTGACTATGGCGCTGGGGTGCTGCAATGGGGCTGGGCATGTCACTTGGGCGCGATAGGCAGGCACCAACTAACAGTGGGTCTGCCTAGCATTGGCGCTGCAGCGTGACACTAATTGTTGAGGGCGGCGCCGCGGCGCAGCCTCTGGAGTTTACATACTTAACGAAGTTCCTGCACAGGCCACAACTTAAATCAGTGAACAACACAACAAAATGACTGCAACAATGTAATAGCAGATTCCAACTAAACACATAGCTGATAAATATACTAACATGTACTGAACAGAAACTATCAACTATACTAAGAAATACAAAGAGCAACCAATGAAAACTTGAAACAACATATATCCACGAAAACAAAAACAGATCTATGATATTGAGATGGGGGTGCCTCCCCATCAAGCGCTTGATTTAGAGTCGTCGGCTTGACTTTTACCCCACCTTACACCAGGTCTCCCAAGGTGATGGAGGTGTTTTGCCGGTCGATCTCGCCGCCAAAATAGTTCTTCAACCGCTGACCATTTACCTTTAAAGTTTTGTGAGAATGAGGGTCTTCAACCTCAATAGCCCCATAAGGATACACCTTAGCAATCGCGAACGGTCCCGACCATCGGGGATTCAACTTTCTGGGGAATAACTTCATACGGGAGTTGAAAAGAAGCACCTTCTGGCCTAGCTCAAAATTTATTTTGATGATTTTCTTGTCGGGCCACCTTTTCATCTTCTCCTTGTACAACTTAGAATTTTCATATGCTTGCAAACGAAACTCGTCTAATTCATTTAGTTGTAACATTATTTGTTCACCGGCTACTTCTAAATCAAAATTTAGCTTCTGGATAGCCCGATAAGCGTTGTGCTCCAACTTAACAAGAAGATAACAAGCCTTCCCATAAACAACCCTATACGGAGACATTCTGATAGGCGTCTTATAAGCGGTGCGGTATGCCCACAAGGCATCATCAAGCTTCTTTGGCTAGTCCTTCCTATTGGGGTTGACAATCTTCTCCAAGATACGTTTTACCTCTCGATTGGATATCTTCGCTTGGCCACTAGTCTGCGGATGATAAGCAGTGGCTATCTTATGGGTCACCTCATACTTAGTAAGAAGGGCCTCGAAATACTTGTTGTAAAAATGCGACCCTTTATCACTGATTATAGCCCGAGGCGTGCCAAAATGAGTGAAAATATTTTTCTTGAGGAAGTTAAGCACCACCTTCACATCATTAGTCAGTAAGGCAATTGCTTCAACCCATTTGGAGACATAATCAACCGCCACAAGAATATAAAGATTGTTATAGGAAGACGGGAATGGTGCCATGAAGTCTATACCTTAGACATCAAATAATTTAACTTCGAGGATATTCTGCAAGGGCAATTCATGCCTTCTTGAGATGGTTCCCACCCTTTGGCATCTATCGCAGTGCGATACATATGTGTGCGTATCTTTGAATCTGGTAGGCCAGTAAAACCTAGACTGAAGTACTTTTGTCGCAATTCTTTGGCCACCGAAATGTCCTCTATAATTCGAAGAATGGCAATGATGGAGCACACCTTTAATCTCCTCTCTGGTAAGTATCTCCTTAGAATCTGATCTGAACATTTCTTGAATAAGAAAGGCTCGTCCCACAAGTATTGTTTTACATCATTCAGGAATTTCTTCCTCTGCTGATAGCTCAAGTTGGGAGGAATCACTTGCAAGCGATATAATTAACAAAGTTCGCATACCACGAGGCTTTTCTTTGGACAACAAAAAGCTGCTCATCCGGGAAGAAATCATTTATATTTTTTTCTACAACTCTCGTATGAGGATGGTTTTCCAATCTGGACAAGTGATCCGCCACCTGGTTTTTAGTACCCTTCTTATCACGGATCTCCAGATCGAACTCTTGGAGAAGAAGGACCCACCTTATCAATCTCGGCTTTGCATCTTTTTTTTCAATCAAGTATTTAATTGTCGAGTGATCTGTATACACGATCACTTTCGTTCCAATGAGATAGGAACGGAACTTATCAAACATATAAACCACTGCCACTAATTCCTTCTCAGTTGTGGTATAATTCAGCTGAGCATCGGTTAAAGTTTTGCTGGCATAGTAGATCGTGTGGAAAACCTTATCTTTTCTTTGGCCTAACACTGCCCCGATTGCAAAATCGCTAGCGTCACACATAAGCTCAAATGGGAACGTCCAGTCAAGGGCTATCACAGTAGGGGCAGATATGAGTTTTTCATTCACTAGGTCAAAAGCTTTGAGGCAGGGCTCATCAAATTGAAAAGGCATGTCCTTTTCCAATAGTGTGTAGAGTGGTTTGGTTATTTTGGAGAAGTCCTAGATGAATCGCCTGTAGAATTCAGCATGCCCAAGAAAACTCCTCACCCCTTTTACTGTGGTAGGCGGTGGTAGAATATTAATGACATCAATCTTCGCCTTGTCAACGTTAATACCGCCAACAGATACTCAATGGCCCAGGATAATGCCCTCCTTGACTATGAAATGGAACTTCTCCCAATTCAGTACAAGATTTATCTCAACACATATACTAAGAACGACAGTCAGATTTACCAGACAGTTATCATACGAGCTCCCAAATACCGAAAAGTCGTCCATGAAGACTTCAAGGGTCTTTTCGACCATAGCGAAAAAATAGCCATCATGTAACGTTGAAATGTTGCAGGAGCATTACATAGCCCGAAAGACATTTTTTGAAAGGCAAAGGTCCCATAAGGGCATGTGAAAGTTGTTTTCTCCTGATCTTCAGGAGCAATTGAAATCTGATTATACCCAGAGTAACCATCCAGCAGACAATAATATTCATGCCCAGCAAGTCTATCTATCATCTGATCAATAAATGGAAGAGGGAAATGATCCTTACAGGTGGACTTATTTAATTTCCTATAATCCATACACACCCTTCACCCAGTCACCGTTCTGGTTGGAATCAGCTCGTTGTCCTCATTGAACACCACCGTCATGCTGCCCTTTTTCGACACACACTAAATTGGACCGACCCAAGGGCTGTCTGAGATGGGGTAGATAATGTCCGCATCTAGTAATTTAATAATCTCCTTTCAGACTACCTCCTTCATGATGAGGTTTAACCGCCTCTGATGTTCAATGGACGGCTTAAACCCTTCCTCCAGTAATATTTTGTGCATGCATTGAGATGGACTAATCCCTTTAATATCAGCAATTGACCAACCTAGGGTCATTTTATATTGCTTGAGCACTAGCAGTAGCTGCTCTTCCTGGCACTCATCTAAAAATGCAAAAATTATAACAGGTAGAGTAGATGATTCCTCTAAATAAGCATACCTCAGATGAGTGGGTAAGGGCTTTAATTCGAGCATAGGAGGTTCTATTATCGACGACTGAGCCTTGGAAGTTGATGCCTCATTATCATTCAGAGACTCAAACTGTCTTTTAAACTGTTTAGATCTCTGTGGTTCATCCAGCCAGTTGGCATATTTAACATGAGTAGGCTCTTCCATAGTACTAGCCCCTGTCAACGTAGCTTCTAAAGGGTCTGTCATGCATGTTTCTGAGAATACCTCCCTAACTGCATTATCAATCACTTTAATCTGGAAGTAGTCTTCAGGGGTGTTCGGCTATATCATTGACCTAAAAACATTGAAGGTTACTTCCTGATCTTGTACAATCATTGTCAGTTCCCCCTTCTATACATCTATAAGGGTGCTCCCAGTTACTAAGAATGGCCTGCCCAGAATTATAGGGACCTTCCTGTCTTCCTTAAAATCTAGGACAATAAAGTCTGTTGGGAAGATGAACTTGTCCACCTTGACAAGAACATCCTCTACTATTCCCTTCGGGTATGTGAGAGATCTATCCGCCAATTGCAAAGTGACACTTTTAGGTTTGGCTTCATTTAGCCCCAACTTCTTATATATCGATAGAGGCATCAAGTTGATGCTAGCCCCTAAATCACACAAAGCCTTGCCAATGAATTGGTCCCCGATAGTGCAAGGAATCGTGAAACTTCCGGGATCTTTTAGCTTCGGCGGAAGCTTGTTTTGCAATATGGCACTGCACTCCTCTGTTAGAGCCACTGTTTCATAGTCCCCCATTTTCCTTTTCTTCGACAATATGTCCTTCATGAACTTGACATAGCTCGGCATTTTCTCCAACTCCTCTGCAAACGGGATGTTTATGTGAAGCTTCTTAAACACCTCTAAGAACTTAGAGAACTGCTTATCAAGCTTTTATTTTTGCAGGCGCTGGGGGAATGGCAACTTTAGGGTAGGAGGACTAGCTTTGTTTACTGTCGGGGTTGGTGTAGTAGGATTTTCTTGCACATTTTTCCCACACCCAAACTTATCATCTTTTTGCTCCGCAACAGGTTCCTCTACAGTCACATCTTCTTGCACTATAAAGCTCTCCCCACCATTTTCATTTATAGTTCTCCCACTCCGGAGTGTTACTGCTTTGCATTGTTCCTTGACATCCCGTTTCGGGTTGACATCAGTGTCACTTGGAAATGTGCCTTGTGGATGACTGCTTAAAGCAGATGCCAACTATCCCATTTAGACTTCAAGGTTCCGGATGGAAGCTTTTTTATTATTGCTCCTTATTTCATTTTGGGTAATATATCGTGACAGGAGATCTTCCAAACTCGGTTTTCTTTCCTGTTGAGGTGGTGGACGGTAGAACTGATTCTGAGAACTCTATTGTGGTTGTTGGTTGTACTGATTTTGAGGATTCTGTGGATACTGGTTTTGAGCTTGGAACCCCAGAGGGTTGGAGAAGTTAGGCCTAGAGGTAGAAGGTTGTGCTTGATTGCTATTGTTGTTGCCCCAGGAGAAATTTGGACGATTCCTTAAGCACAGGTGGTAATGAGTGGGGAGATTAGCATTTTGTTGCCGCCCATAGTTGGAAACAAATTGAACTGACTCAAGGCTTATGGCACATTAATCAGTCGGGTGGCTCCCTTGACACAATTCACATGACACTTCGACACTTTGAATATTTTGCACAGCTTGCACTCCCATAGTGACTAGTCTTTTAGGTAGCGTTGCAACCTGAGCCGCTATCTGTGTGATTAAGTCAACCTCATATACCCCTGCTGGTCTTCTAGGGGTCTGCCTATCATTTGGCCATTGATAATTATTGGCCGCCATTGTTTCCACCAATTCATACCCCGTTGTGTGATGCTTAGACATGAAGGCCCCTCAAAAAGTGGCATCTATACTCGAATGCGTAGATCTGGATAACCCATTATAAAATGTCTGGATGGGCAGACATTCGGGCAGTCCATGGTGGGGGCATTTTCTCAGAAGATCCTTGAATCGCTCCCATGAATCATACAAAGATTCTGAATTAAACTGGATAAATGAGGTAATTTCGTGCCTGAGTCTGGCGGTTTTGGCGGGCAGAAAGAACTTCACCATGAACTTTTATTCCAAGTCAGCCCATGTGGTGATGGAGCCTGACGGAAGTGAATGTAGCCAGCTCTTAGCTTTGTCCCTCAAGGTGAATGGAAACAATCGAAGTCTGAAGGCATCGTCAGTCACTCTGTTACACTTAAAAGTATCGCAGATCTCCATGAAGTTTATCAAATGATCATTTGGGTCATCGTTCGGCAATCCCCCAAATTGAATGTTAGTGCACATTTGAATGGCTCCCGACTTTATCTCAAAGTTATTTTCTTGGATTGCGGGACTGAGAATGCTTACCTGGAGATCGTCCATTTGAGGCATGGCATACTCCCTTAGAGATTTCTGAAGTTCCTCAGCTATTCTAGCAGGAGTAGGTATGTCCCGAGAATTTTTTCTTCGCAGTCGTCTATATGTTCTATCAACCTCAGGATCGAGAGGTATTATATTCCGTCCCCTTCGAGGTGGCATAAACAGTGAAGACTACCTGAAAAGAGAGTTAAACAGATAAATCAGTTTAAATTAAGATCGTATTGACTTAGTGTTAATATTGAAAAACAAAACACGGGAAAAGTATACGCGGTCTAACAAGTAATACAGTGATAAGTAGAGTGTCGTACCCACGAGGAACTATCACTAATATTTACCAAGTACCGACTTTGTATCGCTAAAGTCTTATTCGAACAGCAATAAATGGATATGTGATTAATATAGTTATAACTAATTATCAAAGCAAGTAAATGGATAATGAATGGCAAACAATGGAAGTACAAGCTAAGGTTACAACTTCACCCCACACAGGCATTCTGTCGAACACCTGGAGTGCTGTGCTTCATCAAACTACCTACCCTTCTCTCTTTTGTCTTAATGGTCACGATAATTTGTTGACCGAGAACACACAGGTGCTCATACACCTCTGTCGAGGTATACACAAACATATCCTCTCCAGATCCACCCGATAGGGAATAGAATAGAAAAGAATGTCCAAGCTAGATACAATCCTACACATGTTTATGCGAATTAATTTAACAAGGATTGAGGCATAAGTTCTCAATAGGTCGCACGTGGCGCACAAATATATGTCTATTCTACGCACAACTTATGCAGTCAAAACACCCGTAATCATATGCCAATATATTTAGGTGTAAATCTACAATCCTTCTGTCGATATCAAATAGATTATCAAAATCATCACTAATGTCTTAGCGAGAATCATTAAGCATAAATATATTAAATGAAATCATATGGTGCCAACCAAAGAGATAAAACAGTCAATTTAAATAACAAAGGGCTCCATTATAACCTTAGAGGCAATACTCAGTTTATAGCTATTGAACAAAATATAAGTAGCAATAAAGACAACATTAATGAAATACAAAATCAAAGGAAATAAATGGACAAGAATAAACTTTGTCGAGGTTCTTCAGTCTCCAAGCATTTTGCTCCTCTCAAGCTTTCTAGTCCGTGTAGCTCACTGCTCTTGATGCTCCAAGGAAATCCCAGGCTTCTCCCTAATATACCTAATCTATATTTACAGACATTAACTAAGAGAAAGAGAGAGATTACCGAAGAAAAGAGAAAAACTACACTATTTTATCCTAAGCTATGCTATTCTCCCGTCTCCCTGATATGCAGAGGCTTTCTTACCATCTATATCCGTTCCTCCTTCAAGCTAAGTTAAAATCAAGTCGTCTTTGTCTGGCCACCGGAGCTCGCGCGGGCAACAAGGCATAGAGTGGCGCTGCAGCGCCATGGTGACATCAGTAAGGACATGGAGGTGGCGCTGCGCGCGAACTATTGGCTAGGCTTTGGCGCCGCGCCGCGGCTACATGTAAAATGACCGTTTTGCCCCTGAAAGCATGGGAAAGACTTAATAAGCCCTGCACTGCATCGGTTAAGCAAAATAATACTAAAATAATATAAAATTATATAAAATCAACGAAGATCAAGCAACTATTTAAGTCATAAAGTATCCGATTCGCGAGTATAAATCACACTCATCAAATACCCCCAAACTTAAGTCTTTGTTTGTCCTCAAGCAAACTATCTAACACAAAACTAATAATAGTAAAACATACGAGAAAGAAAAACAAAACTACATACTAGTGCCATGGCTTCTAAGCTAGATCATAGCTACTCTAGAGAACAGGACAAATACAAATACGAATAAGGGTTCATTCAATTTCAAGCATAAGACTGTATTAGATCCATTCTATGTGTGTGTGGACACCAACCGTCCTAACTAATCATAACTCAAAAAAGCTCGCACAGTCGAATGTTAATACCAATATGCATACTCCGTAACTTAAACATTCAACAAGCAATAAGAATAAGACGCAAGTGCAGGAAAAGATCAAAAGATTCTAGCATGAAGATAGTAAAATCTGACTCGGACAGTCCTTAATTACCTTAGGCTATTCAAAACTACCCATTAATGAGCTTTTGATCAGTGACTCCCAAGCCAGATGACTTTAGGGCACTAGGTGTAGAACATCCCTATGAATCTAATAACCCGAGAAGTAAAGGCCACGTAATCAACATAAGCCAATTGAGACTTTACGAAAAAATGAAGATTATTCGGCGAGAGCATTTTATGCTCCATCTCAACAACGGTCCTGCGTTTATGGGCGAGTGCATTTTACGCTCCATCTTGACCCACCGCAAAACTTTCGATATTCAATCTTCTTTTCTTCTTATTCTCATATATTTTTTTTATATAATCCATATGCCAGAATCCAAGATCCAAAACTGTATAAACGTCTAAGTCTTTTATTACCTTGTACAAATGAAAGTTTATAAGAGTGAACAAACTCTCAAAGCAATAAACATGAGAACTGAATTCAAAAAATAACTAGTTAACATAGTTGGTCGGTGCTTGCTAGGAAGGACGGATCAGTAACAGTCTAAACTTATCGATTGAACAACCCCTAGCTTATACATACTTGACATGACTCTAAGAGATTGACATAATTACTTGGCACTTGTCACTAGCCACAATAAAAAATTAATGATAAATATAACACCCTTGCTAAATGGCAGCTCAAAATAGGATAATCAACAAACATGCTGATAGTAATCAAAGAATTAATAAATAATGACCAAAAATAGTTCATGGCATCCGTAAATAAACATCCAAAATATAATTCTGCAGTTCAAAATGACTGCACCACAATACTGATAAAAACGTAAGCAATAAAAACGTAAGCAAAGTACTAAAGTAGCAACCTATCATGGCAATGAACAGAAATAAACAGATAATAAGCCCGAACACCCCCAAACTTAAGGTGAGTAATACCCTCATTGCTAAACATATATTAATATATTCAAGAGGGCTTCCCTGAAGATCGCTCACTCAGCAACGACGTCATCCTCATCAGCTTCAGCGGGCGATGATGGTGGAGGGTATGGTGGGAAGACAGGAGTCTTTGAGAACTGGAATGGCGTGAACTCAGCATCCTCGCCACTGTACATGGTGTATAATTTTCATTGTGTTGACCAGCTTAGCCTGATACTGTATAGCAATGTCCTGCCTCTGTGTCGCTGCTGCAATGTGCCTCTGCTGCCTCTGCGCCTCGGCGTCGTGCTTCTGATGCCGTAGGGTGAAGGATGCCATGATATCGGTCAGTAGTCCCTGTGAAACTGGGACTGCGTCTGGCGGCTGCGCTGGCTAGGACTCAACTATAGGAGGTGGCGTAGTGGGTGGTCCGTATCCTTCGCCTCTGACATGAGACTCTGCCCCATCCCACACATTGAAGCGTGAGATTGTCGGATGGTCAATGATGGACATGGGTGACAGTGCTATCTCTTTAGGCCCCCAATGGATACCAGCCCTCTTGCACAGTGGGGTGATCAGGGATGGATGTGGGAGCCCCGCAGCGATGGTGCTCTTGATCGCCTTCATGATGGACTCGTGTATAAGAACACTAATGTCCACATTCAGGCCCGTGACAATAGAAAATGAGACGATCACTCTTTCCTTAGTCACGTCGCTCAGGTGACGAGTCGGAATAATGTTAGCACATATTAAGCTGAACCACGCCTTCCCATAGCGACTGAGCTCTGAAGTCAGGAAACTGGTCTTTTCATCCGTATAGTCATTTTTCTTCTATATAGTCTCGGGCTTGCAGAGCCTCCTAATGATATCCTCGAAGTCATAGCTGCGGAGTCTCGGCTCCATAAAATCCTTACCCTCATAGTTGGGTGTTACAAATAGTGCGCTGATAGCTTAGCTTCCAAATGCCAAGGATTTCCCCCTGACTTGGATAACAAAAGGACCCTCAACACTAGCATTTGTAAGACCCCAATTTTTATAAATAAAGATGAATTTTCTATAAATATTATTTTTGAATATTATGGAGTTAATTTGATATAATGTTATAGTTGTGGGTAATATTTATAAATTTTGCAAAGTACGCAAGTTATTATATAATATTCGATTGGTCGAGGAATATTCGCTTTAACAGGGAATATTCGTACAACGGCACAATCATTGGTGGACCCCACAATAGAATTATTGTCAGATTGAGAAAACCACAAAAATATTTTATTAAAAATAACGGCGGAAGTTTTACCATTGATACTGTTGAACTACTCGGTAGTAAAAGTACAGTAATATGTGTGGTTGCATAGTAGCACACGGTATTGATTATTAATGCTTATGTGAGAAGTCACTCAGTTTGATTCAATTATTGTCAGTTAATAATATGAATTATTTAGCGATAATGACGTTTTGTTTTATTCGTATTATTAACGTAATAAAACAGAAACATCTTTTTATATAAAACAAAATACTTTATTAAAGTTATTCTATAAATAGAATATATTTTATTTTATTTAAAAGATTTTTCTTTAACTATGGACCGTCAGATTAAAGTAATCAATCTGGACCGTTCATGGATTATAATTACTATGCATTCTATTTCTCTATAAATAGCAGCTCATTCCTTCATTATTTCTTACGAATTCACTGAACTCTAGAGAGAGAAACTATAGAGAGAAACTATAGAGAGGGAGAGAGAAGAAGAGTATGCTGCTACTTAACTACTTCCTTATTTCAGCTCTTCTTTAAAACGGTAAGGGGTGTTATTCTTTCTTATTCATGAAGAGAACTGTTGTTATTTCATTTCTTATTATTCTGTTGGAATAACCTGTATACGCGGTGTACCCTATACTTGGTGATATTCTTCTATTATTCTGTTGGAACATCCTGTCTGTGTGTTTTACACCGGACCTGGTTCCGTTTTTATTATTATTCTGTTGGAACATCCTATCCGTGTATTTTACACCGGACCTGGTTCCGTCTTTATTATTATTCTGTTGGAACATCATGTCT
This sequence comes from Panax notoginseng, assembly GCA_016801055.1. Lineage (NCBI taxonomy): Eukaryota > Viridiplantae > Streptophyta > Magnoliopsida > Apiales > Araliaceae > Panax > Panax notoginseng. The sequence goes on along the minus strand of CM029015.1, from coordinate 63,277,305 downwards.
GTGTGTTTTACACCGGACCTGGTTCCGTCTTTATTATTATTCTGTCGGAATATCCTGTCTGTGCGTTTACGCCGAACCTGGTTCCATTATTTATTATTCTGTTGGAATAACCTGTCTGTGCGGTCTATCGCATGCATGGTGATTTTTTTGTTATTCCATTCTTTATTATACTCAGTTGGTTAAGTTTTGACTTCTATACTCCATGAAATTTGTGGAATATCCTTGATAATTGCGTTTCATCCAGTATCTTTTCATGAAAATATTCTTCTAAGCATTCTTGAATTTTACTCCACAAAGCAGTATCATGTTGACAATTTGGACGTTGTTAATTCTTGGATAAATTAATTCTTGAACTTGTTTTATTGAATTCTTATATCATTGTCATCATCCTCATGTTTATAAAATGTTAAAAGTCATCTGTGGCCTGTAGTGCATAGATGGACTTGGTATGATTATGACCAGGGATTATTCGGTATAATCATGATCGTAATGTTACAAATGATGTGGTAAAAGTCCTCATTGGCCCGTAGTGCGTTGATGGACAGTTGTTGGCATGATCATGACCATTAATGAATATACGAATATCCTTGGCCGTAGTGCAGGGGTGATTCGATGATGTGGATTATTTTATTAAGCTGAGTCCCAGCGATCACAGTGTTGAAAAACCTTTTAAATCATAAAAGATAGTAGAGTTTATTTTCTACTTGACTCTTTTAATGGATTGCTTGTTCCGCTGCAGTTAAACTTGATGTCTATTATATTTTATCAGTTTAACATTGTTGAAGGCTAATGATAATTTATTCTGCATTATCTTAGTCATAATATTTCTTACTGGGCTAGTTGAGCTCACCCTTTCTTTCACTGTTCTCTTCAGGAAATAAGAACGTAGATGGGGCAAGTCGGGGAACGGAGTGATGGTCTGAATGATAGTATTAGTTAGTAGTCCTCACTGTTCTATGTAATGGTGTGTTAATAAATGTAATGAGGACTCCTTTTGAGTATGAATACTCTCTAGAAGATAATATTTGTATTCAAACTCACTGTTTATATTTTGTCGTATTGTACACGACAGTTGTATTAGTAAGTTGTATTTGTATTATGTACTATGTATCTGACGACCCAAGATGGGTGATGTATACCTAATTTTGGGGGCGTCACAGTTGGTATCAGAGCTTAGGGATATGATCACTGGCTAAGATGTGAGAATAAAACTAGGAGGGGAGAGACGGGGAATTCCTTCGCTAGTATGACCTACCTAAGTTTATTTGCATGATATTTAATTGGCCGGTCATAATATAAGGATAATATATGATATATCAATTAACTTTTATTTTGTGGTAGTATCTGAAAATGGCGTCTGAGAATGTTGAGAATAGCAATGGAGCACATGCGACTGTTGATTCACCACATATCAATAATCAGGATAATGTGCATCAGGAAGGTGACAATCCTCATGCAAACAACAATACTGACCAGATGATGAATGATGGAATGTTCAGAAACTTTATGCAGTTCATGCAACAGCAGGCGAGAGCGGCTCCTGTCCAAAATATAGGTGGAAACACTGAAAACTCTCGGACGGTCACCGCTAAACAGTTCAAGGAGCTGGGACCACCAGAGTTTAAGGGAGAGCCAAAACCACTTATAGAGGAAACATGGATAAAGCAGATTACCAAGATATTTAATGTCTTGGGATGCTCCGAGGAGCAAAAGGTTCCCTTTGCCGCCTTTATGTTGCGAGGAGAGGCAGATTACTGGTGGGAATCGATTAAGCGTACTCAACCTGCCACACTGAAGATGTCTTGGGAGAAGTTCCAAGAGCTGTTCAATGACAAATACTTTCCCGAAAGTGTTCGTCACATGAAGGAGGTGGAGTTCATCAAATTGGAGCAGAATAATATGACTGTGTCGCAGTATGAGGTTAAATTTGCTGAGTTGTCCCGGTTTGCGTCCCACTTAGTGGATAATGAAGAGCGAATAACGCGAATGTTTTTACGAGGTTTGAAACCTGAGATACGTCAACATCTTATTTCTCATAAACTGTGTTTGTATTCAGATGTTGTGAATAGGGCTCAGTTAGTGGAGCGCGATAACGAGTCAACGCAACCAAAAGAGAGCAGTCGACAAAATGATAATACCAGTGAGAGCAGTCATCGAAGCGGTGACAACAAGCGTGGAGGGAATCAACAGGCCAGAAATGGTAACCACTTCGGCAGTAATCAGGGACAAAACAATAAGAATGGTCATTTCAAGAAGAGGAGATTCAACAATGATGGAAAGACGTCAGCACCAGCACCCATTGTTAAGGAAGGAGAACGACCACCTATCATATGTTTCAAATGCGGAGGGGAGGGGCACATCAGTCCAAACTGCGTGATGCCGTCTAAAGCATGTTATAATTGTGGAAGAGAAGGTCATTTAGCTCGATTTTGTCGTTTACCAAAAACAAGTTCAGCCAAGATGGAGACACCAAAGGCCGTCCCAGAAAAGTCAAAACCGGTAGTGCAAGGGAGAGCGTTTGTTGTGACATCCCAGAAAGCAAGGAACCCGAATGAGGTCATCACGGGTAAGCTTATCATAAACTCTAACGAAGTCTATACTTTATTTGATACCGGTTCTACCCATTCTTTTATTTTTCCTACTTGCGCTCATCGATTAAATTTTACTCCGGAGAAATTAGACTTTGATTTATCTGTTCAAACTCCATTGGGAGAAACCTTCATTACATTCACGATTTATAAGTCTTGTTTGGTTCAAGTTGGTACCCACACATTACCTGTCGATCTTATTTCATTAAAAATACTTGCATTTGACGTGATTCTAGGGATTGATTGGTTAACTACTCATCATGCAAAAATTGATTATTTTCGTAAGGTTGTTAGCTTTCATATTCCTAATCGACCTATTATGCGAATTCAAGCAACCAAACCATTAAAATCAATCGCTGTCATCTCAAGCCATAAAGCTATTCGATTATTGAAAAATGGATGTCAAGCTTTCTTAGCTCATGTCACTGATCTAAACAAAAATACGTCAATTTTGAATAATATTTCTATTGTTAATAAATTCCCTGACGAATTCCCTGAAGAACTTCCTGGCCTACCCCCAGAGCGTGAAATTAAATTTTGTATCGACCTTGAACCCGGTACAAAACCCATTTCCAAAGCCCCATATCGAATGGCTCCTATTGAACTTCAGGAGTTAAAGATCCAACTACAGGAATTGTTAGACATTGGTTTTATTCGTCCTAGTACTTCTCCTTGGGGTGCTCCTGTGCTTTTCGTGAAGAAGAAAGATGGAAGTATGCGACTTTGTATTGATTATCGGGAGTTAAATCATGTCACCATCAAAAACAGGTACTCATTGCCACGTATTGATGACCTGTTTGACCAGTTGCAAGGAGCACAATTCTTTTCAAAGATCGATCTTCGTTCTGGATATCAGCAGCTGAAGGTTAGAACTGAGGATATTCCAAAGACGGCTTTTAGAACTCGGTACAGGCATTATGAATTCCTAGTTATGTCCTTTAGATTGACTAATGCTCCTACTGCCTTCATGGATATGATGAACCGGGTATTATAGGAATATTTTTGGATCATTTTGTGGTCGTCTTTATTGATGACATCCTTATTTATTCCAAAAGCCGTGAAGATCATGAGCAACACTTGAGGCTGGTACTCCAAAAGCTTCGTGAATACAAGCTTTATGCCAAGTTAAAGAAATGCGAGTGCTGGCTGGAGGAGGTAGCATTTCTTGGGCACGTAGTATCAAGTCGTGGAATATCGGTTGACCCGACAAAGATTGAAGCTATTCAAAGCTGGGAGCAACCTAAATCAGTGACCGAAGTACGTAGCTTTCTTGGTTTAGCTGGTTATTTTCGGAGATTCGTGGACGGATTTTCTCGAATCGCTACTCCATTAACTCAGCTGACTCGGAAAGATACAAAGTTCCATTGGAGCAAAGAATGTTAGAAGAGTTTTCAAGAACTCAAGAGGAGACTCATTTCAGCACCTGTTCTAACAATACCATCTGGCTCGGAGGGATTTGTCATCTACAGTGATGCTTCGAGCAAAGGGTTGGGATGCGTTCTCATGCAACATGAAAAAGCCATAGCCTATGCATCAAGACAACTCAAGGAATATGAGAGGAATTATCCTACTCATGATCTGGAGTTGGCAGCTGTTGTCTTTGCACTTAAAATTTGGAGGCATTAATTGTATGGGGAGAAGGTGGAGATCTTTACGGATCATAAAAGCCTCAAATATTTCTTCACTCAAAAGGAACTCAACATGTGACAACGACATTGGCTTGAACTGTTGAAAGATTATGATCATACCATTCAATACCATCCTGGAAAAGCGAACGTGGTAGCTGACGCATTGAGTAAAAGATCATATGCAAGTACGAGTGCAATATTGTCAACACAAAGGCCCATTTTGTGTGACTTACAAAGGATGGAGATAGAGTTAAAGACTCCAGGGACCCACATGATGATGGAGAATATACGAGTAGAGCCAACTTTAATCGATAAAGTTAAAGCTGCTCAAGCTACAGACCTGGAGCTGATGCGTATGAGGAAGAAAGTGCAAGAAGGTGCTATGCCGGAAGCAAGAATCGATGAAGAAGGAATACTTCGAGTCAACTCCAGACTTTGTGTTCCTAACAGCCCTGATTTAAAGTATGAAATCATGATGGAGGCGCATAACACACCGTTTGCAATCCATGCTGGAAGTACCAAAATATATCATGATCTTCGTCATACATTTTGGTGGAGCAATATGAAGAGAGAGATAGCGTTGTTTATCTCAAGGTGTCTAACTTGTCAACGAGTTAAAACGGAGCATCAAGTATCAAAAGGTCCATTACAACCACTTGAAATTTTAGAATGGAACTGGGAGCACATTACCATGGATTTCGTTACCGGTCTTCCTAAGGTTTCTCAAGGTAAAGATGCGATTTGGGTCATTGTTGATAGATTGACCAAGTCTGCTCATTTCTTACCGATACGAGAAACTTATACACTTGAACATCTTGCTCGTATGTACATAAACGAGATTGTAAGACTGCATGGTATGCCAGTATCCATAGTTTCTGATCGAGACCCAAGATTCACTTCACGATTTTGGGTTAGTTTACAAAAGGCTATGGGCACAGATTTACGATTTAGTTCGGCATATCATCCTCAGACGGACGGACAATCAGAGAGGACTATTCAAACTCTAGAAGATTTATTAAGACTCTGTGTCTTTGACTTAAAGGGAAGTTGAGAAAAGTTCTTACCATTGGTGGAGTTTTCCTACAACAACTGTTATCAAGCAAGTATTGGCATGGCTCCATTCGAAGCATTGTATGGAAGAAAATGTCATTCTCCAGTATGCTGGGATGAGGTGGGTGAAGCAACGTTGTTGGGACCGGAGTTGGTACTTATGAGTATAGAAAAGATTCAAACGATCCGATAACGTATAAAAACCTCACAAGATCGACAAAAGAGTTATGTTGATCTTCATCGAAAGGACGTGGAATTTGATATACGAGATCATGTGTTCTTACGTGTTGCTCCATGGAAAGGAGTTACGAGATTTGGAAAAAGAGGAAAGCTCAATCCTCGATTTATCGGTCCATTTTTAATTCTCGATCGAGTAGGAACTGTGGCTTATAGACTCGCTTTACCGCCAAGTATGTCTCGTGTTCATAACGTTTTTTACATATCCATGTTACGCAAATATGTGGAAGACCTGAACCACATTATTGAGTTAGAACCGGACGAAATAGCGGAGGATTTAACGTATGAAGAAGTTCCTGTTCAAATCTTGGATAAGAAGGAACATATTCTACGCTCCAAGGTTATACCTCAACTCAAAGTTTTGTGGAGAAACCACGATGTTGAGGAAATGACTTGGGAGTTAGAATCTGAAATGAAATCAAGGTATCCTTACCTCTTCGACATACCAGGTACGTATCCTAATTTCGAGGGCGAAATATCATAAGAAGGGGAGGTTGTAAGACCCCAACTTTTATAAATAAAGATGAATTTTCTATAAATATCATTTTTGAATATTATGGAGTTAATTTGATATAATGTTATAGTTGTGGGTAATATTTATAAATTTTGCAAAGTACGCAAGTTGTTACATAATATTCGATTGGTCGGGGAATATTCGCTTTAACAGGGAATATTCGTACAACGGCACAATCATTGGTGGACCCCACAACAGAATTATTGTCAGATTGAGAAAACGACAAAAATATTTTATTAAAAATAACGGCGGAAGTTTTACCATTGATACTGTTGAACTACTCGGTAGTAAAAGTACAGTAATACGTGTAGTTGCATAGTAGCACACGGTATTGATTATTAATGCTTATGTGAGAAGTCACTCAGTTTGATTCAATTATTGTCAGTTAATAATATGAATTATTTAGCGATAATGACGTTTTGTTTTATTCGTATTATTAACGTAATAAAACAGAAACATCTTTTTATATAAAACAAAATACTTTATTAAAGTTATTCTATAAATAGAATATATTATATTTTATTTAAAAGATTTTTCTTTAACTATGGACCGTCAGATTAAAGTAATCAATCTGGACCGTTCATGGATTATAGTTACTATGCATTCTATTTTTCTATAAATAGCAGCTCATTCCATTATTTCTTACGAATTCACTTAACTCTAGAGAGAGAAACTATAGAGAGAAACTATAAAGAGAGAGAAGAAGAGTATTCTGCTACTTAACTACTTCCTTATTTCAGCTCTTCTTTAAAATGGTAAGGGGTGTTATTCTTTCTTATTCATGAAGAGAACTGTTGTTATTCTATTTCTTATTATTCTGTTGGAATGACCTGTATACGCGGTCTACCCTATACTTGGTGATATTCTTCTATTATTCTGTTGGAACATCCTGTCTGTGTGTTTTACACCGGACCTGGTTCCGTTTTTATTATTATTCTGTTGGAACATCCTGTCTGTGTGTTTTACACCGGACCTGGTTCCGTCTTTATTATTATTCTGTTGGAACATCATGTCTGTGTGTTTTACACCGGACCTGGTTCCGTCTTTATTATTATTCTGTCGGAATATCCTGTCTGTGCGTTTACGCCGGACCTGGTTCTATTATTTATTATTCTGTTGGAATAACCTGTCTGTGCGGTCTATCGCATGCATGGTGATTTCTTTTGTTATTCCATTCTTTATTATACTCAGTTGGTTAAGTTTTGACTTCTATACTCCATGAAATTTGTGGAATATCCTTGATAATTGCGTTTCATCCAGTATCTTTTCATGAAAATATTCTTCTAAGCATTCTTGAATTTTACTCCACAAAGCAGTATCATGTTGACAATTTGGACGTTGTTAATTCTTGGATAAATTAATTCTTGAACTTGCTTTATTGAATTCTTATATCATTGTCATCATCCTCATGTTTATAAAATGTTAAAAGTCATCTGTGGCCTGTAGTGCATAGATGGACTTGGTATGATTATGACCAAGGATTATTCGGTATAATCATGACCGTAATGTTACAAATAATGTGGTAAAAGTCCTAATTGGCCCGTAGTGCGTTGATGGACAGTTGTTGGCATGATCATGACCATTAATGAATATACGAATATCCTTGGCCGTAGTGCAGGGGTGATTCGATGATGTGGATTATTTTATTAAGCTGAGTCCCAGCGATCACAGTGTTGAAAAACCTTTTAAATCATAAAAGATAGTAGAGTTTATTTTCTACTTGACTCTTTTAATGGATTGCTTGTTCCGCTGCAGTTAAACTTGATGTCTATTATATTTTATCAGTTTAACATTGTTGAAGGCTAATGATAATTTATTCTGCATTATCTTAGTCATAATATTTCTTACTGGGCTAGTTGAGCTCACCCTTTCTTTCACTGTTCTCTTCAGGAAATGAGAACGTAGCTGGGGCAAGTCGGGGAATGGAGTGATGGTCCGAATGATAGTATTAGCTAGTAGTCCTCACTATTCTATGTAATGGTGTGTTAATAAATGTAATGAGGACTCCTTTTGAGTATGAATACTCTCTAGAAGATAATATTTGTATTCAAACTCACAGTTTATGTTTTGTCGTATTGTACACGACAATTGTATTAGTAAGTTGTATTTGTATTCTGTACTATGTATCTGACGACCCAAGATGGGTGATGTATACCTAATTTTAGGGGCGTCACAGCATTGGCGTAGAACTCCCGAACTACAGAAACAATTGCCCATTTGGGTGACTTTGTGAAGTGGATCCACTGGTGTCCCGAAATTACTGCCACCAACTCGCCATCCATTTTGTTCGGCCTCAAACCCCGCTCAGGAATTAAGTTTCGCATGGCAAAAGAAATTTTGTAACGTTTCCAGACCTCTTCACTGATGAACTTGGTGTTGTCCTAAGCCGTTGGTGCTGCGAACGAGGACCCGCCAACAGTAAGGCGTTGCCTTTTTGATGCAATGTCAAAATTTTAAGCAATTGGTATGAACACAAGCAGAAAACCCAATTCAATACTCCCCCAAACTTAGGCTCGAATACCCCCAATAATTCCAATGCTAGACAGCCCCAAATAGTAGACTTTTTCTCTAGGCAATTTCTCAAACACCTTGCGTGCGTTTTGAAAACCAAACTAGATAGCCCTATGTTTGTTGATGCTCTAACCAGATTTCCTCCAGTGGAAATCACACAAACAGAAAACAAGAATTTCACAAATACCACAATTAAACCAAAAAATATTTTCTGCTTACAAACCCTAGTTTGAGTCTGCCCCCCCCCTTTTTCTGCATGCACTGGCTTGGGGTCTACAAGTAATATAAACACCTGGATTGCTCTCTTGTAGGTAGAATTAATCGAAGGCTAGGGGTGCTTGATGTGAATCAATGATGTTTAGGATTACTTGGGTTCTATGGTGCTTAGGTTGCTGAACTTGCCGAGAGAGATGGGAACTAATGGGCACAACTGCTGGTCGAAACTGATTTTAAAAACCAAATCTCGCTACCAGCACCTCGACACAGCCTGACCTTCTTTACTTGGCGCCGCGGCGCAAGTTAGCAGTGGGTCATGACATATGGTGGCACCGCGACGTGACCTAACCTTAGTTGGTTGGCGCTGCGGTGCGAGGTTTGAATTAAGGATAGTAAACATGGCACCGCAACGCGAAGTCCAGTATGTATGTTGGCGCTGCGGTGCGGCCTTGTTTCTTAGAATTCTTGCACAGAAGCCATGTATTAGACAATAGATAATGAACACCATACTAAATAACATACTAGTCAACATACTAAACAACATGCTGCCTACATCCTCTAACCACAAAAACATGCATATCAGATACGACTTAGCAGTACAATAACTGGCAGTAATGTCAACAAACTAAAGCAAAAAGGTTGAATGTAAACTAGACATAAGTAAAGTAAAAACAAAGAAAATTAATACTAAGATGGGGGTGTCTCCCACCAAGTGCTTGTTTTAAAGTCGTCAGCTTGACTGTACCGATGCCGCTCAATCCGGCTCATACGCGAAAATGACCATTTCATGCCGCCTATTCATCAATTCCTTTAAATTTTTGGCAGACATGGGTGGTTGATCATCCCCGTTTTCTTTACCCATTGGCACGAAGAATCTTTCACCGCTGGAATTATCCACTAATTCACCTTTGTCATTAAGTTAAAAGCATTCTTTGTGCTCTATTGGGCCCTCTAGGTTGTGAGCGTGGTTTCTGGTTGTTGATCAGTCTTGACTATACAACCACTGTTGGTCCTCTCGTCTTCTAGTTTAGCCTTTGTAGGTTGGTCAATTTGCACCTTGACATTTCCCTCAACAACTTGGTGAGACTCATCACCTTCTCCTCGCGTATCCACCGTGCACTACTCTACTGCTTCACTGTTGAACTTAATTATGACCGATAGAAAGTTTGGCGGTGGATTAGTAATGGCATTGACGAGTTGCCCCAATTGACTTTTGAGGCTCTGCAATGCAGCTTCTTGGTTTGCCATCCGCACCTCATTATTCTCAATAAAGTAGGTGAGAAGCTCTTCAAGCCTGTTCTCTTCTTCTTATGTTGAGTACTCAGAAAAGCTCTCATTGGGTCGAGACGTCAACTCATATTACGACGGAGACTGATATTCAAACTAATTCGGATAGGACTAATTCGGATCATGATAATGCTCTTGATTATAGTCCCAAGAGTTTGGATAACCTTGACAATTTGTATGATAGGAGATCGGCTCACTGTCAACTCGTTCCTGACAGTAGGCATTCTGAGTGGACTGACACTCAAGATTGTCAGAAAACCTCAAGACATTAGCAATTTAAACTTACAATTACTCGAGTCCTTCTTCCGAGCTTGGTTGTGTTGTCCTCTCGTAAGGCCATTAATAACATTAATCGTCCATAATCTGTAAACTTAAAAATAAAAAGGAAGATTAAACAAATAAAAGAAATATATATACATTCAAAGTAAGACTAAATTGATTGAAATCAATATTGGACAATATTAGAATAATAGTTCCCCTGCAACAGCACCAAAAACTTGTTGGTAGGAAAATTGATCACTAAACACGCGCAAGTATATGCGGTCTAACAAGTAATACAGTGATAACTAGAGTGTCGTACCCACGAGGAACTATCACTAATATTTATCAAGTACCGACTTTGTATCGCTAAAGTTTTATTCGAACAACAATAAATAGAAGTGCGATTAATCTAGTTATAACTAATTATCAAAGCAAGTAAATGGATAATGAATGGAAAATGAAGGAATTATAAGCTAAGGTTACAGCTTCACCCCACACAGGCATTCTGTCGAACACCTGGCGTGTTGTGCTTCATCAAACGACCTACCCTTCTCTCTTTGGTCTTAATGGTCACTATAATTTGTCAACCGAGAACACACAGGTGCTCATACACCTCTGTCGAGGTATGCATAAACATATCCTCTCCAGATCCACCTGATAGGGAATAGAACAAAAAAGAACGTTCAAGCTAGATACAATCCTACATATGTCTCTGCGAATTAATCTAACAAGGATTGAGGCATAAGTTCTCAATTAGGTCACACGTGGTGCACATATATATGTCTATTCTACGCATAACTTATGCAGTCAAAACCCATAATCACATGCCAATATATTTAGGTGTAAATCTACAATCCTTCTGTCGATATCAAATAGATTGCCAAAATCATCACTAATGTCTTAGCGAGAATCATTAACCATGGATATATTAAAGCAAATCATATGGTGTCAACCAAAGAGATAAGACAGTCAATTTAAATAACAAAGGGTTCCATTATAACCTTAGAGCCAATACTCAGTTCATAACTATTGAACAAAATATAAGTAGCAATAAAGACAACATTAATTAAATACAAAATCAGAGAAAATAAATGGACAAGAATAAACTCTGTCGAGGTTCTTCAGTCTCCAAGCATTTCGTTCCTCTCAAGCTTTCCATTCCGTGTAGCTCACTGCTCTTGATGCTTCAAGGAAATCCCAGACTTCTCTCTAATCTACCTAATCTATATTTACAGACATTAACTAAGAGAAAGAGAGAGATTACGAAAGAAAAGAGAAAAACTACACTATTTGTAAAGCCCCCAAATTCGGGTACTTGAAACTCGAACTCAGTGCTTCACGATACCAGTTCTATGAGCGGAATAATACTAATAATAATAACAATAATATAGTTATCAAACTTAATTTGCATAATTATCAGAGTCTAGTTCCTAAGTACGTAACCTTTAATACATTCATTACATAGCATGATAGATAATATATATCATTGTCCTAATAACATCAAACTATTACATTGAATACCACAAATCTTATTATGTTTACTTTCCATTTCCTTTGTTTCTGCATGAGCCTTCTGGTTGTTCACACTTAGCTAAAAACATTTAAATTAAGTAAGGATGAGCATTTGAGTGCCCAGCAAGTAATAACAATTATAAATATTAGCTGAAAAGATTAAATATTTTCTTTGTATTACCCTTCTATAACAAATCAATAGTTGTGAAGTAATCTGAACCGATAATAATAACATAACAACTCTCTATCAAATTTTTTGAAATACGTACTGACTATAAGTAGGGTTAAGGTGACATACTATGAACATTTTTTTCAATTTTTGAATAGGTTTAGCAGAACTTCATCCGCAAATCGTCATAACTTACGGGCACGGGGGGTGATCAGCCCGTTATGCCCTGTCTTGATCAATACTACATGCAAGAACGATATTATCATTCACTCTGTCCGCCTTGGGTGCATAAAAGTTTTTCCATATTCGGGATGTTCATACTTAGTCGGGAATCCAAACCAAAACAATTCGGTTACTAACTATAAGTAGGGTTAAGGTGACATACTATGAATATTTTTTTTAATTTTCGAATAGGTTTAGCAGAACTTCATCCGCAAACCGTCATAACTTACGGGCACGGGGGGTGATCAGCCCGTTATGCCCTGTCTTGATCAATACTACATGCAAGAACGATATTATCATTCACTCTGTCCGCCTTGAGTGCATAAAAGTTTTTCCATATTCGGGATGTTCATACTTAGTCGAGAATCCAAACCAAAACAATTCGGTTGGATATAAGTAAGGTTTTATCTTGTTCAAGAATAACTTATAAGTCAACATATATATATATATATATATATATATATATATATATATATATATATATACTGAAAATTAATAAATGTGTATCAACATGCGATTAAATACAATGATTATCTAAGTGGGGACACTTGTATAACCATATAAAAATTAACGAACAGAATATATATCAGAATTACAATATACTACCATGTTGAATATAAATGCTCGGTTATAATATATATAACAATAAGGTTAATAATCTAGCATAATAATAATATAATTCTAAAACTTTCTTACTCATGTCCATTGCATAAAAAAAAATGTAAAGGTAGGATACTTGCTTGGTACGCTGCTTACAACTCGCAACTTAGTTTTATCTTTTATATAACAACCTATCAGTAATAAGATCATTTTACTAATTAGAATAACATATCGTATCACATAATACTGCTTATTGCAGTCTGCACATAACCTAATCACATTGTCACACATATTCAACAGTCATTGAATCACAAACAAACCTTAATACAAACAAAATATCAAAGTCCAGATCAATTTCTGAAACATGTCGGTGTACCGACGGTTTTATCAGGTATTTATCGAGTCTAAGACTCTATCAAGTAGTTCAATAACTGTAATTATCAGTCATATTATTTTTAAATGACTTATAATAATTTTAAAACATTTATTTATAATTTGTCATGAATTTTTAAACATCAGAATCATTATTAAATGATTTAAATATTAAACAATTCTCTTATCATTAATATTTAATTAATATTAAACTATTAATGAAACCATTACCAAAATATTAAAGTTATTTATAATAACTCAAAATATTTTTAAAATATTTATATTACCTTTAAATGATTTTTAAAATATTTATAATTATTTTTAAATAATTACCATTAATATTTAAATATTAATGTACTATTCTTCAAAATATTAAAAGTCATTAACTATATCTTAAAATATTTTTAATTCATTTATATCCTTTTTAAATGATTTTAAAATTAATAAAACTATTTTTAAACTATTTATTTAATATAATTATCAAATAAATTTAATATCATTAATATTAAATTAATATCATTAAATTTTAAATGAAATTATCCTTTAAATATTAAAAGTTATATTTTATAACTTAAAATATTTTTAAATAATTTATTTTCATTTCAAATGATTTTTATAATATTAAAATCATTTTTAAACTAATTTATTTAATAAAATTATTAAATAACTTTAATATCATTAATAATAATTAATTAATGAAATTTACCTTTAAATATTGAAAGTTTTGTTTTATAACTTAAAATATTTTTAATACCTTATTATTATTTAAAATGATTTTTAATATAATAAAATCATTTTTAATTTATTTATTTAATTTATTTATTAAATAACTTAATTATCATTAATATTAATTTACTAATAAAATTTATCACAAAATATTAAAAGTCATTAAAAATAACTTAACATATTTTCTTATACCATAATATAATTTTAAATAATTTTTCAAGTACTTAAATCATTTTTAACTAATTTATTTAATATTATAATTAAATAAATTAAATACCATTAATATTTCAAAAATATTAAATATTTATAAAATATGCTTAAAATAATTAAAAACTAATTTTTAGGCTTTAAAATAATTTTTAATAATTTATTATGTATTTTTAATAATTTAAAACTATTTTTTTCTATTTATTTAATTAAAATAATTAATTTCCGAAAATATTTGTCGCTAAAGGGCCCTATAGCGACGAAACTGTCGCTATAGGTGTTTTTGAACTGCCCAGATCTTCATCGCCAGTTACCGAGTCAGCTAGTTTGACCAATCATAATTTTTAGACCATAACGATTCTGAGCTAGAACGTTTGCTAGGATTGTAGTATTATTGTAATACTACAATAAGCAATTGGTTTCATTCCCATTCCATAACATAGCAGAAAGATCTAGAGCTCCAAAAATATTGTCAGGAGTGTTCTTCATTTTTTGGGTTTCCCATAAATGAAAAACAGTCGAGACACCCACATATAACATTTTATCAACATATAAGAGAGATCTAAGCTGGTCAACCCTGTCAGAAATAAGGTTCTACCAGTTTCTGGAAATTCCCAGAAACGGAAAGTATGATCGGATGGCCTACTTTGACCATCCACTACATTAAATGTATTTGATGTTTAGGAGCCTTTAAAGCATAAACGTGGAGTCCATATACCAGACTACAATCTAGACACAACAACAGAACCAAACACATCTACACACTAACATATATAGTCGATTTAAAACGTTATCAGGCCGGTTCTGGGCAAATTTGGGTTACCCAGAAATGCTCGATCAATGCCGGTCAGCGTGGTTTGGTCATGAATAACTTCCAATCTAGACCAGATGTAAGCCTGATTCTTGATCCAGATCAAAGAGAACATATCAGACTACAAGATCAAAGCTTTAAACAACAAAAACATATAACAGAGAAAGATTGGTGGCCACTGACATTTGTTGTCAGACCACAGTTTGAACTTTTTCCAAATTTTCATAAACTTTATTTTCGAGTACTTAGATGTTATGGACCTAGCATGTGCCAACCCAGATCATCATTATACACTATATCTAACATGTTTAACACACAAAAACTAACATCTAACAACAGATCAAAGGTCAGAATATAAGTTAGGGTTTATACCTCACTTTGGAAATTTTTTGATTCTAGCTTTCTAATTTGTTAAAGGAGTTCGTGGGGCTTGAATTGTGAGCTGATATACATAAATATTTCGTAGGTTATAGAGAGAGAGAGAGAGGGACTTGGATGTGTAATGTGAACAAATGGGCAACTAAGAACACTTTTCTCTCTCTTCTTCTATATATACTAGTGTTAGATGTATGAATTGGCTGAGCATAGCTTAATGTGCTATCATAAATGAGCATGTGGGGTTGTTGGATTAGCTCACCAACTAAAGTGTTTGTCCAATTTTGCAAGTTTCCTAATAAATAATATAAAAAGGGCAAAACGGTCATAATGCATGTAATTTTAATGGCCAAAATTGTAATCTTGACAAACCCTTAGGGTTTGACAATTAGGGTTTAACTCTAAGGTTTAACACAAAATGAATTTATACGTTTTCATTTAGGGTTAAAATAAAAATAAAATTAGTTTCTAAAAATAGAAATTTAGGGTTTGTTAATTAGGTTAAATTTTCTAATTACATTATACAAGAACATAAGGGTTTTAATGTCCACTAATTATAGTTAACTTTGCTAATTTAGCAATTAGGATTTACAATTAGTAATTAGGATTTTATAATTACTAATTAGGGTTACTAAATATAGAAATTAGGGTTTCTAGAAATTAATATTTCAAAATGTTAATTAGGGTTTACCTAATTAATCATATTACAACATAAATCATATAACACAGTTATATAACAGTTTTGAATTTCCCATTTGAATAAAAAAAATATGGTTAAACAAATTAATGCTAGGTTTTTGACATAATACACATAATTGACCAACCATTATTAATACGTACATACAGTACATATTATAGCACTAAAAAATCAAAATATAAATAATATTATATTATTATTCTCATGTCTTGATCAAAATATAAATAATATTATATTATATGATTATATTTTCATAGAAAATAATTAATTAAAATATTTCTACTATAAAATTAATTATTATAAGAATATACTTTATAATAATCAATAATTCTGAAATAAAATTATTTGTAAATAATCATGTAATAAATATATTTTTATTTATCACATAAATACGCACAATATCTTGTACAAATCCTCATCATTAAAAAAATAATAAAAAAAATTATACGCAAAATTTCTGATTTAATTTATATAGAAAATATCGGGTTGTTACATTCACCCTCCCTTATAAAGATTCCGTCCCCAGAATTATCGTTTTAAAACCTATACATACAAGGGTACATAGCATACACAATCTTCGCAAGTGGATCTCGACCAACTTTGATTGAACTGATCTTTAACTATTCACATAAAACTTGTCTATCTGATTAAATGGAAAAATTGATTTCTAATAGAACTCAAATTTCTCCCTCAAAATTCTTTATAAAATAATTTACTATATATAGGAAAATCATATATATATAAAAATAGAAGTTATACGAATAATACCTGGAATTGCATTACCAGCTGCCACCGTATCCTGGACCGTCATGTTGAAGACTCTCGCAGTAGATTTTGTTGGCTTGCTTGATGACGTTGGTCCCGTGATTGCTAAAGTCCCGCTACCCTTGCCAGTAGTCACACTTCCTGCCTTCATCCTTCTTCTCGGAAAATCCTTCACGTTATGCTCAGTCGACCCACATAGAAAACACCTACTGTTCATCCTAGGATTGGGGCAGTTGGGAGAGATATGGCCCTCCTGCCCGCACTTGTAGCATACAAACTTTCCCTTCAAACATTCCCAAGAGTGGTTCTTTCCACAGTTTCCACATGGCACAACTTGCTTCTTAACACCTTCCTGCTTGACCTGAACATTCCCAAAGTTGTTCACCTTCCTCTTGCTACTACCACTTTTACATCCATTATTAATTTCCACCTTCCCTGCTCCTTCGATCTTACCCTTGTTCTTTCTCTCCTTGTTGTAGAGGCTCATGGCCTCACTCCCCTCTTCAGCTATTATAGCCATTTCCATGAGTTCTACAAATGTAGGAATCTGCAACACCGCCACCTTGTTATAGAGTCAGGGTTTTAATCCCAACTCCAACCTTCTTGCTTTCCTAGCCTCCGTATCAACTTGATGCGGAGCGAACCTAGTCAACTCATTAAATTTTATGGCATACTCCGCAACAGTCATATTCTCCTACTTCAACTCTAAAAATTTCACCTCCATCCTAGCCTGCATACTAGATGAAAAATAATTTTTGAAAAACAAAGTCTTAAACCTATCCTAAGTAACTACACCTTCTCCTGCCCTCATCTGATTTGCTTCCCATCAAAAGTTCACCTCCCCCTTCATCATGTAGGTGGCAAAAGCTGTCTTCTTCCCCTCAGCTACCCTAGCTATCACGAATATTTTTTCAATCTCTTTAACCCAAGTTTGGGCTTCAACAGGGTCAATTGTACCTTTGAATTCCGGCGGTCCCACAGCCTTGAAATCTTTAAAGTTAGCCAAGCAGTTGTCCGACTGGTTCCCTGCGGCTGGCATTTCTTGCTGCATAGCTTGTGCTACCATGTTTGCAAAGTGCTGCATCGGGTCTGCTTATTGTTGTCCCTCAACGCTATTAACAAACTCTTTTGCCCTTTGATTTTGAGTTTGATGTCTTGGCGGCATTATCTGGTTAAGTAAAACCATAAATTATTCTTTACATTCTAAATCTTATCATATAAGTTTATTATATTAAATTTGTTTTATTACTCAAACATAGATTCATATTCATTTAGTGAATACTTTACATAGCATAGCACACAATGCTTTAAACATCAGTTATTCCTTTGTGACCATAAAAGTCGAGATTTACAACCTTGATTAATACAAAAGTTAGGAACATTACATTACACAGACATACTTATCATATATATTACATTAAACAGACCTACACAACAGAACCTATACTACCTATTTACTACACCTTTTTCTTGGATAACCTTTTACCTGATGACATTCTATCCCACAGATAAAATATGCACCTGGTTTATAGTCGGGACAATATAGAGTGATATGTCCTTCATAGCCGCAAATGTAACATATTCTTTTCCCTTTCTTCTTATCCGATTTTCCTACGTCGTGGTCTTCTATCTTTCTTTTCCCCTTATTGCTCGGAGCTGCACATGATGTGTTGCTTGTGGCTCCCATGTGATCATTTTGGATTTTAAGCTTATCTTGTTCTTCCATTATTTCTAGTAAGGCTTTTCGTAATGAACTATTTAGCATCTTTTCTATTTCTCACAGCTT
The DNA here is from genome assembly GCA_016801055.1 of Panax notoginseng. Classification (NCBI taxonomy): domain Eukaryota; kingdom Viridiplantae; phylum Streptophyta; class Magnoliopsida; order Apiales; family Araliaceae; genus Panax; species Panax notoginseng. Next base: position 63,258,771 of record CM029015.1, on the reverse strand, counting down.
TTCCAGAGAAAAAACCTTGTTCCTCAGATCCTACACCTCCGTTGATGCTTGATCAGCTTCAACTTTAGCTTCCGAATCACTATCTGTTAGTTCCACCATCTCCTGATCTGGTACTACGTTTTCCACGATAACCAACTCGTCAGAGTTATTTTCATCGTGAGCCTCTATTTCAGCTATTGGCTTCGATATTAGCTCGGGTGTATGGATTTGATCCTTCTTCGTGCTATAAGCATATAACAAGCCTTTTCCACCAGACATCTACACATATAAATTATCCTGATTAGCATATAGTATATACACACATCAAATAATAGCTTTATATCAGTTATCTTTCATTTTGTTTGACGATGAATTTATTCAATTCATCTCTTTTTAAACTCTATATGAGTTATTTATATTTTTAACGTTTCCCTCTATTCTAAGGTTATAGCCTAAGGTCTATCTCACCTAAGGTTTCTAACCCTAAGCTCTGATACCAACCTGTAAAACCTCTAAATCTGGGTACTTGAAACCCAAACTCGGTGCTTCACGATACCATTTCTATGAACGGAATAATACTAATAATAATAACTATAATATAGTTATCAAACTTAATTTACGTAATTATCAGAGTCTAAATCCTAAGTACGTAACCTTTAATGCATTCATTACATAGCATGATAGATAATATATATCATTGTCCTAATAACATCAAACTATTACATAGAATACCACAAATCTTATTCTGTTTGCTTTCCTTTGTTTCTGCATGAGCCTTCTGGTTGTTCACACTTAGCTGAAAATATTTAAATTAAGCAAGGATGAGCATTTGAGTGCCCAACAAGTAATAATAATTATAAATATTAGCTAAAAGGATAAAATGTTTTCTTTGTATTACCATTCTACAACAAATCAATAGTTATGAAGTAATCTGAACCGATAATAATAACATAACAACTCTCTATCAAATTTTTTGAAACTATGTACTGACTATAAGTAGGGTTAAGGTGACACACTATGAATATTATTTTCAATTTTCGAATAGGTTTAGCAGAACTTCATCCGTAAACCATCATAACTTACGGGCACGTGGGGTGATCAACCTGTTTTGCCCTATATTGATCAATACTACATGCAAGAACGATATTATCGTTCACTCTGTCCGCCTTGGGCGCATAAAAGTTTTCTCATATTCAGGATGTTCATACTTAGTCGAGAATCTAAACCAAAACAATTCAGCTGGATATAAGTAAGGTTTTATCTTGTTCAACAATAACTTATAATTCAACATATATATATATATATATATATATATATATATATATATATATATAAGCCGTCTAAGCTATTTGACCAGCTAAACACAGATTTAGAAATATCGTTAAATATGATAAAACTTCTTTGCATCCAATCAAGTTATTTTGGTTCGGATTCCAGGCTAGTATGAACATCCCGATCAAGGGGAAACTTTTATGCTCCCAAGGCAGACAGAGTGAACGATCACATCGTTCTTGTAATGTAGTATTGATCAATACAGGGCCATGGGATGTACACCCTCGCGCTCGTAAGTTATGACGGTTTACAGATGAAGTTTTGTCTAACCTTTTCGAAAATTGAAAACAATGTTCATAGTATGTCAACTAAACCCTATATGTAGTCATTACGTAGTTTCAAAAATTTGAGATAGAATTGTTACGTTATTTTTATCGGTTTAGTATGCTTCACAACTATAAATTCGTTGTAGAAGTGATGTACAAAGAAAATATTTTTTTTCTTTTAGCTAATTATATTTCTAATTGTTATTACTTGCTGGGCACCCAAATGCTTATTCTTGCTTTAGATTTAAAGGTTTTCAGCTAGGCATGATCAACCCGAAGGTTCAGTCAAGAACAAGTGAAAAGGAAAGCAACCAGAATATGCTTAATGGTATCTTTTGTAATAGTTAGACAATATATAGACCATGATATTTATTATCTATCATGTAATATATTATAGTAAATGTTGCGTACTTGGGATTAGACTCTGATAAATGTAAGATAAGTTTGATATTTATATTATTGTTATTATTATTAGTATTATTCCGCTCATAGAAATGGTATCGTAAAGCACCATGTTTGAGTTTCAAGTAACTGAATTTGGGGGCGCTACAACGTCCACACACAAGCATATAACAGTTTTGAAAAGCTTGTAATAGCGGCTTAAGTTCTCTTACTGAAAGTCCCCAGTAGAGTCGCCACCTGTCGACGTCGAGATTTTTATTTGTCCCTTTTCTGTTCTTATCTTTTGGTGTTCTCATACTAGGTGAGATTTGTTTGAAAAAATAAGTTGTGAAAAGGTTCGACATGTATATGTCGACGAGCGCACTGTAAGAGTCGCTAGTTGGTTTTTTAAATGGTTGTACCAACACAACCGAGAAAAGATTTGCGCATTGACCCAGTGATGTGACACTACTTAGCGGGTCAGTGAAACCAAGATTCGTTAGGGTCCAGGGACCTGGGTATGTGGAGGGAAGGTGTTAGGCACCCCCAGACATCCGTGTTACCACGGTGACCGCCACTTTTCAATTAAACTATTATATGAATGGGTGTGTGTGTGTGGATCAATGTAAAATTACAAAGAAGTAGTGCTATGCCTCGTTGCACCTATATACAAAGGGTTTGAATTTTCTGTATAAAAATTTAGTTTTAACAAGATATAATAGTGATGTTTAATAAAAAGAGGTTTTTCAATCCCTTGTGCTCAATAGTAATTGAGGCTTTTCATACTTCTATTTTATTATATGTTCAGCTTGATTACTACTATTTTCGAGATGCAAAGCATCTTCGAGAAAATAATATACATACCAGTGTCGAACTCCTTGTGGGCATGAGAGCCGTCTAAGGAAATTCAAACACCGTGAATAATTTACAAGCCATGTACAGCTGAAAATGTCCATCACGGGAACCAAATCTAGATTCAATAGACTGAATATGTGATCACATGATTCCTACGCTCACATGATGTAGTAATTTGTATGAAAGCTGTAAACAGTTATATATATATATATATATATATATATATATATATATATATATATAATCAATCACCACGAAACACCTCCATGGGGGATTAAAAATGTAAATAAAGCCGTAAAAAACCCAATCGAATGTGTGAATTATTTATTAAGCTGAGTCTCAGCGATAAAATATTGGTTATACACTTTTTATTTGTAGAAGATAGTAGATTTCATGCTCTACTTGACTCTTCTAAAATACAGTTGTATGTCTTTGGCCGTAGTGGAAAGATGAATTGTGAGAACCCAGAATTTCACATAATTAAAATTTTTCGAATAATTTTTTTTTTCTGAAACAGAATAAAGAGAAAGTACTTGAATCATATAAATGTATATGATAATGAAGCTAGATAGTTAATTTATTAACTAAGAAGTATACTTAATCATTTTCAAGGAAGAGTAATGAAAGTTATGTAAGAAATTAACATGGCTTGAATGTTAGCCTTGATTATTAAAATAAAATGATTTACAATCCTTAAGTAATTGTATTGATGATTATGTGAGTGTTTATAACTTATTAAGTCGATTAGGGTTATCAAGTTAATACACTAGAGGGATATGCTATGACATATGTGAGTTATGTACGTGATTAAGTAAATATGTATTATATAATGTGTCTACATTTATTTTGTAAAGAGATGAAGAATAAAGTTATGTAACCTAATACGTTTATTAGGTATGATAATTAAATAACCTAATGTGTTATAATGTAAGAGAATGATAGTATTTAAAAATATATACTAATCCTAAGAGATTTATTTGATGCATCTCAATTAATTAATCTTATAACCTAAAGAATAGCAAGTCTAATTGTGTTATGAAATTAAAAATATATGAGTGAGAAATTAACTTGCTAATGGGTGTAATGGAACCCTATTTAAATAGTGGGGAATGGATAAAAATTAATAAGTATAGAACTATGTTGATTTGCAAGTCCATAGAATTAAAATTTCTAGCCCAAAGAACTAAAGAAGTTGCCCAACCTTTTGCCCAAGTGGGAGGGGACATGTTGGACATTAAGTAAGTTAATTAAAGCATAAAAGGAAAGCCAAATTGGGACAATCTAAGGCTATGTGGCTGGATATTAGAGAGGCAAAAAGGAGGGGGATGAATGTGATGATTAGTTACTTTAATAGGTGAACAACTTATAACAAGTGTCCAAGTTCCATTCAACCAACACATTAAGCATTAAGTGTAAGAAACATCTAGGAGATGAGTAAGAAAGAGAAGGGGAGAAGTATTGGGCAAATAATATACTTACATATCTTATATCTATACTTACTTTTCCAACAAATCAAAATCTAAGTCTTATCTTTTTCTTTTCATCTTATTATCTAGCAAAAGCTAAGAAAGAAAGAGAGAGACTAGAGAAGAGAAAGAGAAAGCCTAAGAAATTTCGGCTATAGAGAGAGAGAGAGGAGAGAGGGAGAGTTTTTGAAAGCTTCGTAGTTCCTAATCAAGGTTTAGGAAGAAAGAGAAGAAGGAAAGGCTAAGGTATAAAAAAATTTCTACTTATGTAGTCTAATTTCTTTTTAGTTTGATTTGATTTTTTTTTATAATTTGAAGTTTTGATCTTGAGGTTTAAAACCTTAGATCTAGGTGTATATAAGTGTTTCATGTTTAGATCTAACCTTTTTGAGGATCAAAAGTTAAACCTAAAGTATGAGATAGAAACTAGATTTTTCAAAATGTAGAGAACCTAAATTTTTATTAGCCTTGATGGTGTTTAAGTTTAGGTTTGATGCTTGATTGATGAAATAGATCATGTATTATGGTATATTCATGGGCATATGAAGTATGAGTAGGTAGTATGATGAGGTATGTTGGTTATTATGTGAGAACATAGAAGTTTTCTTAGAAACCATAAAGGATGGAAAGTCAGAGTTTTGTAAAAACGAAATATGAAATTCAAATGACCATATCTCCTACTATATTTTGAATTTTTGAGTGTGGTCAAATCCTAGAGTTAGATCTATAAGTTTTCTAACATCTCCAAGTGGAATCACGGAAAAAGGAGTTGTAGATTTCCGTATGGACTAGTTTTAGCAAAGGACTCCAAAGCTGCAAAATGACGAAAACAAGCTGCGAAATAAATTGTAAGGGTTGTTTCGGCAACTTAAGTTGTGAAATAAATTCAGGCCTTTTGGGGAATGAAAATATATGGGATAAAGTAGGTTGTGTCCAAAAATGAGCTCATTCCGACTTAAAATGACCAAGTTATGACCAATTCAATATTTGGATTTTTTGGACGAAAATTGCTATAACCTGAGTTCTATAACTCCGATGGCCACAAAATTTAAACTGGAGGCTCACGTTAACACGTATAAGATTATGTCAAGAGATGAGAATTTCTGGAGTTAATCACGAGGTAGCTAATTTCTTAAGGAAATAACTAAAAAATATTTTTTGGAAAATACTAAAGGAAGTTGGAAAATTATGGAAAAATACTTTTTGTGTATGAAATATATGTATATGTGTTTGGGCAAAGGATAGAAAAATAATAAGTTGATTTGGTATTTTCGTGAAAAAGATATGGAATCCAGCTTGCTGGATTGAAAAATCTGATGAATCCAGCTTGCTGGATTGAAAAGAAGTTTACTGAATTGAAAATATATTGAATCCAGCTTGCTGGATTGTAATCTAGTTGATGAATTTGGAATCCAGGTCGCTGGATTTGGAATTCAGTCTGCTGAATTGGTAATTTGATTGTTAGATTTAGCATCCAGGTTGCTGGATTAGTATGTGACTTATTAGATGTTAAAGAATAACTTATGAAATAAAAAAGTAAGTGTTAAATCATAATGTATATGATATATAGATTAAAGAATTAGCAAAGGATGATAATAATACTAATATTGTAAGGAGTTATCTAATATTTAATTATGTGATTAAGTGTTAGATAATTAATTGATAAAGTAATTGTACTATGATACAAAGTATAATATGCTGATTAAAAGATCAATCTTATTAATGATAGGTATTACGAAAGAAGTTAACTTAAATTGCGTAGCAGTTGTCAACGAATCAGGCAAGTTTCCTAACTCAACTTGAGTTACTATTTTTCAAGCATGGTAGTGAATAATTATTGATAGTTATTCACATCTATAATGATTGTTGTAATTCGCACGTAGTGCAATTGATTCTTGTTCTATTATTTGAACTATTTATAAATCATGTCTCAGCTAATTGTTTTAGCAAGACTAATATTTGTTAAAGCTTGAAATGTTCTATTTATTATGAACTGAATTGTTATTGGAAGATCTATGTCATTGGTTTCGACTAGATTAGTATTGTTATTAATTGTTGAAATCATAGTATTTCTTTGAAAGTAATCCAAACCATATTGTTATGGTACGGACTCGTGATGTAAGACTGAGATGAACAAATTTTAATGTCGTAAATCGACCTATGCGCTATTATTGAGTATTATGCATAATATAGGGTACAAAGGAGTTGGCCGCTCCAGGTACTTGCAGAAGAGTATAGTTTAGTTTTTATAACTAATTTATATTCTTGTGGTAGTTTAGTTTTAATAACTAAATGATTCCTCTAGTAGTTCATGATCCTTTTGTGATCACTCAGCATGAAATCTGGGTATATACCACTTTATTGAGTATTGTTGCAGTATTGTTAATTCTTATTATTCAATTGAATATTATTGAATCTTTGAAAGAATTTTACTCTTTCATCTCTGATATGCTATTCAGTATGAAATGGGAGAAAGTTTTATTATTGAGATTGAATTATTATTCAGCTACTTCGAAATCGTTTGATTATTGTTGAAGTTCTAAAGAAGCTAGACCCTTCTATTCATGATATATATATATATATATATATATATATATATATATATATATATATATATATATATATATATATATATCATTTATTGTATATTTTAACTTGCTGGGCAAACTCGTTGCTCACCCTTGATTAAATAAAATATTTCAGCTAATACAGAAGTAGCAGAAGGTTCTAATAGGGACAAAGGCAAAGGCAAAGTTCAGGAGTAGTTAGTGTCAACTTTTAATGGTTATGTTTTATTATGTAATTATTTATGTAAACCTTTTGGTTATATAAGGGTATGTAAATTATGTCAAGGTTAGTTAACCTGGGATATTTCTATAAGTTGTATTAAGGAATATTATGAATGATGTTTTTCATTAATGAATGAGTAGTTAGATGTGATATATTTGATGGATCGTGAGCGCCAAACCCATCGTTAGGGAACCCGGATTTGGGGGCGTCACATGAATTTATTAGTATGATTATGAAGAAGAATTGTGATTTGGTATAACCATGATTTTTTATGTTTCAGGTGAATATAGGTGATAAAAATTATCTTCTTCCTGGGTGCGAAGAGGAATTTAGAATCACAATTATGATTATGAGTTATTCATATGATTATGGACAGAAATTGTTGATTGATGTTATAGGGATAAAATATTATTGGTGGACTTTTAACATGGAAAAGATAATAGAACTAATGGTCTATTTGACTCTTCTAATGGATTGCTCGTTCCGCTGCAGCTATGGTTGAAAAGTTTTATCAGCTACCATATGTTCTAAATCTCTGATTTATTAATGATGAAGGCTATTGATGATGTAAATTAGCTTTAATTATGATATTCTTTACTGGGCTAGTTGAGCTCACCCTTTTGCTTTCATTGTTCTCTTTAGGAAGTGAGAACGCAGCAGGGACTAGTCGGGGAACAGAGTGATTGTCCAGATGATATCATTAGTAGTCCTCACTATTCTATGAAATAGTGTGATAGCTGTGGAGGTTCTCCCTAAATATTATAGAAAAGTATGTTGTATTCTATATATTATTTAGTAGTTATATTTGGTGAATCAAATAGGGAGAGGCAGACCCAACTTTGGAATGGTATTTTGCCACTATCATACAAAATGTCCAATGACATACAACCTCGTATTCTTATAAGACATGGTTGTGGACATCCACTTGCTGAATATATCTACGAGCACTATCTACATGATCTTGGAGTTTAGTTGGAATAAAATTTTCACTCGGAGACAACAGAGATATTTATATGTCAAGAGAAGACTCACTATTTGAAAGAAGATGATAGTAATATTCTTATTTTTCTTTGAGGACTTTTGACACAACCAAGGATAATTCTGTGGACATATGATATCTATCATAACTTAGAGGCACGGCCTCCCATGTACAAAGGTTTCCTTGAGCACTTCCCAAAGATTTTAATTTCTAAAACAGTTTTTGACTATACTTTTATGTAAAGTATCATTGTAAGATTGTGGTCAAGGTACCATGAGAGTTACATACATTTGTATTAAAATTCATAGTTAACTGTGGTCGTATTCTATACGACAACTCAACAGTTGTATAAATGAAGTTGTATTTAAATTTTATACCATGTATTTGGCGACTCAGAATGAGTGATGTATACCTAATTTTGGGGGCGTCACAGTTGGTATCAGAGCTTAGGGATATGGTCGCTGGCGGAGATAAGAGTCTAGAACTAGGAGGGGAGAGACGATTTATATACTTCGCTATTGTGTGACTTACCTAAGCTGAAATTGTTTACTTGATAGGTTGATAAATTATGATATGTCAATTAACCTTTGTTTTGAAGCTATATTCTAGAATGATATCTGAAATACAGAAGATGAGAAATGGAAAAATCATGATAACGAGGAAATTATCGGGAAGGTACAATCTGAAAAGAAAGCAATGTATTCTCATCTCTTCGAATATCAGGTATGTACATAAATTTCGAGGGCAAAATTTCATAAGGAGAGGTGATTGTGAGACCCCGAATTTTATGAAATAAAAGTGTTCAATTTTTCTATTTTCATAAATAGTTAAATTGATAAAAGTTTAAAGTTAAGGGTAATATGTAAACTTTTTTTTGTAAAGTAAGCAAGTTGATATAAAATATTCATTGTGTCGGGGAATATTCGATTAGTCGGGGAATATTCTTTTTGTCAGGAAATATTCGTACGACAGTACAATCATTGGTGGACCCCACAACGGAATTATTGTCAGATTGAGAAAACGACAAAAATATTTTTATAAAAATAACGGCGGAAGTTTTACCGTTAACTGTTGAAACACCCGGTGTTAAAAGTACAGTAATACGTGTGGTTGCATAGTAGCACACGGTATTGATTATTATAGCTTACGTGAGAAGTCACTCAGTTTTGTTTTATTAGTATTATTAATGTAATAAAACAGAAAAGCTTTTTATATAAAACATAATACTTTTATAAAGTTATTCGTTTTATTAGGCTAATAGTAAAATCTTTTTATATAAAACAGAATACTTTTATAAAGTTATCTATTTTATTAGACAATAATTAGAATATATTATATTTTATTATGCATAGTATTTGTATAGTGTCTGAATAGTATTTGCGTAGTAAAATCTTTTATAAAGTTATTCGTTTTATTAGATTATAAATAGAATATATTATATTTTATTTAATAGATTTTGCTTTAAATATGGAACGTTCGATTAAATGTAAATCAATCTGGACCGTTCATGAATTAGTTACTATGCAGTCCATTCTTCTATAAATAGAAGCTCATTCATTCATTATTTCTTACGAATTTACTGAAACTCTAGATAGAGAAACTATAGAGAGAGTTTTTCTTCTATAATCTTGAGTGTATTTATTTAGAGTTTAAGAAAGTTTTGAGCGTAGTGTAAGTTTTCTTCGAGTATATCCTCGCCCTACCAGTCAGAATACTCTTCTTTCAAAGGTAAGAGATATTATTTGTGGTACCCGTAAGGGGTATTATTTTTTTTGTATTCATGAAAAGAACTTCTGTTATTCCATTATATATTATTCTGTTGGAATAACCTATATACGTGGACTACCCTATACTTGGTGAAATTCTTCCGTTATTCAATTCTTTATTATTATGTTGGAATAACCTGTTTATGCGAAGTACCGCATACATGGTGAAATTTTTCTATTATTTCGTTCTTTATTATTCTGTCGGAATATCCTGTTGGTGCGTACTACGCCTGACCTGGTTTTATTATTTATTATTCTGTTGGAATAACCTGTCTGTGCGGTCTATCGCATGCATGATAATTTCAGTTGTTATTCCATTCTTTAATATTTTATTGGAATATCCTGTCGGTGCGAATTTCGCCTGACCTGGTTCCGTTCTTTATTATTTTGTCAGAATATCATGTCTGTGCGTTTACGCATGACCTGGTTCCATTCTTTATTATTCTGTTGGGAATAACCTATCTGTGCGATCTATCGCACACATGGTGAATCTTTCTGTTATTCCATTATTTATTATTCTGTTAGAATAACCTGTCTATGTGAATTACCACATGCATGGTGAATGATCCTTTGTATTCATTCATTATTAAATTGTGGAAATGATCTGTATATGTGGATTACCGCACGGCGGACGAAAATCCATTTGCAGCTTTATATATTCTATTATACTAAGTTGGTTAAAGTTTTAGCTTCTATACTCCATGAAATTAGTGGAATATGCTTGATATTTGCGCTTCATCCAGTATCCTTTCATGAAAATATTTTTTTGAGCATTCTTAAATTTTACTCTACAAATAAGTATAATGTTGACAATTTGGACGTTATTGGTTCCTGGATAAATTAATTCTTGAACTTGTTTTATTGAATTATTATGTCATTGTCATCATCTTCAAGTTTATATTATGTTGAAAGTCATATGTGGCATGTAGTGCATAGATGGACTTGGTATGATTATGACCAGGGAATATTCGGTATAATCAGGACCGTAATGTTACAAATGATGTGGTAAAAGTCATCTTTGGCCCGTAGTGCATAGATGGACTTGGTGTGATTATGACCAGAGATTATTCGGTATAATCATGGCCGTAATGTGATGAATGATGTGGTAAAAAATCCTCATTGGCCGTATGCATTGATGGACAGTTTTTGGTATGATTATGGCCATGGATTCTCTTCGGCTACGGGTGCAAAGATGAATTGTTTTATGGCATGATCAGGACTGTTGATGAAAACACGATTATCTTTGGCCCATAGTGCATGGATAATTCGTGGTCGCGATACTAATGAATATCCTTGGCCTGTAGTGCAGGGATGATTCGATGATGTGGATTAATTATTGAGCTGAGTCTTAGCGATGAAATATTAATTCATGGATGTGATAATAATGAATATCTTTGGCCATAGTGCATGGATAATTCATGGATGTGATACTAACAAATATCCTTGGCCGTAGTGCATGGATAATTCGAAGGTGTGGATTATTTATTAAGCTGAGTCTGAGCGATAAAATATTAGTTATACACTTTTTATTTGTAGAAGATAGTAGATATCATGCTCTACTTGACTCTTCTAAAATACAGTTGTATGTCTTTGGCCGTAGTGGAAAGATGAATTTATTGGTATGATTATGAACAAGAATTGTGATTTGGTATAACCATAATTTTTTATGTTTCAGGTGAATATAGGTAATGAAAATTATCTTCGTCTTGGGTGCGAAGAGTAATTTAGAATCACAATTATGATTATGAGTTATTCATATGATTGTGGACAGGAATTATTGATTGATGTTACAGGGATAAAATATTATTGGTGAACTTTTAACATGAAAAAGATAATAGATCTAATGGTCTATTTGACTCTTCTAATGGATTGCTCGTTCCGCTCCAACTATGGTTGAAAAGTTTTATCAGCTACCATATGTTCTAAATCTCTGATTTATTAATGATGAAGGCTATTAATGATGTAAATTAGCTTTAATTATGATATTCTTTACTGGGCTAGTTGAGCTCACACTTTTTCTTTCATTGTTCTCTTCAGGAAGTGAGAACGCAGCAGGGACTAGTCGGGGAACAGAGTGATGATCCAGATGATATCATTAGTAGTCCTCACTATTCTATGAAATAGTGTGATAGCTGTGGAGGTTCTCCCTAAACATTATAGAAAAGTGTGTTGTATTCTATACATTATTTAGTAGTTATATTTGGTGAATCAAATAGGGTGAGGCGAACCTAACTTTGGAAGGGTGTTTTGCCACTATCATACAAGATGTCTAATAACATACAACCTCGTGTTCTCATATGACATGGTTGTGCACATCCACTTGCGGAATATAAATGAGAGTTACATACAGTTGTATTAAAAACTCATAGTTAACCGTGGTCGTATTCTATACGACAACTCAACAGTTATATAAATGAAGTTGTACTTGAATTTTATACCATGTATCTGGCGACTCAGAATGGGTGATGTATACCTAGTTTTGGGGGCGTCACATTTGGTATCAGAGCTTAGGGATATGGTCGTTGGCAGAGACAAGAGTCTAGAACTAGGAGGGGAGAGACGATTTATATACTTCGCTAGTGTGTGACTTACCTAAGCTAAAATTGTTTACTTGATAAGTTGACAAATTATGATGTGTCAATTAACCTTTGTTTTGAAGCTATATTCTAGAATGATATCTGAAATACAGAAGATGAGAGATGGAAAAATCATGATAGCGAGGAAATTACCGGGAAGGTACAATTTGAATAGAAAGCAAGCTATTCTCATCTCTTCAAATATCAGGTACGTACGTAAATTTTGAGGGCGAAATTTCATAAGAATGGGTGATTGTGAGACCCCGAATTTTATGAAATAAAAGTATTCAATTTTTCTATTTTGGTAAATAGTTAAATTGATAAAAGTTTAAAGTTTAGGGTAATATGTGAATTTTTTTTATAAAGTAAGCAAGTTGATATAAAATATTCGTTGTGTCGGGGAATATTCTTTTTGTCAGGGAATATTCGTACGACGGTACAATCATTGGTGGACCCCACAACAGAATTATTATCGAATTGAGAAAACGACAAAAATATTTTTATGAAAATAATAGCGGAAGTTTTACCGTTAACTGTTGAAACACCCGGTGTTAAAAGTACAGTAATACGTGTGGTTACATAGTAGCACACTTTATTGATTATTGATGCTTACGTAAGAAGTCACTTAGTTTTATTTTATTAGTAATATTAATGTAATAAAACAGGAAAGCTTTTCATATAAAATAGAATACTTTTATAAAGTTATTCATTTTATTAGGCTAATAGTAAAATCTTTTTATATAAAACAGAATACTTTTATAAAGTTATCTGTTTTATTAGACAATAATTAGAATATATTATATTTTATTATGCATAGTATTTGCATAGTGCCTGCATAGTATTTGCATAGTAAAATCTTTTATAAAGTTGTTCGTTTTATTAAATTATAAATAGAATATATTATATTTTATTTAAAAGATTTTGCTTTAAATATGGACCGTCCGATTAAAAGTAAATCAATCTGAACCGTTCATGAATTAGTTACTATGTAGTCCATTCTTCTATAAATAGAAGCTCATTCCTTCATTATTTCTTACGAATTTACTGAAACTCTAGAGAGAGAAACTATAGAGAGAGTTTTTCTTCTATAATCTTGAGCGTATTTATTTAGAGTTTAAGAAAGCTTTGAGCGTAGTGCAAGTTTTCTTCGAGTATATCCTCGCCCTACCAGTCGGAATACTTTTCTTTCAAAGGTAAGTGATATTATTTGTGGTACCCGTAAGAGGTATTATTTTTTTTGTATTCATGAAAAGAACTTCTGTTATTCCATTATTTATTATTCTGTTGGAATAACCTGTATACGCGGACTACCCTATACTTGGTGAAATTCTTCTGTTATTCAATTCTTTATTATTATGTTGGAATAACCTGTTTATGCGAAGTACCGCATACATGGTGAAATTCTTCTATTATTCCGTTCATTATTATTCTGTCAGAATATCCTGTTGGTGCGTTCTACGCCTGACTTGGTTCCATTAATTATTATTCTGTTGGAATAACCTGTCTGTGCGGTCTATCGCATACATGGTGATTTCTGTTGTTATTTCATTCTTTAATATTTTGTTGGAATATCCTGTTGGTGCGAATTTTGCCTGACATGGTTCCGTTATTTATTATTTTGTCGAAATATCCTGTCTGTGCGTTTACGCATGACCTGGTTCCATTCTTTATTATTCTGTTGGGAATAACCTGTCTGTGCAGTCTATCGCACACATGGTGAATCCTTCTGTTATTCTATTCTTTATTATTCAGTTAGAATAACCTGTCTATGTGGATTACAACATGCATGGTGAATGATCCTTTGTATTCATTCCTTATTAAATTGTGGAAATGATCTGTATATGTAGATTACCGCATGGCGGACGAAAATCCATTTGCAGTTTTATATATTCTATTATACTAAGTTGGTTAAAGTTTTAGCTTCTATACTCCATGAAATTAGTGAAATATCCTTGATATTTGCGCTTCATCCAGTATCTTTTCATGGAAATATTTTTCTGAGCATTCTTAAATTTTATTCTACAAATAAGTATCACGTTGACAATTTGGACGTTATTGGTTCCTAGATAAATTAATTCTTGAACTTGTTTTATTGAATTATTATGTCATTGTCATCATCTTCATGTTTATATTATGTTGAAAGTCATATGTGGCATGTAGTGCATAGATAGACTTGGTATGATTATGACCTGGGATTATTCGGTATAATCAGGACCGTAATGTTACAAATGATGTGGTAAAAGTCATCTTTGGCCCGTAGTGTATAGATGGACTTGGTGTGATTATGACCAGGGATTATTCGGTATAATCATGACCGTAATGTGATGAATGATGTGGTAAAAAAATCCTCATTGGCCGTAGTCCATTGATGAACAGTTTTTGGTATGATTATGGCTATGGATTCTCTTCGGCTAAGGGTGAAAAGATGAATTGTTTTATGGCATGATCAGGACCGTTGATGAAAATACGATTATCTTTGGTCCGTAGTGCATGGATAATTCGTGGTCGTGATACTAATGAATATCCTTGGCCTGTAGTGCAGGGATGATTCGATGATGTGGATTAATTATTGAGCTGAGTCTCAGCGATGAAATATTAATTCATGGATGTGATAATAATGAATACATTTGGCCGTAGTGCATGGATAATTCATGGATGTGATACTAACAAATATCCTTGGCCGTAGTGCATTGATAATTCGAAGGTGTGGATTATTTATTAAGCTGTGTCTCAGCGATAAAATATTGGTTATACACTTTTTATTTGTAGAAGATAGTAGATATCATGCTCTACTTGACTCTTCTAAAATACAGTTGTATGTCTTTGGCCGTAGTGGAAAGATGAATTTATTAGTATGATTATGAACAAGAATTGTGATTTGGTATAACCATGATTTTTTATGTTTAAGGTGAATATAGGTGATGAAAATTATCTTCGTCTTGGGTGCGAAGAGGAATTTAGAATCACACTTATGATTATGAGTTATTCATATGATCGTGGACATGAATTGTTGATTGATGTTACAGGGATAAAACATTATTGGTGGACATTTAACATGGAAAAGATAATAGACCTAATGGTCTATTTGACTCTTCTAATGGATTGCTCGTTCCGCTGCAACTATGGTTGAAAAGTTTTATCAGCTACCATATGCTCTAAATCTCTGATTTATTAATGATGAAGGCTATTGATGATGTAAATTAGTTTTAATTATGATATTCTTTACTGGGCTAGTTCAGCTCACACTTTTGCTTTCATTGTTCTCTTCAGGAAGTGAGAACGCAGCGGAGACTAGTCGGGGAACGGAGTGACAGTCCAGATGATATCATTAGTAGTCCTCACTATTCTATGAAATAGTGTGATAGCTGTGGAGGTTCTCCCTAAAAATTATAGAAAAGTGTGTTGTATTCTATACATTATTTAGTAGTTATATTTTGTGAATCAAATAGGGTGAGGCGAACCTAACTTTGGAAGGGTGTTTTGCCACTATCATACAAGATGTCTAATGACATATAACCTCATGTTTTCATAAGACATGGTTGTGCTCATCCACTTGCTGAATATATCTACGAGCACTATCTATATGATCTTGGAGTTTATTTGGAATAAAATTTTCACTTGGAGACAACGGAGATATTTATATATCAAGACAGACCACTTCCCAAATATTTTAATTTCTAAAACAGTTTTTGACTATACTTTTATGTAAAGTATCATTGTAAGGTTGTGGTCAAGGTACCATGAGAGTTACATACATTTGTATTAAAACTCATAGTTAACTGTGGTCGTATTCTATATGACAACTCAATAGTTGTATAAACGAAGTTGTATTTGAATTTTGTACCGTGTATCTGGCGACTCAGAATGGGTGATGTATACCTAATTTTGGGGGATCACACACACACACACACACACACACACACACACACACACACACACACACATATATATATATATATATATATATATATATATATATATATAAGCCACAGACCGAAGTCTGGGCATACACACGCAACACGACTCTCAACGTGAAGAACTGTGTGTGCACAGTAGTGGAGAAATGCTTTAAAAAGTGTAAGAAGGCTTACAGTGGACTGCCAAAGAAGACTTCAATAGCTTTAAATGGATGAACCCTCGGCTTCCGCCGGTAAAAATATAGCAATATAGAAGCTCACAAGTGTTTAAAATGAGAAAGCACTCTGTTTATAGTGTGTACATAGCAAATTAGACAGGGCATTCTCGCCTTTTCTTTATGTAAAATGGCTTCCCCAAACCCTCTATTTATAGAGGGGCGAGCTGCAAGTGTACCTGCGGCAGTCGCAGATGCACATGCGGCTGCCCGGGGTGCCCCGAGCTCTGCGGGTCCTGCCCTCTCAGAGTACGTGCACGCGTGCAACGTGATGTCTGCTCGAACTTTTATAACTTCAATCCGGGCATCCAATCGAGATGTATAAGACCTTTTTTGACATGCTGTTATCGAGAGATACACAATGATATGGGATTAGAGGATGTATGAAGTTAGGGAGATGGGACCATGACCTTGGTCTTCAGGCTTCAAATTCTTTCCAGTGTGCTATCTTGTGTAGTAGTCAGTCGGGATTGGAGCTCTTTGGTTCTTGTAAGACATGTCTGTATAGAATGTATGCTTGAATGTTATTGAGATGGTGCAATGTGGGATCGAGATGGCAAAATGATGATTCTGCCCCTCACCGGGGTTATCTCCAGTTTGAGCTGATTTAGCGGTCATTGGTCAGGGTTATCTTTGAGATTGGACTGCTGCAGGTATTGACCATCCTCAGGGTTGTCTCTGAGGTGTGCCTGACCTCCCGAGGTTATCTCCGGGTTTGGGGAATGAGTGCCTCAGGGCTATTGCCGAGTGTTGAAGCTGATTGCATGGGTTTGAAACAAGCATTTCTGGGGTTATATCCGGAACTGCAACTGCATGCCTCATCTCCGAGGTTTGAACTGCATCTCCCGGGGTTATCTCCGGGACTGAAACTGAGGGTCTCGGGGTTGTCTTTGAGATGGACATGAAATTCTCGGGGTTATCTCTGGGACTGGGACTAAATGTCTCGGGATTGTCTCCGAGATTCAAAAGACTACTCCGGGGTTATCTCTGGAACTAGAACTGTATTCCTCGGGGTTGTCTTTGAGGTTAAAACTGAGTATCCCGGGGTTGTTTTCGGTACTAAATTAAATATCTCGGGGCTTTCTCCTAGATGGAAAATTGAGTATCCCGGTGTTGTTTCCGGGATGTGTTTATTTGACCTCCAGGGTTATCTCTGGAAGACAATTTTTCCCTCCTGAAATGTTAGTAATAGGAATGCAAAATTTCGAGTGTCTACAACACCCACAGCCAGAATGTGACTCCCCCAAAATAGGTATACATCACCCATTCTAAGTCGCCAAATACATGATACAGAATACAACTACAACTTAATTATACACTTGTTAAGTGTCATTCAGAATACGACAAAACATAAGCTATGAGTTTTAATACAAATATTGTCTCCTGAACAATATCCAAACTCAGATTCAATCTCATTACATTTATTATCACACTATTTTACAGAATAGTGAGGACTACTAAAGCAACCATCTGGACCGTCACTCCATTCCCCGACTAGTCCCAACTATATTCTCAATTTTTGAAGAGAACAGTGAAAGATAAGGGTGAGCTCAACTATCCCAGTAAGAAATATTATGACTAAGAGAATGTAGAATAAATTATCATTAGCGTTAAACAATATAACAACTGATAGAATACAATAGACAACAAGTAATAGATCAACAACTGCAGCGGAACAAGCAATCCATTAGAAGAGTCAAGTAGAGCATGATATCTACTATCTTCAATGATTTAATGGTTTATCATCAATATTATCACTGAGACTCAGCTTAATAAATAATCCACATCGCTAAATTATCCACGCACTATGGGCCAAGGATATTCATTAGTATCACGACCACGAATTATCCATGTACTGCGGGCCAAGGATATTCGTCTTTTCATCAATGATCTTGATCATGCCAAATAATAATTCATCTTTGCACCCTTGGCCGAAGAGAACGCATGGTCATGATCATACCAACAATTGTCGCTGAGACTCAACTCAATAATCCACATCACTTGTAACATTATAGGTCATGATTATACCAAATGATCCATGGTCATAATCATACCAACCAACAATTCATCTATGCACATAAGCCAAAGATGACTTTCATCACAATATAAGCATGAGAATGATGACAATGATATAATCATTAATCAAACGAAATCAAGGATAAATATTAAAGACTTTAAATTTATCTAGAGTTTTAAAAACATCTAAATTGTCAACATGATACTGCTTTGTGGAGTAAAAGTCAAGAATAATATTATATCAGAAAAGAAATTAATTTTTATCTTGAAAAGTATCTCGGGTGAATAGTACCTGAGTGAATAGTACCCTATGAATAGTACTTTATGAATAGTATCCATGAATAATACTTTATGAATAATACCCATGAATAGTACTTTGTGAATAGTACCCCGTGAATAGTATTTCGACATTAAAAAATCAATAATTATCAAGAATAATTTTTCCATGAAAATATACTAGATGAAGTGCAAATATCAAGGTTATTCTACTAATTTCACAAAGTATAGAAGCAATACTTCAACAAAATGAGTGTAGAATTAGGGATACAAAATGAAATAATATTACTTACATACTACACAGAGTATGGAAGAAAATATTATTTCATATGATTATTGAACAAAAATAATATTCCTTACGAATACGAAAGAAATAATACCCCTTACGAATACGAAAGAAATAATACTCCTTACCTTAGTAGAAGGCTGGATACTAGACTAGTAAAGTAGCGGAATACTCTTCTTCTTCCTCTCTATAGCTTCTCTCTATATAAATTCTCTTCTGAGTCTTAGTGAATTGGTGAGAATTAAAGAAGAATGAGCTTCTATTTATAGAAAAATATAGTTTCGACAATTGCACGTTTTGGGGCTCAAATTTTTACAGTATAGTACCTTCATCTATACCTCCATTTTTAATTTAGTCCTGCAAGTATTATCAATCTTGCACCACCTCCCCTAATAGTATTTCATGTGAACCAATAGTTCCATTCATGCGAGCAAGTAGTTACAATATAATACCTTCATCTATACCTCTATTTTTAATTTAGTCATGAAAGTATTATCAATCTTGCACCATCTCCCCTAAAAGTACATGCGTGTGAATCAATAGTACATACATGTGAACAAATAGTTATAAACGTCTGAACTAATAGTAATTAATTGCTCATCTATCCGATTAATTATCAGGTTGGTCAAAATAACATCCAAAAATCAATTATTATCGAAATAAATGTCGATTTCCACTAACACTATTAATCCCAACATAGTGGAAATATCAATTTTATCTTTATTCAACATGAACTTATTCATCATTAATATTATAACTCACAATATTTAACAACCAGATCATTCCCAGGAAAGAGGGGGCTTTCCGATAAGGATTTCTCCCTATTTGCGCGCAATTAGGTGACCAGACCCCTTTCCTCGACAGAACTTTCTAGACATCGTCAATATTACAAATAATAATATGAATAACTTTGTCATCTCAATTATTAATTTAATAATATAAAATATTATGCAGATGATGTTGTGACAATAATCGAATCAATAATATGAGAGATATTATGCAGCAATTACTGTAGCAATAATTGAGTATAACTGAGTGACTTCTCACGTAAGCATAAATAATCAATAATGTGTGCTACTTTGTAACAATGCGTATTACTGTACTTTTACTACCGGGTAGTTTAACAGTTCAATGATAAAAACTTTCGACGTTATTTTCATAAAAATGGATATTTCCCGACAAAAAAAATATTTCCCGACCAAACGAATATTTTATGACAACTTGCTTACTTTGTAAAATTTTCATATATCACCCTTAACTTTAACCTTTTATCAATTTAACCATTTACTAAATAAAATAATAATTATAAGAAAATTGAATACTTTCATTTCATAAAATTCGGGGTCTTACACAGAACCTTCAACATGACTGTGCAGGATGCTGTACAATCAAAAGATGTTGTGTCAGGTATTATCCCAATTAATGATATAGATGCTTATGTATTATTTGATTCGGGTGTTAATTGCTCATTTACATCTGATAAATTTGCTAAGAGGTTAGGATTGCCTAGTGATGAATTGAATTTTTCTTTAAACATAGAAATTACGAATAGGGAGGTGATTCCTGTTAGGTTCATATACAAGATTTGTAGGGTGAATATTAAGGGGAATGTCATGATAATAGATTTAATCCCAATTAAACTTGGAGAGATTGATGTTATATTAGGAATGGATTGGCTATTCAATTACTGAGCGATAATTGATTGCCAAGAGAAATGTGTAAACCTTATGAATCTGTCAAAGGTAGTCTTCTATGTTAGCAAGTCTCCTAGATAGGCAAGGTGTCTGACAATTATGTAGGCCAAGAAGTTGTTGAGTTAAGGATGTGTAGGATATTTAGCTTACATAGACGACACTCAGAGGAAGGGGGTGAAATTGGAAGAGATACTAGTCGTTAGGGAATTTGTAGATGTGTTTTCGGAGGATTTATAAAGACTTTCGCTTGTCAAAGAGATCGAGTTCGTTATCAATTTGGCGCCAGGAACTGCTCTGATATCGAAGACCCCGTACAGGATGGCTACGATAGAGATGAAGGAACTGATGGTACAATTGCAAGAGCTATTAGACAAGAAATACATTCAGCAGAGTGTACCACCGTGGGGAGCACCAGTGTTATTTGTGAAGAAGAAGGATTGGTCAATACGTCTTTTCATTGATTATAAGGAATTAAACAAAGTCACTATTAAGAATAAATATCCATTGCCAAGAATAGATGACTTATTTGATCAGTTGAAGGGAGCTAAGTACTTCTCGAAGATAGATTTGAGAAGTGGGTATCATCAATTAAAGGCAAGGAAGGATGATGTACATAAAACATCATTCAGAACTCGGTATGGACATTACGAGTTTCTGGTAATGTCTTTTGGTTTGACCAACACCCCTGTTGCATTCATGGATTTTATGAACAGGGTGTTTAAACCATTCTTAGATAAGTTTGTGGTGGTATTCATCGATGATATTCTGGTGTACTCCAAATCTCAAGAAGAACACGTGGAACATTTACGTTTGATGTTGGAGACACTAAGAAAAGAAAATTGTACGCAAAATTCTCTAAGTGTGAATTATGGCTAGAACGTGTACAATTTTTTGGGCATGTGATTGACAAAGATGGGATTTCAGTGGATCCATCACAAGTTGAAGCTGCAATCAATTGGGAACAACCAAGGACACCATCAGAGGTGAGGAGTTTCTTGGGATTGGCCGGCTATTATAGACAGTTTATTCAGGACTTTTCCAAGATTGCCACTCCA
The DNA here is from genome assembly GCA_016801055.1 of Panax notoginseng. Taxonomy (NCBI): domain Eukaryota; kingdom Viridiplantae; phylum Streptophyta; class Magnoliopsida; order Apiales; family Araliaceae; genus Panax; species Panax notoginseng. The sequence goes on along the minus strand of CM029015.1, from coordinate 63,236,922 downwards.
TTAACAAATTGGACAAGGAAAGTTGTAAAATTTGTTTGGACGAAGAAGTGTGAAGAGAGTTTTTAAGACTTAAGAAAGAAGTTAAGTGTGGCACCTGTATTGTCATTACCAGATAATACATGAAACTTTGTGGTATATAGTGATGCATCACAAAAAGGATTAGGGTGTGTCTTTATGAAAAATGACAAAGTCATTGCGTATGCAACAAGGCAACTAAAGGACTATGAGAAAGGATACCCGACCAATGATTTAGAGTTGGCTGCAGTTGTATTTGCTCTGAAAATATGGAGACACTGTCTCCATGGAGAGAAATATGAGATATATACAGACCATAAGGGTCTGAAGTATATTTTCACCTAGAAGGACCTGAACATGCGTCAAAGGAGATGGACGGAGTTAATAAAAGATTATGATTGTGAGATCTTTTTCATCTAGGCAAGGCAAATGTGGTTGCAGATGATTTGAGCATGAAAAGTCGGGAAAAGTTGATGCTGTTAACCACCCAGGAGGATCTTATTTCAGCAATGATAAAGCTAGAGTTGGAAATAAAATTTCCAAAAGAATTCGATGAACGACTATTCCAGATAGAAGCTAGTCCAACATTGGTGGACAAGTTAAAGAATACTCAACTACAAGATGAAGAATGTGGGAAAATCAAAGAAAAGGTAGTGTAGGGTAGTGAAGTGAAATACAATATCGATACCAAAGGAGTGCTAAGATTCGAGGGAAAAATTTGGGTTCTAGCAATACCAGATATTAAAGACGAAATCTTGACCGAAGCTCATAACTTAAGATACTCGATTCATCCGGGAAGTACAAAGATGTATCAAGATTTATGACGGCATTTTTTGTGGCCAAACATGAAAACAGATGTTGCAGAATGTGTCGCAAAATGCTTGACATGTCAAAGGGTTAAAACCGAACATCAAAGACCAAGCGAATTACTACAACCATTGGAAATACCAGAATGGAAGTGGGAGCATATCACATTGGATATTATGGTAGGTCTTATAACTATACAGAGAGGATACGATTCGATTTGGGTGATAGTGGATAGGCTGACGAAATCAGCACACTTTTTGCCAATAAAGATTAGATTCAATCTTGATCAATTGGCAAAGTGATACGTTAAAGAGATCATTTCGAGACATGAAGTTCTAGTGTCAATTGTGTTAGATAGAGATCCGCGATTCACATCAACTTTCTGGAAGAGACTAAAAGAATGCATGGGAACACAGTTAAGAATGAGTACGGCATACCATCCGCAAACAGATGGTCAAAGCAAACGAACAATCCAGACGTTGGAAGATATGCTTAGAGCATGTATCATGGATTTCAAAGGGAGCTGGGATGGACATTTACCATTGGTAAAATTCGCCTATATCAACAGTTACCACGCAAGCATCGACATGCCGCCTAACGAAGCATTGTACGGCAGAAAGTGCAGAACTCCACTGTGTTGGGATGAAGTCGGTGAACATCAACTATTAGGACCAGAACTGGTACAACAAACTGCTGAGGTTGTCAAACTCATCAGGATAAGATTGGTAGCTTCGCAAGACAGATATAAGAAGTATGCTGATCAACATAGACATGATCGTGACTTCGATGTTAGAAATTTTGTGTTCTTAAAAGTTTCTCCTTGGAAGGGGAAAATTTATTTTGGTAAAAAGGAAAAGTTAAGCCCGAGGTTTATTGGACCCTTCGAGGTGCTGCGAAGAGTATGAGAGGTGGCTTATGTGGTAGCCCTACCTTCAGAGTTAGAACACGTTCACAATGTTTTTCATGTTTCGGTGTTACGACCGTTTAAACCCGATTACAAGCATGCGACCGAGTACGAACCATTACAGTTCGATAAGGACTTGTCTTATGAGGAAGTTCCTATCCATATAGTTGACAGGAAAGAACAAGTGCTCAGGAGTAAAGTAATACCTTTCGTAAAGGTGATATGGAGGAACCACAATGCTGAAAAAGCTACGTGGGAACTCGAAGATAAAATGATGAAAGATTATCCTAAATTATTTTTTTATCTGTGTCTTCGATTCTGGGGACAGAATCCTTGTAAGAAGGGAAGAATGTGCCGAAGGATTTATTTGAGTTGTGATTCTGGGGACAGAATCCTTGTAAGGAGGGAAGGACGTAACAATCCGAAATTTTAAATTATAATTCCAAATATTTATTGAATTATATAAATAGTTTAATTGATGTGTTTATTGTTGAATAAATATTTATTTAATGTGATTTGATTTGATTATTTATTTGTTAAATAAATAATTTATGAGTTAAGGAAATTAATTATTATGAGATAATATTCTAATTTAATTTAATAATTAAGTTAGAGAGTTGATAAAGATTAAGAAAATTATTATAATGTTTTAATTTAATTTGGTAATAAAAGTGTGACAATAAACTATACTATAAATGAGCTATTAAATAAATTAAAGGAGTTTAATTTAGTTTTGTCAAACAAGGCTTAAAGACATTAAGTCTTTATTTTTAAAATTGTTTTGTAAAACATAGCCTTATGGCTTTTAAATTTTGAATTTGAATTATAATAAATAATATAAATAAAATAAATCAAAATAATAAATAAAATATATTTTATAACTGATAATTTATTACTATACTTATTAAAACGTCGATTTTAGACGTTTAGTTTATTTGTGTGTTGGTCTTAGTTTGTTGTACGTAAAAGGTTCTGGTATTGGGTTAAGAGTAAAAGAAGAAGAATACAAAGAAAAGAAATTAGAGAGAGAGAGCTGAGAGAGAGTTCTATGACAGCAAGGATTGTTCAAGCAAGAAAAGGTATACTCCCATAACCTTAATATGTTATATATAAAAGTTCTGTGTTCATGAATTTCAAAGTCTCTGTGAATTCCAATTCGATAAATTGTTGTTATATAAAGTGTGAATTGTGTGTCTATGTAATTGTGATGTTTGAATTAGCATCTAGACAAGGATTTAGTATACTAATTACGTTCAAAAATAAGAAAAACTGATTACAGTATGAATATGGCTTGTCGGAGTTCAAAATTGATACTTGGTTTGTAAACTAGTTTGTAAATTGAGTCTTGAATGTATTAATTTAGTAAGTAACGAAGAGAACGTAGCTTGAAAGAGTTAATTTTGTATACAATGGTGATCACAGTGTAAATTTTGTGAAGTATGTTAAAAATGGAGTTTTGGCAAAAATACGGAATTTAAATACTTAATTTGATTGTAGTTGTTGTTAATTGTTCTAAATCAGTATATATATGATGGGTAATGTTTATATGAAATCTATGTAAGTATTACGTGTTAAATTGGTTGCTAGAAACTAAGCGTATGACAGATTTGGCTTTGTATGTGCTCCCATTGCCCGGAACTGAATTTCGATGCCGCAGTGCTAACTCTCGCACCGTTGCACCAATTCTCTTGCCACAGCTCGTGCTGCAGTGTCGTTCCCAGTGTAAACTGGGGCGCCACAGCGCCGGTTAATAGCATGGTCAGAAAGGTTGTTTTTATTGTACAAAAATCTGTAATTGTTGACAAAGTGAAATGTTAAGACTGTTAAAATGTAATTTTTATATTGTGGTGTTTTAGTACCAATGGTGAGAATATTATTAACAGTTAGTTAGTTATATTATCGCATTACTAGTGTGACTTGACTATAAGATTAAAACCAAGCCATGCATGCTGTTGAGCATGTTATTCCTAATCATATTTATACAATTTAATTATATTCATGCCAAGCTATTTAACCTAACTCTTACTTTGAGAAGGTTTCCTAATTTTAACTTGTTTCTTAGCATGCAAGCTTCTAAATTTTGATACACTTATGTTGAACAAGTTTTATCAATCAATTTTCTATTGATTATGCATGCTCAATAAACTCAATTCTGTTACTAAACAAAAATTCTAGCCTTAGCTTAATATTGTTCAAGCAAGGTATGTTACGTTATTCAATGCTTATGCTTTTAGTTCATTTCTAAAGCATGGTCATAACATACAATGTTGATTCATTTATGACTTATTCCATAGCATATTGTATTACATTTTTATTCAACTAATCCTTAGTTGATGTTCGTTAAACTCTAAATTTCCTTAAAACTTATCCAAACCAAACTTACTTTGGTGCAGACTTGTATTCTAAATATTGAGTTGAACAACCCTATTACAGGGGATATTTTACGCAACGCGTTTAGATGTTTTTGCATAATACATTGTACGAAGGGTTGATCCCCCTAAGTACGAGAAGTCCCTACAGTCTTATGACTGTTTAGGTTTAAGTTGAAATAATACTTATACCTTTGAACATAGTTCATGATCTCATGACCCTCAGACATATACTTCATTTTCTGTTCTTGATTATCTTTGATAAAGGATATTATTCAATCCTATTGAGCTTATTTGTTTGGCAGTTGCTATGATGTCATTATTTATTGCCACTTCAAGTGAGCATTTGTTTGCTCACTCTTTCTTATATAACTATTACAGCTAAAGTTGAGAAGGTCGATGAACCTACCACCAGTATAGGAAAACGAAAGATTAACATGTATTGAAAACTTGTAAACCTATTGACTTTTATTTTGTCAGACTCTATATTAAATATTGTGATGTAGTTATTTAATTTTCTGCATTTGATATTTGTATTTAAAGGTTAGATAACTTGGGAGATTTTATTGAACTTATTAATGTAATCATTTAATAGGAAGGTTTATTATTAAATTTTATTGCATTTGGTAGTTAGAAATGAATGTTTTTATAGACTGAACACCAAATCTTATGGGAATGAAGTACCCGGATTTAGGGGTGTCACAGTAGACACTCAAAAAATTTTACATTCCTGTTACTAACCTTGCGGGAGAGCAAAGTCGTCTTCTAAAGATAGCCGTGGAAGTCAAGTCAGTACAGTCTCGGAGATAACCCCGGGAGTTTTAGTTTCAACCTTGGAGACAACCCCGAGGAATATAGTTCCAGATCTAGAGACAACCCTGGAATCCTTAGGTCCATCTCGGAGACAACCCCGAGATCTTCAGTTCTAATCCCGGAGATAACCCCGGGTGATACAGTTCAAACCTCGAAGACAACCCCGAGGCATGCAGTTGTAGTTCTGTAGATAACCCCAAAAATGCTTGTTTTAAACCCCAACAATTAGCTTCAATCTCAGTGATAGTCCCGAGGCACTCAGTTGTAAACCCGAAGATAACCCAGGGAGGACAGGCATTCAGCACTTGCAGCAGCCCAATCTCAGAAATAACCCTAAGCAACGACTGTTAAATCAGCTCAGAGCCGGAGATAACCCCGGTGAGGGAAAAAATTGTCATTTTGCCACCTCGATTCCACAATCATGCCGTCTCAACATACATGCTACACAGAAGTGTCCTACTAGAACCATGGCTCCAATCCCGAGTGACTACTACACAAGACAACACACCGGATGGAATTTGAAGACCTAAAAACTTGGGCATGGACACATCTTCCTGACTTCGTACAACCTCTTATCCCATGTCATTGTGTAGCTCTCGACAACAATGTCGATGTCAGGATTTTTATTTGTCCCTTTTTAGTTCTTTTTCTTTTTTGTTCTCATGTTAGCTGAGATTTATTTAAAAAAACAAGTGAAAAAGGTCAGACATTTATATGTCGACGATTTGACTGTAAGAGTCGCCAGTTAGTTTTTTAACTGGTTATACCAACACAATCGAGAAAAGATTTGCACATTGACCCAATGATGTGACACTGCTAAACGGGTCTGTGAAACTGAGATTCATTAGCGTCCGGGATTTGCTTATGTAGAGGGAAGGTGTTAGGCAGCCCCTGACATCCGTGTTACCACGGTGACCGCCACTTTTCAAGAAACTGCTATATGAATGTGTGTGTGTGAGTCAATGTGTTGTTATTTGGAACTAGTGTAAGGCCTCATTCGCACTTATATACACAGGGTTTGAATTTGTATAAAAATTCAGTTTTAAACAAGATATGGCATTGATGTTTTGTAAAAGAGGTTTTTATGTAACAATCCAGAATTTTAATTGTAATTTTTAAATATTTATTGAATTATATAAATATTTAATGGATGTGTTTATTGTTGAATAGATATTTGTTTAAATTGACTTGATTTGATTTGGTTAATTATTTGTTAAATAAATAATTAAGGAGTTAAGGAAATTAATTATTATGAGATAATATTATAATTTAATTAATAAATTAAGTTAGAGAGTTGATAAGGATTGAATGGATTATTATAATATTTTAATTTTATTTGGTAATAAAAGTGTAATAAATAACTATGCTATAAATGGGTTATTAAGATAAATTAAAGGAGTTTAATTTAGTTTTGCCAAACAATGCTTAAAGATATTAAGTCTTTAATTTTGAAGAGTTTTGCCAAACGAAGCCTTATGGCTTTTGAAATTTAAAATTTTGAATTATAATAATATAAATAAAATAAATAAAATATAAATAATATATATTAAATTAGGGTAACTGATAATTTAATAGGGACAATTAGTAGACGTCGGTTTTAGACGTTTGGAAAACGTTTGATTTTACGTATAGTGTATTTGGCCTAAAGCCTGGGCCGAAGAAGAAAAGGGAAATTGTCAGAGAAAAATAGAGAGAGTTTGAGAGAGCCTGAGAGAGAATCAAGAGAGAACGTTCTTAGTTTTTCAAGCTATTCTCAGTGAGCAATGATTTTCAAAGCAACAAAAGGTATTTTTCCCATAACCTTAATGTTATATATATATATATATATACATATATATATATATATATATATATATATATATATATATATATATGGGGAATGATCCGTGAAAAACGTTAGCTATTAGTACTGTTTGAACTAACGTTAATCTAGCCGTCCAATATTAGAGTTAATGGCTAAGATGAAAGCCCAGCCGCTAGAGGGAGTAGCGGCCAACAATAAATTAAAAAATCATATTTGCTGGTCGCTAGAGGGAGTAGTCGCCAGTCAAAACGACGACATTTTGACTGGCCGCTACTCCCTCTAGCGGCCAGCACAAAGGATTTTTTAATTTGGCCCAGGGCCCAGCCGCTAGAGGGAGTAGCGGCCAACAAAAAAAATTGACCAATTACTTATTATCTTAATTATTCTCATACATGCAACTTATTAATTAGAAAAATAAAATAATAAAAAATTATAAGTATAATCAATAATTATCCTTATAATTATTAATAAAATAAGTATGTATAAGGATAATTAATAATTATCGTCTTATGATTTTTAATTATAAATAGGAAATAGTGATTGAATTTATATTATATTCCTACTCAAATATATAAACTCAATCATTATTTCCTATTTATAATTAAAAATCATAAGACGATAATCAGTAATTATTTTTATACATACTTATTTTGTTAATAAGTATAAGGATAAGTATAAAGATAATTACTGATTATCCTTATAATTATCCTTATAATTTTTTATTATTTTATTTTACTGATTAATAAGTAATATTTATAAGACTAATCTGCTAATAAGTATAAGGATAAGTATAAAGATAATTATTGATTATCATTATAATTATACTTGTAATTTTTTATTATTTTATTTTACTAATTAATAAGTAGCATGTATGAGAATAATTAGGATAATCAGTATTTGGCCAATTTTTTTTTGTTGGCCGCTACTCCCTCTAGCGGCTGTGCATTCATCTCAGCCATTAACTCTAATATTGGACTGTTAGATTAACATTAGTTCAAACAGTGCTAATAGCTAACGTTTTCCACAGATCATTCCCCTATATATATATATATATATATATATATATATATATATGTTTTACGACATAGTTCTTTGTGTTCTATGTTTTGGACTATAGTATAAAGTTTTTACAAAATTTTCTGTAATCCAAGTTTCTTTATGATTGATAATAAGTTACATGTATATGTAATTGTAATAGTATAACTAGCATATATATATATATATATATATATGTGTGTGTGTGTGTGTGTGTGTGTGTGTGTGTGTGTGTGTGTGTGTGTGTGTGTGTGTGTGTGATTGTGTGCTAAATTACGTTTGCAAGAAAGGAATTGGTTTTACAATGAATATATGTATGAACATGGCTTGTGAGAATACCAAAACTTGATGTTTGTTTGCGAACTAATTGTGAAATTGAACTTTGAATATATTAATTTGGCAATAAATGAAGAGAATATAGTTAGAATGGACTAAGTTGTTGTATAATTGGGATTACATTGTTTGTTCTCTCAAAAATAGAGTTTTGGTTTTAAAATATGGCATACAAGGATTTAATTTTCTAAGATTTTGGTTTAGTTGTTTTGAAATCAATATATATATATATATATATATATATATATATATATATATATATATATATAATGGGTAATGTTTATGAGTAATCTATGTAAGTTATACATGTTAATTTAGGTGCTAGCAGTGTTAAACAGTCAAACAAATTAGCTTTATTTTGTTCTTCGTGCTCGATTTTTGTAAGTTCAGCGCCTCAGCGCCAAAATCAGTGCTGTAGCCCCAAACTCCACCCCGCAATGCCAAAGTTAGCGCCACAGCGCCAACTTCATGCCGCAGCGCTGGCCAGTGGCCTGTGATTCGCGTCGTTGCGCCAACACCGCGCCGCATCGTCGCCCATAGTACAAACTGTGGCGCCGCAGACCCGGTTAGCAGTAGGGCCAGGAATGATTTTTCTTTTATACGAATTCTATAAATGCTGGTATAATGCAATATTATAACTGTTAAAAATGTAAATTTGTTATTGTGGTATTATAGTGCTATGAATGAGCATATTATTAATACTTAACGACTGTTATTATTATTTTATCGATGTAACTTGATTATGTAGTTCAAAATCAAGCCGTATATGAAATAGGTACTAATTTGTATACAGAGTATCTGTAGTGACTAATTGTATCCTAATGATATGTGATTAGGATATTGTGAATCAAACTATTATGGTTTAGCCTACAGGAAAGGCACGTTTTCTTACTCTACCTTGTTTATATTGATCAAGTTTACTGTTTCTAGTTTGATTACAATTACGCAAGTTTTCTAACTCTACACTTTCATTGAGCATGTTTACTTTCATTGAGCAAGTTCTCTTTTATTGAGCAAGTTCTTAACTCTAGTTTGTTTACGATTATGCAAGTTTCTAAACTTTATATCCTGATCTTGAGAAAGTTTCTCTTATTATTTAGCATGCAAGTTCTACATTCTGTTGTACTAAAGTTGAACAAGTTTTATCGTTTAATTTACTATTGGTTATGCATGCTCATTACTCAATTCTAAATGAACTTAGCTTAATATTGTTCAAGCAAGGTATGTTATGTTACTCAATGCTTATGCTCTTAGATTATTCCTAAAGCATGACCTTAGTATACAATGTTGATTAACTTATGATTTATTTCATAGCATAATGTGATTACCTTTTTATTCAACTAGTCCTTAGTTGATGTTCGTTGAATTCTAAATTACCTTGAAACGTATCCAAACCAAACTTAATTTGGCGTGGACTTGCATTCTAAATACTGAGATGAACAACCCTATGATTAGGGGATAATTTACGCATAGGGTTGAAATGTTTCTGCACAATACATTGTACATAGGGCTGATCCCCCTAAGTACGAGGAGTCCCTATAGTCTTATGACTGTTAAAGTTTAAGTTGAAAGATTACTTATAACTATGGACATAGTTCGTGGTCTTATGACCCTCAGATATATATTTCATGATTTTGATTATCATTGATAGAGCATATTGTTCAGTTCTATTGAGCCTATTATTTGGCAGTTATTGTAAAGTTTTATTCATTGCCATTTCAAGTGAGCTTTGTTTGGTCACTCTTTCTTATATAACTATTACAGCTAAAGTTGAGAAGGTCGATATACCTAGCACCAGTAAAGGGAAAGGAAAGATGAACAAGTATTGAAGACTTGTAAACATGTTGACATTTTGTTGTCAGACTTTATTTTTATTAATGTAATGAAGTTATTTAATTTTTCGCATATGAATGATTGTATTTAAAGGTTAGTTAACTTGGGAGATTGTTGTTAATGTAATCCTTTAATGAGAAAGTTTATTATTAAATTTTATTATGATTGGGTAGTTAGATATGAATGTTTTTATCAAGTGAACACCAAATCCTGTGGGAATGAAGTACATGGATTTGGGGGTGTCATAAGTTGGTATCAAAGCCTTAGGTTATGAACCTTAGGTGGGGAAAAGCCTTAGGAAGTCGCCTTTGAAAGGTAGTGGTGATAAACTCTTATCGAGTTTTAAGATGAAAGTAATACAACACTTATGTGCACTTATGTGCTTGTGAGTGTCGAGTAGTAATGAGTAATAATTAAAACTTAAGAATTTTGTTGTTAGGATGGCTAATGTAGGAGAATCTAGTCAGGCCAGAGAGGAAGGATCCCAGATGCCTAGAGAGGAAGAGCCTCGAGATATTCAGGTGGTTTGGAAACAACTACTACCATGGGAATCGTCTCCGTTGGTTACAGTGGTTGGGCATGAGGGTTTACCTGATGAGGATGATGAGATAGAGACGGAAGAGGAGGATCCCGTTGAGCTACCACAGTCGAATGAGGATGATGAGGATAAGGAGGAAGAGATTCCACTAAACTGTATCGCTGCTCGTATGTACGATGAAGTATACGACCGCAATGTGGAACTTTAGGATACCATCGAGGAGCTGGAAGAGATAGTAGCTGAACAACAGACCTCGATGGCACAAAAGGACGATGAGATCCATGATCGAGTGGAACATTTGAATAATGTCGAAGAGAAGCTGGTCCACACTAAAGAGGAGAATGAACAATGACATAGGAGATTGCAGAGCTGAAGAACAAGCTGAAAGAAGAATCTACTAAGAGGGCAAGAGCCGAAGACGCGTACGAGGAAACTTATCAACGAGCTGGGATAGCAAAGAGAGAGACACGCAAAGAAGATCAAGATGGAAGAGATGAATAACGTATTCAACACCGTGATCAATCGAGCTCAAGATAGGGTAATGGGTTATCCGATTCAGTTTGAGACACTGCCGCCGTTCATATTAGATCGTAGAACAATGTTCCGAATTATAGAGGAAGAGCGTCTTAAGGCTACGTAGTATCTTAGTAGGACATAGTAGGGAACGTACCTGATATGTGATTAATAATATGTAAATCCCTAGTGATATGTAATCAATGGGATATGATGTTGATGTTATCCTGAAACTTTAGTAGTTCAGGAAAGTAATGTAAATAGCGGTGATGCTATTGATCTTATGTTTTCAAAAAGATTATGAATGAATAAAAGTTACTATTTTATTTTGTTCAAAGTGTTATGTGTTATGTGATGAGGTCTTTTATGGAGTGCAAGTTAAGTAGAAAATACTTAAAGGAGTTGATAATAATCTAATGAGTATATTTTAATAGAAAATGCCTCCAAGACGTCAACCACGACATGAATCTACAACTAACGACAATGCTGAGGCTAACCCAGTTTGGGAGCTAGTGACGTTACTGACGGGTGCACTGCAGAATCAACCGCAAAATCATGCTGTGACATTTAAGAACTTCAAGGCGGTTGGACCACCAGAGTTTTATGGGTCCATGAATCCAGTTTAGGCACAGACTTGGATCATGGAGATGGAAAATACGTTTGAGGTAGCTAGGGTTGATGAGAATTAGAAGACTAATTTTGCAACATTTATGTTGAAAGCAGAGGCTGTTTATTGGTGGCAAGCCAATAAAACTCGAGGAGGACAAGGGGTGATGACTTGGGATAGGTTTAAGGAGATATTCTTCGAGACTTATTTCCTAGAGAGTTCAAAGAATCAGACGGAGGTGCCGTTTTTAGAACTGAAGCAGGACGGTATCAGAATATGCCGCAAAATTTAATGAGTTGGCGAGATTTACGCTATATCAAGTCAACACAGATGAACGCAAGGCTAGAAGGTTTGTGTAGGGACTGAAGCCCTGGTTGTACAGTAAGGTCTCCCTGTTCCAGCTGAAGACATTTGCAGCAGTAATGGAGAAGGCAATTCTCACTGAAGGCAGAGGCGAGGCTGTAACGAAGTTTAATCAAGAACAAAGAAAGAAGAAAAATGAAGGCGTGGTTAAGAATGGTGGTGGTGGTAATGGAAATGGTAACAATATCCTGAAGAAAAAATGGAATGGAAATATGGGTGCTGGAAATCAGCAGGGTAACCAGCAGAATAGGAAGTTTGAAGCATGTGCTTCATGTGGAAGTTTCACAAGGGTATATGCTTAATGGGAAAACAGGTATGCTTTAATTGTGGTCAGGAAGGTCACATCACCCCAAATTCCAATCAACCCAAGAAGAACGTTTGCTTCACGTGTGGATCAAAGGATCATTTTGCTCGGGAGTGCCCTAAGAAGAAAATTGGAGAAACAACAGGAAACAAGGGGGGTAGCAGTGGAGGTACGTGGGCCATTGCTGTAACGATCCAAAATTTCAAATTGTAATATTAAATATTTATTAATATATAAATATTCATTTGATGCGCTTATTGTTGAAATTGATGAGAGAAATATTTTATTGATGTAATGGTTGCTAGTAAATATTTACTAATCTAAATTCATTAGATAATATTCTAAATTAAATTAATTTATAATTTAGAGAGTTATAATATAACATGAGATGTTATATTATTGTTTTAATTTAATAATTTAAGGTGGTATATTCAGTTATTAAATAAAATTATAATGAGATTATAATTTTGTGATATTTGGTCAAGTGGGAAATTTATTTAGTATGTGGTAATTAGTTTATTTAATTAAGATTGGATATGGAAATCCAAGTAAACAGTGCAGGACAATAAACTATATTATAAATAACTTATGAAAATAAATTAAAGGAGTTTTAAATTTGGTTTTACCAAACAAAGCCTTAGAGCTTTTGAAATTTTAATTTTAATCTTGTTTTGCTAAACAAGGCTTAAAGAATGATTAAGTCATTATTTTAATAGGTTTTACCAAACAAGGCCTTATGACTTTTATGTTTAAAATAATAATAATAAAAAAAACTAATAAGTATTTAGTAGCCTTATTATATTTTACGGCAGTTTTATTTGTATGTTAGCATCAGTTTTAGTTTACGTGAAAAAGGGTTTGGCCTAAGCCTAAGAAGAAGAGAGAGTTACAAAGAAGTTTGAGAGAGACATATTCTCTGAGAAATTGAAAAAGAGGTTATTATGAGAATCAAAGAAGGGAGAGGAAGGATAATCAAGTCATTCTCATCATCTAATTAAGCTTAAGGAGAAATTAAAAGGTAATATTATAGCCATAGCTTTTAGTTATGTTTTATCAAAGTTTTTTTTTCTCTTTAATTGGTTATGGTGCATGATTTGAGTAAAGAATTGGTTTATAAAGATTATTGAGTGTGTATAATCTGTTAACCATCATATATGATTGATACTTGTTTGTCAAATTCGTGAGAATTGGAATTGTTGGAAGAAATTATAAAACATTGTTTATATTTATATGTTACGGCATAGAAAGTACGAAATTTCATGATCAATAATTGCTATAATCTGCAATTTGATAATAGATGTTGTTAGTATGTTGAAAAACAAAAACAACCCAAGTTGAATGAGTCAAAACGGATGTAAAACGAATTCACAGTGAAGAATTTCGCTATGAATGTCAAAAGAAGAAGAAAGAAGAGAAATAGTGAAACTAAAGGTTGTAATCTTTGATGTTTACGTTGTTTATATGGTTAGAAACGTGTTAGAAACATTAGATTATGTTTATGTAAACCTATTTACTCATTGGGTAGTTTGGTATGGTTGTTAGAAAGGAGTTTGGAGGCCTAATTTGACTTTTCGTAGTGTTCTAGAGCTAAAATCGCATAATCGCAGCAGTGACCCCCGCCCCGACGGGTCCCCCTAGTGCAAAACCACCCGCCCCGGCGGGGGGGTGTTCTGTCAAGCCAAAATTTTGAAAAAAAAAATCGGACGTAGTTTACTAAAATAAGTATAACGTTTTCATACGAACTCTGATTGATGCGATTCAAGATGATTCGGAACGAGGACGAATAGGCCTACAACTTTTATTCTTTAAGGTTTTCAATTTGAAATCGTTATTAAGGGTTAAAATGGTCATCTTTAGGGCTGTTGTGTTTTTGAAGGCAATCAGAGGGCGTCAGACATGCACGTATGCTAGTGTAGTGCTCTTGACGATAAAAGATGTTGTTCTAAATTATAAAACATGAATGTTAGTAAATATAATGATGCTTAACATTAATATAATGATGTATTAGATAAGTTATAGAAGTATAGTAAGCATACACAAAAGATGCAATCGGGCGTGTGACGAATAAACGTCGAAACGCCGTGATAATTGTTAATGAACGTAAAAAGTGTTTTTAGTCAAATGAAATGGATATTATAAAGTATGAAATGGGTTTAATATAAAACCAATAATGATTCCTAGCAAAATTTGAACACTTTAATGAATTTCGAATATTACATAAGTCGAAAAGTTAACACAATCTAATTGGACATTGTGTGTTAATTAATAGGAAAGATTATGAGATGTGGAGTAGAGTTTACATTATAATTACTATGTGTTGTTATGTGACTAATAGTTGATGTGTATGATTATATAATTGTGTAGGGCACGTGAAGTGCAGATAACTGTAAGCTGTTAAACTGTTATTGGTAAACAATGATCAAGGCAAGTCTTTCGGTTCCTATTTGTTACGCGGACTTGATGAACTGTTTTAAATTGTATGATATGTTATACATGTTGAAATCATAAAATGTTTAAGTCAATATATGATTGCATTGTTTTGGCTAAGTAATGATGATTGAGTAAGGAACTCAATCTTTATATTTGCTATATGAATTAAAAGCATGTATGCCATGTTACCTTAATGAGATGTATATCGAGCATGTTATTATGTGTTATGTGATGCATGAAAACTGTTAGACTTTGCTGGGCTGTCGAGCTCACTCTTGCAAATAACCACTTTTGCATGTCAAGATTTTAAGATAAAGATATGTGCTAAGTGAGTTATAGAGATCTATATTCACGAAGATTACTTATGTTTTATGAGAAATGTATTTCATATTTTGAACGTAACATGTTGAATTGTAAGTTGAGTTATCCAATGTATATGGATATTTAGTTATGATGTAAGACTTTGTATAGTCATTTTGTTGTAACGATTCATGATATAAGATTGAATCAAAGAGATGTAATGTAAATCTTGCGATTCAGGGCAAGAAAGAAGGAAATGTATAAACGTTCTAAATATTCTGTAATTTTAGTGTTTTTAATATCGAATAATGATGTAAAATTTGAGTTTTAATGTGTGGTTAACGACCGAAGTTGAGATTTAAATTGTATGGATTTTTGGGGTCGTTATAGTAACAATCCAAAATTTTATTTATAATTTTAAATATTTATTGAATTAAATAAATATTTTTAATTGTCGTGTTTGTTGTTTAGTAGATATTTATTGGATTATTTATTAGTAAGTAAATAATCCATGAGTTATAGAAATTAACTTAATTAAGATAAAAGAGTGAAGAATGTGACGATTTGATTATTTGAGTTGTGATTCTGGGGACAGAATCCTTGTAAGGAGGGAAGGATGTAACGATCCGAAATTTCAAATTGTAATATTAAATATTTATTAATATATAAATATTTATTTGATGCGCTTATTGTTGAAATTGATGAGAGAAATATTTTATTGATGTAATGGTTGGTAGTAAATATTTACTAATCTAAATTCATTAGATAATATTCTAAATTAAATTAATTTATAATTTAGAGAGTTATAATATAACATGAGATGTTATATTATTGTTTTAATTTAAGAATTTAAGGTGGTATATTAAGTTATTAAATAAAATTATAATGAGATTATAATTTTGTGATATTTGGTCAAGTGGAAAATTTATTTAGTATGTGGTAATTAGTTTATTTAATTAAGATTGGATATGGAAATCCAAGTAAACAGTGCATGACAATAAACTATATTATAAATAACTTATGAAAATAAATTAAAGGAGTTTTAAATTTGGTTTTACCAAACAAAGCCTTAGAGCTTTCGAAATTTTAATTTTAATCTTGTTTTGCTAAATAAGGCTTAAAGAATGATTAAGTCATTATTTTAATAGGTTTTACCAAACAAGGCCTTATGGCTTTTATGTTTAAAATAATAATAATAAAAAAACTGATAAGTATTTAGTAGCCTTATTATATTATACGTCAGTTTTATTTGTATGTTAGCATCAGTTTTAGTTTACGTGAAAAAGGGTTTGGCCTAAGCCTAAGAAGAAGAGAGAGTTACAAAGAAGTTTGAGAGAGACATATTCTCTGAGAAATTAAAAAAGAGGTTATTATGAGAATCAAAGAAGGGAGAGGAAGGATAATCAAGTCATTCTCATCATCTAATTAAGCTTAAGGAGAAATTAAAAGGTAATATAATAGCCCTAGCTTTTAGTTATGTTTTATCAAAGTTTTTTTTCTCTTTAATTGGTTATGGTGCATGATTTGAGTAAAGAATTGGTTTATAAAGATTATTGAGTATGTATAATCTGTTAACCATCATATATGATTGATACTTGTTTGTCAAATTTGTGAGAATTGGAATTGTTGGAAGAAATTATAAAATATTGTTTATATTTATATGTTACGGTTTAGAAAGTACGAAATTTCATGATCAATAATTGCTATAATCTGCAATTTGATAATAGATGTTGTTAGTATGTTGAAAAACGAAAACAACCCAAGTTGAATGAGTCAAAACGGATGTAAAACGAATTCACAGTGAAGAATTTCACTATGAATGCCAAAGAAGAAGAAAGAAGAGAAATAGTGAAACTAAAGGTTGTAATCTTTGATGTTTACGTTGTTTATATGGTTAGAAACGTGTTAGAAACATTAGATTATGTTTATGTAAACCTATTTACTCATTGGGTAGTTTGGTATGGTTGTTAGAAAGGAGTTTGGAGGCCTAATTTGGCTTTTCGTAGTGTTCTAGAGCTAAAATCGCATAATCGCAGCAGTGACCCCCGCCCCGGCGGGCCCCCCTAGTGCAAAAATCCCCGCCCCGGCGGGGGGGGGGGGGGTGTTCTGTCAAGCCAAAATTTTGAAAAATAAAACTGACCGGACGTAGTTTACTAAAATGAGTATAACTTTTTCATACGAACTCTGATTGATGCGACTCAAGATTATTCGGAACGAGGACGAATAGGCCTACAACTTTTATTCTTTAAGGTTTTCAATTTGAAATGGTTATGAAGGGTCAAAATGGTCATCTTTAGGACTGTTGTGTTTTCGAAGGCAATCGGAGGGCGTCAGACATGCACGTATGCTAGTGTAGTGCTCTTGACGATAAAAGATGTTGTTCTAAGTTATAAAACATGAATGTTAGTAAATATAATGATACTTAACATTAATATAATGATGTATTAGATAAGTTATAGAAGCATAGTAAGCATACACAAAAGATGCAATCGGGCGTGTGACGAATAAATGTCGAAACGCCGTGATAATTGTTAATGAACGTAAAAAGTGTTTTTAGTCAAATGAAATGGATATTATAAAGTATGAAATGGGTTTAATATAAAACCAGTAATGATTCCTAGCAAAATTTGAACACTTTAATGAATTTCGAATATTACATAAGTCGAAAAGTTAACACAATCTAATTGAACATTGTGTGTTAATTAATAGGAAAGATTATGAGATGTGGAGTAGAGTTTACATTACAATTACTATGTGTTGTTATGTGACTAATAGTTGATGTGTATAATCATATAATTGTGTAGGGCACGTGAAGTGCAGATAACTGTAAGCTGTTAAACTGTTATTGGTAAACAACGATCAAGGCAAGTCTTTCGGTTCCTATTTGTTACGTGGACTTGATGAACTGTTTTAAATTGTATGATATGTTATACATGTTGAAATCATAAAATGTTTAAGTCAATATATGACTGCATTTTTTTGGCTAAGTAATGATGATTGAGTAAGGAACTCAATCTTTATATTTGCTATATGAATTAAAAGCATGTATGTCATGTTACCTTAATGAGATGTATATCGAGCATGTTATTATGTGTTATGTGATGCATGAAAACTGTTAGACTTTGCTGGGCTGTCGAGCTCACTCTTGCAAATAACCACTTTTGCAGGTCAAGATTTTAAGATAAAGATATGTGCTAAGTGAGTTATAGAGATCTATATTCACGAAGATTACTTATGTTTTATGAGAAATATATTTCATATTTTGAACGTAACATGTTGAATTGTAAGTTGAGTTATCCAATGTATATGGATATTTAGTTATGATGTAAGACTTTGTATAGTCATTTTTTTGTAACGATTCATGATATAAGATTGAATCAAAGAGATGTAATGTAAAGGTTGCGATTCAGGGCAAGAAAGAGTGAAATGTATAAACGTTCTAAATATTCCGCAATTTTAGTGTTTTTAATATCGAATAATGATGTAAAATTTGAGTTTTAATGTGTGGTTAACGACCGAAGTTGAGATTTAAATTGTATGGATTTTTGGGGTCGTTACAGTAACAATCCAAAATTTTATTTATAATTTTAAATATTTATTGAATTAAATAAATATTTTTAATTGCCGTATTTGTTGTTTAGTAGATATTTATTGGATTATTTATTAGTAAGTAAAAAATCCATGAGTTATAGAAATTAATTTAATTAAGATAAAAGAGTGAAGAATGTGACGATTTGATTATTTGAGTTGTGATTCTGGGGACAGAATCCTTGTAAGGAGGGAAGGATGTAACGATCCGAAATTTCAAATTGTAATATTAAATATTTATTAATATATAAATATTTATTTGATGCGCTTATTGTTGAAATTGATGAGAGAAATATTTTATTGATGTAATGGTTGGTAGTAAATATTTACTAATCTAAATTCATTAGATAATATTCTAAATTAAATTAATTTATAATTTAGAGGGTTATAATATAACATGAGATGTTATATTATTGTTTTAATTTAATAATTTAAGGTGGTATATTAAGTTATTAAATAAAATTATAATGAGATTATAATTTTGTGATATTTGGCCAAGTGGAAAATTTATTTAGTATGTGGTAATTAGTTTATTTAATTAAGATTGGATATGGAAATCCAAGTAAACAGTGCAGGACAATAAACTATATTATAAATAACTTATGAAAATAAATTAAAGGAGTTTTAAATTTGGTTTTACCAAACAAAGCCTTAGAGCTTTTGAAATTTTAATTTTAATCTTGTTTTGCTAAACAAGGCTTAAAGAATGATTAAGTCATTATTTTAATAGGTTTTACCAAACAAGGCCTTATGGCTTTTATGTTTAAAATAATAATAAAAAAAAAACTGATAAGTATTTAGTAGCCTTATTATATTATACGTCAGTTTTATTTTTATGTTAGCGTCAGTTTTAGTTTACGTGAAAAAGGGTTTGGCCTAAGCCTAAGAAGAAGAGAGAGTTACAAAGAAGTTTGAGAGAGACATATTCTCTGAGAAATTAAAAAAGAGGTTATTATGAGAATCAAAGAAGGGAGAGGAAGGATAATCAAGTCATTCTCATCATCTAATTAAGCTTAAGGAGAAATTAAAAGGTAATATTATAGCCCTTGCTTTTAGTTATGTTTTATCAAAGTTTTTTTTTCTCTTTAATTGGTTATGGTGCATGATTTGAGTAAAGAATTGGTTTATAAAGATTATTGAGTGTGTATAATCTGTTAACAATCATATATGATTGATACTTGTTTGTCAAATTCGTGAGAATTGGAATTGTTGGAAGAAATTATAAAACATTGTTTATATTTATATGTTACGGGTTAGAAAGTACGAAATTTCATGATCAATAATTGCTATAATCTGTAATTTGATAATAGATGTTGTTAGTATGTTGAAAAACGAAAACAACCCAAGTTGAATGAGTCAAAACGGATGTAAAACGAATTCACAGTGAAGAATTTCGCTACGAATTTCAAAAGAAGAAGAAAGAAGAGAAATAGTGAAATTAAAGGTTGTAATCTTTGATGTTTACGTTGTTTATATGGTTAGAAACGTGTTAGAAACATTAGATTATGTTTATGTAAACCTATTTACTCATTGGGTAGTTTGGTATGGTTGTTAGAAAGGAGTTTGGAGGCCTAATTTGGCTTTTCTTAGTGTTCTAGAGCTAAAATCGCATAATCGCAGCAGTGACCTCCGCCCCGGCGGGCCCCCCTAGTGCAAAAACCCCCGCCCTAGCGGGGGGGTGTTCTGCCAAGTCAAAATTTTGAAAAAAAAACTGACCAGACGTAGTTTACTAAAATGAGTATAACTTTTTCATACGAACTCTGATTGATGCGATTCAAGATGATTCGGAACATGGACGAATAGGCCTACAACTTTTATTCTTTAAGGTTTTCAATTTGAAATTGTCATGAAGGGTCAAAATGGTCATCTTTACGACTGTTGTGTTTTCGAAGGCAATCGGAGGGCGTCAGACATGCACATATGCTAGTGTAGTGCTCTTGACGATAAAAGATGTTGTTCTAAGTTATAAACCATGAATGTTAGTAAATATAATGATACTTAACATTAATATAATGATGTATTAGATAAGTTATACTAGCATAGTAAGCATACACAAAAGATGCAATCGGGCGTGTGACGAATAAACGTCGAAACGCCGTGATAATTGTTAATGAACGTAAAAAGTGTTTTTAGTCAAATGAAATGGATATTATAAAGTATGAAATGAGTTTAATATAAAACCAATAATGATTCCTAGCAAAATTTGAACACTTTAATGAATTTTGAATATTACATAAATCAAAAAGTTAACACAATCTAATTGAACATTGTGTGTTAGTTAATAGGAAAGATTATGAGATGTGGAGTAGAGTTTACATTACATTTACTATGTGTTGTTATGTGACTAATAGTTGATGTGTATAATTATATAATTGTGTAGGGCACGTGAAGTGCAGATAACTGTAAGCTGTTAAACTGTTATTGGTAAACAACGATCAAGGCAAGTCTTTCGGTTTCTATTTGTTACGTGGACTTGATGAACTGTTTTAAATTGTATGATATGTTATACATGTTGAAATCATAAAATGTTTAAGTCAATATATGACTGCATTTTTTTGGCTAAGTAATGATGATTGAGTAAGGAACTCAATCTTTATATTTGCTATATGAATTAAAAGCATGTATGTCATGTTACCTTAATGAGATGTATATTGAGCATGTTATTATGTGTTATGTGATGCATGAAAACTGTTAGACTTTGCTGGGCTGTCGAGCTCACTCTTGCAAATAACCACTTTTGCAGGTCAAGATTTTAAGATAAAGATATGTGCTAAGTGAGTTATAGAGATCTATATTCACGAAGATTACTTATGTTTTATGAGAAATATATTTCATATTTTGAACGTAACATGTTGAATTGTAAGTTGAGTTATCCAATGTATATGGATATTTAGTTATGATGTAAGACTTTGTATAGTCATTTTGTTGTAACGATTCATGATATAAGATTGAATCAAAGAGATGTAATGTAAAGGTTGCGATTCAGGGCAAGAAAGAAGGAAATGTATAAACGTTCTAAATATTCCGCAATTTTAGTGTTTTTAATATCGAATAATGATGTAAAATTTGAGTTTTAATGTGTGGTTAACGACCGAAGTTGAGATTTAAATTGTATAGATTTTTGGGGTCGTTACAGTTGGTATCAGAGCTGATAGGTTAGAAACCTTAGGCAAGAGTACTTTAGGCTATAACCTTAGAGAAAAGAGGTGAAAATAAGGAACGAATAAACTCAAATAGAGTTTGAACAATAAGGGATTAAAACTTGCCTGAAATGATTCAAAGAAGAATCTCGCAAAGTTATAAGAAATGTGAATGTGGGGTTACCTAACTCCAGGATGTAAGGTGATAATAAGTAGACAATGTCTATAAAAAAAGAATGATAAAGAAGTTAAGAATAGAGAGTTATATTTAAGTATGGTGCAATTGTACTCTTTAGTAGTTGATGTATGGTATCTGGGCTAAACGATTCCTTCATAGAGCGGAGGTATATACGAACTAGCAACTCGGAATCTAGTTTGTTGGTTGTTTGTGGGAAACCACTCAGCGTACCATATTGAAACTGTTAGAGACTCGATGTGTACCAAGTGTAGAAAGTGGATACGTATGATGAAAGTGTAGAACTTGAATGAAATGTTGAGCAATGTAAATGAAGTTAGAAATTCTTAAAGGAAGAATTGTTATATAAACAAGAAGATTCAAAGAAGAATCTTGAAGAGATATAAAGATAAAAAAAAAGCCAAGATAGCGAATAATGTCGTAAATGATGAAAAAGAGAAAGAAAGAGGATCGTAAAACAAAACGATCACGAGTTAAGAAAAGAATTTTAAGGGAGATGATTATAGAATAAGATCACGACGTGGTCTGTTTAAGTTATAAAAGAAAGATGTTCTATAATGTTTGAATAATTATAGCTTAATGCTATGAAGATGGAGTACTATAAAAAAATACGAGATAACTCATGAGGAGTTATAGATGATATGATACGAGGAATTCGTATCGAGCAAAGAGCAAGTTATAAGCAAGATAGAGTTAGGTGGGATTTCAATTGGGGACTCATGTGATGGCTGAGTTGTACAAACCTTTGTATGGGCGAGGGTTTTGTGCTTGCACTCAGTTTATCACATTGATAATCATTGGAATGTTTGTGTCGCGCTATTTGCTATATGCCTGTTGAGAAGGTGATTCTTTTCTCATGTGTATAACAGATAGGTAGAGTATAGTTAGAGAATATTATAAGATTAAGTGCGAGTTCTTAAAACTCATACTTATGGTAGGTTCGTGACTCATAATTATATGGTATGTTTTTGAACCCCTCAGCGAATGGACGCCTATGGTCTGACTAGGATAAGTTCTTAAACTCATATGATTGTGGCAAGTTCCTGAACTCATAACGTGTGGTAAGTTTGACGAACTGGGTGTAATTAAGTGTGAATAGAGTATTGAGGATGATAGGAATAGATAGACCTATTAAGCAATGGATCATTATAGAAAGTGGAGTTGATGGTGGAAGCATATGTATTCTAAATCTACTAGCTATGCTAGACTTTCGAAATTTATTGACTTCGTGCTGATGTTTACACTTCTATTTTCTTGAAAAATATTGGATCAAATGATAGAACCAATGAGTTTTAACAACAATACTGTTATTCGTATGTCTATGCTAATTGCTTCGGCTAGACAAAAATGATTTGCAATATATCAAAATGTATTTTATATCATTAATGCATCATGTAACCTGGTGCAAAGATGAAAAAAAATGATTGAGTCATCAATGCAGTATTACCTAGTGTTGGATGTGATCTAAGGATCGTCAGCCCACTATGGTATGATGTAGTATGATAAAATCAACAAATGACGGAATTCTCAACGGACTGTAAATACAGTGCGGTATCATGACGTTATAAAAAGATTTTTGAGATTTCTTTAAGATATGAGAATACATATGTATGTATGTATATGTATATTTCGATTGATGTTTGAATTGTTGTAGAGGTCTATGCTATTTGATTCAGCTAGAAAAATATTGAAAGATGTTCATGAAATGCATGCGTTTCTTGAGAAGTTATGCCAAACCAAATTGTTTTGGTGCGGATTCAAATGTTGAAAAGCTGAGATGAACAACCCTTTTATAGGGGATTACGCGGAGGCGTTGAGATGTTTGTGCACAATACATTGTACGAAGGGCTGATCACCCTAAGTACGAGGAGTCCCTATAGTCTTATGACTGTTAAAGTTTAAGTTGAAAGATTACTTATAACTATGGACATACGCATAGCGTTTAAATGTTTGTGCATAATACATCGTACGAAGGGCTTAACACCCTAAGTACGGGAGTCCTTATAGTCTTATGACTGTTAAAGTTGAAGTTGAAAGATTACTTGCAACTGTGGACATAGTTCGTGGTCTTATGACCCTCAGCATGATTTGGAATCTTTTAAATTCATGTTATTCATATCGCTTCCCAATTATTGAGCAATTGTGAAAGATTCTTGATATTCTAAAAGGTGAATGTGGTAAGGATGATATTCCTTAGAAAGAAGTGAGTCGTAGAATGCGACACTAAATGATGAATATGTTGAATAAGTGAGAAAAGAGATTTTGAAGTGAGAACGATATGAGTTATCAAAGAATAATGTGAAACTTTTAATATAAAAGTTAATAGTTGTAGAATGATAATTGTGGAAAGGAAGTAGTTATAGAAACCAATGAATGAATGAAGTAGTGACGTAAAATCTATTTTGATAGATTGAATATTCATTGATAAAATTTCGAGGACGAAATTCTTAGAAGAATGGGTGAATGTAATATCCCGAGTGTTCATGATAACGATCCTTAAAAAAAAGAAGGAAATGAACGGGTTAAAGAATATGTAATACTCAAATATAATTGAGTCTGAGTAAAGGTTATGAAATAAAACTTACAAGAATTTATTTTGAAGAATGGTGGGAGTAGAAAATATAAAACCTATATTAAGGTAATGTGTTGAAGTTATTTAACGAAGAGATTTTGTGAAAACCTGAGGAGGGTAGGGTTTCAGTGATTCCGAGGACGGAATCCTTATAAGGTGTGAAGAATGTAACAATCCAAAATTTAATTTATAATTTTAAATATTTATTGAATTAAATAAATATTTTTAATTGTCGTGTTTGTTGTTTAGTAGATATTTATTGGATTATTTATTAGTAAGTAAATAATCCATGAGTTATAGAAATTAACTTAATTAAGATAAAAGACTGAAGAATGTGACGATTTGATTATTTGAGTTGTGATTCTGGGGACAGAATCCTTGTAAGGAGGGAAGGATGTAACGATCCGAAATTTCAAATTGTAATATTAAATATTTATTAATATATAAATATTTATTTGATGCGCTTATTGTTGAAATTGGTGAGAGAAATATTTTATTGATGTAATGGTTGGTAGTAAATATTTACTAATCTAAATTCATTAGATAATATTCTAAATTAAATTAATTTATAATTTAGAGAGTTATAATATAACATGAGATGTTATATTATTGTTTTAATTTAATAATTTAAGATGGTATATTAAGTTATTAAATAAAATTATAATGAGATTATAATTTTGTGATATTTGGTTAAGTGGGAAATTTATTTAGTATGTGGTAATTAGTTTATTTAATTAAGATTGGATATGGAAATCTAAGTAAACAGTGCAGGACAATAAACTATATTATAAATAACTTATGAAAATAAATTAAAGGAGTTTTAAATTTGGTTTTACCAAACAAAGCCTTAGAGCTTTTGAAATTTTAATTTTAATCTTATTTTGCTAAACAAGGCTTAAAGAATGATTAAGTCATTATTTTAATAGGTTTTACCAAACAAGGCCTTATGACTTTTATGTTTAAAATAATAATAATAAAAAAAACTGATAAGTATTTAGTAGCCTTATTATATTATACGTCAGTTTTATTTTTATGTTAGCGTCAGTTTTAGTTTACGTGAAAAAGGGTTTGGCCTAAGCCTAAGAAGAAGAGAGAGTTACAAAGAAGTTTGAGAGAGACATATTCTCTGAGAAATTAAAAAAGAGGTTATTATGAGAATCAAAGAAGGGAGAGGAAGGATAATCAAGTCATTCTCATCATCTAATTAAGCTTAAGGAGAAATTAAAAGGTAATATTATAGCCATAGCTTTTAGTTATGTTTTATCAAAGTTTTTTTTCTCTTTAATTGGTTATGGTGCATGATTTGAGTAAAGAATTGGTTTATAAAGATTATTGAGTGTGTATAATCTGTTAACCATCATATATGATTGATACTTGTTTGTCAAATTCGTGAGAATTGGAATTGTTGGAAGAAATTATAAAACATTGTTTATATTTATATGTTACGGCTTAGAAAGTATGAAATTTCATGATCAATAATTGCTATAATCTGCAATTTGATAATAGATGTTGTTAGTATGTTGAAAAACAAAAACAACCCAAGTTGAATGAGTCAAAACGGATGTAAAACGAATTCACAGTGAAGAATTTCGCTATGAATGTCAAAAGAAGAAGAAAGAAGAGAAATAGTGAAACTAAAGGTTGTAATCTTTGATGTTTACGTTGTTTATATGGTTAGAAACGTGTTAGAAACATTAGATTATGTTTATGTAAACCTATTTACTCATTGGGTAGTTTGGTATGGTTGTTACAAAGGAGTTTGGAGGCCTAATTTGGCTTTTCGTAGTATTCTAGAGCTAAAATCGCATAATCGCAGCAGTGACCCCCGCCCCGGCGGGCCCCGTTAGTACAAAAACCCCTGCCCCGGCGGGGGGGGGGTGTTCTATGAAGCCAAAATTTTGAAAAATAAAACTGACCGGACGTAGTTTACTAAAATGAGTATAACTTTTTCATACGAACTCTGATTGATGCGATTCAAGATGATTCGGAACGAGGACGAATAGGCCTACAACTTTTGTTATTTAAGGTTTTCAATTTGAAATAGTTATGAAGGGTCAAAATGGTTATCTTTAGGACTGTTGTGTTTTTGAAGGCAATCGGAGGGCGTCAGACATGCACGTATGCTAGAGTAGTGCTCTTGACGATAAAAGATGTTGTTCTAAGTTATAAAACATTAATGTTAGTAAATATAATGATACTTAACATTAATATAATGATGTATTAGATAAGTTATAGAAGCATAGTAAGCATACACAAAAGATGCAATCGGGCGTGTGACGAATAAACGTCGAAACGCCGTGATAATTGTTAATGAACGTAAAAAGTGTTTTTAGTCAAATAAAATGGATATTATAAAGTATGAAATGGGTTTAATATAAAACCAATAATGATTCCTAGCAAAATTTGAACACTTTAATGAATTTTGAATATTACATAAATTGAAAAGTTAACACAATCTAATTGAACATTGTGTGTTAGTTAATAGGAAAGATTATGAGATGTGGAGTAGAGTTTACATTACAATTACTATGTGTTGTTATGTGACTAATAGTTGATGTGTATAATCATATAATTGTGTAGGGCACGTGAAGTGCAGATAACTGTAAGCTGTTAAACTGTTATTGGTAAACAACGATCAAGGCAAGTCTTTCGGTTCCTATTTGTTACGTGGACTTGATGAACTGTTTTAAATTGTATGATATGTTATACATGTTGAAATCATAAAATGTTTAAGTCAATATATGACTGCATTTTTTTGGCTAAGTAATGATGATTGAGTAAGGAACTCAATCTTTATATTTGCTATATGAATTAAAAGCATGTATGTCATGTTACTTTAATGAGATGTATATCGAGCATGTTATTATGTGTTATGTGATGCATGAAAACTGTTAGACTTTGCTGGGCTGTCGAGCTCACTCTTGCAAATAACCACTTTTGCAGGTCAAGATTTTAAGATAAAGATATGTGCTAAGTGAGTTATAGAGATCTATATTCACGAAGATTACTTATGTTTTATGAGAAATATATTTCATATTTTGAACGTAACATGTTGAATTGTAAGTTGAGTTATCCAATGTATATGGATATTTAGTTATGATGTAAGACTTTGTATAGTCATTTTGTTGTAACGATTCATGATATAAGATTGAATCAAAGAGATGTAATGTAAAGGTTGCGATTCAGGGCAAGAAAGAAGGAAATGTATAAACGTTCTAAATATTCCGCAATTTTAGTGTTTTTAATATCGAATAATGATGTAAAATTTTAGTTTTAATGTGTGGTTAACGACCGAAGTTGAGATTTAAATTGTATGGATTTTTGGGGTCGTTACAATTGCTGGGCCAATGACATCAAACAAACCCACAGCCAGAAACTTCAACATAACTGTGCAAGATGTTGTGCAATTAAAGGATGGTGTGTCAGATATTATCCCAATCAATGATATAGATGCTTATGTATTATTTGATTCGGGTGCTACTTGCTCGTTTATATCTGATGAATTTGCTAAGAGGTTAAGATTGCCTTGTGAAGAATTGAATTTCACTTTGAACATAGAAATTGCGAATAAGAATGTAATTCATATTAGGTTTGTGTACAAGAATTAGAGGGTGAACATTAGTGGAATTATCATGATGGTAGATTTAATTATGATAAGACTTGGAGAGTTTGATGTTATTTTGGGAATGGATTGGCTATTCAATTATGGAGCGATAATTGATTGCCAAAAGAAGTGTGTAAACCTTATGACTCCATCAAAGGTAGTTTTCTATGGTAGCAAATCGCCTAGACATGCGATATGTCTGACGATTATGCAAGCCAAGAAATTATTGAGTCAAGGCTGTGTGAGTTATTTAGCTTACATAGTTGATACTCAGAAGAAGGGGATGAAACTGGAAAAGATACCAGTGGTTAGGGAATTTGTAGATGTGTTTTCGAAGGATTTGCCAGGACTTCCGCCTGACAGGGAAATTGAGTTCCTGGTCGACTGAGCGCCATGAACAGCCCCGATATCGAAGGCCCCGTATATGATGGCTCAGGTAGAGATGAAGGAACTGATGGTACAGTTGCAAGAGCTGTTAGACAAGAAGTACATTCAGCCAAGTGTTTCACCGTGGGGAGCACCGGTGTTATTCGTGAAGAAGAAGGATGGGTCAATGCGACTTTGCATTGATTATAGGGAATTAAACAAAGTCACTATTAAGAATAAATATCTGTTGCCAAGAATAGATGACTTGTTTAATCAATTGAAGGGTGCTAAATACTTCTCGAAAATAGATTTGAGAAGTGGGTATCATCAATTAAAGGTACGGAAGGAGGATGTACCTAGAATGACATTCAGAACTTGGTATAGGCACTACGAGTTTTTGGTGACATCTTTTGGTTTGACCAATGCCACTCAAGCATTCATGGATTTTATGAACAAGGTGGTTAAACCAATTTTAGACAAGTTTGTGGTGGTATTTATTGATGACATCTTGGTATACTCCAAATCTCAAGAACACGCGCAACATTTACATTTGACGTTGGAGACACTAAGAAAGGAAAAGTTGTACGCAAAATTCTCTAAGTGTGAATTTTGGCTAGATCGTGTACAATTTTTGGGTCATGTGATTGACAAAGATGGAATTTCAGTGGATCCATCAAAAGTTGAAGTCATAATCAATTGGGAACAACCAAGGATACCTTCGGAGGTGAGGGGTTTCTTGGGACTGGCCGGTTATAATAGATGATTTATTCAAGATTTTTTCCAAGATAGCCACTCCGTTAACAAATTTGACAAGAAAGGCTGTAAAATTTGTTTGGACGGAGAAGTGTGAAGAAAGTTTTCAAGACTGGAAGAAGAAGTTAAGTGTGGCACCTGTGTTGTCATTACCAGATAATACAAGAAACTTTGTGGTGTATAGCGATGCCTCACATAAAGGATTGGGTTGTGTTCTTATGCAGAACGGTAAAGTTATTGCATATGCATCAAGACAACTGAGGGATTATGAGAAAAGGTATCCGACTCATGATTTAGAGTTGGCTGCTGTTGTATTTGCTATGAAGATATGGAGACACTATCTCTATGGAGAGAAATGTGAGATCTACACGGACCATAAGAGTCTAAAGTGTATTTTCACTCAGAATAATCTGAACATGCGTTAAAGAAGATGGATGGAATTGATAAAAGATTACGATTGTGAGATCTTTTATCACCTAGAAAAAGCGAATGTGGTTGCAGATGCTTTAAGCAGGAAAGGTCGGGAAAAGTTGATGCTGATAACCACTCAGGAGGAGCTTATTTCAGCAATGACCAAGCTAGAGTTGGAAATAAAATTTCCAAAGCAATTCGATGAACGACTATTCCAAATAGAAGCTAGTCCAACTTTGGTGGATAAGGTTAAGAATGCTCAACTGCAAGATGAAGAATGTGGAAAAATCAAACAAAAAGTGGTTGAGGGTAGTGACGTGAAATACAAGATCGATATAGAAGGACTACTAAGATTTGAGGGGAAAATTTGGGTTCCAGCAATATCAGATATTAAAGAAGAAATCTTGACCGAAGCTCGTAATTTAAGATACTCGATTCACCTAGGAAGTATGAAAATGTATCAAGATTTACGACGACATTTTTGGTGGCCAAACATGAAAAGAGATGTTACAGAATGTGTCGCGAAATGCTTGACATGTCAAAGAGTCAAGGCCGAGCATCAAAGACCAAGCGGATTACTCCAACCATTGGAAATACCTGAATGGAAGTATGAACACATCACAATGGATGTAACATTCCAAAATTTTAGAATTTTAAATGTAAATTATAAATATTTATTAATTTATATAAATATTTATTGGATGTGTTTATTATTTGATAAATAATTGTTCAATTTGATTTAGTTAATTATTTATTTGTTAAATAATTAATGTTTTATGTGGATTGAGTTATGTGATTAAGTGAATTATTTAATAAATTGTTATTAAATAAAGTATGACAAATAGCTATGTTATAAAGAGTTATTAAAATAAATTAAAGTAATTTTAATTTAGTTTTGCCAAACAAGGTTTAATTATATATTAATCCTTTAATTTTTAAATGGAAGGTTTAAGTATATTAATACTTTAATTTTTAAATGGTTTGCCAAGCAAAGCCTTATGGCTTTTGAATTTCTTTTGAATATAAATTATTAGTTAAATAAATTATATATATATATATATATATATATATATATATATATATATATATATTGGTAACTGATATATTATTAGGGTAATAAGTGTGGCGTCGGTTTTATGCGTTTTAAAAACATACGTTGGCTTTTATTTTTAAATTACGTATATTGTTTTGGCTTAAGCCTAATGAAAATAGAAGTTGTTTGAGAAAGATTTCAGAGATAGTGTGAGAGAGAGCCAGAGAGAGGAAAGTTCTGAGTTTATCTAGCTTTTGACAGTGAATAACAAAGTTTTCTAAAGCAACAAAAGGTATGTTTCTCTGACCTTAATATATGTACATAGATATGTTTTAAGCCAATTTCCTATGAACTTGGTATTCTCTGTTTTCGTGAATATCACTGAGTATAAGATTTTTATCAAAATTTCTGTAGAACTATGTTTTTATAATTTCGTATGATATTACGTGTACGTGTAACTGTAATTGTTATATTAACATATGTGATTGTATGCTTAAGAATGTATGCTAGATTAAGTATACAAGAAAAAGGAAAATATGTTTTGCAGTAAATATATTTATACATGAACTATGATCGTGTATGATAACAAAAATTAGTGTATGCTAATTGAGAAATTGAACTATATATGTTAAATTGGTTTATATATGGGTATGTTGGGTTTTAAAGGAATCAAAATGGATTTTTACGGACTTACAATGTTCACTGTGATTATCAACTGTCAGTAATGAAGTTTGAGTTTTAAAATATGGTTTCAAGGATTAAGTTTTCTAAAATCGTTGTTTAATAGTTGGTCGCTGGTATATGGATGATTTTTAAACATTCATGTGTAACACTTCGTTGTGCAAGTTTAATTTCGTTGAGTACGTTATTGCTTTTAATTCAATTACAATTACGCAAGTTGCTAACTCTACACTTTCGTAGAGCTAGATTGTTTATTATTGAGAAAGTCCTTGTATCTAGTTGTTCATGGGGATACAAGTATTCTAAATCTTATACTTTAATATTGAGCAAGTTTCTTTAATATGTAACTTGATATTTAGCATGCAAATCGCTATATTTTAATATTCTAGTGTTGAACAACCTTATCGTTTAAATTACTATTCACTTTGCATGCTTAGTATATTTCAAGCAAATTATGTTATGATTATTCAGTGTTTATGCTATTAGATTATTCCTAAAGCATGATATTAAGTTACAAATATCGATTCAGTTATGATTATTCCATAGCGTACAGTTAGTTCTTTTGTATTCAACTAATCTTTAGTTGATGACCGCTGAACTCTAAATTACCTTGTAATGTATCCAAACCAAACCTACTTTGGTGCGGACTTGTATTCAAATACTGAGATGAACAACTCTTTTATAAGAGGTTTACGCTTAGCGTTTAAATGTTTGTGCACAATACATTGTACGAAGCGCTGATCCCCCTAAGTACGTTGAGTCCTTGTAGTCTTATTACTGTTAAAGTTGAAGTTAAAAGATTATTTATAACTGTGGACATGGTTCGTGGTCATTAGACCCTCAGTTGTATATTTCAGAATGTTAATAGAATATATTGTTCAGTTCTATTGAGCCTATTAGTTGGCAAATGTTGTAAGATTTTCTTCATTGTTATTTCAAGTGAGCTTTGTTTGCTCACTCTTGCTTATATAACAATTATAGTTAAAGATGAGAAGGTAGATGTACCTAGCACCAGTAAAGGAAAGGGAAAGATGATCAAGTACTGACGACTTGTAGTATGTTGACAGTTATTTACTAGACTTTAATTTGATTGATGTAATGAAGTTTTATTTAATTTCCACATTTGAATGATTGTAATTAAAGGTTACATAACTTGGGAGATTTTGTTTATGTAATCCCTTAAGGGAAGGTTTATTAATCAATTCTTATTACGATTGGGTAGTTAGATATGAATGATTTGATTAAGTGAACACCGAATTTTGAGGTAATGAAGTACCAAGATTTGGGGGTGTCACAAGTTGGTATCAAAGCTTTTGTTTATGAACCTTAGGTTAGGGAAAAGCCTTAGGAAGTAACCTTTGAAAAGATAGTGGAGATAACTCTTATCGAGTTTTAAGGAAGAAGTAATAACACACTTATGTGCTTATGTGTTTATAACTTATATGTTCGTGAGTGTCGAGTAGAATGATTAATAATTAAAACATTAAAACTTTTTGTCAGGATGACTAATGTCGAAGAATCCAGTCAGGCTAGAGAGGAAGGACCTCAGATGCCTATAGAGGAGGAGCCTCGCGACATTCAGGTTGTTTGGGAACAACTACTGCCACGGGAGTCAGCCTCGTTGGTCACAGTGGTTGAAAATGAGAATGATGATTTGGAGACGGATGAGGAGGATCCCGTGGAGTTGCCACATGAGGATGAGGAGGAATAACTAACCTCGATGGCTGCTCGTATGTATGATGAAGTCTACGACCGTAACATGGAACTTCAGGATACCGTCGAGGAGTTGCAAGAGATAGTAGCTGAACAACAAACTGCAATGACACAAAAGGACGACGAGATCCAGGATCGTGAGGAACGATTGACTAATGTCGAAGAGAAGCTAGTACAAACTGAAGGAGAGAAAGAACAATTGATCGAGGTGATCGCAGAACTGAAGAACAAACTAAAGGAAGAAGCAACTAAGAGAGCAAGAAGATGCATACGAAGAAGCTTATCAGTGAACCGGAATAGCATTAAGAGACGCGCAATCAAAGAGGATGAAGATGGAGGAGATGGATAAAGTATTCAATACCATGATCAATCGAGCTCAAGATTGGGTCATGGGTTATCCAATTCAGTTCGAGACTCTGCCATCTTACGTGTTAGATCGCCGAACAATGTTCCGGGTTATGGAAGAAGAGCGTCGAAAGGCTATGCAGTATCTTAATAGGACATCCTAGGGTATGTACTTGATATAAGATATATGATATGATATATAATGTGTAAGTCCCCAGTGTCATGTAACCTGGGGGATATGATGATGATGTCCTGAAACTTTAGTAGTTCAGGAAAATAATATAAATAGCAGTGATGCTACTGTTATGATGTTTTCCAAAGAAATTATGAGTGAATAAAAGTTATTTATTTTATTATTCCAAAGTGCTATGTGTTATGTGATTATTACTTCTTTGGGGGTAAGTTAAGAAAAAAAAATTACTTAAAAGAGTTGAGTAATAATCTATGAGTGTATTTTTAACAGAAAATGCCTCCAAGACGTCAACCACCCCGACAGAGAACCACTGAAGGTACCAACAACAATAATGCTGAAGCTAACCCCGTTCAGTAGCTGGTGACATTACTGACAGGTGCACTGCAGAATCAACGGCAGAATCAATCACAAAACCAAGGCACAACGTTTAAGGAGTTTAAGGCGGTTGGACCACCTGAATTCCATGGGTCCATGAATCCAGTCGAGGCACAGACCTGGATTATGGAAATAGAGAAAGTATTTGAAGTCGCTAGGGTAGGGGATGAACAAAAGACTACTTTTGCAACGTTCATGTTGAAAGCAGAAGCTAGTTATTGGTGGCAGGCCAATAAAACCCAGGAAGGACCAGGAGTGATAACCTGGGATAGGTTCAAGGAGTTATTCTTCGAGACCTATTTTCGAGAGAGTTCGAAGAGTCAGTTAGAGGTTCATTTTTTGGAACTGAAGTAGGGAACAATGACGGTATCTGAGTATGCCGCGAAATTCAACGAGTTGGCGTGGTTTGCGCCATATCAAGTCAGCACAGATGAATGCAAGGCAAAGAGGTTTGAATAGGGACTGAAGCCCTGGTTGTACAGTAGGGTTTCCCTATTCCAGTTGAAGACATTTGTAGCAGTGATGGAGAAGGTGATTCTCGCTGAGAGTGGAGGCGAAGCTGTAACAAATCACAATCAAGAGCAGAGGAAAAAAAAGTGAAGGTGAAGCTAAGAGTGGTGGTAGTAATGGCGAAAATGGTAACAATTTGAAAAGGAAGTGGAATGCGAATGGGGGAGCTGGAAATCAGCAAGGAAGCCAGCAAAAGAAGAAGTTCCAAGCATGTGCTACATGTAGAAAGTTTCATAAGGGTGTATGCTCAATGGGGAAACGAGTATGCTTCAACTGTGGCTAGGAGGGTCACATCGCCCCAAATTGCAATTAACCCAATAAGAATGTTTGCTACACCTGTGGGTCAAAGGATCACTTTGCTAGCGAATGTCCAAAGAAGAAGTCGGGTGAGACAGCTGGAAGCAAGGGAAATGCTAGTGGAGGTGCACTGACTATTGCTGGACCTACGTTAACAAATAAGTCCACAGCCAGAACCTTTAACACGACGGTGCATGACGCGATGCAATCAAAAGATGTCGTGTTTGGTAGTATCCAAATCAATGATATAAATGCATATGTATTATTTGATTCAGGTGCTACTTGCTCATTTATATCTGATGAATTTGCTAAGAAGTTAGAAATATCTAGAGAAGAGCTGAATTTCCCATTAAACATACAAATTGCGAATAAGGAAATGTTTCTGTTAGGTTCGTATACAAGAACTGTAGGGTGAATATTAAGGGGAATATCATGATGGTAGATTTAATTTTGATAAACTCGGAGAGTTTGACGTAATATTGGGAATGGATTGGCTATTCAATTATGGAGTGATAATTGACTGCCAAAAGAAGTGTGTAAACCTTATGACTCCGTCAAAGGCAGTTTTTCATGGTAGCAAATTGCCTAGACAAATGAGATATCAGACGATGATGCAGGCCAAGAAGTTGTTGAGTCAGGGCTGTGTAGGGTACTTAGCTTACATAGTCGATACTCAAAAGGAGAAGGGTGTTAAATTGGAGGAAATACCAGTGGTTAGGGAATTTATGGATGTTTTTCCGGAAGATTTGTCGGGACTTCCGCCCGATAGAGAAATTGAATTCGTGATCGATTTAGCATCAGGGACTGCTCCGATATCGAAAGCCCCGTACAAAATGGCTCCGGCAGAAATGATGGAACTGATGGTATAACTACAAGAACTGTTAGATAAGAAGTATATTCAATTGAGTGTATCACCGTGGGGAGCGCCGATGTTATTCGTGAAGAAGAAGGATGGGTCAATGCGTCTTTACATTGATTATAGGTAATTGAACAAAGTCACTATTAAAAACAAATATCCATTGCCAAGAATAGATGACTTGTTTGATCAATTGAAGAGTGCTAAATATTTCTCGAAAATAGACTTGAGAAGTGGATATCACCAATTGAAAGTGAGGAATGAGGATGTACCGAAGACGGCATTTTGAACTCGCTACGGACATTACAAATTTTTTGTGATGTCATTTGGTTTGACAAACGCCCCTGCAGCATTCATGGATTTGATGAACATGGTGTTTAAACCATTTTTAGACAAGTTTGTGGTGGTATTGATCGATGATATTCTGGTGTACTCTAAATCTCGAGAGGAACATGTGGAACATTTACGTCTGACGCTGGAGATGCTAAGAATAGAAAAATTGTACGTGAAATTCTCTAAATGTGAATTTTGGCTGGAACGTGTACAATTTCTTGGTCATGTAATCGATAAGGATAGGATTTCAGTGGATCCATCAAAAGTCGAAGCGGTGATAAATTGGGAGCAACCAAGAACTCCATCAGAAGTAAGAAGTTTCTTGGGATTGGCCGGATATTACAGGCGATTTATTCAAGATTTTTCGAAGATTGCTACTCCGTTGACAAATTTGACGAGAAAATCTGTAAAATTTGTTTGGACCAAAAAGTGTGAGGAATGTTTTTAAGAACTAAAAAATAAGTTAAGTGTGGCACCTGTGTTGTCACTACCAGATAATACAGGAAACTTTGTGGTGTACAGTGATGCTTCAAACAAAGGATTGGGTTGTGTCCTTATGCAGAACGACAAGGTTATTGCGTATGCATCAAGGTAACTGAAAGACTATGAGAAAGGGTATCCGACTCATGATTTAGAGTTGGCGGCAGTAGTATTTGCTCTGAAAATATGGAGACATTATCTCTATGGAGAAAAATATGAGATCTACACGGACCATAAAATTTTGAAGTATATATTAACATGGAAAGACCTGAACATGCGACAAAGGAGATGGATGGAATTGATAAAGGATTACAATTGTGAGATCTTTTATCATCCAGGCAAAGCTAACGTGGTTGCAGATGCCTTGAGTAGGAAAGTCAGAGAAAAGTTGATGTTGTTAACTGATAAGGAGGAGCTCATTTCAGCAATGGCAAGGCTAGAGCTAGAAATCAATTTTCCAGAAGAATCCGGTGAAAAATTGTACCAGATAGAAACTAGTCCAACTTTGGTGGACAAGGTGAGAAAACGCACAACTACAAGATGAAGAATGTAGAAAAATAAAGGAAAGCGTGGCCGAGGGTAAAGAATTGAAGTACAAGGTCGATACTGAGGGAATGCTAAGATTCGAGGGACGAATTTGGGTTCCAACAGTACAAGATATTAAAGAAAACATCTTGACAGAAGCTCATAGCTCAAGATACTCGATTCATCCAAGAAGTACAAAAATGTATCAAGATTTGCGGCATCATTTCTGGTGGCCGAGCATGAAAAGAGATGTTGCAGAATGCGTTGCAAAGTGCTTGACATGTCAAAAAGTGAAGGCCGAGCATCAACGACCAAGCGGATTACTTCAACCATTGGAAATACCAGAATAGAAATGGGAGCATATCACAATGGATTTTGTGGTAGGGCTTCCAACAACTCAGAAAGGATACGACGCGATATGGGTGATAGTGGACAGACTGACAAAATCTGTACACTTTTTGCCAATAAAGATTAGATTTAATCTTGATCAGCTGGCAAAGTTATATGTTAAAGAGATCGTGTCGAGACATGGGGTTCCAGTGTCAATTGTGTCAGATAGAGATCTGAGGTTCACATCAAATTTCTGGAAGAAACTACAAGAATGTATGGGAACATAGTTGCGAATGAGTATGACATATCATCCGCAAACAGATGGCCAAAGCGAAAGAACGATCCAGATATTGGAAGATATGCTGAGAGCATGCATCATGGATTTCAAAGGAAGCTGGGAAGAACATTTACCATTGGTGGAATTTGCGTATAATAACAGTTACCACGCAAGCATCGACATGCCGCCTTACGAAGCATTATACGGCAAAAAGTGCAGAACTCCACTGTGCTGGGATGAAGTCGGTGAACGTCAACTGCTAGGACCAGAACTGGTACAATAAACTGCTGACGTTATCAAACTCATCAGGAAAAGACTAGTAGCAGCTCAAGACCGATAGAAGAAGTATACTGATCAACATAGACAAGATCGTGCATTCGACGTAGGAAAT
Source organism: Panax notoginseng (assembly GCA_016801055.1). NCBI lineage: Eukaryota > Viridiplantae > Streptophyta > Magnoliopsida > Apiales > Araliaceae > Panax > Panax notoginseng. The sequence continues at coordinate 63,198,985 of CM029015.1, read as the reverse complement.
TATGTATTCCAAAAAGTTTCTTCTTGGAAGGGAAAAATTCACTTCGGTAAGAAGGGAAAGCTAAGCCCGAGGTTTATTGGACCCTTCGAGGTGCTGCGAAGAGTTGGAGAGGTGGCTTACGAGGTAGCTCTACCTCTAGAGTTGAAAAACATTCACAATGTTTTTCATATTTCAGTGTTACGACCATATAAACTCGATTACAAACACGTGATCGAGTATGAACCGTTGTAGTTCGAGAAAGATTTGTCTTATGAAGATATTCCTATCCAGATAGTAGACAGGAAATAACAAGTGCTTAGGAATAAAGTGATACCTTCTGTGAAGGTGATATGGAGGAACCATAATGCTGAAGAAGCTACGTGAGAACTCGAAGAGAAAATGTTGAAAGAGTAACCTGAGTTATTTGTTTAATCTGTATCTTCGATTCTGGGGACAAAATCTTTTTAAGTATGGAAGAATGTAACGAATGTGTTGTTCGAGTTGTGATTCTAGGGACAGAATCCTTTTAAGAGGGGAATGATGTAACATTCCAAAATTTTAGAATTTTAAATGTAAATTATAAATATTTATTGATTTATATAAATATTTATTGGATGTGTTTATTATTGGATAAATAATTGTTCAATTTTATTAATTTGATTTAGTTAATTATTTATTTGTTAAATAATTAAGGTGTTATGTGGATTGAGTTATGTGATTAAGTGAATTATTTAATAAATTGTTATTAAATAAAGTATGACAAATAGCTATGTTATAAAGAGTTATTAAAATAAATTAAAGTAATTTTAATTTAGTTTTGCCAAACAAGGTTTAAGTATATTAATCCTTTAATTTTTAAATGGAAGGTTTAAGTATATTAATACTTTAATTTTTAAATGGTTTGCCAAACAAAGTCTTATAGCTTTTGAATTTCTTTTGAATTTAAATTATTAGTTAAAGAAATAATATATATATATTTGGTAACTGATATATTATTAGAGTAATAAGTGTGGCGTCGATTTTATGCGTTTTAAAAATATACGTTGGATTTTATTTTTAAATTACGTATATTGGTTTGGCTTGAGCCTAATGAAAATAGAAGTTGTCTGAGAAAGATTTCAGAGATAGTGTGAGAGAAAGCTAGAGAGAGAAAGGAAAGTTCTGAGATTATCTAGCTTTTGACAGTGAATAACAAAGTTTTCTAAAGCAACAAAAGGTATGTTTCTCTGACCTTAATATATGTACATAGATATGTTTTAAGCCAATTTCCTATGAACTTGGTATTCTCTGTTTTCGTGAATATCACTGAGTATAAGATTTTTATCAAAATTTCTATAGAACTATGTTTTTATAATTTCTTATGATATTACGTGTACGTGTAACTGTAATTGTTATATTAACTTATGTGATTGTATGCTAGATTAAGTATACAAGAAAGAGGAAAATTTGTTTTACAGTAGCTTTGTTCTGTTTTCTGGTTTGGTTCTGTGAGTTTCGACGCCCCAGTGCCAAAATCCACGCTCCAGCGTCAAATCTCGCGCCTTAGCGCCAAAATCAGCGCCCCAGCCAGACTTCGCACCGCAACGCCGAAGTCAGCGCTGGAGCGCCGGACCTCGCGTTGCAGCGCCGAGTCCCTATATAACACTCCCGCCGAAGCGCCACCTCAGCACCACAGTGCGCCCCACAGTTCAAACTGTGGCGCCACGGCGCCACTTAGCAGAAATAACTTTTGTCTTGCACAGAAGTCTAAAATTTTTAGTTGTAATGCTATATGACCAAATTATTCTGTTGTTTTAGTAATTGTAATGTGTTGAACGAACATGGTGTTAATACCTAACGAGTTTATTATCATTTAGGAATATAATTTGATTACATGGTTAGACATTTAAACCATACGTGATGTAGAATTGATAATGACTGATAACGTTATGATATCATATGTATATAAGATATTGTGATTTGCGTTATAACAGTTTAATCTACGAACAAGGCAAGTTCTCTAACTCTACTCTTATAATTGTGCAAATGCTTATATTTTATTTGAGCAAGTTTTCTAAACTTCTCCTTTTACATTGAGCAAGTTTTCAAACTCTAACACTTCGTTGTGCAAGTTTAATTTCGTTGAGTACGTTATTACTTTTAATTCAATTACAATTACGCAAGTTGCTAACTCTACACTTTCGTAGAGCTAGATTATTTATTATTGAGAAAGTCCTTGTATCTAGTTGTTTATGGGGATACAAGTATTCTAAATCTTATACTTTAATATTGAGCAAGTTTCTTTAATATGTAACTTGTTATTTAGCACGTGAATCGCTATATTTTAATATTCTAGTGTTGAACAACCTTATCGTTCAAATTACTATTCACTTTACATGTTTAGTATCCAATTCTCAATAGCCTTAACTTTATATGTTTCAAGCAAATTATGTTATGATTATTCAGTGTTTATGATATTAGATTATTCCTAAAGCATGATATTAAATTATAAATATCGATTTAGTTATGATTATTTCATAGCGTACAGTTAGTTCTTTTGTATTCAACTAATCCTTAGTTGATGACCGTTGAACTCTAAATTACCTTGTAATGTATCCAAACCAAACCTACTTTGGTGCGAACTTGTATTCAAATACTGAGATGAACAACTCTTTTATAAGAGGTTTACGCTTAGCGTTGAAATGTTTGTGCACAATACATTGTACGAAGGGCTGATCCCCCTAAGTATGTGAAGTTCTTATAGTCTTATGACTGTTAAAGTTAAAGTTGAAAGATTACTTATAATTGTTGACATGGTTCGTGGTCATTAAACCCTCAGTTGTATATTTCAGAATGTTAATAGAACATATTGTTCAGTTCTATTGAGCTATTAGTTGGCAAATGTTGTAATATTTTCTTCATTGTTATTTCAAGTGAGCTTTGTTTGCTCACTCTTGCTTATATAACTATTACAGTTAAAGATGAGAAGGTAGATGTACCTAGCACCAGTAAAGGAAATGGAAAGATGATCAAGTACTGACGACTTGTAATATTATAACAGTTATTTACTAGACTTTAATTTGATTGATGTAATGAAGTATTTATTTAATTTCTGCATTTGAATGATTGTAATAAAAGGTTAGATAACCTAGGAGATTTTGTTTATGTAATCCCTTAAGGGAAGGTTTATTATTCAATTCTTATTATGATTGGGTAGTTAGATATGAATGATTTGATTAAGTGGACACCGAATCTTGAGATAATGAAGTACCAAGATTTGGGGGTGTCGCAATGGATTTTGTGGTGGATCTTTCAAATACCCAGAGAGGATACGATGCAATTTGGATGATAGTGGACAGACTGACAAAATTAGCACACTTTTTGCCAATAAAGATTAGGTTCAATCTTGATCAGTTGGCAATGTTGTACGTTAAAGAGATCATCTCGAGACATGGAGTGCCAGTGTCAATTGTGTCAGATATAGATCCGTGATTCATGTTAAACTTTTGGACGAGACTACAAGAATGTATGGAACAAAGTTGAGAATGAGTACGGCATATCATCCGCAAACTGATGGACAAATCGAACGAATAATCCAGACATTGGAAGATATGCTTAGGGCATACATCATGGATTTCAAAGGGAGCTGGGATGACCATTTACCATTTGTGGAATTTGCCTACAATAACAGCTACCACGCAAGCATCGACATGTCGCCTTACGAAGCATTATATGGCAGAAAGTGCAGAACTCCACTGTGCTGGGATGAAGTCAGTGAACGTCAACTATTAGGACCAGAACTGGTACAACAAACTGTTGAGGTTGTCAAACTAATCAGGACAAGATTGGTAGCTGCTCAAGATAGACAGAATAAGTATGCTGATCAACATAGACAAGATCGTGAGTTCGACGTAGGAAATTACGTGTTCTTAAAAGTTTCTCCTTGGAAGAGGAAAATACGTTTCGATAAAAAGGAAAAACTAAGCCCGAGATTTATTGGACCCTTCGAAGTGCTGCGAAGAGTAGGAGAAGTGGCTTACGAGGTAGCTCTACCTCCAAACTTGGAAAACGTTCACAATGTTTTTCATGTTTCGGTGTTACAACCATATAAACCCGATTACAAGCACGTGATCAAGTACGAACCATTGCAGTTTGATAAGGACTTGTCCTATGAAGAGATTCCTATCTAGATAGTTGACAGGAAAGAACAGGTGCTCAAGAATAAAGTGATACATTCTGTGAAGGTGATATGGAGGAACCACAATGCGGAAGAAGCTACATGGGAACTCGAAGATAAAATGATGAAAGATTACCCTGAGTTATTTGTTTAATCTGTGTCTTCGATACTGGGGACAGAATCTTTGTAAGTAGGGAAAAATGTGACGAATGATTTATTTGAATTGTGATTCTGGGGACCGAATCCTTTTAAGGAGGGAAGGATGTAACAATCTAGAATTTTAATTGTAATTTTTAAATATTTATTGAATTATATAAATATTTAATGGATGTGTTTATTGTTGAATAGATATTTGTTTAAATTGATTTGGTTAATTATTTGTTAAATAAATAATTAAGGAGTTAAGGAAATTAATTATTATGAGATAATATTCTAATTTAATTAATAAATTAAGTTAGAGAGTTGATAGGGATTAAATGGATCATTATAATATTTTAATTTAATTTGGTAATAAAAGTGTAATAAATAACTCTGCTATAAATGGGTTGTTAAGATAAATTAAAGGAGTTTAATTTAGTTTTGCCAAATAAGGCTTAAAGATATTAAGTTTTTAATTTTAAAGAGTTTTGCCAAATGGAGCCTTATGGCTTTTGAATTTTTAAATTTTAAATTATTATAATATAAATAAAATATAAATAATAGATATTAAATTAGGGTAACTGATAATTTAATAGGGACAATTAGTAGACGTCGGTTTTAGACGTTTGGAAAACGTGCGTTGGTTTTTTTTGATTTGACGTATAGTGTATTTGGCCTAAAGCCTGAGCCTTAGAAGAAAAGGGAAATTGTCAGAGAAAAATAGAGAGTTTGAGAGAGCCTGAGAGAGAATCAAGAGAGAAAGTTCTGAGTTTTTCAAGTTATTCTCAATGAGCAAGGATTTTCAAAGTAACAAAAGGTATTTTTCCCATAACCTTAATGTTATATATATATATATATATATATATATATATATATATATATGTTTTACGACAAAGTTCTTTGTGTTCTGTGTTTTGGACTATAATATAAAGTTTTTACAAAATTTTCTGTAATCCAAGTTTCTTTATGATTGATAATAAGTTATGTGTATATGTAATTGTAATAGTATAACTAGCATATATATGTGATTGTATGCTAAATTACGTCTGCAAGAAAAGGAATTGGTTTTACAATGAATATATGTATGAACATGGCTTGTGAGAATACCAAAACTTGATGTTTGTTTGTGAACTAATTGTGAAATTAAACTTTGAATATATTAATTTGGCAAGAAACGAATAGAATATAGTTAAAATGGACTAAGTTAGTGTATAATTGGGATTACAATGTTTGTTTTTATCAAAATTAGAGTTTTGGTTTAAAAATATGTCATACAAGGATTTAATTTTCTAAGATCGTGGTTTATTTGTTTTGAAATCAGTATATATATATATGATGGGTAATGTCTATGAGTAATCTATGTAAGTTATACATGTTAATTTAGGTGCTAGCAGTGTTAAACAGTCAAACAAATTAGCTTTAGTTTGTTCTTCGTGCCCAGTTTCTGTAAGTTCTGCGCCTCAGCGCCAAAATCAGTGCCGCAACCCCAAACTCCACGATGCAGCGCCAAAGTCAGCACCACATCGCCAACTTCGCGCCGCAGCGCCGGCCAGTGGCCTGTGATTCGCGTCGCTGTGCTAACGCCGCGCCGCAGCGTTGCCCACAATACAAACTATGGTGCCGCAACGTCGGTTAGCAGTAAGGCCATGCATGATTTTTTTTTTGTATGAATTCTGTAAATGCTGATATAATGCAATATTATAACTGTTAAAAATGTAATTTTGTTATTGTGGTATTATAGTGCTATGAATGAGCATATTATTAATACTTAACGACTATTATTATTATTTTATTGATTTAACTTGATTATGTAGTTCAAAATCAAGCCGTACATGAAATAAGTACTTATTTGTATACGGAGTACCTGTAGTGACTAATTGTATCCTAATGGTATGTGATTAGGATATTGTGAATCAAACTATTACGGTTTAGCCTACACACAAGGCAAGTTTTCTTACACTACATTATTTATATTGAGCAAGTTTACTGTTTCTAGTTCGATTACAATTATGCAAGTTTTCTAACTCTACACTTTCGTTGAGCTATTTTACTTTTATTGAGCAAGTTCTCTTTTATTGAGCAAGTTCTCTTTTATTGAGCAAGTTCTTAACTCTAGTTTGTTTACGATTATGCAAGTTTCTAAACTCTATATCCTGATCTTGAGCAAGTTTCTCTTATTATTTAGCATGCAAGTTCTACATTCTGTTATACTAAAGTTGAACAAGTCTTATCGTTCAATTTACTATTGGTTATGCATGCTCATTACTCAATTCTAAATGACCTTAGCTTAATATTGTTTAAGCAAGGTATGTTATGTTATTCAATGCTTATGCTCTTAGATTATTCCTAAGGCATGACCTTAGTATACAATATTGATTAACTTATGATTTATTCCATAGCATAATGTGATTACATTTTTATTCAATAATCCTTAGTTGATGTTTGTTGAATTCCAAATTACCTTGAAACGTATCCAAACCAAACTTACTTTGGTGCGAACTTATATTCTAAATACTGAGATGAACAACCCTATGATTAGGGGATAATTTACGCATAGCGTTGAAATGTTTGTGCACAATTCATTGTACGAAAGGTTGATCCCCTTAAGTACGAGGAGTCCCTATAGTCTTATGACTGTTAAATCTTAAGTTTAAAGATTACTTACAACTATAGACATAGTTCGTGGTCTTATGACCCTCAGATATATATTTCATGATTTTGATTATCATTGATAGAGCATATTCTTTAGTTCTATTGAGCCTATTATTTGGTAGTTATTGTAAAGTTTTATTCATTGCCATTTCAAGTGAGCTTTGTTTGCTTACTCTTGGTTATATAACAATTATAGCTAAAGTTGAGAATGTCGATGTACCTAGCACCAGTAAAGGGAAAGGAAAGATGAATAAGTATTGAAGACTTGTAAACATGTTGACATTTTGCTGTCAGACTTTATTATTATTAATGTAATGAAGTTATTTAATTTTCTGCATATGAATGATTGTATTTAAAGGTTAGATAACCTGGGAGATTGTTATTAATGTAATCCTTTAATGGAAAAGTTTATTATTAAATTTTGTTATGATTGGGTAGTTAGATATGAATGTTTTTATCAAGTGAACACCAAATCCTATGGGAATGAAGTACCCGAATTTTGGGGGTGTCACATTTTCAAACCCTTATGCTCAATAGGAATTTAAACCTTTTGATACTTCTATTTTATTAAATGTTTGGCTGGATTGCTTTTATTTTCGAGATGCGAAGCATCTTTAAGGAAAAAATGTACAAAGAAGTACCGAACTCCTCATGGGTATGAAAACCATCAGAGGAAATCTAAACACCATGAATAAATTTATAAGTAGCTTATAACTGAAAATGTCCATCACGTGAACCGAATATAGATTCAGTAGACTGAATCTGTGATCACATGATTCCTATGCTCACATGATGCCCAAATTTGTATGAAAAGCAGTAAGCAGTTATATATGCAAAAGCTGTAAATATATATATATACAAACATGATCAACCATCATGAAGCACCTTCATGTGGGATCGGAAATGTAAATATATAAAAGCGATATATATATATATATATATATATATATATATATATATATATATATATATATATATATATATATTGACATGATCAACCACAACGAAACACCTCCATGGGGGATCAGAAATGTAAATAAAGCTATAAAAGCGATCACCCGCTACAGAGGAAACTTCAAGCGGGACAAAACATAAAGAAAGCGGTAAAAACGGTCAATCACCGCGAAGTAAACTCCAGGCTGGATGAATCGGAAATATATATATATATATATATATATATATATATATATATATATATATATAAGCAGGTAAACACACCGAATATAAAATCCAGGCTCATCGAACAAAGTTCGACACACAGTTCATATATATAAGTATATATATATATATATACGAAAGTAAATAAACGCTCCAGATGTAAGTCTAGGCTCATCGAATAGAGTTCGACACACAGTTTATATATATATATATATATAATATATACATCAGAAATAAAAACCATGGACCAAAGTCTGGACAAACACACACAACACGACTCTCAACGTGATGAACGATGTGTTCAAAGATGAAGAGAAAGGCTCTCAAGTGTGTAAGAAGGCTTACAGGGGGCTGCCAAAGAAGACTTCAATAACTTGAAAGGTATGAACACTCGGCTCCCTCCAGTAAAAAGTAGCAATACATGAGCTTACAAGTGTTTAAAATGAGAAAGTACTCAGTTTAGGGTGTGTACAGAGCAAATTGGATAGGGCTTCCTCGCCTTTTTCTCTTATAAAATGGCCACCCCAAGCCCTCTATTTATAGAGGGGGGAGTCGCAGGTAGCCGCAGATGTAGTTACGGCTGCCCGGGGTGCCCCGGGCTCTGCAGGTCCCGCTGTCTCGAAGTACGTGCACGCATGCAACATGATGTCCGCTCGAACTTTAAAAACTTTAATTTGGGCATCCGATTGAGGTGTACAAGACCTATTTTGGACTGTCGTTGTCGAGAGTTACGTAATGACATGGGATTAGAGATTGTATGAAGTCAGGAAGATGGGACCATGCCCTTCGGTCTTCAAGCTTCAAATTTTATCCGTTACATTGCGCAAATAGTCACTCGGGATTGGACTTCCATGGTTCTTGTGGGACATTGCTGTGTAGAAATGTATGTCTGAAATGTTGAGACGGTGTGATGTGGAAAAACGATGATCTTACCCCTCACCAGGGTTATCTCTAGTTTGGGCTGGTAAAGAAGACGTTGCTTAGGGTTATCTATAAGATTGGACTGCTACAAGTATTAAAGGTCCTCAGGGTTATCTCCGAGGTGTGCCTGTCTTCTCGGTGTTATCTCTAGGTCTTGTACTGAGTACCTCGGTGTTAGTGCCGAGGTTGAAGCTAATCGCGTGTATTTGAAACAAGCATTTCCGAGGCTATCTCCGGAACTACAATTACACTCCTTGGGGAACTGAATATCTCGGGGTTATCTCCGGGATGAATCGGCCTTCTCCAATAGAATTTTTGGTATATAAATTACATGCCTCGGGGTTATCTCCGAGTTTGGAACTGATACGCCCGGTATGTGTTCCGGGGTTGAGACTAAACTTTCGGTATTATCTGGACTGAATATGAGCTGTCTTCCAAGGTTATCTCTAAATGACGAATCTGCCCTGCTGCAATGTCAGTAATAGGTGTGAAGAAAATTTAGAGTGTCTACAGATGCCCCTCTTTATCATATTCATGCAATATAATGGCATGGATAGGATAAAGAATCCTAGACACTTGAAATGTCACAAGGTAAACTTGATGCTATGTGGAGAAAACATTATGGAAGTGTATGATGCATATATTTTGTTGGATTACTTTCCAACATGGTGGGAAGATTGCCGGCTCCCTGTTGCTTCTACCGGGGATGATAATAAATAAGTAGCCAAATGAACTGTCATAGACGTTCGATCCACAGCTAGCAGGAATCTCTAGGATTGTTGACATTGGGGTTATCACCAAAGTCCTGAATCCTTGATATAGACTTTATTCTAAAGATGTTCCTCTCATGTATAAGAGATCTGTAGGGATGAAGCTTTGTCTGCTTGAGGATGTGTATAACATATTTCATCATTGATCCTCCTCGATGATGTTGATCCCTCTTGGTTTGTATCGCCAGGACATACCAATGTTCTGTTGGATTTACTGCCAACATTAGGTGTTGTCAGGGCTGCCTGACCTTCGTTGACGTGTGAACCAACGGATGAGCACGCGTTGTAACCCCCATCGGGGATATATACCAAGGCAGCTTGACCTTTGTTGATGTGTGTATCAACTGATGTAATCATCAAACGGCTTCCTACGCGTCGTTTGGTTTACTTGCCAACTGCTGAACTGATGTCAAGGTTGCTTGACCTTTGTTGATATATGCATCAATGGATGCAAATGCGTGATACCCCCGCCGTGGATATGCACTTCGACATGTGAAAACGTGTGATGCCCCCGTAGGGGATGTGCGTTGTAGAATGCGTGATGCCCCCGTCGGGGATGTGTATTGTAGAATGCGTGATGCCCCCACTGGGGATATGCACTTCGACATATCAAAATGCGTGATGCCCCCACCAGGGATGTGTGTTGTAGAATGCATGATTCCCCCATCGGGGATGTGTACTGTAGAATGCGTGATTCCCCCGTCGGGGATATGCACTTTTACATATGAAAACGTGTGATGCCTCCGCCGGGGGTGTGCTTTGAGAATGATGACCCCAAACTGGTGGCATTGGACCTTTGTACGGTATTATCGAATGTGATCTGGAATTGCTTAGATCATTGATATAGTATACCCTGTGTGTTGGGCGAATACCAATGTATGATATGAAACCCACAGTCGAGCCCAAGAAAACCAGGATTTCAGGCTATCCTGCTCAATCGCGTAGTGTTTTTATCCCTGATTTGGCCTTTTCAGCTTGTGAGAACTCCTTTGCAACTCGAACTGGGCCAAACCAGAGGGGTGGGTCCCACGTAGGGGTGCCCCAGGTACACCTGCAGTAGCCGCAGGTACACCTACAGCAGTCGCAGGTGGACCTGCGGCCAGTCGTGGCTACTAAATACCTGTAGGTTGTTTTCATAAGTTATTTTTAAGTTGCGCTGCGAAGGAAATTTGAGAGCTCTTCTTCAGATCTGTGGAGTTCGAGCGACTTTCTGCAAATTCTGTCACCGTACAAGTGTTCTACACTGTCCTGATAACGTATGCACGTCTTTTTTTCTAGTTTTTATCCGTTGGAAAATGACTTTTTATATAAAATGCATCTAAACACATACTAGTGAATATGCAACGACTTTGCTCTCCTGCAAGGTTAGTATCAGGAATGTAAAATTTTTTTAGTGTCTACAGATGCCCCTTTTTATCATATTCACGCTGTCTAATGACATGGATAGGATAAAGAACACTAGACACTTGAAATATGACAAGATATTCATGATGTAATGTACTACATCATGATGCAAATGTATGATGCATATGGTTCGTTGGCCTATTTTCCAACGGGATGTGATGACTGTTTGCTCCTATAGCTTCTAATGGGGAATTGGAGTTACCACTGATGTCTCTGAAGAACTGTTTGGATATGTGCTCCAAAGCTCTCAGGAAACACTAGGATGTTTACGTTGGGGTCCACTATAGATGTTCCTCTCTTGTGTAAGAGACTCTTGGGTAATGAGCATTTGTCTGATGCAGATTGGGTATAACATATTCCATCATCAGTCCACCCCGATGAGGATGTTGTTCCTGGTTTGTATTGCCAGGACCTTCAAGTGATCTGTCAGAGTTACTTCCAACAGGCTGTGTTGTTAGGGTTGCCTGACTCTTGCTGACGTGTGTATCAACGGATACCACCATTGGATCATCATCGACGCTTCGTTGGGTTTAATTACCAACGGCTGGAAGCACGTTAAGGCTACTTGACCTTCATTGAAGTGAAATCATTAGATGGCTTCCAAATCTTCATTGGATTTACTTGCCAACGGCGGAAGACTATTACGGTTGCTTAACCTTTATTGAAATGTGCTTCAACGGCTGATGATGTATGAAGTTCCCGCTTGGGAGAGGTTTTTGGAGTTATGGACCCAAACTGATGGCATCAGACCTTTGTGAGGTATTGCCAAGTGTAGTTTGCAAGAACTGTGGCCATCGGTATAGTGAACCCTATGTCTGGGCGAATACCAATGAGTGACATGTAGACCCGTAGTTTGGATTGTGAAAACCACAATTTCTAGCTTTTCCGCTTAATCGCGTAGCATCTTTTTTCCCGATTTGACTTTTTCAACTTGTGAGACCTCCTTTGTAACTAGACTTGTACCGAGCCAGAGGCATAGGACCCACCTAGGGTAGCCATAGGTACACCTACGGCCAACTGTGGGTGGCCTTAAGTGGCATGTTTCTTTCATAAGTTATTTTCATATCGCGCCATACAGAGAATTCGAGAGCTCTTCTTCAGATTTGCTGAGTTCGGGCAGCTTCTACAAATTCTGTCACCGTACAAGTGTTTCACACTATCCTGGTAACATATGCATGTCTTCTTTTCCAGTTTTCATCCGTTGGAAAATTAGTTATCATATGAAATGCGTCAAAACACATAGTAGGGAATATGCATGCCTATATGACTTGATAAAAAATATTCAACATAGTAAATGCTAGTATTAAACTATGTTAAACATAATGATGTAAAAAAATTTAACTTTTGAAACAGTCAAATTGGTACCTTTTTTTTTAATATAATATCCTATTTGAGGACAAATGAGCAAAGGTTGTAAAGTAAAGTAATCTTGGTACTTAGGCTACCCTTACGAATTATGACTTTGATATGTTCATGCATATAGGATGTTTATGACTGTGGGTAGGTGTGCTACTGAATGATCACCTAGTCATGCCTATACACATGTGGATAGTCCTTTTTACAAAGGAGACTGGCAAAAATTTTCCATGAGCCTAAGAATTGGGTAGACATGCATTTTTAACTCTACTTGTAGGCGTATGTTAAAGTAATGCATGTATGCATGTAGTCATAAAATGCATTTGAAAAGCTCCATATTAGAATTTACCACACCCTTTCTGAAGTGATTTAGAGACTTGTGTCCAGATATTATGGATTCGGATCAGCCAAGTAGTTCCTGTAGGACCACTTCAGGTGTGCGGAGGAGGGCTTCTAAAGTTCCTCGACCCCATTCAGTCAGACAACCTCGTCGTTTGATGCAGGCGGTGATTCGTCTGTCCGGGTTGAGGTATCAAATGTTGAGGATGAGGAGGAGGATGTACTGGTTGCGGCACTAGCTCCTGCTGTTCATGCTCCCCGCATGAACAGCATGCTCCCCTCATTAGTGCATGAATTAGTGTCCTCCATGGGCTCTCCACCATCTGAATCAATCCCTGGAACTGTGGATACTAGCACAGCCGATGTAGTCTTTGTCTCCATCCATGCAGAATACTCTGTCGAACAGCTCGGATGGCGAACAGAAAACTCAGTACTCTCACGCTGGTCCTAATAGGCATACACCCTAGATCTATCCTCTATTGACAAATGGCGAGATGACAAGCGCTGACCTAATGCCCCCTCATAAGGATGAACATCCTAATACTGGTCAAACTGTGACATCACAGTAAGTGGGTGATATATGGTCATGCCCCTCAAACCAGCCAGAGGGAGATAATCCATGCCCGATGCATAAGTAATGAAGTTGTAGGGTGAGCTGAGCCCTGTACACAGAAAAATGTCAAATGGATCTCCGATCCCGGCCAAGTACACCGACTAGGATGCAGCATATATACACTCCGCTGGCTAAAAGGAGTAAGACATAGCTATCTCATTGGAAAATAGTACACATATCGTCGGAACGTGCCAATCGGTCTCAGGTGTGACATGAACCACACATACAACAAGACTGAGCTGCCTATGAACACCCCTGCAGGATAGGTGTGGCATTACGTGGCTGACCTTAGTGTCTCTGCCATAATCATCAACCCAATGGTATGACCCTCCCTGATAGCTCTCACCGCCATGACAACACTGATGTCCAACTCATCCATATATAGTGGCATGTACAAATAAGCAACTACGCATATCATGGGTACGTCCATTCTGGCAACATGCCACTAATCCTCTGATGTGATGAAATCCCCGGAGTGCTGTGCATAGCGGTCCACTGAGCAAAATTTATCTATCAGAAAATGCTGGGACAATACATGGTCGGACGTAATCTCATCATGTGCTACTCTACGCCTCAACCTGGTGAGGGTCATAAACTGTCGGCATATATCTCCGACAGCCATCTGAGAGCAAGGCCTGTCCAATGTCGAAGCCGTCAACCGCTCATACTACTCAAAGGTAAGAGTCAACTCATGGGTCCCAAATCGAAAAGCCTACGTCTCCGGTACCCAATGCTCTTGCATGCCACCTACAAAGCCTAATGGAACCTAGAACGTCAAGAGGGTCACGGAATGCTGTAATAACTAATCTATAATCACCCTGTCTGAAGGGGATACACTATCATACCAAGATCTCAAGCATGAGGCGACTAATACTAGTGGGGTGTGATCAATACGGCTGACTGTCGATGAAGACATCTGTGTGGGCCGTATCATAAGACCATCCAAGGGTCAATGTTGAACATCTCTAGACATACATATGCATGACATAATACATGCATGATAAATAATAGATGGCAATATGATGTAAGGAATGGAAAATAATACATACATTCCTATGTATATCATCATTTAAATACATCACCTCTGTACAACTAAAAATATTGAGAATGGGGCACATCCACCCAGTATCTAACAGAGACCTATCGAAAGATATAGCAAGATTACACATCAGAAGAAGATAATGGTGTCTATGTCTACATCATAAATCCTGTCCACTTGATGTAATTCCTCCTGTGTAACTGGATCCCCACCAAGAGGGATGTCAGGCCTATACAGGGGAGGATCTACACTGGCAAAGCCATATGGGTCATCTGAAGGGCCAGCCCCCGAGCTGGAAGGATCAAAAGTATCCTCCTTTGAAGGATCTCTGCCCAAATGACGGATGAAAAAATGTGCTCGATCAAATTGTCGGGTCAAACTGTCAATATGTGTCAAATGAGTCGGATCTCAGACACATGCCATCTAATCTATTATCATCACAGATCTAGGAACCATATCCCCCATGAACTGAGTGGCGCGGGTCTGGGCTCCGATGGTACGAGGGCACCACTAGCGGTACAATGCCTCCTGAGTAAACAAACCCTCAGATAAAGTAAAGCAGTCAACGCCCATCAACGGGATATCACTGACTGGTGACTGCAACACAGGCTAATAACGCATGATAGAAGGCAAGATCGGTACATGAATCTCTCTTGTGGTGCTCTTAAAAGCACGCTCTCCTAAATAGAGCTCCCATCCTCCATCTGTGAATAGAGGAATTCGACGGGTGGATATCACATACTCGACACTAGTTGGGTATCCCTCCTCAAAATCGATAGTCAAATGTTCCCCAAAGTAGGGAACCTAAGTGATGGCATCCGCTGTCAACAACTCTAACTATAAGCGACAATGGGTGAAACCCTCAGCTACAGGAACCTCCGCCAAAATGGAGTGATGTCATCGCCATCCTCGTGGATAGGTATATAAACCTAACACACTAATAGGACGCATGCATGGAAGCCTCTCATAGGCCCAAAACTGCCAACACAAAGGCAAACATCTGCTGTCAGTAAACATTCTTAACCTATACATGGGAAATCAAAAGAGAAATACTCACTAGCATAAATGGGTAAAATCTTAGCCAAGCCTCTGTCTAGCCCTGTGAACATATGTGCATTCCCCTGAGAAAATAGGCAAAGATGTAGGAACCCCAATCATACTCTCCAATACGGTCCACCTCTCGAGTGGCGCTAATCAAAGCGAATGACACCATGGAAGAGTTGTCTACTATGAAGCAACCCCTGATAATAACTAGGAATAATTGTCGGAGAATGTAATTCATGACTCTCACATCAGCGGGCATGGGCTCACTCAATAGCCCACTCGTAGCATCTACGCTCAAAGGACCCGTACGGACGGTCTTGCCCTTGAGTGCCTCAGTTGGAACTCCTAACAAGGATCTAATGGCAGAAGGGGTAATGTTCGCCGTACATGGCACTGGCGCCCCTCTAAACTCCATACCGGTGATAAACCGACAATCCATCAGCGTCATCATCACCTCACAATCTAACAAATGGAGAGATTGAGTCTGGTGAAACCTGCGCTCAGACAATGCCCTGAGGTAACCCCAGGGACAACGGTGGCGAATAACAGAAAAGAACGCCCCAAAGCCCTAACCATGCACAATCCCTCGGTAATCTGGATGCAGAGCCTGATATAGGGAGTGTATGCTAAACCAGTTCCCTCAAGGCTGCGTAAAGCCAAAAACCTACACCATAAATACAAATCAACGTCAGAATCCTTGCTCCTCATCAATAGGAAAAAGGAATATCAAACCCAGCTTTTACCTCATTTGCCTGTAAGTAAACTGAGGGGTGGCGACGCAAAAGATCCAAAAGCTCTAGAATTATCACATTAATGCCTGGAAGATCCCTGCGGGTTACCAGCATCTCTTGTAGATTCTCCCAGAATAACTGCCACTGTGATTCAGCATTCAGCAGAGTATTTCGAGCAGAGTCTTCATCTGATGACCTTCGAGAGAGATCAAGCTAGGGCGTTGATGTTAACCGCTCTTGATGGGAGAGACGTCGCTCTATTAGAGAGAGATGAGGCATTGGCCCATAGAGATGCCGCTGTTGTTGAGCGGGATGAGGCCAGATAATCTAGAGATGTAGTTATTACTGATCTGGATAACGAGATATCTGCCTGAGATATCGTTGTTACAGATAGTACTATAGTGAGGTCGCTTACTACTGGCATCATTGCAGAGGTGAGCACATATATTGATGAGCATAGTGCCGCCATGTAGTTGGTTGTAGATCTGTTGACTCGTGTAGAGACCCTAGGGCAAGAGATCACAGTGTTACCTCCTTCTTCTAAGAAGGATGCCATGTTGGACTTGATAGCCCGCATACATACTGACTTGTAGATGGGCTTGTATTTTCCTGCATAGACTAGCTTGGCTATTTTGTCATGTACAGTACATATTGTATATATCAAACAACATTATATATGGCAGGGAAACATATTTTGATCATTTCCCTTTTATTTGTGCCTTATTGCTTGCTTGATTTTTGTATGTTTCTCCGGGGCTTGTGATCTTGATGTATTCTAAACTCCTCCTTGATGGACAGACATTGAGATGTCTCAGGATCTTTTAGAATGGATCGTTGATCTGTGTGTATTCCTTACCATCTTTGGTGTCTTGGAACTGGTGTATGGAAATGTGGAGAGGAGTGTGGCTTTCCTCTCTGAGATTGACCACACCACAGATGGTCACCAATACTCCTTTGTATGGAGGAGTCCAGTTAGTTCCATCTCTTATGGATTGGTGTTTCTATTTGAGGAATCAACCGCAGCTTAGATGGTCGCCGATTCTCCTATTTGTGTGGGGAGGTCAGGTAGTTCCATCCCTTTGGTATGAAGCCAATGAAGTGTAATGGATTGAATGATGATTACAGTACCGTTTGCAAAGTTTTTGTAACAGACGCCTACATACTCCTATTGGAAATGAGATCAGGTCTGCATAGTTCGAACCTGGTGTGAAGGTTCAATGCTGTATGCGGCAAAGGGGTGTTGAGATACATTTGTTTTGTTTTATTATTATTTTTTTTTGTAGTGAGAAGGGTGTAGAAATGTTTTTGTTATTTTTGTTTTATTGCGACTGGACCATATAAAATGGCTTCCTACTTACTCCCGTGTATTGGGGATATCAGGTCGGCGTAGTTCGCCGCCCCATGTACAGGGCGGATTGCAGCCAAAAAGTTTAATCCCATGTACAGGATAAACTGAAGGTGTGAAAAGTTTAATCCCTGGTGGGATAAACTGAAGGTGTAAAGGGTTGAATCACTGGTGGGATAACCTGAAGGTGTAAAAGGTTTTGAAAACCTGCGAGGAGTGCAGGATCTGGTGATCCGAAAACCAGGCTACTGATTGAAAAGTATGATTGTCCCTGATGGGGTAAACAGGTGTGAAGAAAGTTGTATGTAGTGAGGTTTAGAAAACTTGAATTGACTGGGGATCTAGTACCCACAACCAGGATATTTGCTTGATGGTAACTTCAGACATAGTACCGTTTCACGGTGTCCGAGTTAATGAGTTGTGAAATTCATTGCCATCCATCTCCTATAATCTGAGAGCGCCTCCTGTCAATACCTCCTTGACAATAAATGGGCCTTCCCAATTCGGTGCGAATTTCCCTTTGGACTGATCTTGGTTGTCAATGATCTTCTTCAAAACTGAGTTATGTTATTTAAACTGTTGTAACCGGACTTTTGTGTTATAGGATCTGGCGATCCTTTGTTGGTATAACTGACCATGGAAGATAGCAGCGGTTCGCCTTTCGTCTATTAAAGACAATTGTTGATACCTATCTTGTAAGCATTGATCTTCATCCAACTAAGCGTCTATCAACACTTTGAGGGATTACATTTCCACCTCTGTGGGGAGCACTACTTCCATCCCATAGGTTAATTAGTAGGGGGTTGCCCCAATGGAAGTACGCATTGATGTTCTATAGGCTAACGGAGTTAGAGGCAATAAGTCAGGCCATCCTTTGTGATTGGCGAGCATCTTTTGCATGATCTTCTTGATATTTTTGTTAGTCGCTTCAATAGCACCATTCATCTTTGGACGGTAGATGACGAAGTTGAGATGTTTGATATTAAATTTACTGCATAACTCCTCCATCATTTTGTTGTTGAGGTTCTTAGCATTGTCTGATACAATTATCTCTGGTTGTCTATATCGACAAATGACATTATTTCTGATGAAAATAATGATAACTTCTTTTGTAACCCTAGGGAATGAAGTTGCTTCTACCCATTTGGTGAAGTAGTCGATCATGGTGAAGATAAACCAATTCCCATTACTGGCTTGGGCCTGATCACATCCATTCCCCACATTGAGAAGGGACAGGGCAAACTCATATTGTGGAGCTCCCTTGGAGGGGCATGGATAACATTCCCATGAATTTGGCATTGGTAACATCTCTTGACGTGATCATCACAGATAACTTTGAGAGAGAGCCAACAATGCCCTGTTCTTAGGATCTTCTTGACAAGTAGGGGGCCGCTTATGTGTTGGACACATACTCCACCATGGATTTCATCCATGAGCCTCTAAGCTTGGTCCTTGTCCAGACATATGAGGAGACCTAGTCCTGCATCTCTTTTGTAGAGTGCGTCTCCGCTCAAGTAGAACTTCATAGTCATTTGATGGATCCACTTTCTTTTATCTGGACTCGCCTCAACGGGTGTAGATCCATCTTGTAAGTACTCCTTGATATGCTGATACCAAGGGTGTTGGATGGGAGGTAATTCATCCGATACTTCTCTAATGTAGTTCCTATTGGCTGGTGCCTTTTGTTGAGCAAACGTGATGCTTGGCATGGTTTCCTTGTCAAGTATATTGATCAAGGAGGCCAAGGTTGCTAATGCATCTGTAAAGTCATTCCTATTTTGAGGAATGTGGAGGAATGATATTTCTTCAAACTCCAAAGCCATATGTAGAATCTGTCGATGGTATGTCGGTAAATGTAGCTCTTTGGTGTGATAGATTCCAGTGGTTTGTCTGATTACTAATTTGGAATCCCTAAAGACAATTAACTGTCTGATGCCCATTGATTGAGAAAGTTTTAGCCCCATGATACAACCTTCATACTCAGCTGTGTTGTTGGTGTTGGCAAACTGCAATTTGATGGTGACGGGATGCTGCTCCCCTGTAACAGATGTTAGCACTGCTCTGGCTCCAGAGCCTTCCATGCTTATAGCTCCATCAAAATACATCTTCCATGATTGGTGTGTATCGTACTGATGGTGTTGCTGAACTGTCATTACCTCTTCATTGGGGATGTTTGTTTCCAAGGGTTTGAAATTCCTTACAGGTGTGGCGGCCAGTTGATTTGTAATTCCATGACCTTTGATAGATTTTTGCGTCACGTAGACAATGTCAAATTGTTGTAGGATCAACTGCCATCTGGATAGTCGGTAATTCAACATGGGTTTATTGAACACGTACTTGATAGGATCCACGCGGGATATGAGATGGGTTGTGTGACCATCGAGGTAATGATGTAACTTCATGGAAGCCCATGCTAAAACATAACAAGTTTTCTCAATCATACTGTACTTGTGTTCACTGCTGTTGAACCTTTTACTGACGTAGGAGATAGCTCGCTCTTGGCCTCTGTCATCTTTTTATCCCAGCATGTAGCCCGTGGCATTATCATTGATGGATAGGTACATAAACAGGGGAACATCATCCCTGGGTGGTACCAAAATAGGAGCTTTGACTAGCTGCCCTTTGATTGTAAGGAAGGATTTCTGACACTCATCGTTCCATTTCATGGAGGAGTTCTTCCTTAACAACTTGAAGATAGGCTCACAGGTTGTGTGAGCTGGGAGATGAATCTGCTAATGAAGTTGATTTTCCCCAAAAATCCCTGTATTTCCTTCTCTGTCTAAGGAATCGACATTTCCGTGATGGCCTAGATTTTGGTGGGATCCAGCACAATCCCCTTGTGGCTGACTAGGAAACCTAGCAACTTGCCTGACTTAACGTCAAAGGCGCACTTGGCTGGATTCAACTTCAAGTTGTACTTACGTAACATGTTGAAGAGCTTTTTGAGATGGTCTAGGTGGTCTTCCTCCCTTCGGGACTTGACAATGATGTCATCCACATAGATCTTTATCTCTTCGTGCATTAAACCGTGGAAAAGAGCCATCATGGCTCGCTAGTAGGTAGCTCTAGCATTGATGAGGCCGAATGACAACCGTCTGTGGCAAAAGGTTCCCTAAGGAGTGATGAATGCAATT
This sequence comes from Panax notoginseng, assembly GCA_016801055.1. Lineage (NCBI taxonomy): Eukaryota > Viridiplantae > Streptophyta > Magnoliopsida > Apiales > Araliaceae > Panax > Panax notoginseng. Next base: position 63,178,206 of record CM029015.1, on the reverse strand, counting down.
TTCTCACGATCCTCTTTAGCAACCATGATTTGATGGTACCCCGGAAAGCAATCAGTAAAGGAGTATATGTCGTATTGAGCTGTATTGTCAATGAGTATATGGATGAATGGCACGAAAAAGTAATCTTTGAGGCAAGCTTTATTCAGATCCATGTGGTCCACTCAAACTCGTACCTTCCCACGGGGACTATGTTGGATAGCCATTCAGGGTATCTTGACACCATGATGACGTCTGCGTGAAATTGTTTCACAATTTCTTCTTTAACTTTTAAACTTCACTTAGGTTTTAATCGCCTGAGCTTCTGCCTGAATGGCTTGAACCCCTCTTTGATGGGGAGGTGATGAATAATAATGTCAGTGGACAAACCGACCATGTCTTCATGAGACCATGCAAACACATCCTGGAATTGGATCAATAGAGTAACCATGTCATTCCTTTGGTTTGGAGTGAGGTCCGTACCAATCTGCATTTGTTTGGGGTTTTCTGAGGTTTCGAGGTTACAAGAGGTGGTGTGATCAAAATTTGGCTTGGGTTTGTCTTTGACCTATTCTTTGATCTCCTGAGGTATCTCATTGTCCTCTTGTATTTCCATCAAGTCTGAGTTCAACTTTACATCAAAGTTACAGCCCTTGTGGAGAAAAGGCACCTCATCGGTAAGTATAGGCACATCTAACTTTAGAGTCCTGAAACGAAATGCCTTCACTTAATATATGAAAATGTTTAATCATACAAAGTGTTAGCATGTAATTGGTAAGTAGGTTTTATATCTACTTATTGGATATCAATTCCCGAGAATTATGCCCATCTCAAGTACATTTTAGTGTGTTTTAAATGCATTTTGTTTTTATTTTGCATTACTTGAGTAGAACTCCTTCAATATCGAAATGTAGGAAATGACCTAATTTGGCGTTGGCACTATGGTATGAATCTAGCGAAGGCATGGCAAATGCAAGGCATATTGATAATGAACTGAGCGTTGGTGAAGAACAAACAACAAACCACAACAGCAGATAGCAGTATGCAGCAGACAGTAGCAGCGCGGTCGCGCTGCTTGATAAAGCAGTTCTCGTGCTCCCGTGCGATAGGCAGGCAGAGACTGAAAATATAAATCGCGCACCCGCGCAGGTTAATCGCGCACCCGCACTAGAGTCACGCGCCCGCGCCCAGTTTTTATGGAGATCATGCGCGGCCGCACGCGTTATCTGCAGCTGTTACTTGACTTTTGTTTTTGAATTTGAAATTTGAATGTGGTCTCATTAAAAACTATCCTGGTTAGTACCGGATAGATTATTATGTAAGCTTTTATCAGTTTTTCATAAGGAAACTACGGTTCCAAGTGTAAACGAATCCTAGAGAGGATTTGAGCATATACTTAATATTTTTTACATCTTCTTTAGAATTCAATCATTGAACAAAATTTCATTTCATTTTGCTGGAAATTATTGGAGATTTGAACAATGCTTTGGAACATAAAATGCAATTGGGTTTGATCAATTCTATCTTTTCCTTCAATTGCTTTAATTATTTTCCATGTGTTACTATAATCCCATAATGGCTTTCAGTTCAGAAATGAACTAAATTCCAATATAGGATTCTAACGGATTTTTATATGTAGTCTAACTTTAATGATCTAATTGCTTGATTGTTTATTTATCATTAGATTTTCTATTGTCATTGATTGGATTGCATGAATGTTTGATCACCATTCATTTTATGTACTTGTATGGAATTGAAAAATGACATGTGAGTCTGGTTGTAATCACAATAGCATGCGTGTATGAGGCTGGATTGTTTAGCTTTATATTCCCTGAACCTGATAGAAATATATTGTTTCACCGTGTGTAGTATTATAAGAACGTGTGATCAAATTCAGTATTGCTGCAATTTCACATAGAAATATAGTGATTTTGGTTTTATTGAATATTACATAATTTCTATTGTTTGTGGAGGTTATGTAAGCAGGGCATAATGCATTGAAAAATTGTTATGTCTACTTTTGTGCTCTTGGCTAATTTTTCATGATACATATATAATCTTGCATGAGGGTAATGTTTAGATGGAATATGAAATGAAGTTAGAATCCCATTATTTCCAAATTTGATTTATTTTTCTAATATTATTATTTTATCCATTGTTTGAATTTAGATTAATTTAAAATTGTAAGCATTCGTTTAATCATAAAAAGATAGTGATATAATTGATGCATAATAATTTAATTTTGAAACCTTTCTCCATGGATCGATACTGTTCTTACTCTGTACTACTTGTTGACCCATGCATGCTTGCATGAGTTAGAGTCCTTTTATTAAAGCTAAAAAGGAGGCAACAAGTTTTTGGCGTTGTTGTCGGGGAAATGCATTTAAATTTATTATTATTATCATCAGTTTTAAGCTCTATTGTTTGACTTAGATAAATCTAATTTTGTCTCATTTCTATTTTCAATTTTTTTTGTTCGTATTTCAGGTACTTGTATACATTTTTATGCGCACGAGGTCATTCAGTTCCGAGTTAACACCTGCACAGGACAACATTAACGGTAGAGGTTGGAAATCGAGAGCGCATAGAAATATACAAGCAGAGTTAGAAGGGACAACATCTAATATGGCAACCGCAGAACAAAGAGAAGAGCAAGGGGAGGAGCACAGGGCTTTAAGAGATTATTCGATGTCGAACATTAATGGATTACAGTCAAGTATAGTCAGACCAGTGATAGCAGCCAACACATTTGAAATCAAGTCGGGCACTATTCAAATGGTGCGGAATTCGGTACAGTTTGGGGTTGCTGCTACAGACGATCCTAATGAACACCTGTTGAGCTTTATAGAAATATGCGACACATTCAGATATAACGGGGTGACAGAGGATGCAATCAAACTTAGACTGTTTCCATTTTTATTGAGGGATGAAGCTAGAAGTTGGCTTCACTCTTTACCTGCGGGATATATCACCACATGGGAGGACCTAGCACAGAAATTCTTAGCCAAATTCTTTCAAATGGCTAAGAATGCAAAAATGAGGACAACAATTTCCCAGTTTGAGCAACAACAGGGTGAATCATTATATGAAGCCTGGGAGAGATATAAGGAAATGCCAAGGAAGTGTCCACACCATGGCATGTCGGATTGAATGATTATCAACACATTTTATAATGGATTGGGATGGCAGTCGAGACCGATTATAGATGCAGCGGCAGGAGGAGCGCTATGGGCGAAGAGCTATGAAGAGGCCTATAATCTCATAGAGACGATGGCAACTAGTGATTTCCAAAATCCTTCAGCCAGAATGCCACAACCCAAAGTTGCAGGTTTGCTAGAAGTGGATGCTATCACTCAATTGTCAGCACAAATGTCATCCATGCCAGAGAAGACTGACTTATTGACAGACACCAAGGCGAAGACAGTTGCATTTGTGTGTGAGATATGTGCATGGTCACATGCAACAGACCAATGTGCTATCAGTTCAGAGTCTGTGCAATATGTGAGCAACTATAGGAAGGATCAAGGATAATTTCAGAACACATACAACTCCAACAACTGCAACCATACAAATTTCAGTTTGTCAAATAATCAAGGAAATCAACAGAATCAGTTTTAACCAAATAACCAATTTCAGTCACAGTCAGCTCAGCAACAGTTTGCACCAAGACCACCTTATCCACCTGGAATTTCTCAGTAATAACATCATACTCCATCTGCACCTCAGCAAGAAAACAAATCAGAAATGGAGGAGATGATGATGAAGTACATGGAAAATAATGTGGTGATGATTAAAAGCCAAGTAGTGGCTATTAAAAATCTGGAAACTCAAATGGGTCAGATGGCGAGCATGCTTAACAATAGACCCCAGGGTTCATTACCAAGTACCACAGAGGAAAATCCAAGAAGAGAAGGGAATGAGCAATGTCAGGGGATCACACTCAGGTCTGGGGCGCGGTCGCGCCATGTTTACAAGGGGAGGATACGCGGCCGCTCGAGGCAGAAAATTTGTCAGCTCAGAAATTAAATGATGAAGATTATGGACAACAGCAGGAAGAGAAGGATAAAGAAGGTTCATTTGAGAAGCTCGTGAATAAAACACCAATAGTTCACCCTCCGATTCCTTATCCACAGAGATTGCATAAGAAGAGGAAAGACAAGCAGTTTAGCAAGTTCTTGGAGGTCTTTAAAAAGCTACAAATTAACATACCCTTCGCTGAGGCATTGGAACAGATGCCTAGTTATGCAAAGTTCATGAAGGGTATCTTGTCAAGGATGAAGAGATTAGAAGATTTTGAGATAGTGGCCTTGACGGAGGAATGCAGTGCAGTGCTTCAACGCAAATTACCTCCAAAGCTGAAGGATCTGGGCAGTTTCTCAATTCCATGCACAATTGGAAAGATGAGCTTCAGCAAATGTTTGTGTGATCTTAGGGCAAGTATCAATTTGATGCCCTTGTCAGTATTTAAGCAGTTGGGATTACCGGCTCCAAGGACGACAAATATTTCTTTACAGCTAGCTGACAGATCTATCACTTATCCACGAGGAATTATTGAAGATGTATTGGTAAAAGTGGATAAATTCATCTTTCCAGCTGATTTCATCATTTTAGATTATGAAGAAGATATAAGTATACCAATCATACTTGGAAGACCATTCCTAGTCACATGAAGGACCTTGATAGTCGTTCAGAAAGGGGAACTCACAATGCGTGTTCATGATCAGGAAGTTACCTTTAACGTATTCAAGGTAATGAAATTCCCAACAGATGAAGAGGAATGCTTCAAGGTTGATTCGGTGGACAAGGTATTAAATGATGAAGTAGAGAGTTTGATGGACAAGGTATTAAATGATGAAGTAGAGAGTTTGATGAATCATGAACCCAAAAATGACCCAGTCAATTGACCTCCCAGTTCTTTCCTTCTGGATGGAATTTCATGCCCCTTCCTCCTTATAAATCCCCTGTGTATTATAAGGATATCCTTGTTGAAACAGAGTCAATCTTTATTAAACCCATTTATGCCAACAATGATAAAGCCAAAGTTCTTTACCATTCGTTATATATTAAACAATTTAATTTGATGTTTGAATGGGGGAAAACATCCCTCTGATCTTATGCAGCTTTCTAATCAAGATAACTCTTTTTGTTATTATGATTACATGGAAGCTTGGTATAAAGTTTTCCTCCATCAAAATGAGTCACACAGTCATTCTTGGTTTGTTCAGTTTGATCATAAATTCAAAAGTCATTTCCCATATTGGTTTTCTCATTGGTGGTCGAGGTTTGGTTCTACCTATGACCTTCTTCCTGATCCAATGAAAGTCCAACTCAATCATTTTTGTAATCACAAAAAAAATTGATCCGGTTTATGAAGGTGTCCATGTCCTTCTCCAATTTGTGAGTAAATATAAGATTCCCTGGATTCTTCGATGGGAATATCACATTCAACCCCCAACCTGTGAAATTAGTCACAATGCATCCCATACGTCTCCTTCTGCAGATCCTTTTCCCCTAGTCACTCGTCAATGGTTTGTCAAATGGTGGAACAAATTTGATATCAATAGAATTGTAGGTCAAGTCTAGTTAGAATTTCCTGCTTTTTCCCTCAAGGTTCTCCCAGTCTAAACTACAGAACCTTCTAGTCAAAAACCAAAAGAGTCAAGTGTCAGTAAAAAATCAAAAGTGTCTAGAGTCAGTCCCACTGGTTCGTCTTGTTCCTGTAGCATTTCTGATTTCAAAGATTGTTCCGGAAAAAAATTAATATTAATTGCACAGACATTAAATAAAAGAATTGATGAATTACATGAAGAACCTCTCTGCAGGTTCTTCATCTGAGTCACATAGTTACTATGAGGAAGATGATGACCCTTATGGCACCAACAACCTACAGGATGCTCAGGACCCATTTTCCTGGCTTTTCCTCTCAGTCACATGCTCAATCACATGCACCTACTCCCTACAGCCAGTCAAAAGATGCCTTCCGCCGAAAGCAGCTTCAGCTTTTCCACCGAAAGCATCTCCCAAGTCAAAAGTTGTGGCCACTTTGTCAAAAGTTGCCAGACGCGTCGATAAATAGTAAAAATGTCAACACTGTTCTTGAATAGTAATTTTTGTATGTAATCATTTATTTTGTAATACTAACTTTGTAATAGTTCTTTCCTTATTCTATAAAAGGAAACTGAACTCAATTATAGAGGCAAGACTTCAAAAGACTCTGAGATCATTCTCAGATAAATCTTTAGCCTCCACCGCTATTAAGCCCTTCTTAGCCCATCCTTCTACTCTTCTACATTTCTTTATGTTTTAAGTAAGTTAAGTCAATTCAATTTGTAATTTGTAATCAGTTTGTACATTTGTAAAACAGTTTATTTTCAATCAATAAAAGTATATTTTTAGTAATTAAACTGTTATTATTTGCACCTCTGAATCACAAAAATTCATCTGTATCCACTTCCACTTCAAATGGTATCAAAGCCATGTTGTTTCAGTTCTAGTTGCCAGTAAGATTTCAGCATACTGTTCATATACAAAACTATTTTCAAAATTTCTCTTTTATTCTTATTCAGAAGTCACCTGATTTACTGTAGTCCACCTTGTTCGTGTCAAACCTTTGTAAGTCTCTTGGGTGAGCAGTGTTGGTTTTTGAACATAGGTATGAGTCTGCTTAAGGTAATAGGGTATGAATGGAAGAATAATGAATAAAAATTTATTTTGAACTTAGTAAAAATGAATAGATTGTTTAGATCTAACTCCTCAACTAGTAACCGGCCAACTTTGCCTCCTGTCCCAGACATAGTTAACCAGGAAACTCACAGTTATGAAAATATCAGTCAAGCCTTGCACAATTGGAATATACCTAGGGTCTCCCCTAATGAAATTTATCAGTCAACATTTTTGGATAATTTTAAAACAGATTATAATGTCAAAACAGTTGAAAAGGTTTATGCCATTAATAAAGATTACGAAAATTGTAGTCTTTTGGATCCCAAAGTCATAAAAAAACATAGAAAGAAAGATTACAATTTTATTCACATTGGATTAGTTTAAGTGGCAGTTAAACCCTTAAACATTAAAGGAATTAATTCAAGTATTTATCTCTACCTTAGAGATGCACGATTCTTGAATTATTATCCTAGCATGATCGGCGCAATGGAATCTAATCTGCATAATGGACCTATCCATTTCAATTACTTTCTTGATTTCACATTGAGCCTAAGTGATAAAAATTTATTAAAAGCTTTGACATTAAATATTAAAATTGCTGGAGAAATTACTCAAATGATTGAGGGTTCTCAGCCGATAGCTTTGATTTAACGGATTTATTATAAGACCATGAAAACTAACCTAAAGGTTCGTGCTCTCAATAAAAGTTCGAAAGATCAAACTGTCTTAATTCAAAGTTCAACTAGTGATGCTAATATTCAGATCCCGAGAACCATTCTCTAGAATGATATTACTCTCTCTAGTCAATGGACTTTACCCAGTGAAATACCTGAACAACCTGTTGTTAACAATCTAATAAATCTTGAAAATGTTAGACAATTTTCAGATGGAACTTTAAAAATAAGTTTTGAACGCAGTAAAAGACCAATTATTATTGAAGACTCTGCTAGTACTATAACGTCTTCAAGAAGAGACACTGAAATTCTTAATAACCCTTCTTCAATAGATCTTAAATTAAAAGGTATTTTAAATAAAGGTCAAGCTAGTCACCCATGTTACACTCAAAAGGATCTGGTAAAAGAAGAGAGTTCTTCCTCTCCTACTCCTTCTGAGCTTCCCACTCAGTCTGATTTTGAAATTCCTATTAACAATCAGTTAAGAGTTATTAAAAAGGATTTTATTCTTGAGTGGGATAATCTTGTACAAGATTTTAATTCTAAAAATAATAAAGAAAAAAGACATTTATTTCGTTCAAACCACCCAACAGAAAAGGAGCGAGATAAAATTGTTAATAAATGGAAGCGATTCATAAAAAATGAAAAAATAAACATTACCTTTTATGACTGGTATGATCAATACCAAAGTAAGTGTAATGTTATAACAAAAAGTCAATGGGTTAAAGAAGATACGTCTAAGGTCTGTTCTAGTCATCATCCGCTAGAAACTGTCCTTATCCCAGTTAAGAACACATATGTTGTTGCCAGTCCCTTTAAAATTTTCGATGGCAATAAAGATGATAAAAAAATTATTGAACAATTAAATTTTAGTAATCAATATCTAGCAACTGTTGGAAGACAGCTTGATAGAATTGAAGAATAATTTGAAAAAACGAGTATTAAAAAACCCGATGCAAAAACTGATCATCCTTTGATTAACTTACCTGAAAATAGAAGTAAATTAGGATTACCCAATGATGATAGCAACCTAATTAAATCTATTGACAAGTTATTCAAAAAACTAAAAACGGAACCTGGTCCAAGTGGTATTGTCTCTACTTTGGATCAAGTTGAAACTGAAGTTGAAAGTGATAGTCAAGCTGACTATTCTGATTCTACTTCAGTTCCAGATTTTAATGACCAATTGAACAAATTAACAGTCAAAAACACTAGTTTAACCAAGAATTGGTATTCTAGACCTACTCCTTCGGATCCGCAATTCGAAGAGAGAAACCTAGACAAACAATTCTCTGTTTCAGCTAATAAAATTTATGAATGGAACATTGATGGTCTTAGTGAACAAGAAATTTTAAACAAATTAAATCACAATGGTGGCAAATAGCTATATTACTAAATTCAACAATCTGTCACAACCAGAAATCGTTGAGTTAATAGCTAGTGGATTCACTAGTATTCTCAGATCTTGGTGGGAAAGACATCTCACTGAAGACACTCGAGTATCAATAATTCATGCTATCCATTTAGACGATGATGGCAATCCCATCTTCGATGAAGATGTCGGTGTTGATCCGCCTAATGGAGTAAATACTTTAATTTTTACCATAATAAAACATTTTGTAGGAACTCCTAGTAACATAACAGAAAGAATTCATGATCAACTCAGTAATCTCACTTGTCCCACTCGTAGTGACTTCAGGTGGTACAAAGATGTGTTTACCTCTAGAGTTATGCTACGAAATGATAGCAACAAACCTTTCTGAAAAGAAAAGTTTGTAAATGGTTTGCCTTCATTGTTCGCTCACAAAGTTAGAGAAGAGTTGAGTAAAAAGTTAGGATATATTGATTATGATAATCTCACTTACGGTGACATAATCAACTATATTAAAAAAATAGGTTTAAAATGTGTATTGATTTTAAATTAGCCAAACAAGCTAGTAAAGATAAGAAAAAGGTTAAATATGAGTTGGGAACATTTTGTGAACAATATGGTCTGCCTCCTATTGCTCCCTCTAGAAGAAAGTATAAACACAGACATATTGATCATCCTAAAACACATAAACATAAACATACTCGTAAAAAGGATAACAATCAAAATGATTATTATAATAAATCCAAACCAGTTAATAAAGAATATAATAAAAAGTCTAAAAAATTTGATAAAAGTAAAATTATTTGTCACAATTGTGGGCAAAAAGGCCACTACAAAAATGAATGTAAAGTAAGACAAAAATTATCTCAGTTAAATATCTCTAATGAAGATACAGAACAACTATTAGAGTTAATGAGAATAAAAAACAATGCAGATAATGATGAAGGATCTGACATCCCCTATTCTTCTAAAAGCAGTACTAGTAACAATGAAACTGATAGTAACGAAGAAGAAGTCACTATTTGTGCTGATAATTGTAATGAAAATTGTTGCACTAAAAGATTAAGTGTAATTACCAAAGAGGATGAAGAAAGCTCTTTGTTAATCGACTTAATTAGTAAAATTTCTGATCCTGAGCTCAAGATTCAATATACTAAGCAGTTAAAAGATTTATTAACCAAAGATACTAGAGTTAAAGAAAAGATTTTTAAAGCTAAAGATAAAACGATATTTAGCCATAATAAAACTCTAGAAAGATTTAAAACCCCATTTAAAGAAGTTACCCTTCCAGAATTAAATCAAGAAGTTAATAAACTTAAAAAAGAAATCTCTAATTTAAAGATTGAAGTCTCTAATTTGAGAAAAGACTTAGAGAGCCAGAAATTTGATCTTCAAGTTCATGATTCCTCCTCTAGTGATGAAGATCACGATGAGCCAGAATCTTCGGGAATCAAAGAAGAGCCAAATCTATTGGTTCAAGGTCTTTCTCTTAAAAGAGTTAAAGATATTACCATTCAAAAATGGTATATCTCTATTGATTTGGTTGTTGATAAAACTTTTTCTATACGACTTCCCGCCTTAGTTGATACGGGTGCGGATTTAAATTGTATCCAAGAAGGTCTTATTCCAACCAAATACTATAAGAAAACTAATGAAAAATTAAATTCAGCTAATGGTAGTCAAATGGAAATAAAATATAAACTGCCTAAAGTGCATATCTGTCAAGATAATATGTGTTTTAAAACATCATTTGTTTTAATTCGCAATCTTACCGATAAAATCATTTTAGGATTACCATTTATATATTTGTTATATCCATGTACTACCAGTAATGAAGGACTAAGCAGTAGACATTTAGGTAAAAGAACAACATTTAAATTTCTTATTAAACCAAAAGAAAGAGATTTAAAATTTATTCAAGAAGAGTCCATTTCAAAGTCATTAAATTTATTAAACTGTAAATCCACCCATTTAAATTTCTTAAAAGTGGAAATTAAATACAAAAGAATTGAAGAACAGCTTCAACATAAAAATGTTCTTGAAAAAATTGAAGAGTTAAAAACTTATTTAAAGGACAACCTTTGTTCTGATTCTCCTAATGCCTTTTGGCATCGGAAAAAACATGTTGTAAGGCTCCCTTACGCTAAGGAATTCAAAGAACATTTGATTCCTACTAAGGCCAGGCCTATTCAAATGAATCATGAACAAATGGAGTTATGTAAAAAGGAAATAAACGATCTCCTTAGTAAAAAATTAATTAGACCCAGTAAATCACCTTGGTCATGTCCTGCCTTTTATGTGAACAATGAAGCAGAAAAAGAAAGAGGTGTTCCTAGGTTAGTTATCAATTACAAGCCAACAAATAAAGTCCTAGAATGGATTAGGTATCCCCTGCCTAATAAGGATGACCTCATTAACCGATTAAGTAATGCCACTATTTTTAGTAAATTCGACCTTAAATCTGGTTTCTGGCAAATTGCTATTCACCTAGAGGACAGGTATAAAACTGCATTCACCACTCCATTTGGTCATTACGAATGGAATGTCCAAGCATTTGGCTTAATAAATGCTCCTAGTGAATTCCAGAATATCCTCAATGACATTTTGAATCCTTTCAGTCATTTTATTGTTGTGTATATTGATGATATTCTCCTTTTTTCCAATTCCATTGAAGAACACATCAAACATTTGAAATCATTTTTTAAAACAGTCAAAGACAATGGACTTGTTCTTTCACTTTCCAAATGCAGCTTGTTTCAAGCTAAAGTTCGGTTTCTTGGATTAATTATATATCGCGGACTCAGACGGCCAATTGATAGAGCTATTCAATTCGCCGACAGATTCCCAGATAAAATTACCCATAAAACCAAACTGTAGAGGTTTCTGGGCTCGCTCAATTATATTGGCAAGTTCTATAAAAACCTCAGGAAAATTTGCAAACCTCTCTTTCAGCATTTGCAAGACAATCCTCCTCCATGGACGGACTTTCATACTTCTGTCGTCCAACAAGTTAAAAAATACGTCAAGGCATTGCCTTGCCTTGGTATTTCCAATGATTCTGCATTTAAAATTGTTGAAACTGATGCCACTGATATTGGGTTGGGAGGTATTCTCAAGAAAAAGTTAACTCCAGATTCTCCAGAACAAATCGTCCGTTTTTATTCCGGTGCATGGAATAGTACACCGTTAAATTGCAGTACCATTAAAAAAGAAATACTTGCCCTAGCATTATGTATTACTAAATTTCAAATTGATTTATTAAATCAAAAATTTTTAGTTCGAATTGACTACAAATCTGCAAAATATATGTTAGAAAAAGATGTTGAAAACATAGCTTCTAAACACTCCTTTGCTAGATGGCAAGCCCTTTTGAGTATCTTTGATTTTCATATTGAATACATTAAAGGTAGTAACAATTCCATTCATGATTTTCTCACTCGGGAATTTATTAACACAGGTACCGTGCATCCATCTTGAGTATCCGTGGTGCATCAACCTCTCGTGGTCCGGGTCGCCATATTGGCCCAAGTAATCAGCCAATAGGAGCCTTGGTTCCTCATCCAGTAAACCCAATTTACCAAACTAGTAAGAAGTTCACTGTCCTTGGGACAATGCCCAAGCCCTATAGTTCAGCCTTAGCTAATAACCCAATTTCGATTGACCCTTTTCAGTCCAAAGCCTCTAGTCCAAATCCCAGTAATCCTTCCTCTGAGTACGTGCTTAGATGGACCAATTTCTTATTCCATATTGAGCCTCATATGAAACCCAGAAATGACCCAGTCAAAATGACCTCCCAGTTCTTTCCTTCTTGATGGCATTTCATGCCCTTTGCTCCTTATAAATCTCTTGTGTATTATAAGGATATCCTTGTTGAAACAGAGTCAACCTTTATTAAACCCATTTATGCCAACAATGATAAAGCCAAAGTTCTCTACCAGTCGTTATATATTAAACAGTTTATTCTGATGTCTGAATGGGGAAAACATCCCTCTGATCTTATGCAACTTTCTAATCAAGATAACTCTTTTTGTTATTATGATTACATGGAAGCTTGGTATAAAGATTTCCTCCATCAAAATGAGTCACACAGTCATTCTTGGTTTGTTCAGTTCGATCATAAATTCAAAAGCCATTTCCCATATTGGTGGTCGATGTTTGGTTCTACCTTTGACCTTCTTCCTGATCCCCTGAAAGTCCAACTCAATCATTTTTCCAATCACAAAAAAATTGATCCGGCTTATGAAGGTGTCCCTGTCCTTCTCTAATTTATGAGTAAATATAAGATTCACTGGATTCTTCGATGGGAGTATCACATTCAACCCCCAACCTGTAAAATTAGTCACAATGCATCTCCTACGTCTCCTTCTGCAGATCCTTTTCCCCTAGTCACTCGTCAATGGTTTGTCAAATGGTGGGACAAATTTGATGTCAATAGAATTATAGGTCAAGTCCAGTTAGAATTTCCCGCTTCTTCCCTCAAGGTTCTCCCAGTCTCAACTACAGAACATTTTAGTCAAAAATCAAAAGAGTCAAGTGTCAGTAAAAAATCAAAAGAGTCTAGAATCAGTCCCACTGGTTCGTCTTGTTCCCGTAGCATTTCTGATTTCAAAGATTGTTCTGAAAAAGAATTAAAATTAATTACACAGGCATTAAATAAAAGAATTGATGAATTACATGAATAAGCCTTTGCAGGTTCTTCATCAGAGGCACATAGTTACTATGAGGAAGACGATGACCCTTATGGCACCATCAACCTACAGGATGCTTAGGACCCATTTTCCTGACTTTTCCTCTCAGTCACATGCTCAGTCATATGTACCTGCTCCCTACTGCCAGTCAAAAGATGCCTTCTACCGAAAGCAGCTTCAGCTTTTCCACCGAAAGCATTTCCCAAGTCAAAAGTTGTGGCCGCTTTGTCAAAAGTTGCCAGACGCGTCGATAAATAGTAAAAAAGTCAACACTGTTCATGAATAGTAATTTTTGTCTATAATCATTTATTTTGTAATACTAATTTTGTAATAATTCTTTCCTTATTCTATAAAAAGAAACTGAACTTAGTTATTGAGGCAGACATCAAAAGACTCTGAGATCCTTCTCAGATGAATCTTTAGCCTCCACCGCTGTTAAGCCCTTCTTAGCCCCCTCCTTCTACTCTTCTACATTTCTTTATGTTTTAAGTAAGTTAGGTCAATTCAATTTGTAATTTGTAATCAGTTTCTACATTTGTAAAACAATTTATTTTCAATCAATAAGAGTTTATTTTTATCATACTGTTCATATACAAAACTATTTTCAAAATTTCTCTTTTATTCTTATTCAGAAGTCACCTGATTTACTGTAGTCCACCTTGTTCGTGTCAAACCTTTGTAAGTCTCTTGGGTGAGCAGTGTTGGTTTTTGAACATAGGTATGAGTCTGCTTAAGGTAATAGGGTATGAATGGAAGAATAATGAATAAAAATTTATTTTGAACTTAGTAAAAATGAATAGATTGTTTAGATCTAACTCCTCAACTAGTAACCGGCCAACTTTGCCTCCTGTCCCAGACATAGTTAACCAGGAAACTCACAGTTATGAAAATATCAGTCAAGCCTTGCACAATTGGAATATACCTACGGTCTCCCCTATGAAAATTTATCAGTCAACATTTTTAGACAATTTTAAAACAGATTATAATGTCAAAACAGTTGAAAAGGTTTATGTCATTAATAAAGAATACGAAAATTATAGTTTTTTGGATCCCGAAGTCATCAAAAAACATAGAAAGAAAGGTTACAATTTTATTCGCATTGGATTAGTTCAAGTGGCAGTTAAACCCTTAAACATTAAAGGAATTAATTCAAGTATTTATCTCTACCTTAGAGATGCACGATTCTTGAATTATTATCCTAGCATGATCGGCGCAATGGAATCTAATCTGCATAATGGACCTATCCATTTCAATTACTTTCTTGATTTCACATTGAGCCTAAGTGATAAAAATTTATTAAAAGCTTTGACATTAAATATTAAAATTGCTGGAGGAATTACTCAAATGATTGAGGGTTCTCAGCCGATAGCTTTGATTTAACGGATTTATTATAAGACCATGAAAACTAACCTAAAGGTTCGTGCTCTCAATAAAAGTTCGAAAGATCAAACTGTCTTAATTCAAAGTTCAACTAGTGATGCTAATATTCAGATCCCGAGAACCATTCTCTAGAATGATATTACTCTCTCTAGTCAATGGACTTTACCCAGTGAAATACCTGAACAACCTGTTGTTAACAATCTAATAAATCTTGAAAATGTTAGACAATTTTCAGATGGAACTTTAAAAATAAGTTTTGAACGCAGTAAAAGACCAATTATTATTGAAGACTCTACTAGTACTATAGCGTCTTCAAGAAGAGACACTGAAATTCTTAATAACCCTTCTTTAAGAGATCTTAAATTAAAAGGTATTTTAAATCAAGGTCAAGCTAGTCACCCATGTTACACTCAAAATGATCTAGTAGAAGAAGAGAGTTATTCCTCTCCTACTTCTTCTGAGCTTCCCACTCAGTGTGACTTTGAAATTCCTATTAACAATCAGTTAAGAGTTAGTAAAAAGGATTTTATTCTTTAATGGGATAATCTTGTACAAGATTTTAATTCTAAAAATAATAAAGAAAAAAGACATTTATTTCAAACCACCCAACAGAAAAGGAGCGAGATAAAATTGTTAATAGATGGAAGCGATTCAAAAAAAATGAAAAAATAAACATTACCTTTTATGACTGGTATGATCAATACCAAAGTAAGTGTAATGTTATAACAAAAAGTCAATGGGTTAAAGAAGATAAGTCGAAGGTCTATTCTAGTCATCCTCTGCTAGAAACTGTCCTTATCCCAGTTAAGAACACATCTGTTGTTGCCAGTCCCTTTAAAATTTCTGATGGCAATAAAGATGATAAAAAAATTATTGAACAATTAAATTTTAGTAATCAATATCTAGCAACTGTTGGAAGACAACTTGATAGAATTGAAGAAAAATTTGAAGAAACAAGTATTAAAAAACTCGATGCAAAAATTGATCATCCTTTGATTAACTTACCTGAAAATAGAAGTAAATTAGGATTACCCTATGATGATAGCAACCTAATTAAATCTATTGACAAGTTATTCAAAAAACTAAAAAAGGAACATGGTCCAAGTGGTACTGTCTCTACTTTGGATCAACTTGAAACTGAAGTTGAAAGTGATAGTCAAGCTGACTATTCTGATTCTACTCCAGTTCCAGATTTTAATGACCAATTGAACAAATTAACAGTCAAAAACACTAGTTTAACCAGGAATTGGTATTCTAGACCTACTCCTCCGGATCTCCAATTCGAAGAGAGAAACCTAGAAAAACAATTATCTGTTTCAGCTAATAAAATTTATGAATGGAACATTGATGGCCTTAGTGAACAAGAAATTTTAAACAAATTAAATCACATGTCTGTGTTGGCAAATAGCTATATTACTAAATTCAACAATCTGTCACAACCAGAAATAGTTGAGTTAATAGCTAGTGGATTCACTAGTATTCTCAGATCTTGGTGGGAAAGACTTATCACTGAAGACACTCGAGTATCAATAATTCATGTTATCCAGTTAGACGATGACGGCAATCCCATCTTCGATGAAGATGTCGGTGTTGGTCCGCCTGATGGAGTAAATACTTTAATTTTTACCATAATAAAACATTTTGTAGGAACTCATAGTAACATAACAGAAAGAATTCATGATCAACTTAGTACTCTCACTTGTCCCACTCGTAGTGACTTCAGGTGGTACAAAGATGTGTTTACCTCTAGAGTTATCCTGCGAAATGATAGCAACAAACCTTTCTGGAAAGAAAAGTTTGTAAATGGTTTGCCTTCATTGTTCGCTCACAAAGTTAGAGAAAAGTTGAGTAAAAAGTTAGGATATATTGATTATGATAATCTCACTTACGGTGACATAATCAACTATATTAAAAAAATAGGTTTAAAATGTGTATTAATTTTAAATTAGCCAAACAAGCTAGTAAAGATAAGAAAAAGGTTAAATATGAGTTGGGAACATTTTGTGAACAATATGGTCTGCCTCCTATTGCTCCCTCTAGAAGAAATTATAAACGCAGACATATTGATCATCCTAAAACACATAAACATAAACATACTCGTAAAAAGGATAACAATCAAAACGATTATTATAATAAATCCAAACCAGTTAATAAAGAATATAATAAAAAGTCTGAAAAATTTGATAAAAGTAAAATTATTTGTCACAATTGTGGGAAAAAAGGTCACTACAAAAATGAATGTAAAGTAAGACAAAAATTATCTCAGTTAAATATCTCTAATGAAGATACAGAACAACTATTAGAGTTAATGAGAATAAAAAACAATGCAGATAATGATGAAGGATCTGACATCCCCTATTCTTCTAAAAGGGGAAAACATCCCTCTGATCTTATGTAGCTTTCTAATCAAGATAACTCTTTTTGTTATTATGATTACACGGAAACTTGGTATAAAGTTTTCCTCCATCAAAATGAGTCACACAGTCATTCTTGGTTTGTTCAGTTCGATCATAAATTCAAAAGTCATTTTCCATATTGGTTTTCTCATTGGTGGTCGAGGTTTGGTTCTACCTATGACCTTCTTCTTGATCCCCTGAAATTCCAATTATATATATATATATATATATATATATATATATATATATATATATATTTATATATAGAAAAGCAATAAAAGCAACGAACCGACGGTCCGGGCATACACACACACGCGACTCTCAACGTGAATAAAAATGTGTTCAAGAAGTGGAGAAAAGACTTTAAGTAATGTAAGAAGGCTTACAGTGGACTGCCAAAGAAGACTTCAATAGCTTTAAATAGATGAACACTCCGTTCCCACTGGTAAAAAGTAGCCAAATATAGCTCACAAGTGTTTGAAATGAGAAAGCACTCAATTTATAGTGTGTACAGAGTAAATTAGACAGTGCTTCCTCACCTTTTCCTTCTTCAAAATGGCCACCCCAAGCCCTGTATTTATTGAGGGGGGAGCCACAGGTATACATGTCACTGCCACGGTGCCCCGGGCTCTATTGGCCCCGCCGTCTCGAAGTACGTTCACTCGTGTAACGTATTGTCCGCTCGAACCTTCATATCTTCAATCCAGGCATCCGATTGAGGTGTATAAGACCTTTTACGACATGATGTTTATAGACACTTAAAATTTTTTGCACACCTGTTACTAACATTGCAGGAGGGCAGATTCGTCTTTCAGAGATAACCCTGAAAGATATCTCATATTCAGTTCGGATACTACCGGAAGTTTAGTTTCAACCCGGAACATATACCGAGAGTATCAGTTCCAACCTCGGAGATAACGCCGAGGCTTGCAGTTCAGGTACCGAAAATTCCACCAGAGAAGTCCGATTCATCCCAAAGATAACCCTGAGATATTCAGTCTCAACCCCGACACCGGGAATAGCAGCGCTAACCTTGGAGATAACCCCAAGGAGTGTAATTACAGTTCCAGAGATAGCCCCGAAAATACTTGTTTCAAATGCATGCGATCAACTTTAACCTCGGCACTCACACCGAGGCACTCATTACAAGACCCAGAGATAACACCGGGAAGACATGCACACATCATAGATAACCTTAAGAAGCTTTAATACTTGCAACAGTCCAATCTCAAAGATAACCCTGAGCAACGTCTACTTTATCAACCCAAACCGGAGATAACCTTGGTGAGGGGTAAGATCATCATTTTGCCACATCACGCCGTCTCAACATTTCAGACATACATTTCTACACAATAATGTCCCACAAGAACCAAGGAAGTCCAATCCCGAGTGACTATTTGCGTAGGGTAACGAATAGAATTTGAAGCTTGAAGACCAGAGGGCATGGTCCTATCTTCCTGACTTCGGACAACCTCTAATCCCATGTCATTGCGTAACTCTTGACAACGACAGTCCGAAATAGGTCTTATACACCTCAATCGGATGCCCGAATTGAAGTTCTGAAACTTCGACCAGACATCACATTGCATGCGTGCACATACTTTGAGACGATGGGACCTGCAGAGCCTGGGGCACCCCGGACAGCAGCAAGTACATCTGTGGCTAGCCGTAGGCACCTGTGACTCCCTCTCTATAAATAGAGGGCTTAGGGTGGCCATTTTGTAAGAGAAAAAGCCGAGGAAGCCCTGTCCAATTTGCTCTATACACACCCTAAATTGATTGCTTTTTCATTTTAAACACTTGTAAGCTCATATGTTGCTACTTTTTACCAGCGGGAGCTGAGTGTTCATCCCTTACAAGTTATTGAAGTCTTCTTGGGCAACCCACTGTAAGCCTTCTTACACACTTTAGATTATTTCTCTTCATCTTTGCACACACCGTTCTTCACGTTGAGAGTTATGTTGCGTGTGTTTGCCCGGACTTCGGTCCGTAGTTTTTATTTCTATTGTATATTATATATATATATATATATATATATATATATATATATATATATGTGTGTGTACTAACATTATTGAGTTATGCCTCAATTGAGCCTAGACTTATGTCTGGAGCGTTTAATTGTGTTCGTATATATATATATATATATATATATATATATATATATATATATATATATATATATATATATATATATATATGAATTGTGTGTCGAACTCTGTTCGATAAGCCTAGACTTACGTCTGGAGCGTTTATATATATATATATATATATATATATATATATATATATATATATATATATATATATATATATATATATATATATTATACGTTTCATCCCGCCTGGGGTTTACTTCGTTGCAGTTGACTGTTTTTACTGCTTTCTTTATGTTTTGTCCCGCCTGGAGTTTCCTTCGTGGCGGTTGATCGCTTTTATAGCTTTATTTACATTTTTGATCCCCCATGGAGGTGCTTCGTGGTGGTTGATCATGTCAATATATATATATATATATATATATATATATATATATATATATATATATATATATTTACTGCTTTTATATATATAACTGCTTACTGCTTTTCATACAAATTGCGGCATCGTGTGAGCTTAGGAATCATGTGATCACAGATTCAGTCTACTAAATCTAGATTCGGTTCCCGTGATGGACATTTTCAGCTGTAAGTAGCTTGTAAATTTATTCACGGTGTTTGGATTTCCTCTCCGATGGGTGTCATACCCACGAGGAGTTCGGCATTGCTTTGTACATTAGTTTCTCAAAGATGCTTCACATCTCAAAAATAAAAGCAATACATCCAATCATTTAATAAAATGGAAGTATCAAAAGGTCTCAATTCCTATTGAGCATAAGGGTTTAAAAAACCTCTTTTACTAAACATCACTGCCATATCTTGTTTAAAACTGAATTTTTATACAAATTCAAACCTTGTGTATATAGGTGCGAATGAGGCGTTGCACTACTTCCACATAACAGCACATTGACCCACACACACACACATTCATATAACAATTTCTTGAAAACTGGCGGTCATCGTGGTAACACGGATATCGGGGGGGTGCCTAACACCTTCCCTCCGCATAAGCAAGTCCCTGAACCCTAATGAATCTCGGTTTCACAGACCCATTTAGCAGTGTCACATCACTGGGTCATTGTGCAAACCTTTTCTCTGTTGTGTTGGTACAACCAGTTAAAAAACCAACTGGCGACTCTTATAGTCAAATCGTCGACATATAAATGTCGGACCTTTTTCACTTATTTTTCAAACAAATCTCATCTAACACGAGAACATAAAATTACAAGAACAAAAAAGGGACAAATAAAAATCCCGACGTCGACAGGTGGCGTCTCTGCTGGGGATATACCAGTAAAACGACTTAAGCCGCTTTTACAAGCTTTTCAAAACTGTTATATGCTTGTGTGTGGATGTTGCATTTACATTTGATGAATGTGTACGAATGCATTTTATTGCACTGCAATATATCTGTTTGTGATATTAGTGCTTCGTATGTGTCATCATTTTCATAAACGGTGAGACACGTTGTATATGAATGTATGTTGTGTGGTTTCTCCACCAGGAGGCTATCTTGTCGGTGCTTGATTACTGGACTCATAGGAAGACTAATTCCAACGAGGCTCATGAAAGGCACCGCCCAAATTCGCTCCAGTTAAAAGACCGAATTAACTTCTCGTTGAGTAAATTGCGATGATTTGGGAACCTTCATGCCAAAAAGCCGCGAGAGTAACCTAAGATAGGTCAACTTCTGATAAACCAAATGCGGAGAAAAGTCTCTTCATGCTTTTTCATTTCAAATTACTCGTAAAGTCAATTACTTGTAATTTCATTCCATATTCATCTCCATATAATGAGAAATATGAAGAAAAATGTGCATACTTAAATTAACATGCTATCTTGTATTAGAAACAGCTAACATCCGTTTTGCAGGATAATAATCCTAAAGCGGACACATCACATAGCATGTAGACATTTATACAAATCCCAAAGACTAAACTATGCAAGTTTTTCGCAGGGCAGCAATCAGACCTATTACCCGGTCAAAGTCCAAAAAGGCCACGAGCCTACAGCCAATCATGTCTTCATCTGACTAGTCTAATCTAATTTCTCGTGAAGAATTTAACGTATTAAGTAAACAAATTATAGATTTGGCTATTTTACTTAAAGAACTACATCAGTCTACTCAAGGTACGGAGATACCCATACATGCTGAATCCTTTACACGGGGAGGAACTAAAGGTTAGGAGAAAACAAATTCGAAAATACAGTTGCTTACCACAAATAAAAATCCTGAAAACACCCATCTCAAAGGAGATCTAGACACCGGTGACATCAGTAAAAGGTCCTTCAACTGGAAGAAACCCTTCGTTCTATCAAAGGAATTGGAGCACATGGGAGTATCTCATATACTGACCTTTGTATACTCCCTGGTGTTCATTATCCAGAGAAGTTCAAAACTCCTGACTTCGAAAAATATGATGGGTTAGGAGATCCTTACACACATTTGAAGGTGTTTATTGGAGAACTTGGATCTTATGCAGAGGACGAGAAGCTCAGAATGTAGCTGTTCCAAAAGAGTCTGACTGGAGAAGACCGTTCATGGTATACCAGACTAGACAATTCAAAGATCCATAGTTGGGAGGAACTAGCTTATGCCTTCCTTACTCAATACAGCTTCCATTCTCAGATGGCTCCTGACCGGTACCAGATTACCAAGGTTAAGAAACAGTCCAATGAGTCTTTCAGAGAGTATACTCAAAGGTGGAGGTGCCTTACTGCTCAAGTTATTCCTTCTATGATAGAGTCAGAAATGGTCATAACCTTCATAGACATACAAGAAGCTCCTTTCTATGAGAGAGTTTTAGCTGGCATTGGTAAACCATTTTCTGAAATGATCAAACATGGAGAGAAGGCTGAAATGGAGTTGAAGTCAGGAAAGATTCAAGACCTAGCCGCTCTTAAAGCTATTGTTGAACACATCCAGTCCGAAACTTATGGAAACAACCCCCGGAGGGTCCATAAAAAGATAGAGGAGGATGTTTCCTTGATACTACAAGGTCAAAAGGGCAATCAGAATATACCTATTCAGAGGAGAAATTACACTCCTTTTCAAGCACAGCCTTCAAACCCTCAATTGTCTAAAAGTGGAGAAGTCAAACGCCCTCGAGTGTTCACACCCCTACGGGATTCACTCCAGAACATTCCCAATATTCTGACCAGTCAGGAGAAAATTACGCATCTTCTTCCACCAGCCAACCCTAATGGGAAGAGTTTTAATGTTTCTCGAAAATGTGCTTATCATGTCGGGGCACCTGGACATGATACTCAAGATTGTTGGGCCTTGAAACATAAGATACAAGATTTGATAGACAACGGTGAGATCGTGGTCACTAAACCAGATCAACCTCACGTACAAGACAACCCTCTTCCTCAACACAAAGAGGAAGAGGTCAACATGATTAGTTAGAGCAGTGGACAGAGTTCCAATTCTAACTGTGAATCATCCCAGACCATCAAAGCCGATGTTAACAAATGGGATTATACAAAGTTCTAGTTTGTGATGGAACGAAAGATGAAAGATCTGTGTAAGTAGATTGAGCAATTGGTAGAACTAGTGACATATCAGCATCAAGTCACACGCCAATTGATCAGCCAGGAGCATTCTAGTCCCCCCCATTTTATTATGAATACTCCCTCGTCACCTTCAGAAAAGGAAACACTGGAAGACAAAGTGACGAAGAGAGCAACTGTCGAAGCCCGTCGGGATTTTGCCAATAGAAGGGAATTTTCATACCTGGGCCAACCTATGGAAGAGATACTTCAGATGCTGATTAATAAAGGAAGGATCACTTCCCTTCTACCTCTAATTAATCTCCTTTCAGGATGGTTTAATTTTGACGGAGTATGTCAATATCACTCCCATTCTCGCGGTCACAGCACAGAAGAATGCTGGGCACTCGGCTACCTTATTCAGAATCTAATTAATAGCGGTGTCCTGCAACTGGCAGACAATGATACTGTGCTACTTGAGAGTGATATTACTTGTCCTAATAAATGGAAGGGATTGGTAGCAGTTATATCTGCTAAGGCTGATGAGACTGTTAGACATAATACAAGCAATTCAACTCAAAGGAGTTGACAATCCTTTGAAAGTGGTTGCGCCAGAGCCAATTGCCTTGCCGTTCAGACCACAATATCCGTTTATCAGCGTACAAAAAGTCCCCTAGAATTATGGAGAAGCTGAAGTATCAACCTCACATACCATTGCTACAGTGTCGAAGGAGAATCAACATTATCTTCCACAACAGGTGATGAAGTCCACCATCAAATCAAAAGGGAAAATTCTCATGGAGAAGATTGAAAAATTCCTCCGTACTATGGGTTATAATGAAGCCAATGTGGTTTTAAACTTAAGAGAAGCTCCACATCAAATTTCAATACTGGACTTGGTTTTAACTTCTGAGGATCATAGGAAGATCTTGTTGAAGGTTTTGGAAGAAGCCTACTTGCCGAAATCAGTGGATGTGGAAAAATTTTAACATTTGGTTGATCACATTTTTAATAACAATGTGATATCTTTCACTGATGATGACATACCGCCCGAAGGTACTAGTCATTATAAACCGTTACATATTACGATTGTGTCCTCTGGATACCTGCTAGCTGGAGTATTGGTAGATGGAGGTTCGTCTCTGAATATATTTCCTTACGCTACATTGGTGAAGATGAACGTCAATCTCAAATGGAACCAGAGCTGCCATACGATTATTAAAGCTTGTGACGGAGCCCGCCGAAATTTAGTCGGAGAGATTGAGCTGCCAATTGAGATTGGTCCCCATACATTATGTGTATCTTTTCACGTTCTCAAAATATATATATGATACAACCTATTTCTGGGGAGACCATGGATTTACAAGGCCGGGGCAGTTCCTTCCACTCTTCATCAGTAACTTAAATGCATTATCAACAATAACTTAGTCACAGTTAACGCTGAACCAGAATGTCCTCCACATGGTGACATGCCACTCATCACTTTCAATTCTGAAGTTGAGCCGGTCAGTTTTTATACCTTGGAAGTGAGCAACACTCAATACCATTCCATTGGGATGCCATTTCCCGTACCCAAGACTTCTGTCGAAGTGATGGCAGCTACTCAAGAAATGACGTCCTTGGGTCATCAGCCGGGATAAGGGCTGGGTAGAAGTCATCAGGGTATTAAGCACCCGATTCGAGTGGTCAGTCAAACTAGTACAGCTGGACAGGGATATTCTGCCAGTTCCAGTTGTGACGCCCCCAAAACAGGTCCATTCCACCCAACCTATTCTGAGTCGCCAAATACATGGTACAGATAACAACTACAACTTTATTACAACAATTATCGTGCAAAATACAACAACACATATGCTGTGAGTTTGGATACAAATATATACCAACTGTGACTCATGTCCCAACCTTGGATAGCACGTCACAATGACACCTTACATAAAGGTATAGTCAAAAACTATTTTAGAAATTAGAATCTTTGGAAAGTGCTCAAGGAAACCTTCGTACATGGGAGGTCATGCTTCTAGGTTATGATAGATATCATATGGTCACAGAATTATCCTTTGTTGACCCAATAGACCCCAAAGAAAAATGAGAAGTTTACTATCATATTCTTCCCAATGGTGAGTCTTCTCTTGACATATCATTATCTCTATCATTATCTCCGCTGTCTCTAACTGAGAATTATACTTCAAACAAACACCAATATTATATAGGTAGTGCTCGTAGATATACTTGACAAGTGGATGTGCACAACCATGTCTTATGATGACACGAGGTTGTGTGTCGTTAGACATCTTGTATGATAGTGGCAAAACACCCTTCCAACGTTGGGTTCGCTTCACCCTAGATGATTCACCAAATATAACTACTAAATGAACTTTTCTATATTGCTTCGGGAGAACCTCCACAGCTAGAGACCACCGTTCTATTTTTCTGTTACCCTCGCTCGACCCAGCTACACTCTTATTACCTGAAAGGAATTGTGAAGCAAAAGGGTGAGCACAACTAGCTCAGTAAAGAATATCATGACTAAAGATAATTAAATTATCAATAGCCTTCAACAGAATTAAATCAGAGATTTAGAACATATGGTAGATGATAAAAATTTCAACCATAGTTGCAGCGGAACAAGCAATCCATTAGAAGAGTCAAATAGACTATAAAGTCTATTATATTCTCTATGTTAAAAGTCCACCAACAATGTTTTATCCCTGTAACATCAATCAACAATTCCTGTCCACAATCACATGTATAACTTATAATCATAATTGCAGTTCTAAATTCATCTTCTCATCCAGAACAAAGATAATTTTCATCACTTGTCTTTACCTGAAACATCAAAGATCATGGTTATACCAAATCACAGTTCCTGTTCATAATCATACTAATAATTTCATCTTTGCACTACGGGCCAAAGATATTCATCAACAACTCATCTTTGCACTACAGGCCAAAGATATTCATCAACAACTCATCTTTGCACTACAGGCCAAATATATTATTATCTCAAAGAAATATATAATCATTTCAGAATTTATATAACCAATAATTATAACCACGTTGATCATTTCACCTTTGCACTTAAGCTAAAGATATTCAATTATAAATTCAATGGTCATGATCATACCAGTCAACAATTCAACTTTGCACTACTGGCCAAAGAGAACCCATAGTCATGATCGTACCAAAAATCTACCCATCTTTACACTCAAGTCAAAGACAAATATCAACATTAGGGTTATAAAAATATTATATATGATAGTAAAAAAAATAATATGATCAACATATAGTTTTAATCTCAAGAATAATATTCATAAATCAACTATAATTTGGTTAGAAAAAGATACCAATTTTGTCATGAATAGTAACTCGTGAATAGTAACTCGTGAATAGTAACTCATGAATAGTAACTCGTGAATAGTAACTCGTGAATACTAACTCATGAATAATAACTCATGAATAGTAACTCGTGAATAGTAACTCATGAATAGTAGCTCGTGAATAGTAACTCATGAATAGTAACCCCGACATGAAAAGATAAGAATTTTACAAGAAAAAGCCTACCAATATTCCGGTATAATGATATTGAAAGAAATAATATCATTGATAAAAAAATAACATCCCTTACGACAATATCCCTTACAATCCCTTACCTCAAAAGAGCAGTACTCTTGACTGGAATAACGCTGAACGAACTTGCACCGTATAGCAACACTCAAGATATCAAAATACTCACAAGAATACACTCGATAATATAGAGAGAGAAATAGAGAGAAAACCTCAGTTTCTAGTGTGATTTTCAATTCTAACCTAAGCACCCTATTTATAGGAAATTGCTTAGAACACCAAAGTAGAAAATTTAATAAAATAATAATATAATTATAAATTTTTCTTAGCCCACCTTTGAAAATCTAGATTTAGCCATCAACATGTGCAAGTGGGGCCCACCAAAGTGTAAAAAACGTTTTTGTTAATAAAAATAAATAAAACTTCCAAAAATTAATTATTTCAGAACTTCGGAACTTCAATAATTCATAATAAATAGTCCTTTTATCAGAAAATTCGAATCTTGCTACTTTTTATAGGAAATTCAATTCTCTACAACTTTGCAGAAGAAAGTTTTTCTAAATTACAAACAGAAATTGACCGAAATCCATTAACGGGCGATTTTACAGTCTATAATAAATTTTTGGTCAAGAATTGTGTCCACCAACACACAAAACATGTGTTAAACATTTAATCCAACAAAAATACTCTTCCTCCTCATTTATTTATATATCCCACATTCATTGTAAAAATATCACTATTAATATATTATTAAAATAATATATTTAAATGAATTATTTTATCAGAAAAAATAAAATATTAATTTTCAACAATTGTCACATTAAAATTTTTCTACATCTATATCCACATAAAATCAATATTTTTCTCATCATATAAATCAATAATTAATTATTCATAAATAATATTACAGAATCACAGTACTGGCAACCAGGCCGTTCCTAGGAAAGAGGGGGCTTTCCAATAAGGATATCTTCCTTACTGGCGCGCAATTAGATGACCAAACCTCTTCTTAGACAGAACTTTCTAGACATTACCAATAATGTTATCTAATAATATTATTCAGATAATATGAATTATTGCTCCGATAATAGAAAATACTGTGTAGTGATAATTATTAAAACAACAGTAATATAAAATATCAACGCAGCAATTATTGAATCAATAAAATAAAATACTGAACATTAATTACCGTAACAATTATTGAGGAATGCCTTCTTACGTAAAAATCAATAATTGGTGCAATACCGTGTGCTACTGTGCAACAACGCGTATTACTGTGTTTTAACCACCGGGTATTCCAACAGTGTTAACGGTAACAACTACGCTGTTATTTATAAACAACTTACTCTTGTCGTTTTCTTCATCCAATCGCTTTCCGTTATGGGGCCCACAAAAGACTGCGTCGTCGTATGAATATTCCCCGACAGTAAGAATATTCTACGATCAAAGAATATTCCCCGACAACAATGAATATTTTATAACCACTTGTGTATTTCGAAAAAAAAAATTATATATCACCCTTAACTTTAACATTTATCAATTTAACCATTTACTAAATAGTAATTATAAGAAAAATTGAATACTTTTATTTCATAAAATTCAGGGTCTTACAATCTCCCCTCCTTATGAAATTTCGTCCTCGAAATTTACGTACCTGGTATTTCAAAGAGTTGAGAATACCTTGCTTTCATTTTAGATTACATCTTTCCTGTCATCATAATTTATTCATTGCTCATATCCTGTATTTCAGAGATCATTCTAGAATACAGCTTCAAAACAAAGGTTAATTGAACAAATTAACATATCACATAATATCCCGATATCATGACTAACCAACAAATAAGCTTAGGTAGGACACACTAGCGAAGGATTTACTCGTCTCTCTCCTCCTAGTCCTATTCTCCGATCTCCGCCAGAGATCATATCCCTAAGATCTGATACCAAATGTGACGCCCCCAAAATAGGTCCATTCCACCCAACCTATTCTGAGTCGCCAAATACATGGTACAGATAACAACTACAACTTTATTACAACAATTATCGTACAAAATACAACAACACATATGCTGTGAGTTTGGATAAAATATATACCAACTGTGACTCATGTCCCAACCTTGGATAGCACGTCACAATGACACCTTACATAAAGTTATAGTCAAAAATTGTTTTAGAAATTAGAATCTTTGGAAAATGCTCAAGAAAACCTTCGTACATGGGAGGTCATGCTTCTAGGTTATGATAGATATCATATGGTCACAGAATTATCCTTTGTTGACCCAATAGACCCCAAAGAAAAATGAGAAGTTTACTATCATATTCTTCCCAATGGTGAGTCTTCTCTTGACATATCATTATCTCTATCATTATCTCCGCTGTCTCTAACTGAGAATTATACTTCAAACAAACACCAATATTATATAGGTAGTGCTCGTAGATATACTTGATAAGTGGATGTGCACAACCATGTCTTATGATGACACGAGGTTGTGTGTCGTTAGACATCTTGTATGATAGTGGCAAAACACCCTTCCAACGTTGGGTTCGCTTCACCCTAGATGATTCACCAAATATATCTACTAAATGAACTTTTCTATACTGCTACGGGAGAACCTCCACAGCTAGAGACCACCGTTCTATTTTCCTGTTACCCTCGCTCGACCCAGCTACACTCTTATTACCTGAAAGGAATTGTGAAGCAAAAGGGTGAGCACAACTAGCTCAGTAAAGAATATCATGACTAAAGATAATTAAATTATCAATAGCCTTCAACAGAATTAAATCAGAGATTTAGAACATATGGTAGATGATAAAAATTTCAACCATAGTTGCAGCGGAACAAGCAATCCATTAGAAGAGTCAAATAGACTATAAAGTCTATTATATTCTCTATGTTAAAAGTCCACCAACAATGTTTTATCCCTGTAACATCAATCAACAATTCCTGTCCACAATCACATGTATAACTCATAATCATAATTGCAGTTCTAAATTCATCTTCTCATCCAGAACAAAGATAATTTTCATCACTTGTCTTTACCTGAAACATCAAAGATCATGGTTATACCAAATCACAGTTCCTGTTCATAATCATACTAATAATTTCATCTTTGCACTACGGGCCAAAGATATTCATCAACAACTCATCTTTGCACTACAGGCCAAAGATATTCATCAACAACTCATCTTTGCACTACAGGCCAAATATATTATTATCTCAAAGAAATATATAATCATTTCAGAATTTATATAACCAATAATTATAACCACGTTGATCATTTCACCTTTGCACTTAAGCTAAAGATATTCAATTATAAATTCAGTGGTCATGATCATACCAGTCAACAATTCAACTTTGTACTACTGGCCAAAGAGAACCCATAGTCATGATTGTACCAAAAATTTACCCATCTTTACACTCAAGTCAAAGACAAATATCAACATTAGGGTTATAAAAATATTATATATGATAGTAAAAAAAATAATATGATCAACATATAGTTTTAATCTCAAGAATAATATTCATAAATCAACTATAATTTGGTTAGAAAAAGATACCAATTTTGTCATGAATAGTAACTCGTGAATAGTAACTCGTGAATAGTAACTCATGAATAGTAACTCGTGAATAGTAACTCGTGAATACTAACTCATGAATAATAACTCATGAATAGTAACTCGTGAATAGTAACTCATGAATAGTAGCTCGTGAATAGTAACTCATGAATAGTAACTCATGAATAGTAACCCCGACATGAAAAGATAAGAATTTTACAAGAAAAAGCCTACCAATATTCCGGTATAATGATATTGAAAGAAATAATATCATTGATAAAAAAATAACATCCCTTACGACAATATCCCTTACAATCCCTTACCTCAAAAGAGCAGTACTCTTGACTGGAATAACGCTGAACGAACTTGCACCGTATAGCAACACTCAAGATATCAAAATACTCACAAGAATACACTCGATAATATAGAGAGAGAAATAGAGAGAAAACCTCAGTTTCTAGTGTGATTTTCAATTCTAACCTAAGCACCCTATTTATAGGAAATTGCTTAGAACACCAAAGCAGAAAATTTAATAAAATAATAATATAATTATAAATTTTTCTTAGCCCACCTTTGAAAATCTAGATTCAGCCATCAACATGTGCAAGTGGGGCCCACCAAAGTGTAAAAAACGTTTTTGTTAATAAAAATAAATAAAACTTTCAAAAATTAATTATTTCAGAACTTCGGAACTTCAATAATTCATAATAAATAGTCCTTTTATCAGAAAATTCGAATCTTGCTACTTTTTATAGGAAATTCAATTCTCTACAACTTTGCAGAAGAAAGTTTTTCTAAATTACAAACAGAAATTGACCGAAATCCATTAACGAGCGATTTTACAGTCTATAATAAATTTTTGGTCAAGAATTGTGTCCACCAACACACAAAACATATGTTAAACATTTAATCCAACAAAAATACTCTTCCTCCTCATTTATTTATATATCCCACATTCATTGTAAAAATATCACCATTAATATATTATTAAAATAATATATTTAAATGAATTATTTTATCAGAAAAAATAAAATATTAATTTTCAACAATTGTCACATTAAAATTTTTCTACATCTATATCCACATAAAATCAATATTTTTCTCATCATATAAATCAATAATTAATTATTCATAAATAATATTACAGAATCACAGTACTGGCAACCAGGCCGTTCCTAGGAAAGAGGGGGCTTTCCAATAAGGATATCTTCCTTACTAGCGCGCAATTAGATGACCAAACCTCTTCTTAGACAGAACTTTCTAGACATTACCAATAATGTTATCTAATAATATTATTCAGATAATATGAATTATTGCTCCGATAATAGAAAATACTGTGTAGTGATAATTATTAAAACAACAGTAATATAAAATATCAACGCAGCAATTATTGAATCAATAAAATAAAATACTGAACATTAATTACCGTAACAATTATTGAGGAATGCCTTCTTACGTAAAAATCAATAATTGGTGCAATACCGTGTGCTACTGTGCAACAACGCGTATTACTGTGTTTTAACCACCGGGTATTCCAACAGTGTTAACGGTAACAACTACGCTGTTATTTATAAACAACTTACTCTTGTCGTTTTCTTCATCCAATCGCTTTCCGTTATGGGGCCCACAAAAGACTGCGTCGTCGTATGAATATTCCCCGACAGTAAGAATATTCTACGATCAAAGAATATTCCCCGACAACAATGAATATTTTATAACCACTTGTGTATTTCGAAAAAAAAAATTATATATCACCCTTAACTTTAACATTTATCAATTTAACCATTTACTAAATAGTAATTATAAGAAAAATTGAATACTTTTATTTCATAAAATTCAGGGTCTTACAATCGCCCCTCCTTATGAAATTTCGTCCTCGAAATTTACGTACCTGGTATTTCAAAGAGTTGAGAATACCTTGCTTTCATTTTAGATTACATCTTTCCTGTCATCATAATTTATTCATTTCTCATATCCTGTATTTCAGAGATCATTCTAGAATACAGCTTCAAAACAAAGGTTAATTGAACAAATTAACATATCACATAATATCCCGATATCATGACTAACCAACAAATAAGCTTAGGTAGGACACACTAGCGAAGGATTTACTCGTCTCTCTCCTCCTAGTCCTATTCTCCGATCTCCGCCAGAGATCATATCCCTAAGATCTGATACCAAATGTGACGCCCCCAAAATAGGTCCATTCCACCCAACCTATTCTGAGTCGCCAAATACATGGTACAGATAACAACTACAACTTTATTACAACAATTATCGTACAAAATACAACAACACATATGCTGTGAGTTTGGATAAAATATATACCAACTGTGACTCATGTCCCAACCTTGGATAGCACGTCACAATGACACCTTACATAAAGTTATAGTCAAAAATTGTTTTAGAAATTAGAATCTTTGGAAAATGCTCAAGAAAACCTTCGTACATGGGAGGTCATGCTTCTAGGTTATGATAGATATCATATGGTCACAGAATTATCCTTTGTTGACCCAATAGACCCCAAAGAAAAATGAGAAGTTTACTATCATATTCTTCCCAATGGTGAGTCTTCTCTTGACATATCATTATCTCTATCATTATCTCCGCTGTCTCTAACTGAGAATTATACTTCAAACAAACACCAATATTATATAGGTAGTGCTCGTAGATATACTTGATAAGTGGATGTGCACAACCATGTCTTATGATGACACGAGGTTGTGTGTCGTTAGACATCTTGTATGATAGTGGCAAAACACCCTTCCAACGTTGGGTTCGCTTCACCCTAGATGATTCACCAAATATATCTACTAAATGAACTTTTCTATACTGCTACGGGAGAACCTCCACAGCTAGAGACCACCGTTCTATTTTCCTGTTACCCTCGCTCGACCCAGCTACACTCTTATTACCTGAAAGGAATTGTGAAGCAAAAGGGTGAGCACAACTAGCTCAGTAAAGAATATCATGACTAAAGATAATTAAATTATCAATAGCCTTCAACAGAATTAAATCAGAGATTTAGAACATATGGTAGATGATAAAAATTTCAACCATAGTTGCAGCGGAACAAGCAATCCATTAGAAGAGTCAAATAGACTATAAAGTCTATTATATTCTCTATGTTAAAAGTCCACCAACAATGTTTTATCCCTGTAACATCAATCAACAATTCCTGTCCACAATCACATGTATAACTCATAATCATAATTGCAGTTCTAAATTCATCTTCTCATCCAGAACAAAGATAATTTTCATCACTTGTCTTTACCTGAAACATCAAAGATCATGGTTATACCAAATCACAGTTCCTGTTCATAATCATACTAATAATTTCATCTTTGCACTACGGGCCAAAGATATTCATCAACAACTCATCTTTGCACTACAGGCCAAAGATATTCATCAACAACTCATCTTTGCACTACAGGCCAAATATATTATTATCTCAAAGAAATATATAATCATTTCAGAATTTATATAACCAATAATTATAACCACGTTGATCATTTCACCTTTGCACTTAAGCTAAAGATATTCAATTATAAATTCAGTGGTCATGATCATACCAGTCAACAATTCAACTTTGTACTACTGGCCAAAGAGAACCCATAGTCATGATTGTACCAAAAATTTACCCATCTTTACACTCAAGTCAAAGAGAAATATCAACATTAGGGTTATAAAAATGTTATATATGATAGTAAAAAAAATAATATGATCAACATATAGTTTTAATCTCAAGAATAATATTCATAAATCAACTATAATTTGGTTAGAAAAAGATACCAATTTTGTCATGAATAGTAACTCGTGAATAGTAACCCATGAATAGTAACTCGTGAATAGTTACTCATGAATAGTAACTCGTGAATAGTAACTCGTGAATACTAACTCATGAATAATAACTCATGAATAGTAATTCGTGAATAGTAACTCGTGAATAGTAACTCATGAATAGTAACTCATGAATAGTAACCCCGACAAGAAAAGATAAGAATTTTACAAGAAAAATCCTACCAATATTCCGGTATAATGATATTGAAAGAAATAATATCATTGATAAAAAAATAACATCCCTTACGATAATATCCCTTACAATCCCTTACCTCAAAAGAGCAGTACTCTTGACTGGAATAACGCTGAACGAACTTGCACCGTATAGCAACACTCAAGATATCAAAATACTCACAAGAATACACTCGATAATATAGAGAGAGAAATAGAGAGAAAACCTCAGTTTCTGGTGTGATTTTCA
The DNA here is from genome assembly GCA_016801055.1 of Panax notoginseng. Taxonomy (NCBI): domain Eukaryota; kingdom Viridiplantae; phylum Streptophyta; class Magnoliopsida; order Apiales; family Araliaceae; genus Panax; species Panax notoginseng. The sequence continues at coordinate 63,144,092 of CM029015.1, read as the reverse complement.
ATTCTAACCTAAGCACCCTATTTATAGGAAATTGCTTAGAACACCAAAGCAAAAAATTTAATAAAATAATAATATAATTATAAATTTTCCTTAGCCCACCTTTGAAAATCTAGATTCAGCCATCAACATGTGTAAGTGGGGCTCACCAAAGTGTAAAAAACGTTTATGTTAATAAAAATAAATAAAACTTCCAAAAATTAATTATTTCGGAACTTCGGAACTTCAATAATTCATAATAAATAGTCCTTTTATCAGAAAATTCGAATCTCACGACTTCTTATAGGAAATTCAATTCTCTACAACTTTGCAGAAGAAAGTTTTTCTAAATTCCAAACAGAAATTGACCGAAATCCATAAACGGGCGATTTTACAGTTTATAATAAATTTTTGGTCAAGAATTGTGTCCACCAACACACAAAACATGTATTAAACATTTAATCCAACAAAAATACTCTTCCTCCTCATTTATTTATATATCCCACATTCATTGTAAAAAAATCACCATTAATATATTATTAAAATAATATATTTAAATGAATTATTTTATCAGAAAAAATAAAATATTAATTTTCAAAAAATTGTAACATTAAAATTTTTCTACATCTATATCTACATAAAATCAATATTTTTCTCATCATATAAATCAATAATTAATTATTCATAAATAATATTACAGAATCACAGTACTGTCAACCAGGCCGTTCCTAGGAAAGTGAGGGCTTTCCAATAAGGATCTCTTCCTTACTGGCGCCCAATTAGATGACCAAACCTCTCCTTAGACAGAACTTTCTAGACATTGCCAATAATGTTATCTAATAATATTATTCAGATAATATGAATTATTGCTCCGATAATAGAAAATACTGTGTAGTGACAATTATTAAAAAAACAGTAATATAAAATATCAACGCAGCAATTATTGAATCAATAAAATAAAATACTGAACAGTAATTACCGTAACAATTATTGAGTAATGCCTTCTTACGTAAAAATCAATAATTGGTGCAATACCGTGTGCTACTGTGCAACAACGCGTATTACTGTGTTTTAACCACCGGGTATTCCAACACTGTTAACGGTAATAACTACGCTGTTATTTATAAACAACTTACTCTTGTCGTTCTCTTCATCCAATCGCTTTCCGTTATGGGGCCCACAAAAGTCTGCATCGCCGTATGAATATTCTCCGACAGTAAGAATATTCCACGATCAAAGAATATTCCCCGACAACAATGAATATTTTATAACCACTTGTGTATCTCGAAAAAAAAATTCATATATCACCCTTAACTTTAACATTTATCAATTTAACCATTTACTAAATAGTAATTATAAGAAAAATTGAATTCTTTTATTTCATAAAATTCGGGGTCTTACACCGGTCACATGAATCTACATAAGCATGAGTAGATTCCTCTAGCTTCAGTTACAAGACGATTATCTCCCCCTGTAAATCCGGAGTCCGCACAACCTCCGGTAAAGGTACCAGCCAACGTAATGGTTATGTTATTTCCCAAACCGATATCGGTAAAGGAGAAAGAAGTCTTTGTTTCATATCCAAAGGTGAAAGAAGAGGAACGAAAAATTAAATAAGACATCGTCAGGATGATGTCAGGCATACGCATCATTGTCCATGATGAACATACAAACAGATACACCCCAGACGATGATTGTCCAGACGTAATGGTCAGTATTCGGGAGAAGGAGGACGATGACAGCCCTTCCATCACTGCAGTCCACCCGAACTTCATCCTTGCCAATTGGAGCAGCACTCCTTTCATTGGTCGACAAGGGTAAAATGGGGAGGAACTCATTCTGCCCTGTAGATATCATAACTGCTTCCCTTTCTATATAGTATTAGCAGTCGTTTTGTCAGTACATGCTAACGCTTTGTATGATTAAATAGTTTCATATATATTAAGTGAAAGCATATTTTATTTCAGGACTCTAAACTTAGATGGTCCTATACTTTCTGATAAGATGCCTCTTCTCCACAAGGATTGTAAGTTTGATAAAAAGTTGGACTCAGACTTGATAGAAATACAATAGGACATTAAGGTGCCTCATGATATCAAAGAATGGGTCGAAGACAAATCTAAACCCAACCTTGATCAAACCACCTCCTTCAATCTCGAAACCTTAGAAAACCCTAAGTTATTCCAGATTGGTTCATACCTTACTCCAAACCAGAGGAATGACATGGTTACACTACTAGACATGGTAGGTTTGTCCACTGACATTGTCCTTCATCGCCTTCCCATTAATGAGGGATTCAAGCAAGTCAAGTAGAAGCTCAGGCGATTGAAACCTGAGTGGAGTTTAAAGGTGAAAGAAGAAATTGTGAAACAATTTCAAGCTGGTATCATCATGGTGACCACATATCCTGAATGGATATCCCACATCGTTCTCTTGCCTAAACTTGGAGGAAAGGTGCGGGTTTGCATGGATTATTGGGATCTGAATAAATCTTGCCTTAAAGATAGCTTTCCCTTGCCATTTATCCACATTCTCTTTGGCAATACTGCTCAATACGACATGTACTCCTTTGCTGATTACTTTGTGGGGTACCACCAGATCATGGTTGCTGAAGAGGATCGTGAGAAAACTGCTTTCATCACACCTTGGGGAACCTTTTGCTACAAATGGTTGTCTTTCGGCCACATCAATGCCGGAGCTACATATCAGCGAGCTATAATGGCTCTGTTCCACGATTTAATGCACAAGGATATAGAGATCCATGTGGATGACATCATTGTCAAGTCCCAAAGGGAGGAAGACCACTTAGACCATCTCAGAAAGCTCTTCAACAGGTTGCATAAGTACAACTTGAAGTTGAATCCAGCCAAGTGCTCCTTTGGCGTTAAATCAGGTAAGTTGCTAGGATTCCTAGTCAGCCACAAAGGGATTGAGCTGGATCCCACCAAAATCCAGGCCATCACGGAAATGCCCATTCCTCAGGCAGAGAAGGAAATACAAGGATTTTTTGGAAGAATCAACTTCATTAGCAGGTTCATTTCTCAACTCACAGTAACCTGCGAGCCCATCTTCAATCTGTTAAGGAAGAACTCCTCCATGAAATGGAAAGATGAGTGCCAGAAGGCCTTCCTAATAATCAAAGAGCATCTAGTCAAAGCTCCTATTTTGGTACCACCCAGGGATGATGTTCCCCTATTCATGTACCTGCCCATAAGTGACGATGCCATCTACATGACGTAGAAGTCCATTAAAGGTCAAGGAATCACGGATCAACTGGTCGCCGCTCCTTCAGGGGATTTCAAACCCTTGGAAACATACTTCTCCGATGAAGGGGTAATGGCAATTCAGCAACACCATCAGTACGATACACGCCAAATAGGGAACATGTATTTTGATGGAGCTGTTAATATGGAAGGTATTGGAGCTGGAGCAATTCTAGTATCCGATACGGGGGAGCAATATCCCGTCGCCGTCAAATTACTGTTTGTCAGCACCAACAACATTGCTGAGTATGAAGGTTGTATCATAGGGCTAAAACTTACCCGTTCAATAGGCATCAGGAAGTTAACTTTCTTTGGGGATTTGGAGTTGGTAGTCAAACAATCCACGAGAATCTATCAAACCAAAGAGCTACATTTACTGCCTTTCCATTGACAAGTTTTACAGATGGCTTCAGAGTTCGAAGAGATCTCTTTTCTACACATTCCTCATAATAGGAAGGACTTCACAGACGCCCTAGAAACTTTGGCCTCCTTGATTCACATATCTGACAAGGAACACATGCTAAGCATCACAATGGCCCTGTAAAAGGCACCAGCCTATGGGAACTATGTTGGAGAAGTATCAAATGAGCTACCTCCCATCCAACAACCTTGGTATTAGCATATCAAGGAGTACTAGCGAGATGGATCTACAGCCGCTGAGGCGAGCCCGACTGAGAAAAGGTAGATCCATCGACTTGCTATGAAGTTCTACCTGAGCGGAGATGCACTCTATAAAAGAGATGCATGATTAGGTCTTCTCCGATGTCTAGATAAGGACCAAGCTTAGAGGCTCATGGATGAGGTCCTTGGTGAAGTCTGTGGCCAGCATATGAGCGGCCCTCTACTTGTAAAGAAGATCCTCAGAACAGGATATTACTGGCTCTATCTCAAAGCTGACTGCAATGACCACGTCTGAAGCTAATGCCAAATTCATGGGAATGCTATCCACGCCCCTTCGAGAGAGCTCCACAATATGAGTTCACCTTGGCCCTTCTCAATGTGGGGAGTGGACATGATCGGGCCCATCGAGCTTAAAGCCAGTAATGGAAATCGCTTTATCTTCACTATGATCGACTATTTCACCAAGTGGGTAGTAACAGCCTCCTTCCCCAAGGTTACCAAAGAAGTCATCATTGCTTTCATTAGAATCAATGTCATTTGTCGATATAGACAACCAGAGGTAATTGTATCAGACAATGCTAAGAACCTCAACAACAAAATGATGGAGAAGTTATGTAGTAAATTCCACATCAAACATCTTAACTCCGTCATCTACCGTCCAAAGATGAATGTTGTTGTTGAAGCGGCTAACAAAAATATCAAGAAGATTATGCAAAAGATGTCTGTCAACCGCAAAGGATGGCCTGACTTATTGCCTCTTACTCTGTTAGCCTACAAAACATCAATACACACTTCTACGGGGGCAACCCCCTATGCATTAACCTATGGGATAGAAGCAGTGCTTCCCATAGAAGTAGAAATGGAATCCCCCAGAGTGTTGATAGACGCTCAGCTGGATGAAGATGGGTATAAGACAGGTATCACCAATTATCTCTAATAGACGAAAGGCGAACCGCGACTATCTTCCATGGTCAGTTATATCAAAAAGGAACGCCCGATCCTATAACATAAATGTCCGGCTACGGCAGTTTAAACAACATGACTTTGTTTTGAAGAAGATCATCGACAACCAATATCAGTCTAAGGGAAAATTTTCCCCTAACTAGGAAGGCCAATTTATTGTCAAGGAGGCATTGATAGGAGGTGCTCTCATATTGCAAGAAATGGACGACGATGAATTTCTGTCACTCATCAACTCGGACACCGTGAAATGGTATTATGTCTGAAGTTACCATCAAGCAAACATCTTGGTGTTGGATCATCAGATCACCAGTTATTCATGTTCTTTAACCCTTCACTACATACAACTCTTTTCCACACTGCGCCCCTTAGAGAAACACACTTTTCAAGGTAGCTGCCTAATTTTCAGATCGCCAGTTCCTTTTCTCTCCACTTGGTTTTTTAACCCTTACTCAATGTCGGTTATCCCACTTGGGATTGAACCTTTCACACTTGCAGTTTGTCCCCAAACATGGGATCAAACTTTTCGCACCTGCAGTTTATCCTGAACTTAGAATTAAACTTTCTTCCCCCTGTAGTTTGTCCTCCACATAGGATCAAACTTTTCATTAGCTACAAATCGTCCTGAGGGGAGAACTACGTCAACCTGATCTCCTTGATACATGGGAGTACGTAGGCAACCATTTTATATGGCCCAGTTGCAATAAAACAAAAATAATAAAAACATTTCTACACCCTTCTCATTATAAAAATAAAAACAACAAAAACATTCCTACACCCTTTTTTGCCACATACAACGTTGAACCACTTACACCAGGTTCGAACTACGTAGACTTTATCTCATCTTCAATATGAGTACATAGGCAGCAATTTATGGTTCGGTCTAACCCCCTACTAAAACACAAACACTTGTCAAATGTAGTGGGATCAAACTTCAATCCACCACATTTCATTGGCTTCAACCTAAAGGGATGGAATTACCTGACCTCCCCATGTAAATGGGAGACTCGGCGACCATCTAAGCTGTGGTTGTACCTTGAAGAGCAATACCAATCCATAAGAGATGGAATTAACTAGGCTCCTCCTAAATAGGAGTACTGGCGACCATCTGTGGTGCAGTCAACCTCAGAGAGGAAAGCCACATTCCTCTCCATATTTCCATACAGAAACTATTCCCAAGACACCAAAGATGGTAGGGATATATACAGATCAAGGATCCTTTCTGAACTATCCAGAGATAACTTAATGTCCATCCATCAAAGAGAAATTTAGAATACATCAAGATCACAAGCCCTGAAGAAGCAGGCAAATATCAAGCAAGTATTCAGGCATATCTAAAAGGGAAGTGATCAAAAATATATTTCCCTGCTATATATAATACTATTTGATATACTCAATGTAAATTGTACATGATAAAATGGCTAAGCTAGTCTGTGTAGAAAAATACAAGGTTATCTACAGATCGGTATGCATGCGGGCTAGCAGATCTTGTAACGACCCCAAAATAGGTTCATTCCATCCAACCTATTCTGAGTCGCCAAATACATGGTACAGAAAACAACTGTAACTTTATTACAACAATTATCGTGCAAAATACAACAACACATATGCTGTGAGTTTGGATACAAATATATACCAAATGTGACTCATATTCCAACCGTGGACATCACCTCACAATGACACCTTACATAAAGGTAAAGTCAAAAACTATTTTAGAAATTAGAATCTTTGGGAAATGCTCAAGGAAACCTTCGTACATGGGAGGCCATGCGTCTAGGTTATGATAGATATCATATGGCCACAGAATTATTCTTGGTTGACCCAATAGACCCCAAAGAAAAACGAGAAGATTACTATCATATTCTTCCCAATGGTGAGTCTTCTCTTGACATATCATTATCTCTACTGTCTCTAATTGAGAATTATACTTCAAACAAACACCAAGATTATATAGGTAGTGCTCGTATATATACATAGCAAGTGAATGAGCACATCCCTGTCTTATGATGACACGAGGTTGTATGTCGTTAGACATCTTGTATGATAGTGACAAACCACCCTTCCAACGTTGGGTACACCTTACCCTATTGGATTCACCAAATAAAACTACTAAATAAACTTTTCTATACTGCTTCGGGAGAACATTCACAGCTAGAGACCACCGTTTTATTTCCCCGTTACCCTTGCTCGACCCAGCTACACTCTTATTACCTGAAACATCAAAGATCATGGTTATACCAAATCACAGTTCCTGTTCATAATCATACTAATAATTTCATCTTTGCACTACGGCCAAAGATATTCATTTGTACCAGTTGGTCATGTTCATCTCAACACCTGTTCATCTTTGCACTACTGGCCAAAGATATTCAACAACATGTCATCTTTGCACTACAGGCCAAAGATATTCATCTACAATTCATCTTTGCACTACAGGCCAAAGATATTCATCAACAGTTCATATTTGCACTACAGGCCAAATATATTCATATCTCAAAAAAATATATAATCATTTCAGAATTTATATAAACAATAATTATAACCATGTTGATCATTTCACCTTTGCACTTAAGCTAAAGATATTCACTTATAAATTCAATGGTCATGATCATACCAGTCAACAATTCAACTTTGCACTACTGGCCAAAGAGAACCCATAGTCATGATCATACCAGAAATTTACCCATCTTTATACTCAAGTCAAAGAGAAATATCATCATTAGGGTTATAAAAATGTTATATATGATAATAAAATCAATATAATCAACATATAGATTTAATCTCAAGAGTAATATTCATAAACCAACTATAATTTGGTCAGAAAAAGAGAATAGTAACTCGTGAATAGTAACTCATGAGTAGTAACTCGTGAATAGTAACTCATGAATAGTAAACTCGACACAAAAAGGTAGAAATTCTACAATAAAATACATACCAATATTTCGGTATAATGATATTGAAAGAATAATATTTCTTAAGCTTATAAACAATTTATTTAAATTGTTTACACTTTACTAAATAATGCATTTAATCATTCTAAAATACCAAACTCATAAGATTTTATCACCAATAATCAAAACCCTCATCAAAAATCTGCATATACCTCATATAGGATTCTCAAGTCATAAAATCCTATTTTCTAATTTTCTTACTTCACAAAACATATTTAATTCATTTACTCATAACTAGACTATTTTCATGAAAAATACCAAATCAGTTCCAAAAATATTTTTTTTCTGAGATTTAGCATAATATAGTCCCATAGTGAACATATATTTTTCTCATAATTTTTAAAAGTCATTTACTATTTTTCATATGGCCAAAACAGCCGAATATTTAGACATTTATCAAAAATTATACTTTTGTCCAAAAATTCTAAAATTTACAGAGTATACTTCTATCATATACATGTACTCCCAATAAAAATTTTATCAATTTTGGAGTTAACCACAAGGAATTATAAGCGGTTACTTTTAAAATAGTCTTTTCTCATAAAATTCATAACTCTCAATCCATACATCCAAAAATCACCATTTTTGGACACAATCAAGAAAACTCATCAAAATATCATTTCAAATTTTTCTAAAATTTTTGAAGGTCAGAAAAATTACGAAACTGGAAAATATAACCACCTTTAAAATTCCTTACTATCCCTTACCTCAAAAGAGCAGTATTTCTGATCGGTATGCAAAGCCGAAGGAGACTTGCACTGAATAGTAACTCTCAAAGTATCTAAATACTCACAAAATATGCTTCATAATATAGAGAGAGAAAGAGAGAAAGCTTATATTTCTGGTGTGATTTTTAATTCTAACTTAGCCCTCTATTTATAGGAAAATTTTAGCAAACTTGACCTGCAACCTGATGGCTTTACCTGCTACTATTCTCACCCACCACATTTAAAATATAATTCAGCACATTTTTTCACCAACCACAAGTGGGGCCCACCAATTCTAGAATTTTCTACCAAAATAATAAACTCCGAAAATTCAACAATTTCTGAACCAGTCATCTCGTAAAATTCATAATAAATCATACATTCATTTTTAACGGTTCAAAATTTATGGGCATATACTCAACTTATATATGTATAACATATCCAAAAATTACCACGATCCAACGGTCGAATTAAAAATTATAACCCCCGCAAAATATCTCAAAAACCCTGATTTTTAATACCTCCATTCCGACAAAAATACGGATAAAAACCTCAACATTAACTCCTTCATTTTTAACCACAAAAATATATCCCTCGTTTATATCCACATAAAATAAATATTTCCTTATCATATGAATCAATAATTAATTATTCACAAATAATATTACAGAATCACATTTATGACAACTAGGCCGTTCCTAGGAAAGAGGGGGCTTTCCAATAAGGATTTCTCCTTACTAGCGCGCAATTAGATGACCAAACCTCTCCTTAGACAGAACTTTCTAGACATTGCCAATAATGCTATCTAATAATATTATTCAAATAATATGAATTATTGATCTGATAATAGAAAATACTGTGCAGTGACAATTATTGAACAACAATAATATAAAATTTCAACGTAGCAATTATTGAATCAATAAAATAAAATATTGAACAGTAATTACTGTAACAATTATTGAGTAGTGCCTTCTTACGTAAGAATCAATAATTTCAAAAATACTATGCAATACCGTGTGTTACTGTGCAATAACGCGTATTACTGTATTTTAACCACCGGGTATTCCAACAGTGTTAACGGTAACAACTACGCCGTTATTTGTAAAAACTCAAATTTGTCATTTTCTTCACCCGACAGTTATTCGTTATGGGGCCCACAAATAGCTGCGCCGTCGTACGAATATTCCCCGACAGAAAGAATATTCCACGACCAAACGAATATTCCCCGACAACAATGATTATTTTATAACCACTTGCTTATTTTGAAAAAAAATTCATATTTCACCCATAACTTTAAACTTTTATCAATTTAACCATTTACTGATTAGTAATTATAAGAAAAATTGAATACTTTTATTTCATAAAATTCGGGGTCTTACAATCTCCCCTCCTTATGAAATTTCGTCCCCGAAATTTACGTACCTGATATTTCGAAGAGTTGAGAATACCTTGCTTCCATTTCAGATTCTATCTCTCAGATCATCATGATTTCTCCATTGCTCATCTCCCATGATAACTTCATTTGGGTTCCTCATTTGTTGGAAAGTCATGACAACCGCCATCCCTCGAACTACTCGGCTTTGACTTGTCTGGAGCAGCATTTGGCGTCATCATTACCGTTGGAATATACCTTTCTATAGAACATATTCCTCCCTCAACTGCCTCTTCGTACTCCTCATTCATGATCTGAATCATCAATCTTCGATCCATATCGGATTCAGGTTGACCACTATGTACAGGGTAATTCAAAACTCGATGTTGGGTTCTCCCAATTGCTTTCCAAAAAGAGAAATTCATATCATCTATTTTAGCCTTCTTAGATCGAACATCTCTTTCCACAATATCCACGTGTCGTGCGGCTTTTGCCCATGCATCACTTATTCTCACTCGTTCAGTTTTTTCTTTTCTCAGCTCAGATTCTATTTTTATCATCTTATACTCTGCCAAAGAATGCTTCTGTTCAAGCATCAAATATCGGGTAACACATGCTTGAATTGTTGCATCCTTTTGTTCCACGACCGTCTGTCGTTCTTCTGCCTGCTCTTCTAACTCATGAATACGATTTTGAAATTCTACATTTTGATCATATAATACCTCTAATAAACTCTCCTCTGGTACTTCTTCTTCCTCTTCTTCCTCAGTATCAGTTGTTACCTCTGCGACTATCTCGGGTGTAACTATCAATTCTTCACTCACCACATGGATATCTCTAATTCCTTCTTCGTCTGACATCACATTATCACGGTTAGTGAATAGAGATATCCCCATAGTCTCATTCACTCCATTGTTAGCATTCTCAGCTGCCATTCTTAAATACGGCCATAAAATAAGGGTTAACTAAACAAATTAACATATCACATAATATCCCAATATTATGACTGACCAACAAATAAGCTTAGGTAGGACACACTAGCGAATGATTTACTCATCTCTCCCCTCCTAGTTGTATTCCCCGATCTCCGCCAGAGATCATATCCCTAAGCTCTGATACCAAATGTAACTCTGGACACCAACCTATGTCAGCACCTTACATTGATACCTATCAGTTTGCCACCGCAGAACGGCGTCCCCTACGGAGAGTCTGGATTCGGTGCATCCCCCATCAACAGGAAGTCACCAGCGAGAGGCTCGGGGCTCTTTACTTATAGCTCTGATACCAAATGTAACGACCCCAAAATAGGTCCATTCCATCCAACCTATTCTAAGTCGCCAAATACATGGTACAGAAAACAACTGTAACTTTATTACAACAATTGTCGTGCAAAATACAACAACACATATGCTGTGAGTTTGGATACAAATATATACCAAATGTGACTCATATTCCAACCGTGGACATCACCTCACAATGACACCTTACATAAAGGTATAGTCAAAAACTGTTTCAGAAATTAGAATCTTTGGAAAGTGCTCAAGGAAACCTTCGTACATGGGTGCCCATACGTCTAGGTTATGATAGATATCATATGGCCACAGAATTATTCTTGGTTGACCCAATAGACCCCAAAGAAAAACGAGAAGATTACTATCATATTCTTCCCAATGGTGAGTCTTCTATTGACATATCATTATCTCTACTGTCTCTAATTGAGAATTATACTTCAAACAAACACCAAGATTATATAGGTAGTGCTCGTATATATATACAGCAAGTGGATGAGCACATCCCTGTCTTATGATGACACGAGGTTGTGTGTCGTTAGACATCTTGTATGATAGTGGCAAACCACCCTTCCAACGTTGGGTACACCTTACCCTATTGGATTCACCAAATAAAACTACTAAATAAATTTTCTATACTACTTCGGGAGAACATTCACAGCAAGAGACCACCGTTTTATTTTCCCGTTACCCTCGCTCGACCCAGCTACACTCTTATTACCTGAAACATCAAAGATCATGGTTATACCAAATCACATTTCCTGTTCATAATCATACTAATAACTTCATCTTTGCACTACGGCCAAAGATATTCATTTGTACCAGTTGGTCATGTTCATCTCAACACCTGTTCATCTTTGCACTACTGGCCAAAGATATTCAACAACATGTCATCTTTGCACTACAGGCCAAAGATATTCATCTACAATTCATCTTTGCACTACAGGCCAAAGATATTCATCAACAGTTCATATTTGCACTACAGGCCAAATATATTCTTATCTCAAAGAAATATATAATCATTTCAGAATTTATATAAACAATAATTATAACCATGTTGATCATTTCACCTTTGCACTTAAGCTAAAGATATTCACTTATAAATTCAATAGTCGTGATCATACCAGTCAACAATTCAACTTTGCACTACTGGCCAAAGAGAACCCATAGTCATGATCATACCAGAAATTTACCCATCTTTATACTCAAGTCAAAGAGAAATATCATCATTAGGGTTATAAAAATATTATATATGATAATAAAATCAATATAATCAACATATAGATTTAATCTCAAGAGTAATATTCATAAACCAACTATAATTTGGTCAGAAAAAGAGAATAGTAACTCGTGAATAGTAACTCATGAATAGTAACTCGTGAATAGTAACTCATGAATAGTAAACTCGACACAAAAAGGTAGAAATTCTACAATAAAATACATACCAATATTTCGGTATAATGATATTGAAAGAATAATATTTCTTAAGCTTATAAACAATTTATTTAAATTGTTTACACTTTACTAAATAACGCATTTAATCATTCTAAAATACCAAACTCATAAGATTTTATCACCAATAATCAAAATCCTCATCAAAAATCTGCATATACCTCATATAGGATTCTCAAGTCATAAAATCCTATTTTTCAATTTTCTTACTTCACAAAACATATTTAATTCATTTACTCATAACTAGACTATTTTCATGAAAAATACCAAATCAATTCCAAAAATATTTCATTTCTGAGATTTAGCATAATATAGTCCCATAGTGAACATATATTTTTCTCATAATTTTTAAAAGTCATTTACTATTTTTCATATGGCCAAAACAGCCGAATATTTAGACATTTATCAAAAATTATACTTTTGTCCAAAAATTCTAAAATTTACAGAGTATACTTCTATCATATACATGTACTTCCAATAAAAATTTTATCAATTTTGGAGTTAACCACAAGGAATTATAAGCAGTTACTTTTAAAATAGTCTTTTCTCATAAAATTCATAACTCTCAATCTATACATCCAAAAATCACCATTTTTGGACACAATCAAGAAAACTCATCAAAATATCATTTCAAATTTTTCTAAAATTTTTGAAGGTCAGAAAAATTACGAAACTGGAAAATATAACAACCCTTAAAATCCCTTACTATCCCTTACCTCAAAAGAGCAGTATTTCTGATCGGTATGCAAAGCCGAAGGAAACTTACACTGAATAGTAACTCTCAAATTATCTAAATACTCACAAAATATGCTTCATAATATAGAGAGAGAAAGAGAGAAAGCTTATGTTTCTGGTGTGATTTTCAATTCTAACTTAGCCCTCTATTTATAGGAAAATTTTAGCAAAGTTGACCTGCAACCTGATGGCTTTACCTGCTACTATTCTCACCCACCACATTTAAAATATAATTCAGCACATTTCTTCACCAACCACAAGTGGGGCCCACCAATTCTAAAATTTTCCACCAAAACGATAAACTCTAAAAATTCAACAATTTCTGAACCAGTCATCTCGTAAAATTCATAATAAATCATACATTCATTTTTAACGGATCAAAATTTGTGGGCATATACTCAACTTATATATGTATAACATATCCAAAAATTACCACGATCCAACGGTCAGATTAAAAATTATAACCCCCGCAAAATATCTCAAAAACCCTGATTTTTAATACCTCCATTCCGACAAAAATACGGATAAAAACCTCAACATTAACTCCTTCATTTTTAACCACAAATATATATCCCTCGTTTATATCCACATAAAATAAATATTTCCTTATCATATGAATCAATAATTAATTATTCACAAATAATATTACAGAATCACATTTATGACAACCAGGCCGTTCCCAGGAAAGAGGGGGCTTTCCAATAAGGATTTCTCCTTACTAGCGCGCAATTAGATGACCAAACCTCTCCTTAGACAGAACTTTCTAGACATTGCCAATAATGCTATCTAATAATATTATTCAAATAATATGAATTATTGATCTGATAATAGAAAATACTGTGCAGTGACAATTATTGAACAACAATAATATAAAATTTCAACGTAGCAATTATTGAATCAATAAAATAAAATATTGAACAGTAATTACTGTAACAATTATTGAGTAGTGCCTTCTTACGTAAGAATCAATAATTTCAAAAATACTATGCAATACCGTGTGTTACTGTGCAATAACGCGTATTACTGTATTTTAACCACCGGGTATTCCAACAGTGTTAACGGTAACAACTACGCCGTTATTTGTAAAAACTCAAATTTGTCATTTTTTCACCCGACAGTTATTCGTTATGGGACCCACAAATAGCTACGCCGTCGTACGAATATTCCCCGACAGAAAGAATATTACACGACCAAACGAATATTCCCCGACAACAATGATTATTTTATAACCACTTGCTTATTTTGAAAAAAAATTCATATTTCACCCATAACTTTAAACTTTTATCAATTTAACCATTTACTGAATAGTAATTATAAGAAAAAATGAATACTTTTATTTCATAAAATTCGGGGTCTTACAATCTCCCCTCCTTATGAAATTTCGTCCCCGAAATTTACGTACCTGGTATTTCGAAGAGTTGAGAATACCTTGCTTCCATTTCAGATTCTATCTCTCAGATCATCATGATTTCTCCATTGCTCATCTCCCATGATAACTTCATTTGGGTTCCTCATTTGTTGGAAAGTCATGACAACCGCCATCCCTCGAACTACTCGGCTTTAACTTGTCTGGAGCAGTATTTGGCGTCATCATTTCCGTTAGAATATACCTTTCTATAGAACATATTCCTCCCTCAACTGCCTCTTCGTACTCCTCATTCATGATCTGAATCATTAATCTTCGATCCATGTCGGATTCAGGTTGACCGCTACGTACAGGGTAATTCAAAACTCGATGTTGGGTTCTCCCAATTGCTTTCCAAAAAGAGAAATTCATATCATCAATTTTAGCCTTCTTAGATCGAACATCTCTTTCCACAATATCCACGTGTCGTGCGGCTTTTGCCCATGCATCACTTATTCTCACTCGTTCAGTTTTTTCTTTTCTCAGCTCAGATTCTATTTTTATCATCTTATACTCTGCCAAAGAATGCTTCTGTTCAAGCATCAAATATCGGGTAACACAAGCTTGAATTGTTGCATCCTTTTGTTCCACGACCGTCTGTCGTTCTTCTGCCTGCTCTTCTAACTCATGAATACGATTTTGAAATTCTACATTTTGATCATATAATACCTCTAATAAACTCTCCTCTGGTACTTCTTCTTCCTCTTCTTCCTCAGTATCAGTTGTTACCTCTGCGACTATCTCGGGTGTAACTATCAATTCTTCACTCACCACATGGATATCTCTAATTCCTTCTTCGTCTGACATCACATTATCACGGTTAGTGAATAGAGGTATCCCCACAGTCTCATTCACTCCATTGTTAGCATTCTCAGCTGCCATTCTCAAATACTGCCATAAAACAAGGGTTAACCAAACAAATTAACATATCACATAATATCCCAATATTATGAGTGACCAACAAATAAGCTTAGGTAGGACACACTAGCGAATGATTTACTCATCTCTCCCCTCCTAGTTGTATTCCCCGATCTCCGCCAGAGATCATATCCCTAAGCTCTGATACCAAATGTAACTCTAGACACCAACCTATGTCAGCACCTTACATTGATACCTATCAGTTTGCCACCGTAGAACGGCGTCCCCTACGGAGAGTCTGGATTCGGTGCATCCCCCATCAACAGGAAGTCACCAGCGAGAGGCTCGGGGCTCTTTACTTATAGCTCTGATACCAAATGTAACGACCCCAAAATAGGTCCATTCCATCCAACCTATTTTAAGTCGCCAAATACATGGTACAGAAAACAACTGTAACTTTATTACAACAATTGTCGTGCAAAATACAACAACACATATGCTGTGAGTTTGGATACAAATATATACCAAATGTGACTCATATTCCAACCGTGGACATCACCTCACAATGACACCTTACATAAAGGTATAGTCAAAAACTGTTTTAGAAATTAGAATATTTGGGAAGTGCTCAAGAAAACCTTCGTACATGGGAGGCCATACGTCTAGGTTATGATAGATATCATATGGCCACAGAATTATTCTTGGTTGACCCAATAGACCCCAAAGAAAAACGAGAAGATTACTATCATATTCTTCCCAATGGTGAGTCTTCTCTTGACATATCATTATCTCTACTGTCTCTAATTGAGAATTATACTTCAAACAAACACCAAGATTATATAGGCAGTGCTCGTATATATACACAGCAAGTGGATGAGCACATCCCTGTCTTATGATGACACGAGGTTGTGTGTCGTTAGACATCTTGTATGATAGTGGCAAACGTTGGGTACACCATACCCTATTGGATTCACCAAATAAAACTACTAAATAAACTTTTCTATACTGCTTCGGGAGAACATTCACAGCTAGAGACCACCGTTTTATTTCCACGTTACCCTCGCTCAACCCAGCTACACTCTTATTACCTGAAACATCAAAGATCATGGTTATACCAAATCACAGTTCCTGTTCATAATCATACTAATAACTTCATCTTTGCACTACGGCCAAAGATATTCATTTGTACCAGTTGGTCATGTTCATCTCAACACCTGTTCATCTTTGCACTACTGGCCAAAGATATTCAACAACATGTCATCTTTGCACTACAGGCCAAAGATATTCATCTACAATTCATCTTTGCACTACAGGCCAAAGATATTCATCAACAGTTCATATTTGCACTACAGGCCAAATATATTCATATCTCAAAAAAATATATAATCATTTCAGAATTTATATAAACAATAATTATAACCATGTTGATCATTTCACCTTTGCACTTAAGCTAAAGATATTCACTTATAAATTCAATGGTCATGATCATACCAGTCAACAATTCAACTTTGCACTACTGGCCAAAGAGAACCCATAGTCATGATCATACCAGAAATTTACCCATCTTTATACTCAAGTCAAAGAGAAATATCATCATTAGGGTTATAAAAATGTTATATATGATAATAAAATCAATATAATCAACATATAGATTTAATCTCAAGAGTAATATTCATAAACCAACTATAATTTGGTCAGAAAAAGAGAATAGTAACTCGTGAATAGTAACTCATGAGTAGTAACTCGTGAATAGTAACTCATGAATAGTAAACTCGACACAAAAAGGTAGAAATTCTACAATAAAATACATACCAATATTTCGGTACAATGATATTGAAAGAATAATATTTCTTAAGCTTATAAACAATTTATTTAAATTGTTTACACTTTACTAAATAATGCATTTAATCATTCTAAAATACCAAACTCATAAGACTTTATCACCAATAATCAAAACCCTCATCAAAAATCTGCATATACCTCATATAGGATTCTCAAGTCATAAAATCCTATTTTCTAATTTTCTTACTTCACAAAACATATTTAATTCATTTACTCGTAACTAGACTATTTTCATGAAAAATACCAAATCTGTTCCAAAAATATTTTTTTTCTGAGATTTAGCATAATATAGTCCCATAGTGAACATATATTTTTCTCAAAATTTTTAAAAGTCATTTACTATTTTTCATATGGCCAAAACAGCCGAATATTTAGACATTTATCAAAAATTATACTTTTGTCCAAAAATTCTAAAATTTACAGAGTATACTTCTATCATATACATGTACTCCCAATAAAAATTTTATCAATTTTGGAGTTAACCACAAGGAATTATAAGCGGTTACTATTAAAATAGTCTTTTCTCATAAAATTCATAACTCTCAATCCATACATCCAAAAATCACCATTTTTGGACACAATCAAGAAAACTCATCAAAATATCATTTCAAATTTTTCTAAAATTTTTGAAGGTCAGAAAAATTACGAAACTGGAAAATATAACAACCCTTAAAATTCCTTACTATCCCTTACTATCCCTTACCTCAAAAGAGCAGTATTTCTGATCGGTATGCAAAGCCGAAGGAGACTTGCACTGAATAGTAACTCTCAAAGTATCTAAATACTCACAAAATATGCTTCATAATATAGAGAGAGAAAGAGAGAAAGCTTATGTTTCTGGTGTGATTTTTAATTCTAACTTAGCCCTCTATTTATAGGAAAATTTTAGCAAACTTGACCTGCAACCTGATGGCTTTACCTGCTACTATTCTCACCCACCACATTTAAAATATAATTCAGCACATTTTTTTCACCAACCACAAGTGGGGCCCACCAATTCTAGAATTTTCCACCAAAATAATAAACTCCGAAAATTCAACAATTTCTGAACCAGTCATCTCGTAAAATTCATAATAAATCATACATTCATTTTTAACGGTTCAAAATTTGTGGGCATACACTTAACTTATATTTGTATAACATATCCAAAAATTACCACGATCCAACGGTCGGATTAAAAATTATAACCCCCGCAAAATATCTCAAAAACCCTGATTTTTAATACCTCCATTCCGACAAAAATACGGATAAAAACCTCAACATTAACTCCTTCATTTTTAACCACAAAAATATATCCATCGTTTATATCCACATAAAATAAATATTTCCTTATCATATGAATCAATAATTAATTATTCACAAATAATATTACAGAATCACATTTATGACAACCAGGCCGTTCCCAGGAAAGAGGGGGCTTTCCAATAAGGATTTCTCCTTACTAGCGCGCAATTAGATGACCAAACCTCTCCTTAGACAGAACTTTCTAAACATTGTCAATAATGCTATCTAATAATATTATTCAAATAATATGAATTATTGATCTGATAATAGAAAATACTGTGCAGTGACAATTATTGAACAACAATAATATAAAATTTCAACGTAGCAATTATTGAATCAATAAAATAAAATATTGAACAGTAATTACTGTAACAATTATTGAGTAGTGCCTTCTTACGTAAGAATCAATAATTTCAAAAATACTATGCAATACCGTGTGTTACTGTGCAATAACGCGTATTACTGTATTTTAACCACCGGGTATTCCAACAGTGTTAACGGTAACAACTACGCCGTTATTTGTAAAAACTCAAATTTGTCATTTTTTCATCCGACAGTTATTCGTTATGGGACCCACAAATAGCTGCGCCGTCGTACGAATATTCCGCGACAGAAAGAATATTCCACGACCAAACGAATATTCCCCGACAACAATGATTATTTTATAACCACTTGCTTATTTTGAAAAAAAATTCATATTTCACCCATAACTTTAAACTTTTATCAATTTAACCATTTACTGAATAGTAATTATAAGAAAAAATGAATACTTTTATTTCATAAAATTCGGGGTCTTACAGATCTAACATGGCATCTCTCTCAAAACAAGGAGGTAACGTTGTGGTCTCCTGCATAAGGGTTTCCACACAAGCTAATAAATCTACAGCCATCTGCATGGTGACACTGTGCTCATCAATGTACGTGCTCATCTCTGCAATCATGCTAGTGGTAAGGGACCTCAATGTGGTACTATCTGTGATGGCTACATCCCGAGCAGATATGGTGACATCCCTCTTGACTATCACTGCATCTCTGGCTGATATGGCCTCATCCCGTTCAACAACAGCGGCATCTCTATGAGCTAATGCCTCGTCTCTCTCTAATAGAGTTGCGTCTCTCCCATCAAGAACTGTCAACATCAGGACTCTAGATTGATCTCTCTCAAAGGTCATCAGATGAAGACTCTGCTCCAAGTACTGTGCTTAATGTTGGATCACGATAATGTTAGTACTTGGAGAATCTAAGAGAGTTGCTGGCAACCCAGTAAATGGCTACTCCTCGATGCGGGAATCAATGTCCTCCATGGGCTTCCCATCATCTAAATCACTACCCGACACTGTAGATACTGCCGCAGCAGATGAAGTATCTGCCTTCATCCACGTAGAATACTCTGGCAAACAACCAGGATGGCTAACAAAAAAGGCAACTATCTCACACTGATCCCAACAAGCATACACCCGGGATCAGTCCTCTGTTGACAAGTGGCGAAAAGCTAAATGCTGACCTAACGCCCCATCAAAAGGATGAAAATCTTGGTACTGGTTAAACTGGGACATCACGGCCAGTGGGTGATAAGTAGTCATACCCCTCAAACCAGCCAGAGGGAGATAATCCATGCCCGTAGCATGAGTAATGAAACTGTAGGGCGAACTGAGCCCTGCACACAGAAAAATAGCTAACGGATCTCCGATCCCAGCTAGGAAAATGGACTAAGAGGCATGATCTATACACTCCGTAGGCTAGAAGGAATACGACATAGCTATCTCATGGGTGAAACAATACCCATGTCGTCTGAATGTGCCAATCGATCTCAGGTGTAACATAAACCACATGTACAACATGACTGAACTGCCTGTGAATACCCCTGCAGGGTAAGTGCTGTAGAATGTGGCCAACCTCAGCGTCTCTGCCATAATCATCAAAATAATGGTACGACCCTCCCTGAGAGCTCTTACTGCCATGATGACACCGATGTTCAACTCATCCATATATCATGGCATGTACACGTATGATAATACACACAGTAGCAATACATCTACTCTGGCTAAACGCCACTGATCCTATGGTATGGTAAAATCCCCAGAATACCAAGCATAGCTGTCCTCATAGCCAAATCTATCAATCAAAAAATGCTAGGATATCACGTGGCCGGATGTGATCTCATCCTGCACAACTCTCCGCCTCAGCCCGGTAAGAGTCATAAAATGTCTGCTCATGTCACCAATGGCCATATGCACACAAGGTATATCAAGTGGCAGTATCGTTAAACATGCATAATCCTCCAAAGTTTGAGTCAACTCATGGGTCCCAAGCCGGAAAACCTGCCTCTTCGGTACCTAGTGCTCCAGCATGCCCTCTACAAATTCTGCGGGAACCTAAAACATTAAAAGGTTCATGGTATGCTACAACAACTGATTTATGGTCACCCTATTTTGGGGTGACATACTATCATACCAGGATCTCAGACGGGATGCGACCAATAATGGTGGGGTATGATCTGTGCGGCTAACTGTCGAAGAAGACATCTGTGTGCGCCGTATCATAATACCATCCAGAGGTCAATATTAAATATATCTGGACATACATACATATGCATAATATGATACATGCATAACAGATAATAGATGGCAATATGATGCAGGGAATAGAAGATAGTACATACATTCCTAAATACACCATCATTTATATACATCATCTTTGTACATCTAAGAAAATAGGGAAATGGGGCACAGACGCCCTACTACTAACAGAGGCATTTCAAAAGATATAGTGAGAATGGAGCACAGCCAACCAATATCTAACAAAAGGTCTATCAAAAGAGATAACGAGAATACACATAAGAAGAAGATAATGATGCCAATATCTACATCATCAATCCTGTCCACCTGATGTAACTCCTCCTGAGTCACTAGATCTCTATCAACAGGGATGTCAGGCCTATAGAAGTGAGGATCTACGCCGGCAAAGCCAAATGGGTCATCTGAGGGGCCAGTTTCTGTGCTGGAAGGATCAAACGAATCTGCCTCTATCGGATCTCTGCTCAAATGTCGGATAAAGAAATGTGCCAGGTCCAGTCGCTGGGTCAAGCTGTCAATCTGTGTCACATGAGTCGGATCTCGGACGCAGGCTAGCCAATCTATCATCAGCACGGATCCTGAAACCATATCCCCCATGAACTGAGTGGCGTAGGTCTGGGCTCCAATGGTACGATGGGACCACCAATGCTGGAATATCTCCTGAGTGTAGGGACCATCTGACAATGCAAAACTGTCAACACCTAACAATGGGATATCAGTGACGGGTGACTGTGACACAGGCTAATAAAGCCTAGCAAGAGGCAAGATCGGTATATGGATCTCTCTTGTGGTGCTCCTAATCGCACGCTATCCTAAATAGAGCTCCCATCCTCCATCAGTAAAGAGAGGAACCCTACGGGTGGAAATCACGTACTCGACACCAGTCAGGTGCCCGTCCTCAAATTCAGTGGCCAAGTGCTATCCATAATAGGGAATCCATGTGATGACATCAGCTGCCAATAACTCCAGCTGTAGGCGACATGAGTGAAACCCTCAGCTACAGGCACCTCCGCCAGTATAGAATGATGTCATCGTTGTCCTCATGGATAGGTATCCAACCCTTATACACTCACATGACGTAAGCATGGAAGCCTCTCATAGGCCCATGACTACCAACACAAAGATAAACATCTGCTGTCAGTTAACACTCTTAACCTGTACATGGTAAATTACTAGAGAAATACTCACCAGCAGAAATGGGTAAAATCCTAACCAAGCCTCAGTCAAGCCCTGTGAGCGCATACACATGCCCCTGAGGAAATAGGCAAAGGTGTAGGAACCCAAATCACACTCTCCAATATAGTGCATATGTCGCGTGGCGATGATCAAAGCAAACGACATCGTAGAAGAGTTATCTGCTATGAAGCAACCCCTAATGATCATTAGGAACAATCGCCGAAGAATGCGATCCCTGACTCTGACATCAGCTGGTATGGGCTCACAAAATAGTCCACTCGTAGAATCTATGCTCAGAGGACCCGTACGGACAGTCCTACCCTTGAGCGCCTCCGCCTGTACTCCTAGCAAGGATCTGACAGTAGTCGGAGTAATATCCGTCGTACAAGGCACTGGTGCCCCTCCAAACTCCATACCTATGATAAATTACCAATCCATCGGTGTCATCATTACCTCACAGTCCAGTAAATAGAGAGACTCAGTTTGGTGAAATCAGCGCTCGGACAATGCCCTGAGGTAACCCTCGGGACAACGATGGGGAAGGATGGAAAAGAGCGCTCCAAATTTCCCAATCATGCACAATCTCTCTATAGTCAGGATGCAGAGCTTGGTACATGGAGTGAATGCTAAACTAGTTCTCTATGGGCTATGTAAAGCTGGGAACCTGCATCACAAAGCAGATCAACATCAGAATCCTTTAATCCTCATCAATAGGAAAGAAGGAAAATTAGAGTCCAGCTTTGTACCTCATTTGCGTGCAAGTACATCGAAGGGTGTCAACTCAAGTCACCCAAAAGTTTTGAGTTTGCCACCTGAATACTCGGGAGGTCCCTATGGAGAACATATGTAGCAGGAGTGGGGTTCACAACCGGTACATCCTCCTCGTCCTCGACATCTGGCACATTAACCTGGACTGGACGTATCACTGCCTCCACCAGACGACGAGGCTGTCTAACAGAACGGGATCGAGGCACTTCAGAAGCCCTCATCCATACACCAGAAGTGGTCCTACGGTAACTATTCGGCTGATCCGGATCCATAATATCTGGACAATATGTCTCCAAATCACCTCAGAAAGGGTGTGGTAATTCTGAAACCTGGAGCTTGCTTTTCAAAATGCATTTTTGTGACTATATGCATGCATTACTTTAACATACATCTATAGTAAAGTAAAAAATGCATGACTACTCAATACCTATATTTTTGAAATTTTTTGCCACAGTTTTCTTTGTAAATATGACTATCCACATGCACATAGGCATGACTAGGTAGCCATTCAGTAGCACACCTGCCCACAGTCATATACATATTATTTTCATTAAAAAGTCAAAATCATCAATCTATAAAGGTAGACTAATTACCAGGATTACTTTACTTTACCATCTTTGCTCATTTATCCTCAAATATGATAAGAAATAGCGGAAAAAAGGTGACAATTTGACTGTTTCAAAAGTCGAATTTTTTCATCATTATGTTCAGCATGGTTTAATACTAACATTTACTATGTTGAATATTTTTTATCAAGTCATTTGAGCTTCCACAAATAACCCTGAAAGTCAAGTCAGCACAATCCCGTAGATAACCCCAGGATAATCATTTAGTCCAGTCCCGGACACAACCCCCGGGATACTCATTCAGTCCAACCCGGAGACAACCCCGGGATTTTCAATTTCAACCACAGAGATAACCCCGAGGAATGTAGTTCATGTTCTAGAGATAACCCCGAAATCCTCAATTCCATCTCGGAGACAACCCCGAGATCTTCAGTTCCAATCCCGAAGACAACTCCTGGAGATACAGTTCAAACCTCAAAGACAACCCTGAGGCATACAGTTACAGTTACAAAGATAACCTTGGAATTGCTTGTTTTAAACCCTAGCAATCAGTTTTAACCTCAGTGATAGGCCTGAGGCACGCAGTTCTAAACCCAGAGATAACCCCGGGAGGACAGACATTCAACACTTGCAGTAGTCCAATCTCAGAGATAACCTTGTGCAACGACTGTTAAATCAGCCCAGAGCCGGAGATAACCCCGGTGAAGGGCAAAATCGTCATTTTGCCACCTCAATTCCACAATCACGCCGTCTCAACATTTCAATATACGTTATATATAGTAGTATCCTACAAGAACTATAGCTCCAATCCCGAGTGACTACTACACAAGACATCACATCAGATGGAATTTGAAGACCTGAAGACCCGGGCATGGACCCATCTTCTTGACTTCGAACAACCTCCTATCCCATGTTATTGTGTAGCTCTCGACGACAGCATGCCATGAAAGGTCTTATACACCTCGATCGGACGCCCGGATTGAAGTTATAACGGTTCGAGCGAACAACACGTTGCATGAGTGCACGTACTTCGAGATGGCAGGGCCTACGGAGCTCAGGGCACTCCGGGTAGCCGCAGGTATACTTGCGGCTCCCCCTCTATAAATAGAGGGCTTGGGGTGGTAATTTTCAAGAAGGAAAAGGCGAGAAAGCCTTATCTAATTTGCTCTGTACACATTATAAATTGAGTGCTTTCTCATTTCAAACACTTATAAGCTTATATTTGGCTACTTTTTACCGGTGGGAACCGAGTGTTCATCTATTTAAAGCTGTTGAAGTCTTATTTAGCAGTCCACTGTAAGCCTTCTTACATTACTTAAAGCCTTTTCTCCACTTCTACCACACACTTTTATTCACGTTGAGAGTCGCGTTTATGTGTATGCCCGAACCGTCGGTCCGTGGCTTTTATTACTTTTCTATATATATATATATATATATATATATAGTATTTATATGTATAAAAGCAGTAAACGCTCCGGATATATATATATATATATATATATATATATATATATATATATATATATACACACACACACACATTCCTGTCTGGCCTGGAGTTCACTTCGTGGTCATTTATTGCTTTCATCTACATTTCGGCCCGCCTAGAGTTTACTTCGAAGCGGTTGATCCTTTATATATATATATATATATATATATATATATATATATATATATATATATATATATAATTGTTTATAACTTTCATACAAATTGCTACATTATGTGAGCTTAGGAATCATGTGATCACAGATTCAGTCTCTTGAATCTAGATTCAGTTCCCGTGATGGACATTTTCAGATGTACATGGCTTGTAAATTATTCACGGTGTTTGAATTTCCTTAGACGGCTCTCATGCCCCTGAGGAATTCGGCACTGCTTTTTATCTTATTTTCTCGAATATGATTCGCATCTCGAAAATAAAAGCAATCAAGACAAACACATAATAAAATAGAAGTATCAAAGGCCTCAATTACTATTGAGCACAAGGGTTTGAAAAACCTCTTTTACAAAACATCACTGCTAAATCTTGTTAAAACTGAACTTTTATACAAAATTCAAACCATTTGTATATAGGTGCAAATGAGGCATAGCACTACTTCCAGATAATTACACATAGACACACACACCACACACATTTAGATAATGGTTTAAATTGAAAAGTGGCGGTCACCGTGGTAACACGGATGTCAGGGGGTGCCTAACACCTTCCCTCCGCATAATCAAGCCCCCCGACCCTAATGAATCTCAGTTTCACAGACCAGTCAAATAGTATCACATCACTAGGTCAATGTGCAAACCTTTTCTCGATTGAGTTGGTGCAACCATTTAAAAATACCAACTAGCAACTCTTACAGTATAATAGTTGACGTAAACATGTCGGACCTTTTCACAACTTGTTTTTTCAAACAAATCTCACCTAACATGAGAACACAAAAAGATAAGAACAGAAAAGGGGCAAATAAAAATCCTGACATCGACAGATAGACTGTTGATTATTGGTTTTACAGTTATGTGTCTTTCGCCCGTAGTGCAAAGATGGATTAATTGGCATGACTGTTGGTGTTAGAATTGAATATCTTTGGCCTAGAGTGCAAAGATGAATTTAATGGCATAATTATAAACATGAACTGGGAATTAGTATAACCGTGATCTTTGGTGTTTCAGGTAAAGAGTGGTGGTGAATGTTTTCTTTATCTTGGGTACAACGAAGAATTATGGATTGGTGTTACATGAATTATTGATGATTGGGTACAACGAAGAATTATTGATGATGGATTTTTAATTTAGAGAAGATAGTGGACATTATGTTATACTTGACCCTTCTAATGGATTATTTATTCTGCTATAATTATGGTTAAAAACTTTTATCAACTACCATATGTTCTGAATATCTGTATTATTACTGGTGAAGGTTATTGATAATTTAGTTATCTTAGTCATGATATTCTTTACTGTTCTATTTGTGCTCACCCTTTTGCTTCAAAATTATTTTAAGAAAATAAAAGTGTAGCTGGGACTAGCAGAGAGAACATAGGTATAAAGTGGTGTTTCAAATTAGTCGTAATCCTCATCAAGTTATAGAATATTGTGGCATAATAATTGTACTAAGAACTTAAAATGTGTGTGTCGTATTTTATACGTCATTTAATAGTTGATTTTGGTGAACCAAATAGGGTGATGTGAACCCGAATTTGGAAGCGTAGAAAAATGCACCCCATTAGAATGAGGAGGACATAAGTCATCTCGTATTCCTTTGAGGACTTGAAATATTTGTCGTTGTATTTTATATTGCATTATAATAATTTGAGTATGAATATTTTCGAATTATATACATTACAATATTTATATTGAAACTCACAGTATATGTGTCGTTGTATTTTGCACAACAGCTCAATAGTTGTAATAGGAAAGTTCGCGTCAGTAGTGTTGTTTTTGGCTACTCAAAATGGGTTGTGTGGACCTATTTTTGGGGGTGACACATTCGGTATCAAAGCTTAGGGATATGGTCTCTGGCGAAGATCTTATACTAGAACTAAGAGGGGACAAACGAGTAAAATCCTTCGCTAGTGTGTGTCCTACCTAAGCTAAATTTTCTTACTTAATAAGTTGACTAATTGTGATATGAAAATTAACCTTTGTTTTGAAACTGTATTGTGGAATGATATCAGAAATTCAGGAGATTAGCAATGAAGAAATCATGATACAAAGGAAATGACTGGGAAGATAGAATCTGAAATGAAATTAAGGTATTCTCACCTCTTCGAACAATCAGGTACATAAATTTCGGGGACGCAATTTCACAAGGAGGGGAGGTTATAAGACCCCGAATTTTATGAAATGAAATTACTATTTTTTTATATATTTCTATTCAGTAAATGGTTATATTGATAAATTGTTATAGTTATGGCTGATATGCGAAAATTTTACAAAGTAAGCAAGTTGTCATAAAATATTCTTTGTGTCGGTGAATATTCGTTTCGTCGAAAAATATTCTTTTTGTCGGGGAATATTCATACGACATCACAATTATTGGTGAACCCCACAACAGAATAATTATCAGATAAGCGACAAAAAAAACCTTTTTAGAAAAATAACGCTAAAACTTTTACCGTTAATTGTTGAAATACCCGGCGATAAAAGTATAGTAATACACGTTGTTACACAGTAGCACACGGTATTGCACAATATCTCTGATTATTGATGCTTACGTAAGAAGTCATTTAGTGTTTGATTCAATAATTACTACAATGATAATTGTATATTACTTCTCATTATTAAATCTATAATTGTCACATGTTATTGAAATGATATTATTAGATAGCATTATTGACAATGTCTAAAAAGTTATGTCGTGGAAAGGGGTTAAGTTATATAATTGCACACCGGTAAGGAGAAATCTTTATCAGAAAGCCTCACCTTTTCTGGGAACGATCTGGTTATCAATATTGGGATTCTATAATATTAATCAGGAAATTGAAAGATTGAAGAGTTGTAAATAATTGATAAATTAAAATTGTTGATAAATATAATAAGTAAATATTTGTTCAATTTTGTTATAAATGGAGGAATTTTAGCATTAGACATTTGTTGAAAGTTTAACATATTTTCTATGAAGCCATAATTATCTCCGTCGAGAAAATATTCATTCAAATATATTATTATAATATATTATAAAATTATAATTTTATAATGTATAATTGTTAAATAGTAAAATTATATATATATATATATATATATATATATATATATATATATATATATATATATATACACTTTCCGGGCATATTAAAGTTGGGTGGGGGATTAGTTGCTTTTTTTTTGTGTGCTTTTGTTTTGTGCAAGACCCCAACTTATTATAAATAAAATCAAATTTCTTCTAATTATTATTGTGAAAAATAAAGTGTTAATTTGATATAATGCTTTGGTTATGGGTAAAATGTGCAAATTTTACAAAATAAGCAAGTGGTTATAAAATAATCATTGTTGTCGGGGAATATTCGTTTGGTCGTGGAATATTCTTTTTATCGGGAATATTCGTACGACGACGCAGTCATTTGTGGGCCCCATAACGGAAAACAGTTGGATGAAAGAAAACGACAAAGTTTGAGTTGATAAATAACGGCGTAATTGTTAACGTTAACACTGTTGGATTACCTGGTGGTTAAAATACAGTAATACACGTGGTTGCACAGTAGCACACGGTATTGCACAGTATTGTTGAATTATCGATTCGTACGTAAGAAGTCACTACTCAATAATTATTACAGTAATTACTTTTTAATATTTTATTTTATTGATTCAATAATTGCTGCGTTGATATTTTATACTATTGTTGTTTCAATAATTGTCGTTGCACAGTATTTCTCATTATCAGATCAATAATTCATATTATTTGAATAATATTATTAGATAACATTATTGGCAATGTCTAAAATGTTCTGTCAAGGAGAGGTTTGGTCATCTAATTGTGCGCCAGTAAGGAGAAATCCTTATTGGAAAGTCCCCACTTTCCTGGGAACGGCCTTGTTGTCATTATTGTGATTCTGTAATATTATTTGTGAATAATTAATTATTGGTTTATATGATAAGAAAATATTTATTTTATATGGATATAAATGAAGGAATTTTAGTATGAAATAATTGTTGAAAGTTTAACATATTTTCTATGGAATTACAATTAGTTCTCTGATAAAATATTCATTCATATATATTAGTATAATAATTGTTTAATAATAATAGTATTATAATATATAAGCATGTGGTAATTAGAAACGGAAGTAAGCAAGATGTTTTTGAATACCTTGTTGGTAACATGGTATGGTTGGTGGAGGAAATGGTCTGCAAAGGCATTTCAATTTATGTGTTCTCATGCGTGGGGCCTTGGAAATGAAGGATTTCATGTTAGGCAGTAAGCAAATTTGGAGGTAATGAATTGTGAGATATCCTACAAAGTAATGTATGGCCCCCACCCATATGAAAAAAAAGAGAGAGTTAGGCAGAATGCCTTGTTTGCTTTCTCCTTCCGTTACTATAAATAGAGGGGAAACCCTCCTTCCTCAATCACACCTTCATAATCAGAAATTCTTATTCTAAAATATTGTGAGTATTTTCTTGAGTATAAGAATACTTTGAGCGTAGTTTTTCTGCAAGATTTTCTCCAATCAAATCCAGTTTTTACTAAGGTAAAGGATATTATTTTATTTCAATACTCGTAAGAA
Organism: Panax notoginseng; assembly: GCA_016801055.1. NCBI lineage: Eukaryota > Viridiplantae > Streptophyta > Magnoliopsida > Apiales > Araliaceae > Panax > Panax notoginseng. The sequence continues at coordinate 63,114,070 of CM029015.1, read as the reverse complement.
ATATTATTTTCTTTCATACTCCATAGTATGGAAGGGATATTATTTCATTTCATATTCTCTAAATTTGAACTTACTATGGTAAGTATTGCTTCTATAATTCCTGAAATGATTAGAAATTTCGTTTCATCTAATATCATTTTATAGGAATATTGGTCTGAACTTTTTATCAAATTTGGAACTTTTCAGGACGGGGTACTGTTCACAGTTACTATTCACGGGTACTGTTCACAGTTACTATTCACGGGTACTGTTCATGGGTACTGTTCACGGGTACTGTTCACGGGTACTGTTCACGGTTACTGTTCATGGGTACTATTCACGGGTACTGTTTACGGGTACTATTCACGGTTACTGTTCACAGTTATTGTTCATAGGTACTGTTCACAAAAGAAATTTTTTTTTTTAGGTTATCTGTTGTGACCCTTATTCTTGAAATTAAATCCATGTTTTGATCTTCATTCTTGAATTTTACTCCACTTTAGTTTATTATAGAGTATTATTGAACTTGGATAAACTGAAATATGAATCCCTAATATTTATCCTTCTGTCTCACTAGAATCGTTCTTTAACATATTTTTCATCATCCTCAGTCCTAAATGATGATATTACTGAATATCTTTGGCCCGTAGTGCAAAGATGAATGATTAACAAATGAATATCTTTGGCCCGTAGTGCAAAGATGAACAGATGTTGAGATGAACATTACCGACTGGTGATACAAATGAATATCTTTGGCCTGTAGTGCAAGGATGAATTTTTCATTAAAGATGGTTATTGATTGTTGTTACAGGGATAAAATATTGATGATGGACTTTTAAATCTTAGAAGAGAGTAGAAATCATTCTCTACTTGACTCTTCTAATGGTTTGCTATTTCCACTGTAGTTGTTGATCTAAAACTTGTTGTCTATTATATTTTATCAGATTTTTCCTGTTGAAGACTAATGATAATTTGTTGTATATTATCTTTGTCATAGTATTCTTTACTGGGCTAGTTGAGCTCACCCTTTTCCTTTTTGTTCCATTTTTCTTCTCAGGAGGTGAGAACATAGCAGGAACTAGCCGGGGTATGAAGTAATGGTTCAGGATAGATGTATTAGTAGTCCTCACTATTTTGTAAAATAGTGTATCAATAATTGTAATGAGGACTCCTTTTGAGTTTGTATACTCTCTATTAGACTATATTTGTATTCCAACTCACAGTTTATGTGTTGTCATATTTTGCACGACAATTATATTATGAAGTTGTTTTTGTTTCTATACCATGCATTGGGCGACTCAGAATGGGTGATGTATACCTATTTTGGGGGCGTCACAGTTGGTATCAGAGCTTAGGGATATGGTCTCTGGTGGAGATCGGGGAATAGAACTAGGAGGGGAGAGATGAGTAAATCCTTCGCTAGTGTGTCCTATCTAAGCTTATTTGTTGGTCAGTCATAATATAGGGATATTATGTGATATGTTAATTTGTTTAATTAACCCGTGTTTTATGGAAGTATTTAAGAATGGCTGCTGAGAACGTTAACAATGGAGTGTATGAAACTGTGGAACAACCTTTAGTTACAAACCAGGAGAACGTGCAACAGGAAGACAATATTCCTCCTGTAAACAACACTACTGAGCAAACGATGAATGATGGAATGTTTAGAAGCTTCTGGAAGTTCATGCAAAATCAGACGAGAGAGACTCATGTACAAAATATGGGTGGAAATGCCAGCAATGTGCGGCTTATCACAGCCAAGCAGTTCAAAGAACTGGGACCACCAGAATTTAAGAAAAAGCCAGATCCGATCATGACGGAAACGTGGGTCAAGCAAATTACCAAGATATTCGATGTCTTGGGATGCACGGAGGAACAAAAGGTTCCATTCACCACCTTTATGTTCCTCGGTGAGGCCGACTACTGGTGGGAGTCTGTGAAGCGTACCCAGCCAGCCGCACTCAGCATGTCTTGGGAAACGTTTCAAAAACTATTCAATGACAAGTGCTTTCCTGAAAGTATTGGTCATATGAAGGAGGTGGAGTTTATCAGACTGGAACAAAATAACATGACGGTATCCCAGTATGAGGCGAAGTTTGCAGAGTTATCTAGGTTTGCACCTCATTTGGTCGAGAATGAGGAACGAATGACAAGGATGTTTCTAAGAGGTCTAAAACCTGAGATTTGTCAATACCTTATCTCTCATAAATTTTCTTTATATTCAGATGTTGTAAAAATGGCTCAATTATTAGAGCGAGATAATGAGTATGTTCAACCGAGGGACCACAACCAGGGTCATACCGGTGACAGCATTCATCAGAGCGATGATAACCAACGAGGAGGGAAAAATACGAACAAAGGTGGTAACCACTCGGGTGGTCATCGTGGCCATGATAATGGGAGAGGTGCGTCAAGTCGAAATTTCAGAAAGAGGAGATTCACCAATAACAGGAAGACATCAGCAGCAGAACCAGCACCAACAAAAAATTCTACGGGAGGAGAACGACCGCCAGTTAGATGTTACAAATGCGGGAAAGAGGGACATATCAACCCAAATTGTCCACAACAATCCAATGTATGCTACAACTGTGGAAAGGAAGGCCACATAGCTCGGGATTGTTCTGTAGCAAAACCAAGTTCAACGGGGATGGTGACTCCAAGGGTTATCCCGGATAAGTCGAAATCAGCGGTTCCTGGAAGAGCGTTTGTCGTGACTGGCCAAAATGTGCGGAACCCGAATGAGGTGATCACGGGTAAGCTAATCTTGAACTCTTGCGAAGGTTATACCTTACTAGATACCAGTTCTACCCATTCTTTTATCTCTCCTGCTTGTGCTCAACGTTTAAACTTGACTCCGAAAAAATTAGACTTTGACTTATCTGTTGAAACTCCGTTGGGTGAAACCTTCATTACATCTACAGTTTATAAATCTTGCATGATCCAAGTTGGCACTATCACATTACCTGTTGATCTTATCTCTTTAAAGATACTTGCTTTTGATGTGATTTTAGGAATTAATTGGTTAACCACTCATCATGCTAAAATTGATTATTTTCGTAAGGTTGTTAGTTTTCATATTCCTAACCAACCTATCATACGAATTCAAACTACTAAACCACTAAAATCAGTCACTGTCATATCAAGCCACAAAGCTATTCGTTTATTGAAAAACAGATGTCAAGCTTTCTTTGCCCATGTTATGGATTTGAACAAACACAAGTCAGATTTGAATAATATTTCTGTTGTTAGAGAATATCCTGATGTATTTCCTGAAGAGCTTCATGGTCTACCCCCAGAACGTGAAGTTGAATTCTTTATTGATCTTGAACTGGGTACAAAGCCCATTTCTAAAACCCCATATCGAATGGCTCCTATTGAACTTCAGGAGTTAAAAGTCCAACTACAGGAGTTATTAGACATCGGTTTCATTCGTCCTAGTACATCTCCTTAGGGTGCTCCTGTTTTATTCGTAAAGAAGAAAGACGAGAGTATGCGACTTTGTATTGACTACCGAGAATTGAACCATGTCATCAACAAGAATAGGTATCCGCTACCTCGCATTGATGACCTGTTCGACCTGTTGCAAGGAGCACAATTCTTTTGAAATATCGACCTTCGTTCTGGATATCATCAGCTGAAGATTAAAACTGAGGATATTCCAAAGACTGCCTTTAGAACTCGGTACGGGCATTATGAATTCTTAGTCATGTCCTTTGGATTGACTAATGCTCCAGCTGCTTTCATGGATATGAAAAACCGTGTATTCAAGGAATATTTGGATCAATTCGTTGTTGTCTTTATTGATGACATCCTCATCTATTCCAAAAGCCGTGAAGATCATGAGCACCATTTGAAGTTGATACTTGAAAGGCTTCGTGAAAACAAGCTTTATGCCAAGCTAAAGAAATGTGAGTTCTGGCTTGAGAAAGTAACATTCCTTGGGCACGTGGTGTCAAAACATGGAGTATCTGTTGACCCGGCGAAGATTGAAGCAATACAAAGTTAGGAGCAACCGAAGTCGGTGACCGAAGTACGCAGCTTTCTGGGCTTAACTAGTTATTATCAGAGATTCGTGAAAGGATATTCTCGAATCGCTACTCTGTTAACTCAGCTGACTCGGAAAGATATAAAATTCGTTTGGAGCGAGGAATGCGAGAAGAGTTTCCAATAGCTCAAAAGGAGACTCATTTCGGCACCTGTTCTGGCAATACCATCTGGTTCGTATGGATTTGTTATCTACAGTGATGCTTCGGGTAAAGAGTTAGGATATGTTCTCATGCAACATGGAAAAGTCATAGCCTATGCCTCGCGACAACTCAAAGAATATGAGAGGAATTAACTTACTCATGATATGGAGTTGGCAGCAATCGTATTCGCGTTGAAAATTTGGAGACACTACTTGTATAGGGAGAAAGTGGAGATTTATACGGACCATAAAAGCCTCAAATATTTCTTCACCCATAAAGAACTCAATATGCGGCAACAACGTTGGCTTGAACTATTGAAAGATTAAGATCACACTATTTAATATCATCTTGGAAAAGCGAACGTAGTAGCTCACGCATTGAGTGGAGAATCACATGCGAGTACGAGTGCAATGTTGTTAACACAAAAGCCCATTTTGTATGACTTGCAAAAGATGGAGGTAGAATTAAAGACTCCAGGGACCCACATGATGATGGCGAATATACGAGTAGAACCGACTTTAATCGATAAGTTAAAGCTGCTCAAGCTACGGACCTGGGGCTGATACGTATGAAGAAGAAAGTGCAAGAAGGTGTTATTCCAGAAGCAAGAATCGATGAAGAAAGAATACTTCGAGTCAACTCCAGCCTTTGCGTTCCAAACAATTCTGACTTGAAGCATAGAATCGTGATGGAGGCACACAACACACCGTTTGCAATCCATCCTGGGAGTACCACAATGTATCATGATATTCGATATACATTTTGGTGGAACAATATGAAGAGATAAATTGCAGAGTTTATCTCGAGGTGCTTAACTTTTTAACATGTAAAGGCAGAGCATCAAGTGCCAAAAGGTCCATTGCAACCACTTGAGATTTTGGAATGGAAGTGGGAACACATTACTATGGATTTCGTTACAGGTCTTCCCAAAGTTTCTCACGGCATAGATGCGATTTGGGTTATTGTTGATAGATTAACCAAGTCTGCCCATTTCTTGTCGATACGTGAGACTTATTCCCTTGAACGTCTTGCTCGTATGTACGTGAATGAGATTGTGAGATTGCATGGCATGCCAATATCCATAGTTTCGGATCGTGACCCAAGATTCACTTCACGATTTTAGGTTAGCTGGCAGAAAGCTATGGGCACAGATTTACGATTCAGTTCAGCATATCATCCTCAAACGGACGGACAATCAGGGAGGACTATTCAAACCCTTAAAGATCTATTAAGACTCTGTGTTCTAGATTTCAAAGGAAGTTGGGATAAGTACTTGCTACTGGTGAAATTCTCCTACAACAATAGTTATCAAGCAATTATAGGCATGGCTCCATTCGAGGCGTTGCATGGAATAAAATGTCGCTCTCTAGTATGCTGGGACGAGGTGGGAGAAGCAACGTTGTTGGGACCAGAATTGGAACGAATGAATACAGAGAAGATCCAAACGATTCGACAACGTATACAAACGACACAGGATCGACAAAAGAGTTATGTTGATCTTCATCGAAAGGACGTGGAGTTTAATATTGGAGATCATGTATTGTTACGTGTTGCTCCATGGAAGGGAGTTACAAGATTAGGAAAGAGAGAAAAGCTCAATCCAAGATTTATTGGTCCATTTGAGATTCTTGACCGGATAGGAAATGTGGCCTATAGACTCGCATTACCTCCAAACATGTCTCGTGTTCATAATATTTTTCACATATCTATGATTCGTAAATAAGTTAAAGACCTAAACCACATTATTGAGTTAGAACCAGACGAGATAGCTGAAGATTTAACGTACGAGGAAGTACCTGTTAAGATCTTAGATAGGAAAAAGCATGTCCTACGCACGAAGGTTATACCACAAGTTAAGGTTTTGTGGAGAAACTATGCTATTGAAGAAATGACCTGGGAGTTGGAATCAGAAATGAAAGCAATGTATCCTCACATTTTTGAAACACCAGGTACGTACATCAATTTCGAGGAAGAAATTTCATAAGGAGGGGAGGTTGTAAGACCCCAACTTATTATAAATAAAATCGAATTTCCTCGAATTATTACTGTGAATAATAAAGTGTTAATTTGATATAATGCTTTGGTTATGGGTAATATGTGCAAATTTTGTAAAATAAGCAAGTGGTTATAAAATAATCATTGTTGTCGGGGAATATTCGTTTGGTCGTGGAATATTCTTTTTGTCGGGAATATTCGTACGACGACGCAGTCATTTGTGGGCCCCATAACGGAAAACAGTTGGATGAAAGAAAACGACAAAGTTTGAGTTGATAAATAACGGCGTAATTGTTAACGTTAACACTGTTGGATTACCTGGTGGTTAAAATACAGTAATACACGTGGTTGCACAGTAGCACACGGTATTGCACAGTATTGTTGAATTATCGATTCGTACGTAAGAAGTCACTACTCAATAATTATTACAGTAATTACTTTTTAATATTTTATTTTATTGATTCAATAATTGCTGCGTTGAAATTTTATACTATTGTTGTTTCAATAATTATCGTTGCACAGTATTTCTCATTATCAGATCAATAATTCATATTATTTGAATAATATTATTAGATAACATTATTGGCAATGTCTAAAATGTTCTGTCAAGGAGAGGTTTGGTCATCTAATTGTGCGCCAGTAAGGAGAAATCCTTATTGGAAAGTCCCCTCTTTCCTGGGAACGGCCTTGTTGTCATTATTGTGATTCTGTAATATTATTTGTGAATAATTAATTATTGGTTTATATGATAAGAAAATATTTATTTTATATGGAAATAAATGAAGGAATTTTAGTATGAAATAATTGTTGAAAGTTTAACATATTTTCTATGGAATTACAATTATTTCTCTGATAAAATATTCATTCATATATATTAGTATAATAATTGTTTAATAATAATAGTATTATAATATATAAGCATGTGGTAATTAGAAATGGAAGTAAGCAAGATGTTTTTGAATACCTTGTTGGTAACATGGTATGGATGGTGGAGGAAATGGTCTGCAAAGGCATTTCAATTTATGTGTTCTCATGCGTGGGGCCTTGGAAATGAAGGATTTCATGTTAGGCAGTAAGCAAATTTGGAGGTAATGAATTGTGAGATATCCTGCAAAGTATTGTGTGGCCCCACCCATATGGAAAAAAAAAAGAGGAGTTAGGCAACTAATTAGGCAGCGAAGAAAGACAAAAAAGAGAGAGTTAGGCAGAATGCCTTGTTTGCTTTCTCCTTCCGTTACTATAAATAGAGGTGTAGCCCTCCTTCCTCAATCACACCTTCATAATCAGAAGTTATTATTCTAAAATATTGTGAGTATTTTCTTGAGTATAAGAATACTTTGAGCGTAGTTTTTCTGCAAGATTTTCTCCAGTCAAATCCAGTTTTTACTAAGGTAAAGGATATTATTTTAATTCAATACTCGTAAGAAATATTATTTTCTTTCACACTGCATAGTATGGAAAGGATATTATTTCATTTCATATTCTCTAAATTTGAACTTACTATGGTAAGTATTGCTTCTATAATTCCAGAAATGATTAAAAATTTCGTTTCATCTAATATCATTTTATAGGAATATTGGTCTGAATTTTTTATCAAATTTGGAACTTTTCATAACCGGGTACTGTTCATAGTTACTATTCACGGGTACTATTCACAGTTACTATTCACGGGTACTGTTCACAGTTACTGTTCACGGGTACTATTCACAGTTACTGTTCACGGGTACTGTTCACAGGTATTGTTTACAAAAGAAAAAAAATTATATTTTATTTTCAAGTTATCTGTTGTGACCCTTATTCTTAAAATTAAATCCATATTTTGATCTTCATTCTTGAATTTTACTCCACTATAGTTTATTATGGAGTATTATTGAACTTGGATAAACTGAAATACGAATCCCTAATATTTGTCCTTATGTCTCACTGGATTCGTTTCTTTAAAATATTTTTCATCATCCTCAGTCCTAAATGATGATATTACTAAATATCGTTGGCCCGCAGTGCAAAGATGATGGACTTTTAAATATTAGAAGATAGTAGAACTCATTCTCTACTTAACTCTTCTAATGGTTTGCTGTTTCCGCTGCAGTTGTTGATCTAAAACTTGTTGTCTATTATATTTTATCAGATTTTCCCTATTGAAGACTAATGATAATTTGTTGTATATTATCTTAGTCATAAAATTTTTTACTGGGCTAGTTGAGCTCACCCTTTTTCTTTTTGTTCCATTTTTCTTCCCAGGAGGTGAGAACATAGCAGGAACTAGCCGGGGAATGGAGTAATGGTTCAGGATAGATGTATTAGTAGTCCTCACTATTTTGTAAAATAGTGTATCAATAATTGTAATGAGGACTCCTTTTGAGTTTGTATACTCTCTATTAGACTATATTTGTATTCAAACTCACAGTTTATGTGTTGTCATATTTTGCCCGACAATTGTATTATGAAGTTGTATTTTTTTCTGTACCATGCATTGGGCGACTCAGAATGGGTGATGTATACCTATTTTGGGGGCGTCACAGTTGGTATCAGAGCTTAGGGATGTGGTCTCTAGCGGAGATCGGGGAATAGAACTAGGAGGGGAGAGATGAGTAAATCCTTCGCTAGTGTGTCCTATCTAAGCTTATTTGTTGGTCAGTCATAATATATGGATATTATGTGATATGTTAATTTGTTTAATTAACCCTTGTTTTATGGCAGTATTTAAGAATGGCTGCTGAGAACGTTAACAATGGAGTGTATGAAATTGTGGAACAACCTTTAGTTACAAACCAGGAGAACGTGCAACAGGAAGACAATATTCCTCCTGTAAACAACACTACCGAGTAAACGATGAATGATGAAATGTTTAGGAGCTTCTGGCAGTTCATGCAAAATCAGACGAGGGAGACTCGTGTACAAAATATGGGTGGAAATGCTAGCAATGTGCGACTTGTCACAACCAAGCAGTTCAAAGAATTGAGACCACCAGAATTTAAGGGAAAGCCGGATCCGATCATGGCGGAAACGTGGGTCAAGTAAATTACCAAGATATTCGATGTCTTGGGATGCACGGAGGAACAGAAGGTTCCATTCGTCACATTTATGTTCCGCGGTGAGGCAGACTACTGGTGGGAGTCTGTGAAGCGTACCCAGCCAGCCGCACTCAACATGTCTTGGGAAATATTTTAAAAACTATTCAATGATAAGTACTTTCTTGAAAGTATTCGTTATATGAAGGAGGTGGAGTTTATCAGACTGGAACAAAATAACATGACGGTATCCCAATACGAGGCGAAGTTTGCAGAGTTATCCAAGTTTGCACCTCATTTGGTCGAGAATGAGGAACGAATGACAAGGATGTTTCTGAGAGGTCTAACACCCGAGATTCGACAATACCTTATCTCTCATAAATTTTCTTTATATTCAGATGGTGTAAACAGGGCTCAATTATTAGAGTGAGATAATGAGTATGTTCAACCGAGGGACCACAACCAGGGTCATACCGATGACAGCATTCATCAGATCGATGATAACCAACGAGGAGGGAAAAATACGAACAAAGGTGGTAACCACACGGGTGGTCATCCTGGCCATGATAATGGGAGAGGTGAGTCAAGTGGAAATTTCAGAAAGAGGAGATTCAACAATAATGGGAAGACATTAGCAGCAGCACCAGCACCAACAACAAATTCTACGGGAGGAGAACGACCGCCAGTTAGATGTTACAAATGCGGGAAAGAGGGACATATCAGCCCAAACTGTCCACAACAATCCAAGGTATGTTACAACTGTGGAAATGAAGGCCACAGCTTGGGATTGTTTTGTAACAAAACCAAGTTCAACGGGAATGGTGACTCCAAGGGTTGTCCAGGATAAGTCGAAATCAGCGGTTCCTGGAAGAGCGTTTGTCGTGACTGGCCAAAATGTGAGGAACCCGAACGAGGTGATCACGGGTAAGCTAATCTTGAACTCTTGCGAAGTTTATACCTTACCAGATACCGGTTCTATCCATTCTTTTATCTCTCCTGCTTGTGCTCAACGTTTAAACTTGACTCCAAAAAAATTGGACTTTGACTTATCTGTTGAAACTCCGTTGGGTGAAACCTTCATTACATCTATAGTTTATAAATCTTGCATGATCCAAGTTGGCACTATCACATTACCTGTTGATCTTATCTCTTTAAAGAGACTTGCTTTTGATGTGATTTTAGGAATTGATTGGTTAACCACTCATCATGCTAAAATTGATTGTTGTCGTAAGGTTGTTAGTTTTCATATTCCTAACCAACCTATCATACGAATTCAAACTACTAAACCACTAAAATCGGTCACTGTCATATCAAGCCACAAAGCTATTCGTTTATTGAAAAATAGATGTCAAGCTTTCTTTGCCCATGTTATGGATTTGAACAAATACAAGTCAAATTTGAATAATATTTTTGTTGTTAGAGAATTTCCTGATGTATTTCTTGAAGAGCTTCATGGTCTACCCCCAGAACGTGAAGTTGAATTCTTTATTGATCTTGAACTGGGTACAAAGCCCATTTCTAAAATCCCATATCGAATGGCTCCTATTGAACTTCAGGAGTTAAAAGTCCAACTACAGGAGTTATTAGACGTCGGTTTCATTCGTCCTAGTACATCTCCTTGGGGTGCTCCTATTTTATTCGTAAAGAAGAATGACGGGAGTATGCTACTTTATATTGACTACCGAGAATTGAACCATGTCACCATCAAGAATAGGTATACGCTACCTCACATTGATGACCTGTTCGACCAGTTGCAAGGAGCAAAATTCTTTTCAAAGATCGACATTCGTTATGGATAGAGTTAGGAAACTTGCTCAATGTAAGAATAGATTTAGAGAACTTGCCTTGCTTGTATGCTAAACCAAAATAATCCAAATCATAATTATCCTATATACATGTCAACATGACATAATCAGTCGTTACTAACACTCTATATCTCCGCATCAAGTAAGGTTTGATTCTTAATCACATAGTCAAATTATATCAATTACGATAATAACAACACTCGTCAAGTGTTAATTATATGCTCATTTATAGTACTATAACACCTCAATAACAAAATTACATGTTTAACAATTATCATATTGCATTACATCAACAATTACAGACTTTTGTGCAAAACAAAAGTCATTCTTGGACCTACTACAAACCGGCGCCACAGTTTACACTGTGGGCCACGCTGCGGCTCGGGTCCGGCGCTATAGCGCGAGAACTAGGTTAGGTAGCGGCGCTGCGGCATGAAGTTGGCGTTGCAGTGCGGGTTGCTGGGCTGCAACTCTAACTTTGGCGCTGAGGCGCCGAAACTTATAGAACTGAGCACGAAGACCAATTTCGGTCTGATTAACAGTTTCTAGCAGCTAAATTCACACATATAACTTATGTAAATCAGACATATATATTACCAAGCATACGTATACCAATTTAGCACAACTTAAACAACAAGTTAAGAAAATTGAGTCCTTCAAAGCATTGTTTTAAAACCCAAAACTCCATTATTGACAGTTGTTTAACACAGTGAACACTGTAATACCAATTTGGTTCCTTTGAACCACGTTCTGTTTATTTCATACCCAATTAATATAATCACAGTTCAATTTCACACTTTCTCAATTAACATCTACTAATTATGTTATCTTACAAAACATGTTCATGCATATATTTATATTGTAAAAACCAATTCCCTTTCTTTAACACATAATTAGCATACAGTCATATATTCATACATATGCATATGCTAGTTATAACAATTACAATTACAAATACACGTAATAGCATAACCCATTATAAAAATATGGTTTACACAATTTTTGAAAAACCTTATACACAGAGAGTGAATTTCAAGAACACGGCGAACGTAAAACATATATAAATATATAGTATTAAGATTATAGGAAAAAAATCTTTTGTTGCTTAAGGAAATCCTTGCTAGAATACTTGAAATCCACAGCACGTTTCTCCTCTCAATTGTCTCTCAAAACTTTTTGAAACCTTTCTTCCTTTCTTTTCCCTGACAATATTTCTTCTCTTTTCTTAGTTAGGCTTTAGCCAAATAGATTATACGTAAACTAAAAATAAAACTAACGCACAAATGTTTTTAAAAATTGACGTCACTTATTGCCCTTAATAAATTATCAGTTACCAATTTAATATATATTATTTATATTTAGTTTATTTAATTTATATTACTATAATTCAAAATTCAAAAGAAACCCAAAAGCCATAAGGCTCCGTTTGGCAAAACTCAATAAAATTAAAGACTTAATATATTTAAGCCTTGTTTGGCAGTTTAAAACTACTTTAATTTTATTTAATCAACTAACACATCATTTTAATCACAATTCAAATTAACATATCATTATAATAATTCATTTAATCATTATAAACTCTCTAACTTAATTATCAAATTAAATTAGAATATTATCTCATCAAAATAATAAATTTCCTAACTCATTACTTATTTATTTAACAAATAATTAACCAAATCAAATCAAATTAAATCAAATAGACATCTATTCAACAATAAACACATCCATTAAATATTTATATCATTCAATAAATATTTAAAATTATAATTAAAATCTGGATTGTTACAGGGAGGTTGAACAAGTGTGGGAACAAATGATGTCAAGTTTTTATGACTTAAAAACTTTCTTTTAATGAATGCAGGATGCTGGATTGAATATTTATACTTACCAAATTATCATTGTATGAATGCAGGACGTTGGATTAAATATTTGTGCTTACAGAATTATCAGGGTAAGAATGCAGTATGTTGGATTCAATATTTATGCTTACTAGATTATCAGTGTATGAATATAGGATGCTGAATTGAATATTTGTCCTTCTAGAATTATTAGTGTAGAATGCAAGATGCTCAATTTAATATTTGTGCTTGATGGATTAACGGTGTTTGTAAATTACCCACTTAACACTTTTATATTTAATCTTTTATAATTAATTTAGGGCTGAACTTGTTTAAACTTAATGTAGAAGATTGTGAATTAACCGGAAAAAAAAAGAATAGAGAAATAATTACATAAACACGATGAATTTTTACGTGGTTTAGCCCCTAACCTCTATTCTAGTGGCCTAATCCACATCCAATACCAACTAATTTTGGATACTCTTTTTATTAATCAACTTTGTTTAACTAAACCCCTTTACAAGACAAGGTTCACAATCTTTGAGTACTTATACTCCCCGAGCACCTTTGCTCCCCGTGCACCTATGCACCCTTAAGCACCTATGCTTCCTTGAACTTACTTGTAAAACCCTTATCCAACCCGAATTAGAAACCTTAGACTAACAACTTAGTCTACCACATGTTTAGAGAATTGATCAAAGATATGACAACAATATAAACTATGATCAAAGCAATAATTATATTAACGATTCAAGGCTCAACTAATATGTAATGATCAATGAGAGATATAAAGATATCACCGATTTAAGCGCACATAGAAAAGCTAAAATTAATTGAGAGCTTGATGCACAGCAGCCTTGTAGCGATTCTTCACAATTTAGATACTTTGAAAACCCTTGTGAATTGTATGTGAAGAAAGTATATTTTCAGAATAGTATTCTAAATATTCTGCTTGTTGTATATTCTGATTTATTCTTCTCTCTTTTTCCCAAAACCATGGCTAATCTTTCTATAGTGAAATTAAGTGATATAGTTGTTTCTAGAATAAAAACAATTAGGAAGGAATTTTACCAAAAAGAATGCTTAATTAATTATATGACAATTAGACATAGTTAACTTATTTTGAATTATCTATCCGTTTGGAAAATATGTATAATTTATTTTATAGCCATATATTGTAAACATTCTGCTAAGAATTATGGCCGTTAAACATTAAATATATATGGTGGTGACATTAGCAGGTTAACATTATTCCTTAATCTTGCTTCAATCACACTTACTTTTAACCATAAAGGAAAGATAATAGATTAAGCTCATCCAATCATGATTCACTTAAATAATAGATACTTTACATGGGAAGGTGAATCAATTTGATATGCAGTCACCTAGCTAGACCCACTAATTGAATAATGATTCAGGCAATATGGACAACTCTTAATTTTCAGTCAATCAAGACATTAACATACTTATTTATGGAAATAGAGACTTTAAATCATATGCTCCAACTGATTTATTTCAATTACGCTAATATGAATATATAACCAATTAATTGCCCAATAACTTTTAGGAATTAAAACTGATTTCTACCAAAAATAAATAGCTTCAGATTAACAACTTTTGATATGATTAAACCAATTTCGTTACTTTATTTAAAGAATCAATTTTAAGCAACTTTAATTATAGAAGAAAGATATGTCTTTTTAATAAATGAAATGAATACTTTATTTGGAATATTAAAGATTTAGTATTAAAGTACTTTCATATTTATTGTCATGCAATTGAAAATTATTTCCATATTTATTTTTGAAATCTCAATTTATTTAGATTTACACTCACTAATTAGCTTTCGAAAAATTACTCCAATTATTTGATCCATGCTAATTGATTCGAAAGATATGAAAATTTATTTGCTAAATCAATTTATGGAAAACTCAATCAGTTAATAAATTATGGAAACCTCAATCACAAGATATATGGTAACAAATTTTATAAAGAATCAAAATTTGTTTTCAAATTAATTCCTTTAATTATGGGAAGGCTTCAAAATTAGTTTTTCAATAATTACTTTCAATTACTTTGATCCTTATTAATTTTGAAAGCTTAATTAAATATTTCTATAATTAATCTTTAGTTAATTAACCATTTTAATTTATTTCGCAATTAATTAATAATGCTATGCAATGCAAATCCTAGAGCCTTGATTGAGAAATAATTAAAGCTTAGATCTTGCATTGATTTGCTAATGACTCGATCAAATCTTCAAGTATTCATATTTTCAATCCTTTGTAAAACCAAGGCTTCAAGAAATCTATTGTTTGACTCACTTAATATCATGTACATGCATGGGTAAGCATTTTAGTACAACAGGAAAGTCATCATCAAAACTTAAGGTTAGAATTTAACCAAGTCAACATTCTCCCCCTTTTTGATGATGATAATATAATAATTATGGCTCCCCCTAAAACCATGCATATATTGAATTATTCTTGACATAATAGAATAAGAACATAATATTAGACAAGAGATATTCAATATGAACCCAACGTTTCCATCTTCCTATACCCAACGCTTCCATCTTCCAGTACCTCAATATGTTTCAACATGATTAGACATATCATAATTTATCTCCCCCTTTGTCATCAATCAAAAAGAATAAAATATGATTTTTCTCCCCCATTGTCATTAATTAAAAAGAAAGGAAGAACATTGAAAAAGATGTATACCCGTGGAAGGAATTATAGTTGCTTTTAAGGACTAACAATGGTTAGCAAATATGAGTCTAAGAATCTTTTACGTTCATCCAAGTGATTAAAACATTTAAATATTTTCTTCATAAAGTAATCTAACCACATAGATTCAAGTAAGCAATCATACTTTCATATTTAGTTACCTCTATGTCAATACCTTTATCATACGATGTGAATTTAATTGACGTACTCATTGGTGTAGCCTTTGATTTAGATTTCAAACATTCAAACCTTTTGAGCAACTCTTTGGTTTATGTACATATATGACATCCTTTATTTACTTTATTTAGAGTCTGGAACAATAATAGTTAAATTCTCTCATTAAGCTCATGTCAAACTCTTTCTACATACACTTAGAAAACCACTCACAAAGAAATTCATTAGTAGCACCAAATATTATACCGTCTACATATATTTGCATAATGATAATATCTTTATTTTCATGCTTAAATAATGTAGAATCGATTTTACCTTGAGTGAAATTATTTGAGATGAGATACTTACTTAACCTCTTGTATCAAGCCCTTGGAACTTGTTTGAGCTTGTTTAAGTTTGTAACCATGATTTGGGTAGTTCTCATACTCAAATTTAGGAGTAATATCTTCAATAATATTCTCCGGTGGATGAGTTTTGAGATACTTTGCTGCTTTTAGTATTTCATCTTTCTTTTATAAGAATATGATTTGATGGATAGACAATTAGACGATGCTATATTCTGTTTGTCGAATCCAGTCTGCTGTTTCTTCTTATCCAGCCTATCTAAGTGATCTATCAGGAGAGGTTTCTGTCTTTGGTTCTTGTTGAATACATTATGCTATTTTTGATTATTTAGTTTGTTGTTGATCATTTTGATGAATTCTGTTTACTCATTTGGCTTATTCAATCTGTTTATTTTGATAACGACCTTTGGCTTTGAGATGTACCTATTAAAAAATTCATCCTTTTGGTACCAATATCTTTTTGGGGCCTTTTGGGTTAGTCATATACAAATCACTTTTTTTAATCCACACACTTTTAACTTTTATATTCCTTTTATTTGATGAATAATCTAAATGTCCCTTTAACCCACATGTTTTACAAGTAGTGAAAGGAAAATAATAAGTTAATTTTAAATGTGATCTAGATTTTAAAAATTTTACATCACTCTTTTTATGTGTTGGATGATAGCCAATTTCTTGTTTTTCAAAGCTAGGTCTTTGTTTACCCAACATAACAGTTAAGTTTTCTCCCCCTTGGACAAATTTAGCCAAAAATGATTTTAGTGAGTCTATTTCTTTTTGTAGTTCATTCGTTGAAGGATTTTAATATGAGAATCATCATTAAAAGCATCAATAAAACATCTCTCATTTCTATTTCTTTGTTAAATTTTTCAACTTCATTATTTAAATCATTAACCTTGTTGGAAAGAATTTTGTTATGATTTTCTAAAACATCATTTCTAGCCATTAAAATATTTTCTTCTTGTGATGATGTATCTTGTTCAACTTCTTTTTTTTAATCAATTAATATATCAACTTCATTCATTAAAGTATTTACTCAGTCTTTTAAGTATACATTCTTTTATCTTAGTTTTTCATTTTCATGTTTCAAAATATTATAATCAGAAATGGTTACCTCACTAGATTCATCACTTGATTCATTGTCAATTCTCATGAAGCATACTTGAGCTATTTCTTCATTTGCATCAACTTCCACTTCGGACTCATCATCACTCTAAGTAATAAATGTTTTGTTCCTTTTTGTTATGCTTGTAGCTTGGTTTTGCTTTATTTGTTAGTTTGAAGCAATCCTTTCTGAAGTGGCTCGGGCCTTCGCATTCACAGTACGTGTCTTCATTTTACTTTCCTTTGAACTTGTTTGAAATGATATCACTCTTTCTCTTAAGCTTTCTTTATAACGACCTTTTAAGCCTTTTTGAAAGTTTTATAATTTTCTCATCTGAATTGTCCTCTAGCTCCTCTTCATTAACTGTAATAAGAGCTAAAACCTTCTTTCGAGGAGTATCCTCCTCATCATAATATCCCCTTAATTGATGTTTAAATTTTCTAATTCACCAAATAAAGTTAGTGTATTCATAGAAGAATTATTAGGAGAATCTTGAAGAGTTGTAACTTTAAAAGCAAACCTCTTGGGCATAGCCCGAAGTAACTTACGGTTGATCTCACATTGTGGAATTGATTTATCAAGAAGTTTTAAGGAATTCATTAGTACTAGGAACCTTGCTTTTGCCTCGTTGATAATTTCATCTTTATCAGGATTGAACATTTCATAATCATGCATGAGCATACTAAGCTTGACTTCTCTTGCTTTTGATGTACCTTCATGGCTTACTTTTAAAAAATCCCAAATCTCCTTAGCCGCATGTTGCTTGAAAAACTTTGTCTATTTCAGATTGCACCAAGCCACTAAGGAGTGTGTTCATTGCTTTTGAATCATATGAGACCATGTGAGTTTCGATTGAGTCCATCTCCAACAAGGTCTTTGGAGTACCATCCTTTTTTCATGGAATAACTTAACCATTCTCCACAGCCCACTATTCCCAAGGGTCTCTTTTAAGAAATATCCTCATTCAAAACTTCCAGAAATTGTAATTTTCAGCTTCATGAAGTAGTGGAGGTCTAACAGTTAATTGACCTACTTGAATGATGTTCCCGAATTGTGTCATGCTAGAATCTTTCCCTACAAATCACCTTTAAGACCAAGATAAGTAGAGCCAAGTTCTAATACCAAATGAAATTAAAGTAGGCGCACTCAAAAGGGGGGGTTGAATAAGTGTGGGAACAAACGATGTCAACTTTTTGTAACTTAAAAACTTTCTTTTAATGAATGCAGGATGTTGGATTAAATATTTATGCTTACCAGATTATCAGTGTATGAATGAAGGATGTTGGATTGAATATTTGTGCTTAAAAAATTATCAATGTAAGAATGTAGGATGATGGATTCAATATTTAGGCTTACTAGATTATCAATGTATAAATATAGGATGTTGAATTGAATATTTGCCCTTGTAGAATTATCAGTGTAGAATGTAAGATGCTGAATTTAATATTTGCGCTTACTGGATTAACAGTTTTTGTAAATTAATCACTTAAAACTTTTTATATTTAATCTTTTAATATTAATTCATTTCTTAACTTGTTTAAACTTAATTTAGAAGCTTGTGAATTAACCAAGAAAAAGAACAGAGAAACAATCACACAAACACTAGGAATTTTTACGTGGTTCAGCCCCTAACGTTTATTCTAGCGGCCTAATTCACGTCTGTTACCAACTAGTATTGGAGACTCTTTTTATTAACCAACTTGGTTTAATTAAACCCATTTACAAGACATGTTTTACAACCTTTGAGCACTTATACTCCCCGAGCACCTTTGCTCCCCGTGCACCTATGCACCCTTAAGAACCTATGCTTCCTTGAACTTGCTTGTAAAATCCCTAATCCAACCTGGATTAGTAACCATAGACTAACAACTTAGTCTACCACATGTTTAGACAATTGACCAAAGATATGACAACAAAATAAACAATGATCAAAGCAATAATTATATCAATAATTCAAGGCTCAACTAATATGTAATGATCAATGAGAGATATAAAGATATCACCGATTTAAGCGCAAAGAGAAAAGCTGAAATTAACTGAGAGCTTGACGCACAATAGCCTTGTAATGATTCTTCATAATTTAGAAACTTTGAAAACCCTTGTGAATTGTATGTGAAGAAAGTATATTTTCAGAATAGTATTCTAAGTATTCTACTTGTTGTATATTCTGATTTCTTCTTCTCTCTTTTTTCCAAAGCCATGGCTAAACTTTATATAGTGAAACAAAGTGATATAGCCGTTTTTAGAATAAAAACAATTAGGAAGGAATTTTACCAAAAAGATTGCTTAATTGATTTTATGACAATTATACATAGTTAAATTATTTAGAATTATCTAGCCGTTTGGAAAATATGTCTAATTTATTTTATAGCCATATATTGTAAACATTCTGCTAAGAATTAAGACCGTTAAACATTAAAAATATATGTGTGAGACATTAGCAGGTTAACATTATTCCTTAATCTTGCTTCAATCACACTTACTTTTAACCATAAATGAAACATAATAGATTAAGCTCATCCAATCATGATTCACTTAAATAATAGATACTTTACATGGGAAGGTGAATCAATTTGAAATGCAGTCAGCTAGCTAGACCCACTAATTGAATAATGATTCAGGCAATATGGACAACTCTTAATTTTCAGTCAATCAAGACATTAACATACTTATTTATGGAAATAGAGACTTTAAATCATATGCTCCAACTGATTTATTTCAATTACGCTAATATGAATATATAACCAATAAATTGCCCACTAACTTTTAGGAATTAAAACTAATTTCTATCAAAAATAAATAGCTTCAGATTAACAGCTTTTGATATGATTAAACCAATTTTGTTACTTTATTTAAAGAATCTATTTTAAGCAACTTTAATTATAGAAGAAAGATATGTCTGTTTAATAAATGAAATGAATACTTTATTTGGAATATTAAAGATTTAGTATTAAAGTACTTTCATATTTATTGTCATGCAATTAAAAATTATTTCCATATTTATTTTTGAAATCTCAATTTACTTAGATTTACTCTCACTAATTAGCTTTCGAAAAATTACTCCAATTATTTGATCCATGCTAATTGATTCTAAAGATATGAAAATTGATTTGATAAATCAATTTATGGTAAACTCAATCAGTTAATAATTTATGGAAACCTCAATCTCAAGATATATGGTAACAAGTTTTATAAAGACTCAAAATTTGTTTTCAAATTAATTCCTTTAATTATGAGAAGGCTTCAAAATTAGTTTTTCAAAACTTACCTTCAATTACTTTTAATCCTTATTAATTTTGAAAGCTTAATTAAATATTTCCATAATTAATCTTTAATTAATTAACCATTTGAATCTATTCCGCAATTAATTAGTGATGTAATGCAATGCAAATCCTAGAGCCTTGATTGAAAAATAATTAAAACTAGGATCTTACATTGATTTCCTAATGACTCGATCAAATCTTCAACTTTTCATATCTACCATTCTTTGCAAAACCAAGGCTTCAAGAAATATTTTGTTTGGCTCACTTAATATCTTTTACATGCATGGGTAAGCATTTTAGTACAATAGTGTAGACACTCGAAATTTTTCTGCATACCTGTTACTAACATTGCAGGAGGGCATAATCGTCTTTCATAGATAACCCTGGAAGAGAACTCAATTCAATCCCGGAAATAACCATGGGATATTCAGTATTACCTTATCGGAGACATCCAGCTCAGACTCAGATACCACCGAAAGTTTCAACCTCAACCCTAGAAATAACACTGGGAGTTTCAGTTTCAACCTCGGAGATAACCCCGAGGAATGCAGTTCAAATATCAAAAATCACACCGGACAAGACCTTGTAATCTAGGAGAAAACCCCGAGATACTCAGTGTCAGCCCCGAAAATACCACCGAAAAAGACAGTGTCAACCTCGAAGATAACCCCGAGGCATGCATTTGCAGTTCCGGAGATAACCTCGAAAATGCTTGTTTCAAATCCATGCAAACAGCTTTAGAACACTCGGCAAAAGCCTTGAGGCAGTCATTCCACAAAGTCCAGAGATAACCCTGAGAAGTCAGGCACATCTCAGAAACAACCCTGAGGACGGTCAACACCTGCAGCAGTCCAATCTCAGAGATAATTCTGAGCAACAACCGCTAACACAGCTCAAACCGGAGATAACCCCGGTGAAGGGTAGGACTGTTATTTTGCCATCCCAATGCCACATCGTGTCATCTCAATAATAACATACATACATTCTACACAGCAATGTCCTACATCGTGCCGAGTGACTACTGCACAAGACAACACACTGGAGGGAATTTGAAGCTTAAAGACCAAGGGCATGGTCCCATCTTTCTTACTTCGTACAACCTCTAATCCCATGTCATTGTGTAGCTCTCGACAATAGCATGCCAAAAAAGGTCTTATACACCTCGATCGGATGCCCGGGTTGAAGTTCTAAAAGTTTGAGCGGACATCACGTTGCACGCGTGCACGCACTTTAAAACGGTGGGACCCCGGGTAGCCGTAGGTGCACCTGCGGCTCCCCCCTCTATAAATAGAGGGCTTGGGGCAGCCATTTTACAAAGAGAAAAGGCGAGAAAGCCCTCTCAAATTTGCTCTGCACACCCTATAAACTAAGTGCTTTCTCATTTTAAACACTTGTGAGCTCATATATTGTTATATTTTTACCGGCGGGGGCCGAGTGTTCATCCATTTAAAGTCATTGAAGTCTTCTTTGGCAATCAACTGTAAGCCTTCTTACACACTTTAAAGTCTTTCTCCACTACTGTGCACACACAGTTCTTCACGTTGAGAGTCGTGTATCGTGTGTATGCCCGGACTTCGATCCGTGGCTTTTATTTCTTTTTGTATATATATATATATATATATATATATGAACTATTGTCGAACTCTGTTCGATGAGCCTGAATTTTACATCCGGAGCGTTTATTTGCTTATATATATATATATACTTATATATATAAACTGTTGTCGAACTCTGTTCGATGAGCCTGAATTTTACATCTAGTGCGTTTACCGCTTATATATATATATATATATATATATATATATATATATATATATATATATATATTACATTTCAGTTTGGCCTAGAGTTTACTTCGCGGCTTTTTACTGCTTTATTTATATTTCGTCCCGCCTAGAGTTTACTTCAAGGCGGTTGATCGTTTTATTGCTTTATTTACATTTACAATCCCCCATGGAGGTGCTTCGTGGTGGTTGATTGTCTGTACACACACACACACACTCACACACACACACACGCATATATATATACTGCTTTTATATATTTACATTTCTGATCCCCCATGGAGGTGCTTCGTGGTGGTTGATCATGTCTATATATATATTTACATTTCTGATCCCCTATGGAGGTGCTTCGTGGTGGTTGATCATGTCTATATATATATATTTACGTTTCTGATCCTCCATGGAGGTGCTTCGTGGTGGTTGATCATGTCTGTATATATATATATATATATATATATATATATATATATATATTTACAGCTTTTATATATGTATAAATGTTTACAGTTTTTATATAAATTGCGGCATTATGTGAGCCTAGGAATCATGTGATCACAGATTCAGTCTACTGAATCTAGATTCGGTTCCCGTGATGGACATTTTCAAATGTAAGCAGCTTGTAAATTAGTAGTGTTCGAATTTCCTTAGATGGCTATCATGCCCACAAGGAGTTCGGCACTGCTTTGTACATTATTTTCTCGAAGATGCTTCGCAGCTCGACAAATAAAAGCAATCAAGCCGAACATTGGATAAAATAGAAGTATCAAAGGCCTCAATTACTATTGAGCACAGGGTTTGAAAAACCTCTTTTTATAAAACATCACTGCTATATCTTGTTAAAATTGAATTTTATATAAAATTCAAACCCTGTGTATATAGGTGCGAACGAGGCATAGCACTACTTCCAAATAACTGCACATTGACCCACACACATACACACACACACACACACACTCATATAACAATTTCTTGAAAAGTGGCGATCACCGTGGCAACACGGATGTCGGGGGTGCCTAACACCTTCCCTCCGCATAAGCAAGTCCCCGGACCTTAATAAATCTTGGTTTCATAGACCCGTTTAGCAGTGTCACATCACTGGGTTAATGTGCAAACCTTTTCATGATTGTGTTGGTACAATCATTTAAAAAACCAACTGGAGACTCTTACAGTCAAATCGTCGACATATATATATCGGACCTTTTCACAACTTATTTTTTCAAACAAATCTCACCTAACATGAGAACACCAAAGAACAAGAACAGAAAAGGGACAAATAAAAATCCCGACGTCGACAGGTGGCGACTCTGCTGGGGACTCCAGTAAGAGGACTTAAGCCGCTATTACAAACTTTTCAAAACTGTTATATGCTTGTGTGTGGATGTTGCATTTACATTTGATGGATGTGTACGAATGTATTTACTTACTGTACTTAATGTTTTACACTATATATGCTTGTGATGTTAGTGCTTCGCACATGTCATCATTTTTATAAATGGTGAGACACATTGTATGTAAATGTATGTTGTGTGGTCCTTCCATTAGGAGGCCATCCTGACGGTTTTTGATTACTGGATTCGTAAAAAGACTAATTCCAACGAGGCTCAAGAAAGGCACCACCCAAATTCGCTCCAATTGAATGACCGAATTAACTTCTTGTCGAGGAAATTGCGATGATTTGCGAACCTTCATGCCAAAAAGCCGCGAGAGTAGCCTAAGATATGTCAGCCTCTGATAAATCAAACGCGGAGGAAAGTCTCTTCATAGTTTTCATTTTCAATTACTTGTAAAATTATTTACTTGTAATTTCATTCCATATTAATCTCCATGTAATGAGAAGTATAAAGAAATATGTGTACACGTATATTTATAAAGTATTAACATGCTATCCTGTATTACAAACAACTAACATTCGTTTTGCAGGATAATACTCCTAAAATGGATACATTATATAGCATGTAAATATTTATACGTTCCCTAAAATTAAACTACGTCAGTTTTTCGCAGGGAAGCATTCGGACCTATTATTCGGTCAAAGTCCAAAAAGGTCACGAGCCTACAGTCAATTATGTCTTCATCTGACCAGGCTAATCTTAATCCTGTCTCCCGCGAAGAATTCGACGGATTAAGTAAACAAATCACAGATTTGGTTGTTCTGCTTAAAGAACTACACCAATCTACTCAGAGTACAAAGATACCCATACATACTGAATCCTCTGTACAAGGAAGAACCAAAGGTTCGGATAAAACCATTGCAGTACCTAAGCTCCAGTTGGATACAACCAACAAAATTCAAGATACCACCCATCTCAAAGAAGATCTAGACATATGTGATATCAGAAAGAAGGTTCTTCAAATGGAATAGTCCATCCGTTCTATCAAAGAGATTGGAGCACATGAGAGTGTTTCATATGCAGACCTTTGTACATTCCCTGATGTGCATTATCCAGAGAAGTTCAAGACTCCTGACTTTAAAAAGTATGACAGGTTAGGAGATCCTTACACACATTTAAAGGTATTCATTGGAGAACTTGGATCTTATGCCAAGGACGAGAAGCTCAAGATGTAGCTCTTCCAGAAGAGTCTAACTGAAGAAGCCCGATCGTGGTATACCAGATTAGATAAGTCAATGATACATAGCTGGGAGGAGCTAGCTCATGCCTTCCTCACTCAATACAGCTTCCAGTCTCAGATGGTCCCTGGCCGATACCAAATTACTAAAGTCAGGAAATAAGCCAATGAATCTTTCAGAGAGTACGCTCAAAGGTGGAGGTGCCTCACTGCTCAAGTTGTTCCCTCTATGAATGAGTCAGAGATGGTGATGACCTTCATAGACATACAAGAAGCTCCTTTCTATGAGAGAGTCTTAGCTGAGATGGGATTGAAGTTAGGAAAAATTCAAAACCTAGCTGCCCTCAAAGCTGTTACAGAACACATCCAGTCCAAAAATTATGGAAACTATGACACCCCCAAATCCGGGTTACCTGACCCCGAGTTTGGTGTTCACGATCCATAATATATATAACATTTAACTACCCATTTAATTATAAATAGTAATATATATCACATTAACATATGTTGTTAATACATTATCCCAGGTCTGCTAACCTTAACATTACAAACAGACCCCTTATATATATAAAAAGGGTTTACAAACAACATAATAAATATGCTTATTATAACTACTCCAGCATTTTGCCTTTATCCTTCACAGCATCTTCTGCAACTTCGTCCCTAGCTGAAAAGTTTTATTTAGCAAGGGTGAGCAACAAATTTGCCCCGCAAGTTAAGATATACAATAAATGTATAAGTATCAGAATAATAGACTATCTATTTTGATAGAATGACACCAAAGTTCGGGGAACTTTGAAATAGCTGAACAAATTGTTAATCAATAACAAGTTTTCTCGTATTCTAGGCAACGCAATAATATGATAATGTAAGAGTACAACGCTTTCAAAGTTTCTATGATATTGTATTGAATAAACAAGAATCAATTCTACGCAATAACAAAGTGGAATAATTTCCAGATTTATGCTAAGTGATCCCACTAGATCTTAGAACTTCTCTTCTCGGGTATCTATCAAAGATTTACTTTGATACATACTCAGGCGTACCAGATAACCATAAAGATTAAATCATACCCCTCTGCAAGTATAACAAGTGATCAACTTTATTATATCATATATTATGCATAATACTTTATTATACCATATATTATGCATAATTGGCATCGATCTATCAATAACAATTGAATTCTCTTCTCGAATCTATCAAGTTCTAACAAATGTTCGTCTAGCCAGAATAATTAGCTAAGACATTTCTCAATATAATTTGATAATAAATCAGAATTATCTGTTCTATCAATATTAGCTTGTACAGATATAAATATCCAACAACAGTAATTCTACGAATATATATTTTCCGAATCAATAATTCAATTTGAATTATTAATCATGCACTAACTGCGAATAATCAACAATAAATTCCTTAGACATAGTATAATTAGCAATAATTAACCATTATAATAACTGAATGAATATAACTCAAGGTTGAGTTAGGAAACTTGCCTCTTCCGCTGAATACAACTACACAAAATACTTATCTGCGTTCGTAAAACCTATAACCAATAATATCGGTCTCACAATTACTATTATAATTCACAACACACAATACTGTAATTTACAGTCAAACTTCTCCTAGGCACATTATCACATAGCCACATTAGTGTTTATAACCTATATAAACACTTATCAAGTCTAATTATTTCGGTCTGGTTGGACTTCGGTCCATTCTCGGTGACCTGGTCACCCTATCCGACACTTAACACACTTGTTGTCAATTAATCTTGTTCTCTAAGTTTCAATATTATTTTAGACAAGTTAAATATCATTTATAATATTTTTTAGAAGCTTTTAATAATTTATAAACAATTATTATAATTTATAATAATTTTTCAAACATCGGAATCATTTTTAAATGATTTAACTATCAAATAACCTTATCATTATTAATATTTAATAATATAAAAATATTAATAATCATACTTGTCAAAATATTAAAGTTATTGTTAATAACTTAAAATATTTTTAAATAATCAATATTCTACTTAAATGATTTTTAAAGTAATTAAAATCATTTTTGAATCATTACCATTAATATTTAAATATTACTGAAATTATTGTCAAAATATTAAAAGTTATTAATTATAACATAAAATATCTTTAAAACATTTTATTTTTTTTCATTTTTAAATGATTTTTAAATCAATAAAATCATTTTTAATTCATTTATTTAATATAATAATTAAATAAATCTAATATCATTAATATTAAATTATTAATGAAAATTCTCCAAAAATATTAAAAGTTACATTTTATAACTCAAAATATTTTCAAATACATTATTCTTATTTAAAATAAATTTTTACAATATTAAATTATTTTTCTCTAATTTATTTAACACACTAATTAAATAAATTAAATATCATTAATATCCAAATAATTAAAAATATTAATGAAAAATGTCCCAAATAATTAAAAGTTATTTTTCAAAATTTAAAATTATTTTTAAAACCATTTTTAATAATTTTAATAATTTATTTTCTATTTTTAATTAATTATCAGAATATTTAGAAAATAAAATAATTCAAAACCGTCGCTATAGGCCTTTAGCGACACAAAGCGTCGCTGTTGGTGTTCTTGAGCTCAAGAACACTGACAGCCGACAGAGCAAGGGTCAATGTTTGACCGTTCATAACGTTTAATCCAGTGTGTTTCTGGGATATTTTGTGCACGGATCTTATAGTATACATGTAATACTACAATTGTGAATCATCAACAGAGCTACAACATAACTATCTAGCAAGATCTGGCCATTCAAACTACCTGTCAGACAGCACCTGGGTTTTCTTGGTAACCCATAAACCCAGGCAGTTCATAGCTACCATTTTCCATTTCAATTATTCGTATGCTCCGGTAATCAAATAAGTATGATCTTGGTATAATTAGGTAGTCCTTATGACAAAGAACAGCGACATAACATGATCACAGTCAAACTATAACACAATCACCAGATCTACTCTAGTCAAACCTTGTCAGACAACTTGTGCCAACAGTTTCTGGAAATTCCAGAAACTTCATTCGTGATCAAATGGTCTACTTTGACCACTTATTACACTTAATATATTGACGTCTTGTAAGATCTAAAACCATGGATCGATAGTCCATATATCAGACTATAATCT
Organism: Panax notoginseng; assembly: GCA_016801055.1. Lineage (NCBI taxonomy): Eukaryota > Viridiplantae > Streptophyta > Magnoliopsida > Apiales > Araliaceae > Panax > Panax notoginseng. Next base: position 63,086,113 of record CM029015.1, on the reverse strand, counting down.
AGATACGAACACAGAATGAACACAACATAAAACCTGTCAAATACGGGCCTTGCAAAACGTTGTCAGACACTGTTCCTTACAGTTTTGGGTTACCTAGAAAACTTCGGTCATGCCCGGTCAACGGGTTTTGACCGATTATATCTTTGAATCCAGACATCTAATGACTCTGATTTCTTTTGCATACTAAAGACCTCCTACCAAGCTACAAAATCAAAACTTAAAACAAACAAAAATCTTAAACGAGCAAGAATATGTGGCGACTGACATTTCTTGTCAGACCACAAAAATTGCTCAAGAACAGTTTTTGAAAACTTCGCTTTTAAAGATCAAAAGGGCTTAGGGCTTTATACCTTTCTCTATGAAGATGCTTAGATCTTGGCTCTACAATCTGTTATTGGTTGATCAAGGACAGTATTTGGGACTGATCTACTAAAGAAATTCAGAGGTCTTGGTGAGAGAGAGAGTATGTGAGAGCTTGGTTGGCCAAATGAGCAAATTAATGGAATTTCTCTCTCTTAGATCTTATATATACAATGATATGTTGCTATGTTCTGATCTTGCTGTCAGATAGGGGCTGGTTGTTGATAATTTAAGTCACATTGGTCAAGTGGGTTGGTCACCAACTCTTATTTTGGTAAAATTTACAAGTAATCTAATAAAAATTCCATAAAGGGCATTTTGGTCATTGTTCTTGTAATTTTAATGGCATGATGGTCAAATATCCAAACCCTCAGGGTTTAACCCTAATGTTCTAACCCTTAGGTTTTATAAACTCCAATTCTATAATATTTCTAATTACTAAAAAGAAAATTAGATTTCTAAAATAAAATTATGGTTTTAAATAGAAATTAATATTTCTAAAGTATAATTAGGGTTTCAGAATTATATTTACATAGACTAATCACTTTAGGCTTGCTAATTAGAATTAGGGTTGCCCAATTAAGGTTTAAAAATCCCGAATATGAAATTAGGGTTTTAATTAGAAAAATAAAATTTCTAAATTACAATTAGGGTTTTTAAAATAGAAATTAAGATAACTAAAATATAATTAGGGTTTCTAACGGTGCGTTAGGGTTTCTAATCATGAGATTAGGGTTTCTAATCTCTTATTAGGGTTTATTAAATTTAAACATTATTCGATCTATTATTGATCAAAATTCTAGACAGTACAAATACGTACTCAATAATATAATTATTTTATTTATATTTTCTATCGAATCCTTAACCGAACTTAGGGTTAGGGTTTCTAATTTTTGTTAAGCACAACTCTACTCTAAATTTTATTAGTCAATAACCAAATTGACATTCTCGAGACTCGTATCACAGATACTTGTCACAAAATTGATAATTAATATTAATATTAATAAATAAAATTTAAAAAAAGATTATTCAAAAAATTCAGATTATTCGAAATCCCGAGTTATCACATTCACCCCTCCTTAAAAGGATTCCGTCCTCGAAATCACTGCTTTCTTATTCTCTATAATCTTTTAAAGTTGTATCATCAATTCATTCTTAACAACACAATATTCATTTGTGTCTCCAATTATATCCTGTGACTTGAATCTATACAAGAAAACAGTTCACAGAAATATCTAACTCGTATTTCTAGCGTAAATTAATTTCTAACCGAACTCGTTACCTGTCGCCTCTTCATGGGCAGCTGCTGCATTTGGAACTGTCATGCTAAAAGTGAATGTTGTTGGTCTTCTTGGCTGTGCAGGTCCTTGAATCGCCAAGGTTCCGCTACCGGGTCCCTTGTTGGCCCTTCTCCTCTCTACATTTCTCTTCGGACAATTCCGGACCAGATGATCGGTCGATCCACACGGAAAACAACCTTGTATCTTCTTCGGATTGGGACAATTGGGTGACATGTGTCCCTTTTGACCACAGTTGTAACAGACTCCTTTTTTCTTCAAACAAACTCCTTGATGACGCTTCCCGCAAACTACACACGGTACGCCTTTCTTCCTAATCTCTACTGGATTATTTCCTGAATTAATATCACCATCCATCTTACGTTTATTAAGATTACTACCTCTACTACCACCTATCATAATATTTCCTTCAGCCTCCTTTCTTTGTTCTTGACTATTCTTTAATACAGCTTCAATTTCTCCTTCAGTGATAACGGCTTTTTCTAATAACGTTGAAAATGAATTAATTTGCGGCACATCCAACTTCTCGAGTACCAACGATTTCAATCCATTCCTAAAATATCGTGCTTTAATCTCCTCAGTGTCCATTTGATGTGGAGCAAATTTTGCTAAGTCGTTGAACTTGACAAAATATTCTGTCACCGTCATATCTTCCTACTTCAGATTCAAAAATTATTCTTCCATATTTCTCTTTACACTTCCCTTCCTTGGCGGCATTATCTGATAAAAATCTTACATTAATTCTCTTTCTTTAGACATATTCTTATTAATAGCACAATAAAAATTTCTCATATAATCGAATATTTATTCACATAGCACACAGTACATTTAGCTCTTAACACATAGCACTATTCCTTTTTAAATAATATCAGGATTAACAACACAACTTTAAACAAAAGTTATAATTCTCCAATTTTATACAAAAAGTTTTAATTCTCCATTCACACATAACTATTCCCAGTTCATCAAACTTACCACACCTAGGGGTTCAGGAACTTGCCACAATTATATGAGTGTATGAACTTATCCTAGTCAGACCTTTGGCGTCCATTCGCTGAGGGGTTCAAAATATTTCATATAATTATGAGTCATGAACTTACCATAAGTATGAGTTTTAAGAACTCAAAAATTATTTTAAATCTTATATTCATATAGAAAATAAAGATTTCATTTATACATATATATTTACATATGTTCACACATCTTTCTCGATACACTATCAAAAGATACTATCGCTTAAACTTAAGCTATCTATCGTTCACTCCCTTCACCAGTCTTCTTCTTACTGGGACACTTGTTGAATCTGTAACCCGTTCTCCCACATCATGCATTCTCCCACGTGAGTCTTTGCACACTTGCCACATGCTTTCTTCTTCTTCGGGTTTGAATTTTTAGAGTTGTCGTTGTTCCTCTTTCTTTTTTTTTTCCTTTCTTCTGCTTGATTGTTCCTTCAGACGATCCACCATCTTCAGTCTTCATCCTTTCCACCTGCGCCTTCATCTCGTTCCGTTCTTTAGTCATTTCATGTAACGCTCACTCCGTCTTCTATAACTCCTCCAAGAGAAATACTTTTCTCCGGAGTTCTTGAACTTCTGCAGATACTTGATCTTGTTCTCCAACTTTGATCTTATTCTCGTTCTCCACCTTAGCTTCTTTGGACTCTGCCTCCTCATCACCATTCAGATACATCTAGGGATAATCGTCATGACCGCTCCCCAGATTGACCATAGGTTCATCTTTTCCCACCTCTTCAACTAACTCACTTTGCGCTGGCACCTCGGCTACTGGCACTAGTGTAACAGCCGCTAGCATCTTCGTACTTATTTCATCTTCTCCAGACATCCTACAATCAGTCTAAATGACTTGATTAATACTTCTCATGTACGAACTTCTCACACTATGTGTCCACACATCTCACTATCGATACGCTTCGGCAATCCCTCACTTAGTACTCTAAATGAGTATTCACTATCTCGCTTATCGTTATAATCCTATGATTTTCCCCACTTAAGGTTTATAGGCCACAGCTCTACTACCAACTTGTGACGCCTTGGTCAATACAACTTCGATACCAACCTGTGACACCCCCAAATCCAGGTTACCTGACCCCCGAGTTTGGTGTTCACGATCCACAATATATATAACATTTAACTACCCATTTAATTATAAATAGTAATACATATCACATTAACATATGTTGTTAATACATTAGCCCCAGGTCTGCTAACCTTAACATTACAAACAGACCCCTTAGATATATAAAAAGGGTTTACAAACAACATAATAAATATGCTTATTATAACTACTCCAGCATTTTGCCTTTATCCTTCACAGCATCTTCTGCAACTTCGTCCCTAGCTGAAAAGTTTTATTTAGCAAGGGTGAGCAACAAATTTGCCCCGCAAGTTAAGATATACAATAAATGTATAAGTATCAGAATAATAGACTATCTATTTTGATAGAATGACACCAAAGTTCGGGGAACTTTGAAATAGCTGAACAAATTGTTAATCAATAACAAGTTTTCTCGTATTCTAGGCAACGCAATAATATGATAATGTAAGAGTACAACGCTTTCAAAGTTTCTATGATATTGTATTGAATAAACAAGAATCAATTCTACGCAATAACAAAGTGGAATAATTTCCAGATTTATGCTAAGTGATCCCACTAGATCTTAGAACTTCTCTTCTCGGGTATCTATCAAAGATTTACTTTGATACATACTCAGGCGTACCAGATAACCATAAAGATTAAATCATACCCTTCTGCAAGTATAACAAGTGATCAACTTTATTATACCATATATTATGCATAATACTTAGGTCGCGCGCAATTGTCGAATTACGACTTAAAAATTTTGTTCCCTTTATATAAAAGGTTGTTCTTCTCAGTCTCAGGATCAAGATTTTGATTTAACAACGAAATACTGTGATTTCAAATTCTATTTACTTATCGATCTAATCGAAATAATTGGCATCGATCTATCAATAACAAGTGAATTCTCTTCTCGAGTCTATCAAGTTCTAACAAACGTTCGTCTAGCAAGAATAATTAGCTAAGACATTTCTCAATATAATTTGATAATAAATCGAAATTATCTGTACTGTCAATATTAGCTTGTACAGATATAAATATCCAACAACAGGTATTCTACGAATATATATTTTCCGAATCAATAATTTAATTTAAATTATTAATCATGCACTAACTGCGAATAATCAACAATAAATTCCCTTGACATGGTATAATTAGCAATAATTAACCATTACAATAATTGAATGAATATAACTTAAGCCTGAGTTAGGAAACTTGCCTCTTCCACTGAATACAGCTACACAAAATACTTATATGCGTTCGTAAGATCTATAACCAATAATATCGGTCTCACAATTAGCACAATAATTCATAACACACAATATTGTAATTTACAGTCAAACTTCTCCTAGGCACATTACCACATAGCCACATTAGTGTTTATAACCTATATAAACACTTATCAAGTCTAATTATTTCAGTCTGGTTGGACTTCGGTCCATTCTTGGTGACCTGGTCACCCTATCCCACAATTAACACACTTGTTATCAATTAATCATGGTCTCTAAGCTTCAATATTATTTTAGATAAGTTAAATATCATTTATAATATTTTTCATAAGCTTTTAATAATTTATAAACAACTATTATAATTTATAATAATTTTTCAAACATCGGAATCATTTTTAAATGATTTAATTATCAAATAACCTTATCATTATTAATATTTAATAATACAAAAATATTAATAATCATACTTGTCAAAATATTAAAGTTATTGTTAATAACTTAAAATATTTTTAAATCATCAATATTCTACTTAAATGATTTTTAAAGTAATTAAAATCATTTTTAAATCATTACCAATAATATTTAAATATTAATAAAATTATTATCAAAATATTAAAAGTCATTAATTATAACTTAAAATATCTTTAAAACATTTTATTTTTTTTCATTTTTAAATGATTTTTAAATCAATAAAATCATTTTTAATTCATTTATTTAATATAATAATTAAATAAATCTAACACTCCATCCTATTCAGATTAAATGTCTTTTTTAGAGTTAAGCACACTTATTAAGAAATAACACAAAATGTCTTTTGTATCCCTAATTAATTATTTTTCTCTCTACAATGGTCCATAGAATTGCATTTACTGAACATATTAAATAGATGGGTAAATTAGGAAAAAATAGTGCAATATTGTATAGGGATTCCAAAACGACACTTATATAGAATAAAATGAAACTCTCTAAAAAGACATTTAATCTGAATAGGAGGAAGTATCATTAATATTAAATTATTAATAAAAATTCTCTAAAAATATTAAAAGTTACATTTTATAACTCAAAATATTTTTAAATATATTATTCTTATTTAAAATGATTTTTCAAAATATTAAATTATTTTTCTCTTATTTATTTAACACACTAATTAATTAAATTAAATATCATTAATATCCAAATAATTAAAAATAATAATGAAAAATGTCCCAAATAATTAAAAGTTATTTTTCAGAATTTAAAATGATTTTTAAAATCATTTTTTATAATTTTAATAATTTATTTTCAATTTTTAATTAATTACCGCAATATTTAGAAAATAAAATAATTCAAAACCGTCGCTATAGGCCTTTAGCGACACAAAGCGTCTCTGTTGGTGTTCTTGAGCTCAAGAACACTGACAGCAGGCAGAGCAAGGGTCAATGTTTGACCGTTCATAACGTTTAATCCAGTGTGTTTCTGGGATATTTTGTGCACGGATCTTATAGTATACATGTAATACTACAATTGTGAATCATCAACAGAGCTATAACATAACTATGTAGCAAGATATGGCCATTCAAACTACCTGTCAGACAGCACCTGGGTTTTCTTGGTAACCCAGAAACCCAGGCAGTTCATAGCTACCATTTTCCATTTCAATTATTCGTATGCTCCGGTAATCAAATAAGTATGTTCTTGGTCTAATCAGGTAGTCCTTATGACAAAGAACAACGACATAACATGATCACAGTCAAACTATAACACAATCACCAGATCTACTCTGGTCAAACCTTGTCAGACAACTTGTGCCGACAGTTTCTGGAAATTCCAGAAACTTCATCCGTGATCAAATGGTCTACTTTGACCACTTATTACACTTAATATATTGACGTCTTGTAAGATCTAAAACCATGGATCGATAGTCCACATATCAGACTTTAATCTAGATACGAACACAGAATCAACACAACATAAAACCTGTCAGATCCGGGCCTTGCAAAACGTTGTCAGACACTGTTCCTTACACTTTCTGGGTTAACCAGAAAACTTCGATCATGCCAGGTCAACGGGTTTTGACCGATTATATCTTCGAATCCAGACATCTAACGACTCTAATTTCTTTTGCAGACTAAAGACCTCCTACCAAGCTACAAAACCAAAACTTAAAACAACAAAAATCTTAAACGAGCAAGGATCTGTGGCAACTGACATTGCTTGTCAGACCACAAAATTTGCTCAAGAACAGTATTTGAAAACTTCGTTTTTAAAGCTATTTAATGTTATGGATCTATGGTATATCACCATAGATCATCATAAAACACCTTCTAGCAAACATCTAAACACATAAACACAAAAGTTGACTTAGCATACAAGATCAAAAGGGCTTAGGGCTTTATACCTTTCTATTTGAAGATGCTTAGATCTTGGCTCTACAATCTATTATTGGTTGATCAAGGGCAGTATTTGGGACTGATCTACTAAAGAAATTTGGAGGTCTTGGTGAGAGAGAGAGAGAGTATGTGAGAGTTGGTTGGCCAAATGAGCAAATTAATGGAATTTCTCTCTCTTAGATCTTATATATACAATGATATGTTGCTATGTTCTGATCTTGCTGTCACATAGGGGCTGGTTGCTGATAATTTAAGTCACATTGGTCAAGTGGGTTGGTCACCAACTCTTATTTTGATAAAATTTACAAGTAATCTAATAAAAATCCCATAAAGGGCATTTTGGTTATTGTTCTTGTAATTTTAATGGCATGATGGTCAAATGTCCAAACCCTTAGGATTTAACCCTAAGGTTCTAACCCTTAGGTTTTACAAACTATAATTCTATAATTTTTCTAATTAGGGTTTCTAAAAAGAAAATTAGATTTCTAAAATAAAATTATGGTTTTAAATAGAAATTAATATTTCTAAAGTATAATTAGGGTTTCGAAATTATATTTACACGTACTAATCACTTTAGGCTTGCTAATTAAAATTAGGGTTGCCCAATTAGGGTTTAAAAATCTTGAATATGAAATTAGGGTTTTAATTAGAAAAATAAAATTTCTAAATTACAATTAGGGTTTGTAAAATAGAAATTAAGATAACTAAAATATAATTAGGGTTTCTAACGGTGCATTAGGGTTTCGAATCCTGAGATTAGGATTTCTAATCTCTTATTAGGGTTTATTAAATTTAAACCTTATTCGATCTATTATTGATCAAAATTATAAACAGTACAAATACGTACTCAATAATATAATTATTTTAATTATATTTTCTATCGAATCCTTATCCGGACTTAGGGTTAGGGTTTCTAATTTTTGTTAAGCATAACTCTACTCTAAATTTTATTAGTCAATAAACAAATTGACCTTCTCGAGACTCGTATCACAGATACTTGTCACAATATTGATAATTAATATTAATATTAATAAAAAAAGATTTATTTGAAAAATTCGGATTATTCGAAATCCCAGGTTATCACAGAAACAACCCTCGGAGGTTCCATAAAAAGAAAGAGGAGGATTTTTCCTTGATACTACAAGGTCAGAAAGGCAGTCAGAATATGCCTATCCAAATGAGAAATTACACTCCCTTTTAAGCACAGTCTTCAAACCCTCCATTACCTAGAGGTGGAGATGTCAGACGCACTCGAGTGTTCACACCCCTGGGGAACTCACTCGAGAATATTCTCAATCTTCTGACCACTCAGAAGAAAATTACACATCTTCTTCCACCAGCCAACCTGAATGGGAGGGGTTTCAATGCTACTCGAAAGTGTACTTATCACGCCGGGGCACCGGGACATGATACTCAAGATTGCTGGGCCTTGAAACACAAGATCCAGGATTTGATAGATAGCGATGAGATTGTGGTCATCATGCCTTTATGTAACTTAAAATATTTTTAAATATTAATAATCATACTTGTCAAAATATTAAAGTTATTGTTAATAACTTAAAATATTTTTAAATCATCAATATTCTACTTAAATAATTTTTAAAGTAATTAAAATCATTTTTAAATCATTACCATTAATATTTAAATATTAATGAAATTATTATCAAAATATTAAAAGTCATGAGCCTGTATGGTCTCCAATAAAGGTGTCGGCCCATGTTATTTCCTAAATCGATACCGGTAAAAGGAAAAAAAGTCCTAGTTCCAGATCCAAAAGTGGAAGGAGAGGAACGAAGACGTAAACGGGACATCGCCCGGATGATGTCAAACATACGCATCATTGTCCGTGATGAACATACAAATAGATACACCTCAGACGATGATTTCCCAGACATAGTGGTCATCATTAGGGAGAAAGAGGACAATGACAGCCCCTCTATCATTGCAGTCCATCAAGACTTCACCTTTGACAATTGGATCAGCACTCCTTTCATTGGTCGACAAGGGTAAAATGGGCAGAAACTCCTTCTGCCCTGTAGATAATAATAAATGCTTACTTTTCTGTACAGTATTAGCAGTTCTTTTGTCAGTACATACTAACACTTTGTATGATTAAACAGTTTGATATATTAAGTGAAAGCATATTTTGTTTCAGGACTCTGAATTTAGATGTGCCTATACTTGCTGATAAGGTGCCTTTTGTAATATCCCGAGTATTTATGATAACGATCCTTAGAAAAGGAAATGAATGGTTTAAAGAATATATAATACTCAAAATCTAATTGAGTTCAAATGAAAGTTATGAAATAAAACCTAGAATTTGTTGAAGTAATGAATGTAGTAGAAAATATAAAACCTATATTAAGGTAATATGTTGAAGATATTCAACGATGAATTTTGAAAAGAGATTTGGTGAAAACCGAGTAAGGGAGGTTTCTTTGATTCCGAGGACGGAATCCTTATAAGGAGAGAAGGATGTGACAACCCGAATTTTCATAAGTTATTAAAATAAGAATTTAATAATTAAAATTCTTATTACGAGGTGTATATATTTTGAATTATGTGATTTGGTGTGAAGAGAATTATATATTCATATGTTGGAGAATGTGAGATTTAATAGTTAATTAAACTATTAAATAAATTAAATAATATTAGTTAATTTAATTAAGTTGAAATTATATTATGAGATAATATAATTTTAATTGTTATGTCTTGTGGGCAATGGAAATTATTATGAGTTAAGTTTCATAAATAGTGTGAATAATTCACTTAATTAAAAAAGTGAATTAATATAAGTATAATTGATTTAATAAAGTGAGAAGGTAATATATTGCATGAAAATGTAAATGTTAGTATAATACGAGTAAAATATTTATTAAGTACATTAAATATTTTAGTTGAAAACTTTATGGAATAAAATGAATATTTATAGTATTAAATAAATATTTTATAGAAATTTGTTATGGGATAATTTATTTAAGTGTGATAAAATAGGTGAGATTTATACGTATTTTATTACGCGAGTATAATGGTGATATTTTAATTTAATTAAATAATTAAATTAGAGGAGTGAGAATTTGTTAAATAATATTATGATTATAATGGTTGAATAAAAATTATACTTTTACTGATAAGATTAATTTTATTTCTTAAGGAATTAAAGGTACATAACCTTGTTTATATTTCTAGTTTATGTGTTCTTGAATTTCTTTTAAAATTGAGATTTTGGTTAATGAATTTGTGGGTTATGATGTTATATATGTTATTAGATATTTATAATTTGATAATGGTCATCTAGAAACAAATTTTCAGAAATTTTCATGTATTTATACTAAAGAAGAGGAATTTAGGTTTTGATTATAATGTATGTTTTGGTGTACTTTGGGACCAAAATTGATGATAAATTCGTGATGGAAACTTTAAATTGATGGGTGATTGTTGTTCTCCTCTATAAGACGAAAACAACGCAACTTGAACGGATCGAATTGGTTAAAAAACGAATTCGTGATGAATGAATACACTTAGCATGTTAAAAATATGAAAAATTAGTATAAACCAATTGGAATTAGTATTAACCAAGTCCCACATCGACTAAAATGAGAACTTTATTCCTTTGCTAAACCTATAAATAGAAGGGCTTGACCCTTTGTTTCATTCACCAATGATAAGGCCTCCAATTTTGAGAAAGACTTTGTTGTGGAATAACTTTTTATAAAGATCTCCTTAGTTAAATTTTGGCGTGAAAGTGCGTAGTTAGTTTGTGGAACTCGTATTTTCTGGTATGTTTCTTATTTAATTTTTGTTAATGTTATTATTTTAAATATTATATTTAGTTTATTAGTTAAAGTTTGAATTTTGGAAGTTTAGTTAGTTTTGGTAGTAAACTAGTTAGTTTACTATGTTTTTTTTGGCTTGGAATTGATAATGTAAATGAGTTCTAATGATGGTAATTAGAGATATGAAGCTGAGACCTTAAATGAGTCTAATTATGTTAAATAAAACTTATTTGTAAAGAAAGTTGGGTTGGAACGAGTCGAGGCGAGTTTTGGATGTCAAAACGAGAAGTTCGAAAAACAAGTGAACTGCTGATCCAAAAATGAAAATTCGGGGTTAGCTAGTTTATTTAGAAAATTCTGGGCTTTTGGTATGTTATAGTACACTGAATAAGCTTTTCATAAACTTCAGAACAGACTAATTCCGACTTCGGAGCAAAGAGTTATGACCATTCAAAGCAGTCGCGTCAAAACTGTCTAACTAACTCGGGGTAGTCACCTTGAACTAAGTTTCTGAAATTCTGTGTTTAGAATTTGGAAAAGGTCAAAGAATAAAAGTTGTAGTACCGGAAGTTAGCTTCGCGTGGACTTAAGAATCGCTCAAAAATGTTTTGATATGGAAAAGTTATGACTGTTTTAGCGAGAGAGGGTAAAGTTGGGAAAGAATGAAAACCAGTTTTGAACGCCCCTTGTTAAACATTGTTTTGGACTGTCTATCTTGTCCGAAATGGGTGTCCAATAACTTTTAAAAATAGGTTAATATGATGTTTACAACATATACAAAATTGGATGTCACCGGACTTATGAGATTTAGAGTAAAGTTTACATTACAACTACTATGCGTTGCTATATGACTGATAGTTGATGTGTATGATTATATAATTGTGTAGGGCACGTGAAGTGCAGATAAATGTAAGTTGTTAAACTGTTATTGATAAACAACGATCAAGACAAGTCTTTCAGTTCCTATTTGCTATGTGAATTTGATCATGAACTATTTAAAATCTTCATTGCAAATAGCATGGTGTGTTATATTAATGTTGAAAGTGTGAAATGTTAAAGTCAATTTATGACTACGTTGATTGAGTAATGAATGTTGATTGAGTATGGAACTCAATCTTTATACTTGTTATACGAACTATAACATGTATGTTATGTTAGTCCAATGTTTATGAGATGTATATCGAGCATATTATTATGTGTTATGTGATGCATGAAAACTGTTAGATTTTGCTGGGTTGTCGAGCTCAACCTTGCAAATAACCACTTTTGCAGGTTAAAGATTTAAGGTAGAGTTATGTGTTACTTGAAAGATATGAATCAGATGTGATACTTGAATATTTATATACTTTGGCTGAGTTATTAATATTTGAACCTTGTTTAAAGTTCCAAATAATGTATTAATGTTGAATTGTAATATCGTTTTGCGATGTAAACCCTTGTAGTATTAAAATGATTCTGAGACAGTTAGATATAACTGTTAAAAGTTTTGGGAACGAGAATAGTTTGTAATAGAAAATTATAATTATTTCGCAAATTTCAATGGTTGTATTATCGTTTAATGATGTAAAATTAGAGATTGAATGTATTGTTAACGACCGAAGTCGAGAATTAAATTGTATGAATTTTGGGGTCGTTACACCTTTTCTCCTCAAGGATTGTAACTTTGATGAAAAGTTGGACTCAGACTTGATGAAAATACTAGAGGACATTGAGATACCTCAAGAGATCAAAGAATGGGTCGAAGACAAACCCAAACCCAACCTTATTCAAAACACCTCATTGAATCTCGGAACCATAGAAAGCCCTAAACTAATCTAGATTGGTACAGACCTCACTCCAAACCAAAGGAATGCCATGGTTACGTTATTAATCCAATTCCAGGATATGTTTGCATGGTCTCATGAAAATATGGTGGGTTTATCCACTGACATTGTCATTCATCGCCTCCCCATCAAAGAGGGATTCAAGCCAGTTAGGCAGAAGCTCAGGCGGTTGAAATCTGAGTGGAGTTTAAAGGTTAAAGAGGAAATTGTGAAACAATTTCAAGCAGACATCATCATGGTGTCTACATACGTTGAATGGTTATCAAACATAGTCCCCGTACCTAAACCAGGAGGAAAGGTACGAGTTTGCGTGGATGACTGGGATCTGAATAAAGCTTGTCTTAAAGATAACTTTCCCATGCCATTTATCCACATTCTCATTTACAATACTGCTCAATACGACATGTACTCCATTGCTTATTGCTTCGCGGGGTACCATCAAATTATGGTTACTGAGGAGGATCGTGAGAAAACTGCATTCATCACGCCTTGGGGAACCTTTTGCTATAGACGGTTGTCATTCGGCCTCATCAATTTCGGAGCTACCTACCAGCGAGCCATGATAGCTCTTTTCCATGATTTAATGCATAAAGAGATAGAGATCGACGTGGATGACATCATTGTCAAGTCCCGAAGGGAGGAAGACCACCTAGACCATCTCAAAATGCTCTTCAGCAGGTCCCGTAAGTACAACTTGAAGTTGAATCCATCCAAGTGTGCCTTTGGCATTAAATTAGGCAAGTTGCTAGGATTCCTAGTTAGCCATAAGGGAATTGAGCTGGATCCCACCAAAATCCAGGCCATCATGCAAATGCCCATTCCTCAGACAGAGAAGGAGATGTAGGGATTTTTGGGAAGAATCAACTTCATTAGCAAGTACATTTCCCAACTCACAACAACCTGTGAGCCTATTTTCAAGTTGTTAAGGAAGAACTCCTCCGTGAAATGGAATGATGAGTGCCAGAATGCCTTCTTTACAATCGAAGAGCAGCTAGTCAAAGCTCCTATTTTGGTACCACCTAGGGATGATGTTCCCCTGCTCATGTACCTGTCCATAAGTGACAATGCCATGGGCTGCATGCTGGGACAAAAAGATGATAGAGGCTAAGACCGAGCTATATACTACCTCAGCAAAAGATTCAGCAGCAGTGAACACAAGTACACTCTGATTGAGAAGACTTGTTGTGCTTTAGCATGGGCTTCCCTGAGGTTACAACATTACCTCCATGGTCACACAACCCATCTCATATCCCGTGTGGATCCTCTCAAGTACGTGCTCAGTAAACCCATGCTGAACTCCCGACTGTCCAGATGGCAGTTGATCCTACAATAATTTGACATCGTCTACGTGATACAAAAGTCCATTAAAGGACAAGGAATTGCAGATCAACTGGCCGGCGCACCTTCAGGGAAATTCAAACCCTTGGAGACATACTTCCCCGATGAAGGGCAAATGAAAATTCAGCAACACCATTAGTGCGATGCACGCCAAACATGGAAGATGTATTTTGATGGAGCTATAAATATGGATGGTTCTAGAGCGGGAGCAGTTCTAGTATCCGTTACGAGGGAGCAACATCCCGTCACCGTCAAATTGTAGTTTACCAACACCAACAACACAGCTGAGTATGAAGGTTGTATCATGGGACTAAAACTTGCCCAATCAATGGGCATCAGATGGTTAACTGTCTTTGGAGATTCCGAGTTGGTAATCAGACAAACCATATGAATTTATCACACCAAAGGTCTACACTTGCTGCCTTACCATCGGCATGTTCTACAGTTGGCATTGGAGTTTGAAGAAATATCCTTCCTCCACATTCCTCAGAATAGGAATGATTTTGCAGATATGCTAGCAACCTTGGCCTCCTTGATCAACATACACGATAAGGAAAACATGCTGACCCTCACAGTTGCCCGACAAAAGGCTCCAACCTATGGGAATTACATTGGAGAAGTATCGGATGAACTACCTCCCATCCAACACCCTTGGTATCAGCATATCAAGGAGTACATGCAAGATGGATCTACACCCGTTGAGGCGAGCCCGACTGAAAGAAGGCAGATCCATCGACTGGCTATGAAGTTCTACCTGAGCGGAGATGCACACTATAAAATAGATGTAGGACTAGGCCTCCTCATATGACTGGACAAGGACCAAGCTCAGAGGCTCATTGATGAGATCCATGGTGGAGTATGTGGCCCACACATGAGCGGGCCTCTACTTGTAAAGAAGATCTTAAGAACAGGGCATTACTGGCTCTCTCTCAAAGCTGACTGTGAAGATCACGTCAGGAGATGTTATCAGTGCCAAATTCATGGAAATGTTATCCATACCCCTCCGAGGGAGCTCCACAATATGAGTTCGCCTTGGCCCTTCTCAACGTGGGGAAAGGACGTGATCGGGTCCATCGAGCCCAAAGCCAGTAATGGGCATCGATCTATCTGCACCATGATCGGCTACTTCATCAAGTGGGTAGAAGCAGCCTCTTTCCCCAGAGTTACCAAAGAAGTCATCATTGCTTTCATCAAAAATAATGTCATTTGTCGATATGGATAACCAGAGGTAATTGTATCAGACAATGCTAAGAACCTCAACAACAAAATGATGGAGGAGTTGTGCAGGAAATTCCAAGTCAAACATCTCAACTCCATCTTCTACCGTCCAAAGATGAATGGTACTGTTGAAGCGGCTAACAAAAACATCAAGGAGATCATGCAGAAGATGTCCGCCAGCCACAAAGGATGGCCTGACCTATTGCCTGTGACTCTGTTAGCCTATAGAACATCAATGCGCACTTCCACTGAGGCAACCCCCTATGCGTTAACCTATGGGATGGAAGCTGTGCTCCCCATAGAAGTGGAAATGAAATCCCTCAGAGTGTTGATAGACTCTCAGCTGGATGAAGACCAATGGGTACAATATAGGTATCACCAATTGTCCCTAATAGACGAAAGGCGAGCCGCTGCTATCTTACACGATCAGTTGTATCAACAAAGGATCGCCAGGTCCTACAACAGAAAAGTCCAGCTACGGCAGTTTAAACAACACGACTTGGTTTTGAAGAAGATCATTGATAACCAAGATCAGTCTAAGGGAAAATTCTCCCCGAGCTGGGAAGGCCCTTTTATTGTCAAGGAGGTATTGGCAGCGGGTGCTCTCTGGTTACAGGAAATAGATGACGATGAATTTCCACAACTTATCAACTCGGACACCGTGAAATGGTACTATGTCTGAGGTTACCATCAAGCAAACATCCTGGTTTTGGATCACCAGATCCCCAGTCATTTTAGGTTTTCAAACCCTTCACTACATACAACTTCTCTTCACACCCATCTGCCCCATCTGGGACATACATTGTCTAACCAGCAGCCTGGTTCTAGATCGCCAGATCCTTTTCTCTTCATTTGGTTTTGAACCCTCACTCAACTCTGGTTATCCCACCAGGGATTGAACCTTTCACACCCGTAGTTTTACCCCACAAGGAATAAGACTTTTCACACCCGCAGTTTGTTATGTACATGGGATTAAACTTTCTCACTCGTAGTTTATCCTGAACATGGGATCAAACTTTTTATTAGCTGCAAACCGTCCTGAACATGGGACGAACTACGCCGACCTGATCTCCTTGATACACAAGAGTACGTAGGCAGCCATATTTTATATGGTTCGGTCGCAATAAAACAAAAACAACAAAAACATTTTTACACCCTTCTCTACAAACAAATTCCTACACCCTATTTGCCACATACAGCGTTGAAGCATTTACACCAGGTTCGAACTACACAGACCTGATCTCCTCTTCAACAGGAGTACATAGGCAGCCAGTCATGGTTTAGTCTAACCCCCTACCAAAACATAAACACTTGCCAGCGGTACTGGGATTAACCTTCAGTCCATCACATTTCATCTACTTCAGACGAAAGGGATGGAACTACCTGACCTCCCCCCTAAATGGGAGGATCGGTGACCATCTAAGCTACGGTTATTCCTCAAAGAGAAACACTAATCCATAAGAGATGGAACTAACTAGGCTCCTCTTAAATAGGAGTACTGGCGACCATCTGTGGTGCGGTCGATCTCGGAGAGGAAAGTTAAACTCCACTCCATATCTCCATATAGAAACCAATCCCAATACACTAAAGATGGTAGGGAAACACACAAATCAACGATCCATTCTGAAATATCCTGAGACAACTCAATGTCCATCCATTAAGGAGGAGTTCAGAATACATCGAGATCGTAAGCCCTAAAGAAACATGCAAATATCAAGCAAGTAGCAATGCATAGCTAAAAGGGAAGTGATCAAAAATATATTTTTCCCTGCTATATATAATGTTGTTTGATATATATAATATGAAATGTACATGACAAAATGGCGAATCTAGTCTGTGCAGGAAAATACAAGCTCATCTATAAATCAGTGTATATCCGAGCTATCAAGCCTAACATGACATCTCTCTCAGAAGAAGGAGGTAGTGTTGTAGTCTCCTGCACAAGGGTATCCACACGAGCTAACAGATCTACAGCCATCTGCATGGTGACGCTATGCTCATCAATATATGCACTCATCTTTGCGATCATGCCAGTAGTAAGGGACCTCACTGTGGTACTATCTGTAACGGCTACATCCCGGGCAGATATAGCGACATCCCGCTCAACTATCAAGACATCTCTGGCTGATCTGGCCTCATCTTGCTCCTCAATAGTGGCATCTCTATGTGTTAATGCCTCGTCTCTCTCTAATAGGGCGGCATCTCTCCCATCAAGAGCTGTCAACATCAGGTCTCTAACCTGATTCCTCTCAAAGGTAATCAGATGAAGACTCTGCTCGAAGTACTGTGCTGAATGCTGGATCACGACAGTGCTAGTACTGGGAGAATATAAAAGAGTTGCTGGCAACCCAGGGAATGGCTCCTCCTCGGTGTGGGAATCAACATCCTCCATGGGCTCTCCACCATCTGAATCAATACTCGGCACTATGGATACTGTCACAGCCGATGAAGTCTCTGTCTCTATCCACGCAGAATACTCTGGTGAACAACCCGGATGGCTAACAAAAAAAGTAGCAATCTCATGCTGATCCCAACAGGCATACACTCGGGATCGGTCCTCTACTGACAAGTGGCTAGAAGCTAGACGTTGACCTAACACCCCCTCAAAAGAATGAAAGTCTTGGAACTGGTCAAACTGTGACATCACGACCAATGGGTGGTAGGTAGTCATGCCCCTCAAACCAGCCTGAAGGAGATAATCCATGCCGGGAGCTTGAGTAACGAAGCTATAGGGTGAGCTGAGCCCTGAATAAGGCAAGATGCCAAATAGATCTCCGATCTTTGCCAAGAATACCTACCACGACATAGCGTCTGTACACTCTGATGGCTGAAAGAAGTAAGACATGGCTATATCATTGGTAAAGTAGTACCCGTGTCGGTGAAAAGTGCCAATCGGTCGCAAGTGTGACATAAACAACATGTATAACATGACCGAACTGCCTAGAAATACCCCTGTAGGGTAGGTGCTGTAAAATGTAGCCGACCTCAATGTCTCCGCCACGATCATCGGGATGATGGTTTGACCCTCCCTGAGAGCTCTCACTGCCATGATGACACCTATGTCCATCTCGTCCATATACCGTGGCATGTACACGTACGGCACTATACACATCGAGAGTACATCCACTCTGGCCAAATGCCACTGATCCTCTGGTGTGTTGAAATCCCCAGAATATCATGTGTAGCTGTCCACTGAGCTAAATCTGTCTATCAGGAAGCGCTGGGGCAATACATGGCCAGATGTAATATCATCCTCTACTACTCTATGTCGTAACCCGGTGATGGTCATGAACTACCAACGTATATCTCTGACAGCCATATGAGCGTAAGGTCTGTCTAAGGGTAAAGCCGTTAACCACTCGTACTCCTCTAATGTAGGAGTCAAATCTTGGGTACTAAACCGGAAAACTTGTCTCTTCAGTATCCAATGCTCCAGCATACCCTCTACAAAGCCTACGGGAACCTAAAACATCAGGAGGGTCATAGAATGTTGTAATAACTGATCTACGGTCACGCATTCTGGGGGAGACATACTATCATACAAGAATCACAGACGTGATGCCACCACTACTGGTGGGGTGTGATCTATATGGCTGACTGTCGTAGAGGACATCTGTGTGGGTCGTATCATAAGACCATCCAGGGGTTAATGCTGAATATCTCTTGACATACATACATATACATAACATGATACATGCATGACAAATAATAGATGGCAATATGATGTAGGGAATTGATAGCAGTACATACATTCCTAAGTACATCATCATCTACATACATCATCTCTGTATAACTAAACATACAGGGAAATAGGGCACAAACGCCCTACTACTAACAGAGGCCTATCAAAAGATATAGCGAGAATGGGGCATAGCCACCCAATATCTAACAGAGGCCTAACAAAAGAGATAACGAGAATACACATCAGAAGAAGATAATGGTGTCAATATCTACATCATCAATCCTGTCCACATGATGTAACTCCTCCTGAGTCACTGGATCTCTATCAACAGAGATGTCAGGCCTATACAAGGGAGGATCTGCACCGGCAAAGCCATATGGGTCACCTAAAGGGCCAGCGCCTGAGCTGGAAGGATCAAACAAATTTGCCTCTGAAAGACCTCTACCCAAGTGCCGGATGAAGAAATGTGCCCGGTCAGCTAATCCATCATCATCATGGATCCAGGAACCATATCCCCCATAAACTGAGTGGCACGGGTCTGGGCTCCAATGGTATGAGGGGACCACCAATGATGGAATGAATCCTGAGTATGTGAACCCTCAGACAAAGCATATCTATCCATACCCAACAATGGGATGTTATCGGCGGGTGATTGCAACAAGGGCCAATAACGCCTGGCAGGAGGCAAGATAGGCACACGAATCTCCCATGTGGTGCTCCTAATAGCACGCTCTCCTAAATAGAGCTCCCATTCTCCATCTGTGAAGAGAGGAATCCTACGGGTGGATATCACGTGCTCGACAACAGTCAGGAATCCATCCTCGAACCCAATGGTCAAATGTTCCCCAGAGTAGGGAACCCAAGTGATGACATCGACTGTCAATAGCTCCAGCTGTAAGCGACAATGGGTGAAAGCCTCCACTACAGGAACCTCCGATAAAATGGAGTGATGCCATCGTCGTCCTCGTGGATAGGTGTCTAAACCTAACACGCACACATGACACAAACATTGAAGCCTCTCATATGCCCAAAACTGCCAACACAAAGGAAAAACACCTGCTATCAGTGAACCCTCTTAACCTGTATATGGGAAATCAAAAGAGAAATACTCACCAACAGAAACGGGTAAAATCCTAGCCAAGCCTCGGTCAAGCCCTGCGAACGCATGCACATTCCCCTGAGGAAGTAGGCAATGGTGTAGGAGCCCCAATCATACTCTCCGATACGGTCCACATCCCGTATAGCGCTGATCAAAGTAAATGACATCGTAGAAGAGTTATCTGCTATGAAATAACCCCTGATGATAACCATGAACAATCATCAAAGAATGCAATCTCTGACTCTTACATCAGCGGGCATGGGCTCACTTAACAGCCCACTCATAGCATCTACGCTCAAAGGACCCGTACGGACAATCCTACCCTTGAGCGCCTCAGTCGGAACTCCCAACAAGGATCTGACGATAGTTGGGGTAATATTCACCGTACATGGCATTGGCGCCCTGCTAAACTCCATATCGGTGATAAATAGCCAATCCATCAGCGTCATCATCACCTCATAGTCCAATAAATGGAGAGACTGAGTCTGGTGAAACCAGCGCTCAGATAATCCAGGGACACCAGCGGGGAAGAATGGAAAAGAACGCCCCAAAGCCACAATCATGCACTATACCTCGGTAATCTAGATACAGAGCCTGATACAGGGAGTGTATGCTGAACCAGTTCCCTCGAGGTTGTGTAAAGCCGGGAACCTACATCACATGCAAATCAATGTCCAAATCCTTGCTCCTCCTCACTAGGTGAAAGGAAAATCAAATCCAACTATTACCTCATTTGCATGCAAGTAAAGTGAGGGGTGGTGACTCAAATCACCCAGAAGATCTGGGATAGCCACCTGAATGCCTGGTAAATCCCTACGGGGAACATGAGCAGTAGGAGCTGGAACTACTACCGGTACATCCTCCTCCTCGTCCTCGACGTCCAACACATCAACCCGGATAGGACGTATCACTGCTTCCGCCAGACGATGAGGCTGTCTAACTGAACGGGGTCAAGGCACTTCAGAAGCTCTCCTCCGTACACTAGAAGTGGTCTTGCGGGAACTACTCAGCTGATCCGGATCCATAATATCTGGACACAAGTTTCCAAATCACCTCAGAAAGGGTGTGGTATTTTCTAAACCTGGAGCTTTTCAAAATGCATTTTATGACTACATGCATGCATGCATTATTTTAACATATGTCTACACTAAAGTTAAAAATGCATGACTACCCAATGCCTACATTTTGAAAATTTTTGCCATAGTTTTCTCTACAAATAGGACTATCCACATGTACATAGGCAGGACTAGGTGGCCCTTCAGTAGCACACTTGCCCACAGTCATATACATACTATTTGCATTAAAAAGTTAAAGTCATCAATAAGGGTAGCCTAATTACCATGATTACTTTGCTTTATTACCTTTGCTCATTTGTCCTCAAATAGGATAAGAAATAACATAAAAAAGGTGCCAATTTGACTGTTTCAAAAGTCAATTTTTTTTACATCATTATATTCGGCATGGTTTAATACTAACATTTACTATGTTATATATTTTTTATCAAGACATATGAGCATGCATATCCAATACTATGTGTTTAAACGTATTTCATATAAAAAGTCATTTTCCAACGGATAAAAACTAGTAAAAAGGACGTGCATACGTTACCAGGACAGTATAGAACACTTGTAGGGTGACAGAATTTGCAGAAACACGCCCGAACTTAGCAGATCCGAAGAAGAGCTCTCAGATTTCCTTCGCATCACAGCTTAAAAATGACTTGTGAAAGCAACCAGTCATTTAAGGACTTCCACGGTTGGCCGCAGGTTCACCTGTGACTACTGTAACTATACCTGCGGCTCCCCTACGTTGGTCTCACCCCTCCGGCTCGATCCAGTTTGAGTTATAAAGGAGTTCTCACAAGCTGAAAAGGCCAAATCAGGAATAAAAATGCTACGCGATTGAGCATAGTAGCCTGAAATCCTAGTTTTCTTGGGCCAGACAGCAGCTTTCATATCATTCATCGGTATTCTCCTAAACACAGGGTATACTACACCGATGATCTCAGTACTTACAGATCACATTCGGCAATACTACGCAATGGTCCAATGCCATCAGTTTAGGATTATCATTCTGAAGTAAACAATCCCCAACGGGGGTATCACGCGTTATCATTTGTCTAAATATAGAGTCCCCGATGGGGGTATCACGCATTTGCATCCGTTGTTGCACAATCCCCGGCAGGGGCGTCACATATTCTCAAGTAACAGACCCCGACGGGGGTATCACGCGTTTACATATGGCAAAGCACCCATCCCATACGGGAGTATCACTCATTTGCATCCGTTGATGCACAACCCCGGCGGGGGCATCACGCATTCTTAAGTACACAACCTCTGGTGGAGGTATCACGCGTTGTCATCTGTCCAAATATAGAGTCCCCGGCGGGGGTATCAGGCATTTCATCTGTTGATGCGTATGTCAATAAAGGTCAAGAAACCTTGACATCACTTCAGTCGTTGGCAAGTAAATCCAACGAAGCGTCGGAGTCCATCCGATAATTTCATCCGTTGATGCACATGTCAACGAAGGTCAAGCAACCTTGACATCACTTCAGCCATTGGCAAGTAAATCCAATGAAGTGAGGCCATCCGATGATTTCATCAGTCGATGCACATATCAACAAAGGTCAATCAGCCTTGGCATTTATCCCCAGTAGGGATTTCATCCGTTGATCTATAATTCAATGAAGGTCAAGCAACCCTGATAAGCACATACTGTTGGTAGTAACTCCAACAGAGCATCCTCATCAGGGAGGACTGATGATAGAATATGTTATACACATCCTTAACATGCAAAGTGCACCCCCACGGAGTCTCTTGTACATGAGAGATTCATTTGATCCCAGTAGAAGTCAAAGGGAGCTGACAATCATCCCACCATGTTGGAGAATAATCCAACAAACCATATACATTTGCATCATGCTGCTGTACATTGCATCATGATTATATTGTTACATTTCTAGTGTCTAGTATTTTTTATCCTATCCATGCCATTGCATTGCCTGAATATGATAAAGAGGGGCATCTGTAGACACTCAAATTTTTTTTGCATACCTGTTACTAACATTGTAGGAGGGCAGAATCGTCTTTCAGAGATATCCCTAGAAGATAACTCAGTTTAATCCCGAAGATAACCCTGGGATATTAAGTATTACCATCTCGGAGATAACTCCGAGACATCCATCTCAGACCCGGATACCACCGAAATTTTTAACCTCAACCCTATAAATAACACCGGGAGTTTCAGTTTCAAACTCGGAGATAACCCTGAGGAATGTAGTTCAAATAACAGAAATCGCACCGGAGAAGACATTATCAACTTGGAGATAACCCTGAGATACTTAGTCTTAGCCCCAGAAATACCACCAGGAAAGACAGTGTCAACCTCGGAGATAACCCCGAGGCATGCAGTTGCAGTTCCGGAGATAACCCCGAAAATGCTTGTTTCAAATCAATGCAAACAGCTTCAGAACACTCGGCAAAAGCCCCGAGGCACTCATTTTACAAAGTCCGGAGATAACACCAAGAAGTCAGGCACATCTCAGAAATAACCCTGAGGATGGTCAACACCTGTAGCAGTCCAATCTCAGAGATAACCCTGAGCAACGACCGCTAACAAAGCTCAAATCGGAGATAACCCCGGTGAAGGGTAGTACCGTTATTTTGCCATCCCAATGCCACATTGCGTTGTCTCAATAACAATATACATACATTCTACACAATAATGTCCTATAAGAACCAAGGAGCGACAATCTCGAGTGACTACTATATAAGACAGCACACCGGATAGAATTTGAAGCTTGAAGACCAAGGGTATGGTCCCATCTTCCTGACTTCGTACAACCTCTAATCCCATGTCATTGTGTAGCTCTCAATAACAGCATGCCAAAAAAGGTCTTATACACCTCGATCGGATGTCCGGATTGAAGTTCTAAAAGTTCGAGCAGACATCATGTTGCACGCGTGCACGTACTTCGAGACGGCAGGACCCGCAGAACTCGGGGCACCCCGGGCAGCTGCAGGTGCATCTGTGACTACCGTAGGTACACCTGTAGCTCCCCCCCTCTATAAGTAGAGGACTTGGGGCAGCCATTTTACAAAGAGAAAAGGCGAGGAAGCCCTGTCCAATTTGCTTCGTACACCCTATAAACTGAGTACTTTCTCATTTTAAACACTTGTGAGCTCATATATTGTTATATTTTTACCGGTGGGAGCTGAGTGTTCATCCATTTAAAGTTATTGAAGTCTTCTTTGGCAGTCCACTGTAAGCCTTCTTACACACTTTCAAACCTTTCTCCACTTAAAGCGTGTGTATGCCCGGACTTCAGTCCGTGGCTTTTATTTCTTTTTGTATATATATATATATATATATATATATATATATAGACTAACATTATCGACTTATACCTCGATTGAGCCTGGATTTTACATCCGGAGCATTTATTTGCTTTTATATATATATATATATATATATATATATATATATATATATTTTAAATTTCAGTCTGGTATAGAGTTTACTTCGTGGCCTTTTACTGCATTATTTACATTTCGTCCCGCCTAGAATTTACTTCATGGTGGTTGATCGTTTTTACTGCTTTCATTACATTTCGTCCCGCCTGGAGTTTACTTCAAGGCGGTTGATCGTTTTATTGCTTTATTTACATTTACATTCTCCCATGGAGGTGCTACGTGGTGGTTGATTGTCTGCACACACATACGCGCGCGCACACACACACACACACACATATATATATATATTTATCGCTTTTATATATTTATATTTCTGATCCCCCATGGAGGTGCATCGTGGGGGTTGATCATGTCTATATATATATATATATATATAACTTTTTACAGTTTTCATATAAATTGCGGCATCATGTGAGCCTAGGAATCATGTGATCACAGATTCAGTCTATTGAATCTAGATTCGGTTCTCGTGATAGACATTTTCATCTGTAAGCAGCATGTAAATTATGCACAGTGTTCGAATTTCCTTAGATGGCTATCATGCCCACAAGGAGTTTGGCACTGCTTTGTACATTATTTTCTCAAAGATGCTTCACATCTCGACAAATAAAAGCAATCAAGCCGAACATTTAATAAAATAGAAGTATTAAAGGTCTCAATTACTATTGAGCACAGGGTTTGAAAAACCTCTTTTTAAAAACATCACTGCGATATCTTATTAAAACTGAATTTTATATAAAATTCAAACCATGTGTATATAGCTGCGAACGACGCATATCACTACTTCCAAATAACTGCACATTGACCCACACACACACATTCATATAACAGTTTCTTGAAAAGTGGTGGTCATCATGGCAACACGGATGTTGGGGGGTGCCTAACACCTTCCCTCTGCATAAGCAAGTCCCCGGACCCTAATGAATCTCGGTTTCACAGACCCGTTTAGCAGTGTCACATCACTGGGTCAATATGCAAACCTTTTCTCGGTTGTGTTGGTACAACCATTTAAAAAAACAACTGGCAAGTCTTACAGTCAAATCGTCGACATATAAATGTCGGACCTTTTCACAACTTATTTTTTCAAACAAATCTCACCTAACATGAGAACACCAAAGAACAAGAATAGAAAAGGGACAAATAAAAATCCCGACGTCGATAAATAGGAAAGTCATCATCAAAACCTAAGGTTGGAATATGACCAAGTCAACACTTGTTTTTAAACTTGCTAAGCAAAGGAAAAGTGCAGAAATAGATAATGTGAATGTTTATGTATTGTATTTTATTATGTACATTGGTATTGTAAACCTTTTGTGTTACTAAGTGTAACTTAAGCAAGGTATGTTTAAGTTAAGGTTAATAAACCTTGGGTTATTGTTGTAAGACTTTATTATAATGAACACTGTATGTTTATTATCCCGCAATAGTTTATATAATGCTTATGATGATGATGCATCGTGAGCACCGAACTCGAGGTTAGAGAACCCAAATTTGGTGGCGTCACAGGTTGGTATCAGAGTTGTAGGTTATAAACATTAGGATGTGAAACCTAGGTTATAACCTTAGAAGAAAACTCTTATAGAGTATGCTAAGAGATGGATTGTTGAGATTCATCTAGTATAGTTCATACATAATAAAATATTATTTCATTTTATCAATGAATATATTTTATTATGATTCATATGTTGTCCTTGTTTGTATATAGGATGTCTGAGGCGAGGAAAGATAGCCATACTGTTGAACAGGAGTAGAGGAATCATGTTGAGCAGCACATCGAGAATGATGATTATGAGGAGGATATAATGTTTTTACATTTGTTTAAGGAGAATATTGCATTGGGAAACAGAATTGCCCAACTAGAGGAAGAAAATTCGACCCATCAGTTTAATGAGACACAGTATAAGGAGTTAGCATATCAAGCTTAGGCAGAGCTAGCAGAGGTAAAGATGGAGTTAACATAGTTGCAAGGAAGATTGGTGCTGGTTGAATCACAGTTGGGAGAAGTGATAATCGAAAATCAAGCTCAAAAGTACGAGTTTAATTTAGAGGTAACTTACAAGATCAAAGTGGAGGATGCCCTGGTCAATGCAACAAAGCGAGTAGATCAGTTGTGGGATGAGATGGAGGCTAAGGACATTAGGATTGACACACTGGGGCGAGCTTTAGACATTGCGTATATAAGTCAGCGAGCTGGAGTGAGGAGGTATCACTTCGAGGTTGGTGAGTTAAGCCGTGTTATTCGACGCCAAGTGGATGGTGGTGCATTCCAAGAGCATGAGCATGTTTAGGCTAAGGTGGCTCAACGGGACATACAGTGATGTGTTGGTTTGGTTTATAAATATAATATTACCCCTTTTATTTATTAGGGTTATATATTTGATGTAAACCTTAGTAGGTATGAGGTAGTATGTAAATATGATGTTTCCCCATATTATATGTATAGGCAAGTACTTCTTTTGGTAGGTTCCATCTTTTTATGTTTAAATGGGATAATTAGCATTTATAGAGGTATGCCGAGTAAGTAAATGTTTGACACTAAAATTTGTTATATGAATATAAATGTGATACTATAATTACATGTTTGATTAATTAGATATGTATTGAGAATTAAAAGGATAAGCTATATTTCTAATGATTTGAAAAGTCATTAAACTGAATTTGTTAATTCGGTAAATTGAATGTGTTAATTCAGCAAGCTGAACTGGATAATTCAGCAAGCTGAATTCGTTAATCCAACATTACGATAATATGATTGTTAGAGTTTAAATTACATGTTATATTTTAAACACTTAAAAGATATAACATATAATGGAACTCGAAGTAATAATGTTAGATTTTGTTTAAATTGGATAATGCCGCTAAGACGATAAAATCATAACCAACTGGAGGAACGGTCTATGAATAATGAAGGAGGTCTAGCAGACCCAATACAAAACATTTTAGATATGTTAGCTCAAGTTATGCAGACTAGAGCACCATCAGCTAGAAATCGACCAGATAATATATTGGCAAATTTCAAAGACTTTAAGGCAGTAGGACTGCTAGAATTTAGATGGGCAATTTACTCTATTAAAGCTCAGACATGGGTGAAGGAGATGGAGAAGGCCTTTGTAATTGCTAGAGTAGAAAAGGAGAAAAAGACAGTTTTTGCTACCTATTTGATGACAGCTAAGGCTAACTACTGGTGGGAATTAAATCATGCTAGAACTGGAACAGTAATGGTAACCTAGACAAGGTTTAAAGAGTTATTTTTCGAAAATTATTTCTCGCCGAGTATGTAAGCCAAAATGGAAGTGAAGTTTCTAGAGCTGAAGCAAGAGAATATGTCCATCTTAGAATACGCCGCCAAGTTCAATGAGTTAGCCAAATTCACTCCACATCAGGTGGACAGGGAGGAAAGGAAGGCGCGTAGGTTTTAGAATGGATTGAAGCCGTGGATATACAACAATGTGGCAGTTTTGAAGAATAATTTATTTTTAACTTTATTTGAAAAGGCAATCATTTCAAGAATATGGCAGTGAGGCAGTATCCAAAAACAATCGGGAAAAGAACAAGAAGAAGATTGAAGGAGGAAATCAGGGTGCCAGCAGTGATGGCAGTGATAGCAAGAAACGAAAGTGGAATAGTGGCAATGACACAAGAACTCAACATGAGAGTACACCACAGAAGAAGCCAACATCTGGGAAGTGTGGAAAGAATCACTTGGGAGAGTTTATGAAAATGAAAAATGTTTATTTTAATAGTGGTCAAGAAGGACATATTTTACCAAATTGTCCTAAGCCAAGGAAGGGAGGTTGCTTCTCCTGTGGAGGAACATGACATTGGTTTAAGGATTGTCCGTTGAAGAAGAATACTGACCGAGGAAGTGGAAATAAGAGCAGTAGCACAAAGTTAACAATTGGAGGGCCAATGCTGCAGAGCAAACCGATAGCCTGAACATTCAACATGACGGTGCAAGATGCAGTTGCATCAAAGGAGATGGTGTCAGGTATAATTCTGATAAATAATATAACTGCTTATATATTATTTGATTCGGGACCTACTTGTTCATTTAGGTCTGATAAATTTGCTAGAAGATTAAATTTACCCTTTGAAAAGTTAAAGAACCTAATGAATATAGAAGTTGCAAACAAAGAACTGATCTCTGTAGAGTTTATCCATAAAAATTGTTGTGTGGAAATAAGGGGACAAAAGTTAAACGTGAACTTGATTCTGATACACTTAGGAGAATTCGATGTTATCCTAAGGATGGATTGGTTATTTAACCATGAGGCAGCTATAGACTGTCAGAAAAAGATTATACGCCTTAAGACCCTAAATAAGTCTAAGGTTATATTTTATGGTAGTAAGTCGCCAAGAAAAATGAGTTGTCTGACGATGATGCATGCTAAGAGAATGTTACAGAAATGATTTGAAGGTTATTTGGCTCAGGTAGTGGATACACGGATGGTGAATTCAGACATAGGGCAGATACCTATAGTTAATGAGTTTGGGGATGTCTTTTCAGAAAAACTTCTAGGACTTCCACCAGACCGAGAGATAGAATTTGTGATTGATTTAGTATCGAGGACAGTGCTGATATCGAAAGCACCATATAGGATTGCTCCGATAGAAATGAAAGAGTAAATGATCCAACTACAAGAGTTGTCAGATAAGAAGTACATCCAACCTAGTGTATCTCTATGGGAAGCACCGATGTTGTTTGTAAAGAAGAAGGATGGTTCGATGAGGTTGCATATGGATTATAGAGAGTTGAATAAGGTGACAATCAAGAACAAGTATCCATTTCCAAGAATAGACGATCTGTTTGATCAACTTAAAGGATCGTGATGTTTTTTGAAGATTAACCTGAGAACTGGTTATCATCAGTTGAAGGTTAGAACTGAGGATGTACTAAAGACAACATTTAGAGCTCGTTATGGCCATTATGAGTTCCTAGTGATGTCGTTTGAACTGACGAATGCACCAGCTACATTTATGGACTTGATGAACAGAGTATTTAAACCATATTTGGATGAGTTTGTGGTTATGTTCGTTGACGACATTCTGGTGTATTCAAATACTGAAGAAGAGCATGTCGAACATCTACGGATTGTGTTGGAGCCATTAAGAAGGGAGAAGCTATATACAAATATTTTAAAATGTGAGTTCTAGTTGAAAAGAGTTCAGTTTTTGGGACATGTCATCGACAACGAGGGAATTTCTGTTGATCCAGCTAAAGTAAAAGCAGTAAAAAATTGGGGACAACCAAAGACACCGACCGAGGTCAGAAGTTTCCTAAGATTGCCAGGATATTATCGGAGTTTTATTCAAGATTTCTCATTGATATCAACACCATTAACAAATTTGACTAGAAAGACAGTTAAATACGTGTGGATAGAAAAGTGTGAACAAAGTTTTCAATTGTTAAAGAAGAGATTAAGTCAAGCACCTGGGTTATCCTTACTAGATAATATGGGAGGTTTTTCAGTATATAATTATCCATCACAGAAGGGACTAGGTTGCATATTGATGCAGAATGGTAAAGTCATTGTGTACGCGTCACGACAATTAAAAGATTATGAGAAGGGATACCCTACCCATGACCTAGAATTGGCTGCGATAATATTTGTTCTTAAGATTTGGAGACATTATCTCTATAGAGAAAAGTGTGAGATATACACAAATCACAATAGTCTGAAGTATATATTTACATAAAAGGAATTAAATATAAGGCAGAGGAGATGGTTAAAATTGATCCGAGATTATGATTATGATATTCTATACCATCCACGGAAGGCTAATGTAGTAGCAGATACTTTAAGCATGAAGAGCAGAGATATTTTTTTTTGTATTGACAGAACAAGAAGAATTAGTGAGAGAAATGGAGAAAATGGAGTTGGAGGTGAAAAATATGAAGAATTCGGATAAAGTACTAGAAATGGAAGCAAGTCCGACCTTACTAGACAAGGTGAAAGAAGCTCAAGAAAGTGATGAAGAATGTGGTAACATTAAGAAACGGTTAGCTAATGGTGAAGTGCTGAAGTATAAGATCGATGGCACCGGATTGCTGAGATTTGAAGGACGAATTTGGGTACCTTTAGTACCAGAGTTAAACAAGGAAATTTTGTGAGAAGCGCACAATACGAGATACTTGATTCACCTAAGAAGCACGAAGATGTATCAAGATCTACATCAACATTATTGGTGACTAAACATGAATAAAGAGGTTACACAATGTGTCGCTAGATGTTTAACTTACCAGAGAGTCAAGGAAGAGCATCAACGCCCAGCAGGTTATTGTAACCATTAGAAATTCTTGAATGGAAATGGGAGCATGTCACTATTGATTTTTTAGTTGGACTTCCAGTAACATAAAAAGGTTTCGATGTGATAGATCATCTTACAAAGTTAGCACACTTTTTGCTGATCAAGATCATGTATAATTTGGATCAGTTAGCCAAATTATATATCAAGGAAATTATTTTGGGACATGGAGTGCCGATATCAATTATGTCTGATAGAGATCCGCACTTCAAGTCAAAATTTTGGAGGAGTCTTCAGGAAAGAATGGGGACACAGCTAAGTTTGAGTACCGCGTATCATCCACAGACTGATGGGCAGAGTCAGAGGACAATTTAAACACTTGAAGACATGCTCAGAGCCTGTGCAATGGACTTCAAGGGAAGCTGGGAAGATCATCTTCCATTAGTAGAGTTTTCATATAACAATAGTTATCATCCAAGTATTGGAATGCCGCCGTACGAAGCTCTCTATGGATGGAAATGTAGAACGCCTTTATGTTGGGATGAAGTATGTGAATGAAGAATTTTGGGGCCAGAATTGGTGCAGCTGACCGTAGAGATCATCAAAGTTATAAGAGCTCGACTGGTAGCAGCTCAGGATCGATAAAAGAAATATGCAAATTTGCATCACAAGAAAAGAGACTTTGAAGTGGGAAGCTATGCATTTTTGAAGGTATCTCATTGGAAGGGGAAGATAAGACTTGGGAAGAAAGGTAAACTGAGTCCAAGTTTTATTGAACCGTTTGAGATACTGAAGACGATAGGCGAAGTGGCATACGAGGTAGCTCTACCTCCTGAACTAGAACATATTCATAATGTGTTTCATGTGTCAATGTTATGTCCGAAAAAGCTAGATTCCAAGCATGTGATATCGTACGAGCCAATTCAAGTTGAGAAGGATTTATCGTACAAGGAAATTCCTATAGAATTATTAGATAGGAAAAGCAGAAATTAAGGAATAAGATTATACATTCTGTCAAAGTTTTGTGGAGGAAACACAACGCTAAAGATGCTACGTGGGAACTCGAGGAAAAGATGAGGAAGAATTATCCAAATCTTTTTTAGTAACATTATGTGAAATTTCGGGGACAAAATTCTTATAAGGAGGGGAATATGTAATAACCAAAAATTTCTAAGTCATATTGTAAATAAAAATATTAATTAAATATTAGTGATATTGAAAATAGATCATATAAAGGGTAGTAATCAAACAAAAACAGAGAAGGGAAAAACACGACAACAATATGTGGTGACTCTGTTAGGGACGTTAGGGGACTTAAGCAGCATTTCAATCTTTTCAATTCCCTTTTTATCTACATGTGTGTGAATGGTGTCTTTACATTGAATGGATGTGAATGAATGCTTTATTTCCAGTGCTTTATATTAGTGCTTCGCACAATGTCATCATATTTCATACGGTGAGGCGTAATGTATGTGAATGTATTTGTGTGATTCCTCCACCAGGAGGCAAACCCGTCGATGACTTATTACTGGACTCAAGGAGCATAATCCCGCGAGGCTCGAGAAAGGCACCACTCAGATCCGATCCAATTAAAACCTTGTCAAAGTAACCTAAGATAGGTTGGTGTTGGTCGAATTATCGATCACTAAACACACGCAAGTATATGCGGTCTAACAAGTAATACATTGATAAGAAAAGTGTCGAACCCACGTGGAACTATCACTAATATTTACCAAATACCGACTTTGCATCGCTTAAGTCTTATTTGAACAATAGAGTAACAGATGTGTAACTAATCTAGTTATATCAAATTATCAAAGTAGATAAATGGATAACGAATGGTATCGAAAGTACTACAAGCTAAGGTCATAACTTCACCCCATACTGGCATTTTGTCAAACACTTAGTGTGCTATGTTTCATCAAACTTTCTAACCTTCTCTCTTTAGTCCTAGTGGTCACGACAGTTTGTTGACCGAGA
Organism: Panax notoginseng; assembly: GCA_016801055.1. Classification (NCBI taxonomy): domain Eukaryota; kingdom Viridiplantae; phylum Streptophyta; class Magnoliopsida; order Apiales; family Araliaceae; genus Panax; species Panax notoginseng. The sequence goes on along the minus strand of CM029015.1, from coordinate 63,053,123 downwards.
ACACACAAGTGCTCATACACCTCTTTCGAGGTATGTACAAACCTATCCTCTCTAGGTCCACCCAATAGGGAATAGAACAGAAAGATAGGTAATAATTCTACACATGTCTATGTGAATCACCCAATAAATTATACAATTATTAAAAATCTTAATTGGTTGATTAAGGGTTCAATATTAAAACCTAGACTGGAAATAAGTTGTGTATTTGAAATTCAGTGAAGGATTTTTGTAGATTTAGAAATTTTTCTGATAAGACTTATGTTTTTTGTGTACAATGATTGTATATGTTTACAGAATTGTGGTTTAGGATCAAGGTTGATTAGAATATTAATAACTTTATCAAACCCTAAAGTTATGTTAAGAACATTAAGGTTCAGTTAATAAACCCTAACGATTTGTTAGAAACCCTAATACCGGTTCTGGAAACCCTAATTTCAGTTCCAGGAATCTGAAACCCTAATTTGAAATATCAAAACCCTAATTAGGAGCTCAAAATGCTAGGTATAAAGACTTAAGGAATTTAAGTTATGGGATATATATGAAATGTCTAAAATACCCTTCAAATTATAGGGGAAATTACGAAAATGCCCTTATAAGTAGGGGCAAAATGACCAAAATGCCCTTTTACATACTTTTTAAGTAAAAGATTTCTCTAAATCTTGTGAGTCACCACTTTGGGATATCGACATGTGTTATATATCTTCCAAGATCAGATTTACTTGCCACCTTGCAAGGCTTGGTTCATTGAATGAAAATATAAGATTAAAAAGTAAGAAAATAACTTACTTTAGTTTATCGCTTCTCCAAGACCATTCTCTCTCTAACTTTTCGAAACTTGGAGTGAAAAGGAACGATAAGTTAAGCCAAGAACATTTCTTAGCTTAACAAGAATAGAAGCCAAGATCAAAAATCAAGAATCAAAGCATAAAGTGGTATAAACCCGAATCTTTAAAAATCGTTTGATTTATGTTATATGTTATGATTTGTTGTTTAGATTTGTGTATAAAGTTGTTATCTAGTGATCTAAGATGTAACATCAAGGATCCATAACATCTAGATGCAAGAAAATAAGTTTTTAAGGACTAACTATGAACCCTAATATTATGGTCTGACAGCCATATGTCACGGCTCGTAGATCCTTGTGTGTTAATAGCTATGTGTGTTTAGTGTTATAGACTTGTTCTCTGTCATGAGGAGAGTAGACTGGAAGTGGAATCAAGTCCATACCATGTCTAGATCTCTAGTTATAAGTGATCAAACATGGTTGACCAACCATAGAGACTGGTTTCTGGAAAACCCAGAAAATCCCCAGAAACCCAGATAGCTCTGACAAGATTTTTTTGGCCTCTGATCTTGCATGTGTTAAGGTTTGAGGCCATGTTGTTGTATTGATGTTGTAGTTTGACATGTGGACTACACATTTATGCCATGAGATTGCCTAGATCATGATCAGGATTAAAATTAATCATGGTCAAACATAGGTTGACCATATGCCTTTTGAATTTCTTGGAAACCCAGAATTCTCAAGAGCAGGTGTTTTGTCATGGTTTGACCAGCCTTGATCTCTCACATATACTGTTGTTAAACTGACTTAGTGTGTTATATATGTTCCTTGACTTGTATACTACAAGATTGAACCTTTATAACACATAAATTAAGCCTCGAAATCCAAGATTCAAAGGCTGGAAAGTAGATACTGTCGACGTCGGGGTTTTATTTTGTCCCTTTTCTGTTCTTGTTCTTTGGTTTTCTCATGTTAGGTGAGATTTGTTTGAAAAAATAAGTTGTGAAAAGGTCCGACATTTATATGTCGACGGTTTGACTGTAAGAGTCGCCAGTTGGTTTTTTAACTGGTTGTACCAACACAACTGAGAAAAGGTATGCACATTGACCCAGTGATGTGACACTGCTAAACGGGTCTGTGAAATCGAAATTCATTAGGGTCCGGGGACTTGCTAATGCGGAGGAAAGGTGTTAGGCATCCCCCGACATCTGTGTTGCCACGGTGACCTCCACTTTTCAAGAAACTGTTATATGAATGTGTGTGTGTGTGGGTCAATATGTTGTTATTTGAAAGTAGCGTCATGCCTCGTTTGCACCTATATACAAAGGGTTTGAATTTATATATAAATTTAGTTTTAAACAAGATATAGCAGTGATGTTTTGTAAAAAAGAGGTTTTTCAAACCCTTATACTCAATAGTAATTAAGGCCTTTGATACTTCTATTTCATTAAAATGTTTGGCTTGATTGCTTTTATTTTCAAGATGCGAAACATCTTTGAGAAAATAATTTACAAAGCAGTGCCGAACTCCTTGTGGGCATGAGAGTCATCTAAGAAAATTCAAACACCGTGAATAATTTACAAGCTGCTTACAGATGAAAATGTCCATCACGTGAACTGAATCTAGATTCAGTAGACTGAACCTGTGGTCATATGATTCCTAGGCTCACATGATGCCGCAATTTATATGAAAACTATAAGCAGTAATATATATATAAAAGGTGTAAATATATATATAAATATATATATATATATATAAGCAATAAACGCTCCGGATGTAAAATCCAGGCTCAACGAACAAAGTTCGACCACAGTTTATATATATGTATATATATAAAAGCAAATAAACGCTCCGGATGTAAATCCAGGCTCAATCGAGGCATAACTCGATAATGTTAGTCCATATATATAAATATATGTATATATATTATTTACAAAAAAAAGTAAAAGCCATGGACTGAAGTCCGGGCAAACACACGCAGCACGACTCTCAACGTGAAGAACGATGTGTGCAAAGATGAAGAGAAAGGCTTTAAAGTGTGTAAGAAGGCTTACAGTGGATTACCAAAAAAGACTTCAATAACTTAAAAACGATGAACACTCGGCTCCCGCCGGTAGATATATAGCAATATACAAGCTCACAAGTGTTTAAAATGAAAAAGCACTCAGTTTATAGTGTATACAGAGCAAATTGGACAGGGCTTCCTCGCCTTTTCTCTTTGTATAATGGCTGCCCTAAGGCCTCTATTAATAGAGGGGGGAGCCGTAGGTGTACCTGCGGCAGCCGCAGATGCACCTGCGGCTGCCTGGGGTGCCCCGAGTTTTGCGGGTCCCGTCGTCTCGAAGTACGTGCACGCGTGCAACGTGATGTCTGCTCAAACTTTCAGAACTTCAATTCGCGCATCCGATCGAGGTGTATAAGACCTTTTTCGGTATGCTGTTGTCGAGAGCTACACAATGACATGGGACTAGAGGTTGTACGAAGTCAGGAAGACAGGACCATGCCCTTGGTCTTCAAGCTTCAAATTCTATCTGGTGTGCTATCTTGTGCAGTAGTCACTCGAGATTGTCGCTCCTTGGTTCTTATAGGACATTGTTGTGTAGAATGTATGTATGTTGTTGTTAAGACAGCGCGATGCGGTATTGGGATGGCAAAATAACGGTCCTGCCCTTCACCAGGGTTATCTCCGGTTTGAGCTGTGTTAGCGGTCGTTGCTCAGGATTATCGCTGAGATTGGACTATTATAGGAGTTAACCATCCTCAGGGTTGTGTCTAAGATGTGCCTGACTTCTCGGGGTTATCTCTGGGCTTGTGGAATGAGTGCCTCGAGGCTTTTACCGAGTGTTCTGAAGCTGTTCGCATGGATTTGAAACAAGCATTTCTGGGGTTATCTCCGGAACTACAACTGCATGCCTCGGGGTTATCCCCGAGGTTGACACTGTCTTTCCCGGTGGTATTTTTGGGGTTGAGACTAAGTATCTCGGGGTTATCTCCAAGATGACATGGTCTTCTCCGGTGTGATTTTCGGTATTTAAACTGCATTTCTCGGGGTTATCTCCAAGGTTAAAACTGAAACTCCCGGTGTTGTTTCCATGGTGAGGTTGACACTTCCAGTGGTATCCGGGTCTGAGCTGGATGTCTTGGGGTTATCTCTGAGATGGTAATACTAAGTATCCCGAGGTTATCTCCAAGATTGAACTGAGCTGTCTTTCAGGGTTATCTCTGAAAGGTGATTCTGCCCTTCTGCAATGTTAGTAACAGGTATGCAAAAAAAAATTCGAGTGTCTATAGATTTCCCTCTTTATCATATTCATGCAATGCAATGGCATGTATAGGATAAAGAATACTAGACACTTAAAATGTAACAATATAATCATGATGCAATGTACAGCAGCATGATGCAAATGGATATGGTTTGTTGGATTGTTCTCCAATATGGTGGGATGATTGCCGGCTCCCCTTGACTTCTACCGGGATCAGATGTATCTCTCATGTACAAGATACTCTGTGGGGATACACTTTGCATGTTGAGGATGTGTATAACATATTCCATCATCAGTCCTCCCCGTCGAGGATGCTCTGTTGGAGTTACTGCCAATAGTCTGTGCCTGCCAGGTTTGTCTGACCTTCGCTGAATTGTACATAAAAGGATGAACTCCCTGCTAGGGATAAATGCCAAGGCTACTTGACCTTTGTTGATGTGTGCATCGACTGATGAAATCATCGGATGGCCTCCGACGCTTCGTTGGATTTACTTACCAACGGCTGAAGTGATGTCAAGGTTGCTTGACCTTCGTTGGCATGTGCATCACCAGATGAAATCATCGGATGGCCTCCGACACTTCGTTGGATTTACTTGCCAATGGCTGAAGTGATGTCAAGGTTGCTTAACCTTCGTTGAGAATGATGATCCCAAACTGACGGCATTGGACCTTTGCGCTGTATTGCCGAATGTGATCATTAACTGCTAAGATCGTCGGTGTAGTATACCCTGTGTTTGGCCGAATACCAATGGATGATATGGAAAGCCACAGTTTGGCCCGGGAAAATCAAGAGTTTCGGTTATTCTGCTCAATCGCGTAGCATTTTTATCCCTGATTTGGCCTTTTCAGCTTGTGAGAACTCCTTTGCAACTCAAACTGGACCGAGCTAGAGGGGTGGGACCCACGTAAGGGAGCCACTGGTACACCTGCAGTAGCCGCAGGTGAACCTGCGGCCAACCGTGGATTTTCTTTAAATGGACTGATTGCTTTCACAAGTCATTTTCAAGTTGTGCAGTGAAGGAAATCTGAGAGCTCTTCTTCAGATCTGCTAAGTTCAGGCGTCTTTCTGCAAATTTTGTCACCGTACAAGTGTTCTACACTGTCTTGGTAACGTATGCATGTCTTTTTTTCCAGTTTTTATCCGTTGGAAAATGACTTTTTATATGAAATGCGTCTGAACACATAGTAGTGCATATGCATGCTCATATAACTTGATAAAAAATATTCAACATAGTAAATGTTAGTATTAAACCATGCTGAACATAATGATGTGCAAAAATTTGACTTTTGAAACAGTCAAATTGACACCTTTTTTCTGTTATTTCTTATCCTATTTGAGGACAAATGAGCAAAGGTAATAAAGTAAAGTAATCCTGGTAATTAGGCTACCCTTGTGGATTGATGACTTTGACTTTTTAATGCAAATAGTATGTATATGACTGTGGGTAGGTGTGCCACTGAATGACCACCTAGTCATGCCTATGTGCATGTGGATAGTCCTATTTATAGAGGAAACTATGTCAAAAATTTTCAAAAGGTAGGCATTGAATAGTCATGCATTTTTAACTCTACTGTAGACATATGTTAAAATAATGCATGCATGCATATAGTCATTAAATTCATTTTGAAAAGCTCCAGGTTAAAAAATACACCACCCTTTCTGAGGTGATTTAGAGACTTGTTGTCCAGATATTATGGATCCAGATCAACCGAGCACTACTATAAAACAGTAAATAGATAACACGTAAAAAACGTTGTGGTTGCTGTCCCAGAAATGTCGTATTTAAGGGTGGTTTCTATTTGACACCCTTTATACAACTTTTTTAAAACATTGTAGTTTGACACATTATACAACGTTTTTCTTCTTCTAAAAAACATTGTAGATTTGTTATCTAAAAATTATTAGATGCTTGAAAATGTTGTAGATGGTATGATTCCATAACGTTTGTTGGCTAAAAATATTGTAGTTTAATATATCGGACAACGTTTAGAATGTGTCATCTATTTAGACAAAAATATACAACGTTTTTAAAATGTTGTAGATTGACTTGAAAATGTTGTAGATTGACTGAAAAACTTTGTAGCTGTGCTGCATACACAACATTTTTAAAAAGAAAAAAAAAGTTGTGGTTCACCTATATTTCTAGTCACCTGCAATCTGCTAATGCCATAATATATAGCTAAAAAAGGTCTAAATTCTTATTTAAATTTAAAGCCAAAATGTATCAACTATTCAAAATACATCCCAATAATACCATTCATTTATAGTTTTAAATTACTGCATCCACAAAATATATACCAAACTGTCCATATATACATCTCAAATTCACTTTTCAATATAAATTACTACTATATTGAATTGTGAATTTGATTATATCCACAAAATAAACCAAACTATCCATAAAATTAAGCTACTACCTAAGCATGTGCAAAAAAGCCTAAGTTTTCCCAAAATACGTACATTCATCTAACCCTGTACATATCCACCGTTAACTCGAGGCTTTACATGTAGTTGCTCACATACGCTGCCCACTTATCCCGTACTTCGTCAATTTGTTCTTGTGTGTACGTTAATCCATTTGCCTTATTCCACTGAAATAAAAGAACAAGGTAAAGTTGTATATCAAACATGACAGATGCATACCTCAATGCATGAACATCCATCAAGGTTATAGGGTTACAATAATTTAAAAGTGGGATAAAAAAAGTAATAAGAGTTTGATCATAAAAGCTACAATAATAGACGATACTTTTCAAAATTCAGGGGAATAAGTTCAGTTCTAATCCCTGTACAAATCTGACCTCTGGTAATGGTATTATTCCAATAAATAATTACTCATAAATGTTTATTCCCACATGATAACGATGTTTGTAATCAAGTTTAAGAAAGAAGGTCATAGAATATTCTTCAGCAGCTTTTCACTTGGAAATATTTTTCAATTCCACAACATTAGAGTAAAGATCAAAAATATGAAAGTAAACTATAGTTTGTTAATCCAAACATACAAGATCGAATCAACACCCATAATTAGACATCATACAAATGAACACTTATAGTAAACCAGTGTACTTTCTTTACTACAGGACCTTGTCAGAAATGGAGATCGAATCAACACCCATAGACACCAAAAGTTATCAGAAGCTTCTTCAAGTGGTATGTTCAGTATTCTACATATTTCACAATAGTCTTGGAATGGATTTTCAATTCCCATCCTATCAATCTAGCACCACATGAAAAAAACATTGGTCATAAACACTCTATATACCTCTTTCTCCCCTTCAACAAGTACACAAACTACAATCACCTCAGCAACATAATTTAGGACACATTAATAATGCTATAGATGGAATAATATATACATATATATGTATATATATATATATATATATATATATATATATATATATATATATATAAGCTTTTATGTGTGTGTGTGTGTGTATTTATATATGTATCTCACAGTTAGTAATAATGTGTGCTATTGAATTCTTCACGCCATCATCTTTACCAAAAATTGAATTAATGATACAAGAAAGGAAAAAAAACAAAAAAAAGTTATTTAGTAAGTAGAAGCATCTAACCTGGTTTCCCCAATAGGAGTTGACTGTTCGAACGATAAAAGGTAGCATATTTACGAAAAATGTTTGATATGAAAATTGGTCTGAAATTTGATGTTCCACTATTCCGGCAATAAACTGCATTGCAAGTGATATTATTGTTAAAGTCAAGTACATTGATAAAAGCACAAAAAATGTTAATTTTAAAATGCATCCAATAGTTAACTGCAAGAACAGTTCGAGATTGTAGCTATAACCATTGACATATAATTTTAACATCAATAAACCATGCCGCATCTCTCTCTAGAAAAGTAACCTCAGACTGGTATAACAGATGGTAAGATAAACCTCTGGCCTATCTTGGAACTTGAAAGGTAATCCAAAAAGAAGAAGACTGAAAAAGGTTGACTATATTACTGCAAGCACTTTAGGGAATAGACTAAATGAAGAAGTTATTGTCAGTTAGCAACACTTGGTCACAGCTCATGCACAAAACTGCAAATCAATAAAGTAGCTATCACGGTGCTTAATCATTTCAAAAATAAACTGGGTAGTGCTTTATATAAACATCTGACCAATAGTTGATTAAGCTCATCTGTGTAGTATTTCCCTTAAAAATGTTCTTAGTAGTTGACCTTGGTTGAGTGAACCACCTTGCACATAAACCTCACAAATATGGAAGCTGTGCCACAAGTTATTGATGCCTGTCGGTTAATATCCTATGATTACAATGTATTATTTCATCTTTACAGGAATGACATGAGAAGGTATTGTCATAAGTTATCAATGAATGATCTGGTTCGAAACCAAGGCAACCATATTACATGGAAATAGAAGCTTACGTTGAGCATAAAGTACTAGCTCTCTACCTGATACCGGAGATTGCATGATGTTCCAAGAAAGGCTCCATAGACTGCTACTGTTTTGAAGATGGGTGATCTTTTATTCACTTAACTATTGACAATGGTCGGATTAGGTATTTTGCGCATTGCATACAAGATATGGGAGGCAACCACAACTCCAATGCTGGAAATAACACCCACACTACCAAGCTTCAAGCCACCAATGAGCACTGAAGCAGCTCTATAACTCACATTCCAATCCTTCCCGGCTAGATTCTTCTAAAATGCATTATCAGGAATGGAGCCAAGTATTACATTTTACAAGGTTTGAGGACAATACGAGTAATAAAGCAAACAGAACATTGTAATGCTTACTTGTTCTTTAAAGTAAGCAATAGCTCTCTGAGCACACATTTCCAAGCTCTCGCCATTTGGTGGAGGTGTATCATAACTACGATGCCACTCAAGAACTTGTTCTTTTCCATATCTATCAGCTGTTTCCTGTGTATTCAGACCCTGCAGTTCTCCATACCTAAGAAAATAATTTGAGACACATGCAGGACGAAGGGGATAATAGCAGGAGTGTAATGAGCTAAAAAGAAATAAAATATAATTACATTCGTTCATTCTGTTGCCAAGCTGTTACAACTGGAATGCATTGCTTTTTAGTCTCTACACTAAAAATCTGACTCCACGCCTTTGCATGTTCATTGTCATTATGCATAATGATAGGCACCTGAAAGACAATGATGAATTTAGAAAAGATATATAAAATAGAAAAAGTAAATTAAAGGAAATGGGGGAAATAGATCTAAAATAAATCCAAATAAACAATCTTATAATCAAATAATTTAAGCTTTTGTAATCAATAATCCGATTAAATACATATAATCCCTTATATTTTAAAACCCAATTAAGCTCAAGGATCAAAGCAATTTAGCAGAAAGCACCAAGCTCATATAATTCCATAACCATATATATCCTAACCACCCTAACTACATGTCCAAAAAAACAAAATCCATCAGAAAAGAAACAGCAGAAATAACCCATCAATCAACTACTTGTATCAACCAAAACATGAGCAAACAAATTTAGATCCAACTAGAAGTCCAGAAAAATTAACAACAAACAATTATGTATACCACAAACATATTTATACAATTCAAAATATAGAAGCATGCATAAATACAGGCTAAAAAATCAATTGAATAAAATCGAACCATCCAAGAACCTCAAAGAGGTTTAGAAAAAAAACAAGTGTGTAAAAAAAACCCAACCGTAAAAACCCCATAAAAAGTGTAAAAATGTGATAGGGTTTTAATCTGTTCCTTTTTTGGGTCTGGAATACGGGAAAAGGGTGGGGTTGCGACCCACCGAGATTTGAGGAGGTTTTTGAACTTAACAGTCGCAGCTTGACGGATCGCCTCGTCAACGGCTGGCTCAGCCAGGAGGCGGAGCACAGCGAGACAATAGTTTGGGGTATCGACGGCGTTAGAGAGGCTGGGTTCTGCACGACGACGAGGTTCAGGGAGAGGAGCTAGAGTATCAAGGAAGCATTGCGAAAGAAATTGAAGGGTTTGTTGGTTTCATTTCATTTTTTCATCCTCTGATTAGGGTTTATACAAGTTTTGTGAAATGAATGTAGACATGAATGAAACTAGGGTTTTGTATACGATGACTACAAAAAACTTAAGTGCATGAAATCATAAAGGAGCGAAGAGAGAGAAAGTTACCCGGGAGGGGACGATAGATTACCGCAGTCGAAGTTTGAGGGAGTGATGAGTTTGAACAAGATCGTGAAAGAATAAGGCAGGGTTTCGAAAGGGTTTTATAAATCCCCAGTGTCTGCAAAATATGTTACTAATAAGTCGGACCAGCAATAGCAATATCAATAGATAAATTAACTTCCGTGCCATTTATTTCAAGCTCCGTGTTTTTGACATAGATAAACGTTTTTTTAAAACGTTATCTATTTAAAATCAAAAAATGCCCTTTTAAATAGATAATGTTTTTTCATATATATCTACAACGTTTTGTTAAAAAACGTTATAAAAAAAATACCATAACATTTTTTATAAAAATGTTATGGTTTAAGTGTTGTTTATTTATTACTTTGTACTAGTGGAGTAGTTCCCGCAGGACCACTTCTGGTGTACGGAGGAGGGCTTTTGAAGTGCCTCGACCCCATTCAGTTAGACAGCCTCGTCGTCTGGCGGAGGCGGTGATACGTCATGTCGGAGTTGATGTGCCGAACGTTGAGGACGAGGAGGAGGATGTACCGGTAACTGCTCTAGCTCCTGCTGCTCATGTTCCCCGTAGGGATTTCCCAGGCATTCAGATGGCTATCCCAGATCTTCTGGGTGATCTAAGTCGCCACCCCTCAGTTTACTTGCATGCAAATGAGGTAACAACTGGATTTGATCTTCCTTTTTCCTATTGAGGAGGAGCAAGGATTTTGACATTGATTTGCATATGATGTAGGTTCCCGACTTTACACAGCCTCAAGGGAACTAGTTCAGCATACACTCTATGTATCAGGCTCTGTATCCAGATTACTGAGGTATAGTGCATGATTGGGGCTTTAGGGAGTTCTTTTCCATTCTTCCCCGTCATTGTCCCTAGGGTTACCTCAGGGCATTGTCTGAGTGCTGGTTCACTAAACTTAGTCTCTCCATTTGTTAGACTATGAGGTGATGATGACGCCGATGAATTGGTGATTTATCATCGGTATGGAGTTTGGCGGGGCACCAGTGCCATGTACGGTGGATATTACCCCGACTGCCGTCAGATCCTTATTGGGAGTTCCGGCTGAGGCGTTCAAGGGCAGGACAATCCGTACGGGTCCTTTGAGCGTAGATGCTATGAGTGGACTGTTGAGTGAGCCCATTCCTATTGATGTGAGAGTCAGGGATCGCATTCTTTGGCAATTATTCCTGGTTATCATTAGTGGTTGTTTCATAGATGATAACTCTTCTACGGTGTCATTCGATTTGATCAGCGGCACACGTGAGGTGGACCGTATTGGAGAGTATGATTAGGGTTCCTACACCTTTGCCTATTTCCTCAAGGGAATGCGCATGCGTTCGTATGGCTTGACCGAGGCTTGGCTAGGATTTTACCCATTTCTGTTGGTGAGTATTTCTCTTTTGATTTCCCATGTACAGGTTAAGAGTATTCACTGATAGCAGGTGTTTTTGCCTTTGTGTTGGCAGTTTTGGGCCTATAAGAGGCTTCTATGTTTACGTCCTATTAGTGTGTTAGGTTTAGATACCTATCCACGGGGACAACGATGGCATCACTTCATATTGGTGAAGGTTCCTGTAGCGGAGGGTTTCACCCATTGTCGCTTACAGTTGGAGTTATTGACAGCCGATATCATCACTTGGGTTCCCTACTCTGAGGAACATTTGACCATTGGGTTCAAGGATGGATTCCCAACTGGTGTCGAGCACGTGATATCCACCCGTAGGATTCTTTTTTTCACAGATGGAGGATGGGAGCTCTATTTAGGAGAGCGTGCTATTAGGAGCACCATAGGAGAGATTCGTGTGCCGATCTTGCCTCCTGCCAGGCGTTATTGGCCTGTATTGAAGTCACCCGCCGATGACATCTCGTTGATGGGTATGGACGGATATGCTTTATCAGGGGGTTCACATACTCAGGATTCATTCCATCACTAGTGGTCCCCTCGTACCATTGGAGCCCAGACCCGTGCCACTCAGTTTATGGGGGATATGGTTCCTGGATCCTTGATGATGATGGATTGGTTGACCTATGTCCGAGATCTGACTCATGTGATACAGATGGATTGTTCGACCCGGCAGTTGGACCGGGCACATTTCTTCATCCAGCACTTGGGTAGAGATCCTTTAGAGGCAGATTCGTTTGATCCTTCCAGCTCAGGCGCTGGCCCCTCATGTGACACATATGGTTTGCCCGTGTAGATCCTCCCTTGTATAAGCCTGACATCCCTGTTGATAGAGATCCAATGACTCAGGAGGAGTTACATCAGGTGGACAGGATTTATGATATAGATATTGACACCATTATCTTCTTCTGATGTGTATTCTCGTTATCTCTTTTGATAGGCCTCTGTTAGATATTGGGTGGTTGTTCCCCATTCTCGCTATATATTTTGATAGGCCTCTGTTAGTAGTAGGGCGTCTGTGCCCCATTTACCTGTATTTTTATCTGTACAAAGATGATGTATATAGATGATGATGTACTTAGGAATGTATGTATTGTTTTCCATTCCCTACATCATATTGTAATCTATTATTTGTTATGTATTTATCATGTTATGCATATATATGTATGTCTATAGATATTCAGCATTGACCCCTGGATGGTCTTATGATACGGCCCACACAGATGTCTTCTTCGACAGTCAACCACATAGATCATATCCCACCAGTATTTGTGGCATCTAGTCTGAGATCCTGGTATGATAGTATGTCACCCCAAGATAGGGTGACCATATATCAGTTATTACAGCATTCTATGACCCTCCTGATGTTTCAGGTTCCCGCAAGCTTTGTAGAAGGTATGCAGGAGCATTGGATATCGGAGAGACAGGTTTTCTGGTTTAGTACCCAAGAGTTGACTCCTACATTGGAGGAGTACGAGCGGTTGATGGCTTTTCCCTTAGACAGACCTTGTGCTCATATGGCTGTCAGAGATATGCGCCGGCAGTTCATGACCCTCATCGGGTTACGACGTAGAGTAGTAGAGGATGAGATTACATCCAGTCATGTATTATCCTAGCGTTTCCTGATAGACAGATTTGGCTCGGTGGACAACGCACGACATTCTGGGGATTCCACCTCACCAGAGGATGAGTGGCATTTGGCTAGAGTGGATGTACTCGTGATGTGCGTAGTGGCGTATGTATATATTTCACGGTATATGGATGAGTTAGACATCGATGTTATCATAGCAATGAGAGCTCTCGGGGAGGGTCATACCATTATTCCGATGATCTTGGTGGAGACGTTGCAGTCGGCTATGTTTTGCAGCACCTACCCTGCAGGGGTATTTACAGGCAGTTCGGTCATGTTATATGTGTGGTTTATGTCACACTTGAGACCGATTTTCACTTTTTTCCTACACGAGTACTGCTTTACCCATTATATAGCTATGTATTACTCCTTTCAGCCATCGAAGTGTACAGAAGCTATTTCTTGGTTTGTTTTCTTGGCAAGGATCAGAGAGCCATTTGGCATCCTGTCGTGTTCAGGGCTCAGCTCACCCTATAGCTTTATTACTCATGCTCCTGGCATGGATTATCTCCCTCTGGCTGGTTTGAGGGGCATGACTACTTACCACCCACTGGTCGTGATGTCACAGTTTGACCAGTATCAGGACTTTCATCCTTTTGAGGGGGCATTAGGTCAGCATTTAGCTTTTCACCATTTGTCAGCAGAGGACCGATCCCGGGTGTATGCTTGTTGGGATCAGCGTGAGATATCTACTTTTTCTGTTAGCCATCCGGGCTATTCGCCAGAGTATTCTGCGTGGATGGAGACAGAGACTTCATCGGCTACGGCAGTATCCACAGTGCCAGGTATTGATTCAAATAGTGGAGAACCCATGGAGGACATTGATTCTCCCACCGAGGAAGAGCCATCTACTGGGTTGCCCTTAGCTCTTTTAGATTCTCCCAGTACTAGCACTGTCATGATCTAGCACTCAGCACAGTACTTTGAGCAAAGTCTTTATCTGATGACCTTTGAGAGAGATCAGGCTAGAGCCCTGATGTTGATAGCCCTTGATGGGAGAAATGTCGCTCTTTCAGAGAGAGACGAGGCATTAGTTAGTAGAGATGTCACTATTGTTGAGCGGGATGAGGCCAGATCAGCCAGAGATACCGTGATAGTCGAGAAGGATGTTGCCATATCTGCCCATGATGTAGCCATCACAGATAGTACCACAGTGAGGTCCCTTACGAGTGGCATAATCGTAGAGATGAGTACATACATTGATGAGCACTGTGTCACCATGAAGATAGTTGTAGATCTGTTATCTAGTGTGGATACCCTGGTACAGGAGACCACAGCGTTACCTCCTTCTTCTGAGAGAGATGCCATGTTGGGCTTGATAGCTCGCATATACACTGATTTGTAGATGGGCTTGATAGCCATTTTATCATGTATAGTTCATATTATATATATCAAATAGCATTATATATAGCAGGGAAAACTATATTTTTGATCACTTCCCTTTTAGTTATGCTTTATTACTTGCTTGATATTTGCATGTTTCTTCAGGGCTTGAGATCTAGATATATTCTGAATTCCTCCTTGATGTATGGACATTGAGTTGTCTCAGGATATTTCAGAATGGATCATTGATCTATGTGTATTCTCTACCGTCTTTGGTGACTTGGGACTGTTTTCTATATAGAAATGTGGAGAGGAGTGTGGCTTTTCCTCTTTGAGGTTGACCGCACCACAGATAGTTGCCAGTACTCCTATTTAAGAGGAGCCCAGTTAGTTCCATCTCTTATGGATAGGTGTTTCTCTTTGAGAAATAAATGCAGCTTAGATGGTCTTCGATCCTCCCATTTAGGGGGAGGTCAGGTAGTTCCATCCCTTTGGTTTGAAGTCGATGAAATGTGATGGATTGAAGGTTAATCCCAGTACCGCTAACAAGTGTTTGTGTTTCGATAGGGGGTTAGACTGAACCATGAATGGCAGCCTACATACTCCTGTTGAAGAGGAGATCAGGTATGCGTATTTCGAACCTTGTGTAAGAGGTTCAACGCTGTATGTGGCAAAAAGGGAGAGATATTTTTGTTGTTTTTATTTTATTGCGACCGGACCATATAAAATATGGTTGCCTACGTACTCCCGTGTATCAAGGAGATCAAGTCGGCGTAGTTCACCCCATGTTCAGGACGATTTGCAGCTAATGAAAAGTTTAGTCCCGTCTTCAGGACAAACTGCGGGTGAGAAAGTTTAATCCCATGCATAAGATAAATCGCAGGTGTGAAAAGTCTTATCCCTGGTGGGGTAAAACTACGGGTGTGAAAGGTTTAATCCTTAGTGGGATAACCGTAGTTGAGTAAGGGTTCAAAACCAAGTGAAGAGAAGGATCTAGCAATCTGCAACCAGGCTGCTGGTTAGAAAATATGTGTTTATCCTTGATGGGACAGATTAGTGCGAAGAAAAGTTGTATGTAGTGAAGAGTTAGAAAACCTGAAATGACTGGGGATCTGATGATCCAAAACCAGGATGTTTGCTTGATGGTAACCTCAAACATAATATCGTTTCACGGTGTCTGTGTTGATAAGCTTTGGAAATTCATCGCCATCCATTTCCTATAATCTGAGAGCACCTCCTGTCAATACCTCCTTGACAATAAATGGGCCTTCCCAGTTAGGGGCAAATTTCCCCTTAGACTAATCTCGGTTGTCAATGATCTTATTTAAAACCAAGTCATGTTGTTTAAACTGTCGTAGCTAGAATTTTCTGTTGTAGGACCTGGCGATCCTTTGTTGATATAACTGACCGTGGAAGATAGCAGCGGCACGCCTTTCGTCTATTAGAGACAATTGGTGATACATATCCTGTACCTATTGGTCTTTATCCAGCTGAGCGTCTATTAACACTCTGAGGGATTCCATTACCACTTCTATGGGGAGCACTACTTCCATCCCGTAGGTTAATGCGTAGAGGGTTGCCCCAATAGAAGTGTGCATTGATGTTCTATAGGCTAACAAAGTCAGAGGCAATAAGTCTGGCCACCCTTTGTGGTTGGCGGACATCTTCTGCATGATCTTCTTGATGTTTTTGTTAGCCACTTCAACAGCACCATTCATCTTTGGACGGTAGATGACGGAGTTGAGATGTTTGATGTGGAATTTACTGCACAACTCCTCCATCATTTTGTTGTTGAGGTTCTTAGCATTGTATGATACAATTACCTCTGGTTGTCCATATCGATAAATGACATTGTTTCTCATGAAAGCAATGATGACTTCTTTGGTAATCCTGGGGAAGGAGGCTGCTTCTACCCACTTGGTGAAGTAGTCGATCATGGTGAAGATAAACCGATGTCCATTACTGGCTTTGGGCTCGATGGGCCCGATCATGTCCATTCCCCACATTGAGAAGGGCCAGGCGAACTCATATTGTGGAGCTCCCTCGAAGGGGCGTGGATAGCATTCCCATGAATTTCGCACTGATAACATCTCTTGACGTGCTCATCACAGTCAGCTTTCAGGGAGAGCTAGTAATGCCCTGTTCTGAGGATTTTCTTTACAAGTAGAGGGCCTCCCATGTGCGAGTCACATACTCCACCATGGATCTCATCCATGAGCCTCTGAGCTTGGTCCTTGTCCAGACATTTGAGGAGACCTAATCATGCATCTCTTTTATAGAGTGCATCTCCGCTCAGGTAGAATTTAATAGCCAGTCGATGAATCCACCTTCTTTTGGTCGGGCTCGCCTCAGCTGGTGTAGATCCATCTTGCAAGTACTCCTTGATATGCTGATACCAAGGGTGTTGGATGGGAGGTAGCTCATTCGATACTTCTCCAATGTAATTCCCATAGGCTGGAGCCTTTTGTTGGGCAAATGTAAGGGTTGGCATGTATTCCTTGTCGTGTATGTTGATTAAGGAGGCCAAGGTTGCTAGTGTATCCGCCAAATCATTTTTATTTCGAGGAATATGGAGGAAGGATATTTCTTCAAACTCCAAAGCCATCTATAGAACCTACCGATGGTAAGGCAACAAGTGTAGACCTTTGGTGTGATAGATTCCTGTGGTTTGTCTGATTACCAACTTGGAATCCCCAAAGACAGTTAACTGTCTAATGCCCATTGATCGGGCAAGTTTTAGTCCCATGATATAGCCTTCATGCTCAGCTGTGTTGTTAGTGTTGGAAAATTGCAATTTAACAGCGACGAGATGCTGCTCCCTCGTAACGGATGCTAGAACTTCTCCAGCCCCAAAACCTTCCGTATTTATAGCTCCATCAAAATACATCTTCCACGATTGGCGTGTATCGTATTGATGGTGTTGCTGAATTGCCATTACCCCTTCATCGGGGAAGTATATTCCCAAGGTTTTGAAATCCCCTGAAGGTGCGGCTGCCGGTTGATCCATAATTCCTTGTCCTTTAATAGACTTTTGCGTCACGTAAATGATGTCAAACTATTGTAGGATCAACTACCATCTGGACAGTCGGCAGTTCAGTATGGGTTTACTGAACACGTACTTGAGAGGATCCACGCGGGATATGAGATGGGTTGTGTGACCATGGAGGTAATGTTGTAACCTCATGGAAGCACATGCTAAAGCACAACAAGTCTTCTCAATCAGAGTGTACTTGTGTTCACTGCTGCTAAATCTTTTGCTAAGGTAGTAGATAGCTCGCTCTTGGCCTTTATCGTCTCTATGTCCCAGCATGCAGCCCATGGCATTGTCACTTATGGACAGGTACATGAACAGGGGAACATCATCCTTGGGTGGTACCGAAATAAGAGCTTTAACTATCTGCTCTTTGATTGTAAGGAAGGCCTTCTAGCATTCATCATTCCATTTCATGTAGGAGTTCTTCCTTAACAACTTGAAAATAGGCTCACAGGTTGCTGTGAGTTAGGAGATGAATCTGGTAATGAAGTTGATTATTCCCAAAAATCCCCGTATTTCCTTCTCTATCTGAGGAATGGGCATTTCCGTGATGGCCTAGATTTTGGTGGGATCCAGCTCAATCCCCTTGTGGCTGACTAGGAATCCTAGCAACTTGCCTGATTTAACTCCAAAGGCGCACTTGGCTGGATTCAACTTCAAGTTGTACTTACACAACCTATTGAAGATCTTTTTGAGATGGTCTAGGTGGTCTTCCTCCTTTCGGGATTTGACAATGATGTCATCCGCGTAGATCTCTATCTCCTTATGCATTAAATCATGGAAAAGAGCCATAATGGCTCGCTGGTAGGTAGCTTCGGCATTGATGAGGCCAAATGACAACCATTTACAACAAAAGCTTCTCCAAGGCGTGATGAATGTAGTTTTCTTATGATCCTCCTCAGCAACCATAATTTGATGGTACCCTACGAAGCAGTCAGCAAAGGAGTACATGTTGTATTGAGCAGTATTGTTAATGAAAATGTGGATAAATGGCACGGGAAAGCTATCTTTAAGGCAAGCTTTATTCAGATCCTGGTAATCCACGCAGACTCGCACCTTTCCTCCTGGTTTAGGCACGGGGACTATGTTTGATAGCCATTTAGGGTATGTAGACACCATGATGATGCCTACTTGAAATTATTTCATAATTTCTTTTTTAACCTTTAAAATCCACTCAGGTTTCAACCACCTGAGCTTCTGCCTGACTGGCTTGAATCCCTCTTTGATGGGGAGGTGATGAATAACAATGTCAGTGGACAAACCCCCCATGTCTTCATGAGACCATACAAACACATCCTGCAATTGGGTTAATAGTGTAACCATGTCATTCCTCTAGTTTGGAGTGAGGTCTGTACCAATCTGGATTAGCATAGGGCTTTCTAAGGTTTCGAGATTGAAGTATGTGGTTTGATCAATATTGGGTTTAGGTTTGTCTTCGACCCATTCTTTGATCCCCTGAGGTATCTCAATATCTTCTTGTATTTCCATCAAGTTTGAGTCCAACTTTTCATCAAATTTACAATCCTTGTGGAGAAAAGGCACCTTATTAGCAAGTATAGCCATATCTAAATTCAGAGTCTTGAAACAAAATATGCTTTCACTTAATATATGAAACTGTTTAATCATACAAAGTATTAGCATGTACTGACAAAACAACTGCTAATATTGTACAGAAAAATAAGCAATTATTATTAATATACAGGGCAGAAGGAGTTTCTACTCGTTTTACTCTTGTCGACCAATGAAATGAGTGTTGATCCAATTTTCAAGGGTGAAGTCCTGATGGACTGCAATGATGGAGGGCTGTCATCATCCTCATTCTCCCGAATGATGACCATTACGTCCTGGCAATCATCGTCTGGGTTGTATCTATTTGTATGTTCATCATGGACAATGATGCGTATGTTTGACATCATCCTAGCGATGTCCTGTTTACGTCTCTGTTCCTCTTCTTCCACTTTTGAATCTGGAACTAGGACTTCTTTTCCCTTTACTGGTATAAGCTTGGGAAATAACATGGCCATTATATGGGTCGGCACCTTTACCGGAGATCGTACAGGCTCAGGAACTGTAGGTGGAGATAATCGCCGTGTGGCTGAAGCTGAAGGAATCTGTTTGTGCTTATGAGGATTCCTACGACTGGAACTGGAAGTATAGCCTAGTCTGGCTGTCCCTGTTTGATTGGGACATTGAATTGGGCTCTTAATGCCCTAATTATCTTTGCCCAACCCTTGTCTAGGTTGATAACCCAATGACATCATTTCTTGAGTGGCCGACATTACTTCGGTAGAAATCTGGGGTATGAGGGGTGGCGCCCCGACATGATGGTAGTGAGTGTTGCTCACTTCCAGGGCATGAAAGTTGACCGGCTCAACTTTTGAATTGAAACTAATGAGTGGTATGTCACCTTGTTCAGGACATTCTGGCTCAGCATTGATAGTGACTAGGCTATTGTTGATAATGTACTTAAGTTGCTGATGAAGGGTGGAGGGGACTACCCTAGCCATATGAATCCACGATCTTCCCAGAAGCATGTTGTATCCTGTATCTATTTTGAGAACGTGAAAAGACACACAGAATGTGTATTGACCAATCTCCACTGGCAGTTCAATCTCTCCGACAGAGTTTCGTCTGGATCCGTCAAAAGCTTTGATAACCATATGGTTGTTTCGGATCCGATTGAGATTGATGTTCATCTTCACCAGAGTAGCATAAGGACATATATTTAGAGATGAACCTCCATCTATCAAGACTCCTCCCACTATATATCTGAAGGACAGAACCGCAATGTGCAACGACCTGCAATAACCGGTCCCTTCGGGAGGTAAATCGTCATCAGTACAAGATATCACATTGTTGTTGAAAATGTGATCCACCAGATGCTGGAATTTCTCAACATCTATTAACTTAGGTAGTTGGGCTTCTTCCAGAACCTTGAGTAAGACCTTCATGTGATCTTCAGACGAGAAAACCAAGTCCGATATGGAAATTTGATGTGGAGCTTCTTTAATACCCGAAAAAAAATTAAAATAAAATAAATGAAATTTAAATTTAAATTTTAAATATTTTAATTAGGTTTTTCTTATGTTTGGAAGTTTGGGTCACTTTGTATTTAATTTGTGTGGACTATAATAAGTATGTGAGTACATTAATTTGGACATTTATACTAATTAGGTCAAACTAATTTTTAAGTATTTAAGTTTAGGCTTGTTAAATTATTTGAGCCCAAATTAAGGTGATGAGTTTAAAAACCAAATTGGAATAGGAGTAATATATTAGGTTAAATTCTTTCTTAATACATATATTGACATAATCGACTAAAGAGGGTTTCTAACATAGCAAGAAAGAGGCGGAAGATGAACGAGGAGAACGAGGGAACGTGGCTGGAATTAAAAAGGGTTTGAGAGCAAGACCATTAAAACTTTATTCATCATATTCTTCTTCTCAAAGGTAATTATTGGACTATTCTTGAATACAAAATAATTATTTTGCTGCTGTAATTACAATATAATTCCTTATTGTGTTTGCAATCTATTTTAAAAAATTTCATGCCGCTTGATTAATTGAATTTGATAGTGAAATTTTGATTTACAATTGGGATATATGATATATATGGAAAAAATAAAAATAAATTATAACCGTCAGCGGCATATATATATATATATATATATATATATATATATATATATATATATATATATATATATATATAATTTTTTTTAAAAAGGGAAAGTGATAAAAAATATTATAATATTGTTATTACAATTAAAATGTATTTTTTGATTACAAATTGAATATAGTATATTAAAATTATTTAATTTATGAAAATACAAACTATATAAGTTCATAATTTAATTAATTATACTATATTTATTTTGATAATTAGATCGAATTGAGGGAGTCTAACGGGTGATATTTGGCTGTGGGGAATTATTTTGGTACTATATTATGGTACGGATCCCTTACTCCACTCCTTTAATTATGTTTGCATTCTTTGTATCTCGTGATATCTCGTCATTTATTTTCTTATAATCCTATTGGAAATCTTCAATAAAAACTTGATAATTGATACTTTGGTTGTATTTAGTAATTTAAATTCTTTTCCTTCTATTAAAATTTGTACATATTCTATAATTTTTTTCAGCGAGACTCTTGTTAAATTTGATTTGTTCATTTTATCCCTTGTTTCAAATTCTGTTATGATTTCACATAATTGTTTCCGGTGAAATTCATATATTAGTTTCATTTTGGAGTTGATACATATGACTCGTATTTGTATTCTTTGAATTAGGTTATCATGTTTAGTATTTATTTTTGATAATTGTAGAGCGGTACATGTTGCTACCTTCTTTTTGAGATATTGTGACTATAATTTGTTTTGGTTCAACATGTACATATAGAACCCTTTTGTTAGTATTATGTCGCATGTGTTGTGACATGATATTGTTGTTAGAATATACCATATGATATACCTGAGCTATAACCACCTGTGGGGGTAACACAGGCATGTCGTCTTGGCACGAGAGGCATGACACTTTCCTTGGCAGTGTGATTAGTCCACAACGTCTCCGTTTGGGCTCTGGGGGAAATGGGCCATTTGGTGTTCTGTTGTGGGAGGCGTATGGGTTAACCCTAGTTTTCTGTTTTGCGAATTTATGATGTTGTGCCAAACACACCTATCCGATTTGCATACATTTGGATTCGCGGTCCAATGTGTGATTTGCCTGTGTGGTATTATTTTGCTTATCTGTGTGGCATTTTTTTGACTTGCCTGTCTGACATTGTTTTGACTTGCTTGTGTGGCAATGTATATTTCTGAGCTCACTCGGTATGAAATAACACTCATCCATTTGATTCAGCCTATTATTTCATTGTATTAGTTTTGTTTGGTTCTGTTTAGTTTAAATAATTGAGTTAGTTACATCAGTTCATTCTTTACTCTTCTGTTTGTTTCGTTAAATCTGTTGATTCGGATATATTCTATTCAAACTTATGATATCATATTTTCGTCGGTCTTTAAGCTTGAGGCTTTGTTAAGTATGTTGTTTCAGCTTATTTTGTATTTCAATTATACATATTTGTATTATCTATATCCGTACTAGGCAATTGACTCATGCTGTATTTTTCTTCCGATAGGTTTGCAATGGTGATTCAGGGCTAGTGTGATGAAAGTGTTCCCTTTGATCATCTAGGTTGATTCGAATTTTAAGTTTTGATTATTTTAACTCTGTTTGGAAAATTATATTTAGTACTTTATTATTGGATCGCCACTATTAATATTTTGAGGTTATTAGTGCTTTGTTTACTTATTTTGAGGTTTGTTGTACTTTGCACGTGACCTCTCTTTCTTTTTCGGGAAGGGGGTGTTACAAAGATGGTATCAAAGGCAGGTTCTTTCTTGTAGAAAATCTATTTAGCTTTGACCTGTGAGTTGTGGGTAAACTAGTGTGTAGACGTAGGAGTTTGATTCGATTTTGTTCTTTGTTTGGTTGGTCTCTATTTTGACCAACTGTCAATTTCTTTTTGATTTGTAGTTGATTTGTGAAAAGTGGAGTAATTTGTTAAGGTGATTGAGGAGTGATATTAGTTGAGAATTGTGATTTAATCATTGAGGTGAATAAAGTTATACTTTGTACAGATAAGAAATAATTTTATATGAGATGCGATTATGATGTGAGTATTTGTATCGACGAGTATTTGATTTTGAAAAATTATTTGTTAGAGTTGTTTTTTTTGTGACAATTATTATGATAATTGAATTGAGGATTTGATTTGAGTTAGGTTTTGATTTATGTTAATCTTGTAGATAATTTGAGGTTTGTGTATTGATGGCATATTATGATATAGTGAAAATTTTTAAGTGTAGAGAATTTCTTGTAATTTGAGTTGTTGATATTCGAGGTAATTAGATTAATCAATTGGAGTTAATGCTCAATTTTGTGGTTATTTTCTAGTAGGATATTGGAGTTATGTTCTATGAAGTTTCTTTGTGATAATATGGGGAGACATTGAAATTTATTGGATTAAAGTTTGCAATAAGGGATGATTAATTTATTATATGATTAGATATTAAGTGATGAAATTTAATTAATTTTGAGAGATCTTGAATAGTTGTAGTTCGCTTATGCAGATGGTAGAATATGTGACTTGGAGTTTGATTTGGTGATAAAGAGATCTTAGTAGTATATTTTTGGTATAATAATATTTTAGAACTAGCTTAATTTAAGGTTATGATATTTTGAAACTATTGAGTTCTTAGGGTGAGTTGGTATTATAATTTGTACAATTGTTTTGTTTATCCGTGTCATTGAAGTTTTTCTTATCTCTTTTTTTTCATAGATGGTTGGTGAGTGCGTTTTACGCTCCATCTCACGCTTGTGTTTATGGGGAGTACTTCACCTCAACCCACCACAAGACTCAACATATTGCATTCTTTTTTTTTACAATTTTTTTTTCAAAGCTTATATATCCCACATATATTCCCCCAAACTTAGGTTATTTCCTAATTCCAGCCTTCACTGCCTATCCTTGTCATTTCCTGGTTCACGCTAGCACTATCCTTTAGAAACCCTTTATGTATCAATTTGAACTAACCGGTCAACAAAGATGTTGTTAGTGCTACCCTTTTTATAACAGTTTCAAACAAATCCAAGAATCGATTCATAACAGTAATTATATCACAGTTCTAATAATCTATACTATATTGGTTAACTTGTTCACAATCTCATCATTGGCCAAAATAACCTGTAGAATGCGACACCATTGGACATATGCAAAAAAAAAATTATTTTTTATTTTTTTTAAAACATATGAAAACAATGCAAACTCCTAACTAATATGCAAAATAAAATTTATAAAACAGCATGCATGCAACTAAACAAATATAACTCCCCCAAACTTAAATAAGACAATGCCCTCATTGGATAAAAATATAAGGCACGAGGACTTCCCTGAAACTGTTTAAGTCTGAGGCGGTGGTTGGTGCGCATCCTCATCAGAATCACTAGGAGGAAATCGAGGCAATGGACTGGGTTGTTCATATGGAAATTGAGCCGCCGGGTTGAAACTTTGGAGTGTTGTATTTAATGAGGCGAAAGATGCGTTCATGGCATCAAACATGTGGTCTTGGCGCATCGCCAATCGCCGTATTTCCCGACGTGTCACCCTATGCTGTGCAGTCATTTGGTGCTGTAACTCAAGGAACTGAGTACTAGAAAATGCCTCAGGCTGCAGATCCTGCTCGGTTCCTTGACCACCCATTGTGTCATTCTCGTCCTCCGAAGTATCTTCAGCTTCCGCCTCATCCTCCGAAGCTGATGGAAAAACAAATCCTAGACCTCTAGATGTGATTCGCCGCCAGGCCATACTGAGTACCACGCTATCATCCGAGTATCTAAGAGCTCCAGCGGCATTAGAGTAGGTTCATCATCGGACCAACGCACTCCAGCTTGATGACACAACCCACATATGAGAGATGGGTGTGGTAAGCCGCCAAAAAAGTTTCCCCAGAGACATCGTCGAATAGAAAAATTGATAATTGCCCCGATGTCGATGAGGAAGTCTTGCACGATGGCATACAGGAGAAGTGCCTTTTCCTTGGTCGCATCCGAGGTGTGCGTGGACGGTAGCAATTTAGCACAGAGGAAGGCATACCAGATTTTTCCGTACCGACTTAAGTCCTTGCTGTGAAACATTGTGCATCCCTTTCTACCCTTTATCCAAGTAGTACTTGGCTTACTCATGTTTTGAATAACCTCCTCAAAGTCGGGGTCGAAATCCCGCATATAGGCATACTGGCACTGGTGGGGCACCCTCAGCAGATAATATGTATTGATTGCATCAGCACTGAATGGGACCATGTGACCCCGCACGAAGGCCTTAAACGGTTCTTTGACCTCGGCGTTCGCATAGAATTCCTTGACGACATTCACAACGGCGGGCTCGGGCTCCGCCGTTAACTGTAACCACCCTTGCTGATAAATTTGTTGCATCATCTCCCCATCATTCCCCTCGGGAGCCAGCCCCCGCTCCGGTGTAAGAGCCTTGGTAACCATATAATCGTACCGGTCGGCGGCGGCGGCACTTCTGAATTTTTGGCAGTCATAAATTCGTGTCGGTGGAGCGGAACTTGAACTTGCCCCCCGTTGGCATTTGGGTGTTGGTTGAGATGCCATTGCGTGTTAGCAGTGAACTCTTGCTAATAACCACTTCCTCTCCTGAAAACTTATTTCAGTCAATCTGTCAAACACTTGGCGTGCACAGCTCGTTCGGATCCCCCCGAACTTAGATTATTTCTATGGACTGTCAGGAGAGAGAAGATGAAAGCTTGATGTTAATGCTATGTAACTTACCCTTAAGTGTGTGTAGCCCAATTGCTTGAAGAATTCGGGTGTAATGGAATTGGTATATTGGAAATAAGAGTTAGGGTTTATATAGAGTGATATAGGGTGGAGAAGGTGGTGAATGTGATTGACATAGTGTGGAGGATGTGGGGTAAAAGGTGGGTAAAATGATTTAAGTGGTGGTAATGGTGGTGGTAGTACGTTGGGATCGTGGGTTATGGTGAGGAGAGAAAAAAACTGAAGTAGCAATAGTTGTTAAGTGAGGGGAAAGTGGTTGGGGCGTGCGATTTTAAAGTACTTGTCTGCCCAGAAATTAGGACCCCTACCCCGGCGGGGGGTGCTAGGCCAAACAGGCCCGCCCCGGCGGGCTAGTCCCCTGCTAAAATTTTTGGTCCAAAATTTTGGAGATGAAAAATTTTCCAATTTCCCTCCATTGCGTAGGCCTTGTTGCTCTGAGTCGTGTTTGACCTCTCCTGAAACCAAAAACAAGCAATACGTTAAATTAATGATGACTTGGAGTTTTGATAGATTTTTAGTATTTTTCAGAGAATTTTAACAAACTTAATAATTGACAAGTCCTAACTACTACTTCATAACTATATCCTAACAAATTAAACGTGAAATATGAAATATAAAGAAATATTGGGTTGCCTCCCAATTAGCTCTTGATTTTAAGTCGTTCAGCCTGACTACTCCCTGTTTTACTGAGTATCGGCGAGGATGATGTTGTCGGCGTCCCAATTCGACTCGCCACCCCAGTAGTGTTTTATCCGTTGACCATTGACTTTGAACGTATCTAGCGAATTGCGACTGTAGAGTTCAATGGCGCCATGAGGAAATACTCGCTTTATAGTAAACGGTCCCGACCATCTTGACTTAAGCTTCCCGGGGAACAAACGCAGTCGCGAATTGAACAAGAGGACTGCTTGACCCGGCTCGAATGTTAGTTGCATAATTTTCTGGTCGTGCCATTTTTTAACTTTTTCTTTGTAAAGCTTGGCATTCTCGTAAGCTTGGAGGCGGAATTCGTCGAGCTTATTAAGTTGGAGTAGCCTCTTTTCTCCCACTGCGGCTTGATCGAAATTCAATTTCTGTATTGCCCAATAAGCCTTATGATGTAGCTCTACCGGTAAGTGACATGCCTTTCCGTACAAGAGTTGATAAGGTGACATCCCGATTGGTGTTTTGTATGCAGTCCGATATGCCCATAATGCGTCGTCCAATCGAAGTGACCAATCTTTTCGACTGGGATTTACGACTTTCTCCAGAATTTTCTTAACTTCTTTGTTCAATACCTTGGCCTGCCCATTAGTTTGGGGGTGATACGCTGTAGCCACTTTGTGATTGTCCCCATACTTAGCCAAAAGAGCTGCAAACGACTTATTGCAGAAGTGACTTTCTTCATCACTAATTATTGCTCTTGGCGTGCCAAACCTCGTGAAAATATTTTTCTGTAGAAACTTAAGGACCACCTTGGCATCATTAGATGGCAATGCTGCAGCTTCAACCCATTTAGATACGAAATCCACCGCGAGCAGAATATACTGATTGCTCAAAGACGAAGGAAATGGTCCCATGAAATCGATGACCCATACATCAAAGATTTCCACTTCCAGAATTGTTTGTAGGGGCATCTCATTTCGTTTCGATATGTTTCCCGCCCTTTGGCATCTATCACATGTTTTCACAAATTGGTGGGCGTCTTTGAACAACGTAGGCTAATAAAACCCAGATTAAAAAACTTTCGCTGCAGTGCGCTCAATTCCGTAATGTCCACCGTACGCCAATGAATGGCATTCTTGTAGTATGGTTTGGATTTCACTGTATGGAATACATCGTTGTATCATCTTATCGGCGTATTGTTTAAACAGATACGGCTCATCCCACGTGTACCACTTGACGTCGTGAAGAAACTTCTTTTTCTGTTGTCGTGTGAGATCTGGGGCAAGAATCTTGCTTACCACATAATTCGCGAAGTCTGCATACCACGGAAATTCTGCATGCACCCCAAATAACCGCTCATCTGGGAATGTCTCATTAATCACGCCTCTATCTTCATTCGTTTTCTCCGGATTTTCCAGTCTTGATAAATGGTCGGCAACTTGATTCTCTGTCCCCTTTCTATCTTTAATTTCTAAATCAAACTCTTGAAGTAGGAGAATCCATTGGATAAGGCGTAGCTTAGCGTCTTTTTTTGCTATTAAGTACCGAATCGCCGAGTGGTCTGTGTAGACTATTACCTTAGTCCCGATCAAATATGCCCGGAATTTGTCGAACGCGTATACTACTGCAAGCAATTCCTTTTCCGTAGTAGTGTAGTTCATTTGAGTTTCAGTTAGTGTTTTTCTTGCATTGTATATGGCGTGAAACACCTTGTCTCGTCTTTGGCCCACAACAGCCCCAACCGCATAGTTGTTTGCATCACACATGAGTTCGAATGGCATTTTCCAGTCTGGTGCGATTATCACGGGGGCTGTAGTTAACTTCTTCTTCAATAATTCAAACGCGGATTTGCATTCCGCAAATCCACAGTAAAGCTAAAAGTCGCATCCTTCTCTAAAAGACTGCATAGAGGTTTTGCAATCTTAGAGAAGTCCTTTATGAACCTCCAGTAGAATCCAACATGCCCCAGAAAACTGCGAATACCCTTAACTGAGCTCGGTGGAGGTAGTTTCTCGATCGTGTCCAACTTTGCCTTGTCCACCTCCAATCCTTTAGCTGACACCTTATGTCCCAATATTATGCCCTCTTCAACCATGAAGTGGCATTTTTCCCAATTTAGTATGAGGTTGGTGTCCTTACAACGCTGCAATACCATGACCAGATTCTCTAAGCAAGTGTCAAAAGAGCTTCCATAGACCAAGAAATCGTCCATGAATACTTCAACCTTTTTCTCCACCATGTCCGAAAAAATAGCCATCATACACCGCTGGAAAGTTGCCGGTGCATTACACAGTTGGAATGACATCCTCCTGAATGCAAAGGTGCCGTAGGAGCAAGTGAATGTTGTCTTTTCTTGATCCTCAGGAGCGATAGCAATCTGATTATATCCCGAATATCCATCCAATAAGCAGTAAAACTCATGTCTCGCTAACCTGTCTAACATTTGATCGATAAAAGGTAGGGGAAATGGTCCTTCCGGGTTACCTTATTCAATCTCCTATAATCAATGCACACCCACCAACCTGTTACTGACCTTATTGGAATTAACTCATTATCCTCATTCTGAATTTCTGTCATTCCCCCTTTCTTCGGTACACAATGAATCGGACTTACCCATTGACTGTCGGAAATTGGATATAAGACTCCGGCATCCAATAATTTCAGAATTTCCTTCTTGACCACTTCCTTCATGATTGGGTTAAGTCGACGTTGATGCTCCACCGATGGGCTTGCATTACCCTCCATCAGAATCTTGTGCATGCAAAATGACGGGCTAATGCCTTTTATATCCGCAATCGTCCATCCAATTACTGATTTGTGATCCCGAAGCACCCTCAACAACTTTTCTACCTGCAATTCGTTAAGTGCAGCAGAAATAATTACCGGTAAAGAATTTAAATCGCCTAAATATGCATACCTGAGATGTTTAGGGAGTGGCTTAAGTTCCAATGCCGGTGGCTCCTCCAATGATGGTTTCAATTTTTCTGCAACTGTATCCTCGGTGTGCATAGGTTCAACCGGTGCTCTGAATCGGCTAACTCGTGGCAATGAGTCTAGCATCTGTAATAAGTCCACAAATTCTGGGTCGTCTTTTTCCTCATCCCCCAGTAAAGTTGTTTCTAACGGATCATTGCTTAAACTCTTACTCATATCTTCGCTGGTAATATACTCAATTAAGTCCATTCGATTACACTCTTCCTCGTCTGTAGGATATTTCATGGCCTTAAACACATTAAATTTTACTTCTTGATCTTGGACCCTCATTGTAAATTCTCCTTTTTGTACGTCTATGAGTGTCCCTCATGTGGCCAAGAAAGGTCTTCCTAGGATGATCAGGATGTTCTTATCTTCCTTGAAATCCAGTATGATAAAGTCCGCAAGAAATATAAACTTATCCACTTTTACCAAAATGTCCTCTACAATGCCTCTCGGATATGTGACTGACCTATCCGCCAACTGTAATGAAATATTCGTAGGCTTTGGCGCGGGCAAACCCAATTCTGAATATGCTGATAATGGCATCAGATTTATGCTTGCTCCCAAATCACATAGGCATTTGTTGAATGACATCTTCCCGATCGTGCACGGGATAGTAAAGCTTCCCGGGTCTTTAAGTTTAGGTGGAAGCTTTTTTTGTAACACTGCACTACACTCCACTGTTTCGAAGTCTTCCCATTTCTTCTTCCTTGACAGAATTCCCTTCATAAACTTTGCGTAACTCGGCATTTGCTCCAGGCCCTCTGCAAATGGAATGTTAATCTGGAGTTTCTTGAACACATCTAAAAATTTTACGAACTGCTTATCGGACTTCTGTTTTTGGACTCTCTGCTGAAATGGCGGTGGAGGATGAACAATCGGCTTACTGTTTAGCTTTGGTTCCTCTGATTTGTTCCCCTCTACTGCATTACTGTCGTCGGCTTTTTCCTCCGGTGTTGCTGAATTTTCTGCACTAATCCTACCGAGGTGTTTTCCGCTTCTCAACATAACTGCCTGACCTTGCTCATTATTACCCTTCAGATTTCTTTCGGTGTCGCGAGGTAATGTTCCTTGTGGTCTACTATTTAATGCCCACGCAATTTGCCCTATCTGATTCTCTATATTCTTGATAGCAATAGCTTGATTCTTCAAAGCCAAATCGGTGCTAGTTCTTTACCTTGCCCAGGATTCCTCATCATCGGATTTCCTGTCCTGCTGTTGAATCTGTTGTGGATGACTATGAAATCCAGGGGGATATGATGGTCGTGGAGCTTGATTTTGCTGATTATTGCTCCACGAAAGGTTTGGGTGGTTCCTATTCCCCTGGTTGTAGGTATTTTGGTATGTATTTTGTCGATTTCTGTTGTAGTTGCCTATGTACTAAACGGATGCTAGATTTATTGCACACAGCTCTGTCAGATGATCCCCCGCACATAATTCGCAGACTGCCATAACCTGCTGAACTTGTTGAGTTTGAGCCCCTACAAACGTCTTCACCGTCTCATTCATCTTATCAAACTTCATGGATAGTGCAGAAATGGTTGCGTGTATAGATGTTAATCCATCTATTTCCAAGATCCCAGCCGCCTTTGCCTGTGTCATTCTTGATGTGGGCCACTAGTAGTTATTTGCCGACATTGTTTCTATCAAATTGTAAGCATCCTCGTAACTCTTAGCCAAGAATGCACCCCCCGATGCCGCATCAACACTTGCTCTGATATTTCCATGTAGCCCGTTATAGAAGGTGTTCATTTGTAGCCACTTGGGCAAACCATGATGTGGGCACTTCCTGAGTAATTCTTTGTATCTCTCCCATGACTCATATAGTGACTCTCCACTCTGTTGCTCAAACAATGTGATGTCACTTCTCATTTTTGCAGTCTTTGCCGGTGGGAAAAATTTGGCAAGAAATTTTTGAGCCAAATCCTCCCACGTAGTGATCGAACCCGGTGGTAAAGAGTGTAACCAACTCTTCGCCTTGTCCCGTAAGGTAAATGGGAACAAGCGAAGTCTTACTGCCTCGTCCGACACCCCGTTGTACTTGAACATGTCGCACATTTCCAGAAAACTGAGCAAGTGCTCATTTGGATCGTCGTGTGCCATTCCCCCAAACTGACATGAATTCTGCATCATCTGAATAGTCCCAGGCTTTATTTCAAAAGTGTTCGCAGCAATTGCAGGCCTAGTAATGCTTGACTGCAGATCAGTCACCTTAGGTGTGGAAAAATCCCTCACCGCTTTCTGGTCTTCGGCATCCATCGTTCCTTCCTTATCAGAATTTTCAAATTCGGTTCTCGTTTCCTCAATCCACTTACACAACTTTTGAAAGCGTCTGTCAATGTCGTCCTCAAAAGGTAGCAAGTCTGGATGTTTAGACCGTGTTTGCATAAACCGATGTCGAAAACCTGGAATAGAGAAAATAAAAAAAATGTTTACGTCAAAACAGGACTAATTAAACTAATATTGTAAAAATAAATATTAAAATCTCGGCTAAATTGTCCCCGGCAACGGCGCCAAAAACTTGTTGGGAAAAATTAATACGCACAAAACACGCGAGTGCACGTGGTCAACAAGTAATATAGTAATGAATAAAATATCGTTCCCACGAGGACAAAATACCAAGAATCTTAACTTCACAATTATCAATTTTATATTAACCCTAATTTTATTAAACTAATCAATTCAATGGTTTTCAAAGTAACTAATTAAAAGCAACTAAATTAATGAATTATTAAATTATCACAAAAACAATCACCAATAACAAAATCCGGAATTTTTCAAACAATTAATGGAGAATTAGACTTATGATTTCACCCTAAGCCTCACTCTGATTTTCAAACCATTATTCCAACTCAACTCAATATTCCAGTTTATTAATCAAGAACCCGAACGTAGTACGAGCTACCTCTCGATGCACTAACACCATATTAACATCAATCCACAATTAAGATAGAAATCCGTTAAACACCTAATTTAACCAACCCACTATATCTCTATGTGAACTGCAATCAAAAAGGTTGAAGCTTAAGCTCTCTATACGATTACATGAGATGTCAAGCGTATCTCTACCTTAACAATAATCACAAATATGCTATCGACATAATTTATGACACATGCTATATTAACTAGGTCTAGATTCGAATCTCCTCTCTCGATTCCTTTCAAATCCACAAAGAACTGTTGATCAGGCAATTCATAAATTCACGCACAAATTAACATAGATAAACTGAAAATATCTTATTGAATTAGAAATCAAAGTTATAGAATCATCGTTACGCTCAAAGATCCATCACAAGTCTAATAAATAAATTAGTTCATAACGAATGAATTAAAAACTGAATAATTTGTTGAAAACATCATCCCAATTACAAACAAATGGAAGAGAAGAAGAATTATAGAAAAACCCCTTCACGTAGCCTCGATTTGCAACTATCGTGACAATCTCTGAAAATTATTCCTCCAATGCTCGCTCGTCAATTCCTTGAATTCGCGCTGAAAATCTTGCCTTTGTGTTATAGGATTGTTGTTTTTCTAAGTGGTAGCCAGCTCTCCTGACTTCTGGACAAATTTTCCTTTTATTAGAGTCTAAAACGCACCATCCAAGCCCACAAACCGCGCCCTAGCAGAAGTCGAAACAGAACAGGACAGTTCAGGAAATAGGACCCCCGCCTCGGCAGGGGGTATAGTGTAAAACAGGCCCGCCCCGGCGGGCTAGTGCACTGACTTCAAAAATCCTTAAGTTCCATTTTTTTCACTTTTGCTCCAAAAAGACCGCCTTTTCATACCAATTGCATCCATTACCACCCTACACATAAAATAACATGAAACAAGTAAAAACGAACACAAAATATGAAAATAAATACTAATTTAAACTTGAAATGAATATTGATTCGTGTATATAAAATCCACTTATCAATAACACCCATCAGTTTGATTCAACCTATTATTTCAGTGTATTAGTTTTGTTTGGTTATGTTCAGTTTAATTAATTGAGTTAGTTACTTTAGTTCATTCTTTACTCTTCTGTTTGTTTCGTTAAATCTGTTGATTCGGATATATTCTATTCAAACTTTGGATATCATATTTTCGTCGGTCTGTAAGCTTGAGGCTTTGTTAAGTATGTTGTTTCAGCTTATTTTGTATTTCAGTTATACATATTTGTATTATCTATATCCATACTGGGCAATTGGCTCATGCTTTATTTTTCTTCCGGCAGGTTTGCAGGGGTGATTCAAGGCTAGTGTGATGAGAGTGTTGCCTTTGACCATCTAGGTTGATTCGAATTTTAAGTTTTCATTACTTTGACTCTGTTTGGAGAAATATTTTTAGTACTTTATTAATGGATCACCACTATTAATATTTTGAGGTTGTTAGTGCTCTGTTTACTTATTTTGAGGTTTGTTGTGCTTTGCACGTGACCTCCATTTCCTTTTCGGGAAGGGGTGTTACAGCTTCTCTTAAGCTTGGAACCACCTTGGCTTCATTATGGCCCATAGTACGGAGAAATTCTTCCACTTTCTCCATGGGAATCTTCCCCTTTGACTTGATGGTAGGCCTCATCACCCGTTGGGGAAGATACAGTGGATTATCCTTCGACACTGTAGCAGTTATGTGCGATGTGGATCCTTCAGCTCCTCCATAATTCCATGAAACTTTCTATAAGCTGACTACAGGATATTGTGGTCTGAATGGCAAGATAATTGGCTTTGGCGCAGCCATTTTCAAAGGATTGTCAGCGTTGCAGTGCCAAGATTAAGCCTTGGAGCAGCGCTGCAGCGCTGAGTCAGCACATTAGGCCAATATGTGGCACTGCAACGCTTGTTTGTAAAGGGACTAGGGCACTACAACGCCGTGATGATGTCACAGTTAGCCAGGAAAGTGTGCTGCAGTGCCAGATTTATGCCTGGCATAGGCGCTGCAACGTCGGTGTTGGAAAATTGACATTTCTACCCCCTACAAGCTGAAAAAGATCTAATAAGCCCTTCAACACATAGATTACGCAAAATAATACCGAAATAGTATAAAATTTATATAAATTACGAAGATCAAACGACTTCTTAAGCAATAAAGGATCCAATTCACGGGTATAAATCCCACTCATCAGTCATCCTCTAATAAACCAAATGCGAAAGGAAGTCTCTTTATACATTTCCTTTTAATTCATATCACACTTCAAATTCCATGTCAAATTTCAATTCCTATCAAATATAAATTCCTTGTCAAATATCAAACCATGTCATGTTATCATGTCATCAAAACAATTAACCTTTATTTTGTAGGAAAACATTAAAAAGCCCTAAAAACTAACACATTGCACAACATGCATATGATGCCCCCAAATACGGGTCTCTTCCAACCCGACATATGGTGCTCCACGATGCTATAGTTTACACCAACATTCAGTTGAAATGCCTCAAAAGAATGAATATGTCTTATATATATTCCAAAACAATGCTACCATTCCCCAGGTTCTTTATAACCGTTACATTTGCTCTTGTCATAATATCAAATATTATCATTACAAACCTATACTATTACATAGGTAATCTACAAGTTCGCTTTAGCCTTCCCTTTATCCTTGCATAATCCTTCGGTCCATTCGGTCTAAGCTGCATTCATATGGTTCAAGCAAGAGTGAGCATAACAAGCTCAACAAGTACAACAATTTCCTTTTAAAAGCATGCTTAAAACATAAGAATCGTATATCTTCAGTAACTGTATAATAGTTACGAAGTACTATCAATAACTTAAAATAGCATTCATTTTCCTTCAAAATGTTTTACCATAACAATATTCAGTAAAACACCAATTCTGGTCCAAGACCATGAGCATTTCATAATTTTTTTGAAAAGGACAACTCGGTACGAAGTCCGTAAGTCCGGCATATCTTACGAGCACTTCTAGATGATCAGCCTATAGTACTCTATGTTGATCAACACTACATCCATTAAACGTATGTACGTTTAAGTTTTGGCAACCTCGCGTGCCCATCGAATAATCGATGAAAAATACATTTGTTTATTCATACCCAAGCTTACCTTGAATTCGTACCAAATACTCGGCATAGGATAGCGTTAGCAATTCTATATTGAAAGACTTGTAAATAAATCAATCAACTTTTCAAGATTAGTCTAGCCGAGTTAAAACTGGCATCGACCCTGTCTTTAAAACCATTCATGCATCTCATAACATGAATCACTGAAAACCTGGCTAACACGAAGGTTAGACAAGCGTTTAAGAAAACTTGCCTTCAGCGTCTGCTACAATAAAATTACTTTTCCTTTTGAGTCTTTACGGTCTCTACAACACATAATCAGATAAAATATCACATTAGGTCATGAATGAGCATACATGGTTCCTAATGAATCTTACCTTTCTTCTCAATCTAATTACGTATTAGATTTGTTATTATTGGTTCCGACTTGTCGTTATTCTTTTACATCGTTCTTACCAACTTCTTTCTCTTATATAACTTAATTGAAATTATTTCAATAGTACAACTCGTTTCGAGTTAATCATCCTTACTTACGGCTTACTAATGTCCTTACATTATTAATCGAAACTTGATCGCCGTTGGTGAAGTACCAATGTTGAATACCATTCATGGTTTACTTAATTACCCTTCACGTTCTTCTTTTAAATTATTCTTTCTTTCAACCTCTAGTGCATTGTTTAAGGTTATAAATCCTAAATGATGTTACACTAAGTTGATTAAGAATTGAATTCAATCTTTATTCGTTTCTCCTTCCCTTTACAATCAAAACCTTTCTTCTCCATCTCCATTCTAGTGTTGGCGCTGCGGCGTAGGTGTTCTATACCTAAAACTCGGTCACGGCGCTGCGACGCCATACCCTTCACTATTTGTCGCGCTGTGGCGCCAAACTTCAGTAACTCACATCCCTTTCTGGAGCTGCGGCGTGACTTCTTTGGCCTTGGAATGGCGCCGCGGCGCCAGCTCTGTGCACCAGACAATTTTGACAGACTTTTTCATTTGTGAGATTTCCGGACTGGTAACTTCTTCGTTATAAGTCCGAATTTGCTCGTTCAAGAGCCTACGGTTCACAAATTTTATACTCTACTTGTTCATGCAAGAATTTTATCTATTCAACTTTGTTTGCTAAAAATTCACCTATTAGTCTATTTTTAACGAAAACAATAAACGTTCGTGAACGTTCAACGCTCATTTCTTCGTTCTAAGTCAGAATTCGGTCATTCTCGAGTCCACAACTCTATAAAGCCAAATAAGACTTGTCTCCATTGAAAACAAATGTTTCTAAGCTCAATATCAAAATTTGACTTCCATTCCGAGAATTTCACGAATTCGACAATTATCGTTTAATTGTGAAATTACGGCTTAATTTCGTTTCTTATGATTTGTTCATCATTTCAAATTGATTTTATCCAACACACTAACATCTTAACATACTTGCTTCATTAACTTATAATCATGATAAGTTATTACTTGTTCTTTATGAGTTTATAACTTTTAAAAGTACAAACTACTTATGTTTCCATTTCTCATGACTTATTATTTCTTTTTACATGACTTATCAAGGTTCAAGATTTCTAACCATCATCATTGCTTTTTCTTATTATATCAACTTCATTATTGTAAACATGTTACAAGTTCTTACCAATTCTCCTTAAGTTCATAGCTTATATGATTACGAATAGCTTATTCATGACTTATACGGCTTATTAAGACTTAAGCCCTTTGATTACTCATTCTTAGCATTCCTTAGCATACAAGTTCTACCACTACCCACTTCTCTATCAATGGAAGAGAAAGAGAATCATGGTTCAAGATTACTTACTCTTGAATAACACTTGGTTAATCTTTAATCTCCTTCTTGCTTCTTGAAATATGAACTATAGCTTCTCTAGCTTTTGTAGCTTATTATCTCTAACCAATATGCTCTCAACTTGTGGGATGAAATGAACAACCCACAAAATGAAATCCAAGCTCTCTATTTATAGGAAAACCAAGGTTAGGGCATAAGGGTCATTAATCCATTTCCACCTCCTTAATCACCTCCTTACTATTCATTATGTGCTCACCAAGTTTACTTGGCCGCCATAACATTTATCCCTTACTTGCCCATCACAACACTTGCTCACCACTTATCTTAGCCATTAAGTCACATTACTTGCTCTCCACAACACTTATCCATTAAGGTACTTTACTTGCCCACCACTTTGGGTCATCCATGTTCTTATGGGTTGCCCCATGTATCACCCTAACCCATTGGATTATAACATGGGCTTAGGTTTAATTATCTTAACTTATACATTGGGCTTTACATTTACAAATACTTGGGCTTGTTCATTAATTCATTTTGGACTTTACAATAACCAATACTTGGTTTTAACATTAGTTCACATTGGGCTTAACCCTTTCCTACAAAATTCAACAAATCCATTTCATTTGGTTTAAAGCCTCATAACGTATATTCTACGTATTAATCTCGTATTATAACTCATATACTAATTCATGATATACGATATACCATCATTCATACATACTCGTATAACACCTCATATCATACTCGTATTCATTACTTCGTATAATACCTACGTATTATACGATAATCGCTTAATTCATTAATCGCATTACATTTCCTTCTTGTAAATCATTTTCCCTAATCGTTAGGTTTTAAGTCCGCAGGCGAAAAACTGCATTTTTCATAAATGAGATATTATTAGATATTCCATCTCACCTTGATATTCTATCGTTACGTATTTCTCGGAAGTTCAAAAATAATTCCCGAGCAGAAATGCGTGAATAGTGTTTTTTAGAAAATTTATCGAAAAACTTTTATTTTCATCTTGGAAATTCAAACACTTTAATTCTACCACGTAGCCAAAATACTACAATGTTCTGACATGTCTAGGTCATACAACAACCTTCAATTAGCTTACTAAATAATTAATCAATTAAATTCATTCAATCCTTATAATTAAATAAAAATTTAATTCTCCTAAAAATCTGATTTTCTCGGGAGTTACAATGGATATTGTTAGTGTATGTCAGGACTAAACTACATACCCTTTTTTGTAGGCAAGATTAGTCCTACTACAAGATCAAAGTCTAAAAAGGCACAAAGCCTATATTCAGACATGGCTACAAATGCCCCACCTGACTCATATATCTCGAGAACAGTTCGATGAACTTAAAAATCAGATAGCAGAGCTAGTTATCCTACTTAAAGAAAAGAGTAAAAATACTCGAGGTCAACAGACACCTACTCAACTAGAGTCCTCTGCACAAGGAGGCAGTCAGGGTACTGATAAAAAGGTGGAAATACAGATATTTGAACCTTAGTCGAATAAAAAACCCAACAAACCCCCAAAAATCATCAATCTCAAAGATGACCAGGTGATTGAAGACATTAGAAAGAAAGTCCAACAAATGGAAAAAACCATCTAGTTAATCAAAGGGACTGGAACATATGGGAGTGTTAACTACTCAGATCTTTGCATGTTTCCAGGGGCTCGTTATCCGGATAAATTCCAAGTCCCAAATTTTAAAAAATATAATGGGTTAGGAGATTTGTATACTCATTTGAAAGTGTGTATTGGAGAACTCAGATCCTATGCAGAGGACGAAAAGCTAAGGATGCAACTATTCCAAAAAAGTTTGACTGAAGTAGCTAGAGCATGGTACGGTCGACTTGACAACCCTAAACTCCGTAGTTAGGAAGAGCTAGCCCATACCTTCCTAAATCAATACAACTTCTAGTCTCAAATGGCACCTGATAGATATCAAGTGACTAAAGTCAAAAAGTAGAATATTAAGTCTGTTCGGGAATATGCGCAAAGATGCAGATGTATGGAAGCACAAGTCATTCCTCCCATGACAAAAACTGAAATAATGATGACATTCATCGACATACAAGAAGCTCCATATTATGAAAGGGTCCTAGCTGGAATTGGAAATTGTTCTCAGAAATGATTAAACATGGAGAAATGGCTGAAATGGTGTTAAAGTCAGGAAAGATTAAATACCTCACTACTTTGGAGGCAGTTGTTGAGTACATACGGACTAGAAATTATGGGACCAACCCTAGGATATCTCATAAGAAAAAGGCAGATGTATCCTTAATACTTCAGGGTCAGAATTGGCGAGGCAGCAGAACCAACCCATTCAAAAGTAGAATAATTACTCTTCATTCAAAACATCTGTAAAGCCTCCAAATCCTCTGTTTCAGAAAGCATGAGAAGTTAAACATAGAAGAAATTTTACACCCTTAGGGGATTCACTTGAAAACATACTGCAGCTTTTGACTAACCAGAAGAAAATTACTCAACTCCTTCCACTTGCAAATCCAAATGGGAAAAGTTTTGACCCAAGTAAAAAGTGTGCTTACCATACTAGGTCCCTGGTCATGATACCCAAGAATGATGTTCTCTAAAACACAAGATAGATAGTGGTGAAATTTTTGTGACAACACAAGAACAACCACATGATAAAGACAATCCTTTGCCTCAGCACAATGAAGAAGGAATAAACATGTTCATTGTAGGGAGTGGAGAAGGTTTCGAATACCTCAAGTATATTGGAGAATCTTCAACTGAAAGTAACCTCGCAAAGATAAATTATTCAGAAGGATAACCTTCGATAGAGCAGAAGCTACAGTCCATCAAAGAACAGATTGATTAATTGGCAGAATTGATGGTATATCAACATCAAGTCACTAAGAAGTTGATATGCCAGATCGACCAGAGTCAAACAAACATCCTCCCAATTTCAAGGAAGGATCACATTAGATTCCAAGAATATGAAACCTTGGTAGAGAAAGTTGCAAGGAAAGAAAGATTTTTTGCTCGTAGAGAGTTTGTAGCTAAAAGAGAGTTTACTCCTTTAGGCCAACCAATGGAGGAAATCTTATAGATGTTGATCCATGAACGAAAGATCACAGAACTATTACCCCCAGTGGACCCTCGATCAAGGAGGTTCGATGCCACTAAAATATGTCAATATCATTCCAACACTCCTGGTTATGACACAGAAGGTTGTTGGGCACTTCTTCACATAATCTAGAATCTAACTGATGGTGGTGATTTAAAAATGATAAACAGTGACAATACCAGGTATGAAGAAGAGGAGATATTTCCTCCCGGAATGAAAAAATGGAGGGAAGTTGTAGCAGTTATTTCCTCTAAAGGAGACATGCCTGCTACACCTCTAGTAATTCAAGGAATGGGGGATAAAAGAGGAAAGAATCCTATGAAGATAGGTGTACCAAAACCACTGATGTTGATATATCTACCCCAATATCCCATTACCAATTTGAAAAGAGTCCCATGGATTTATGGGGAAAATGCGGCATTAACATCAGATTATACCGCTATCCTACCAAAGGATAATCCGTTGTAATTATCGCAGCGTGAGATGGAGCCCATTATCAAAACCCCGGGTAAAGTACCCGAAAAGAAGATTTTAGAATTCCTCAGTAAAATAGGGCATAATAAAGCTAGAGTGGTGCAACGTTTAAAAGAAGCGCCTACTCAGATCTCCATCGTGAATTTAATCTTATCCTTAGAGGATCATCTAAAAATTCTGGTGCAAGTACTAGAAGAAACTTATCTGCAAAGAATTGTGGACACTGAAATTTTTTAGCACCTCATAGATCACATTCTGAAAAGTAATGTGATATCCTTCACTTATGATGACATGTCAGTAGAAGGAACAGGTCACTGTAAGTCACTACATATAGTAGTGATATCATATGTTATTGGGGGGGTATTGATAGTTGGAGGATCATCCTTAAACATTTGCCCTTATGATACCTTAAAAAAGATGAAGATCAAACCAAATAGAATCCAGAGCAGTCATGTCGTCATAAGAGCCTTTTATGGATCTCGACGGGATGCTATGGAAGAAATAGAGCTTCCAGTGGAGATCAGCCCACATACATTCCACATATCCTTCCAAGTGTTAAACATCGCCACGAGATATAATTTACTATTGGGAAGACCTTGGATCCATATGGTAGGAGACGTCCCATCCACATTTCATCAGCAATTGAAGTACATCATCAATAAAAATCTGGTGACTATTAATGCCGAACAAGAATACCCAATCTCTATGCAAAGGGATATACCTATGACTAATCGCAATGAATGAGTTGAGCCTGCTACCTTTCAAGCCTTCGAAGTGAGCAACACTCACTATCGACCTATCGGGGCACCAGCCTTGAAACCAAGAATCTCTTTCAAAGTAATGAGTGTCAGTTAATAGATGATATCATTAAGTTTCTAGAAAAGAAAAGGGATGGGAAAGAATCAACAAGGAATTAAGAATCAAGTTCAAATATCAAGCCAAATAGGAAAAGGTGGATTGGGCTACTGCTCTAGATCAAAAAATAGAAATTCGCATAAATATATTCCAACGCATCTATCAACCATCTTGTTATCAGATCTTACTAATGCAGGATTTAGGAAACAATGAACAAAGATTCCTACCACTATGTCTAATCTGCTAATGCCAAATGTCAATGCAGTTTAGGATAAAAATTAAGTGCCCATTCCCGCCAAGGAAGAAAAGATGTATAATGAATAATTTCTACAAGAATTTCAATATCAATTTTCAAAATTGAAGTCCCCGAGAAATACACTTACCCTGATATGCATGGAGTTATGATCATCATCAAGGAGGAGGACAACAAAAACCCCTTCATCACAGCGGTCAACCATAACGAAGCTCTAGATAATTGGTGCAACAGTCCTTACATCACTCTTAAAAGGTAAAAAGGGCAGAAAGTCCATCTGCCCTAAAGTGTAAGACCCCAACTTTTATGAATAAAGATGAATTTTTCTCTAAATATCATTTTTGAATATTAAGGTGTGAATTTGTTATAATGTTATATTTGTGGGTAATATTTATAAATTTTTTAAAGTAAGCAAGTTGTTAAAGAATATTCGATTGGTCGGGGAATATTCGTTTTATCAGGGAATATTCGTACGACGACACAATCATTGGTAGATCCCACGACGAAATTATTGTTGGAGTTAGAAAACGACAAAAATACCTTTTTATAAAAAAACGGCAAAAGTTTTACCGTTAACTTTTGAAATACCTGGTGATAAAAGTACAGTAATACATGTGGTTAGATAGTAGCACATGGTATTGTACAGTGTCTTTGATTATTGATGCTTACTTGAGAAGTCACTCAGTTTTGTTCAATTATTACCACAATAATTACTGCATAGTATCTTACGTTATTGGTTCAATTACTGTCACAATATTTTATATTATTAAATTAATAATTGAGATGACAAACTTATTCATATTATTATTTGCGTTATTGACAATGTCTAGAAAGTTCTGTCGAGGAAAGGGGTTTGGTCACCTAATTGCGCGCCAATAAGGAGAAGTCCTTATCGAAAAGCTCCCTCTTTCCTGGGAATGATCTGGTTGTTAATATTGTAAGTTATAATATTAATGATGAATGTTATTAAAAATGTGTTTTGTAAAGCTAAGTGAATTGAGATAGAAAGAAGGGAATTTTATGAAGTATTTGTTGTAAGTTTGGCTTATTATATGGACACACACTAACTCATTTTTTAAAATCATCGGGAGAAAGTTATCTCAGTTATATATATATATATATATATATATATATATATATATATATATATATATATATATATATATATATTAAGTTTTGTTTTTTATGAAAAATAAAATATATTATATTTTATTGTGTTGCATAGTATTGCATAGTGTGTTCATAGGACTGCATAGTGCAACATAGTAAAGATCAAATTTTTTTAAAACGATTTCGTTTCTCCGCCAGTGAATTTCCTTACTGTTCACCCGTGATTTTCTAAATTCAAATAGTATCATGTCATTCTCCTATATATAGGATGCTTAGTTTAGAATTGAAAATCACAACAGAATCAGAGAATTCTTCTTCTATAATATTGAGCGTATTTCTTTAGAGTTTAAGGAAACTTTGAGTGTCAAAAATAGTACAAGTTTTTTTTAAGAATATCCCTGTTATACCAGTCAAAAGTACTCTCTTTTTAAGGTAAGGGGTATTATTTTTGTTCAATACTCGCAAGAAATAATATTTTCTTCCATACTCTATAGTATGTAAGTAATATTATTTTGTTTCGTATTCCTAATTTTACACTAATTTTGTTAAAGTATTGCTTCTACATTCCTTGAAATTAGTAGAATATCCTTGAAATTTACGCTTCATCGAGTATCTTTTCACGAAAATATTTTTCTGAACATTCTTGTTAAATTTTAATATTTTCCTACTGGAGTACTATTCACGAGATACTATTCACGAATTACTATTCATGGAGTACTATTCACTCGGGTATTATTCACCCGAAAAATTAATTTCTTTTCTGTCCAAATTATTTTTGATACATGGATATTATTCTTGAATTTTACTCCACAAAGCAGTTATCATGTTGTCAATTTGGACATTTTTAAACTCTGGATAAATTAAAAATCTTTAATATTTATCTTTGATTTCATTTGATTGATGCTTATATCATTGTCATCATTCTCATTCTTATATTATGACGAAAGTCATCTTTAGCCCGTAGTGCATAGATGGACTGTTGATTGGTATGATTATGACCAGGAATTATTCGGCATAATCATGACCTATAATATTATAAATGATGTGAGAAAAGTCCTCATTGGCCCGTAGTGTATTAATGGACAGTTGTTGGCATGATCATGACAATTGGTGATAACATGAATATATTTGGCCCGTAGTGCATGGATAATTTGTGGATGTGATACTAATGACTATCATTGACCCATAGTGTATGAATAATTCAGTGATGTGGATTAATTATTGAGCTGAGTCACATCAATAAAATTGATGATAAACTCTTAAATCATAGAAGATAGCAGATATCATGCTCTACTTGACTCTTCTAGTGGATTATTTATTCCGCTGCAGTTAAACTTGTTGACTATTGTATTCTGTCACTTTAACACTATTGAAGGCTAACGATAATTTATCCTTCATTATCTTAGTTATAATATTCTTTACTAGGCTAGTCGAGCTCAGCCTTTGCTTTAATTGTTGTCTTCAAGAAATGAGAATATAGCTGGGACTAGTCGGGAA
Source organism: Panax notoginseng (assembly GCA_016801055.1). NCBI lineage: Eukaryota > Viridiplantae > Streptophyta > Magnoliopsida > Apiales > Araliaceae > Panax > Panax notoginseng. The sequence goes on along the minus strand of CM029015.1, from coordinate 63,008,462 downwards.
ATAGAGTGACGGTCCAGATGGTTGCTTTAGTAGTCCTCACTATTCTGTGAAATAGTGTAATAATAATTGTAATGACGACTTCATTTGAGTTTGGATATTATCTAGGAGACAATATTCGTGTTAAAACTCTCAACTTATGTTACACAACAGTTGTATAATTAAGTTTGTATTTGTATTTTGTACCATGTATTTGGCGATTCAAAATGGGTGATGTATACCTATTTTGGGGGCGTCATAGTTGGTATCGAAGCTTAGGGATATGATCCATGGTTAAGATTTGACGCTAGAACTAGGAGGGGAGAGATACGTAAATCCTTCGCTAGTATGACCTACCTAAGCTTATTTGTTAATTAATTGGTCGGTCAGAATATAAGGATAATATGTGGCATGTCAATTAACCCTTATTTTGTGGCAGTTTTTGAAAATGACATATGAAAATGTTGAGATAAGCAATGGAGCACATGAGACCGTTGAGTCACCAATGGCCAATAACCAAGATAATATGCATCAGGAAGGCAATAATCCTTAGGTAAACAACAACACCGACCAAATGATGAATGATGGGATGTTCAGAGGCTTTTTTCAATTCATGCAACATCAGGCGAGAGAGACTCTTATTCAAAATATAGGTGAAAACACTGGCAACTCACGGATGGTCACTGCTACGCAATTCAAGGAGCTGGGACCACCGGAGTTTTTGGGAAATCTAGAACCACTTAAGGCATAGACGTGGATAAAGCTGATCACCAAGATATTTGATGTCTTGGGATGCTCCGAGGAGCAAAAGGTTCCTTTTGCCACCTTCATGTTGTGAGGAGAGGCATATTATTGGTGGAAATCTATAAAACGTATTCAATATGCCGCACTGAACATGTCTTGGGAGAATTTCCAAGAATTGTTCAACGACAAGTACTTCCCCGATAGTATTCATCACATGAAGGAGGTGGAACTCATTAAGCTAGAGTAAAACAATATGATCGTATCACAGTACGAGGCTAAATTTGTGGAGTTATTCCAGTTTGCATCCCATTTAGTAGATAATGAGGAGGGTATGACGCGGATGTTTCTAAGAGATTTGAAACTCAAAATACACCAATACCTTATTTCTCACAAACTTTGTGTAGACACTCAAAATTTTCTGCACACCTGTTACTGACATTGCAGGAAGGAAGATTTGTCTTTCAGAAATAACCCTGGAAGACGGCTCACATCCAGTCCGGATACTGTCGGAATCTTAGTTTCAACCCCGGAACACATACTGGGAGTAACAGCCTCAACCTCGGAACACACACCGAGAGTAACAGTTCTAACCTTGGCGATAGCACCGAGGCCTGCAGTTCCTATACCGAAAATTCTATCGGACAAGACCGATTCATGTCGGAGATAACCCCGAGATGTTCAGTCTCAGTCTCAGCACTGGGAATAGCAGATTTCAACCTTGAAGATAACCCCAAGAAAGGCAGTTGCAGTTCCAGAGATAACCCTAAAATGCTTGTTTAAAATGCATGCCATTAGCTTCAACCTCGGCGCTTACACCGAGGCACTCAGTACAGGACCTAGCGATAACACCAAGAAGACAGGCACACCTCAGAGATGACATTGAGGATCTTCAACCATTACAGTAGTCCAATCTTAACGATAACCCTGAGTAATGTCTGCTTTATCATCCCAAACCGGAGATAACCCCGGTGAGGGGCAAAGTCATCATCTTGCCACCTTGACTCCACATCACGTCGTCTCAACATTTCAAACATACATTTTTACACAATAATATCCCATAAGAATCAAGGAAGACCAATCCCGAGTGACTATTACGCATGATAACAGATATAATTTAAAGCTGAAGACCAGAGGGCATCGTCCCATCTTCATTACTTCGTACAACCTCTAATCTTATGTCATTGCGTAACTCTCGACAACGGCCATCCGAAATAGGTCCTACATACCGCAGTTGGATGCCCAGATTGCAATTCTGAAAGTTTGAGCGGACATTACATTGCATACGTGGCCATTTTGCAAGAGAAAAAGGCGAGAAAGCTCTGTCCAATTTGCTCTGTACACACCCCAAACTGAGTGCTTTCTCATTTTAAACACTCGTAAGCTCATATATAGCTACTTTTTACTAGCGGGAGCCGAGTGTTCATCCATTTCAAGTTATTGAAGTCTTCTTTGGCAGCCCACTGTAAGCCTTCTTACACGCTTTAAAGCCTTTCTATTCATCTTTGTACACACTGTTCTTTACATTGAGAGTCGTGTTGCGTGTGTATGCACGAACTTCAATCTGTGGTTTATATATATATATATATATATATATATATATATATATATATATATATATATATATATATATATATATATATATATATGGACTAACATTATCGAGTTATGTCTCGATTGAGCCTAGACTTCGGTCTGGAGCGTTTAATGGCTTTCTTATATATATATACTTATATATATTAACTGTTGTTGGACTTTGTCCGATGAGCCTGGATTTTATACCCGGTGCGTTTATCGGTTTTATATATATATATATATATATATATATATATATATATATATATATATATATATATATATACATACATACATAAATTTCGTCCCACCTAGAGTTTACTTCGTGGTGGTTGATTATTTTTACTTCGTTCGGTACATTACGTCCCGCCTGGAGTGTCCTCCGTGGCGGTTGATCGCTTTTACAGCTTTATTTATATTTTTGACCCCCCATGGAGGTGCTTTGTGGTGGTTGATTATGTCTATATATATATATATATATATATATATATATATATATATATATATATATATATATATTTACTTACTGCGTTTATATTAACTGTGGCATCATGTGAGCCTAGGAATCTTGTGATCACAGATTCGGTCTCCTAAGTCTAGATTCGGTTCCCGTGATGGACATTTTCAGCTGTAAGCAGCTTATAATTTATTCACGGTGTTTGGATTTCCTCAGATGGTTTTCTTACCCATGAGGAGTTCGGCACTGCTTTGTACATTATTTTCTCGAAGATGCTTCGCATCTCGAAAATAAAAGCAATCAAGCCGAACATTTAATAAAATGAAAGTGTCAAAGGCCTCAATTACTATTGTGCAAAGGGTTTGAAAAACCTCTTTTTAAAACATGATTGCTATATCTTGTTAAAACTGAATTTTTATACAAATTCAAACCCTATATATACAGGTGCAAACGAGACATAACACTACTTCCAAAGAACAGCACATTGACCCCCACACACACACATTCATATAACAGTTTATTGAAAAGTGGAAGTCATCATGGCAACACGGATGTCGGGGGGTGCCTAACACCTTCCCTCCGCATAAGCAAGTCCCCGGACCCTAAATGAATCTCGGTTTCACGGACCCGTTTAGCAGTGTCACATCACTGGGTCAATGTGCAAACCTTTTCTCAGTTGTGTTGGTACAACCAGTTAAAAAACCAACTGGCAATTTTTATAGTCCAATCGTCGACATTATACATGTCGGACCTTTTTCACTTGTTTTTTCAAACAAATCTCACCTAAAATGAGAACACAAAAAAACAGGTAACGAAAAGGGACAAATAAAAATCCCGACGTCGACAGGTGGTGACTCTACTGGGGAATCCAGTAAGAGGACTTAAGCCGCTATTACAAGCTTTTCAAAACCGTTATATGCTTGTGTATGGATGTTACAGTTACATTTATGATGAATGTGTACGAATGCATATCTTCACTGTGATTAATGTTTTACACTATATCTGCCTGCGATATTAGTGCTTCGCACATGTCATCATTTTCATAAACGGTGAGACACGTTGTATGTGAATGTATGTTGTGTGGTTCCTCCACCAGGAGGCTATCTTGTCGGTGTTTAATTACTAGACTCGTAGGAAAACTAATTCCAACAAGGCTTAGGAAAGGCACCACCCAAATTCGCTCCAGTTGAAAGATCGGATTAACTTCCCGTTGAGTAAATTGCGATGATTTGGGAACCTTCATGTCGAAAAGCCGCGAGAGTAACTTAAGATAGGTCAGCCTGTGATAAACAGACTTTATGCTTTCTCATTTCAAATTACTCGTAAAGTCAATTACTTGTAATTTACATTCCATATTCATCTCAATGTAATGAGAAATATGAAGAAATATGTGCATATACACATTTAAATTAACATGCTATCATGTATTACAAACAGCTAACATCCGTTTTGCAGGACAAAATTCCTAAAATGGACACATCACATAGCATGTTAACATTTACATCATCCTTAAAACTAAACTATGCAAGTTTTATCGCAGGGAAGCATTCGGGCCTATTACCCGGTCAAAGCCCAAAAAGGCCGCAGGCCTACAGCCAATCATGTCTGCATCTGACCAGTCTAATCCAGTAACTCGTTAAGAATTTGACGAATTAAGTAAACAAATTACAGATTTGGTTGTTCTGCTTAAAGAACTACATCAATCTACTCAGGGTCCAAAGATACCCATACATGCTGAATCCTCCACACAAGGAGGAATTCAAGGTTCTGATAAAGCCATTACAGTACCTGAACTACAGTTGGATACAACCAACAAAAGTCATGATGCCGCCCATCTCACAAGAGATCCAGACACCGATGACATCAGAAAAAAAGTTCTTCAAATGGAAGAAACCCTTCGCGCTATCAAAGGAATTGGAGCACACGGAAGTGTTTCATATGCCGACCTTTGTATATTCCCTGGTGTTCATTATCCAGAGAAGTTCAAAACTCCTGACATCGAAAAGTACAATGGATTAGGAGATCCTTACACATATTTAAAGGTGTTTATTGGCGAACTTGAATCTTATGCAGAGGACGAGAAGCTTAGAATGCAGCTGTTCCAGAAGAGTCTGACTGGAGAAGCCCGTTCGTGGTATACTAGATTAGACAACTCAAAGATCCATAGCTGGGAAGAGCTAGTTCACACCTTCCTCACACAATACAGCTTCCAATCTCAAATGGCTCCTGACCAAAGTCAAGAAACAGTCTAATAAATCTTTTAAAGAATACGCTCAAAGGTGGAGGCACCTTGCTGCTCAAGTAACTCCTTCCATTACTGAGTCAGAGATGGTCATGACCTTTATCGACATACAAGAAGCTCCTTTCTATGAAAGAGTCTTAGCTGGCATCGGTAAACCATTTTTTGAAATGATTAAACATGGGGAGATGGCTGAAATGGGATTGAAGTCAGGAAAGATTCAAGACCTATCTGCCCTTAAAGCTGTTGTTGAGCACATCCAATCCATAAATTATGGAAACAACCCCCGGAGGGTCCATAAAAAGAATGAGGAAGATGTTTCCCTGATACTATAGGGTCAAAAATGCAATCAGAACACGCCTATCCAGAGGAGAAATTACACTCCCTTTCAAGCACAGTCTTCAAACCCTCCAATACCAAAAGGTGGAGAAGTCAAACGCACTCGAGTGTTCACACCCTTAGGTGACTCACTCGAGAATATTCACACTCTTCTGACTAAGTAGAAGAAAATCACGCATCTTCTTCCACCAGTCAGCCTTAATGGACAGGGTTTTAATGTTGCTCAAAAATGTGCTTATCATTCCGGGGCACCTGGACATAATACTTAAGATTGTTGGGCCTTGAAGCCCAAGATCCAAGATTTGATAGATAACAGTGAGATTGTGGTCACCAAACTAGATCAACCTCACATTCAAGACAACCCTCTTCCTCCCCACAAAGAGGAAGAGGTCAACATAATTAATTGGAGTACTGCACAAAGTTCCAATTTTATCTGCAAAGCATCCCTGATCATCAAAGACGATGTTTACAAGTGGGATTATGCAAAGTTCCAGTTTACGATGGAAAGAAAGATGAAAGCTCTATGTAAGCAAATTGAGCAATTGGCCGAATTGGTGACCTATCAGCATCAAGTCACACGCCAATTAGTTAGCCAAGAACATGCTAGTCTCCTCCCATTGATTATGAATGCTCCATCGTCACCTTCAACATATGAAACATTGGAGGACAAAGTGACGAAGAGAGCAACTGACAAAGCCCGTCAGGATTCTGCCAATAGAAGTGAATTCACATACATGGGCCAACCTATAGAGGAAATACTTCAGATGTTAATCAATGAAGGAAGAATTACATCCCTCTTACCTCCAATCAATCCCCGTTATCACTCCCATTCTCGCGGTCACAGCTCGGAAGAATGTTGGGCGCTCCGCCACCTTATTCAGAACTTAATCGATAGCGGTGTCCTACAACTGGCAGACAATGATACTGTGCTATTTGAGAGTGAGAATACTTGTCCCGCTAAATGGAAGGGACTGGTAGCAGATATATCCTCTGAGGCCAATGAGATTGTTAAACCACTCACAATTCAACTCAAGGGAGTTAACAATCCTTTGAAAATGGCTACTCCAGAGCCCATCATGTTGCCATTCAGACCACAATATCCTGTTGTCAGCTTACAGAAAGTTCCCTGGAATTATGGAGAAGCTAAAGGATCCACATGTCATATAACTACTACAGTGTCTAAGGAGAATCCACTGTATCTTCCCCAACGAGTGATGAAGCCTGCTGTTAAATCAAAGGGGAAAATTCCCATAGAGAAGATTAAAAAATTCCTCCGTTCTATGGGTCATAATGAAGCCAAGGTGGTTTTAAGCTTAAGAGAAGCTCCACATCAAATTTTAATGTTAGACTTGGTCTTAACTTCCGAAGATCACAGGAAGATTCTACTAAAGGTTTTGGAAGAAGCCTACCTGCCAAAATCAGTGGATGTGGAAAAATTTCAACATCTGGCTAATCAAATTTTCAACAACAATGTGATCTCTTTCACTGATGATGACATACCGCCCGAAGGGACTGGTCATTGTAAGTCGTTGCACATTGCGGTTTTGTCCTCCAGATACATATTAGTTAGAGTCTTTGTAGACGGAGGTTCGTCTTTGAATATCTGTCCTTACGCTACATTGCTAAAGACGAACGTCAATCTCAACTGAATTCGAAGTAGCCATACGATCATCAAAGCTTTTGATGTATCCCGCCGAAATTCAGTCGGAGAGATTGAGCTGCCAATTGAGATTGGTCCCCATACATTTTGCATATCTTTTCACGTGCTCAAAATAGATACATGATATAACCTACTTCTGGGGAGACCGTGGATTCATATGGCTGGGGAAGTCCCATCCACTCTTCATCAGCAACTTAAATACATTATTAACAATAGCTTAGTCACAGTCAACGCTGAGCAAGAATGCTCTCAACAAGGTGATATACCGTTCATCAATTTCAATTCTGATGTTGAGCCAGTCAGTTTCCACACTTTGGAAGTAAGCAACCCTCAATAGCATACCATTGGGACGCCATTTCCCATACCCAAGATTTTTGCCGAAGTGATGGCAGCTACTTAAGAAATGTTGTTATTGGGACACCAGCCTGGACAAGGATTGGGAAAAAATCATCAAGGCATTAAGCACCCTATCCAAGTGTTCAGTCAAACTGGGACAGCCGGACTAGGCTATGCTTCCAGTACCAGTTCTAGGAATCCACATAAGCATAAGCAGATTCCTTCCACTTCGGCCACACAGTTATTACCTCCTCCTGTAAATCCAGAGTCCTCCTAATCTCCAGTAAAGGTGCCAGCCAATGTAATGGCTATGTTATTTCCCAAGCCGATACCGGTAAAGGAGAAGGAAGTCTTTGTTTCAGATCCCATGGTGGAAGAGAAAGAATGGAGAATTAAACAAGACATCGTCAGAATAATGTTAGGTGTACACATCATTGTCCATGATGAACATACTAACAGATATACCCCAGACGATGATTTCCCAGACGTAATGGTCGTCATTCGGGAGAAGGAGGACGATGATAGCCCCTCCATTATTGCAGTCCCCCAGGACTTTGCCCTTGCCAATTGGAGCAGCATTCCTTACATTGGTTGACAAGGGTAAAATGGGCAGAACTTCTTTCTGCCCTGTAGATATCATAACTGCTTACTTTTTTGTACAGTATTAGTAGTTGTTTTGTCCGTATATGCTAACACTTTGTATGATTAAACAGTTTCATATAGATTAAGTGAAAGCATATTTTGTTTCGGGACTCTAAACTTAGATGTGCATGTGCTTGTTGATAAGATGCCTCTTCTCCACGAGGATTGTCACTTTGATGAAAAGTTGGACTCAGACTTGCTGGAAATACAAGAGGACATTGAGGTGCCTCTGGAGATCAAGGAATGGGTCGAAGACAAACCTAAACCCAACCTTGATCATACCACCTCCTTCAATTTTTGAACCTTAGAAAACCCTAAGTTAATCCGGATTGGTTCAGACCTTACCCCAAACCAGAGGAATGACATGGTTACGCTACTAACTCAATTTCAGGATGTGTTTGCATGGTCTCATAAAGACATGGTGGGTTTGTCCACCGACATTGTTCTTCATCGCCTTCCCATCAAAGGGGGATTCAAGCTAGTCAAGAAGAAACTCAGTCGATTGAAACCTGAGTGGAGTTTAAAGGTGAAAGATGAAATTGTGAAACAATTTTAAGCTGGTATTATCATGGTGTCCACATATCCCGAATGGATATTCAACATCGTGCCTGTGCCTATGCCAGGAGGAAAGGTGCGAGTCTGCGTGGATTATCGGGATCCGAACAAAGCTTGCCTTAAGTATAGCTTTTCCGCGCCTTTTATCCACATTCTCATTGACAATACTGTTCAATATGACATGTACTCCTTCGCTGATTACTTTGAGGGGACCATCAGATCATGGTTACTGAGGAGGATCGTGAGAAAACTGCTTCCATCATGCCTTGGAGAACCTTTTGCTACAGATGGTTGTCTTTCAGCCTCATCAATGCTGGAGCTACTTATTAGAGAGCTATGATGGCTCTTTTCCATGATTTAATGCATAAAGAGATAGAGATCTACGTGGATGACATCATTGTCAAGTCCCGGAAGGAGGAGGACCACTTAGACCATCTCAAAATGCTTTTCAACAGGTTGCGTAAGTACAACTTGAAGTTGAATCCAGCTAAGTGCGCCTTTAGCGTTAAATCAAGCAAGTTGTTAGGATTTCTAGTCAGCTATAAAGGAATCGAGCTGGACCCCATCAAAGTCCAGGCCATTAAGGAAATGCCCATTCCTCAGACAGAGAAGGAAATACGGGGATTTTTGGGAAGAATCAACTTCATTAGTAGGTTCATTTCTCAACTCACAGCAACCTATGAGCCTATCTTCAAGCTGTTAAGGAAGAACTCTTCCATAAAATGGAATGATGAGTGTCAGAAGGTCTTCCTTACCATTAAAGAGGAGCTAGTTAAAGCTCCTATTTTGGTACCACCCAGGGATGATGTTCCCTTGTTTATGTACCTGTCCATAAGTGACAATGCCATGGGCTGCATGTTGGGTCAGAAAGACGATAGAGGTCGAGAATGAGCTATCAATTATCTCAGCAAAAGATTCAGCAGCAGTGAACATAAGTACACTCTAATTGAGAAAACTTGTTGTGCTTTAGCATGGGCCGTCATGAGGTTACAACATTACCTTCATAGGCACACAACCCATCTCATATCCCGCGTGGATCCTCTCAAGTATGTGCTCAGTAAACCCATACTGAATTGTCGGCTGTCCAGATGGCAGTTGATTCTGCAACAATTTAACATTGTTTACGTGACGTAAAAGTCTATTAAAGGTCAAGGAATTACGGATCAACTGGCCGCCGCACCTTCGGGGGATTTCAAACCCTTGGAAACATACTCCCTCGATGAAGGGGTAATGACAATCCAACAACACCATCAGTACGATGCACGTCAAACATGGAACATATATTTTGATGGAGCTGTTAATACGGAAGGTTCTGGAGCTGGAGCAGTTCTGGTATCTGGTATGGGGGAGCAGTATCCCGTTGCCGTCAAATTGCAGTTTATTAGCACCAACAACACAGCTGAGTATGAAGGCTGTATCATGGGGCTAAAACTTGCCCGTTCAATGGGTATCAGACGGTTAACTGTCTTTGGGGATTCAGAGTTGGTAGTCAAACAATCCACGGGAATCTATCAAACCAAAGAGCTACGTTTGTTGCCTTACCATCGGCAAATTTTACAGATGGCTTCGGAGTTCGAAGAGATCTCCTTTCTGCACATTCCTCGTAATAGGAATGACTTCGCAGATGCATTAGCAACTTTGGCCTCCTTGATTCACATACCTGACAAGGAACACATGCCAAGCATCACATTTGCCCTACGAAAGGCACCAGCCTATGGGAATTGTGTTGGAGAAGTATCAGATGAGCTACCTCCCAGCCAACAGCCTTGGTACCAGCATATCAAGGATTACTTGTGAGATGGATCTACACCCGCTGAGGCGAGCCTGACTGAGCAAAAGCGGATTCATCGACTTGCTATGAAATTTTACCTGAGCGGAGATGCACTCTACAAAAGGGATGCATGACTAGGTCTCCTCAGATGCTTGGATTAGGATCAAGCTCAGAGACTCATGGATGAGGGCCATGGTGGAGTATGTGGCCCATACATGAGTGACCCCCTCCTTGTTAAGAAGATCCTCAGGACAGGACATTACTGGCTATCTCTCAAAGCTGACTGCAATAACCATGTCAAGAGATGTTATCAATGCCAAAGTAATGGGAATGTTATCCATGCCCCTCCACGGGAGCTCCACAATATGAGTTCACCTTGGCCCTTCTTAATGTGGGGAATGGACGTCATTGGCCCCATCGAGCCCAAAGCCAGTAATGGACATCGCTTCATCTTCATTATGATCGACTACTTTACCAAGTGGGTAGAAGCATCCTCCTTCCCCAGGGTTACCAAAGAAGTCATCATTGCTTTCATCCGAAATAATGTCATTTGTCGATATGGACAACCAGAGGTAATTGTATCAGATAATGCTAAGAACCTCAACAACAAAATGATGGAGGAGTTATGCAGTAAATTCCGCATCAAACATCTTAACTCCGTCATCTACCGTCCAAAGATGAATGGTGCTATTGAAGCGACTAACAAAAATATCAAAAAGAACATGCAAAAGATGTTTGCCAACCACAACGGATGGCTTGACTTATTGCCTCTTACTCTGTTAGCCTACAGAACATCAATGCGCACTTTAACTGGGGCAACCCCCTACGCATTAACCTATGGGATGGAAGCAGTTCTCCCCATACAAGTAGAAATGGAATCCCTCAAAGTGTTGATGGACGCTCAGCTGGATGAAGACCAATGGGTACAAAATAGGTATCACCAATTGTCTCTGATAGATGAAAGGTGAACCGCGGCTATCTTCCATGGTCAGTTATATCAACAAAGGATCGCCCAATCCTACAACAGAAAAGTCTGGCTACGACAGTTTAAACAACATGACTTGGTTTTAAAGAAGATCCTCGACAACCAAGATCAGTCTAAGGGAAAATTCTCTCCTATCTTGGAAGGCCCATTTATTGTCAATGAGGTATTGACAGGAGGTGCTCTCAGATTACAAGAAATAGACGGCGATGAATTTCCATAGCTTATCAACTCGGACACCATGAAACGGTACTATGTCCGAAGTTACTATCAAGCAAGCATCCTTGTATTGGATCATCAGATCACTAGTCATTCTGGTTCTTTAACCCTTCATTACATACAACTGTTTTCCACACTTTGCCCCTCAGGGAAACGTACTCTTCAAGCCAGCAGCCTGGCTTCACTGCGCTCTTATAACTTTGGTCATCCCACGATGGATTGAACCTCTCGCATTTACAGTTTGTCCCCCCAAACATGGGATTAAACTTTTCACACATGCAGTTTGTCCTCAACCTAGCATCAAACTTTCTTTTCCCCGCAGTTTGACCTGCACATGGGATTAAGCTTTTCAACTCATCCTGAGGGGAGAACAATGTCGACCTGATCTCCTTGATACACGGGTGTACGTAGGCAACCATATTCTATATGGCCCGATCGCAATAAACAAAAACAATAAAAACATTTCTACCCTTTTATACGAAAACAAAAACCACAAAAACACTTCTACGACCTTCTCCATCAATAAAGCTTATACACCCTTTCTGCCACATACAACGTTGAACCTCTTACACCAGGTTCGAACTACGCATACCTGATCTCCTCTTCAACAGGAGTACGTAGGCAGCCATTCATGGTTCGGTCTAACCCCATACCAAAACACAAATACTTGTTCACGGTACTTGGATCAAACTTCAATCTACCACATTTCATCGGATTCAAACCAAAGGGTTGGAATTACCTGAACTCCTCCCAATAGAAGATTCGGCGACCATCTAAGCTGCAGTTGTTCCTCAAAGAGAAACTCCAATCCATAAGAGATGGAATTAACTAGGCTCCTCCTAAATAGGAGTACTGGCGACCATCAGTGGTGCGGTCAATCTCAGAGAGAAAAGTCATACTCCTCTCTACATTTCCATACAGAAACCAGTCCCAAGACACCAAAGATGGTAGGGATACACACAGATCCATGATCTATTCTGAACTATCCAGAGACTGCTCAATGTCCATCCATCAAGGAGGAATTCAGAATACATCAAGATCACAAGCCATAAAGAAGCAGGAAAATATCAAGTAAGTATCAGATCATATTTAAGAGGGAAGTGATCAAAAATATATTTCCCTGCTATATATAATGCTGTTTGATATACAAAATATAAATTGTACATGACAAAATGGCTAAGCTTGCCTGTGCAGGAAAAAAAAAGCTCATCTACAAATCGGTGTATATGTGAGCTAACAAGCCCAACATGGCATCCCTCTCCGAAGAAGGAGGCAAAGTTGTGGTCTCCTATACGAGGATATCCACACGACCCAACAGATCTGAAGCCATCTGCATGGTGACTATATGCTCATCAATATATGTGCTCATCTCGACAAGCATGCTAGTGGTAAGGGACCTCACCGCAGTACTATCTATGACGACTATATCCCGGGCAGATATGGCAATATCCCTCTCAACTATCACTATATCTCTGGCTGATCTGGCCTCATCCCGCTCAATAACAGTGGTATCTCTACGAGCTAATGCCTCGTCTCTCTCTAACAGAGTTGCGTCTCTCCCATCAAGAGCTGTCAACATCAGGGATCAGAAGGTCTCTAGCCTGATCCCTCTCAAAGGTCATCAAATGAAGACTCCGCTCAAAGTACTGTGTTGAATGCTGAATCACGGCAGTGCTAGTACTGGGAGAATCTAAAGGAAATACTGGCAACCCAGTATATGGCTCCTCCTCGATGTGAGAATCAATGTCCTCCATGTGCTCTCCACCATCTGAGTCAATACTCGGTAATGTGGATACCACCGTAGCCGATGTAGTCTCTGTCTCTGTCCATGCGGAATACTCTACAGAACAACCTGGATGACTAATGGAGAAAGCAGCTATCTCGCGCTGATCCCAACATGCATAAACATGGGATCGATCCTCTGCTGAAAGATAGGGAGAAGCTAAACGCTGGCCCAGTGCCCCCTCTAAAGGATGAAAATCCTGAAATTGGTCAAACTGTGACATCACGGCCAGTGGATGGTAAGTAGTCATACCCTTCAAACTAGCCAGAGGAATGTAATCTATGCCCGGAGCATGAGTAATAAAGCTGTAAGGTGAGCTGAGCCCTGAGCAGGGCAATATACTAAACGGGTCTACAATATCAGCTAAGAAAGTGGACCAAGGTGCAGCATCCGTACACTCCGTAGGCTGAAATGAATATGACATGGCTATATCATAGGTGAAATAATACCCATGTCGTCTGAAAGTGCCAATCGGTCTCAGGTGTGACATAAACCACACGTATAGCATGACCGAACAGCCCCTAAATACTCCTGTCGGATAAGTGCAGCATTATGTAGCTGACCTCAATGTCTCAGCTATAATCATCGGCATGATGGTACGACCCTCCCCGAGAACTCTCACTGGCATGATAACTCCTATGTCCAACTCCTCCATATATCGTGCCATATAGACATATAATAGTACGCACAATAGCAGTACATCTACCTTGGCCAGACGCCAATGAGCCTCCGATGTGGTGAAATCCCCGGAATGTCGTCTATAACTATCCTCAGAGCCAAATCTATCAAACAGAAAACACTGGGATATAACATGGCCAGATGTCAACTCATCCTACACCACCCTATGCCTCAATCCAGTGAGGGTCATAAACCGTCGACTCATGTCCCCAAAAGCCATATGCATGCAAGGTCAGTCTAGTGGCAGCATCGTCAATCGTGCATACTCCTCCAGAGTAAGAGTTAACTCCTGGATCTCAAATTGAAAAACCTTTCTATCTGGTATCCAGTGCTCCAGCATGCCCTCCACAAATCCTGTGGGAACCTAAAACATCAAAAGGGTCATGGTATGCTGTAATAGCTGATCTACGGTCACCTTATCCGAGGGTGACATACTATCATACCAATATCTCAGACGGGATGCCACCAATAATGGCGGGGTGTGATCTATGCGGCTGACTGTCGAAGAAGACATCTGTGTGGGCCGTAACATAATACCATCCAAGGGACAATGTTGAATATCTCTAGACATACATACATATGGATAACATGATACATGCATAATAGATAATAGATGGCAATATGATATAGGGAATAGAAAAACTGTACATATATTCTTAAGTATATCATCATCTAATACATCATCTCTGTACAACAAAAATACAGGGAAATGGGGCACAGGCGCCCTATTATTAACACAGGCCTATCAAAAGTAAGAATGGGGCATAACCACCCAATAGCTAACAGAGGCCTATTAAAAGAGATAACGAGAATACACATCAAAAGAAGGCAATGGTGTCAATATCTATATCATCAATCCTTTCCACTTGATGTAACTCCTTTTGAGTCACTGGATCTCTATCAACAGGGATGTCAGGCCTATACAAAGGAGGATCTGCATCGACAAAGCCAAATAGGTCATCTGAGGGGCCAGCTCTTGCGCTGGAAGGATCAAACAAATCTTGCTATGCCGGATCTCTACCCAAATACCGAATAAAGAAATATGTCTGGTCCAGTCGCCGGGTCAAGCTGTCAATCTGTGTAACATGAGTCAGATCTCGGACACAGGCTAGCCAATCTGTCATCATGACGAATCCTAGAACCATATCCCCCATGAACTGAGTGGCACGGGTCTGGGCTCCAATAGTACGAGGGATCCACCAATGCCGGAATACATCCTGAGTGCAAGGACCCTCTGACAATGCAAAATCGTCAACACCCAACAATGGGATATTAATGATGGGTGACTATGACATAACCCAATAACACCTGGCAGGAGGCAAGATCGGTATATAGATCTCCCTGTGATGCTCCTAATAGCACGCTCTCCTAAATAGAGCTCACATCCTCCATCTGTGAAGAGAGGAACCCTACGGGTGGAAATCACATACTCGATACCAGTCGGGTATCCATCCTCAAATCCAACGGCCAAATGCTCACCAGAATATAGAATTCATGTGATGACATTCGCTATCAACAACTCCAGCTATAGGCGAACATGAGTGAAACCCTCAACTATAGGGACCTCCGCCAGTATGGAATGATGCCATCATCGTCCTCGTGGGTAGGTATCCAACCCTAACACACTCACCGGACGTAAACATGGGAGCCTCTCATAGGCCCAAAACTGCCAACACAAAGGTAAACATCTGCTGTCAGTTAACACTCTTAACCTATACATGGTAAAAGATAAGAGAAATACTTACCAGCAGTAAAATCCTAACCAAGCCTCAATCAAGCCCTGCAAGGGCATATGTATACCCTGAGGAAATAGGCAAAGGTGTAGGATCCCTAATCATACTCTCCTATACGGTCCACATGACGTGTGGCGCTAATCAAAGCGAACAACACCGTAGAAGAGTTATCTGCTATGAAGCAGCCCCTAATGATCATCAGGAACAATCATTGAAGAATACGATCCCTGACTCTGACATTAGCTGGTATGGGCTCACTCAATAGCCCACTTATAGCATCTATGCTCAAAGGACCCGCACGAACAGTCTTGCCCTTGAGCACCTCTGTCGGCACTCTTAACAAGGATCTGACAGTAGTTGGGGTAATATCAGCCATGCAAGGCACTGGCTCCCCTCCAAACTCCATACCTATGACAAATCGCCAATCCATAGGCGTCATCATCACCACACAGTCCAATAAATAGAGAGGCTGGGTCTGGTGAAACTAGCGCTTAGACAATACCCTGAGGTAACCCCAGGGACAACGGCGGGGAAGGATGGAAAAGAATGCTCTAAATCCCCAAGTATGCACAATCGCTCTAGAGACAGGATGAAGCGCCTAGTACATGGAGTGAATGTTGAACTAGTTCCCTCTAGGCTGTGTGAAGCCGGGAACCTGCAAGATGCAGATCGACATCAGAATCCTTTACTCCTCATCAATAGGAAAAAAGGAAGATTAAGATCTAATATGATACCTCGTTGTCATGCAAATACATCGAGGGATGTCTACTCAAATCACCCAGAAGCTCTGGGTTTGCCACTTGAATACTCGGGAGGTCCCTACGAGGAATATGTGCAGCATGAGCGGGGTCTGCAACTGGAACATCCTCCTCCTCATCCTCAACGTCTGGTATATCAACCCAGACTAGACATATCACTGCCTCCACCAACCAACGAGCCTGTCTAACAGAACGGGGTTAAGGCACTTCAGAAGCCCTCCTCCGTACACCAGAAGTGGTCCTACAGGAACTACTCGGCTGATCCGAATCCATAATATCTGGACAACAAGTCTCCAAATTGGCTCAGAAAGGGTGTGGAATTTTCTAACCTGGAGCTTTTCAAAATGCATTTAATGACTATATGCATGCATGCATTATTTTAACGTACATCTACAGTAGAGTTAAAAATCCATGACTACACAATGCCTACATTTTGGAAAAATTTTCCATAGTTTCCTCTATAAATAGGACTATCCACATGCACATAGGCATGACTAGGTGGCCATTCAGCAGCACACCTGCCCACAGTTACATAAATCCTATTTGCATCCAAAAATTAAAGTCATCAATCCATAAGGGTGCCTAATTACCAGGATTACTTTGCTTTTATACCTGTGCTCATTTGTCCTCAAATAGGATAAGAAATAGCAGAAAAAGGTGCCAATTTGACTGTCTCAAAAGTTAAATTTTTTAACATCATTATGTTCAGTATGGTTTAATACTAATATTTACTATGTTGAATATTTTTAATCAAGTCATTTGAGCATGCATAATCACTACTATGTGTTTAAATGCATTTCATATGATAAGTCATTTTCCAACAAATAAAAACTGGAAAAAAGTACATGCAAACGTTACTCGGACAGTGTAGAACACTTGTACGGTGACATAATTTGCAGAAAGACGTCCGAACTCTGCAGATCTGAAGAAGAGCTCTCAGATTTCCTTCGCGGCGCAACCTGAAAATGACTTATGAAAGCAACCTGTAGGACTTTTATGTCCACAGTTGATCGCAAGTCCATCTGCGGCTGTAGCAGGTGTTCCTGTGGCACCCTTACGTGGGTCCCACCCCTCCGGCTCGGTCCAGTTTGAGTTGCAAAGGAGTTCATACAAGCTGAAAAAGCCAAATCAGGAATAAAAACGCTACGCGATTAAGTAAAATAACTTGAAAACCCTGGTTTTTTCTGGACCCGGCTATGGCTTTCTTTTAATACGTTGGTATTCGCCTGAACACAGGGTTTACTATACCGATGATTCAAGTCATTACATACCACATTTGGCAATACTGTACAGAGGTACAATGCCATCAATACAGGGTTATCACCCTAATCTTTGCAAACAGTTCCCCGGTAGGGGTCACAACGCATGTTCTGCTGATACACACATCAGCAATGATCAAAAAAAGGTCCCCATCAGGGGTTACAATGCATGTTCTGTTGACACACACATTAACGATGATCCAATAGAGATCCCCGACGGGGGTTACAACGTAATCTCGAAAAAGATCCCCGGCGGGGGTTACAACGCAATCTCATAAGCATGTCCTCGACAGGGGCTACAACGCATGTTTTCCATTGATACACATGTTAGCGAAGGTCAAGCAACCTTGACGTCAGTTCAGCCGTTGGCAAGTAAACCCAACGTCGCATCAGAAGCCATCCGATGATTGCATCAGTTGATACACATATCAACAAAGTCCAAGCAGCCTTGGCATTTATCCCCAGCAGGGAGTTCATCCGTTGATATACACATCAACAGAGGATCAAATGGATCCCTGGCGGGGGTGACAATGTGTGGTCAATCGTTGGTTCACACGTCAACGAAGGTCGGGCAGCCCTGACAACATCTGTTGTTGGCAGTAAATCCAACAGAACATTGATATGTCCTGACGATATAAATCAGGAAGATCAACACCAACAAGGAGGATCGATGATGGAATATGTTATACACATCCTCAGACAGATAAAGTTTTATCCCCACAGATCTCTTGTACACGAGAGGCACATCTTTGGAGTAAAGTATGTATCCAGGATTAAGGACTTTGGTGATAGCCCCAAAGTCAACATCCTGATAGGTTTGGATCACACCTCCAAGCTTGCCATCATCACCATCACCGGTAGAATCAACAGGGAGTTGACAATCATCCCAAGCATGTTGGAAAGCAATTCATATGCATCATACACTTGCATCATATTACTCCATATTGCATTATATTTATCTTGTTGCATTTCAAGTGTCTAGGATTCTTTATCCTATCCATGCCATTGCATTGCATGAATATGATAAAGAGGGGCATCTGTAGACACTCAAAATTTTTTGCACACCTGTTACTGACATTGTAGGAAGGCAGATTCTTCTTTCAAAGATAACCCTAGAAGGCGGCTCACATCAAGTTTGGATACTACCGGAATCTCAATTTTAACCCCAGAACACACACTGGGAGTAACAGACTAAACCTCAGAACACACGCCGGGAGTAACAGTTCTAACCTAGGTGATAACACCGAGGCCTGCAGTTCCTATACCGGAAATTCCACCGGAGAAGACCGATTCATCCCGGAGATAACCCTGAGATGTTCAGTCTCAATCCCAGCACTGGGAATAGCAGATTCCAACCTTAGAGATAACCCTAAGGAAGGCAGTTACAGTTTCGGAGATAACCCCAAAAATGCTTGTTTCAAATGCATGCCACCAGCTTCAACCTCGGCACTTACACCGAGGCACTCAATACAAGACCTGGCAATAACACCAGGAAGACCGGCACACCTCAAAAATGACACTGAGGATCTTCAACCATTGCAGCAGTCCAATCTCAGCGATAACCCTGAGCAACATCTACTTTATCATCCCAAACCAGAGATAACCCCAGTAAGGGGCAAAGTCGTCATCTTACCACCTTGACGCCACATCACGCCATCTCAACATTTTAAACATACATTTCTACACAACAATGTCCCACAAGAATCAAGGAAGACCAATCCCGAGTGACTATTACGCAGGATAACGGATAGAATTTGAAGCTGAAGATCGGAGGGCATCGTCCCATCTTCGTGACTTCGTACAACCTCTAATCCCATGTCATTGCGTAACTCTCGACAATATCTTTCTGAAATAGGTCCTACATACCTCAGTCGGATGCTCGAATTGCAATTCTAAAAGTTTGAGCGGACATCACATTGCATGCATGCACGTACTTCGAGACCCGGGGCACCCCGGGCAGCCTCAGGTACACCTGCGGCCCAGCCTCAGGTACACCTGCAGCCTAACCATAAGTACACCTGCGGCACCACCCTCTATAAATAGAGGACTTGGGGTCGCCATTTTACAAGAGAAAAAGGTGAGGAAGCCCTGTCTAATTTCCTTTGTACACACCTCAAACTGAGTGCTTTCTCATTTTAAACACTTGTAAGCTCATATATAGCTACTTTTTACTGGCGGGAGCCGAGTGTTCATCCATTTCAAGTTATTGAAGTGTTCTTTGGCAGCTCACTACAAACTTTCTTACACGCTTTAAAGCCTTTCTTTTCATCTTTGCACACATTATTCTTTACATTGAGAGTCGTGTTGTGTGTGTATGCCTAGACTTCGGTCCGTGGTTTCTTTTCAGTTTGTATATATATATATATATATATATATATATATATATATATATATATATATATATATATATATATACATTTCGTTCCACTTGGAGTTTACTTCGTGGTGGTTGACTGTTTTTACTACTTTCTGAACATTACGTCCCGCCTGGAGTGTCCTCCGTGGCGGTTGATCGCTTTTACAGCTTTATTTACATTTTTGATCCCCCATGGAGGTGCTTCGTGGTGGTTGATCATGTCTATATATATATAAATATAAATATATATATATATATATATATATAACTACTTACTGCGTTTATATTAACTGCGGAATCATGTGAGCCTAGGAATCATGTGATCACAGATTCAGTCAGCTGAGTCTAGATTCGGTTCCCGTGATGGACATTTTCAGCTGTAAGCAGCTTGTAATTTATTCACGGTGTTTGAATTTCCTCAGATGGTTTTTATACCCATGAGGAGTTCGGCACTGCTTTGTACATTATTTTCTCGAAGATGCTTCGCATCTCGAAAATAAAAGCAATCAAGCTGAACATTTAATAAAATAGAAGTATCAAAGGCCTCAATTACTATTGAGCAAAGGGTTTGAAAAAACCTCTTTTCAAAACATCATTGTTATATCTTGTTAAAACTGAATTTTTATACAAATTCAAACCCTATGTATATAGGTGTAAACGAGGCATAGCACTGCTTCCAAATAACAGTACATTGACCCACACACACACACACATTCATATAACAGTTTATTGAAAAGTGGCGGTCACCATGGCAACACGAATGTCGGGGGGTGCCTAACACCTTCCCTCCGCATAAGCAAGCCCCTGGACCCTAAATGAATCTCGGTTTCACAGACCCGTTTAGCAGTGTCACATCACTGGGTCAATGTGCAAACCT
Source organism: Panax notoginseng (assembly GCA_016801055.1). Classification (NCBI taxonomy): domain Eukaryota; kingdom Viridiplantae; phylum Streptophyta; class Magnoliopsida; order Apiales; family Araliaceae; genus Panax; species Panax notoginseng. The sequence continues at coordinate 62,987,526 of CM029015.1, read as the reverse complement.
TTTCTCGGTTGTGTTGGTACAACCAGTTAAAAAACCAACTGGCGACTCTTATAGTCTAATCGTCAACATTATATATGTCGAACCTTTTTCACTTATTTTTTCAAACAAATCTCACCTAAAATGAGAACACAAGAAAAACAGGTAACGAAAAGGGACAAATAAAAATCCTAACGCCGACACTTTGTTTGTATTCAGATGTTGTGAATAGGGCTCAGTTATTGGAGCGCGATAATGAGTCAACCCAACCAAGAGATAGCATCCGGCAAAATGATAATACCAATGGTAACAGTCATCGAAGCGGTGACAATAAACGTGGAGGAAATCAACATGCCAAAAATGGTAACCACTTCGGTGGTAATCCTGGCCAAGAAAATAGAAGTGGAAATTTTAAGAAGAGAAGGTTCAACAATGATGGAAAGACAGTAGCACCAACACCCATTTTCAAGGAAGGAGAACGACCACCGGTCGTATGCTACAAATGCGGAGGGGAGGGACACATCAGTCCAAACTTAACGCAGCAGTCCAAAGCGTGTTATAATTACGAAAGAGAAGATCACCTAGCCTAATTTTATCATGTAGTGAAGTCAAGTCCAGCTGGGATGGAGACACCAAAGGCCATCCCAGACAAGTCAAAGCCCATTCAAGGAAGAGCGTTTGTTGTGACCTCCCAAAAAGCGAGGAACCTAAACAAAGTTTTCACGGGTAAGCTAATCATAAACTCTTGCAAAGTTTATACCTTGTTTGATACCGGTTATACCCATTCTTTTATTTCTCCTACTTCCGCTCAACGTTAAAATTTAACTCCAGAGAAATTAGACTTTGACTTATCTGTTGAAACTCCGTTGGGAGAAACCTTCATTACATCCACTGTTTATAAGTCTTGTTTGATTCAAATTGGCACCCTCACATTACCTATCGATCTTATCTTTTTGAAAATATTTGTATTTGATGTGATTTTAGGGATTAATTGGTTAACTACTCATCATGCTAAAATTGATTATTTTCGTAAGGTTGTTAGCTTTCATATTCCTAGCCAACCTATTATGCGAATTCAACCAACCAAACCACTAAAGTCAATCATTGTCATAGCATATCATAAAGCCATTCGTTTATTGAAAAATAGATGTCAAACTTTCTTAGCCCATGTCAAAGACTTAAATAAAAATACGTCAGATTTGAATGATATATCTATTGTTAATAAATTTCCTGACGTATTCCCCGAATAACTTCCTGGCCTACCCCTAGAGCGTGAAATCGAGTTTTGTATTGACCTTAAACCCGATATAAAACCCATTTCCCAAGCCCAATATCGAATGGCTCCTATTGAACTTCAGGAGTTAAAAACCCAACTGCAAGAACTGTTAGACATCGGTTTCATTTGTTCTAGTACTTCTCCTTGGGGTGCTCCTATTCTACTCGTAATGAAGAAAGATAGGAGTATGCGACTTTGTATTGATTATCGAGAGTTGAATCATGTCACCATCAAAAATAGGTACCCATTACCTCACATTAATGACATATTTGACCAGTTGCAAGGCGCCAAATTCTTTTCAAAGATCGATCTTCATTCCGGATATCATCAGTTAAAGATTAAAACTAATGACATTCCAAAGACTTCTTTCAGAACTCGGTACGGGCATTACGAATTTCTAGTCATGTCTTTTGGATTGACTAATGCTCCTATTGCCTTCATGGATATGATGAATCGAGTATTCAAGAAATATTTAGATCATTTTATGGTTGTCTTTATTGATGACATCCTTATTTACTCCAAAAGCCGTGAAGATCATGAGCAACACTTGAGGCTGATACTCCAAAAGCTTCGTGAAAATAAGCTATATGCCAAGTTGAAGAAATGCGAGTTCTGGCTTGAGGAAGTAGCATTCCTTGGGCACGTGATATCAAACCACTGAATATCTTTTAACCCAGCGAAGATTGATGCAATACAAAGCTAGGAGCAACCTAAGTCAGTGACCGAAGTACGTAGCTTTCTGGGCTCAGCTAGTTATTATCGGAGATTCGTGGAAGGATTTTCTCGAATCGGTACTCCATTAATGTAAGACCCCAACTTTTATAAATAAAGATGAATTTTCTATAAATATCATTTTTGAATATTATGGAGTTAATTTGATATAATAGTTATGGGTAATATTTATAAATTTTACAAAGTACGCAAGTTTTTATATAATATTCGATTGGTCGGGGAATATTCATTTTAACAGGGAATATTCGTACAATGTCACAATCATTGGTGGACCCCACAACGGAATTATTGTCGGATTGAAAAAACGACAAAAATATTTTATTAAAAATAACGGCGGAAGTTTTACCATTGATACTGTTAAACTACTCGGTAGTAAAAGTACAATAATACGTGTGGTTGCATAGTAGCACACGGTATTGACTATTAATGCTTATGTGAGAAGTCACTCAGTTTGATTCAATTATTGTCAGTTAATAATATGAATTATTTAGCGATAATGACGTTTTGTTTTATTCGTATTATGAACGTAATAAAACAGAAACATCTTTTTATATAAAACAGAATACTTTATTAAAGTTATTCTATAAATAGAATATATTATATTTTATTTAAAAGATTTTTATTTAAATATAGACCGTCAGATTAAAGTAATCAATTTGAACCGTTCATGGATTAGTTACTATGCATTCTATTTTTCTATAAATAGCAGCTCATTCCTTTAATATTTCTTACGAATTCACTGAACTCTAGAGAGAGAAACTATAAAGAGAAACTATAGAGAGAGAGAAAAAGAATATTCTGGTACTTAACTACTTCCTTATTTCAGCTCTTCTTTAAAACGGTAAGGGGTGTTATTCTTTCTTATTCATGAAGAGAACTTTTGTTATTCCATTTCTTATTATTCTGTTGGAATAACCTGTATACGCGGTCTACCCTATACTTGGTGACATTCTTCTGTTATTCTGTTGGAACATCCTGTCTGTGTGTTTTACACCGGACCTGGTTCCGTTTTTATTATTATATGTTGGAACATCCTAGCTGTGTGTTTTACACCGGACCTGGTTCCGTCTTTATTATTATTCTGTTGGAACATCCTGTCTGTGTGTTTTACACCGGACCTGGTTCCGTCTTTATTATTATTCTGTTGGAATATCCTGTCTGTGCGTTTTACGCCGGACCTGGTTCCATTATTTATTATTCTGTGGGAATAACATGTCTGTGCGGTCTATCGCATGCATGGTGATTTCTTTTATTATTCCATTCTTTATTATACTTTGTTGGTTAAGTTTTGACTTCTATACTCTATGAAATTTGTGGAATATCCTTGATAATTGCGTTTCATCCAGTATCTTTTTATGAAAATATTCTTCTAAGGATTCTTCAATTTTACTCTACAAAGCAGTATCATGTTGATAATTTGGACGTTGTTAATTCTTGGATAAATTAATTCTTGAACTTGTTTTATTGAATTCTTATATCATTGTCATCATCCTCATGTTTATAAAATGTTGAAAGTCATCTGTTGCCTGTAGTGCATAGATGGACTTGGTATGATTATGACCAGGGATTATTCGGTATAATCATGACCGTAATATTACAAATGATGTAGTAAAAGTCCTCATTGGCCCGTAGTGCATTGATGGACAGTTGTTGGCATGATCATGACTATTAATGAATACACGAATATCCTTGGCCGTAGTGCAGGGGTGATTCGATGATGTGGATTATTTTATTAAGCTGAGTCTCAGCGATTACAGTGTTGAAAAACTTTTTAAATCATAAAAGATAGTAGAGTTTATTTTCCACTTGACTCTTTTAATGGATTGCTTGTTCCGCTGCAGTTAAACTTGATGTCTATTATATTTTATCAGTTTAACATTGTTGAAGGCTAATGCTAATTTATTCTGCATTATCTTAGTCATAATATTTCTTACTGGGCTAGTTGAGCTCACCCTTTCTTTCACTGTTCTCTTCAGGAAATGAGAACGTAGCTGGGGCAAGTCGGGGAACGGAGTGATGGTCCGAATGATAGTATTAGTTAGTAGTCCTCACTATTCTACGTAATGGTGTGTTATTAAATGTAATGAGGACTCCTTTTGAGTATGAATACTCTCTAGAAGATAATATTTGTATTCAAACTCACAGTTTATGTTTTGTCGTATTGTACACGACAGTTGTATTAGTAAGTTGTATTTGTATTCTGTACTGTGTATCTGACGACCCAAGATGGGTGATGTATACCTAATTTTGGGGGCGTCACAGTTGGTATCAGAGCTTAGGGATATGATCCCTGGCTAAGATGTGAGAATAGAACTAGGAGGGGAGAGACGGGGAATTCCTTCGCTAGTATGACATACCTAAGTTTATTTGCATGGTATTTAATTGGTCAGTCATAATATAAGGATAATATCTGACATATCAATTAACTTTTATTTTGTGACAGTATCTGAAAATGGCATCTGAGAATGTTGAGAATAGCAATGGAGCACAGGCGACTGTTGATTCACCACATATCAATAATCAGGATAATGTGCATCAGGAAGGTGACAATCCTCATGCAAACAACAACACTGACCAGATGATGAATGATGGAATGTTCAGAAACTTTATGCAGTTCATGTAACAGCAGACGAGAGCGGCTCCTGTCCAAAATATAGGTGGAAACACTGAAAACTCTCGGACGGTCACTGCTAAACAGTTCAAGGAGCTGGGACCACCAGAGTTTAAGGGAGAGCCAAAACCACTTATAGCGGAAACATGGATAAAGCAGATTATCAAGATATTTGATGTCTTGGGATGCTCTGAGGAGCAAAAGGTTCCCTTTGCCGCTTTTATGTTGCTAGGAGAGTCAGATTACTGGTGGGAATAGATTAAGCGTACTCAACCTACCACACTGAAGATGTCTTGGGAGAAGTTCCAAGAGCTGTTCAATGACAAATACTTTCCCGAAAGTGTTCGTCACATGAAAGAGGTGGAGTTCATCAAATTGGAGCAGAATAATATGATCGTGTCGCAATATGAGGCTAAATTTGCCGAGTTGTCCCGGTTTGCGTCCCACTTGGTGGATAATGAAGAGCGAATGACGCGAATGTTTTTGCAAGGTTTAAAACCTGAGATATGTCAACATCTTATTTCTCATAAACTGTGTTTGTATTCAGATGTTGTGAATAGGGCTCAGTTAGTGGAGCGCGATATCGAGTCAACGCAACCAAAAGAGAGCAGTCGGCAAAATGATAATACCAGTGAGAGCAGTCATCGAAGCGGTGACAACAAGCGTGGAGGGAATCAACAGGCCAGAAATGGTAACCACTTCGGTGGTAATCAAGGCCAAAACAATAAGAATGGTCATTTCAAGAAGAGGAGATTCAACAATGATGGAAAGACGTCAGCACCAGCACCCGTTGTTAAGAAAGGAGAACGACCACCTATCATATGTTTCAAATTCGGAGGGGAGGGGCACATCAGTCCAAACTGCGCGATGCCGTATAAAGCATGTTATAATTGTGGAAGAGAAGGTCATTTAGCTCTATTTTATCGTTTACCAAAGACAAGTTCAGCCAAGATGGAGACACCAAAGGCCGTCCCAGAAAAGTCAAAACCGGTAGTGCAAGGGAGAGCGTTTGTTGTGACCACCTAGAAAGCAAGGAACCCGAATGAGGTCATCACGGGTAAGCTTATCATAAACTCTAACAAAGTCTATACTTTATTTGATACCGGTTCTACCCATTCTTTTATTTCTCCTACTTGCGCTCATCGATTAAATTTGACTATGGAGAAATTAGACTTTGATTTATCTGTTGAAACTCCATTGGGAGAAACCTTCATTACATCCACGGTTTATAAGTCTTGTTTGGTTCAAGTTGGTACCCACATATTACCTGTCGATCTGATTTCATTAAAAATACTTGCATTTGACGTGATTCTAAGGATTGATTGGTTAACTACTCATCATGCAAAAATTGATTATTTTCGTAAGGTTGTTAGCTTTCATAATCCTAATCGACCTATTATGCGAATTCAACCAACCAATCCATTAAAATCAATCGCTGTCATCTCAAGCCATAAAGCTATTCGTTTATTGAAAAACGGATGTCAAGCTTTCTTAGCTCATGTCACGGATCTAAACAAAAATACGTCAGTTTTGAATGATATTTCTATTGTTAATAAATTTCCTGACGTATTCCCTGAAGAACTTCCTGGCCTACCCCCAGAGCGTGAAATTGAATTTTGTATCGACCTTGAACCCAGTACAAAACCCATTTCCAAAGCTCCATATCGAATGGCTCCTATTGAACTTCAGGAGTTAAAGATCCAACTGCAGGAATTGTTAGACATTGGCTTTATTCGTCCTAGTACTTCTCCTTGGTGTGCTCCTGTGCTATTCATGAAGAAGAAAGATGGAAGTATGCGACTTTGTATTGATTACCGGGAGTTGAATCATGTCACCATCAAAAATAGGTACCCATTGCCACGTATTGATGACCTGTTTTACCAGTTGCAAGGAGCACAATTCTTTTCAAAGATCGATCTTCGTTCTAGATATCATCAGCTGAAGGTTATAACTGAGGATATTCCAAAGACGGCTTTCAGAACTCGGTACGGGCATTATGAATTCCTAGTCATGTCCTTTGGATTGACTAATGCTCATGCTGCCTTCATGGATATGATGAACCGGGTATTCAAGGAATATTTGGATCACTTTGTGGTCGTCTTTATTGATGACATCCTTATTTATTCCAAAAGCCGTGAAGATCATGAGCAACACTTGAGGATGGTACTCCAAAAGCTTCGTGAATACAAGCTTTATGCCAAGTTAAAGAAATGCGAGTTCTGGTTGGAGGAGGTAGCATTCCTTGGACACATAGTATCAAGTCATGGAATATCGGTTGACCCGGCAATGATTGAAGCTATTCAAAGCTGGGAGCAACCTAAATCATTGACCGAGGTACGTAGCTTTCTTGGTTTAGCTTGTTATTATCGGAGATTCGTGGAAGGATTTTCTCGAATCGCTACTCCATTAACTCAGCTGACTCGGAAAGATACAAATTTCGATTGGAGCGAAGAATGTGAGCAAAGTTTTCAAGAACTCAAGAGGAGACTCATTTCAGCACCTGTTCTAACAATACCATCTGGCTCGGAGGGATTTGTCATCTACAGTGATGCTTCGAACAAAGGGTTGGGATGCGTTCTCATGCAACATGGAAAAGTCATAGCCTATGCATAAAGACAACTCAAGGAATATGAGAGGAATTATCCTACTCATGATCTAGAGTTGGCAGTTGTTGTCTTTGCACTTAAAATTTGGAGGCATTACTTGTATGGGGAGAAGGTGGAGATCTTTACGGATCATAAAAGTCTCAAATATTTCTTCACTCAAAAGGAACTCAACATGCGACAACGACGTTGGCTTGAACTGTTGAAAGATTATGATCATACCATTCAATACCATCCTAGAAAAGCGAACGTGGTAGCTGACGCATTGAGTAGAAGATCATATGCAAGTACGAGTGCAATATTGTCAACACAAAGGCCCATTTTGTGTGACTTGTAAAGGATGGAGATAGAGTTAAAGACTCCAGGGACCTATGTGATGATGACGAATATACGAGTAGAACCAACTTTAATCGATAAAGTTAAAGCTGCTCAAGCTACAGACCTGGAGCTGATGCGTATGAGGAAGAAAGTGCAAGAAGCTGCTATGTCAGAAGCAAGAATCGATGAAGAAAGAAATACTTCAAGTCAACTCCAGACTTTATGTTCCTAACAACCCTGATTTAAAGTATGAAATCATGATGGAGGCGCACAACACACCGTTTGCAATCCATCCTGGAAGTACCAAAATGTATCATGATCTTCGTCATACATTTTGGTGGAGCAATATGAAAAGATAGATAGCGTTGTTTATCTCAAGGTGTCTAACTTGTCAATGAGTCAAAGCGGAGCATCAAGTACCAAAAGGCCCATTACAACCACTTGAAATTCCAGAATGGAAGTGGGAGCACATTACCATGGATTTCGTTACCGGTCTTCCTAAGGTTTCTCAAGATATAGATGCGATTTGGGTCATTGTTGATAGATTGACCAAGTCTGCTTATTTCGTACCGATACGAGAAACTTATACACTTGAACGTCTTGCTCGTATGTACATAAACGAGATTGTAAGACTTCATGGTATGCCAGTATCCATAGTTTTTGATCGAGACCCAAGATTCACTTCACGATTTTGGGTTAGTTTACAAAAAGCTATGGGCACAGATTTACGATTTAGTTCGGCATATCATCCTCAGACAGACGGACAATCAGAGAGGACAATTCAAACTCTAGAAGATTTATTAAGACTCTGTGTCTTTGACTTCAAGGGAAGTTGGGACAAGTTCTTACCATTGGTGGAGTTTTCCTACAACAACAGTTATCAAGCAAGTATTGGCATGGCTCCATTCGAAGCATTGTATGGAAGAAAATGTCATTCTCCAGTATGCTGGGATGAGGTGGGTGAAGCAACGTTGTTGGGACCTGAGTTGGTACGTATGACTACAGAAAATATTCGAATGATCCGACAACGTATAAAAACCTCACAAGATCGACAAAAGAGTTATGCTGATCTTCATCGAAAGGACGTGGAATTTGATGTAGGAGATCATGTGTTCTTACGTGTTGCTCCATGGAAAGGAGTTACGAGATTTGGAAAAAGAGGAAAGCTCAATCCTCGATTCATCGGTCCATTTTTAATCCTCGATCGAGTAGGAACTGTGGCTTATAGACTCGCTTTACCGCCAAGTATGTCTCGTGTTCATAACATTTTTCAGATATCCATGTTACGCAAATATGTGGAAGACCCGAACCACATTATTGAGTTAGAACCGGACGAAATAGCGAAAGATTTGACGTATGAAGAAGTTCCTGTTCAAATCTTGGATAAGAAGGAACATATTCTACGCTCCAAGGTTATACCTCAAGTCAAAGTTTTGTGGAGAAATCACGATGTTGAGGAGATGACTTGGGAGTTAGAATCTGAAATGAAATCAAGGTATCCTTACCTCTTCGACATACCAGGTACATACCCTAATTTCGAGGGCAAAATTTCATAAGAATGGGAGGTTGTAAGACCCCAACTTTTATAAATAAAGATGAATTTTCTATAAATATTATTTTTGAATATTATGGAGTTAATTTGATATAATAGTTGTGGGTAATATTTATAAATTTTACAAAATACGCAAGTTGTTATATAATATTCGATTGGTCGGGGAATATTCATTTTAACAGGGAATATTCGTACAATGGCACAATCATTGGTGGACCCCACAACGGAATTATTGTCGAATTGAGAAAACGACAAAAATATTTTATTAAAAATAACGGCGGAAGTTTTACCATTGATACTGTTGAACTACTCGATAGTAAAAGTACAGTAATACGTGTGGTTGCATAGTAGCACACGGTATTGACTATTAATGCTTATGTGAGAAGTCACTCAGTTTGATTCAATTATTGTCAGTTAATAATGTGAATTATTTAGCGATAATGACGTTTTGTTTTATTCGTATTATTAACGTAATAAAACAGAAACATCTTTTTATATAAAATAGAATACTTTATTAAAGTTATTCTATAAATAGAATATATAATATTTTATTTAAAAGATTTTTCTTTAAATATGGACCGTCAGATTATAGTAATCAATCTGGACCGTTCATGGATTAGTTACTCTAGAGAGAGAAACTATAGAGAGAAACTATAGAGAGAGAGAGAGAAGAAGAATATTCTGGTACTTAACTACTTCCTTATTTCAGCTCTTCTTTAAAAAGGTAAGGGGTGTTATTCTTTCTTATTCATGAAGAGAACTTTTGTTATTCCATTTTTTATTATTATGTTAGAATAACCTGTATACGCGGTCTACCCTATACTTAGTGACATTCTTCTGTTATTCTGTTGGAACATCATGTCTGTGTGTTTTACACCGGACCTGGTTCCGTTTTTATTATTATATGTTGGAACATTCTGTCTGTGTGTTTTACACCGGACCTGGTTCTGTCTTTATTATTATTATGTTGGAACATCCTGTCTGTGTGTTTTACACCGGACCTGGTTCCGTCTTTATTATTATTCTGTTGGAATATCCTGTCTGTACGTTTTACGCCGGACCTGGTTCCATTATTTATTATTCTGTGGGAATAACCTGTCTGTGCGGTCTATCGCATGCATGGTGATTTCTTTTATTATTCCATTCTTTATTATACTCAGTTGGTTAAGTTTTGACATCTATACTCTATGAAATTTGTAGAATATCCTTGATAATTACGTTTCATCTAGTATCTTTTCATGAAAATATTCTTCTAAGCATTCTTGAATTTTACTCCACAAAGTAGTATCATGTTGACAATTTGGACGTTGCTAATTCTTGGATAAATTAATTCTTGAACTTGTTTTATTGAATTCTTATATCATTGTCATCATCCTCATGTTTATAAAATGTTGAAAGTCATCTGTGGCCTGTAATGCATAGATGGACTTGGTATGATTATGACCAGGGATTATTCGGTATAATCATGACCGTAATGTTACAAATGATGTGGTAAAAGTCCTCATTGGCCCGTAGTGCGTTGATGGACAGTTGTTGGCATGATCATGACCATTAATGAATACACGAATATCCTTGGCCGTAGTGCAGGGGTGATTCGATGATGTGGATTATTTTATTAAGTTGAGTCTCAGCGATCACAGTGTTGAAAAACTTTTTAAATCATAAAAGATAGTAGAGTTTATTTTCCACTTGACTCTTTTAATGGATTGCTTGTTCCGCTGCAGTTAAACTTGATGTCTATTATATTTTATCAGTTTAACATTGTTGAAGGCTAATGATAATTTATTCTGCATTATCTTAGTCATAATATTTCTTACTGGGCTAGTTGAGCTCACCCTTTCTTTCACTGTTCTCTTCAGGAAAGAACATAGCTGGGGCAAGTCGGGGAACGGAGTGATGGTCCGAATGATAGTATTAGTTAGTAGTCCTCACTATTCTATGTAATGGTGTGTTGATAAATGTAATGAGAACTCCTTTTGAGTATGAATACTCTCTAAAAGATAATATTTGTATTCAAACTCACAGTTTATGTTTTGTCGTATTGTACACGACAGTTGTATTAGTAAGTTGTATTTGTATTCTGTACTATGTATCTGACGACCCAAGATGGGTGATGTATACCTAATTTTGGGGGCGTCACAATTAACTCAGCTGACTTGAAAAGATATAAAATTTGGTTGGAGCGAGGAATGTGAGAAAAGTTTTTAAGAACTCAAGAGGAGACTCATTTCAACACCTGTTCAAACAATACCACCTGGTTCGGAGGGATTTGTCATCTAAAGTGATGCTTCAGGCAGAGCGTTAAGATGTGTTCTCATGCAACATGGGAAAGTCATAGCCTATGCCTAATGATAACTCAAAGAATATGAGAGAAATTATCCTACTCATGATGTAAAGTTCGCAGCTGTCGTTTTCACGCTTAAAATTTAGAGGCATTACCTGTATGGGGAGAAAGTACGGATCATAAAAGCCTCAAATATTTTCTTCACCCAAAAGGAACTCAACATGCGGTAATGACGTTGGCTCAAGCTATTAAAAGATTACGATCATACCATTCAATACCATCCTAGAAAAGCGAACGTGGTAGATAACGCGTTGAGTAAAAGGTCATATGCGGGTATAAGTGCGATATTGTCAACGTAAAGGCCCATTTTGTATAACTTACAAAGGATGAAGATAGATTTAAAGACTCCAGAGGCCCACGTGATGATGTTAAATATACGAGTAGCATTGACTTTAATCAATAAAGTTAAAGCTGCTCATGCTACGGACCTGGAGCTGATGCGTATGAAGAAGAAAGTACAAGAAGGTACTATTTCGGAAGCAAGAATTGATGAAAAAGGAATACTTGAAGTTAACTCCAGACTTTGTGTTCCTAACGACTCTGATTTGAAGTATAAAATCATGATGAAGGCGCACAACATGCCGTTTAAAATCCATCCTGGGAGTACCAAAATATATCGTGATCTTCGACATACATTTTGGTGGAACAATATGAAAAGAGAGATCGCGGACTTTATCTCAAGGTGTCAAACTTGTTAACGTGTCAAGGCAGAGCGTCAAGTACCAAAAGGTTCATTGCAACCACTTGAAATTCCAGAATAGAATTACCATGGATTTCGTTACTGGTCTTCCCAAGGTTTCTAAAGATATAGATGCAATTTGGGTCATTGTAGACAGATTAACCAAGTCTGCTCATTTCTTGCCTATACGAGAAACTTATTCACTTAAACGTCTTGTTCATATATACATAAATGAGATTGTAAGACTGCATGGTATGCCAGATTCTATAGTTTCTGATCGAGACCCAAGATTCACTTCACGATTTTTGGTTAGTTTGTAAAAAGCTATGGGCACGAATTTACGATTCAGTTCGGCATATCATCCTCAGACGAACGGGCAGTCGGAGAGGACTATTCAAACTCTTCAAGATCTATTAAGACTTTGTGTCCTAGACTTCAAGGGAAGTTGGGACAAGTTCTTGCCATTGGTAGAATTCTCCTACAACAACAGTGTTAAAATTTCGGATAAAAAAACGCAAAACGGAATATAAAATTGAACAAATTTCTGAAATCCTAAATAGGATCCATGCGAAACAGAAATTAATTCAGTGTTTAAGAGATTATACTGATTATGAAAAAACTTTGAATCTCAAATGCAATCTGAATGAACTACGTCTCTACGGTATCCACACGAACGTCCGCGAATCGTCGCAAGATTCTGCAATAAAAAGGAGTTGTGGTACTAGCCACCAAAGGAATAGATTTTTTATTTTCTCTCTAGTCTCTCTCTAAGAATGCCTAGGGTTTTCTTAGGTTATGATGTGTTACCTAAATGGATGCTATATATCATATATGTAGTAGTTAAGAGGAATTAATCAAAAACCTAATCTAATTAAAATAAAATCCGAATTTATATATATCTTAATTAAGTCTTACTTAATTAATATACCTATATATAAATTATGCAATTAATTTAAATTCGTAATTTAAATACTACCAATCATATTGACATATTTAAATCTTTACAATTTAAATTAATTCCATTTTAATTATGTTTTATGTGTGAGACCCTATAGGTTATTATTACGTTGGCAATAATTTTAAAATCATATTATAAAATTATAAATAGTGAGCGACATCTAGTAATGCATCACTGCTACCCAAGTAATAATAAGATCAATGATTCGATGCAACCTTTTCGTGACAAATGTTTCAATGTAATTTAATCCTTTTAACATTGACATCCTAGATTAAACTCGAGTCATGGAATGTGTCATACTTTTCATAATTTAAACTGTGTTTTCTTGATCAATGAGTTGACTATATGAAGCAAATCACTATTTGAGCATGGTCATGCATTTCATAGTCCTACTCAATCAAGAGGCCTATGGATATCACCCCTAATATATAGGAGGGTTAAATTCTCTCTAGATCACTCATATTCCTCACATGATTCATAATGTACCCAATAATCACCTTTATAGTCCACCCTATTAAAGGTGACATTTGATGATATCAAAGTACATAAATTTCCGTGTAGTAATACAATGATTTCAGGTCGGAGGATCATTACATCATTGTCACTAAGAGAATTGCTAATGACACTTCGGATAATACTCCACATAGAATTCTCATGGTGGGTCTGTCCAGTACATCGTTCTCTAACACCTACCTATGCATTGACTTAATATCTCATATATTTATGACCAATGAGATTTGGTCATCAGTCAATGCATATGCTACTCTCAATGTATCATTGTTGTCCCATCAACAATGATACTCGACTAGAGATATTTAAGAGCAATGATACTAATTGTAATTATATAATCTCATGTTCAAGTCACAAACTTGAAACTATATAATTTGTATCACAGTTCTAATGAATTTTATTATGTTAACATTTATATAACGCAGTAAATAAAACCATAATAAAATCTTCCATTTATTCAATCAAATATAATATCAAAATGTTAAGCAATTATATCAAATAATTGGCCTCTAGGGCACAAACTCTAACAGTCTCCCACTTGCACTAGAGCCAATCACTCATGTATCTAATACCCATGGACCTAGTGTGACCTTCGTGCTTCTGCTGCGACAAAGCTTTGGTCAGTGGATCTGCAACATTATCATCTATTGACACTCTTCTTATATGTACATCTCCTCTATCAATGATTTCACAGATGAGATGGTACCGCCTAAGTGTATGCTTGGATCGTTGGTGAGATCTGGGTTCCTTAACCTATGCAATGGCTCCATTATTATCACAGTATAGCTTAATCGGATCAACAATGGTTGGAATAATACCAAGTTCAGTGACGAACTTTTTAATCCATACAGCCTCCTTGAACGTACTAGAAGCAGCAATATACTCAGCCTCTGTTGTAGAATCGGCTATTGTCTCTTGCTTCGAACTCTTCCAGCTAACAACACCACCATTAAGATAAAACACAAAACCTAACTGAGACTTATAGTCATCATTGTTAGTCTGGAAACTAGCATCTGTGTAACCCTTTACTGCCAGTTCGTCTTCACCTCCATATACCAAGAATGAATCCTTTTTCCTTTTCAGGTACTTAAGGATATTCTTGACTGCTATCCAGTGACCTTCACCTGGATTCAACAGGTATCTACTCGTCATGCTCAAAGCATACGAGACATCTGGACAAGTACATATCATTTCATACATGATAGATCTAATTACCAAATCATAAGGGATCTTTCTCTTACGCTCCTCATCATCTTATGATTTAGGACATTGGGCCTTAGAGATCTTTACACCATGAGTCACGTGTAAGTGTCCTCTTTTCGCCTCTTAGATGCTGAACCATTTCAGCACTTTATCAATATATGTACTTTGACTTAAGCCTAGCATTTTTCTTGATCTATCTCGATAGATCCTGATGCCTACAATGTAAGCTGCATCGCCCAAATCTTTCATGGAGAAATATTTTCCTAACCATGTTTTTACAGCCTGTAAGGAAGGAATGTCATTCCCAATAATTAATATGTCGTCAACATATAATACTAGGAATACAATGTGACTCCCACTAACCTTCTTATATACACAAGGTTCATCTTCACTTTTTATAAAGCCAAACTCTTTGACTGCTTCATCAAATCGAAGATTCCAACTACGAGAGGCTTGCTTCAATCCATAAATGGATCGCTACAGCTTACATACCTTGCCAGCATCCTTTAGAGTGGCAAAACCTTCAGGTTGTGTCATGTACACATCCTCAAGGAGATTTCTATTAAGGAAAGTAGTTTTGGCATCCATCTGCCAGATTTCGTAATCATAAAAGGCTGCAATAGCAAGTAAGATCCTGATGGATTTAATCATTGCCACTGGAGAGAAGGTTTAATTATAGTCAACACCTTGAACTTGTTTGAAACCTTTTGCTACCAATCGGCTTTTATAGGTTTGTACATTACCATCTGTGTCGGTTTTCTTCTTAAAAATCCACTTGCACGCGATTGGTTTTACCCCTTAGGGTGGATTAACTAGAGTTCATACTTGGTTATTATACATGTAGTTCATCTCAGATTTCATGGCTTTAAGCCATTTCTCAGAATCTGGTCCATTCATAACATCTTGGTAGGAAGCAGGCTCATCCTGATCTATGAGCATCACATCACCTTTTTGAGTCACAAGTTATCCATAATATCTCTCTGGCTCTTGGCGTGTCCTACTAGATCTATGAATGCCTTGTGTAATTTGAGCATGCTCACTTTCCATAATATCTTATGGTTCCTGCTCACGTTCCAACTCAGGTTCAATGACATTTTGTGGTTCTTGAATTTCTTCGAGTTCTACTTTCCTCCCACTATTTCCTTTATAGACAAATTCTATTTCTAGAAAAATATCGGTTCGAGCAACAAACACTTTATTCTCAGAAGGTTTGTAGAAATAATACCCTTTTGTTTCCTTTGGGTATCCCACAAAATTACATTTGTCAGATTTGGGTCCAAGCTTGTCAGAATCCAGACATTTTACAAATGCCTCGCAACCCCAAATCTTTATGAACAACGTACTAGGACATTTACCAGTCCACATCTCATATGGTGTCTTCTGAACCGTCTTTGTAGGAACACGGTTAAGTGTGAATGCAGTTGTCTCTAGGGCATGACCCCAGAAGCTTATTGGAAGATCTGCATGACTCATCATTAATCGTACCACGTCCAACAAGGTGTGATTCCTCATCTCAGATACACCATTTCATTGTAGTGTTCTAGGTGGTATGAGTTGTGATATAATACCACATGGGTCCACATACATCACTATGTATGAGTCCCAATACATCACTAGCCCGTTCACTGTGTCCAGTGAAAGGAGCTTTAGTCATCTTTCCTAATAAACAAGACTCGTATCTCTCATATGATTCAAAATCAAATGAATCCAAAAACCCATCTTTATGGAGTTTGGATATGCGTTTCTCATCATAATTCTAAAAGCATTGCTTAAAACTATGGGTTTATCACATATTATTAAAATAGCACCATGTAGATAATAAATGCCTTGAATAAATAATTCTTTTATTAATAAATAAATAAGATTGATTACAAAGTATATGCTTTATCATCATACATGATTGTCTTGTATGCATACTACTTTCAATTTCCCACTTGCACTAAAGCCAATCGACGTGGTATCTTATACCCATCTTATCTAAGTGACGATCAAACTGCTATTGTGTTAACGCTTTAGCAAATGGATCTGTAATAATGTCTTGAGAGTCCACACGCTCCTGGGTGACGTGTCCTCTTTCAATGATCTCTCTGATCAAATAAAATCGCTGTAACACGTGTTTGGATTTTTGATGAGACCTGGGTTCCTTAGCCTGCGCAACAGCTCCAATGTTGTCATAGAATAAAGGCACTGGTCCTGTAATGCTAGGAACTACACCAAGTTCAGTAATGAACTTCTTCATCCAAACAGCTTCCTTTGCAGCTTCACTTGCAGCTATGTACTCTGCCTCTGTCACTGAATCAGCAACTGTTTGCTGTTTGGAACTCTTCCAACTCACAGCGCCACCGTTTAAGGTAAACACATACCCCGAAACGGATTTACTGTCATCTTGGTCCATTTGAAAAATTGAGTCTGTGAAGCCCTCTAGTTTCAATTCAGACCCACCGTAGACAAGAAATACATCCTTAGTTCTTCTTAAGTACTTTAGGATATTTTTCACTGCCTTCCAGTGTTCTTCTCCTAGATTCGATTGATATCTGCTTGTAACACTAAGTGCATGAGCGACATCTGGTCTAGTACATATCATACCGTACATGATAGATCCTATTGCTAAAGCATAAGGAATCTTACTCATACGGTCTCTCTCCTTAGGTGTCTTTGGGGCCTATTTCTTGGAGAGATGCATTCCATGGCTCATCGGCATGAGAACTATTTTGAAATCTTCCATGCTAAACCTCTTTAGCATCGAGTAAATGTACGTTCCTCGGGACAAGCCAAGCATCCTTTTAGATCTATCTCTATAGATCTTTATCCCCAAAATAGAGGATGCTTCTCCCAAGTCCTTCATGGAGAAGTGTTTAGATAACCAGATTTTAATTGATTGTAGCATAGGAATATCATTCCCTATCAGTAATATATTATCAACATATAATACGAGAAATGAAACAGTACTCCCACTAACCTTCTTGTACACATATGGTTCATTCTCATTTTTAATAAAATCAAACTCTTTGATTGTCTCATCAAAATGGATGTTCCACCTATGAGAAGCTTGCTTCAATCCATAAATGGATCGTTGTAGCTTACAAACTTGATTTATTCCAACCTTTGAAACAAATCCTTTTGGCTGTGTTATATACACACCCTCCTCAAGTTTTTTATTGAGGAAGGCCGTTTTCACGTCTATCTGCCAGATTTTGTAGTCATTGTAAGCTGCAATCGCAAGCAAAATCTGAATGGACTTGAGCATTGCTACTGGTGAGAAGGTTTCGTCATAGTCAACTCCTTGTCTTTGTTTGAAACCTTTTGCGACCAGTCGGGCCTTATAGGTCTCTACCTTGCCGTCTGCTCCATTCTTTCTTTTAAAGACCCATTTACACCCAATAGGCTTAATGCCTTCAGGTGGTGAGACCCAATTCCATACTTGGTTCTCATACATGGAGTCCATCTCAGATTTTATGGCTTCTTGCCACTTCTCTGAGTCTTTACTACTCATAGCCTGTTCGTAATTCAATGGATCATCATCATCTATGATGCGTACCTCATCGTCATCATCTATGACAAGTCCATACCTATCAGGTATCTTTGGTACTCTTCTAGATTTACGAATAGGGTGTGGTACAAAAAGAATCTCTACTTGGACAGGTTCATCCATTTGATCTATAGTGGTTTGTGGTTCTTGAATTTCTTCAAGATCTATTTTCCTCCCACTGACCCTTTCAAGGATAAACTCCTTTTCCAAGAAGGCAGTATGTTTAGCAACAAACACCTTTTGTTCAGTAGGATTGTAGAAATAATATCCTAAACTTTCTTTAGGATATCCCACAAAAGTACACTTATCAGATCTTGTCCCAAGCTTATCATTTTGAAACCTTTTCACATAAGATAGACATCCCCAAATCTTAACATGCTTAAGACTAGGCTTCCTCCCTGTCCACATCTCATTTGGAGTCTTAGGGACGAATTTCGAGGGAACCTTATTTAGTAGATATGTAGCCGCTTCTAGGGCATATCCCCATAATGGTACCGGAAGATCGGTAAAACTCATCATAGAACGAACCATGTCCAACAGTGTTTGGCTTCTCCTTTCAGACACACCATTCAGTTGTGGCGTCCCTGGTGGAGTTCATTATGAGATTATACCATTTTCTTTGAGACAATTAAGAAACTCGCTGCTTAAGTATTCACCACCTCGATCTGATCGAAGAATCTTAATACTTTTGCCCGTTTGTTTCTCTACTTCACTTCTAAACTCTTTGAACTTTTCAAATGATTCAAACTTGTATTTCATTAAATACACATCCAAATCTTGAGTGATCATCAGTGAATGTAATAAAATAAAAATACCATCCCCGTGCATTCGTTGTCATAGGTCCACATAAATCCATGTATACCAACGCTAACAACTCTGTAACTCTTTCTCCTTTTTCACTAAAAGGTGATTTAGTCATTTTCCCATGAGACAAGATTCACAATTTGGATATGATTCATAATCCGTTTGCTCTAGGAGCCCATCTTTATACAACTTAGATAATCTTGTTTCATTAATATGACCAAGTCTACAGTGCCACATCGTATAATTAACATCATCTCTTTTCCTTTTCTTAGTTTGTTCAATTTGAAGTATATTTTCATACAAGTCAAGAATGTAAAGTCCATTTCGTAAATTACCAACACCATATAAAATATTATTTTTATAAATAGAACAACTATTATTCTTTATTATAACGTCAAAACCATCCATATCCAATACAGATATTGAAATAATGTTTCTAATAAGTGACAGAATAAAATAACAATTATTTAAACTAATGGATTTTCCCATAGGCAGTGGTAAACAATAAGTCCCTACAGCTAATGCAGCAACCTTTGCTCCATTTCCTACTCGTAGTACGACCTCATCCTTGCTCAGCTTTCTACTTCTGACCAGTCCCAACATATTATTACATATGTGAGAACCACAACTGGTATCCAATACCCAAGTAGAAGATTGACTTTCAGAAAAATTAATTTCAATCATAAACAAACCTTGATTAGGATTCGAAGCTTCTCCAAGCTTCTTCTGCTTTTGTTCCGCAAGATAATCCTTGCAGTTCCTCTTCCAGTGACCCGGCTTGTTGCAATGGAAGCAATTTCCTTTGCTAGCCGGATCAGGTTTCTTTTGATCTTTCAATTTCACCTTTCCCTTAGCCTTCTTAGATTTCTTCTTTTCAAAAGATACCTTGGGCCTCTTCCTTTTCTTGGAAGAATCATCCACCAATAAGACATGGTTCTTCTTGGATGTGAAGTGACCTTCAGCAGTTTTCACAATGTTAAGTAATTCAGGCAAGTTGACATCTAACTTATTCATGTGAAAATTCACAACAAATTTTGAGAAGGTGTCTGGGAGTGACTGCAAGACTAAATCTTGACTCAACTCCCCATCCATGACGAATCCAAGTTGTCCAAGACGTTCAATCAGATTGATCATCTTTAAGACATGAGTCTCAACGGTAGTGCCCTCGGTCATCCGAGATCGGAAGAGCTCCTTAGATATTTCATATCTAGCATTCCTATTTTGCTCACCATACAACTCTTGAAGATGCAGTAGCATAGTAGGAGCATCCATGTTTTCATGATGACGCTGAAGCTCGTTAGTCATGGATGCAAGCATGATGCATTGAGCCACTGATGCATTATCTTGCCACTATTTAAAAGTAGCAATCTCTTCCTCAGAGGCTGTTTCTGCAACTTTTATAGGTACAGGCGAATTTAAGACATAGGAAATCTTTTCAGCAGTGAGAACAATTCTCAGATTCCTTAACTAGTCCATATAATTCGGTTTGGTCAGTTTGTTAGCATCAAGTATGCTACGCAATGAAATTAGTGAATCTGATATTTTCAAAATTCTGCATGTAAAAAAGACAATATTTTAGCAAATGTTCATTTAATTAATTACCAATATAAATTAGGTCTTATTTTATATTGGTATCTCCCACTATCTTCTTCAAACTATATTACCCTCATGAATATAGTTCGGTAATATCTAATTAAAGATTTACTAGTGAGAATAAGGATCCCATTTCAAATGTATATAACCTTGTGTGTGCACAACAAACTGTATATAAATAAATAGGTAGACAACTCTTGTCAATTACATCATCATGTAACTCCTTATATTTTGCCTCTTAAATCATAATGGTCAAGTGTGTGCACATCCGAACTAAAATGATTTAAGTTAAGTCATACACAGCATTTCCATATAAGTGAAGAGAAAACTACAGCCCTTGTGTATGCACAACAAAGCGGTAATATTCAATTCCTTATAAACATCAAATGTAATTAAAATAACATCTCAAATATTTAATACTCGCCTTGTGTGTGCACAACAAACTCATATTAAATATTCAATGCTCTATTATTTTTATCATGCTGGAAGGCGACGTTCGATATTCTAAATATCTTTGAACGTTACAACTTAATATAATATCATTGAGGGGTTTGTTATTATTAGTCTCATCTTGTTTAGCGCGCATGCAAATATATATATAATACGCGTCATATTATTAAACATGAGAAACATGTTTTCATAATATATAATATATATAATACTAGCATGCACATATAGAATACTATATTCTATCCGGATTGATTATGGACTTTTATTCTAGTTTGGTTCACTAGAGCCACCAAGTGAACCAAAAGGTCAAACCCTAGGGTGCAAGAATAAATATTTAAATATAACTATTACATTTAAACCCGGGCTCCATTACAAACGGGTCTTCGAGCGCTCTTTACTCCTTGATCTCCGGTTCTTCGAAAAATTCTAACTAATCCTATACAATTAAACTATTAATTTAAATAGAAACCTTGATCAGCAGTCAAGGGGAAGTACATATGAAAGAGATAGAATTAATATCAAGAAGAAAACCAGAAAACATGAGGTACGCATACCCCATTTAATAAAACTCATTCATTCAAACATCCAACCAAAATAAATCCAATCACATTGGTCAATAGTCCATAATCAATCTCATTTATTATTATACATATCATTATATGTATTAATAAATAAAATCATTCCACATATTTATGAATATCATTTAATGGGCAATATTATGTTACATGAAATCTAATTTCAAGATTAAAATAAACTCTTTATTTTAATTATAACATTATTAAAATAATATATATATATATATATATATATATATATATATATTACAGTAGTATACAAAGAATCCTACACATGATCACGTTTTTTTTAAAGGAAATCTAGTCACCTGATTGATAACATTACGTAATATCATATATCAAATATATATAATATTAATTGAGCCATACAGGATATGTCAAATTACATTAAAACTGGCTGTATCAAATCCTTAATAAAAAAACGTGATTCCTTGTTAAAAAAAACAAAAAGAAAAAACCGCCTATAACAAAACATAGAAAACTTCTTCTTTTTTTTGGCAATTTTTTTTTAAAATAATAATTTTATACAACAAATTATGCCCAATAAATTATTCAAAATATATACACATATATATATGGAATCAAAATAATTAATAATTCGCATAAAGTTTGGCTCATGATACCACTTCTAGTAAAAGAAGAGAAATGTCATATGTGATTCGATAAATGACAACCCAGGAATTCTTGGCCAAGGTGGAATGAAATTAAAAAGTAGTTTCTAATTTGCATTCATTAGGAGTTGTGCATTTAGGAATCGAAATACATATAATTAAATAAAATAAGACTTGACAATAATTTCATGTCTTATATTTAATTGGGACATTGTATGGAGGAAGGATTGAATTGTACGGTAACTATTAACTCAAAGGTTCTTTTATGATTAATGTTAAAATCTATATTATCTGAAAAGTCGTTGATCGCTGGGGAGGCTTATCACTATTGTAGAATAAATATTATTTATTTAAATAAATTAATCGTTTAATTTATTTATTAAAATAAGATTAGAATTGTTCTAATTGATTTATGCACAGCCGGTTTAATATAGAGAACCTAAAGGGTCACACCATAAAAGGAAGAATAATTATTTAAGAAGTTAATGGCATAATCGTAATAATATGTTAAGTATATTTAATTTAATCTATGGTGATAGAATAAATTAAATAGCTTAATATTTATTATTTAATATTTTAGAAATATTAAATATAAATTAATAAGAGGAGTCTTATTAATATTATTACAATTATTATTATTTTAATTTCTTAAAGAGTTTAGAAATTAATTTAATATAAGTACTCTCATTTATTCCTAATAGGATTAGGAGGGAAAATTAGTTAAAGGAGATTAATTAATTATCCCTAATAAGATTAGGGAGCCCATTTAATTAAAAGAGTTTAATTAAATAAATAATACCTTATTTTAATTAAATAGGGTTACCTGATATCTTTATAAGAGGAGTCTTATATCAGATATCAAGATATACGTAATTTCAAGAGTTGGAGAGTACACCCCATTTTCTATAGAGATAGGAAAAACTAGGGTTTGAGACAATACACCCTTCTTTTTGAAATTTGTTCTTTCTTGGTGGATCACCTCTAGAGGCCATACACTTGGGTGGCTTACTTTGATCAATGGAAAGAATCTACCCGGAGATTCAAGGAGATCGCAGAGAAGTAGGAGGTAAACTCGTACCTGAGGAAGCTCGTTTCTACAAGGATAAGATTTCATAACTTCTTATTCTTCGTTTAGTTAATAATATGCATAAAGGATGATCCGGATAATTGGTTTGTGAAAAAAAATTTAAAATCTGATTTTATTATGCTTCCGCTATTTTTGCAATTTGATTGCTACTTTGATTTTCACAAAACCTAACAATTTTGTGGTTCTTGAATTTCTTCGAGTTCTACTTTCCTCCCACTGTTTCCTTTAGAGACAAATTTTCTTTCTAGAAAAATACCGGTTCGAGCAACAAACACTTTATTCTCAGAAGGTTTGTAGAAATAATACCCTTTTGTTTCCTTTGGGTATCCCACAAAATTACATTTGTCAGATTTGGGTCCGAGCTTGTCAGAATTCAGACGTTTTACAAATGCCTCGCAACCCCAAATCTTCATGAACAACATACTAGGACATTTCCCAGTCCACGTCTCATATGGTGTCTTCTGAACCGTCTTTGTAGGAACACGGTTAAGTGTGAATGCAGCTGTCTCTAGGGCATGACTCCAGAAGCTTATTGGAAGATCTGCATGACTCATCATTGATCGTAGCACGTCCAATAAGGTGTGATTCCTCATTTCAGATACACCATTTCGTTGTAGTGTTCTAGGAGGTGTGAGCTGTGATATAATATCACATGGGTCCATATACATCACTATGTATGAGTCCCAATACATCACTAGCCCATTCACTGTGTCCAGTGAAAAGGGTTTTAGTCATCCTACCTAATAAACAAGACTCGTATCTCTCATATGATTCAAAATCAAATGAATCCAAAAACCCATCTTTATAGAGTTTGGATATGTGTTTCTCATTTATACGGCCTAAACGACAGTGCTAAAGATATGTCAGATTTGAATCATTTGATTTAAATCATTTTGTATTTATGTTATGGATAGGCATTTCTAATTCAAGAATATAAGGACTATTAAACAATTGTGCAACACCATAGCATATATCATTTTAGTAAAACGAACAACGGTTGTTCTTTATTATAAATGAAAAATCTTTCTTGTCCAAACTGTGACGAACGAGATTTTTGTAAATTAATTTTAATGTTTCTTGAATTAAATAAATATTTTTCGATGATTTAATTATTGGATTAAATAATTATTTGATGCAATTGTGGTAGATTAATTTAATTATGTGTTACATTTATTAAATTAATATAGAGAATAATTATTATTCAAATATGTAATTATGTGAGCTTATCGAATTAAATGAAATATTTAATTAAGCATGATGTTATTTAATTAATTTAATTATTAATTAGAGAGTTAATAATTTGACATTATTTATTAATGAGAAAATTAATAATGTGACTATGTGAAATTATGAAAAATTATTATATTTTATTTAAAATAAATTAAATAAGATATTGATTTATTTTATGAAGGAGTGTGACATTAATTAAACTATATGATAAAGCTTTATTAAATTAAATGGTTTTTAAATCTATTTTGCTAGCCAAACAAGGCCCTATGGGGAGTTGGAGCAATTACCCATTATTGGGTTAACTGACCACTAAGTGCGTCAGTTCTCTTATTATATCATACGTCTTCTTTTCTTTCTTTATTTTTCCTAAGTCTAGAAAAGTAGAAACAGAGAGAGTTTCAGAGAGAGATTGAGAAGTGTTGAGAAAGAATTTTGATTGAAGAAGAGTTGAGAAGAAATTATTCCCTACTAATCTATACTTATTCTTAGGGTAATCTCCTCTTCTCAAATTTTAAATTTCACGTCATTAGTTTTTATAAAAATGGCTTTCATACATTTTGTAAAATCTCTGTAATTGAGAAAGGGTTTGATTATGAGTTTATATATGAGTTAAGATGTATCAAATCGTATTTGATTATATATATATATATATATATATATATATATATATATATATATATATATATATATATATATATATGTGAATTATCATGTCATCAGTTTTCATAATACTATGAATTGCTATTTTAAAAATTTACAAAGTATGGGTTTTGGCCTTATGGCCTTATACGTGATATTTTATGTATTGATCGTATGTTATCCCTAAATTTTACACTCGTATATTATTATGCATGTTGATACGAAGAGACCAAAGTTTAAATAAACGGATTCGGTGTTATAACGAATCCGTAGTGACAATTTTTATGTTTTATTTTCAAAACCTTCAAGAACATCAAGAACAGTAAAAGTAAATGTGTTGATTTTACAAATTATGTGTTGTAACTTGTTAAAAATCATGCTAGATGGGTTAAGTAATGATTATATATGTATTACAATGATTGGGTAAGTCTAAATTCGTATAAAATTACTAATTGGAAGTTATGACCATATTCATGTATAATTTTACGTGTGATTGATTTTTGGCCTAATTTGACCTTGTTATGTTCGCGAACTGCAGAAACTACAGAAAATGAGCCTGGGTAACCCCGCCCCCTGCGGGCTTTACCAAACTAAATTACCCCGTCCCGGCGGTCAAAACAATAAATAAAATAAAATTACAAAATACAAAATAAATAATTAAATAAAAAAAATAAATATTTGATGAAAATTATTATTAAAATATTTATAAAATAAAGTAAATATTTTAATTGAGATATTTATGGAATAAAATAAATATTCGATGGAAATTATTATGAAATAATTTATTCGAGTGTAATAATAGTAAGAGAATGAAAATATTCTAATTTAATTAAGTAATTAAATTAGAAGGGTACTGATTTGTTAAATAAAGTGGAGTTTATATTAAATAATTAAGTGAAAATGTAACTAATGAATGTCGTGAATACATATGGTATGTGTGTAGGATTTGTGGTGAACGGAATTAGTAATCGTTTAGCCTACGCACGAGGTAAGTTTCCTAACCCTACTTGTCATTATTGTTCAAGATTATTATTTACCTCGAGTAAATTATCATTACTATTATTCAAGTTCAAATGTTATATTAATTTTTTTCAAAGCATGATTCAGTTATAAAATAATTGTCCTATTGTATACTTCTTGAGATTATTATTCAAATTGAATATCATTATTGTTGAACCTTATTAGACTAGTGAACTTTATTGATTCAACTAGTCCTTAGTTGATGAACATTCAAAATTTCAGAACCCTTATTGAATTATCCAAACCAAACTTCCTTTGGTGCGGACTCGAATGTCAAACTTAGATGAACAACCCTGCAAATGGATTTACTTATGCGTTAGCGTTAAGATATTGTGCACAGTATGGTACTAAGGGCTGATCCCCCTAAGTAAAAGAAGAAAGGTCCATAGTCTTATGACTGTTAAAGGTTTCAAGTATAACCCTTGATAACCTAGGACATAGTTCAAGGTCTTATGACCCTCAGAAATCTTTTGATTCTTGTTATTCATTCTTGATTCAAAAGTTGAGCTTTTATTTCAGATATCTTTGATTCACTTGCATGTTATTATATTGTTATTTCATTTTTATACTTGTGGGCAATCATGCTCACTCTTGCGTTATAATAACATTGCAGTTAAGAACGAAAGAACCGACCAATCTTCCACTAGTAAAGGCAAAGGCAAAGTTAGCAAGTGTTGAAGACTTGTTATTTTATTTGATGATGTATTTATGTTAGACTTGAGTTAATGATGTTGTTTAAGACTTATTGTTTTTATTTCCGCACAAATGTTTAAGGTTAGTTCAACCTGGGATTATGTTTATGATTCAGATGTTGTAACCCTATAAGGGGAAGATTTTTATTTCTATCTATTGCATGGTTTGCATTTATTATGGGTAGATAGATAGATGATATTTGTACAGTGAACACCAAATCCCGTGGAATCGAAGTACCCGGATTTGGGGGTGTCACAAGTTGGTATCAAAGCTGTAGGTTATGAACCTTAGGCGGGGGAACAACCTTAGGTAGTAACCTTATAGAAGAAGATAGTAATGGAAAACTCTTATCGAGTTCTAAGAAATGAATTTTTGTAATTCATTGAAGATAATAAAAGACTTTATGTGCATATGTGTTTAATTATGTGCTCACTAGTATGACTTAGTAACTAAAACTTGAAATTTTGTTGTCAGGATGTCTGACGTTGGAGGAACTAGTCGACCGGGGGAGGAGGAACCCCGAATACCTGCAGTACCGACAGATGAGGAGCCCCGAGACATTCATGTCGTTAGAGAACAGTTGGTACAGAGGGAGTCATCTCCACTGATCACCGTTGTTGGTCAGGAGCATGAACCTGAGACTGATCCTAAGTAGGATCCTGAGGAGGAATTTGATGAAGAAGAAGATGATGAGTTACCACGGTACACTGTTGATGCTGAGATGTATGACACGTTATACAACCGTAACGTAGAATTATAAGACGAGGTTCAGGATTTGACTAAGCGAGCGACTATTCAGCAGTCTACTCTCGAGCAGAAGGAGAGGGAGATTTCGACTCTTCACTCACAACTGGGAAATGTAGAATGGAATTTGGTCCATGAGAAGGGTCAAACCGAAGATAAGACCGAGGAGATAGAGAAACTGAAGAAGGAACTGAAGGAAACCTCCGGAAGACTGAAAATAGCAGAGGAAGGATGGGTAAGAGAATCACGTTGAGCTGATCATGCAGAAGATGATAGTCGTGCAAAGAAGGCAAAGATTGGAGAGACATACTCTACACTTAACAAGGCAATGAATGAGACCCAAGATTAAGTTTTGAGGTACCCAATCCAGTTCGAAGGACTACCATTGTACATGATGGATCGCAGGACGATGTATTGCATCTTAGAAGAGGAGCGTAGCAAGGCTATTTAGCACCTTAACCGGCAGTGATATGATTTGCTTAATTATGTGAAGAACTTGATTAGTTTTTAGATGTAAATTCTGACGTGTTTATGAACGAAAGAATATTTTAATGTTTTAAATCCTGTGGATTCTTTATTCCAGGATAGTTGATGTAAATAGCAGTGATGCTATAGTTTGATGTTAAAACTTTTGATTTGAATGAAAATTTATCAAATTGTTTGAGATGATGTGTTAAATGAGTATGTTAAATTGTTAAGTAATGCCTTAACAATTTAGAGAAATAAATAAAGTTCTAATAAGCGTTTATTTAACAGAAATATGCCGCCAAGGAGAAGACAACAGCGTCAACCGGCTCAGGAAGAGTCTACCAATAATAACAATAATGTCAATGCTAATCCCGTTCAGCAGTTGGTGAACTTACTGACTGGAGCCATGAATAATCAACCTCGAGCTCCACCAAATACTACGTTTAAAGATTTCAGGGCGGTGGGACCGCCGGAGTTTAAAGGTTCCAGGAACCCGATCGAGGCTCAAACGTGGGTTATGGAGATGGAGAAGGTTTTCTACTTTGCTCGGGTTAGAGAAGACCAAAAGACCGCTTTTGCAACGTTTATGCTGAAGTTTGAGGCTAGCTACTGGTGGCAAGAAAACAAAGTACGAGGAGGTGAAGGTGTAATTACGTGGGAGAGATTTAAAGAGATGTTCTTCAAAATATATTTCCCAACCAGTTCACTGAACCAGATGGAGGTTCAATTTCTAGAGTTGAAGCAGGGAAATATGAGCGTACCTGACTATGCGGCTAAATTCTATGAGTTGGCAAGGTTTGCCCCGTATCAAGTACATACAGACGAGAGAAAAGCCAGAAGATTCGAACAAGGACTAAAGCATTGGGTATACAGTAAAGTTTCAATATTTTAGATAAACACATTTGCCGGAGTACTGGAAAAGGCCAACCTCGCTGAAGGAGGAAGCGATGTGGTGACCAAGTATAATCAAGAACATAAGAAGAAGAAGAGTGAGAATGAATGTAATAACAAGACTGGTGGGAGTAGCACTGGGAATAATAATAATCAGAAGAGGAAGTGGACGGATAACTCGTCAGCTGGAAGTCAACAAGGAGGGCAGAAAAAGAAGATTGAAGCGTGTTCAAACTGCGGAAAAGCTCATCTGGGAGTTTGCATGAAAGGGAAGCGAGTGTGCTACAATTGTGGTCAGGAAGGCCACATAGCACCAAACTGTCCAAACCTAAAGAAGGGTGCTTGTTTCAACTGTGGTTCGAAGGATCATCTAGCAAGAGATTGCCCTAAGAAGGGATCAGGAGGAGCAATATCAAGAGGTAACCGTGGAAATAATAATGGAAATACCTTAACCATCATCGGACCACCTGCAACAAACCGACCGACCGCCAGAACTTTTAATATGACGGTGCAGGATGCAATCCAATCTCGTGATATGGTGTCAGGTATCATTCTGATCAATGAAATTAATGTTTATATTTTATTTGATTCGGGTTCTACTTGTTCCTTTATATCCGAGGACTTTGCTAATAGTTTAGATTTTTTTATGAATGAATTGGAATATCCCATGAATATAGAAATTGCGAATAGAGAGATAATTCCTGTTAAGTACGTGTATAAGAACTGTAGAGTGGATATTAAGGGTAATATCATGAATGTAGATCTTATCCCTATTCGACTTGGGGAATTTGACATTATTTTGGGAATGGATTGGTTATTCAATTACGGGGCTATAATTGATTGCCAAAAGAAGTGTATTAACCTTATGACTCCGTCAAAGGTGGTGTTTTATGGTAGCAAGTCGCCTAGACAAGCGAGTTGTCTAACGATGATGCAGGCCAGGAAGTTATTAAGACAAGGTTGTGTAGGATACTTAGCTTACATAGTCGACAGTCGAAAAGAGAATCCGAAAGTAGAAGAAATACCGATTGTGATGGACTTCATCGACGTATTTCCAGACGATTTGCCAGGACTTCCACCAGATAGAGAGGTAGATTTCGTGATCGATTTGGCACCCGAAACTGCTCCAATATCGAAGGCACCATACATAATGGCACCAGTAGAGATGAAAGAATTAATGGTACAATTATAAGAATTATTGGACAAGAAGTACATTCTACCTTGCATATCGCTGTGGGGAGCGCCGGTGTTGTTTGTGAAAAAGAAGGACGGATCGATGCGGCTCTACATTTACTACAGAGAACTGAACAAGGTCACAATTAAGAATAGATATCCATTACCGAGAATCGACGATCTGTTCGATCAATTAAAGGGAGCAAGATACTTTTCCAAGATAGACTTGAGGAGCGGTTATCACCAACTGAAGGTGAGGCCAGAGGATGTATCGAAGACAGCGTTCAGAACGCGATACGGTCACTACGAATTTTTAGTAATGTCGTTTGGTCTAACGAATGCTCATGCAGCATTTATGGGACTAATGAATGGTGTGTTCAAGCCGTTTTTAGACAAATTCGTGGTGGTATTTATAGACGATATTAAGGTATATTCGAAAACCAAGGAAGAACACGAAGAGCATTTGAGATTTACGTTGGAGGTATTAAGAAGGGAGAAGTTGTATGCTAAATTTTCGAAATGCGAATTCTGGATTGAGCGAGTACAATTTCTTGGTCACGTGATTGATAAAAATGGAATTTCGGTAGATCCATCCAAAGTAGAAGCCGTGATTAACTGGGATTAGTCGAGGACACCGTCGGAAGTAAGAAGTTTTCTTGGATTAGCAGGATATTATAGAAGATTCATTCAAGATTTTTCCAAGATCGCAACTCTGTTAACAAATTTAACTCGGAAAGCTGTGAAATTTGTTTGGACGGAGAAGTGTGAGGAGAGCTTTCAAGAATTAAAGAAGAGGTTGAGTACGGCACCTATGTTATCTCTTCCAGATGATACAGGCAATTTTGTGGTTTTTAGTGATGCGTCGCATAAAGGACTTGGCTATGTGCTGATGCAAAACGGCAAAGTCATTGCCTATGCATCACGACAATTGAAGGATTACGAGAAGGGGTATCCGACCCATGAGTTGGAGTTAGCTGCAGTTGTTTTTGCTTTAAAAATTTGGAGGCACTATCTCTACGGGGAGAAGTGTGAAATATATACGGACCACAGAAGTCTGAAATATATTTTCACACAGAAGGATTTGAATATGCGTCAAAGAAGATGGTTGGAATTAATTAAGGATTACGACTGTGAGATTTTATACCATCCGGGTAAAGCGAATGTAGTTACCGACGCCTTAAGTAGAAAGGGTCGTGAGAAATTGATGATGTTAACTTCTCAGGAAGAGCTAATTGTGGAAATGGAGAAACTGGAATTTGAAGTGAAGTATCCAATGGAGATTGATGAGAAGCTATTTCAGATGCAATCTGGTACAACTCTACTAGATAAAGTGAAGGAGGCTCAACTTCAGGATGATGAATGCAAAAAGGTGACAAAGAAGATATCGAAGGAACCGAACCGAGATTTAAGATGGATAAGGAAGGAATACTGAGATTTGAGTGTAGAATTTGGGTACCGCCAGTACAAGAGATTAAGGAAGATATTTTGAGCGAGGCTCATAGTTCACGATATTCGATTCACCCTGGTAGTACCAAGATGCACCAAGATCTCAGACAACATTTCTGGTAGCCGAATTTAAAACGTGATGTTGCAGAATGTGTTGCCAAGTGTCTGACCTGACAGAAAGTGAAAAAGGAACATCAGAGACTAAGTGGATTGCTACAACCGTTAGAGATCCCAGAATGGAAATGGGAACATATTACAATGGACTTCGTGGTTGGCCTTCCGACGACTCAAAAAGGCTACGACGCAGTATGGGTTATCGTTGACCGACTGACGAAATCCGCACACTTCCTTCCGATCAAAATCAGATTCAACTTAGATCAGTTGGCGAGGTTATACGTAAAAGAAATCGTTTCAAGACGCGGAGTGTCGGTGTCAATTATTTCTGATAGAGATCCGCGCTTCACATCGAATTTCTGGAAGCGTCTTTTGGAATACATGGGTGCACAATTGCGAATGAGTACAGCATACCACCCTCAAATAGACGGACAGAGCGAGAGAACGATTCAAACATTAGAAGATATGCTAAGAGCCTGTGTGATGGACTTCAAAGGAAATTGGGATGATTATCTACTGTTAGTAGAGTTCGGCTACAACAACAGTTACCACGCTAGTATTGGCATGCCGCCTTACGAAGCGTTATATGGCAGAAAGTGTAGAACTCCGCTTTACTGGGATGAAGTTAGTGAAAGACAATTGATAGGGCCAGAATTGGTACAGCAGACGGTAGAAATAGTCAAAGTGATCCGAGCACGACTGGTAGCAGCTCAAGATCGACAGAAGAAATACGCTGATCCACATCGTAAAAATATCAAATTTGAATCAGGTAGTTATGTTTTCTTGAAGGTCTCTCCCTGGAAGGGGAAGATCAGGTTTGGAAAGAAAGGAAAATTGAGCCCAAGATTCATTGGACCATTTGAAGTATTACGAAGAATCGGAGAAGTCGCGTATGAGGTAGCTTTACCTCCAGCACTCGAGAATGTCCACAACGTCTTCCATGTTTCTGTGTTACGACCCTACAAAGCCGATTACAAGCATGTAATTGAATACGAACCCCTGCATTTTGAGAAAGACTTATCTTACGAAGAAATTCCTGTCCAAATTGTTGACCGTAAAGAACAAGTTCTCAGAAATAAAGTTATACCTTCTGTTAAGGTAATTTGGAGGAACCACAACGCTGAAGAAGCTACGTGGGAACTCGAAGAGAATATGATGAAGAATTACCCTCATTTATTTACTTAAATTATGTGTAAGCGATTATAGGGACAGAATCTTTGTAAGGAGGGGAGAATGTAACGGGTCGAATTTATTGAGTCGTGATTTTGGGGATAGAATCCTTTTAAGGGGGGAAAGATGTGACAAACGAGATTTTTATAAATTAATTTTAATATTTATGGAATTAAATAAATATTTTTCGATGATTTAATTATTGGATTAAATAATTATTTGATGCAATTGTGGTAGATTAATTTAATTATGTGTTACATTTATTAAATTAATGTAGAGAATAATTATTATTCAAATATGTAATTATGTGAGCTTATCGAATTAAATAAAATATTTAATTATGCATGATGTTATTTAATTAATTTAATTATTAATTAGAGAGTTAATAATTTGACATTATTTATTAATGAGAAAATTAATAATGTGACTATGTGAAATTATGAAAAATTATTATATTTTATTTAAAATAAATTAAATAAGATATTGATTTATTTTATGAAGGAGTGTGACATTAATTAAACTATATGATAAAGCTTTATTAAATTAAATGGTTTTTAAATCTATTTTGCTAGCCAAACAAGGCCCTATGGGGAGTTGGAGCAATTACCCATTATTGGGTTAACTGACCACTCAGTGCGTCAGTTCTCTTATTATATCATACGTCTTCTTTTCTTTCTTTATTTTTCCTAAGTCTAGAAAAGTAGAAACAGAGAGAGTTTCAGAGAGAGATTGAGAAGTGTTGAGAAAGAATTTTGATTGAAGAAGAGTTGAGAAGAAATTATTCCCTACTAATCTATACTTATTCTTAGGGTAATCTCCTCTTCTCAAATTTTAAATTTCACGTCATTAGTTTTTATAAAAATGGCTTTCATACATTTTGTAAAATCTCTGTAATTGAGAAAGGGTTTGATTATGAGTTTATATATGAGTTAAGATGTATCAAATTGTATTTGATTATATATATATATATATATTATGTGAATTATCATGTCATCAGTTTTCATAATACTATGAATTGCTATTTTAAAAATTTACAAAGTATGGGTTTTGGCCTTATGGCCTTATACGTGATATTTTATGTATTGATCGTATGTTATCCCAAAATTTTACACTCATATATTATTATGCATGTTGATACGAAGAGACCAAAGTTTAAATAAACGGATTCGGTGTTATAACGGATCCGTAGTGACAATTTTTATGTTTTATTTTCAAAACCTTCAAGAACATCAAGAACAGTGAAAGTAAATGTGTTGATTTTATAAATTATGTGTTATAACTTGTTAAAAATCATGATAAATGGGTTAAGTAATGATTATATATGTATTACAATGATTGGGTAAGTCTAAATTCGTATTAAATTACTAATTGGAAGTTATGACCATATTCATGTATAATTTTACGTGTGATTGATTTTTGGCCTAATTTGGCCTTGTTATGTTCGCGAACTGCATAAACTGCAGAAAATGAGCCGGGGTAACCCCGCCCCCGGCGGGCTTTACCAAACTAAATTACCCCGCCCCGGCGGTCAAAAAAATAAATAAAATAAAAATACAAAATACAAAATAAAAAATTAAATAAAAAAATAAATATTTGATGAAAATTATTATTAAAATATTTATAAAATAAAGTAAATATTTTAATTGAGATATTTATGGAATAAAATAAATATTCGATGGAAATTATTATGAAATAATTTATTCGAGTGTAATAATAGTAAGAGAATGAAAATATTCTAATTTATTTAAGTAATTAAATTAGAAGGGTAATGATTTGTTAAAGAAAGTGGAGTTTATATTAAATAATTAAGTAAAAATGTAACTAATGAATGTCGTGAATAAATATGGTATGTGTGTAGGATTTGTGGTGAACGAAAGTAGTAATCGTTTAGCCTACGCACGAGACAAGTTTCCTACCCCTACTCGTTATTATTGTTCAAGATTATTATTTACGTCGAGTAAATTATCATTACTATTATTCAAGTTCAAATGTTATATTATTTTTTTTCAAAGCATGATTCAGTTATACAATAATTGTCCTATTGTATACTTCTTGGGATTATTATTCAAATTGAATATCATTATTGTTGAACCTTATTAGAGTAGTGAACTTTATTGATTCAACTAGTCCTTAGTTGATGAACGTTCTAAATTTCAGAACTCTTATTGAATTATCCAAACCAAACTTCCTTTTTTGCGGACTCGAATGTCAAACTAAGATGAACAACCCTGCAAATGGATTTACTTATGCGTTAGCATTAAGATATTATGCACAGTATGGTACTAAGGGCTGATCACCCTAAGTACGAGAAGAAAGGTCCATAGTCTTATGACTATTAAAGGTTTCAAGTATAACCCTTGATAACCTAGGACATAGTTCAAGGTCTTATGACCCTCAAAAATCTTTTGATTCTTGTTATTCATTCTTGATTCAAAAGTTGAGCTTTTATTTCAGATATCTTTGATTCACTTGCATGTTATTATATTGTTATTTCATTTTTATACTTATGGGCAATCATGCTCACTCTTGCGTTATAATAACATTGCAGTTAAGAACGAAAGAACCGACCAATCTTCCACTAGCAAAGGCAAGGGCAAAGTTAGCAAGTGTTGAAGACTTGTTATTTTATTTGATGATGTATTTATGTTAGACTTGAGTTAATGATGTTGTTTAAGACTTATTGTTTATATTTCCGCACAGATGTTTAAGGTTAGTTCAACCTGGGATTATGTTTATGATTCAGATGTTGTAACCCTATAAGGGGAAGATTTTTATTTCTATCTATTGCATGGTTTGCATTTATTATGGGTAGATAGATAGATGATATTTGTACAGTGAACACCAAATCTCGTGGAATCGAAGTACTCGGATTTGGGAGTGCCACACAAACAAGAAACAGAAATAATATTTTTGCTTATAGCAGGCACATAATAACTGTAATACCCGCGAATTTTAATAAATTATAATATTGAGAATAAAGATTTGTTTGCATATTTATTTGAATATATATATATATATATATATATATATATATATATATATATATATATATAGCATCGACATGCGTTATGATGAGCATTTTAATTGATTAAGCTAAGTGATAATTAAGCACTGAAGCAAAAGCGATGAGAAGCTTAGTTTAAACTTATGGAGTTATGCCTAGTGTGGAAAGATGATGAGTTGAGAAAATACTAATTTAACTAATGATAGAATTAATTAGTATTACTAATAAGTAAATAATTTCATAATAAGGTTGATTTATTTGTTATTTGTTAATTACCATGAATAATAGGGTGTGAAGAGAAATCATATATTATAAGGTTTTTCATTTAATATAAAGTGAGGGGTGACATTGTAATGGAAATAATTATTATATAACACTATGTGATAAAAGTAAGTTTGACTTAGGTAATTGACCAAGTTGTATAAAAAGTCTTATGTGACATATTGATGTGTGTGAGAATAATTAAATGGGTATTTTAAACCTATGAGAGAAAGTAACTTGATTAGATAAATAAATTAATAATGAGTAGCATTGGTACACAATTAAATTATATCCTAGTCTAGGATAAATATTATTTGAAATAAATCAATGTACATGGATTATATGATTTTATGTGTAATATATGAGTGGGTGTAATTGTATGCTCTATTGAGAACGAGGGCAAAATGGACCTAAGTGTACTACTAATGTGCTGAGAATTGCTAGTGTCCCAAAATGAGAGTCATTCTTCTTTTCTCACGTTATAGGCCATTGGCCTAGTCCCTCCAACACCAACTCCATAGCTAGCAAATCATGGAGAAGGGAATGGGCTAAATTGTACTCTTCTACCAAATCCTTCATAACCATTAGCTTCTTCTCCATTCCAATGGGTTGATTCATTGCACAAAATCAAATTGGTCACAAGTTTACCTATAAATAGAGCCCTTCTCATTCATAAGTATATTGGTAAATTCTCTAAGATTTCTAGTAGGAGTGTGAGTATTGAGAGCTTATATAATCTGCAAATTGAAGCTAGAGTAGCAATTCAACTTCAGAAAAGGTAAACTCCTCTAAATGTTCATACACTCAAGCCTTGCATAGTTCTTAGAAAAACACTTGTTGAGTTGAAATGTTTATAGTTGAAACTTGCTAGAATGTATCAATTGATGCTAGATATTGTTAATGTGATCAAAAACGAATCCAAAGAAAGTTAAACGAATTAAAATGATCTAGTAACAAATTCGTAAGGGAGAAAATTGCTATGTGTGTTAAACTTTGGAAAAATGGACAAAAACCTTGAATTGATCTTTGAAATTTATTATTTGTATGTGTGGGAATGTTAGAAGCATGCTAGGAAGGTTATGTAGCAAGTTTATAACAATTATACATGATTACATTGTTGCTTAGATGAGAATTGGATCAAAAATTTCTCAAAAATCTGAACACGGGACACCTACTCGTGTTTTAGCAGGGGACCTGCCCGCCCCGGCGGGGGGTTCTGTAGGGAAAATGCCCGCCCCGGCGGGGGGGTGCTGTAATAGGAAATGAGTTTGGTTTGCTTATTTAATGCAAGAAGTCATACACTCCACTTCATTTCAAGAACACACATACTCCCTAAACATATATCAATGTATTTTACAAGGTGTTTAGTAGATTTGGAATTGAATCATAACCTTTTTAAAGAAAAGTTAAAAGACGAAAAACATGTTTATAAAACCTTATGCCTTTTTGAATCTAGCCTTGTGAGCATATGTTTATAGCTTAATTGGCTTGATAAATACATATGAAGTGTGGACTCAATGTACCTTGCATGTATAGATTGATAGTCATTACATCTTAGTGATTGAAAACCAATTGAGATGACAAACTCTGTGAATTATATTGTGAACTTAGGAACAATTAGAATAGGATGCATATGCCTCTAGAGATATTTGACATGTTCACGCATCTAGTTAAACATTGTGATAAATTATGCAAGCATGTGTAGAAAGAAGTTGTTTGACGATATTATGTAGTATAATGAATACTATGGCTAGTTGAATTATGTAATGAACTCTTTTAACTTTGAAAGATGGAAATATATGAATAACTTTAATAAAGGGTCAAAACTAGCTTAATGGTTCTTTAATATGTGAAACAACTTAAAAATATGTAAGAGATATTTTAAAAATACAAAGGATGAGCATATGGTATAAAAGACTTTAAAGGTAAAATCAATGTGAGTTTCGCATCTATGAGTTTGAATGTGTGTAGCCTACATGAATTTAGGTATGTGTGATGGAAGTATGTGAAAATGCATATCAAGTATATATGACTAATGAATACATATACATACATATATAGGATAACGTAGTTCATTGAAGTGGTATTACGTTTTAAGTGGTAATCAACGCTAAAGGCAAGTCTCCTAACTCTCACAACTTTGGATTTTGTGCGAGTTCTCCAACTTCCATTGATTCACATATCGAATACAAGTTATCTAAATTCCTATATTATATATTGTATGAATCCGAATTATTGATATATTTATATTGAGAAAATGACTATTACTATACGAAAATTAATTACTTTGACATTATCGCAAGCATTAGACTTATTATTCTTAAAGTGCATTATAAAAGTTGTCTAAACCTTTGATTCGGTTAGACTGTTATCATATGTTAGAAAGTTATCCAAACCAATTGACTTGGTGCGGACTCTTGAAAATCTACTGAGATGAACAACCCTCTTAAAAAGGAGAAATTCTATATTGTCGGGGAACCGACGTGCACACACAAGTATGATTAAATGTTATGCATAACGTAGGGCACCTTAGGCTGATCACCTGTTGTACTCGTTTATCTTGGATTGCAGTGTAATACTGTTAATTCTAGTAAGAGTTCATAGTCTTTAACGACTGCTCAGTGTTCATTCTTATTGAACCTCGAAATAATTAAACCTTGTAATATTATTGATATCCTTAAATCTTTAGTGACATTTATCAAACACTTTTGATATTTCTTGATATCCTTGAACTACCATTTACTGTTATACCCTTGAAGATTCAAATGCTATAACTGTTCATTCTCTTTGCTATATTACTTGCTGGGCAAACTTGTTGCTCATTCTTGCTTCCCTAAAAACATTACAGTTAAGGCAGATCAAGGCGGTACCTCGAGAAAGGACAAGGGGAAGGACAAGGCTACAGAGTAGCTTATTTCTTTGAGAGTAGTAGTATTATTATTTCTATGCATATTATGATGTATTAAGGATGATTAATTATGTTTAAGTTTAATCACTGGATTGTTGTAGTAATGGTTACGAAACCTTGGGACGCGAATATTTATATTATATCAATGTAAATTATTCTATTATTTCCATTGTTGATGACTTTAGTGTGATGTTAGAATTAGCACGTGGCGAACCAAATTTGAGATACGAGTGTCTGAATTTGGGGGCGTCACAGGTTAGTATCAGAGCAATAGTTATAAACATTAGGAGCGAGAGTCCTTAGATTACAACTTAGGAGAACTTGGAAGATAGAGAGGGATGAAACTCATATAGAGTTTTCATAGAGAGTGACTTAGGGTGTTATAGAATATAACTTCATTATATACAATGAACTTATGTTATTTAACATTCTAATGGAGTTATAGTTTGTTTTGTCTTATGTTGGTGATTGTAGGATGACTGACATGGGAGGACCTAGCCGAGTAATAGAAGAGGAGCTGCGTGATATACCCGTGGTATTTGAGTCACCATTGATAGCAGAGCCCGTATCAGTAGTGGCCCCTATCGATGATGATGATGAGGAGGATGAGATGGAGCCTCTGCCAGAGGAGTCTGATCCGGAGGAGGAGCCTATGGAGGAGGAACTTATGGGGGACTCCAACGAGACTACTTTCGAGGATCGGATGTTGGGAGAATATGAGGAGCAGATTCTGGAGTTAGGAAGTAGAGTGGAAGAGCTAGAGACTGAGGCTAGGGAGAGGGAGTCTGAGTTCCAAAAATTGAGGGACGAAGACCATCAGAGGAAGTTAGCTATAGAAGAGATGGAGGTGGAAATTGCTCAACGCATGGAAGTGGGGATCCAGTTGGGAACCTTGTTTCATAGGTCGGTGGCTAGGAATGTGGAGCTGGCAGGGAAACTAGAAGAGTCTGAGCAGAGGGAACTTAGTGAGAAGACTGAGACAGAAGCTCTCCGTACTCAGTTAGAGATGGAGGTGATGGATATAATTCACTTTGAGGAGAAGTGGGAGGAGTCCAATGACAGGGTAGATGATCTAGAGGATGAGGTGCGGTGCAAGAGGAGGAAGATGAACAAGATGGGCTATGCTCTACGCACAGCTATGGAGAGGTTGATCAATGGGGTAAATCACTACCCAACTGAACAAGGACAGACCCGACATACCATAAGTCAGGATATGGTGGCACGCATTACACAGAAGGAGTATCAGAGCGCCGTGGAGCGTGGGATGTTAGATTAAGCCTAGAGGGAAATCTCAGTAGTATAGTAGTTTATTATGTGTTGTTAATATGTTGTTGTGATCTTAGTCTTTGTGTAAGACGTAAAATGACGGTAACCCCAACTTTTGAAAAAATGTTAGATGGGTAATAAGCTAGTGTCGTCCCCGTCTTTTGTGATATTAGGGGATAAGTGTTGTCATTTATAGAAGTATGCTAGAGATAACCACATGATGTAATGAGTTGGCATATGAGTATAAATGATCTTAATTCCAGAACATGTTATAATTTATTTATTTTTCTAATTAGGAAATGTCCAAGTAATATAACTAAATGATAAAATGGAAAAATTTTATGATGCAGAAATATGCAGCCCAGACGTAGAGTAACTGCACCAGAAGAATCGGTTAATGATGAGAGAGGACCAGTGGACCCGATATGGAGGCTTGTTGACTTGTTAGGAGAAGCTCTTAGGGGAAGAAACGAACCAGTACCACCCAATCCCCCAGTAGCTCCGATCACAAACTTCAAGGACTTTAAGAGCGTAGGACCTCCGAAATTCATGGGTACTACCGATCCTATCGTAGCACAAACGTGGATCAAGGAAATGGAGAAAGCCTTTGCCATTGCTCGTGTGGCTGAAGACCAAAAAACCGTGTTCGCTACGTACATGCTGAGGGGTGAAGCAAACTACTGGTGGGAAGCAAATCAACAGAGAGCGGGAGAAGGAATTATACCCTGGGAAAGGTTTAAGACGTTGTTCTTCGAGAATTACTTCCTGAAGAGCATGAAGAATAGGATGAAGGTAAAGTTTCTAGAACTAAAACAAGGGGAGATGACAGTGGCACAGTATGCGGCCAAGTTCAATGAACTCGCACGATTCGTAACACATCAAGTAGACACTGAAGAAAGGAAATCTCAACGCTTCGAACTTGGACTAAAACCTTGGTTGTTCAACAAGGTGTCGGGCCTTCAAATCGACTCGTTCGCCACATTATTGGAGAAGGCGATAATTACCGAGGGAGGTAGCGAGGCATTGAGCCAATACAACAAGGAGAAGAAGAACAAGAATGCTAGGGGAGAGACTCGTGGAGGGAGTAGTAGTGGTGGAAGTTATCTAGGAACGAGGAAATTGAATAACCGCGACAACAGCAACAACAAGAAAACCAACCACCGAAACATCAACCAGTCATAAAGTTATCAAGGAGGGTTTAAGAAAAGAAGTGAAGCTTGCTCAAAATGTGGGAAAACCATCAAGGGGAATGCTGGAAGGGGATCAGCGTCTGCTACAACTACGGCCAAGAAGGGCACATTTCACCCAACTGCCCAAAGCCGAAAAAGATCAAGGGATATTTCACGTGTGGCTCAACTGAGCATCAAATCAAGGATTGCCCAAAGAAGGGGAGCAATGGAGGAAGTGGCCAACAGGGAGGGGGCAGCAAGCTGATGATCGGCGGACCAACGTAATCCAACCGACCGACTGCCCGAACCTTTAACATGATTGTCCAAGACGCAATGAATGCAAGGGACGTGGTGTCAGGTATTCTCCCAATTAATAATATAAATGCCTATGTATTATTTGATTCGGGTGCTACCTATTCCTTTGTGTCTGAAGAATTTGCTAATCGACTAAACATACCTCCTGAACATTTGGAAAATTCATTGAACGTAGAGATTGCGAATAAGGAAGTAATTCCCATAGAGTGTGTTTATCGAAACTGTTGTGCAAACAGTAGAGGTCACGAACTAAACGTAGACCTAATTTCGATTAAACTGGGAGAGTTTGATGTGATATTAGGAATGGATTGGTTATCCGGCCACGCTGCGATAATCGATTGTCAGAAGAAGAGT
This sequence comes from Panax notoginseng, assembly GCA_016801055.1. Lineage (NCBI taxonomy): Eukaryota > Viridiplantae > Streptophyta > Magnoliopsida > Apiales > Araliaceae > Panax > Panax notoginseng. Next base: position 62,945,250 of record CM029015.1, on the reverse strand, counting down.
GTGAACCTTCAGACCTTAAATCGGTCTAAGGTAGTGTTTTACAGTAACTCATCGCTCAAGCAATCGTGTTGCCTTACGATGATGCATGCTAAGAAATTGTTAAAGAAAGGATGTGTAGGTTATTTAGCCTATATAGTGGACACTCAGAAAAAGGGAATAGAAATGAAAGATATATCAGTGGTAAGAGATTTCCAAGACGTGTTTCCAGATGAACTGCCTGGTCTTCCGCCAGACAGAGAAATTGAATTCATAATAGACTTAGCACCGGGAACCGCACCAATTTTAAAAGCCCCATATCGTATGGTGCCAGTAGAAATGAAGGAATTGATGATTCAATTGCAAGAGTTACTAGATAAGGGTTACATTCGGTCAAGTGTGTCTCCTTGGAGAGCACCAGTGTTGTTTGTAAAGAAAAAGGATGAATCGATGAGGCTCTGTATCGATTATCGGGAGTTGAACCGAGTGACAATTAAGAATAGATATCCATTTCCAAGGATAAACGACCTTTTCGATCAACTGAAGGGAGTGAAGTGTTTTTCCAAGATAGATTTACGAACGGGTAATCATCAGTTGAAAGTGCGAGAGGAGGACATACAAAAGACGGCGTTTCGAACTCGCTACGGACATTTCGAATTTCTAGTGATGTCATTTGGGTTAACCAATGCTCCGGCAGCATTGATGGACTTGATGAACTGGGTTTTCAAGCCATACTTCGATAAATTCGTAGTAGTATTTATCGATGACATTTTGATTTATTCAAAGACGAAAGAAGAGCACGCTGAACACCTGAAGATGGTATTGGAAGCATTGAGAAGAGAAAAGATGTACGCTAAATTTTCAAAATGTGAATTTTGGATGGAAAGGGTTCAATTTCTAGGACACGGGATAGATCAAAATGGAATTTCCGTGGATCCTGCAAAGGTGGAAGCGGTAAGTAACTGGGAACAGCTGAAGACGCCAACAGAAGTTAGGAGTTTCTTAGGTTTAGCCGGGTACTATCGAAGATTTATCAAGATTTTTCTAAGATAGCAACCCCGCTGACCAATCTAACGAGGAAGACAGAGAAGTTCGTATGGACGGACAAATGTGAGGAGAGTTTCCAAGAATTAAAGATGAGGTTGAGTGAGGCGCCTATATTATCATTACCAGATGATACGGGAGGGTTTGTTGTGTATAGTGATGCATCGCATAGAGGACTTGGTTGTGTGCTAATGCAACATGGCAAGGTCATTGCGTATGCGTCACGACAGTTGAAAGATTTCGAAAAACGATACCCTACCCATGACTTGGAGTTAGCAGCGGTAGTCTTTGCATTGAAGATTTGGAGCCACTATTTGTATGGAGAAAAATGTGAGATATATACGGATCACAAGAGTCTGAAATATATCTTCACGCAGAAGGAGTTGAACATGCGACAAAGAAGGTGGTTGTGTGACATCCCCAAATCCGGGTACTTCGATTCCACAGGATTTGGTGTTCACTGTACAAGCATCATCTATCTATCTACCCATAAATAATATCAAACCATACAATAGATAGAAATCATAATAAAATCTCTTCCCTTAAGGGTTACATCAACTGAATCATAAATAAATTCCAGGTTACTCTAACCTTAAAACATCTGTGCGGAATTCTAAACAAATAAGTCTTAAACAACAACATAAGTCTTAAACATAAATACATCATCAATTAAAATAACAAGTCTTCATCACTTGCTAACTTTGCCCTTGCCTTTACTAGTGGAAGGTTCATCACTTCTTTCATTCTTAACTGCAATGTTATTATTAAGCAAGAGTGAGCACAAATGCCCACAAGTATAATAATGAAATAACAGTATAATAACATGCGAATAAATCAAAGACGTCTGAATAAGAGCTCAACTTTTGAATCAAGAATGAATAACAAGAATCAAAAGAATTCTGAGGGTCATAAGACCTTGAACTATGTCCTAGGTTAACAAGGGTTGTACTTGAAACCTTTAACAGTCATAAGACTATGGACCTTCTTCTCGTACTTAGGGGGATCAGCCCTTAGTACCATACTGTGCACAATATCTTAACGCTAACGTATAAGTAAATCCCTTTACAGGGTTGTTCATCTCAGTTTGACATACGAGTCCGCACCAAAGGAAGTTTGGTTTGGATAATTCAATAAGGGTTTTGAAATTTAGAACATTCATCAACTAAGGACTAGCTGAATCAGAAAGGTTCACTAGTCTAAAAAGTTCGACAATGATGATATTCAATATGATTAATAATCTCAAGAAGTATACAATAGAACAATTATTGTATAACTGAATCATGCTTTGAAAGATAATCAATCTTTAATATAATACTCGAACTTGAATAATAGTTTAAGTTTAGGAAATTTGCTCAATGTAAAAGATAGAGTTAAGAAACTTGCTCAACATAAAGTAACGTTTAAGTTTAAATAAACTTGCTCAATAGAATGGAATTAGGGATAGGATACTTGCCTCGTGCGTAGATTACACTTTAACTAAGCACGTTCTTCGAATTAAATCCTACATACCATTCACATACACAATACCAGTTAATTATAACTTAACTGTTCATCAAAAATTCATTCTCCTTGTCTACTTTGATTTATTGACTATACTTAATCACTTTATCACATTTACTGCCACATAATACCACTTCATGAATAATAATCTAATTATGTAATCAATAATTTAATCCACATGTAATTATGTTATTTACATGTTATACAACTATTTTATCATCTCATAATACCTCTAACATGATTACATGTTCATTACATAAATTCACTAACACTTGTTAGACTTTAACATTTTAAAAATACATTTCTGACATTTTCTGGAGAGTGGCACTGCGGCGCCACTAATGTGCTAAGGCTTCGCGCTGCGGCGCGATGGCGCTGCAGCCGAACACTTGAAGTTACGGCGCCGTGGCGCTGTGGCTCGAGTAATGGCGCTACGGCACGGTGGCGCTGCAGCGCGGGAAATGAACTGGTAGCTGGCGCTGCGGCGCGGCGTACCAGGTACAGAAATGGCAGTTCGCGAAAATCGCAGAACTTGCCAATTTCTCCCAATTTCTTAAAGTTCTACTCGAAATTAAACATACCCATATGCTATAATTTATATATAATCATTAACCAACATTTATATACTGACAAAACCAATTTTAAACACTTATTAACATATTTAAAGCCTAACAAAATTACTGACTTTGATGTTCGTGAAGTTTAGAAAACTTTATATGAAAATTCTCCCTACGGATTCGTTATAACACCGAATTCGTTCATTTAAACTCCGATCTCTCCGTATCGACATACTCAATAATGTAAGGGTGTAAAATTTAGGGATAATATATAATCAATACATCAATTATCACATATAAGGCCATATGGCCATATCACGTACTCTGTTTATTTTGAAAAACTTACATACGACATGCTTTCATGAAATTGATCACATGGTTTACATGGTATGTATAATTAAACACTATTTGGTATAACATAACACACATATATAAAATTATAATCATCTCATATCTCCCAAATACAGAGATTTACAAAAAAAAATATGAAAGCCAATTTATGAAAACTAAAAAGACGTAACTTGAAATTGGGTTGAAGAGAATTACCCAGAGTAGAATAATTAATGGAAGAGATGATCTTTTCTCAACACCAATCAACTCTCACACAATTTTTCTCAAAGTTCTCAAACTCTCTCTATGATTTCTCTTATCAGACTTAGAAAAAAAATGTTTGAAGAAAATAATACGTATAATAAAAGAAGAGAAAACGGACGCGCAATTGGCCAGTTAACCCAGTCATGGGCAACTGCTAGTAACCACTACTAAAGCCATGTTTGGCTAGCAACTAGACACAAAACTCTTTATTTTAATAAACCCTTTTATCATATAGTTTGAAAATGTCACACCCAATTCATAAACTAAACTCATATCTTATTTAATTTAACATAAATAAAATATAATAATTTCTCATAATTTCACATAGTCACATAATTAATTATCCCATTGATAAAAAAATGTCAATTTATTAAATCTCTAATTAATAATTAAATTAATTAAAGTAACATCATGCTTAATTAAATAATTCATTTAATTCAATAAGCTCACATACTTTGAATATTAAAAATTCTCTACATTAATTTAATAAATGTAACACATATAATTAAATTAATCTATCACAATTGCATCAATTAATTATTAAATGTAATAATTAAATCCTTTTAAAATATTTATTTAATTCAATAAATATTTAAAATTATTTTACAAAATTCTCGTTCGTCACATCTTTCCCCCCTTAAAAGGATTATGTCCCCAGAATCACGACTCAATAAATTCGACCCGTTACATTCTCCCCCCCCCCTACAAAGATTTTGTCCCCAGAATCGCATATACATAATTAAGTAAATAAATGAGGGTAATTCTTCATCATACTCTCTTCGAGTTCCCACGTAGCTTCTTCAGCGTTGTGGTTCCTCCAAATTACCTTAACAAAAGGTATAACTTTATTTCTGAGAACTTGTTCTTTTCGGTCGACAATTTAGACAGGAATTTCTTCATAAGATAAGTCTTTCTCAAAATGCAGGGGTTTGTATTCAATTACATGCTTGTAATCAGGTTTGTAAGGTCGTAACACAGAAACATGGAAGACATTGTTGCTGGAGGTAAGGCTACCTCGTACGCAACTTCTCCAATTCTTCGCAGTACCTCAAAGGGTCCAATAAATCTTGGGCTCAATTTTCCTTTCTTTCCGAACCTGATCTTTCCCTTCCAGGGAGAGACCTTCAAGAAAATATAACTACCTAGTTCAAACTCGATATTTTTACGATGTAGATCAGCGTATTTCTTCTGTCGATCTTGAGCTGCTACCAGTCGTGCTCGGATCACTTTGACTATTTCTGCCGTCTGTTGTACCAATTCTGGCCCTAGCAATTGTCTTTCACCAACTTCATCCCAATAAAGCGGAGTTCTGCACTTTCTGCCGTATAACGCTTCGTAAGGCGGCATACCAATACTAGCGTGGTAACTGTTGTTGTAGCCGAACTCTACCAACGGTAGGTGATCATCCCAATTTCCTTTGAAGTCCATTACACAGGCTCGTAACATATCTTCCAGTGTTTGAATCGTTCGTTCGCTTTGTCCGTCTGTTTGAGGGTGGTAAGCTGTACTCATTCGTAGTTGTGTACCCATGCATTCCTGAAGACGTTTTCAGAAATTTGATGTGAAGCGCGGATCCCTATCGGAAACAATAGACACCGGCACTCCGTGCCTCGAAATAATCTATTTCACATATAATCTTGCCAACTGATCTAAGTTAAATCTGATTTTGATAGGAAGGAAGTGCGCGGATTTCGTCAATCGGTCAACGATAACCCATACTGCGTCGTAGCCTTTCTAAGTCGTCGGAAGGCCAACCACGAAGTCCATCGTAATATGTTCTCATTTCCATTCTGGGATCTCCAACAGTTGTAGCAATCCACTCGGTCTCTGATGTTCTGCTTTAACTTTCTGATATGTCAGGCATTTGGCAACACATTCTGCAACATCACGTTTCAAATTCGGCCACCAGAAATTTGTTGAAGATTTTGGTACATTTTTGTACTACCAGGGTGAATCGAATATCTTGAACTATGAGCCTCGCTCAAAATTTCTTCCTTAATTTCTTGTACTGGTGGAACCCAAATTCTGCTTTCAAATCTCAATATTCATTCCTTATCCATCTTAAATCTTGGTTCGGTTCCTTCAGATATCTTCGATGTTACCTTTTTGCATTCATCATCCTGAAGCTGAGCCTCCTTCACTCTATCTAGTAGAGTTGTACCAGATTGCATCTGAAATAGCTTCTCATCAATCTCCATAGGATACTTCACTTCTAACTCTAGTTTCTCCATATCTGCAATTAGCTCCTGCTGAGCAGTCAACATCATCAATTTCTCACGACCCTTTCTACTTAAGGCGTCGGCAACCACATTAGCCTTACCCGGATGGTATAAAATCTCACAGTCATAATCCTTGATTAATTCCAACCATCTTCTTTGACGCATATTCAAATCTTTCTGTGTAAAAATATATTTCAGACTCTTGTGGTCAGTATATATTTCACACTTCTCCCCGTATAGATAGTGCCTCCAAATTTTTAAAGCAAAAACAACTGCAGCTAACTCCAAATCATGGGTTGGGTAACCCTTCTCATAATCCTTCAACTGCCGTGATGCATACGCAATAACTTTGCCGTTTTGCATCAGCACACAGCCAAGTCCTTTATGCAACGCATCGCTAAAAACAACAAAATTTCCTGTATCATCCGGAAGAGATAACACAGGCGCTGTATTCAACCTCTTCTTTAATTCTTAAAAACTCTCCTCACACTTCTCCGTCCAAAAAAATTTCACAGCTTTTCGAGTTAAATTCGTTAACGGAGTTGCGATCTTAGAAAAATCTTGTATGAATCTTCCATAATATCCTGCTAATCCAAGAAAACTTCTTACTTCTGACGGTGTTCTCGGCTGATCCCAGTTAAACACAGCTTCTACTTTGGATGGATCTACTAAAATTCCATCTTTATCGATTACGTGACCAAGAAATTGTACTCTCTCGATCCAGAATTCGTATTTCGAAAATTCAGCATACAACTTCTCCCTTCTCAATACTTCCAACGTTAACCTCAAGTGTTCTTCATGTTCCTCTTTGGTTTTGGAATATACCAAAATGTCGTCTATAAATACCACCACGAATTTGTCCAAAAACGGCTTGAATACACCATTCATTAGTCCCATAAATGCTGCAGGAGCATTCGTAAGACTAAACGACATTACTAAAAACTCATAATGACCATATCGCGTTCGGAACGCTGTCTTCGGTACATTCTCTGGCCTCACCTTCAGTTGGTGATAACCACTCCTCAAGTCAATCTTGGAAAAGTATTTTGCTCCCTTCAATTGATCAAACAGATCATCGATCCTCGGTAATGGATATCTATTCTTAATCGTGACCTTATTTAATTCTCTGTAGTCAATGCAGAGCCTCATCGATCCGTCCTTCTTTTTCACGAACAACACCGGCGCTCCCCACGGTGATACGCTCGGTTTTGTCCAACAATTCTTGTAGTTGCCTTCATCTCTACTGGCGCTATTCGGTATGGTGCCTTCGATGTTGGAGCAGTTCCGGGCGCCAAATCAATCACAAAGTCTACTTCTCTATCTGGTGGAAGTCCTGGCAAATCGTCTGGAAATACATCGACGAAGTCCCTCACAATCGGTATCTCCTCTACCTTCGGGTTCTCTTTTCGACTGTCGACTATGAAAGCTAAATATCCTACGCAGCCTTGTCTTAATAACTTCCTGGCCTGCAACATCGTCAGATAACTCGCTTGTCTAGGCTACTTGCTACCATAAAACACAACCTTTGACGGAGTCATAAGGTTAATACGCTTCTTTTGGCAGTCAATTACAGCCCCATAATTGGATAGCCAATCCATACCCAATATAACGTCGAATTCCCCCAATCGAATAGGGATAAGATCTACGTTCATGATATTACTCTTAATATCCACTCTACAATTCTTAAACACGTACTTAACAGGAATTATTTCTCTATTCGCAATTTCTATGTTCATGGGGTAATCCAATTCATCCATAAGCAAATCTAAACTATTAGCAAAGTCTTCGGATATAAAGGAACAAGTAGCACCCGAATCAAACAAAACATAAGCATTAATTTCATTGATCGGAATGATACCTGACACCACATCACGAGACTGGATTGCATCCTGCACCGTCATGTTGAAAGTTCTGGCGGTTGGTCGGTTTGTTGCAGGTGGTCCGGTGATGGTTAAGGTATTTTCACTGCTATTTCCTCGGTTTCCTCCTTGTCCTGATCCTCCCGATCCCTTCTTGGGACAGTCTCTTGCTAAATGATCTTTCGAACCACAGTTGAAACAAGCACCCTTCTTTGGGTTTGGACAATTTGGTGCTATGTGGCCTTCCTGACCACAATTGTAGCACACTCTCTTTCCCTTCAAACAAACTCCTAGATGTGCCTTGCCGCAAGTCAGACATGCTTCTATCTTCTTTTTCTGCCCTCCGTGTTGACTTCCAGCTGTCGAGTTATCCGTCCACTTCCTCTTCTGATTATTATTATTCCCAGTATTACTTCTACCAGTCTTGTTATTACCTTCATTCTCACTCTTTTTCTTTTTCTGTTCTTGGTTGTACTTAGTCACTGCATTACTTCCTCCTTCCGCGAGAATGGCCTTTTCCAAAACTCCCGCAAACGTGTTAAGTTGAAAAATTGATACCTTGTTGTATACCCAAGGCTTCAGTCCTTGTTCGAATCGTCTGGCTTTCCTCTCGTCAGTGTGTACTTGATACGGGGCAAATCTTGCCAACTCATCGAATTTAGCCTCGTATTCAGGCACGCTCATGTTTCCCTGTTTCAGTTCCAGAAATTGCACCTCCATCTGATTCTGCGAACTAGCTGGGAAATACATTTCGAAAAACATCTCTTTGAATCTCTCCCACGTAATTACACCTTCACCTCCTCGCATCTTGTTTGCCTGCCACCAGTAGCTAGCCTCAGACTTCAGCATAAATGTCGCAAAAACGGTCTTCGGATCTTCTCAAACCCTAGCAACGTCAAAAACCTTCTCCATTTCCATCACCCACGTTTGAGCCTCGATCGGGTTTCTGGAACCTTTGAACTCTGGCGGTCCCACCGCCTTAAAATCTTTAAACGTTGTGCTAGGTGGAGCTTGCGGTTGGTTATTCATGACTCCAGTTAGTAAATTAACTAGCTGTTGAACTGGATTAACGTTGGCATTATTGTTATTATTGGTTGACCCTTCCTGAGTCGGTTGACGTTGTTGTCTTCTCCTTGGCGGCATTTTTCTGTTAAATAAATGTTTATTAGAACTTTATTTATTTCTCTACATAGTTAAGACATTACTCAACAATTTCACATATCACTTAACACATCATCTCAAATAACTTGATATCTTTTCATTCAAATAAAAAGTTTTAACATTAAACTATAGCATACTGCTATTTACATCATCTATCCTGGAATAAAGAATCCACAGGATTTAAAACATTCAAATATTAACATATTCCTTAGTTCATAAACACATCGGAATTTACATAAAACTATATAAGTCTTTCACATAAATAAACAGATTCTATTCCTGTCTTCCAAGGTGCTCAATAGCCTTGCCACGCTCCTCATTCATGATACGAGACATCGTCCTGCGATCTAACATATACGATGGAAGTCCTTCAAACTGGATGGGGTACCTTAACACTCGCTCTTGAACCTCATCCATCACATGATTAAGTGTGGCGTACGTGTCTTCAAGCTTTGCCTTCTTTGCACGACTATCATTTTCTGCACGATCAGCTCGATGTGATTCTCTTACCCATCCTTCCTCTGCTATTTTCAGTCTTTCGGAGGTTTCCTTCAGTTCCTTCTTCAGCTTCTCTATCTCCTCGGTCTTATCTTCGGTTTGACCCTTCTCATGAACCAGATCCCACTCCACGTTTCCTAAACGTGTATGAAGGGTCACAATCTCTCTATCCTTCTCCTCTAAAGTAGACTGTTGAACAGCCGCTCGCTCAGTCAATTTCTGAACCTCGTCTTGTAACTCCACGTTAATACATCTCAGCATCAACAGTGTACCGTGGTAGCTCCTCTTCTTCTTCCTCCTCATCAAACTCCTCCTCAGGATCCTCCTCAGGATCAATCTCAGGTTCATGCTCCTGACCAACAACGGTGATCAATGGAGATGAAACCCTCTGCACCAGCTGCTCCCTAACGACATGAATGTCTCGGGGCTCCTCCTCAGTCGGTCCTACAAGTACACGAGATCCCTCCTCAGTAGGTACTATAGGTAAATGGGGTCCCTCCTCAGCTTGACTAGCTTCTCCATCATTCGTCATCCTGACAACAAAATTTTAAGTTTTAGTTACTAAGTCATACTATCTAACGCATACTTAACACATAAACACATAATGTATTTTATTATCTTCAATGAATTACAAAAATTCATTTCTTAGAACTCGATAAGAGTTTTCTATTTTTATCTTCTTCTATAAGGCTACTACCTAAGGTTGTTTCCCCCACCTAAGGTTCATAACCTACAGCTCTGATACCAACTTGTGACATCCCTAAATCCGGGTACTTCGATTCCACGGGATTTGGTGTTCATTGTACAAGCATCATCTATCTATCTACCCATAAATAATATCAAAGCATACAATAGATAGAAATCATAATAAAATCTCTTCCCTTAAGGGTTACATCAACTGAATCATAAATAAATCCCAGGTTACTCTAACCTTAAAACATCTGTGCGGAATTCTAAACAAATAAGTCTTAAACAACAACATAAGTCTTAAACATAAATACATCATCAATTAAAATAACAAGTCTTCATCACTTGCTAACTTTGCCCTTGCCTTTACTAGTGGAAGGTTCATCACTTCTTTCATTCTTAACTGCAATGTTATTATTAAGCAAGAGTGAGCACAAATGCCCACAAGTATAATAATGAAATAACAGTATAATAACATGCGAATAAATCAAAGACGTCTGAATAAGAGCTCAACTTTTGAATCAAGAATGAATAACAAGAATCAAAAGAATTCTGAGGGTCATAAAACCTTGAACTATGTCCTAGGTTAACAAGGGTTGTACTTGAAACCTTTAACAGTCATAAGACTATGGACCTTCTTCTCGTACTTAGGGGGATCAGCCCTTAGTACCATACTGTGCACAATATCTTAACGCTAACGTATAAGTAAATCCCTTTACAGGGTTGTTCATCTCAGTTTGACATACGAGTCCGCACCAAAGGAAGTTTGGTTTGGATAATTCAATAAGGGTTTTGAAATTTAGAACATTCATCAACTAAGGACTAGCTGAATCAGAAAGGTTCACTAGTCTAAAAAGTTCGACAATAATGATATTCAATATGATTAATAATCTCAAGAAGTATACAATAGAACAATTATTGTATAACTGAATCATGCTTTGAAAGATAATCAATCTTTAATATAATACTCGAACTTGAATAATAGTTTAAGTTTAGGAAATTTGCTCAATGTAAAAGATAGAGTTAAGAAACTTGCTCAACATAAAGTAACGTTTAAGTTTAAATAAACTTGCTCAATAGAATGGAATTAGGGATAGGATACTTGCCTCGTGCGTAGATTACACTTTAACTAAGCATGTTCTTCGAATTAAATCCTACATACCATTCACATACACAATACCAGTTAATTATAACTTAACTGTTCATCAAAAATTCATTCTCCTTGTCTACTTTGATTTATTGACTATACTTAATCACTTTATCACATTTACTGCCACATAATACCACTTCATGAATAATAATCTAATTATGTAATCAATAATTTAATCCACATGTAATTATGTTATTTACATGTTATACAACTATTTTATCATCTCATAATACCTCTAACATGATTACATGTTCATTACATAAATCCACTAACACTTGTTAGACTTTAACATTTTAAAAATACATTTCTGACATTTTCTGGAGAGTGGCGCTGCGGCGCCACTAATGTGCTTAGGCTTCGCGCTGCGACGCGATGGCGCTGCGGCCGAACACTTGAAGCTGCGGCGTCGTGGCGCTGTGGCTCGAGTCATGGCGCTACGGCACGGTGGCGCTGCGGCGCGGGAAATGAACTGGTAGCCGGCGCTGCGGCGCGGCGTACCAGGTACAGAAATGGCAGTTCGCGAAAATCGCAGAACTTGCCAATTTCTCCCAATTTCTTAAAGTTCTACTCGAAATTAAACATACTCATATGCTATAATTTATATATAATCATTACCCAACAATTATATACTGACAAAACCAATTTTAAACACTTATTAACAGATTTAAAGCCTAACAAAATTACTGACTTTGATGTTCGTGAAGTTTAGAAAACTTTATATGAAAATTCTCCCTACGGATTCGTTATAACACCGAATCCGTTCATTTAAACTCTGATCTCTCCGTATCAACATGCTCAATAATGTAAGGGTGTAAACTTTAGGGATAATATATAATCAATACATCAATTATCACATATAAGGCCATATGGCCATATCACGTACTCTGTTTATTTTGAAAAACTTACATACGACATGCTTTCATGAAATTGATCACATGGTTTACATGGTATATATAATTAAACACTATTTGGTATAACATAACACACATATATAAAATTATAATCATCTCATATCTCCCAAATACAGAGATTTACAAAAAAAAATATGAAAGCCAATTTATGAAAACTAAAAAAGACGTAACTTGAAATTGGGTTGAAGAGAATTACCCAGAGTAGAATAATTAATGGAAGAGATGATCTTTTCTCAACACCAATCAACTCTCACACAATTTTTCTCAAAGTTCTCAAACTCTCTCTATGATTTCTCTTATCAGACTTAGAAAAAAAATGTTTGAAGAAAATAATACGTATAATAAAAGAAGAGAAAACGGACGCGCAATTGGCCAGTTAACCCAGTCATGGGCAACTGCTAGTAACCACTACTAAAGCCATGTTTGGCTAGCAACTAGACACAAAACTCTTTATTTTAATAAACCCTTTTATCATATAGTTTGAAAATGTCACACCCAATTCATAAACTAAACTCATATCTTATTTAATTTAACATAAATAAAATATAATAATTTCTCATAATTTCACATAGTCACATAATTAATTATCCCATTGATAAAAAAATGTCAATTTATTAAATCTCTAATTAATAATTAAATTAATTAAAGTAACATCATGCTTAATTAAATAATTCATTTAATTCAATAAGCTCACATACTTTGAATATTAAAAATTCTCTACATTAATTTAATAAATGTAACACATATAATTAAATTAATCTATCACAATTGCATCAATTAATTATTAAATGTAATAATTAAATCCTTTTAAAATATTTATTTAATTCAATAAATATTTAAAATTAATTTATAAAATTCTCGTTCGTCACAGGTTGGAACTAATCAAGGATTACGACTGTGAAATTCTTTATCACCCGGGAAAAGCAAACATTGTAGCCGACACTTTGAGTAGAAAAGGAAGGGAGAAGTTATTCAAATTGCCAACTCAAGAGGAATTAATATGAGAAATGGAAAATTTGGAATTAGAGGTGGAGGAACCAAAAGAAACGGAAGGAAAATTACTCATGATGAGAGCTCACCCGACGTTATTAGATAGAATAAAAGAAGCACAAGAGAAAGATGAAGAATGTGAGAAGATAAAGAAGAGAATAGTAGAAGATAAGGAAGAAAGGTTCAAAGTAGATAAGGACGGTATATTGAGGTTCAAGGGTCGAGTATGGGTGCCAGCTGTAATCAAATTGAGAGAGGAAATCCTACATGAAGCACACAATACGACGTATTCTGTACATCCAGGAGGCAAAAAAAATGTACCGGGATCTTCGACACCATTTTTGGTGGCCTAATTTGAAAAGAGAAGTTGCAGAGTGTGTTAGCAGATGTCTTACTTGTCAAAGAGTCAAAGCAGAACACCAGAGGCCAAGTGGACTACTTCAACCGCTGGATATACCAGAATGGAAATGGGAGCACATTACGATGGACTTCGTGGTTGGACTTCCGGTTACACAGAAGGGTTATGATGCCATTTGGGTTATTGTGGACCGACTAACAAAGACATCTCATTTTCTACCCATCAGGATTCGATTCAATTTGAACTAGTTAGCAAAATTATATGTAAAGGAAATCGTATCACAACATGGAGTGTCGATGTCAATTGTCTCCGATCGAGATCCGCGTTTCACGTCAAAATTCTGGAAAAGTTTGCAAAAACGAATGGGAACTCAATTGAGATTAAGTACTGCTTATCACCCTCAAACTGACGGGCAAAGTGAACGAACCATACAAACGTTAGAGGACATGCTGAGAGCTTGCATGATGGACTTCAAGGGGAATTGGGACGACCATTTACCATTGGTAGAATTCACTTACAATAATAGCTATCATGTGAGTATCGGTATGCCGCCATATGAAGCTCTTTACGGGAAAAAGTGCAGGACACCATTATGTTGGGATGAAGTCAGAGAACGATGACTTTTGGGACCAGAATTAGTCCAGTAAATGGCCGACGTGGTAACAACAATAAGGGGCATATTGGTAGCAGCTCAAGACCGCCAAAAGAAGTATGCCGACTTGCATCGTCAGAATCGAGACTTTGAAGTCGGTAGTTTTGTGTTTTTGAATGTATCTCCCTGGAAAGGAAAGATCAGATTCGGAAAGAAAGGGAAATTGAGTCTGAGATTCATAGGGCCATTCGAGATATTGTAGCGAGTGGGCGAAGTGGCATACAAAATTTCCTTTCCACCCGAACTGGAACACATCCACAACGTGTTTCACATTTATGTACTACGTCCCTACAAGCCCGACTACAGACACGTGATCTCCTATAAGCCTATTCAAGTAGAGAAGAATCTGGCATATGAAGAAATTCCTGTTCAGGTACTAGATAGGAAGGAGCAAACGTTGAGGAATAAAGTTATATCTTCTGTAAAGGTGGTTTGGCGAAACCACGATACCGAAGAAGCCACGTGGGAATTAGAGGATAAGATGCGTAGGGATTATCCCCATTTATTTGAGTAACTTTGTACAATTCTGAGGACAAAATTTTTATAAGGGGGGAGAATGTAATACCCGCGAATTTTAATAAATTATAATATTGAGAATAAAGATTTGTTTGCATATTTATTTGAATATATATATATATATATATATATATATATATATATATATATATATATATATATATAGCATCGGCATGCGTTATGATGAGCATTTTAATTGATTAAGCTAAGTGATAATTAAGCACTGAAGCAAAAGCGATGAGAAGCTTAGTTTAAACTTATGGAGTTATGCCTAGTGTGGCAAGATGATGAGTTGAGAAAATACTAATTTAACTAATGATGGAATTAATTAGTATTACTAATAAGTAAATAATTTCATAATAAGGTTGATTTATTTGTTATTTGTTAATTACCATGAATAATAGGATGTGAAGAGAAATCATATATTATAAGGTTTTTCATTTAATATAAAGTGAGGGGTGACATTGTAATGGAAATAATTATTATATAACACTATGTGATAAAAGTAAGCTTGACTTAGGTAATTGACCAAGTTGTATAAAAAGTCTTATGTGACATATTGATGTGTGTGAGAATAATTAAATGGGTATTTTAAACCTATAAGAGAAAGTAATTTGATTAGATAAATAAATTAATAATAAGTAGCATTGGTACACAATTAAATTATATCCTAGTCTAGGATAAATATTATTTGAAATAAATCAATGTACATGGATTATATGATTTTATGTGTAATATATGAGTGGCTGTAATTGTATGCTCTATTGAGAACAAGGGCAAAATGGACCTAAGTGTACTACTGATGTGCTGAGAATTGCTAGTGTCCCAAAATGAGAGTCACTCTTCTTTTCTCACGTTATAGGCCATTGGCCTAGTCCCTCCAACACCAACTCCATAGCTAGCAAATCATGGAGAAGGGAATGGGCTAAATTGTACTCTTCTACCAAATCCTTCATAACCATTAGCTTCTTCTCCATTCCAATGGGTTGATTCATTGCACAAAATCAAATTGGTCACAAGCTTGCCTATAAATAGAGCCCTTCTCATTCATAAGTATGTTGCTAAATTCTCTAAGATTTCTAGTAGGAGTGTTAGTATTGAGAGCTTATATAATCTGCAAATTGAAGCTAGAGTAGCAATTCAACTTTAGAAAAGGTAAACTCCTCTAAATGTTCATACACTCAAGCCTTGTAAAGTTCTTAGAAAAACACTTGTTAAGTTGAAATGTTTATAGTTGAAACTTGATAGAATGTATCAATTGATGCTAGATATTGTTAATGTGATCAAAAACGAATCCAATGAAAGTTAAACGAAGTAAAATGATCTAGTAAAAAATTCGTAAGGAAGAAAATTGCTATGTGTGTTAAACTTTGGAAAAATGGCCAAAAACCTTGAATTGATCTTTGAAATTTATTATTTGTATGTGTGGGAATGTTAGAAGCATGCTAGGAAGGTTATGTAGCAAGTTTATAACAATTATACATGATTACATTGTTGCTTAGATGAGAATTGGATCGAAAATTTCTCAAAAATCTGAACAGGGGTCACCTGCTCGTGTTTTAGCAGGGGACCTGCCCGCCCCGGCGGGGGGTTCTGTTGGGAAAATGCCCGCCCCGGCGGGGGTGTGCTGTAATAGGAAATGAGTTTGGTTTGCTTATTTGATGCATGAAGTCATACACTCCACTTCATTTCAAGAACACACATACTCCCTAAATATATATCAATGTATTTTACAAGGTGTTTAGTAGATTTGGAATTGAATCATAACCTTTTTAAAGAAAAGTTAAAAGACGAAAAACATGTTTATAAAACATTACGCCTTTTTGAATCTAGCCTTGTGAGCATATGTTTATAGCTTAATTGGCTTGATAAATACATATGAAGTGTGGACTCAATGTACCTTGCATGTATAGATTGATAGTCATGACATCTTAGTGATTGAAAACCAATTGAGATGACAAAGTCTATGAATTATATTGTGAACTTAGGAACAATTAGAATAGGATGCATATGCCTCTAGAGATATTCGACATGTTCACGCATCTAGTTAAACATTGTGATAAATTATGCAAGCATGTGTAGAAAGAAGTTGTTTGACGATATTATGTAGTATAATGAATACTATGGCTAGTTGAATTATGTAATGAACTCTTTTAACTTTGAAAGATGGAAATATATGAATAACTTTAATAAAGGGTCAAAACTAGCTTAATGGTTCTTTAATATGTGAAACAACTTAAAAATATGTAAGAGATATTTTAAAAATACAAAGGATGAGCATATGGTATAAAAGACTTTAAAGGTAAAATCAATGTGAGTTTCGCATCTATGAGTTTGAATGTGTGTAGCCTACAAGAATTTAGGTATGTGTGATGGAAGTATGTGAAAATGTATATCAAGTATATATGACTAATAAATACATATACATACATATATAGGATAACGTAGTTCATTGAAGTGGTATTACGTTTTAAGTGGTAATCAACGCTAAAGGAAAGTCTCCTAACTCTCACAACTTTGGATTTTGTGCGAGTTCTCTAACTTCCATTGATTCACATATCGAATACAAGTTATCTAAATTCCTATATTGTATATTGTATGAATCCGAATTATTGATATATTTATATTGAGCAAATGACTATTACTATACGAAAATCAATTACTTTGACATTATCGCAAGCATTAGACTTATTGTTCTTAAAGTGCATTATAAAAGTTGTCTATCCAAACCAATTGACTTGTTGCGGACTCTTGAAAATCTACTGAGATGAACAACCCTCTTAAAAAGGGGAAATTCTATATTGTCGGGGAACCGACGTGCGCACACAAGTATGATTAAATGTTATGCATAACGTAGGGTACCTTAGGCTGATCTCCTGTTGTACTCGTTTATCTTGGATTGCAGTGTAATACTGTTAATTCTAGTAAGAGTTCATAGTCTTTAACGACTGCTCAGTGTTCATTCTTATTGAACCTCGAAATAATTAAACCTTGTAATATTATTGATATCCTTAAATCTTTAGTGACATTTATCAAACACTTTTGATATTTCTTGATATCCTTGAACTACCATTTACTTTTATACCCTTGAAGATTCAAATGCTATAATTGTTCATTCTCTTTGCTATATTACTTGCTGGGCAAACTTGTTGCTCATTCTTGCTTCCCTAAAAATATTACAGTTAAGGCAGAGCAAGGCGGTACCTCGGGAAAGGACAAGGGGAAGGGTAAGGCTACAGAGTAGCTTAGTTCTTTGAGAGTAGTAGTATTATTATTTCTATGCGTATTATGATGTATTAAGGTCGATTAATTATGTTTAAGTTTAATCACTGGATTGTTGTAGTAATGGTTACGAAACCTTGGGACGCGAATATTTATATTATATCAATGTAAATTATTCTATTATTTCCGTTGTTGATGACTTTAGTGTGATGTTAGAATTAGCACGTGGCTAACCAAATTCGAGATACGAGTGTCTGAATTTGGGGGCGTCACAATAACAATCATCTAATTCTAATACTAGCCAGTGGGTAAAGATAAATGATAAGTTCCTACGGCCAGTGTAGCAACTTTTGCTCCATTCCCAACTCGTAGGTCAACCTCTCCTGTGATAACCCGGGATTTCGAATAATCAAAATTTTACGAATAATTTTTTTTATTTAATATTGACTTTGACTGTTAATATTGTACTGTGTATCTGTGATACGACTCTCGAGAGTTAGTCAATTTGTGTATTGACTGAGAAATTAGAGTAGAGTTGTGCTTAAGAGCTTTAGAAACCCTAATTTCTGGAAAAGAGATTCGATAGAAAATGCAATTAAAATAATTGTATTAATGTATACGTGGTTGTACTGTATAGGAATGTTGATCAGATAAGGTTTGTAATTAATAAACCCTAATAAGGGATTAGAAACCCTAATCTCATATTTAGAAAACCAAATGTACAGATAAAAATCATAATCCTAATTGGCAAGCATAATGTGATTATTAAACACTAATATGATTAAGAAAACCTAATTTAATTAGGAAACCCTAATTTTAATTTTAATTTTTTAATTTTTTTTAAATTAAAACCCTAATTTAGAAAATCCTAGAAAGTTAGTGATTTAAAACCTAAGGGTTAGAAACTTAGGGTTAAACCCTAAGGGTTTGTGCAATTATCTAGTATGCCATTAAAAATATATGGAGAATGACCAAAATATCCTTTTGTATATTCTTATAAGTTAACTTGTAAATTTTCCAAGAGCTTTAGTTGGTAAGCCACTACTTTGACTTTGTGACATTAAAATATCAGCTAATTTAACCTCCAATTGACATCAAGAACAGATCATGCATGTATCTAAGTAATATATATAGATTGGAGAGAGAGAAAATCAAATAATTTAGCCATTTTGCTCTCAAGCTCTCACATACTCTCTCTCTCTCACCAAGACATCGGAAAATCACAAGTATATCAGTCCCTAGAACATCCCTTAGATCATTAAGATCAGTTAAGGAGAGTAAGATCAAGAATTTGAAGCTAGAAGGTATAAACCTAAATTAATTTTTTGATCCAAGTTGCTAAGAAATTTTTTTATTTAAAGTGTTTAATCTGGTGTTATATGATATTTTAAGTTGATCTATGATGATCCATCACGGATCCATAGCATCAAACTGGGTAAAAACCATGTTTTTCAAAATCTGTTCTTAAGCATTCTTAGTGGTCTGACAACAAATGTCAGTGGCCACAGATCCTTGCTCGTTTTTGATATTTGTTGTTTTAGAGTTGTTATTGATAGCTTGTTATGTTGTCTTTAATCTGAAAGTGGTATCACAGTCAGTTGATGTCTGGATTAGAAGTTATTAACGGTCAAAACCCGTTGACCGGGCATGACCGGGCCAAATCTGGGCAACCCAGAAAGGCTAAATCCGAGTCTGACAAACTTTTGTGAAGCCCAAATCTGTCAGTGTTTAAGTGTTATGATAATGTTGTTGTGTCATATTTGTAGTTGGTTATGTATACTTTGTATTGGTGGCCTTATATCGTGTAGGATATCAACAGAGCAAAAGTAGCAGTTGGTCAAAGTAGGCCATTCGGCCATGATTGTGAATTTCTGGAATTTCCAGAAAAGGTTTGCATGAGATTTCTGACAGCCTTAGACCGTGATTTAACTTGTGATGTTGTTGTTGTTTATTTGATCTGTTGTTGTAGTGTTATTCCTTGATGCAAGGAGTATAGATTTGGACCATGAGATCACCTAAATAATGAACAGAACACTTAGATAATTGAGCTCGAAATGGACCCTCGAACTGCCTGGGTTTCTGGAAAATACAGAAATCGTCTGACAGCAAATTTGGAGGCTTTGATCTCCTTGTTGTGATGTTGTATAACCATGTTGGTGATTGATAAGTGTAGTATTACGTGTTTACTACCATACCTAAGTCTTAGATGGCCCAGCAACAATTATAGCAGAAAATTAAGGCCGGTCAAACCATGCACCTTGAACACTGACTTTGTCAGTGTTCTTGAGCCAAGAACACCAAAGGCAACAAACAAGTGTCGCTAAAGGTCATTAGCGACTGTTTTATTAATATTTATTTTTTGATTTTTCGAAAATTACTTAAAAATAGAAATAAATTGTAAAAATTATTAAAAATAGTTTTAAAAATTATTTTAAATTATGAAAAATAATTTTTGACCAATTGAAATATTTTTTTTAATATTTATAATTATTTAAATATTAAAGGTATTTAATTTATTTAATTAGTGTATTAAATAAATTAGAGGAAAATAATTTAATATTATAAAAAATCATTTTAAATAAGAATAATGTATTTAAAAATATTTTGAGTTATAAAATGTAACTTTTAATATTTTTAGAGAATTTTCATTAATAAATTAATATTAATGATATTAGATTTATTTAATTATTATATTAAATAAATAAATTAAAAATGGTTTTATTGATTTAAAAATCATTTAAAATGAGAAAAATATTTTAAGTTATAATTAATGACTTTTAATATTTTGATAATAATTTCATTAATATTTAAATATTAATGGTGATGATTTAAAAATAATTTTAATTATTTTAAAAATTATTTAAGTAGAATATTGATGATTTAAAAATATTTTAAGTTATTAATAATAAATTTAATATTTTGACAAGTAGGTTATTAATATTTTTATATTATTAAATATTAATGATGATAAGATTATTTGATAATTAAATCATTTAAAAATAATTTAAGTGTTTAAAAAATTATTATAAATTATAATAATTATTTATAAATTATTAAAAGCTTCCGAAAAATATTATAAATGATATTTAACTTATCTAAAATAATATTGAAGCTTAAAGACCAAGTTTAATTGACAATCAATGTGTTAATTGTCAGATAGGGTGACCAGAACAGCGAGAATGGACCGAAGTCCAACCAGGTCGAAATAGTTAGACTTGTTAAGTGTTTATATAGGTTATAAACACTGATGTGGCTATGTGGTAATATGTATAGGAGAAGATTGACTGTGAATTACAGTATTATGTGTTATAAATTATTGTGTTAATTGTGAGACCGATATTATTGGTTATAGGTCTTACGAACGCAGATAAGTTTATTGTGTAGTTGTAATCAGCGGAAGAGGCAAGTTTCCTAACTCAACCTTGAGTTATATTCATTCAATTATTATAGTGGTTAATTATTGCTAATTATACCATGTCCAGGGAAATTATTGTTGATTATTCGCAGTTTGTGCATGTTTAATAATTCAAATTGAATTACTGATTCGGAAAATATACATTTATAGAATAACTGTTGTTGGATATTTATATCTGTAGAAGATAGAATTGACAGTACAGATAATTCCTGTTATTGTCAAATTATGTTCAGAAATATCTTAGCTAATCATTCTGGCTAGACGAACATTTGTTAGAACTTGATAGGTTCGAGAAGAGAATTCAATTATTATTGACAAATCGATGCCAATTATTTCGGCTAGATCGAGAAGTAATTAGAAATTGAAATCACAGTATTTCGTTGTTAAATCAAAATCTTGATTCTGAGACTGAGAAGAACAACCTTTTATATAAAGGGAATATTTTATTGGTCGTATATTCGGCTTTTGCGTGCAATTAAGTATTATGCATAATATAGGCTATACTAAAACTGATCACTTTATATACTTGTAAAGGGGTATGATTTAATCTTAATGGTTATCTGATACACCTGGGTATATCAAAGTATAACTTTGATAGTTACTCGAGAAGAGAAGTTCAAGATCCAATAGATCGCTCAGCATACATCTGGAAAACTTTCCACTTTGCTATTTCGTAGAATATAATTCTTGATTAATCATTTGAATATCGTAAAAAACCTTAAAAGCATTGTACTCTTTCATTATTGAATTATTATTGCGTAGAATGTGAGAAGGCTTGATATTGATTTCTATACCTTTATCGTATGTCTTAACTTGCGGGGCAAACTTGTTGCACACCCTTGCTAAATAAAACTTTTCAGCTAGGGACGAAGTTGCAGAAGGTGCTACGAAGAAGAACAAAGGAAAAGGCATAGCTATAAATTAGTTATGATGAACAATATTATTATTATGTTGTATTGTAAACCCTTTTTATATATCTAAGGGGTATTTTTGTAATGTTAAGGTTAGTCGACCTGGGACTTATGTATTAATAACATATGTTAATAACTTATGTATTCCTATTTATACATGAATGGGTAGTTAAATGGTATTATATTATGGATCGTGAACACCAAATTCGGGGGTCAGGTAACCCGAATTTGGGGGCGTCGCATCTCCTTTTGCCAAAAGTCCTACTCCTTCGGAGTTCCTGCATATTAACACAAATGTGAGAACCACATCCAATATCCAATACCCATGATGTTCAAGTAGACAAGTTGACTTCTATAACATATATACCTGAATCACAAGTCACACTTCCTTTCCTTTTCATCACTTCTTCTAAATAAGCATGACAGTTCCTCTTCCAGTGTCCAGGTTTTCCATAAAAGTGATAATCACCTTCTTTAGCCACCCCACCTTTAGGTTTTAAAGCCTATTTGGTTTTGGAATTGGGTTTAGCACAAGATTTAGATCCTATCTTCTTCTTGCTTTTCCAATTTTCCTTAGCATTCCCCTTTTGCACCATAATTATGGGAGCGGGTCCTGCCTTTTTTATGTTGTTCTCGACAGTTATTAACATGCTCAACAACTCAGTAAAGGGCTTCTCAATTTAATTCATGTGGTAATTCATAAAAAATTAAGAGTAGCTATTATTCAAAGATTGCAAAACAAGATCAGTTTGGAATTATGGAATAATCGAAAAACCCAACCTATCAAGGTACTCAATATACCCAATCATGTTCGACATATGTGGACTAACTGGATCACGTTCACCCATTTTACAGTGATACAACGCTTTGCTTGTATCATACCTTTCCTGTCGAGCATGCCCTTCGAATAATTTCTTGAGATGCTCAATCATCTCATAAGCATCTATCAACTCATGTTGCTTCTGAAGCTCAGCGCTCATAGTTGCCAGCATGAGACAACTCATGTCCAGAGCATCATCTTGATGCTTCTTATAAGCATTATTCTCTGCACGTGGTGCAATGTCAGCTGGTACTGCAGGAATGGGCTTTTCAATGACATATAGCTTGCGCTCTTGTTTGAGGACAATCCTCAAGTTCTTATGCCAGTCAAGGAAATTAATTACACTCAACTTGTCCTTCTCAAAGACTGATCGTAGTGAAAGACTATTTGTGTTGTTGTTGTTTGCCATTGATATCTACAATTTATAAGTGCAAAAATAATAAGTCAAATTACAGAGTTTTTGATATTATGTAATTGATAATAGTACATTAAAAATATACCTCCCACTATTTTATTCAAATTAATAGCCCTCACCATTAATTCGGAAAGCATTTTCTATTAAATCTTTCTAGTGAGCCAAGATCCATATTTCATTATGTCTTAAGTTAGCTTTGGCTATTTTCTCAAAACACAATTATTTAGATAGGCAACCCATTGTCAATTATATCATATATAACTCCTGGATAGTTTGATAAACATTTGTTTCTCGTCCATCTAATGGTACCTACCAAACTCCATGCCTCTAAGTCCATAATCCTACTGTGATAACTTAGTTAAGTCGGGCCAAATGATTTTAACAGTTTGAATATCACAATTATCATATCGCATCTTACCTAGATAAATAGGGTACTTTGTTTTGGCAAACCTACATCCATTGATCAAGGTCTTGATGAGTGTTATTCATTGGAAGGAATCTGATTTAGACTTAATAATTTAATAAGGGATTTTATAAATTAATTTAGATCTCACCAATTTTAATCTTATTAAGCATGCACATTATTTATCATATCATATCGTATACAATCATAAATAAAGTGCAAAATTAAATGTGTCACAGTTATGGCCCAATCCATTGTCAATCTTTTCAAGCTAATGAAAGATTGAAGGTCAATCTAAGGTGGTAAAAGATCTTCAAAATAGTAGCTTCCTTGGAACTTCCTCATGCATATGCCTCCTCTCCATCATCATCTTACCATCGTGTTCTTCATCTTGTCATCTTCAAGATTATAGATTATTACATGACATAAAGAAATCTCGAGTTACATTCGAGGAGATATAGATGAGAAGAGAATATTACATTAGAATTTATAGAAAGCCACGACATACAAGCCATATTTCAAACCCAAAAACCACTAACCTATGGGTCAAAAGGCCATAACTGTGCACCATGCATATCACAATAAGCACATAACAGTGTATATATAATTAAAGAAAACTATATACAAAATATAGGGGTCACGACCATCGTGCGCTACGATGGGGGGGTCCAATCATCCTCAGACGGACGGGCAGTCGGAGAGGAATATTCAAACTCTTGAAGATCTATTCAGACTCTGTGTCCTAGACTTCAAGGAAAGTTGGGACAAGTTCTTGTCATTAGTAGAATTCTCCTACAACAACAGCGTTAAAATTTTGAATAAAAAAAATGCACAGCGGAATATAAAATTGAACAAATTTTTGAAATCCAATACAAGATCCATGCGAAATAGAAATTAATTCAGTGTTTAAAAGATTATACTGATTATGAAAAAGCTTCGAATCTCCAACGCAATCCGAATGAACTACGTCTCTACGGTATCCACATGAATGCCCGCGAATCGTGCGAATCATTGTACGATTCTGCAATAAAAGGGAGTTGTGGTACTAGCCACCAAAGGAAAAGATTTTCTGTTTTCTCTCTAGTCTCTCTCTAAGAGCGGCTATGATTTTCTTAGGTTATGATGTGTTACCTAAATGGCTGCTATATATCATATATATAGTAGTTATTAGGAATTAATCAAAAACCTAATCTAATTAAAATAAAATCTAAATTTATATATATATATATATATATATATATATATATATATATATATATCTTAATTAAGTCTTACTTAATTAATATACCTATATATAAATTATCCTATTAATTTAAATTTGTAATTTAAATGCTACCAATCATATTGACATATTTAAATCTTTACAATTTAAATTAATTCCCTTTTAATTACGTTTTATGTGTGTGACCCTATAGGTTATTATTACGTTGGCAATAATTTTAAAATCATATTATAAAATTATAAACAGTAATGCATCATTGCTACCCAAGTAATAATAAGATCGATGATTCGATGCAACCTTTTCGTGACCAATGTTTCAATGTAATTTAATCCTTTTAACCTTGACATCCAAGATTAAACTCGAGTCATGGAATGTGTCATACTCTTCATAATTTAATCTGAGTTTTCTTGATCAATGACTAAACTATATGAAACAAATCACTATTTGAGCATGGCCATGCATTTCATATCCTACTTAATCAAGAGGCCTATGGATATCACCCCTAATATATAGGAGGGTTAAATTCCATCTAGATCACTCATATTCCTCACACGATTCATGATGTACCCAATAATCACCTTTATAGTCCACCCTATTAAAGGTGACCTTTGATGATATCAAAGTACATAAATTCCCGTGTAGTAATATAGTGATTTCAGGTCGGAGGATCATTACATCATTGTCACTATGAGAATTGCTAATGACACTTCACATAATGCTCCACGTAGAATTCTCATGGTGGGTCTGTCCAGTACATCGTTCTCTAACACGTACCTATGCATTGACTTAATATCTCATATATTTATGACCAATGAGATTTGGTCATCAGTCAATCCCCATACTAGTCTCAATGTATCATTGTTATCCCATCAACAATGATACTCGGCTAGAGACATTTAAGAGCAATGATACTAATTGTAATTATATAATCTCATGTTCAAGTCACATACTTGAAACTATATAATTTGTATCACTATTCTATGGAATTTTATCATGTTAACATTTATATAACGCAGTAAATAAAACCATAATAAAATCATCTATTTATTCAATCAAATATAATATCAAAATGTTAAGCAATTATATCAAATAATTGGTATCTAGAGCACAAACTCTAACAAACAGTTATCAAGTAAGTATAGGCATGGCTCTATTCGAGGCGTTGTATGGACGCAAGTGTTGTTCTCCAGTATGTTGGGATGAGATGGGTGAAGCAACGTTGTTGGGACCGAAATCGGTATGCATAACTACGAAAAAGATTCAAATGATCCAACAACGTAGAAAAACCTCACAAGATCGACAAAAGAGTTATGCTAATCTTCATCGAAGAGACGTGAAATCTAATGTTGGAGAGCATATGTTGTTACGTGTTGCTCCATGGAAAGGAGTTACAAAATTTGGAAAGAGAAGAAAGCTCAATCCTCGATTCATTGGCCCATTTGAAATCTTCAATCAAGTAGGAACTGTGACTTATAGACTCGTATTACCGCCAAGTATATCTTGTGTTCATAACGTTTTTCACAAATCTATGTTACGTAAAAATATGGAAGACCCAAACCACATTATTGAATTAGAACCAGACGAGATAGCAAAAGATCTAACGTATGTGGAGGTACTTATTAAAATATTGGATAAGAAGGAACATATTCTACGCTCCAAGGTTATACCTCAAGTCAAAGTTTTGTGGAGAAACCACGATGTTGAGAAAATTACCTAGGAGTTAGAATCTAAAATGAAAACAAGGTATCCTCTTCAACATGTCAGATATGTACCCCAATTTCGAGGATAAAATTTTATAAGGAGGGAAGGTTGTAAGACCCCAACTTTTATGAATAAAGATTTAATTTCTCGAAATATATTTTTAAATATTAAGGTGTGAATTTGTTATAATATTATAGTTGTGGGTAATATTTACAAATTTTACAAAGTAAGCAAGTTGTTATAAAATATTTGATTGGTCGGGGAATATTCATTTTATCAGCGAATATTCGTATGACGGCACAATCATTGTGGACCCCACAATAGAATTATAGTCGGAGTTAGAAAATGATAAAAATATTTTTTTCATAAAATAACGGCGAAAGTTTTACCGTTAACTGTTGAAATACCCAGTGATAAAAGTACAATAATACGCATGGTTGCATAGTAGCATACGATATTGATTATTGATACTTACGTGAGAAGTCACTCAGTTATACTCAATTATTGCTACAGTAATTGTTGCATTGTATCTTACGTTATTGATTCAATTATTGTCACAATATTTTATATTATTAAATCAATAATTGAGACGACAAAGTTATTCATATTATTATTTACATGATTAACAATGTCTATAAAGTTCTGTTGAGAAAGGGGTTTGGCCACCTAATTGCGCGTCAATAGGGAGAAATCCTTATCGGAAAGCCCCTTCTTTCCTGGGAATGATCTGGTTGTTAATATTACAAGTTATATTATTGATGAATAATTTTTGTTTAAAAATATGTTTTGTGAAGCCAAGTGAATTGAGATAAATAGAGGGAATTTTTATGAAGTATTTGTTATAAATTTGGCTTATTATTTGGACCCCCACTTACCCATTTTTCAAAACTGTCGGTAGAAGTTATCTCAATTTTGTTTATATATATATATATATATATATATATATATATATATATATATTGTTAGTTCCATGTGGGCACACAATAGATCTAGAAGGGGGGTTGAATATATTCTTTTAAATTTCAAATATTTTTCTCGTTTATTTTGTATTGCTAATGATTTAGCATATGACAAACATAAGAATCTTTTCAGCATAGCGGAAAAAGTAAAAGATCCCCTTCATTGATATATTTATAATCATACATACATTATTCATAGAGTTAGTTAAGTGGTAAGTAGTTAATACATGCATAGCAATTATGGCAATTAGGTACATAATGTAAATGACAGTAAGTAAATGATTGAATATAAAAGACACAAGGAATTTTAAGTGGTTCAGAGACTCAAGCTCCTAATCCACTCTTCTGCTTTAACTAGCAAGATTTCCACTAAGGAAGGTTAGCACCCTAATCACTAAGATTCCTTCAAGGCCAACATCTTTGGAACTCCAGTTCACTAAGAACTCTTCAAGCCCAGCAGGCTTGGAACTCCTCTAGTTCCTTAGAAACTTTTCAAGCCCAGCAGGCTTGGAACTTCATTTAGTCCCTCCAGACAAGGACCCCTCAGGCCCTGGCTACTTGTTGGTGTTGTTGTTGGTGGTGGTGCTTTGCTGCTAATATGTCTTTAAGCTCGAATATCTTCTGTACTTAGCAGCTTGGGCGTGGTCCTCTTAGCATGTTGCATAGAGTCTGGACCACATCTCTTCTGGTGCAGCTGATCTTCATTCGATTCTGCTCATCTTCATCCGATGTCAGCTGTGGACCATCACCATTTAGGTTTGCTAAGTGTTTGAGCTTTTGGTAGACTTCGTCTGGCACTTAGCATTCCCTAAACCCTTCTTGACTAGTTTGCAGACATGGTTCTGCACTTGTTCTGTTTTAGTTTTTGGTTCATGGTGATTCATAGAGTGGCTCTCTAGATCTTCTTTGTGCTCTACCACTGTTCTGAACTATCTTCTTGTCCTTCTCATTTCTCAGCTTAGCTGCCATCTTTAGTGGCATTCTCATCTTTATTGAGTGAAGCTTTAGTTTGTTTGAGTTCTTCTTCAAGTCTGCCTCACTTCTACCTTCAAGTCTGTTTCACTTCTACCTTTGTAGTCTCACTGTCACTGAGACTTGTTCTTTAAAGTTCTGGTGGAACTCTTAAAGTTAACAATATAGCATTCCAACAACTCAATGATTCTGCAACATCGCAACTCTTGATCTTTGAAGCTCTTGTTAATTTATACTCCTTCACAACCTTTCCGTTGGAATGTAGCCGTTGGGAGCTATTTGAATTACTTCGCATATCTCGAGTTATTTGATGTAGACTGCAGATGTGACATGACAGCTCCTTTATGATTTTCTAACACTGCAGTCTACAGTTTCACCTACCACGTAAGAGATGTCACTTTGATGTCTCAGGCAGGTAGTCAACTTTATTTCCTCCCTCTAATTTCTCGATTAGAACATCAGAGGTTGTCATTTTGCATCAATGCTCTCAATAAGCTATGTTTGAATATCAGTCATTAGATTGAACCGTTGCCAATGCTTTAATCTTTAGATGACCGAACTCTACGATTTTAATGCAGCTATTCTTAGACCTGATCGTAGTGTGTCTTCTTGAATGTTACTCATTGACGGGTTGAGACAACACTACGATCCTGAAGAGTGTTCATTGGATCTTCAATGTAGACCACCTCTTCCTTCTCTTGTGCAGTGCTTCAACACTTCTGTTTACTTCAACTGATCTTAGGAACTAATAGCTTGACTCCTTGTTCTGGCCTCTTCTGAATAGCAAGACACTTCAAATTTGTGGCATGTCCAGCTCGCTTTCTCCTGGTGATCTCTCGTTCACTTATCATCAATGGACTGACCCAATGCTTAATCACTTTAGCCTTGTTCCTCATAGGCTGACAAGTATCTCAGTGTACACTTCATCAGTTCTTGCTTTGTTTGGCAAACATTATGATCCTGGTATTTTTCAAGATCGTTGTCTTCTGTTCACTTGACAGCTACTGCACTTGCTGAATTTTCATAATCAGTCACTTTTATTGAAGTTTTCTTCTAATCAACTTATGGATGACTTCATCTTGAATGGCTTAATAACTCAATCTGGATGTTGATTGGGTTGGCGCTAGGATCTTCTTTTAGCTTGCATGCCATTCGTTGAGTGCTCTCTAGTTTCCTTCAGGTGGGATGTATCTTTGCAACTCAGACCAGAGGCTTCATACTTTGGATATTCTAGGAGTGCTCATTTGTTGAGAATTATGTTTACTCTACGATTCTGCCTTGGCGTTGTGAGCACCTCTGTTGAAGCCTTAGTTCTGCGCTCTACGATTTAGCTTTGGTTCTGCAGACACTACAACTCTGAGATCAAATCTTGACACTCTACGATTTCTGTCTTTATGTTTGTTATCTTCATCTGATCTTGCTCGACTACGATCTCTGCCTCTAATGTGATCAGTAGACTCTACGACTCCGAGTGTGGTCTACGATTCTTAACTTGGCTTCGGCAGATACTCGGTCAGCTCTTAGACAGGTTGTCTCTACGATTATGAACATGACTTCCTCAGCAGACTACGGCTCTGAGGAAGTTCTTATCGACACACTACGATCCTTCCTCGTCTCTCCTGGCAATCGACGAACTCCGAGATCTGCTATCTTGCAGACTACGATTTTACCTTGATAGCTCTCGAGTTTTTCTTGACTCTCCTGGCAGACTACATTTTTTTGGTGCAGCGCTCGACGATCAGACAAGCCTATCTATTACATTATAAGATCAACCTAACAAGCTTGATCTTTCTATATTTACAGTCTTTGTAAATCATTTCTTTTTAAGGACTTTACAAATCTGTTTTGCTTATGTAGGATCAACCTAACATATTTGATCAATTTATTCTAAGTCCTTGTATATATGTTCCTATTATCTATCAAAAGACTTTACAGTTTTTCTTAATACAAGCATACCTGCATATTCATTCATACATATCATAATCAAATAATATATAAATAGGAATATCATTCACATGCTTATTCCTAACATATATATATATATATATATATATATATATATATATATATATAATAAGTTTTGTGTTTTTATGAAAAATATAATATATTATATTTTATTATGCATAATATTTGCATAATTGCATAGTTTTGCATAGTAAATCATGTGATTATCAGAAAATTTCAGTCAACTATTAATGTGCGTCCGTGGTTTTTTTTCCTTACTGTGCATCCAAATAATATCCTGTAATTCTCCTATAAATAGGATGCTTAGTTTAGAATTGAAAATCATACCAGAATCAGAGAATTTTTCTTCTATAATATTAAGCGTATTTCTTTAGAGTTTGCTTTGAGTGTAGAAAACAGTGCAAGTTTTCTTAAAGAATATTCTCGCCCCACCAGTCAGAAGTACTCTCCTTTTAAGGTAAGGGGTATTATTTATTTCATATTCGCATACGATATTATTTTTCATATTCGTAAGGAATTTTATTTTCATTCAATATTCGTAAGGAATATTATTTTCGTTCAATATTCGTAAGGAATATTATCTTCGTTCAATATTTGTAGGAATATTATTTTCGTTCAACAGTCGTAAAGGATATTATTTTTGTTCAATATTCGTAAGAAATACTATTTTCTTCCATACTCTGTAGTATGTAAGTAATATTATTTCATTTCAGATTTCGAATTCTACACTCAAGCTTTTTAAAGTATGGCTTCTATACTCCTCGAAATTAGTAGAATATCCTTGAAATTTACGCTTCATCTAGTATCTTATCATGGAAATATTATTCTGAGCATTCTTGATAATTTTTAATCTTTTCATGCTGGGGTACTATTCATGGGGTACTATTCCCGAAGTACTATTCACGGGATACTATTCACTTAGTTACTATTCACTCGGGGTATTATTCATGACAAAAATTAATTTCTTTTCGGTCTAAATTATTTTTGATACAATATTATTCTTAAATTTTACTCCACAAAACAGTATCATGTTGACAATTTAGACATTATTGAATTCTGGATAAATTAAATTATAAATCTTTAAAATTTATCCTTGCTCTCATTTAATTGAATTCTTATATCATTGTTATCATTCTCATGTTTATATTGTGATGAAAGTAATCTTTCGCTCGTAGTGCATAGATGAACTGTTGATTGATATAATTATGACTATGGATTATTCGGTATAATCATGACCTGTAATATTACAAATGATGCGGTAAAAGTCCTCATTGGCCTGTAGTGCATTGATGGACAGTTGTTGGCATGATCATGACCATTGGTGATAACACAAATATCCTTGGCCCGTAGTGCATGGATAATTCGTGGATGTGACACTAATGAATATCCTTGGCCGGTAGTGCGTAGATAATTCAGTAATGTGGATTATTTATTGAGCTGAGTCTCAGTGATAAAATTGATGATAAACTTTCTAAATCATAGAAGATAGTAGTTATCATGCTCTATTGAACTCTTCTAATGGATTGCTTCTTCCGCTGCAGTTAAACTTGTTGTTTATTCTATTCTATCAGTTTAACACTGTTGAAGGCTAATGATAATTTATTCTGCATTATCTTAGTCATAATATTTCTTACTGGGCTAGTTGAGCTCACCCTTTTGCTTTCATTGTTCTCTTCAAGAAATGAGAACGTATAGCGGGACTAGTCGGGGAATGGAGTGACGGTCCGAGATGGTGGTTGTAGTAGTCCTCACTATTTTATAAAATAGTGTGATAATAATTATAATAAGGACTCCATTTTAATTTGGATATTGTCTTGAAGACAATATTCGTGTTAAAACTCTCAGCTAGGTTTTGTCGTATTTTACACGATAATTGTATAATTAAGTTTGTATTTGAATTATGTACCATGTATTTGGCGACTCAGAATGGGTGATGTATACCTATTTTGGGGTCGTCAAAATAATTTTCATATTTGGTATTATAACAACACCACAATATGATAAATCACATTTAATAGTCATAACATTATACTATATTAACAATTATAGAATTGTATATTTAAAAATCAAATTTCTGGGTCAAACTGCTAACTGGAGCTGCAGCGCCCCAGTTTGTACGGGGAACCGGCATTGCGGCGTTGGTCTGGCGCTACAGCGCTTCTATTTACTCATAGAACTTGCGATGCAGCGTTGGCTGGCGCTGCAGTGCTTCTGTTTACTCACAGAACTGGCACTGCAGCACCTGTACTTGTCAACAGTTACTCAGTGGCGCTGCAGCGCCCGGTTTCTTTATAAAATTGGCGTTGCGGCGCCGTGGCACAATTGAACGCAGACAGTGTTCGCGAATAACACAAAAGAAAGCCAAATTGGCCTAAAAGCTCCTTTCTAACAACAAATTTAGCTCATATAAAACACACAAACTTTACAGAAACATAAATTAAAGATTCTAACATGTTTCTAACCATATAAACAGTATAAACATCAAATTAAAACCTCTAAATTTCATTATTTTTGTGATTTCATCACTTTTTAACATTCTTAACAAAATTAATCATTGTGAATTCGTTTTTCAACTAACACAGTCTGTTTAAATCACTTTGTTTTTGTTTCTTCATGTATTTTCATAATCAGAAATTAATTTACACATTTTTATATGAATTGAACACAAATTTTGATTCTAAAATAAGCAATATCATATATATATCATTGTAAACTTACTGTAAATATGATTTCTTCACATATATCATGTTTTCATGAATTAAAAAACTCTAAATCATATACAAATTATATAAAAACAGTTTATGTTTACTAATTAACATATGTAAGCTATATCTTTAACAATTATTATAGAATTCTAATTACAGAGAAATAAAAACAAGTTTTTCAATGAAGAACAATAAAGAGTGTAAACTGATAATTAAAAGTTTGATTACGACCTTAAATTTTTTTTTAGCCAACAAAGATGATAACGATCTCCTTTGATAATCCCCTTTCCTTCCAATTTTACTCTAAAACCTCTCTAGAGTTCTCCCTCTTTTCTTTCTCTGTTATCTCTAACTCTTAGGCTTAGAAACAAAGTACGTAACTTACACCCATATAACTGATACATATAATACGTAAATAAAAAAACTGGCAAACATAATATCATTGTTTAATTCCTTTGTCAGTTATATTTTTTTTAAAATTCAAAAGCCATTAAAGCTTATTTGGCAAAATAAAATAAAAAATAAGGATTAACAAGCTCTAAGCCTTGTTTGGTAAAATCCATTTAAAATTAAAGACTTAAAATCCTTAAGTCTTGTTTGGCAAAACTGAATTAAAACTCTTTTAATTTATTTCATTAACTCATTTATTATATAGTATATTATCACACTTTATTTAATTAAATTCTCATATTCAAATTTAATTAAAGCTAATAACAACTTATTAAATCAAATTGCCACAAAATTATAATTTTATTTAATAAACAACATTATAACAATTCATTTAATCATTACCATCTCTCTAATTTAATTATTAAATTAAATTAGAATATTATCACATACTAATTAATTCCTCACTCTTTAATTTACTTAACTTCAAAATACAAAATTACCAAATATCAACTTAATTAACATATTAAACTTAATCAAGTTAATTCTCCACAACTCATGAACTATTTATTTAATTAATAAATAATCAAATTAAACACATATTTATTTAACAGTAAACGTATCAACTAAAATATTTATTTAATTCAATAAATATTTAAAATTACATGCCAAAAAATTTGGATTGTTACCCTCATGATCTAGAGTTGGCAGCAGTCGTTTACGCATTAAAGATCTGGAGATACTACCTATATGGGGAGAAAGTGGAGATCTATACAAATCATAAGAGCCTTAAATATTTCTTCACTCAAAAGGAACTCGACATGCGACAACGATGTTGGCTCGAGCTGTTGAAAGATTACAACCATACCATCCTGGAAAAGCAAACTTAGTTGTTGACGCGTTGAGTAGAAGATCGTATGCGGGTACACGTGCGATATTTTCAACACAAAGACCCATTTTATATGACTTATAAAGGATGGAGATAGAGTTAAAAACTTCAGGGACCCACATTAAGATGACAAATATATGAGTAGAACTGACTTTAATCGATAAAGTTAAAGATACTCAAGCTACAAACCTAGAGCTAATGAATATGAAAAAGAAGGTACAAGAAAGTGTTATTCTAGAAACAAGAATCAACGAAGAGAGGAAATCTCAACCCTCGATTTATTGGTCCATTTAAAATCCTCGACTGAGTAGGAACTATGGCCTACAGACTCGCCTTACCGTCAAGGATGTGTCGTGTTCATAATGTTTTTCACATGTCTATGTTACATAAATATGTGGAAGACGCAAACCACATTATTGAATTAGAACCAGACGAAATAGAAGAAGATTTAACGTATGATGAGGTTCCTGTCAAGATCTTAAATAAGAAGGAACATATTCTATGCTCAAAAGTTATACCTTAAGTCAAAGTTTTATGGAGAAACCATGATATTAAGGAAATGATCTGGGAGTTAGAATCTGATATGAAAACGAGGTATCCTCATCTCTTCGAAATACCAGTTACGTACATCAATTTCGAGAACGAAATTTCATAAGAAGGGGAGGTTGTAAGACCCTAACTTTTTATGAATAAAGATTTAATTTTCTCTAAACATTATTTTGAATAGTAAGGTGTTGATTTAATATAATGTTATAGTTATGGGCGATATATACAAATTTTGCAAAATAAGCAAATTGCCATAAAATATTCGTTTGGTCGGAAATATTCTTTTTGTCGGGAATTATTCGTACAATGGCGCAATCATTGTTGGACCCCACAATGGAATTAAGTGTCGGATATAGAAAGCGATAAAAATAAACTTTTCATAAAATAGCGACAAGACTTTTACCGTTAAATTGTTGAAATACCTGGTGATAAAAGTACAGTAATACGTGTTATTCTACAGTGGTACACGGTATTACACAATAGCACACGGTATTGCACAGTAACTCTGATTATTGATGATTACATAAGAAGTCACTCAATTTCATTCAATAATTATCACAGTATTTGTTGCATAGTATCTCATATTATTGTTTCAATTATTGTCAAAGTATTTATAATAACCAAGAATTTCTGTGGTACATTGTAAATAAATATATTAAATAAACTGTAATATATTAGGGATGATTAAGTGATTATGTAAATAATATGCGATAATATTTAAAGGAAGTCTCACTAATAAGTTGAATAAGTTAGTGAACTAACCTACGTATTTTAATAATCTAGAAAATAGATGTAAGGTGTTAAACCTTAATTAAATACTCAATAAACTTGAATAAGACAAGTCTATTTGGGTTATGTGAGTGAATTAATATTATTAATGAATAATAATATGAAAATATTAATAATAATGAGCATAAGTTCAAGAGATAATAATGAAAGAAAAATAAGTAATTAAACAAGCCCAATTATATTTTTATTGTGGGACTTGTAGATAAAATTAATTTAAAGGCAATTAGTTTATTAAATTAGTCCAAGAGGTCATGTATAAGATAAATATAATAATGGCCCAATTGAATTAATAGGGAAGCCCAAGTTCAATTTTGTAAGTAAACATGATAATAAAAGTGCAAGCTCATTAAACATTTAATTGCAAGCCCAATTGTTAATGTAATAATCAAGAATTTATGTGGTACATTGTAAATAATTATATTAAATAATCTGTAATGTATTATGGATGATTAAGCGATTATGTGAATAATATGCTATTATATTTAAAGGAAGTCTCACTAATAAGTTAAATAAGTTAGTAAATTAACATAAGTATTTTAATAATCTAGAAAATAGATGTAAGGTGTTAAACCCTAATTAAATCCTTAATAAACTTAAATAAGACAAGTCTAATTGAGTTATGTGAGGGAATTAATATTATTAATGAATAATAATATGGAAATATTAATAATAATGAGCATAAGCTCAAGAGATAGTAATGAAAGAAAAATAAATAATTAAACAAGCCCAATTATATTTTTAGTGTGGGACTTGTAGATAAAATTAATTTTAGAGCAATTAGTTTATTAAATTATCCCAAGAGGTCATGTATAAGATAATTATAATAATGACTCAATTGAATTAATGGGGAAGCCCAAGTTCAAATTTTTTAGTAAGCATGATAATAAAGTGCAAGCTAATTAATCATTTAATTGCAAGCCCACTTGGTGATGTTATTATAGTAATTAATTAAGCTAGCTAATAACAACAAAATTGGTGAATAAAGAGGGCATGTGGCCAAAAAATAGAGGAGGGGGAAAAGGAGTGGAATGTAATGATTAAGTTAACTTTAGTAGGTAAACAACTTCTTTAGTTGGCAACTTATTATTTGGACAACACATTAAGTGATGCTTGCAAGTTAGCTTTGCTATGATGAGAGAGTAGGTAAGATATGGTGAGATACAATCTAATCCTTGGATTATGCTTGCAAATTTAGGATATCAATTTTATTCTCATTTTATTTCCTAGAGAAAGAAAAAATAGAGAGAGAAAAGGAAAATACTAGAAAGAGAGAGAGAGAGAGAGGAACTTGTGCGATGAAGAAGAAGAAAGAAAGAGGGCCTAAGCTCATGCACCAAAGATTTATAACGAACTTCGGGTATAGAAGGAAGGATGTTAAGAAATCAAGGTACAAAATTAATTTCTAGACTTTATTTTATTTTCTTTTTATGGATTTGATGGAGAAAAGGGTTTTGTGATTTGGAAGTTAGGACCCTTTTATTTATGTGTTTTATATTGATTCATGTATGAATCTAACTTGTTCAAGTATTTAAAAGTGGATCAAAAGGAAAGAAATGAAACTAGGTTTCTAGAAATCTAGAAAATCCTAGCTTTTGCTTCCTTTGAACAAATGGTATATTAAATCTAGACCTTCTTTTTATGATCCGTTGAAGAGTGGTACTAGATGTATGTGTTAACTAGTTAACCCAAGTGGTAGAATATGAAAATCACGTGTTTATCAGTCGTGGTACGAGTTTTGTTCAAAACAGTCCACGTAGTGGACAAAAAGCTTTAAAAAGCTTTCTGGCCAGTATGCCACGACGGCAGTTTCATCCCCTTAATGTGCTTTAAAAATTCAAGGAAAATTTGGGGAGGTAATATCAGAGGTTAGGTAGCTCCTGTAAAAATTTGAGAATGTTTGGCCATACGGTTTGAGAGTTATGCATTTTACGGTGGGGGGACTACTTTTAAAACATTAATCGAATAACTCTCTGTGTATTGATCCAAAACTTATGAAATTTTTACTGGAAGTACATGTATATAACAAGAGCCTACCCTAAAAATTTCAGAATTTTTGGAGTTAATTTTGATTTATGAAAAATCTGACAATATTTGGACATTATGGACTATTAAAATATAGTAAATGAATTTTAAAAATTTTCCGAAAAATTATTTTCATGAGAGGATTATATGTAGCTACTGTACAGAAAAGAAATGGTTTTTGAGTTGTTTTGCTATTTTTCATATAAATGGTGTTATATGGTTAAATGAATTTAATTAATGATATGATGTCAAAAATGTGATAAATATGATTTCATGACTTGAGGTCCTTAAGTAAGGTTGATGCAGATTTGTGGTGAGGATTTCGGTCAGTGGTGAAGAGTGACTTTGTATATGGTGTTTTAAAAAAGTTTAAATGAATTAATTAGTGAAAGAAAAAGTAATTAAATAAATTGTTTATTAATTCAATAAATAATTTAAAATATTTTTATATGATTAATGATATTAGATTAAAATATTATTGGTAATATTAGTCTTAAATGTTATTAAAAGTTAATAATATTAAACGGGAGATTAAAATAAGAGAAATTACTTTATTTTAATTATAATCGTTGAATTTGTTAGGGAATGAACTATATTATGTTTGTAGTAGATTGAATTGAGAAGTCAGGGTACTGAAATGAATTCAGGGTTACTAAAATGATTTCAGTTTACAGTAGCTGACTTTGGTTTGCTGAAATGATGATTTCAGGATACTGAAATATATTTTGGTTTACTAAAATGATATTTCAGTTTATTGACATGTTATCTAGCTTATTAAGATGACATATAAAAGGGATAACTTATAAGTATAAGTTATGATGTAATTAAAAGACTATCAAAGTATAACAATAACATTAAGACTTAAATGTAATGTCTAATACTTAACTATATGTTTAAATGCTAGACACTTTAATATAAGATGATAAGATTATAAGTGAGTTATGTTATGACTAATCGAAAGATCAATTATAGGTCTTTTCTCTAAAGAAGTTAAAGTAAATT
The DNA here is from genome assembly GCA_016801055.1 of Panax notoginseng. NCBI lineage: Eukaryota > Viridiplantae > Streptophyta > Magnoliopsida > Apiales > Araliaceae > Panax > Panax notoginseng. The sequence goes on along the minus strand of CM029015.1, from coordinate 62,906,233 downwards.
GCTTAGCAGTAGACCGCGATTGAGCCAAGTTCTCTAACTCAAACTTGAGTTATTAATTTCAAAACATGTTAATGAATAATTATTGTTGATTATTCACATCTATATTGATTATTGATACTCGCACTTGGTGCAATTAAATTCATTTTCTAATATTATTGAACTGTGAATTAGTTAAAGTTCTTTTATTCATGAACTGTTTAAGATATGGATCTATGCTCTTTGTATCAGCTAGATCAAGTATGTTAAATTTGTTAAATCAAATATGTTGTTAAAAGCTGTTCTTCACCAATTGACTTGGTAAGGACTCCAGACTGAGAAAAAGAACAATTTGATTAAAGCATTATTGAAAAACAATTATTTCTCGTATATTAAGTGTTTATGCATAATACACCAGCTATGAAAGGCTGATCCCCTTGAATACCAAAACTTATTAAAAAAACCAGTTTAAATACTAATCCCCTTAGCATATGTTCATGGTCACTCTGACCACTCAGCATCTATTTTTTAATTATTCGAATATTCAGTTATCAAGACTTAATTCATGTTCTTTCACAATTGATTTCTATTGTTGAACATTGAACGATAAATTTCTTGCTAATCATGATATATCTTCCTTGTATTTAAACTTGCTAAGCAAATTTGTTGCTTACCCTTGCTATATCATGACATTTATTTCAGCTATGCCAAAGACGTCCAAGAAGGACAAAGGCAAAGGAAAAGTGCAGGAATAGATAATGAAATGTTTATGTATTATATTATATTATGTACATTGGTAATGTAAACCTTTTGTGTTACTAAGGGTAACTTAATTAAGGTGTGTATAAGTTAAAGTTAATATACCTTGGGATAATGTTAGAAAGACTTTATTATAATGAACAATGTATGTTTATTATTCCGTAATAGTTTATAGAATACTTATGAGAATGATGGATTGTGAGCACCAAACCCGGGGTTTGAGGACTCGGATTTGGGGGCATCACAGATTGGTATCAAAGCCGTAGGTTATAAACTTTAGGATGCGAAACCTAGGTTATAACCTTAAAAGAAAACTCGTATAGAGTATGCTAAGAGGTGGATTGTGGAGATTCATTTAGTATAGATTGTACATAATAAAATATTATTTCAATTTATCAATGAATATATTTTATTGTGATATTAATGTTGTGTTTGTTTGGTTATAGGATGCCTGAAGAAGGATAAGGTAGTCATACAGTTAAACAAGAGCCGATAGATCTGGTAGAGGATCATGTTGATAGTGACGAGCGTGACGAGAATGTGATGGAGGTTTTGTTCGACGAGAACATAACGCTGGAGAACAGAGTGACAGGGTTAGAGCAGGAGAATGCCACTCATCAGTTTACTGAAACTCAATACAAGGAGCTGGCATATCAAGCTCAGAACGAGCTTGCTGAGATAAAGATACAGTTGCAAAAGCTGATGACCTTGGCTATGCATATGGTTGCCAAGAATGTTGAGCTGAGGGAGATACTAGAACAAGAGCAGAATAAGTTTACGATATTGACTATTGAGCATCAGGCGTTGCACCTGAGGTTTGACTTAGAGATCGCTGACAGAATCCGAGTTGAGGATGCCTGGGTGCGAGCAGCGAGAAGAGTGGATCAGTTAGAGGTTGAGGCAGAGGCTGGACGGGTTAGGATGGAGTCCTTGGGTCGGGCTTTAGATGCAGCATATACTGGTCCCCAAGTAGGAGTGAGGAGATCCTTTGAGATTAGCGAGTCGAGTCGATCTGTTAGACGTCAACTTATGGATGGACTCATTCCACCTGAGCAGGAGCATGCATGCACACCCTCTCCAGACGTACAGTGATAATTTAATAGCTTTCTATTGTATATAGATGCAGTAGAACTCCTTTTGTTTATTAGGGTTTTATGCTTGATGTAAACCTCAGACTGTGCGAGGTAGTATGTAAATATGATGTATCCCCATATTAGGTGTGTAGGGGAGTATGTCTTTTGATAGATCCCATCTATGGATGTTAAGAATGGGATAGTTAGCATTTATAAAAATATGTCAGGCATGTGTACGACACTAAAAAATTTGGTATATGAATATAAATACGGTATTATGACTAAATGTTTTATTAAGTAGATAAATCTTGAGAATGAAGATAGTAAGTTATCTTTGTGATAATTGAAAGTTGTATTAAACTGAAAAGGTCATTTCGGTAAGCTGAAAAGAATGTTTCAGTAAACTGAAATGGATAATTCAGTAAGTTGAACATGAAGATAATATAATTGTTAGAGTTTAAATTACATGTTATGTTTTAAATGCTTAGAAGATATATCATATAATTAAAACTCGATGTAATTAAGGTTTTGTTTAATCAGATAATGCCGCCGTGACGTCAAAATCGTAACCAGTGGGAGGAAAGATTTGTAAATAATGAAGAAGGTTAGGTAGACCCAATGCAGAACTTTGTTGATATATTAGCTCAGGCTATGCAAAATCGAGCACCAACAGCTAGAGGTTGGCCAGATGTTGGATTGGCGAATTTTAAAGACTTTAAAGCAGTCGGACCACCAGAATTTAAGGGACTGAAGCTCAGACCTGGGTAAAGGAGATGGAGAGAGCATTTGTGATTGCTAGAGTAGCAGAGGGGCAAAAAACAGTATTTGCTACCTATTTAATGAAAGGTGAAGCTAATTTTTGGTGGAAATCAAACCAGGCTAGAGCCGGAATAGCAGTGGTAACTTGGACAAGGTTTAAGGAGTTGTTCTTCGAGAATTATATCTCGCCGAGCATGCAAGCCACAATTGTGAAGCCCCCAAAATAGGTATACAACACCCGTTCTGAGTCGCCAAACACATGGTACATAAAGCAAACTACAACTTCAATAAAACAAATGTCGTGTAAAATACGACAATACATACTGTGAGTTTAAATATAAATATTGTCTTCTAGACAATATTCATACTCAAATAAGTCCCCATTACAATTATTCAAATACTATTTTACAGAAATAGTGAGGACTGCTAAAACATCTTTCCAGAACCATTACTTTATACCCCGACTCGATCCTGCTATGTTCTCACATCCTGAGAAGAAAAATGGAACAAAAAGAAAAAGGGTGAGCACAACTAGCCCGTTAAAGAATATTATGACTAAGATAATATATAACAAATTATCATTAGTCTTCAACAGGGAAAAATCTGATAAAATATAATTGACAACAAATTTTAGATCAACAACTGCAGCAGAAACAGCAAACCATTAGAAGAGTCAAGTAGAGAATGAGTTCTACTATCTTCTAAGATTTAAAAGTCCATCATCAATATTTTATCCCTGTAACAACAATCAATAACCATCTTTAATCAAATATTTATCTTTGCACTACATGCCAAAGATATTCATTTGTATCACCAGTCGGTCATGTTCATCTCAACACCTGTTCATCTTTGCACTACGGGCCAAAGATATTCATCAGTTAATCATTCATCTTTGCACTACAGGCCAAAGATATTCAGTAATATCATCATTTAGGATTGAGGATGATGAAAAATATCTTAAAGAAAATGAATCCAGTGAGACAGAAGGACAAATAGTAGGGATTCGTATAACAGTTTATCCAAGATCAATAATACTTCATAATAATCAATTGTGAAGCAGAATTCAAAAATAAAGATCAAAACATGGATACAATCAAAGATAGTAACCATAATAGACATTTTGGACAAAAAAGGAAAATTTTATTTTTCGGTGAATGGTGTCGTATTCGTGAATAGTGCCGTATACGTGAATAGTGCCATATATGTGAATAGTAACCCCGACACAAAGAGTTTCAAATTTGATAAAAAAAACTCATATCAATATTTCAGCATAATGATATTGAAGAAAATAATATAATTTAAGAAGAAAATAATATCTCTTACCTCAAAATAACCGAACTTCTGACTGAATTTCGGGTATAGTGCTGACAGAAACTTGCACCGTATAGCAACACTCAAAGTATACTCACAAGAATACGCTCGATAATATAGAGAGAAAAATAGAGAAAACTTATTTCTGGTGTGATTTTCAATTATAACTTAGCCCTCTATTTATAGGAAAATGCTAGAACGCCATAAGAGACTAAATAATAAAATAATATTATTATTAATCAAAATTTCCTACGCATGCTATATAGACCATGACCAGCCACCACCTTGGAAAAATTTCCAGCAGCCCATGTGTTTGAAAAACCAAAAGTGGGTCCCACCCATAAATTTAATAAAAATCATTTTATTTTTCGAAACTTCAACAATTCATAGAATATAGCCTGCTTATCAGAAAAATTTGAAACTCTTGCGTTTCCATAGGAAATTTAATTCTCTACAACTTTGAAAGTTTAAGTTTTTCTGAATTCCAAACATAAAATATCCAAAATCCACAAACGGATGATTTTTAATACCTCTGCACCGACAAAATACTGATAAAACACCTCAGCATTAATTCTTTCACTTTTATCCACATAAAAATAAATATATCCATCATATATATCCACATAAAATAAATATTTTCTTATCATATAAATCAATAATTAATTATTCACAAATAATATTACAGAATCACAATTATGACAACCAGGCCGTTCCCAGGAAAGAGGGGGCTTTCCAATAAGGATTTCTCCTTACTGGCGCGCAATTAGATGACCAAACCTCTCCTTAGACAGAACTTTCTAGACATTTCTAATAATGCTATCTAATAATATTATTCAAATAATATAAATTATTGATCTGATAATAGAAAATACTGTGCAGCAACAATTATTGAAACAACAATAATATAAAATATCAACGCAGTAATTATTAAATTAATAAAATAAAATATTGAACAGTAACTACTGTAACAATTATTGAGTAGTGCATTCTTACGTACGAATCAATAATTCAACTATATTGTGCAATACTGTGTGCTACTATGCAACTACGCGTATTACTGTATTTTAACCACCGGATATTCCAACAGTGTTAACGGTAACTACATCGTTATTTATAAAAACTCAAACTTGTCGTTTTCTTCATCCGACAGTTATTCTGTTATGGGCCCCACAATTGACTGCGCCATCGTACGGATATTCCCGACAAGAAGAATATTCCACGACCAAACGAATATTCCACTACAACAATGATTATTTTATAACCACTTGCTTATTTTCTAAAATTTACATATTTCACCCATAACCAAAGTATTATATCAAATTATCACCTTACTATTCCAAGATAATAAATAGGGAAATTCAATTTTATTTATAATAAGTTGGGGTCTTACAAGAATGGAAGTGAAATTTCTTGAATTGAAGCAAGAGAACATGACAGTTTCAGAATACGCAGCAAAATTCAACGAGCTAGCAAGATTTGCACCACATCAGGTGGACACCGAGGCAAGAAAGGCGCGCAGATTTGAGAATGGATTGAAGCCTTGGATATACAGCAAGGTCACAGTTTTGCAAATTAATACGTTTTCAACATTGTTGGAAAAGGCTATAATTATAGAAGGTGGTAGTGAAGCGGTGTCTAAGTACAATAAGGAAAAGAATAAGAAGAAGATGGAAAGTGGAAATCAGGGTGCCAACAGTGGTGGCAGTAACAGCAAGAAACGCAAGTGGAACAACAGTGGTAATGAATCAGGAACGCAATAAGGGAATACTCAGCAGAAGAAGCCAGCATGTTCAAAGTATGGAAAGAATCACTCAGGAGAGTGTATGAAAGGGAAAATCGTCTATTATAATTGTGGTCAGGAAGGACATATTTCATCAAATTGTCCTAAGCCGAAGAAATGTGGTTATTTTTCTTGTGGAGGAGCGGGGCATCGATTCAAGGATTGTCCATTGAAGAAGAATACAGATGGAGGAAGTGGAAATAAGAGCAGTTCTGTAAAGTTAACCATTGGAGGACCAGTTCAGCAGAGCAAGCCGACAGCTCGAACGTTCAACATGACTGTGCAAGACGCAGTTGCATCAAATGAGGTGGTATCAGGTATTATTCCGATCAATAATATAAATGCCTATGTATTATTTGACTAGGGAGCTACTTGTTCATTTTTGTCTGATGAATTTGCTAGAAGATTAAACTTACCATGTGAAAAGTTAAAGAATCCAATGAATATAGAAGTTGCAAACAAAGAAGTGATCCCTATAGAGTTTATCCATAACAATTGTGGTGTGGAAATAAGGGGACATAAGTTAAGCGTGAATTTGATTCCGATATGCTTAGGAGAATTTGATATTATCTTACGGATGGATTGGTTGTTTAACCATGAGGCAGTTATAGATTGCCAGAAAAAGAGTATACGACTTAAGACACCAGATAAGTCTAAGGTTATATTTTATAGTAGCAAGTCGCCAAGGCAAACAAGTTGTCTGACGATGATGCAGGCCAGGAGGATGTTACAAAAAGGATGTGAAGGTTATTCGGCTCATGTAGTGGATGCACGGGTTGTGAATTCGGACATGGGGTAGATACCTATAGTTAATGAGTTTGGGGATGTCTTTCCAGAAGAACTTTCGGGACTTCCTCCAGACAAAGAAATAGAGTTTGTAATTGATTTAGTACCGGGGACAGAGCCGATATCGAAAGCGTCGTATCGAATGGCTCTAGTAGAAATGAAGGAGTTAATGATCCATCTACAAGAGTTGTTGGATAAGAAGTACATTCAACCTAGTGTATCTCCGTGGGCAGCACCAGTGTTGTTTGTAAAGAAGAAAGATGGTTCAATGAGATTATGTATGGATTATAGATAACTTAATAAGGTGACAATTAAGAACAAGTATCCGTTACCAAGAATAGACGATCTGTTTGATCAACTTAAGGGAGCGAGATATTTTTCGAAGATTAACCTGAGAACTGGTTATCATCAATTGAAGGTGAGAACGGAGGATGTACCAAAGACAACATTTAGAACTCGTTACAGTCATTATGAGTTCTTGGTGATGTCGTTTGGACAGACGAATGCACCAGCTGCTTTTATGGACTTGATGAACAGAGTATTTAAACCGTATTTGGATAAATTTGTGGTGGTGTTCATTGACGACATTTTGTTGTATTCAAAGACTGAAGAGGAGCATGCCGAACATCTACAAATTGTATTGGAAACCTTAAGAAAAGAGAAGTTATATGCTAAATTTTCAAAGTGTGAGTTCTGGTTAAAGAGAGTTCAATTTCTGGGACATGTCATCGACAACAAGGGAATTTTTGTTGATCCAGCGAAAGTAGAAGCGATGAAAAATTGGGGACAACCGAAGGCACCGACAGAGATCAGAAGTTTATTGGGATTGGCAAGATATTACCGAAGGTTTATTTAGCATTTCTCAAAGATAGCAACACCATTAACTAATTTGATGAGGAAGACTATTAAGTATGTGTGGATAGAGAAGTGTGAACAGAGTTTTCAGGAATTGAAAAAAAAATTAAGTGAAGCACATGTGTTATCTTTACCAGATAGTACAGGGGATTTTATAGTGTACAGTGATGCGTCACACAAGGGACTGGGTTGCGTGTTAATACAGAATGGTAAAGTTATTGCGTACGCATCACGATAATTAAAGGACTATGAGAAGGGATACCCTACCCATGACCTTGAATTAGCTGCGGTAGTATTTGCTCTTAAGATTTAGAGACATTATCTCTACGGAGAAAAGTGTGAGATATACACAGACCACAAAAGTCTGAAGTATATCTTTACACAAAAGGAGTTAAACATGAGGCAGAGGAGATGGTTAGAATTAATCAAGGACTATAATTGTGATATTTTATATCATCCTGGGAAGGCCAGTGTAGTAGCAGATGCTTTAAGCAGAAAAAGTAGAGAAAAGTTGTTTGAATTGACAGACCAGGAAGAATTAGTAAGAGAAATGGAGAAAATAGAGTTGGAGGTGAAAAATCCAAAGGATTCGGATAAAGTAATAGAAATGGAAGCAAGTCCGATTTTATTAGACAAGGTGAAAGAATCACAAGGGAATGATGAAGAATGCGGTAACATTAAGAAGCGGTTGGTTGAAGGCGAAGAGCTGAAGTATAAGATCGACGACACTGGATTGATGAGATTTGAAGGAAGAATTTGGGTACCTACAGCACCAGAGTTAAGAGAAGAGATTCTTCAAGAAGCGCACAATACGAGATACTCAATACACCCAGGAAGAACGAAGATGCACCAAGATTTGTGTCAACATTATTGGTGGTCAAACATGAAGAGAGAGGTTGTTGAATGCGCCAGCCGCTGTTTAACTTGTCAAAGAGTCAAGGTAGAGCATCAACGACCAAGTGGACTATTACAGCCGTTGGAAATTCTGGAATGGAAGTAGGAGCGCGTCACGATGGATTTTGTGGTAGGACTTTCAGTAACACAGAAGGGTTATGATGCGATATGGGTAATCGTTGATCGTCTTACAAAGTCAAGATAATTTTAGCGGATCAAGATCAGGTATACTTTGGATCAGTTAGACAAGTTGTATATCAAGGAGATAATTTTGAGACATGGAGTGCCAGTATCAATCGTGTCTGATAGAGATCCGCGCTTCACGTCAAACTTTTGAAAGAGTCTTCAAGAAATAATGGGGACACAATTAAAGTTGAGTACTGCGTATCATCCACAGATAGATGGTCAAAGCGAGAGAACGATTCAAACACTAGAAGACATGCTTAGAGCCTCTGTGATAGATTTTAAGGGAAGCTGGGAAGATTATCTTCCATTGGTAGAGTTTGCGTATAACAATAGTTATCATGAAAGCATTGGAATGCTGTCGTATGAAGCTCTGTATGGAAGAAAGTGCAGAACGCCCTTATGTTAGGACGAGGTAGGTGAACGAAGACTGTTGGGGCCAGAATTGGTACAGCAGACTGTGGAGATCATCAAAGTGATAAGAGCTCGACTGGTAGCAGCTCAGGATTAACAAAAGAAGTACGCAAATATTCATCGCAAGAAAAGAGATTTCGAAGTGGGAGCTACACATTTCTGAAGGTATCTCCATGGAAAGGTAAGATAAGATTTGGGAAGAAAGGTAAACTGAGTCTAAGGTTTATTAGACCGTTCAAAATACTGAAGAAGATAGGGGAAGTGGCGTATGAGGTAGCTCTACCTGCTGAACTGGAACATATTCACAATGTGTTTCATGTGTCAGTATTGCGTCCGTACAAGCCGGATTACAAGCATGAGATATCCTACGAGCCGATTCAAGTCGAGAAGGACTTACCGTACGAGGAGGTTCCTATAGAAATTTTGGATAGGAAAGAGTAGAAATTGAGAAATAAGGTTATACATTCTGTCAAAGTCCTATGGAGAAATCGCAATGCTGAAGAAGCTATGTGGGAGCTTGAAGAAAAGATGAGGAACAATTATCCGAATCTTTTTGAGTAACCTTAATGAAATTTCGGGGACAGAATTCTTATAAGGAGGGGAGAATGTAATAACCAAAAATTTCTGTGGTACATTGTAAATAATTCTATTAAATAATATGTAATGTATTATGGATGATTAAGCGATTATGTGAATAATATGCTATTATATTTAAAGGAAGTCTCACAAATAAGTTAGTGAACTAACCTAAGTATTTTAATAATCTAGAAAATAGATGTAAGGTGTTAAACCCTAATTAAATCCTCAATAAACTTGAATAAGACAAGTCTAATTGGGTTATGTGAGTGAATTAATATTATTAATGAATAATAATATGTCAATATTAATAACAATGAGAATAAGCTCAAGAGATAGTAATGAAAGAAAAATAAATAATTAAACATGCCCAATTATATTTTTAGTATGAGACTTGTAGGTAAAATTAATTTTAGGGCAATTATTTTATTAAATTCGAAACTCGCGCATTTCCATAGGAAATTTAATTCTCTACAACTTTGAAAGTTTAAGTTTTTCTAAATTCCAAACATAAAATATCTGAAATCCATAAACGGATGATTTTTAATACCTCTGCACCGACAAAATACTGATAAAATACCTCAGTATTAATTCTTTCATTTTTATCCACATAAAAATAAATATATCCATCATTTATATCCACGTAAAATAAATATTTTCTTATCATATAAATTAATAATTAATTATTCACAAATAATATTACAGAATCACAATTATGACAACCAGGCCGTTCCCAGGAAAGTGGGGGCTTTCCAATAAGGATTTCTCCTTACTGGCGCGCAATTAGATGACCAAACCTCTCCTTAGACAGAACTTTCTAGACATTACCAATAATGTTATCTAATAATATTATTCAAATAATATGAATTATTGATCTGATAATGAAAAATATTGTGCAACAACAATTATTGAAACAACAATAATATAAAATATCAACGCAGCAACTATTGAATCAATAAAATAAAATATTAAACAGTAATTACTGTAACAATTATTGAGTAGTGCATTCTTACGTATGAATCAATAATTCAACTATACTGTGCAATACCGTGTGCTACTGTGCAACTACGCGTATTACTGTATTTTAACCACCGGGTATTCCAACAGTGTTAACAGTAACAACTACGTCATTATTTATAAAAACTCAAACTTGTCGTTTTCTTCATCCGACAGTTATTCTGTTATGGGCCCCACAATTTACTGCGCCGTCGTACGGATATTCCCGACAAGAAGAATATTCCCCGACAACAATGATTATTTTATAACCACTTACTTATTTTACAAAATTTGCACATTTCACCCATAACCAAAGTATTATATCAAATTATCACCTTACTATTCCAAGATAATAAATAGGGAAATTCAATTTTATTTATAATAAGTTGGGGTCTTACAACCTCCCCTCCTTATGAAATTTCGTCCTCGAAATTGACGTACGTACCTGGTGTTTCGAACAGGTGAGGGTACCTCGCTTTCATTTCTGATTCCAACTCCCAGGTCATTTCTTCAATAGCATGGTTCCTCCACAAAACCTTAACTTGTGGTATAACCTTGGTGCGTAGGACATGCTCTTTCCTATCCAAGATCTTAACAGGTACCTCTCTGTACGTTAAATCTTCGGCTATCTCGTCAAGTTCTAACGCAATAATATGGTTCGGGTCTTTCACATATTTACGAAGCATGGATATGTGAAAAAATATTATGAACACGAGACATACTTAGAGGTAATGCGAGTCTATAGGCCACATTTCCTATTCGGTCAAGAATCTCAAATGGACCAACAAATCTTGGATTGAGCTTTCCTCTCTTTCCAAATCTTGTAACTCCCTTCCATGGTGCAACACGTAACAGTACATGATCTCCAATATTAAACTCCACGTCCTTTCTATGAAGATCAGCATAACTCTTTTGTCGATCTTGTGAGGTTTCAATACTTTGTCGAATCATTTGGATCTTTTCTGTAGTCATTCGTACTAATTATGGTCCCAACAACGTTGCTTCTCCCACCTCGTCCCAACATACTGGAGAGCGACATTTTCTTCTATACAACGCCTCGAATGGAGCCATGCCTATACTTGCTTGATAACTGTTGTTGTAGGAGAATTCCACCAATGGTAGGTACTTATCCTAACTCCCTTTAAAATCTAGGACACAGAGTCTTAATAGATCTTCAAGAGTTTGAATAGTCCTCTCTGATTGTCCGTCCGTTTGAGGATGGTATGTTGAACTAAATCGTAAATTTGTGGCCATAGCTTTCTGCAAGCTAACCCAAAATTGTGAAGTGAATCTTGGATCACGATCCGAAACTATGGATACTGGCATGCCATGCAATCTCACAATCTCATTCACGTACAAACGAGCAAGACGTTCAAGGGAATAAGTCTCACGTATAGACAAGAAATGGGCAGACTTGGTTAATCTATCAACAATGACCCAAATCACATCTATGCCTTGAGAAACCTTGGAAAGACCCATAACAAAATCCATAGTAATGTGTTCCCACTTCCATTTCAAAATCTCAAGTAGTTTCAATGGACCCTTTGGTACTTGATGCTCCGCTTTTACACGTTGACATGTTAAACACGTCGAGATAAACTCCGCGATCTCTCTTATCATATTGCTCCACCAAAATGTATGTCGAAGATCGTGATACATTTTGGTACTCCCAGGATGGATTGCAAATGGTGTGTTGTGTGCCTCCATCATGATTCTATGCTTCAAGTCAGAATCGTTAGGAACACAAAGTCTTGAGTTGAATCTAAGTATTCCTTCTTCATCGATTCTCGCTTCTGGAATAGCACATTCTTGCACTTTCTTCTTCATACGCATCAGCTCCATGTCCGTAGCTTGAGCAGCTTTAACTTTATCGATTAAAGTCGGTTCTACTCGTATATTTGATATTATGACGCCCCCAAAATTAGGTATACATCACCCATCTTGGGTCGTCAGATACATAGTACAGAATACAAATACAACTTACTAATACAACTGTCGTGTACAATACGACAAAACATAAACTGTGAGTTTGAATACAAATATTATCTTCTAGAGAGTATTCATACTCAAAAGGAGTCCTCATTACATTTATTAACACACTATTACATAGAATAGTGAAGACTACTAACTAATACTATCATTCGGACCATCACTCCGTTCCCCGACTTGCCCCAGCTACGTTCTCATTTCCTGAAGAGAATAGTGAAAGAAAGGGTGAGCTCAACTAGCCCAGTAAGAAATATTATGACTAAGACAATGCAGAATAAATTATCATTAGCCTTCAACAATGTTAAACTGATAAAATATAATAGACATCAAGTTTAACTGTAGCGGAATAAGTAATCCATTAAAAGAGTTAAGTAGAAAATAAACTCTACTATCTTTTATGATTTAAAAGGTTTTTCAACATTGTGATCGCTGGGACTCAGCTTAATAAAATAATCCACATCATCGAATCACCCCTGCACTACGGCCAAGGATATTCGTGTATTCATTAATGGTCATGATCATGCCAACAACTGTCCATCAACGCACTACGGGCCAATGAGGACTTTTACCACATCATTTGTAACATTACGGTCATGATTATACCGAATAATCCCTGGTCATAATCATACCAAGTCCATCTATGCACTACAGGCCACAAATGACTTTTAACATTTTATAAACATGAGGATGATGACAATGATATAAGAATTCAATAAAACAAGTTCAAGAATTAATTTATCCAAGAATTAACAACGTCCAAATTGTCAACATGATATTGCTTTGTGGAGTAAAATTTAAGAATGCTTAGAAGAATATTTTCATGAAAAGATATTGGATGAACCGCAATTATCAAGGATATTCCACTAATTTCATGGAGTTTAGAAGTTAAAACTTAACCAACTGAGTATAGTAAAGAATGGAATAACAAAAGAAATCACCCGGCATGCGATAGACCGCACAGACAGGTTATTCCAACAGAATAATAAATAATGGAACCAGGTCCGGCGTAAAAGCACAGACAGGATATTCCGACAGAATAATAAATAATGGAACCAGGTCCGGTGTAAAACACACAGACAGGATGTTCCAACAGAATAATAACAAGACGGAACCAGGTCCGGTGTAAAACACACAGACAGGATGTTCCAATAGAATAATAAAAAAAACGAAACCAGGTCCGGTGTAAAACACACAGACAGGATGTTCCAACAGAATAATAATAAAAACGGAACCAGGTTCGGTGTAAAACACACAGACAGGATGTTCCAACAGAATAACAGAAGAATGTCACCAAGTATAGGGTAGACCGCGTATACAGGTTATTCCAACAGAATAATAAATAATGAAATAACAACAATTCTCTTCATGAATAAGAAAGAATAACACCCCTTACCGTTTTAAAGAAGAGCTGAAATAAGGAAGTAGTTAAGTAGCAGAATACTCTTCTTCTCTCTCTCTATAGTTTCTCTCTATAGTTTCTCTCTCTAGAGTTCAGTGAATTTGTAAGAAATAATGAAGGAATGAGCTGCTATTTATAGAAAAATAGAATGCATAGTAACTAATCCATGAACGGTCCAGATTGATTACTTTAATCTGACGGTCCATATTTAAAGAAAAATCTTTTAAATAAAATATAATATATTCTATTTATAGAATAACTTTAATAAAGTATTACGTTTTATATAAAAAGATGTTTCTATTTTATTACGAATAAAAAAAACGTCATTATCGCTAAATAATTCATATTATTAACTAACAATAATTGAATCAAACTGAATGACTTCTCACATAAGCATTAATAATCAATACTGTGTGCTACTATGCAACCACACGTATTACTGTACTTTTACTACCGAGTAATTCAACAGTATCAATGGTAAAACTTCCGCCGTTATTTTTAATAAAAAAAATTTGTCGTTTTCTCAATCCGACAATAATTCCATTGTGGGGTCCACCAATAATTGTGCCGTTGTACGAATATTCTCTGTTAAAACGAATATTCCCCGACCAATCGAATATTATATAACAACTTGCGTACTTTACAAAATTTATAAATATTACCCACAACTATAACATTATATCAAATTAACTCCATAATATTCAAAAATGATATTTATAGAAAATTCATCTTTATTTATAAAAGTTGGGGTCTTACAACCTCCCCTTCTTATGAAATTTCGCCCTCGAAATTAGGGTACGTACCTGGTATGACGAAGAGGTAAGGATACCTTGATTTCATTTCAGATTCTAACTCCCAAGTCATTTCCTCAACATTGTGATTTCTCCACAAAACTTTGACTTGAGGTATAACCTTGGAGCGTAGAATATGTTCCTTCTTATCCAAGATTTGAACAGGAACTTCTTCATACGTCAAATCCTCCGCTATTTCGTCCGGTTATAACTCAATAATATGGTTCGGGTCTTCCACATATTTGCGTAACCTGAATATGTGAAAAACGTTATGAACACGAGACATACTTGGCGGTAAAGCGAGTCTATAAGCCACAGTTCCTACTCGATCGAGGATTAAAAATGGACCGATGAATCGAGGATTGAGCTTTCCTCTCTTTCCAAATCTCGTAACTCCTTTCCATGGAGCAACACGTAAGAACACATGATCTCCTACATCAAATTTCACGTCCTTTCGATGAAGATCAGCATAACTCTTTTGTCAATCTTGTGAGGTTTTTATACGTTGTCGGATCGTTTGAATCTTTTCTGTAGTCATACGTACCAACTCCGGTCCCAACAACTTTACTTCACCCACCTCATCCCAGCATACTGGAGAATGACATTTTCTTCTGTACAATGCTTCGAATGAAGTCATGCCAATACTTGCTTGATAACTGTTGTTATAGGAAAACTCCACCAATGGTAAGAACTTGTCCCAACTTCCCTTGAAGTCAAGGACACAGAGTCTTAATAAATCTTCTAGAGTTTGAATAGTCCTCTCTGATTGTCCGTCCGTCTGAGGATGATATGCCAAACTA
This sequence comes from Panax notoginseng, assembly GCA_016801055.1. Lineage (NCBI taxonomy): Eukaryota > Viridiplantae > Streptophyta > Magnoliopsida > Apiales > Araliaceae > Panax > Panax notoginseng. The sequence continues at coordinate 62,890,892 of CM029015.1, read as the reverse complement.
AATCGTAAATCTGTGCCCATAGCTTTTTGTAAACTAACCCAAAATCGTGAAGTGAATCTTGGGTCTCGATCAGAAACTATGGATACTGGCATACCTTGCAGTCTTACAATCTTGTTTATGTGCATACGAGCAAGACGTTCAAGTGTATAAGTTTCTCGTATCGATAAGAAATGAGCAGACTTGGTCAATCTATCAACAATGACCCAAATCGCATCAATACCTTGAGAAACCCTAGGAAGACCGGTAACGAAATCCATAGTAACGTGCTCCCACTTCCATTTTAGAATTTCAAGTAGTTGCAATGGACCTTTTGGTACTTGATGCTCCGCTTTGACTCGTTGACAAGTTAAACACTTTGAGATAAACAGCGCTATTTCTCTCTTCATATTGCTCCACCAAAATGTATGACGAAGATCATGATACATTTTGATACTTCCAGGATGGATTGAAAACGGTGTGTTGTGCGCCTCCATCATGATTTCATACTTTAAATCAGGGTTGTTAGGAACATAAAGTCTGGAGTTGACTCGAAGTATTCCTTCTTCATCGATTCTTGCTTCCGGCATAGCACCTTCTTGCACTTTCTTCCTCACACGCATCAGCTCCAGGTCTGTAGCTTGAGCAGCTTTAACTTTATCGATTAAAGTTGGTTCTACTCGTATGTTCGTCATCATCACATGGGTCCCTGAAGTCTTTAACTCTATCTCCATCCTTTGCAAGTCACACAAAATGGGCCTTTGTGTTGACAATATCGCACTCGTACTTGCATATGATCTTCTACTCAATGCGTCAGCTACAACGTTCGCTTTTCCAAGAGGGTATTGAATGGTATGATCATAATCTTTTAACAGTTCAAGCCAACGTTGTTGTCGCATGTTGAGTTCCTTTTGAGTGAAGAAATATTTGAGGCTTTTATGATCCGTAAAGTTCTCCACCTTCTCCCCATACAAGTAATGCCTCCAAATTTTAAGTGCAAAGACAACAGCTGCCAACTCTAGATCATGAGTAGGATAATTCCTCTCATATTCCTTGAGTTGTCCTGATGCATAGGCTATGACTTTTCCATGTTGCATGAGAACGCATCCCAACCCTTTGTTCGAAGCATCACTGTAGATGACAAATCCCTCCGAGCCAGATGGTATTGTTAGAACAGGTGTTGAAATGAGTCTCCTCTTGAGTTCTTGAAAACTCTTCTCACATTCTTTGCTCCAACCAAACTTTGTATCTTTCCGAGTCAGCTGAGTTAATGGAGTAGCGATTCGAGAAAATCCTTCCACGAATCTCCGATAATAACCAACTAAACCAAGAAAGCTACGTACTTCGGTCACTGATTTAGGTTGCTCCCAGCTTTGAATAGCTTCAATCTTTGCCGGGTCAACTGATATTCCACGACTTGATACTACGTGCCCAAGGAATGCTACCTCCTCCAGCCAGAACTCGCATTTCTTCAACTTGGCATAAAGCTTGTATTCACGAAGCTTTTGGAGTACAAGCCTCAAGTGTTGCTCATGATCTTCACGACTTTTGGAATAAATAAGGATGTCATCAATAAAGACGACCACAAAATGATCCAAATATTCCTTGAATACCCGGTTCATCATATCCATGAAGGCAGCAGGAGCATTAGTCAATCCAAAGGATATGACTATGAATTCATAATGCCCGTACCGAGTTCTGAAAGCCGTCTTTGGAATATCCTCAGTTCTAACCTTCAGCTGATGATATCCAGAACGAAGATCGATCTTTGAAAAGAATTGTGTTCCTTGCAACTGGTCAAACAGGTCATCAATACGTGGCAATGGGTACCTATTTTTGATGGTGACATGATTTAACTCCCAATAATCAATACAAAGTCACATACTTCCATCTTTCTTCTTCACGAATAGCACAGGAGCACCCCAAGGAGAAGTACTAGAATGAATAAAGCCAATGTCTAACAATTCCTGCAGTTGGATCTTTAACTCCTGAAGTTTAATAGGAACCATTCGATATGGGGCTTTGGAAATGGGTTTTGTACCGGGTTCAAGCTCTGGGTGTAGGCCAGGAAGTTCTTCAGGGAATACGTCAGGGAATTTATTAACAATAGAAATATCATTCAAAACTGACGTATTTTTGTTTAGATCCGTGACATGAGCTAAGAAAGCTTGACATCCATTTTTCAATAAACGAATAGCTTTATGGCTTGAGATGACAGCGATTGATTTTAATGGTTTGGTTGCTTGAATTCGCATAATAGGTCGATTAGGAATATGAAAGCTAACAACCTTACGAAAACAATTAATTTTTGCATGATGAGTAGTTAACCAATCAATCCCTAGAATCACGTCAAATGCAAGTATTTTTAATGAAATCAGATCGACAGGTAATGTGTGGGTACCAACTTGAACCAAATAAGACTTATAAACCGTGGATGTAATGAAGGTTTCTCCCAATGGAGTTTCAACAGATAAATCAAAGTCTAATTTCTCCGGAGTCAAATTTAATCGATGAGCGCAAGTAGGAGAAATAAAAGAATGGGTAGAACCGGTATCAAATAAAGTATAGACTTCGTTAGAGTTTATGATAAGCTTACCCGTGATGACCTCATTCGGGTTCCTTGCTTTCTGGGAGGTCACAACAAACGCTATCCCTTGCACTACGGATTTTGACTTTTCTGGGACGGCCTTTGGTGTCTCCATCTTAGCTGAACTTATTTTTGGTAAATGACAAAATCGAGCTAAATGATCTTCTCTTCCACGATTATAACATGATTTAGACGGCATCACGCAGTTTGGACTGATGTGCCCTTCCCCTCTACATTTGAAACATATGATAGGTGGTCGTTCTCCTTCCTTAACAACGGGTGCTGGTGCTGACGTCTTTCCATCATTGTTGAATCTCCTCTTCTTGAAATGACCATTCTTATTGTTTTGGCCCTGATTACCATCGAAGTGGTTACCATTTCTGGCCTGTTGATTCCGTCCACGCTTGTTGTAAACGCTTCGATGACTGCTCTCACTGGTATTATCATTTTGCCGACTGCTCTCTTTTGGTTGCGATGACTCGTTATCGCGCTCCACTAACTGAGCCCTATTCACAACATCTGAATACAAACACAATTTATGAGAAATAAGATGTTGACGTATCTCAGGTTTCAAATCTCGTAAAAACATTCGCGTCATTCGCTCTTCATTATCCACCAAGTGGGATGCAAAGCGGGACAACTCAGCAAATTTAGCCTCATACTGCGACACGGTCATATTATTCTGCTCCAATTTGATGAAATCCACCTCCTTCATGTGACGAACACTTTCGGGAAAGTATTTGTCATTGAACAGCTCTTGGAACTTCTCCCAAGACATCTTCAGTGCGGCAAGTTGAGTACGTTTAATCGATTCCCACCAGTAATCTGCCTCTCCTCGCAACATAAAGGCGGCAAAGGGAACCTTTTGCTCCTCAGAGCATCCCAAGACATCAAATATCTTGGTAATCTACTTTATCCATGTTTTCGCTATAAGTGGTTTTGGCTCTCCCTTAAACTCTGGTGGTCCCAGCTCCTTGAACTGTTTAGCGGTGACCGTCCTAGAGTTTTCAGTGTTTCCACTTATATTTTGGACAGGAGCCGCTCTCGCCTGCTGTTGCATGAACTGCATAAAGTTTCTGAACATTCCATCATTCATCATCTGGTAAGTGTTGTTGTTTGCATGAGGATTGTCACCTTCCTGATGCACATTATCCTGATTATTGATATGTGGTGAATCAACAGTCGCTTGTGCTCCATTGCTATTCTCAACATTCTCAGATGCCATTTTTAGATACTGCCACAAAATAAAATTTAATTGATATGTCATATATTATCCTTATATTATGACCGACCAATTAAATACCATGCAAATAAACTTAGGTAGGTCATACTAGCGAAGGAATCCCCCGTCTTTCCCCTCCTAGTTCTATTCTCACATCTTAGCCAGGGATCATATCCCTAAGCTCTGATACCAACTGTGACGCCCCCAAAATTAGGTATACATCACCCATCTTGGGTCGTCAGATACATAGTACAGAATACAAATACAACTTACTAATACAACTGTCGTGTACAATACGACAAAACATAAACTGTGAGTTTGAATACAAATATTATCTTTTAGAGAGTATTCATACTCAAAAGGAGTCCCCATTACATTTATTAACACACTATTACATTGAATAGTGAGGACTACTAACTAATACTATTATTCGGACCATCACTCCGTTCCCCGACTTGCCCCAGCTACGTTCTCATTTCCTGAAGAGAACAATGAAAGAAAGGTTGAGCTCAACTAGCCCAGTAAGAAATATTATGACTAAGATAATGCAGAATAAATTATCATTAGCCTTCAACAATGTTAAACTGATAAAATATAATAGACATCAAGTTTAACTGTAGTGGAACAAGCAATCCATTAAAAGAGTCAAGTGAAAAATAAACTCTACTATCTTTTATGATTTAAAAGGTTTTTCAACACTGTGATCGCTGGGACTCAGCTTAATAAAATAATCCACATCATCGAATCACCCCTGCACTACGGCCAAGGATATTCGTGTATTCATTAATGGTCATGATCATGCCAACAACTGTCCATCAACGCACTACGGGCCAATGAGGACTTTTACCACATCATTTGTAACATTACGGTCATGATTATACCGAATAATCCCTGGTCATAATCATACCAAGTCCATCTATGCACTACAAGCCACAGATGACTTTTAACATTTTATAAACATGAGGATGATGACAATGATATAAGAATTCAATAAAACAGGTTCAAGAATTAATTTATCCAAGAATTAACAACGTCTAAATTGTCAACATGATACTGCTTTGTGGAGTAAAATTTAAGAATGCTTAGAAGAATATTTTCATGAAAAGATATTGGATGAACCGTAATTATCAAGGATATTCCACTAATTTCATGGAGTATAGAAGTTAAAACTTAACCAACTGAGTATAGTAAAAAATGGAATAACAAAAGAAATCACCCGGCATGCGATAGACCGCACAGACAGGATATTCCGACAGAATAATAAATAATGGAACCAGGTCCGGTGTAAAACACACAGACAGGATGTTCCAACAGAATAATAACAAGACGGAACCAGGTCCGGTGTAAAACACACAGACAGGATGTTCCAATAGAATAATAAAAAAAACGAAACCAGGTCCGGTGTAAAACACACAGACAGGATGTTCCAACAGAATAATAATAAAAACGGAACCAGGTCCGGTGTAAAACACACAGACAGGATGTTCCAACAGAATAACAGAAGAATGTCACCAAGTATAGGGTAGACCGCGTATACAGGTTATTCCAACAGAATAATAAATAATGAAATAACAACAGTTCACTTCATGAATAAGAAAGAATAACACCCCTTACCGTTTTAAAGAAGAGCTGAAATAAGGAAGTAGTTAAGTAGCAGAATACTCTTCTTCTCTCTCTCTCTATAGTTTTGCACTATAATTTCTCTCTCTAGAGTTCAGTGAATTCGTAAGAAATAATGAAGGAATGAGCTGCTATTTATAGAAAAATAGAATGCATAGTAACTAATCCATGAATGGTCCAGATTGATTACTTTAATCTGACGGTCCATATTTAAAGAAAAATCTTTTAAATAAAATATAATATATTCTATTTATAGAATAACTTTAATAAAGTATTTTGTTTTATATAAAAAGATGTTTCTGTTTTATTACGAATAAAACAAAACGTCATTATCGCTAAATAATTCATATTATTAACTAACAATAATTGAATCAAACTGAGTGACTTCTCACATAAACATTAATAATCAATACCGTGTGCTACTATGCAACCACACGTATTACTGTACTTTTACTACCGAGTAGTTCAACAGTATTAATGGTAAAACTTCCGCCGTTATTTTTAATAAAAAAATTTTGTCGTTTTCTCAATCCGACAATAATTCCGTTGTGGAGTCCACCAATGATTGTGTCGTTGTACGAATATTCCCTGTTAAAACGAATATTTCCCGACCAATCGAATAGTATATAACAACTTACGTACTTTACAAAATTAATAAATATTACCCACAACTATAACATTATATCAAATTAACTCCATAATATTTAAAAATGATATTTATAGAAAATTCATCTTTATTTATAAAAGTTGGGGTCTTACAGATATCATCATGTGGGTACTTGGAGCCTTTAATTCTACTTTCATCCTTTGTAAGTCATATAGAATTGGCCTTTTCATTGACAATATCGCACTGGTACTCGCATATGATCTTCTACTCAATGCGTCAGCTACTACGTTCGCTTTTCCTGGATGATATTAAATAGTGTGATCATAATCTTTCAATAGTTCAAGCCAACGTCGTTGCCGCATATTGAGTTCTTTTTTGGTGAAGAAATATTTGAGGATTTTATGGTCCGTATAAATCTCCACTTTCTCCCCATACAAGTAGTGTCTCCAAATTTTTAACGCGAATACGACTGCTGCCAACTCCAGATCATGAGTAGGATAATTCCTCTCATATTCTTTGAGTTGTTGTGAGGCATAGGCTATGACTTTCTTATGTTGCATGAGAACACATCCTAACCCTTTGCTTGAAGCATCGCTATAGATAACAAATCCATCCGTACCATATGGTATTGCCAGAACAGGTGCCGAAATGAGTCTCCTTTTGAGCTCTTGGAAACTCTTCTCATATTCCTCGCTCCATACAAATTTTGTATCTTTCCGAGTCAGCTGAGTTAACGAAGTAGCGATTCTAGAAAATCCTTCCACGAATCTCCGATAATATCCAGCTAAGCCCAAAAAGCTACATACTTCGATCACCGACTTCGGTTGCTCCAAACTTTGTATTGCTTTAATCTTCGCCGGGTCGACAGATACTCCATGTCTTGACACCACGTGCCCAAGGAATGCTACTTCCTCAGGCTAGAACTCGCATTTCTTCAGTTTGGCATATAGCTTGTTTTCACGAAGCCTTTGCAGTACCAGCTTTAAATGGTGCTCATGATCTTTACGGCTTTTGGAATAGATGAGGATGTCATCAATAAAGACAACAACGAACTGATCTAAATATTCTTTGAACACACGGTTCATCATATCCATGAAGGCAGCAGGAGCATTAGTCAATCCAAATGACATGACTAAGAATTTATAATGCCCGTACCGAGTTCTGAAAACAGTCTTTGGAATATCCTTAGTTTTAATCTTCAGCTGATGATATCTAGAACGAAGATCGATCTTTGAAAAGAATTATGCTCCTTGCAACTGGTCGAACAGGTCATCAATGCGAGGTAGCGGATACCTATTCTTGATGGTGACATGGTTCAATTCTCGATAGTCGATACAAAGTCTCATACTCCCGTCTTTCTTCTTTACGAATAAAACATGAGCACCCCAAGGAGACGTACTAGGACGAATGAAACCGATGTATAACAATTCCTGTAATTGGACTTTTAACTCCTGAAGTTCAATAGGAGCCATTCGATATGGGGTTTTAGAAATGGGCTTTGTGCCAGGTTCAAGGTCAATAAAGAAATCAACTTCACGTTCTGGGGGTAGACCGGGAAGTTCTTCAGGAAATACATCGGGAAATTCTCTAACAATAGAAATATTATTCAAATCTGACTTGTGTTTGTTCAAATCCATAACACGGGCTAAGAAAGCTTGACATCCGTTTTTCAATAAACGAATAGCTTTGTGGCTTGATATGACAGTGACTGATTTTAGTGGTTTAGTAGTTTGAATTCGTATGACAAGTTGGTTAGGAATATGGAAACTAATAACCTTACGAAAATAATTAATTTTAGCATAATGAGTGGTTAACCAATCAATTCCTAAAATCACATCAAAAGCAAGTATCTTTAAAGAGATAAGATCAACAGGTAATGTGATAGTGCCAACTTGGATCGTGCAAGATTTATAAACTGCAGATGTAACAAAGGTTTCACCCAACGGAGTTTTAACAGATAAGTCAAAGTCCAATTTCTCCGGAGTCAAGTTTAAACGTTGAGCACAAGCAAGAGAGATAAAAGAATGGGTAGAACCGGTATCTAGTAAGGTATAAACTTCGCAAGACTTCAAGATTAGCTTACCCGTGATCACCTCATTCGGGGTCCTCACGGTTTGGCTAGTCACGACAAACGCTCTTCCAGGAACCGCTGATTTCGACTTATCCGGGACAGCCCTTGGAGTCACCATCCCCGTTGAACTTGATTTTGCTATAGAATAATCCTGAGCTATGTGGCCTTCCTTTCCACAGTTGTAACATACCTTGGATTGTTGTGAACAGTTTGGGCTGATATGTCCATCTTTCCCGCATTTGTAACATCTAACTGGCGGTCGTTCTCCTTCCCTAGAATTTGTTGTTGGTGCTGGTGCTACTGCTGATGTCTTCCCGTCATTGTTGAATCTCCTCTTTCTAAAATTTCCACTTGACTCACCTCTCCTATTATCATGGCCACGATGACCACCCAAGTGGTTACCGCCTTTGTTTATATTTTTCCCTCCTCATTGGTTATCATCGCTCTGATGACTGTTGTCACCGGTATGACCCTGGTAGTGGTCCCTCGGTTGCACATACTCATTATCTTGCTCTAATAATTGAGCCATGTTTACAACATCTGAATATAAAGAAAATTTATGAGAGATAAGATATTGCCAAATCTCGGGTTTTAGACCTCTCAGAAACATCCTTGTCATTCGTTCCTCATTTTTGACCAAATGAGGTACAAACCTGGATAACTCTGCAAACTTCACCTCGTAGTGGGACACCGTCATGTTGTTTTGTTCCAATCTGATAAAATCCACCTCCTTCATATGACGAATACTTTCAGGAAAGTACTTGTCATTGAACAGTTTCTGAAATGTTTCCCAGTACATGTTGAGTGCATTAGGCTAGGTACGCTTCACAGATTCCCACCAGTAGTCTGCCTCACCGCGGAACATAAAGGTGGCAAATGGAACCTTCTGTTCCTCCGTGCATCCGAAGACATCGAATATCTTGGTAATTTACTTGACCCGCGTTTCCGCCATGATCGGATCCGGCTTTCCTTAAAATTCTGGTGGTCCTAACTCTTTGAACTGCTTGGCTGTGACAGACCGCGTGTTGCAATCACTTCCACCCGTATTTTGTACACGAGTCTCCCTCGTCTGATTTTGCATGAACTGCAAAAAGCTCCTAAACATTCCAACATTCATCGTTTGCTCGGTAGTGTTGTTTACAGGAGGAATATTGCCTTCCTATTGCACGTTCTCCTGGTTTGTAACTAAAGGTTGTTCCACAGTCTCATACACTCCATTGTTAACGTTCTCAACAGCCATTCTTAAATACTGCCATAAAACAAGGGTTAATTAAACAAATTAACATATCACATAATATCCCTATATTATGACTGACCAACAAATAAGCTTAGATTGGACACACTAGTGAAGGATTTACTCATCTCTCCCCTCCTAGTTCTATTCCCCGATCTCCGCCAGAGACCATATCCCTAAGCTTTGATACCAACTGTGATGCCCCCAAAATAGGTATACAACACCCATTCTGAGTCGCCAAACACATGGTACATAAAGCAAGCTACAACTTCAATAATACAAATGTCGTGTGAAATACGACAATACATACTGTGAGTTTAAATACAAATATTGTCTTTTAGATAATATCCATACTCAAATAAGTCCTCATTACAATTATTCAAATACTATTTTACAGAAATAGTGAGGACTGCTAAAACATCTTTCTAGAACCATTACTTCATACCCCGACTCGATCCTGCTATGTTCTCACATCCTGAGAAGAAAAATGGAACAAAAAGGAAAAGGGTGAGCACAACTAGCCCATTAAAGAATATTATGACTAAGATAATATACAACAAATTATCATTGACAACAACTTTTAGATCAACAACTGCAGCGAAAACAGCAAACCATTAGAAGAGTCAAGTAGAGAATGAGTTCTACTATCTTCTAAGATTTAAAAGTTCATCATCAATATTTTATCCCTGTAACAACAATCAATAACCATCTTTAATCAAATATTCATCTTTGCACTACATTCCAAAGATATTCATTTGTATCACCAGTCGGTCATGTTCATCTCAACACATGTTCATCTTTGCACTACGGGCCAAAGATATTCATCAATTAATCATTCATCTTTGCACTACAGGCCAAAGATATTCAGTAATATCATCATTTAGGATTGAGGATGATGAAAAATATCTTAAAGAAAATGAATCCAGTGAGACAGAAGGACAAATAGTAGGGATTCGTATAACAGTTTATCCAAGATCAATAATACTTCATAATAATCAATTGTGAAGAAGAATTCAAAAATAAAGATCAAAACATGGATACAATCAAAGATAGTAACCATAATAGACATTTTGGACAAAAAGGGAAAATTTTATTTTTCGGTGAATGGTGTCGTATTCGTGAATAGTGCCGTATACGTGAATAGTGCCGTATACGTGAATAGTAACCCCGACACAAAGAGTTTCAAATTTGATAAAAAAAAACTCATATCAATATTTCAGCATAATGATATTGAAGAAAATAATATAATTTAAGAAGAAAATAATATCTCTTACCTCAAAATAACCGAACTTCTGACTGAATTTCGGGTATAGTGCTGACAGAAACTTGCACCGTATAGCAACACTCAAAGTATACTCACAAGAATACGCTCGATAATATAGAGAGAGAAAGAGAGAAAACTTGTTTCTGGTGTGATTTTCAATTATAACTTAGCCCTCTATTTATAGAAAAATGCTAGAACGCCATAAGAGACTAAATAATAAAATAATATTATTATTAATCAAAATTTCCTACGCATGCTATATAGACCATGACCAGCCACCACCTTGGAAAAATTTCCAGCAGCCCATGTGTTTGAAAAACCAAAAGTGGGTCCCACCCATAAATTTAATAAAAATTATTTTATTTTTCGAAACTTCAACAATTCATAGAAAATAGCCCGCTTATCAGAAAAATTTGAAACTCTCGCGTTTCCATAGGAAATTTAATTCTCTACAACTTTGAAAGTTTAAGTTTTTCTGAATTCCAAACATAAAATATCCAAAATCCACAAACGGATGATTTTTAATACCTCTGCACCGACAAAATACTGATAAAACACATCAGCATTAATTCTTTCACTTTTATCCACATAAAAATAAATATATCCATCACTTATATCCACATAAAATAAATATTTTCTTATCATATAAATCAATAATTAATTATTTACAAATAATATTACAGAATCACAATTATGACAACCAGGTCGTTCCCAGGAAAGAGGGGGCTTTCCAATAAGGATTTCTCCTTACTGGCGCGCAATTAGATGACCAAACCTCTCCTTAGACAGAACTTTCTAGACATTTCCAGTAATGCTATCTAATAATATTATTCAAATAATATGAATTATAGATCTGATAATAGAAAATACTGTGCAGCAACAATTATTGAAACAACAATAATATAAAATATCAACGCAGCAATTATTAAATTAATAAAATAAAATATTGAACAGTAACTACTGTAACAATTATTGAGTAGTGCATTCTTACGTACGAATCAATAATTCAACTATACTGTGCAATACTGTGTGCTACTATGCAACTACGCGTATTACTGTATTTTAACCACCGGATATTCCAACAGTGTTAACGGTAACTACATTGTTATTTATAAAAACTCAAACTTGTCGTTTTCTTCATCCGACAGTTATTCTGTTATAGGCCCCACAATTGACTGTGCCATCGTACGGATATTCCCGACAAGAAGAATATTCCACGACCAAACGAATATTCCCCTACAACAATGATTATTTTATAACCACTTGCTTATTTTGCAAAATTTACATATTTCACCCATAACCAAAGTATTGTATCAAATTATCACCTTACTATTCCAAGATAATAAATAGGAAAATTCAATTTTATTTATAATAAGTTGGGGTCTTACAAGAATGAAAGTGAAATTTCTTGAATTGAAGCAAGAGAACATGACAGTTTCAGAATACGCAGCAAAATTCAACGAGCTAGCAAGATTTGCACCACATCAGGTGGACACCGAGGCAAGAAAGGCGCGCAGATTTGAGAATGGATTGAAGCCTTGGATATACAGCAAGGTCGCAGTTTTGCAAATTAATACGTTTTCAACATTGTTGGAAAAGGCTATAATTATAGAAGGTGGTAGTGAAGCGGTGTCTAAGTACAATAAGGAAAAGAATAAGAAGAAGATGGAAAGTGGAAATCAGGGTGCCAACAGTGGTGGCAGTAACAGCAAGAAACGCAAGTGGAACAACAGTGGTAATGAATCAGGAACGCAATAAGGGAATACTCAGCAGAAGAAGCCAGCATGTTCAAAGTGTGGAAAGAATCACTCAGGAGAGTGTATGAAAGGGAAAATCGTCTATTATAATTGTGGTCAGGAAGGACATATTTCATCAAATTGTCCTAAGCCGAAGAAATGTGGTTATTTTTCTTGTGGAGGAGCGGGGCATCGATTCAAGGATTGTCCATTGAAGAAGAATACAGATGGAGGAAGTGGAAATAAGAGCAGTTCTGTAAAGTTAACCATTGGAGGACCAGTTCAGCAGAGCAAGCCGACAGCTCGAACGTTCAACATGACTGTGCAAGACGCAGTTGCATCAAATGAGGTGGTATCAGGTATTATTCCGATCAATAATATAAATGCCTATGTATTATTTGACTAGGGAGCTACTTGTTCATTTTTGTCTGATGAATTTGCTAGAAGATTAAACTTACCATGTGAAAAGTTAAAGAATCCAATGAATATAGAAGTTGCAAACAAAGAAGTGATCCCTATAGAGTTTATCCATAACAATTGTGGTGTGGAAATAAGGGGACATAAGTTAAGCGTGAATTTGATTCCGATATGCTTAGGAGAATTTGATATTATCTTACGGATGGATTGGTTGTTTAACCATGAGGCAGTTATAGATTGCCAGAAAAAGAGTATACGACTTAAGACACCAGATAAGTCTAAGGTTATATTTTATAGTAGCAAGTCGCCAAGGCAAACAAGTTGTCTGACGATGATGCAGGCCAGGAGGATGTTACAAAAAGGATGTGAAGGTTATTCGGCTCATGTAGTGGATGCACGGGTTGTGAATTCGGACATGGGGTAGATACCTATAGTTAATGAGTTTGGGGATGTCTTTCCAGAAGAACTTTCGGGACTTCCTCCAGACAAAGAAATAGAGTTTGTAATTGATTTAGTACCGGGGACAGAGCCGATATCGAAAGCGTCGTATCGAATGGCTCTAGTAGAAATGAAGGAGTTAATGATCCATCTACAAGAGTTGTTGGATAAGAAGTACATTCAACCTAGTGTATCTCCGTGGGCAGCACCAGTGTTGTTTGTAAAGAAGAAAGATGGTTCAATGAGATTATGTATGGATTATAGATAACTTAATAAGGTGACAATTAAGAACAAGTATCCGTTACCAAGAATAGACGATCTGTTTGATCAACTTAAGGGAGCGAGATATTTTTCGAAGATTAACATGAGAACTGGTTATCATCAATTGAAGGTGAGAACGGAGGATGTACCAAAGACAACATTTAGAACTCGTTACAGTCATTATGAGTTCTTGGTGATGTCGTTTGGACAGACGAATGCACCAGCTGCTTTTATGGACTTGATGAACAGAGTATTTAAACCGTATTTGGATAAATTTGTGGTGGTGTTCATTGACGACATTTTGTTGTATTCAAAGACTGAAGAGGAGCATGCCGAACATCTACAAATTGTATTGGAAACCTTAAGAAAAGAGAAGTTATATGCTAAATTTTCAAAGTGTGAGTTCTGGTTGAAGAGAGTTCAATTTCTGGGACATGTCATCGACAACAAGGGAATTTTTGTTGATCCAGCGAAAGTAGAAGCGGTGAAAAATTGGGGACAACCGAAGGCACCGACAGAGATCAGAAGTTTATTGGGATTGGCAAGATATTACCGAAGGTTTATTTAGGATTTCTCAAAGATAGCAACACCATTAACTAATTTGACGAGGAAGACTATTAAGTATGTGTGGATAGAGAAGTGTGAACAGAGTTTTCAGGAATTGAAAAAAAAATTAAGTGAAGCACATGTGTTATCTTTACCAGATAGTACAGGGGATTTTATAGTGTACAGTGATGCGTCACACAAGGGACTGGGTTGCGTGTTAATACAGAATGGTAAAGTTATTGCGTACGCATCACGACAATTAAAGGACTATGAGAAGGGATACCCTACCCATGACCTTGAATTAGCTGCGGTAGTATTTGCTCTTAAGATTTAGAGACATTATCTCTACGGAGAAAAGTGTGAGATATACACAGACCACAAAAGTCTGAAGTATATCTTTACACAAAAGGAGTTAAACATGAGGCAGAGGAGATGGTTAGAATTAATCAAGGACTATAATTGTGATATTCTATATCATCCTGGGAAGGCCAATGTAGTAGCAGATGCTTTAAGCAGAAAAAGTAGAGAAAAGTTGTTTGAATTGACAGACCAGGAAGAATTAGTAAGAGAAATGGAGAAAATGGAGTTGGAGGTGAAAAATCCAAAGGATTCGGATAAAGTAATAGAAATGGAAGCAAGTCCGATTTTATTAGACAAGGTGAAAGAATCACAAGGGAATGATGAAGAATGCGGTAACATTAAGAAGCGGTTGGCTGAAGGCGAAGAGCTGAAGTATAAGATCGACGGCACTGGATTGATGAGATTTGAAGGAAGAATTTGGGTACCTACAGCACCAGAGTTAAGAGAAGAGATTCTTCAAGAAGCGCACAATACGAGATACTCAATACACCCAGGAAGAACGAAGATGCACCAAGATTTGTGTCAACATTATTGGTGGCCAAACATGAAGAGAGAGGTTGTTGAATGCGCCAGCCGCTGTTTAACTTGTCAAAGAGTCAAGGCAGAGCATCAACGACCAAGTGGACTATTACAGCCGTTGGAAATTCTGGAATGGAAGTAGGAGCGCATCACGATGGATTTTGTGGTAGGACTTCCAGTAACACAGAAGGGTTATGATGCGATATGGGTAATCGTTGATCGTCTTACAAAGTCAGGATAATTTTAGCCGATCAAGATCAGGTATACTTTGGATCAGTTAGCCAAGTTGTATATCAAGGAGATAATTTTGAGACATGGAGTGCCAGTATCAATCGTGTCTGATAGAGATCCGCGCTTCACGTCAAACTTTTGAAAGAGTCTTCAAGAAATAATGGGGACACAATTAAAGTTGAGTACTGCGTATCATCCACAGATAGATGGTCAAAGCGAGAGAACGATTCAAACACTAGAAGACATGCTTAGAGCCTCTGTGATAGATTTCAAGGGAAGCTGGGAAGATTATCTTCCATTGGTAGAGTTTGCGTATAACAATAGTTATCATGGAAGCATTGGAATGTTGTCGTATGAAGCTCTGTATGGAAGAAAGTACAGAACGCCCTTATGTTAGGACGAGGTAGGTGAACGAAGACTGTTGGGGCCAGAATTGGTACAGCAGACTGTGGAGATCATCAAAGTGATAAGAGCTCGACTGGTAGCAGCTCAGGATTAACAAAAGAAGTACGCAAATATTCATCGCAAGAAAAGAGATTTCGAAGTGGGAGCTACACATTTCTGAGGGTATCTCCATGGAAAGGTAAGATAAGATTTGGGAAGAAAGGTAAACTGAGTCTAAGGTTTATTAGACCGTTCAAAATACTGAAGAAGATAGGGGAAGTGGCGTATGAGGTAGCTCTACCTGCTGAACTAGAACATATTCACAATGTGTTTCATGTGTCAGTATTGCGTCCGTACAAGCCGGATTACAAGCATGAGATATCCTACGAGCCGATTCAAGTCGAGAAGGACTTACCGTACGAGGAGGTTCCTATAGAAATTTTGGATAGGAAAGAGTAGAAATTGAGAAATAAGGTTATACATTCTGTCAAAGTCCTATGGAGAAATCGCAATGCTGAAGAAGCTATGTGGGAGCTTGAAGAAAAGATGAGGAAGAATTATCCGAATCTTTTTGAGTAACCTTAATGAAATTTCAGGGACAGAATTCTTATAAGGAGGGGAGAATGTAATAACCAAAAATTTCTGTGGTACATTGTAAATAATTCTATTAAATAATATGTAATGTATTATGGATGATTAAGCGATTATGTGAATAATATGCTATTATATTTAAAGGAAGTCTCACAAATAAGTTAGTGAACTAACCTAAGTATTTTAATAATCTAGAAAATAGATGTAAGGTGTTAAACCCTAATTAAATCCTCAATAAACTTGAATAAGACAAGTCTAATTGGGTTATGTGAGTGAATTAATATTATTAATGAATAATAATATGTCAATATTAATAACAATGAGAATAAGCTCAAGAGATAGTAATGAAAGAAAAATAAATAATTAAACATGCCCAATTATATTTTTAGTATGAGACTTGTAGGTAAAATTAATTTTAGGGCAATTATTTTATTAAATTAGCCCAAGAGGTCATGTATAAGATAATTATAATAATGGCTGAATTGAATTAATGGGAAGCCCAAGTTCAAAATTTTTAGTAAGCATGATAATAAAGTGCAAGCCCATTAATAATTTAATTGCAAGCCCAATTGTTAAGCCCACTTGCAGAGGTTATTATAATAATTAATTAAGCTAGCTAATAACAACAAAATTGGTGAATAAAGAGGGCATGTGGCTGAAAATTAGAGGAGGGGAAAAAGGAGTGGAATGTAATGATTAAGTTAACTTTAGTAGGTAAACAACTTCTTTAGTTGGTAACTTATTATTTGGACAACACATTAAGTGTTGCTTACAAGTTAGCGTTGCTATGATGAGAGAGTAGGTAAGATATGATGAGATACAATCTAATCCTTTGGATTATGCTATCAAATTTAGGATATCAAATTTATTCTCATTTTATTTGCTAGGAAAAAAAATAGAGAGAGAAAAGGAAAATACTAGAAAGAGAGAGAGAGGAACTTGTGGGAAGAAGAAGAAGAAAGAAAGAGGGCCTAAGTTCATGCACCAAAGATTTATAACCTACTTCGGGTATAGTAGGAAGGAGGCTAAGAAATCAAGGTACAAAATTAATTTCTAGACTTTATTTTCTTTTCTTTTTATGGATTTGATGGAGAAAAGGGTTTTGTGATTTGAAAGTTAGGACCCTTTTATTTATGTGTTCTATGTAGATTCATGTATGAATCTAACTTGTTCAAGTATTTAAAAGTGGATCAAAAGGAGAGAAATGAAACTAGGTTTCTAGAAATCTAGAAAATCCTAGCTTTCGCTTCCTTTGAACAAATGGTATGTTAAATCTAGACCATCTTTTCACGATCCATTGAAGAGTGATGCTAGATATATGTGTTAACTAGTTAACCCAAGTGGTAGAATATGAAAATCACGTGTTTAGCAGTCGTGGTATGAGTTTGTTCAAAACAGTCCACGTAGTGGACAAAAAGCTTTAAAAAGCTCTCTGGCTAGTCTGCCACGAGGGCAATTTTGTCCCCTTAATATGCTTTAAAAATTCAACGAAAATTTAGGGAGGTAATATCAGAGGTTAGGTAGCTCCTGTAAAAATTTGAGATTTTTTGGCGACACGGTTTGAGAGTTATGCATTTTACGGTCGGGGACTACTTTTAAAACTTTAATCGAATAACTCTGTGTATTGATCCAAAAATTATGAAATTTTTACTGGAAGTACATATATATAACAAGAGCCTACCCTAAAAATTTCAGAATTTTTGGAGTTAATTTTGATTTATGAAAAATCTGGCAATATTTGGACATTATGGACTATTTAAATATAGTAAATGAATTTTAAAAATTTCCAGAAAAATTATTTTCATGAGAGGATTATATGTAGCTACTGTACAGAAAAGAAATGGTTTTTGGGTTGTTTTGCTATTTTTCATATAAATGGTGTTATAGTAAATCAATCTGGACCGTTCATGAATTAGTTACTATTTAGACATTTCTCCTATAAATAGAAGCTTAATTCTTCTTTCATTCTCACCAATTCACTGAGACTCATAAGAGAAACTATAGAGAGAGAAACTATAGAGAGCAAGAAGAAGAGTATTCTGCTACTTCACTATTGCAGTATATAGTTTTCTACTAAGGTAAGGGATATTATTTGTTGTATTCGTAAGGGATATTATTTATTATATTCGTAAGGGATATTATTTGTTGTATTCGTAAGGAATATTATTTATTGTATTCGTAAGAGATATTATTTGTTATATTCGTAAGGGATATTAATTGTTGTATTCGTAAGGGGTATTATTTCTTTCGTATTCATAAGGAATACTATTTTTTCGTATTCATCCTTTAATATGTCGGAATAACCTGTCTACGCGGATTACGTACCGTATGACAGGTGAAAATTCATTTGCAGTTTCGTATGTTATTTCTTTTCATATTCTTAAATCTAAACTTATTATGGTAAGTATTACTTCTATAATCCTTGAAATTAGTGGAATATCTTTGAGTTTTGCGCTTCATCCAGTATCATTTCATTGGAATATTGATATGAACTCTCTTATTAAATATTAATATTTTCACCCGGGATACTATTCACAGGATACTATTCACCAGTTACTATTCACTAGAATATTATTCACTCGGGTATTCGGGACACTTTTCATGCCGGGATACTATTCACAAGTTACTATTTATGGGTTACTATTCACCCAATTACTATTCACTTAAATATTATTCAGTCGGGTATTCAGGGTACTTTTCATGTTGGGGTACTATTCACGGGATACTATTCTCAGAGTACTATTCACGGGGTACTATTCACCAAAAAATTTATTTCTTTTCTGTCTAAATTATTTTTGATTCATGGATATTATTCTTGAATTTTACTCCACTAAGTAGTATCATGTTGACAATTTGGACATTATTGAATTCTGGATAAATTAAATTAAAAATCTTTAAAATTTATCATGTGCTTTATTTTAATTAAATTCTTATATCATTGTCATCATCATCATGCTTACATCGTGATGAAAGTCATCTTTAGCTTACGTGTATAGATGGACTGTTGATTGGTATAATTATGACCAAGGATCATTCGGTATAATCATGACCCGCAATGTTACAAATGATGTGGTAAAAATCATCATTGGCCCGTAGTGCATTGATAGACAGTTGTTGGTATGATTATGACTAGGAATTATTCGGTATAATCATGACCATTGGTGAAAACATGAATATCCTTGGCCCGTAGTGCATGGATAATTCGTGGTCATGATACTAATGAATATCCTTAGTCGTAGTGCAAGGATGATTCGATGATGTGGATTATTTATTAAGCTAAGTCTCAGCGATACAATATTGATAATAAACTTTAAATTCGTAAAAGATAGTAGATATCATTCTCTACTTGACTCTTCTAAAAATACAGTTGCATGTCTTTAGCATGTAGTGCAAAGATGAACTGCTAATGAATATCTTTGGCTCGTAGTTCAAAGATGAATTTATTAATATGATTATGAACAGGAACTGCGATTTGGTATAACCATGATCTTTGATGTTTCAGGTAAAGATAGGTGATAAAAATTATCTTTGTCCTGGGTGCAAAGAGGAATTTAGAATCACAATTATGATTATGAGTTATTCACATAATTGTGGACAAGAATTGTTGATTGATGTTACAGGGATAAAACATGGTTGGTGGACTTTTAACATGGAGAAGATAATAGACTTTATGGTCTATTTGACTCTTCTAATGGATTGCTCATTCCGCTGCTACTATGGTTGAAAAGTTTTATCATCTACCATATGTTCTAAATCTCTGATTTATTACTGACGAAGGCTATTGATAATTTAATTATCTTTAGTCATGATATTCTTTATTGGGCTAGTTGTGCTCACCCTTTTGCTTTCATTGTTCTCTTTAGAAAATGAGAACGTAGCCGGGACTAGTCGGGAAATGGAGTGATGGTCCGAGATGGTGGCTATAGTAGTCCTCACTATTCTATAAAATAGTATGATAATAAATATAATGAGGACTCCATTTGACTTTGAATACTGTCTAGAAGATAATATTCATGTAAAAACTCTCAGCTACGCTTTTTTCGTATTGTATAAAAGAAGTTTGTATTTGATTTCTGTACCATGTATTTGGCAACTCATAATGGGTGATGTATACCTATTTCGGAGGCGTCACATTTTACTTCTCCTACAACACCATTATTTCTCCCATCCACCAAAAATCACTTTCACACATATGTTTATATATATATATATATATATATATATATATATATATATATATATATAAAGGTGGGGCCACATGTGGGGCCCACGTGTGTTGAAAAAAAATGAAAGGAAAGGATTCACGGATGGAATGTGAATAACTTTCTACCGATTATTTTAAAAAATGGGTAAATGGGGGTCCATATAATAAGCAAAATTTACAATAAATGCTTTATAAAAATTTCTTCAATATTTTTAACAACCTTTATTCATATTATTATAACTCGCAATATTAACAACCAGATCGTTCTCAGGAAAAAGGGGGCTTTTCGATAAGGATTTCTACCTATTGGCGCGCAATTAGGTAACCAAACCTCTCCTCGACAGAACTTTCTAGACATTGTTAATTATGCAAATAATAATATGAATAACTTGTCATCTCAATTATTGATTTAATAATATATAAAATATCGACAATAATTTAATCAAATAACGTGAGATACTATGCAGCAATTACTGTAGCAACAATTGAACAAAATTGAGTGACTTCTCACGTAAGTATCAATAATCAATACAGTATGCTACTATACAACCACGCGTATTACTGTACTTTTACTACCGGGTATTTCAACAGTTTACGGTAAAACTTTCGCCGTTATTTTTATAAAAAGATATTTTTATCGTTTTCTAACTCCGATAATAATTCCGTTGTGGGGTCTACCAATGATTGTGTCGTCGTACGAATATTCCATGTGAAAACGAATATTCCCCGAGCAATCGAATATTATATAACCACTTGTATACTTTGCAAAATTTGTAAATATTACCCACAACTATAACATTATATTAAATCCACACCATAATGTTCAAAAATGATATTTATAGAAAAATTCATCTTTATTCATAAAAGTTGGGGTCTTACAACCTCCCATTCTTATGAAATTTCGCCCACAAAATTAGGGTACATACCTGGTATGACGAAGAGGTGAAGATACCTTGACTTCATTTCGGATTCTAACTCCCAGGTCATTTTCTCAACATCGTGGTTTCTCCACAAAACTTTGACTTGATGTATAACCTTGGAGCGTAGAATATGCTCCTTCTTATCCAAGATTTTAACAGGTACCTCTTTATACATTAAATCTTCCGCTATTTCGTCTGGTTCTAACTCAATAATGTGGTTCGGGTCTTCCACATAGTTACATAACATGGATATATGAAAAACATTATGAACACGAGACATACTTGGCGGTAAAGTGAGTTTATAGGCCACAGTTCCTACTCGATTAAGGATTTCAAATGGGCCAATGAATCGAGGACTGAGCTTTCCTTTCTTTCCAAATCTCGTAACTCCCTTCCATGGAGCAACACGTAACAACACATGTTCTCCAACATTGAATTCCACGTCCTTCCGATGAAGATCAGCATAACTCTTTTGACGATCTTGTGAGGTTTTTATACGTTGTCGGATTATTTGAATCTTTATCGTAGTCATGCGTACCAATTCTGGTCCCAATAATGTTGCTTCACCCACCTCGTCCCAGCATACTGGAGAACGACACTTTCTTCCATACAACGCCTCAAATGGAGCCATGTCGATACTTGCTTGATAACTTTTGTTGTAGGAGAATTCCACTAATGGCAAGAACTTGTCCCAACTTCCCTTGAAGTTAAGGATACATAGTCTTAATAGATCCTCAAAAGTTTGAATAGCCCTCTCCGACTACCCGTCTGTTTGAGGATAATATACCGAAATAAATCGTAAATTCGTGCCCACAGCTTTTTGCAAACTAACCCAAAATCGTGAAGTAAATCTTGGGTCTCGATCAGAAACTATGGATACTGGCATACCATGCAGTCTTACAATCTCATTTATGTACATACGAGCAAGACGTTCAAGTGAAAAAGTTTCTCGTATAGGTAAGAAATGAGCAGACTTGGTCAATCTATCAACAATGACCCAAATTGCATCTATGCCTTGAGAAACCTTGGGGAGACCAGTAACGAAATCCATGGTAATGTGTTCCCACTTCCATTCTAGAATTTCAAGTGGTTGCAATAGACCTTTTGGCACTTGATGCTCCGCCTTGACTCGTTGATAAGTTAAACACCGTGAGATAAACTCCGCTATCTCTCTCTTCATATTGCTCCACCAAAATGTATGTTGAAGTTCATGATACATATTAGTACTCCCAGGATGGATTGCAAACGGTGTATTGTGAACCTCCGTCATGATTTTATACTTCAAGTCAGAATCGTTAGGAATAAAATGTCTAGAGTTGACTCATAGTATTCCTTCTTCATCGATTCTTGCTTTCGGGATAGCATCTTTTTGCACTTTCTTCTTCATACGCATCAACTCCAAGTTTGCAGATTGAGCAGCTTTAACTTTATCAATTAAAGTTGGTTCTACTCGTATATTGGACATCATCACGTGGGTCCCTGGAGTCTTTAACTCTATCTCCATCCTTTGCAAGTTATACAAAATAGGCATTTGCAATGACAATATCGCACTCGTACCTACTTATGATCTTCTACTCAGTGTGTCAGCTACTACGTTAGCTTTTCTAGAATGGTATTGAATAGTATGATCATAATCTTTCAACAGTTCTAGCCAACGTCGTTGTCACGTGTTGAGTTCCTTTTGGGTGAAGAAATATTTGAGGCTTTTATGATCCGTATAGATCTCCACTTTCTCCCCATACAGGTAATGCCTCCAAATTTTAAGTGCGAAGATAATAGTTACCAACTCTAGATCATGAGTAGGATAATTACACTCATATTATTTGAGTTGTCGAGAGGCATATGCTATGACTTTCCCATGTTGCATGAGAATGCATCCTAACCCTTTGCCCGAAGCATCACTATAGATGACAAATCCCTCCGAACCAGATGGTATTGTCAGAACAGGTGCTGAAATGAGTCTCCTCTTGAGTTCTTGAAAACTCTTCTCATATTTCTCGCTCCAACCGAATTTTGTATCTTTCCGAGTCAGCTAAGTTAATGGAGTAGCGATTCGAGAAAACCCTTCTACGAATCTCCGGTAATAACCAGCTAAGCCGAGAAAGCTACGTACTTCGGTCACTGATTTAGGTTGCTCCCAGCTTTGTATTGCTTCAATCTTTGTCAAGTCAACAGATATGCCATGACTTGATACTACGTGCCTAAGGAATGCTACTTCCTCAAGCCAGAACTCGCATTTCTTTAGCTTGGCATAAAGCTTGTTTTCACGAAGCTTTTGGAGTATCAGCCTCAAGTGTTGCTCATGATCTTCACGGCTTTTGGAATATATGAGAATGTCATCAATAAAGACAACCACAAAATAATTCGAATATTCCTTGAATACTCAGTTCATCATATCCATGAAGGCAGCAGAAGCATTAGTCAATCCAAAAGACATGACTAGGAATTCATAATGCCCGTACCGAGTTCTGAAAGCCGTCTTTGGAATGTCATCGGTTTTAATCTTCAATTGGTGATATCCGGAACGAAGAGCAATCTTTGAAAAGAATTTGGCACCTTGCAACTGGTCAAACAGGTCATCAATGCAAGGCAACGGATATCTATTTTTGATAGTGACATGGTTTAACTCCTGATAATCAATACAAAGTCGCATACTCCCATCTTTCTTCTTCACGAATAGAACAGGAGCACCCTCAGGGGACGTACTAGGAAGAATGAAACTGATGTCTAACAATTCCTGCAGTTGGGTTTTTAACTCCTGAAGTTTAATAGGAGCCATTCGATATGGGGCTTTGGAAATGGGTTTTGTACCGGGTTCAAGGTCGATACAAAATTCAATTTCACGCTCTGGGGGCAGGCCAGGAAGTTCTTTAGGGAATACGTCAGGAAATTTATTAACAATAGAAATATCATTCAAAACTAACGTATTTTTGTTTAAATCCGTGACATAAGCTAAGAAAGCTTGACATCTATTTTTTAATAAACGAATAGCTTTATGGCTTGAGATAACAGTGATTGATTTTAATGGTTTGGTCACTTGAATTTGTATAATAGGTTGGTTAGGAGTATGAAAGCTAACAACCTTACGAAAACAATCAATTTTAGCATGATGAGTAGTTAACCAATCAATCCCTATAATTACGTCAAATGCAAGTATTTTCAATGAAATAAGATCGACAAGTAATGTGAGGGTACCTATTTGAACCAAACAAGACTTATAAACAGTGGATGTAATGAAGGTTTCTCCCAACGGAGTTTCAACAGATAAGTCAAAGTCTATTTTCTCCGGAGTTAAATTTAAACGTTGAGCGCAAGTAGGAGAAATAAAAGAATGGGTAGAACCGGTATTAAATAAGGTATAGACTTCGCTAGAGTCTATGATTAGCTTACCCGTGATCACCTCGTTCGGTTTCCTTGCTTTCTGGGAGGTCACGACAAACGCTCTCCCTTGAACTACTGGTTTTGACTTCTCTGGGACGCCTTTGGTGCCTCCATCCCAACTAAACTTGGCTTCACTGTACGACAAAATCGAGCTAGGTGACCTTCTCTTCCATAATTATAACATGTTTTGGACAGCTGCGTACAGTTTGGACTGATGTGTCCCTCCCTCGACATTTGTAGCATACAATCATTGATCATTCTCCTTCTTTAATAACAGGTGTTGGTGTTGATGTCTTTCCATCATTATTGAATCTCCTCTTCTTGAAATTTCCACTTTTATTATCTTGGCCATGATTACCACCGAAGTGGTTACCATTTATGACATGTTGACTTCCTCCACGTTTATTGTCAACGCTTTGATGACTGCTTCCACTGGTAGTATCGCTTTGCCGGCTGCTATCTCTTGATTGGGTTGACTCATTATAACGTTCCAATAACTGAGCCCTATTTACAACATCTGAATACAAACACAGTTTGTGAGAAATTAAGTATTGATGTATCTCGGGTTTCAAACCTCTTAGAAACATCTGTGTCATTCTCTCTTCATTATCAATCAAGTGGGAAGCAAACCGAAATAACTCAGCAAACTTAGCTTTGTACTGCGACACGGTCATATTATTTTGCTCCAACTTGATGAACTCTACCTCCTTCATGTGACAAATACTTTCGGGAAAGTACTTGTTGTTGAATAGTTCTTGGAACTTCTCCCAATACATCTTCAGTGCGGCAGGTTAAGTACGCTTTACCGATTCCCACTAGTAATCTACCTCTTCTTGCAACATAAAGGTGGCAAAGGGAACCTTTTTCTCCTCGGAGCATCCCAAGACATCAAATATCTTGGTGATCTGCTTTATCAATGTCTCCGCCTTAAGTGGTTTTGGCTCTCCCAAAAACTCCGGTGGTCCCAGCTCCTTGAACTGCTTAGCGGTGACCATCCGAGAGTTGTCAGTGTTTCCACCTGCATTTTGAACAGGAGTTGCTCTCGCCTGATGTTACATGAATTGCATAAAGCCTCTGAACATCCCATAATTCATCATTTGGTCAGTGTTATTATTTTCCTGAGGATTATTGCCTTCCTGATGCACATTATCTTGGGTATTGATCGTTGGTGATTCAACGGTCTAATGTGCTCCATTGCTATTCTCAACATTCTCGGATGTCATTTTCAAATACTACTACAAAACAAGGGTTAATTGACATGCAACATATTATCCTTATATTCTGACCGACCAATTAAATAACAAATAAACTTAGGTAGGTTATACTAGCGAAGGAATTACCTACCTCGGCCCTCCTAGTTCTAGTCTCACATCTCAGCCAGGGATCATATCCCTAAGCTTTGATATCAACTGTGACGCCCCCAAAATAGGTATACATCACCCATTCTGAGTCGCCAAATACATGGTACTGAATACAAATATAAACTTAATTATACAACATGAACTGTGAGTTTTAATACAAATATTGTCTTCTAGACAGTATTCAAACTCAAAATAAGTCCTCATTATATTTATTGTCACACTATTTCACAGAATAGTGAGGACTACTAATGCTACCATCTGGACCGTCACTCCGTTCCCCGACTAGTTCCAGCAATATTCTCATTTTCTGAAGAGAACAATAAAAGCAAAGGGTGAGCTAAACTAGCCCAGTAAGAAATATTATGACTAAGATAATGCAGAATAAATTATCGTTAGCCTTCAACAGTGTTTGTAACAATCCAGATTTTTATTATAATATTTAAATATTTATTGAATTATATAAATATTTAATGGATATGTTTATTATTGAATAAATAATTGTTCAATTTGAGTTGATGTCGTTTAGTTAATTATTTGTTGAATAAATAATTAAGGAGCTAAGAAAATTAATTGTTATGAGATTATATACTAATTTAATTTAATAATTAAGTTAGAGAGCTAATAATGATTAAATGAATTATAATATTTATAATTAGAATTTATAATTAAAATAAAGTGTTAGTTGGTTGAATAAAATTATAATTATAAAGGAAATTATAATTATGTGATAATGATTTATGTGTTAAAGTAATTTAATAGAGTAGTATTTGAATTGATTAAATTGTTTATTTATTTTAATAGAAGTGTGACAAATAACCTTGTTATAAAGGAGTTATTAAAATAAATTAAAAGTGTTTAATTTAGTTTTGCCAAACAAAGCCTAATGCCTATTAAGTCTTTAATCTAATTGTGTTTTACCAAACAAGGCATAAGGATTAATTGATTATTTTTTTTAGTGGTTAGCCAAACAAGCCTTATGGCTTTTGATTTTCAAAAACTTACATAACTGATATAAGTTATATCTATATTTATATTATATCATTAATATATATTATTACTATATACGTTATACTATTCTACGTATGTTAGAAGAGAAAAGAAAGACTCAGTAGAAGAAAATGAAGAGAAGAAGAAGAATACAGAGAAAATTTGAGAAAACTCTAGAGAGAAAGTGAGTGATTTCTAACAGGTTTTGAGAAAGAAATTGGGAAAAAGAAGCTTGATAATCAAAAGGATAGCCATTATCTTCTTAAATCAAAGGTAGGATATTAATCCTCTTATTTTATTTTAAAGTTTAGTTTTCTTATTCCAAAAAGTTCTCTGTAAAATAATTGTAAAAGATGAATTGTGGATATATATATATATATATATATATATATATATATATATATATATATATATATATATATATATATAGCTTTGTATGATATTAAGTGTATTTGTAACTGTAATTGTTCTATTAGCACATGTATGTATATATGAGAAGTATGCTAGCAGTCACAAAGAAAGAAGAATTGGTTTTGCAGTAAACATTCACGTATGAATGTGGTTTGTAGAAATATCAAAATTAGTATATGTTAATTGTGAAATTGAATTGCGAATGGTTAATTGGGTATAAACTACAGAGAATCGTAGTTTGAAGTAATTAAAATCAAATTGGTATAACAGTGTATAAACATCAGTTATGGAGTTTGGTTTTTAAAATAATGCTTTCAATGATTTAAGATTTCTAGAATCATGGTTTAGTCGTTGGTAATTAGTATATACACGTTGGGTAATGTGTATATGTGTAATTAGCTTAGGTTATACATGTTAATTGGTGTTAATTAGTGTTAGAATTGAAGTAACAGACAAACAAATCAGTTGTTCTGTTCTTCGTGGTTGGGTTCTGCGAGTTTCGGCGCCCCAGCGTCAAAATTCACGCCCCAGCGCCAAAAATCGCGCCCCGGCGCCAAAATTCGCGCCCCAGCGCCAGAAGTTGGCACCCCAGCGCTGAAATTCGCGCCCCAGCGCCAATCTCGCGCCCCAGCGCCACTTGTTGGCTTAGTCCTCGCGCCCCAGCGCGGGGACAGAAGTCTGACTTGGATAGTTTTGACCTCCTGTAGTAAAATGGCCATAACTTCCTCATACGAACTCCGATTGAGGTGATTCAAGATGATCCGGAACGAGGACGAGTAGACCTACAACTTTAGTTCTTTACATTTTTCAATTTTAGGTCACTAGGATGGGTCAAAATGGTCATCTTTAGGACTGTTGTGTTTTTGGAGGCAATCGGAGGGTGTCGGGCATGCACATATACATGTGTAGTGCTCCAGACCGTAAAAGATGATGTCCTAAGTTATAAAATATGAATCTTAGTAAATATAATGATGCTTAACATTAATAAATAATGTATTAGATAAGTTATAGAAGCATAGTAAGCATACACAAGAGAGGCAAATCGGGCGTGTGACGATTGAACGTCGAAACGCCGTGCCAAGTGTTAATGAACTTAAAAAGTATTTCAATTCCATTGAAATGGATATTATAAGATATGGAATGGGTTTAATATAAAACCAATAAGTAGTCCTAGCAAGACTTAAGCACTTGAACTTCGAGTTTGACTAAGAAAAAATATAGTGAGTCATAAGTCGAAAAGTTAACACAATCTAATTGACCATTGTGTATTTATTAATAGGAAAGATTATGAGATGTGGAGTAGAGTTTACATTACAATTGCTATGTGTTGTTATGTGACTAATAGTTGATGTGTATGATTATATAATTGTGTAGGGCACGTGAAGTGCAGATAATTGTAAGCTGTTAAGCTATTATTGGTAAACAACGATCAAGGCAAGTCTTTCGGTTCCTATTTTCTACGTGGACTTGATGAACTGTTTTAAAATTCATGATATGTTATGCATGTTGAATCATGAAATGTTAAAGTCAATATATGACTGCATTGTTTTGGCTAAGTAATGATGATTGAGTAAGGAACTCAATCTTTATATTTGCTATGTGAATTAAAAGCATGTATGCCATGTTACTTTAATGAGATGTATATCGAGCATGTTATTATGTGTTATGTGATGCATGAAAACTGTTAGACTTTGCTGGGCTGTCGAGCTCACTCTTGCAAATAACCACTTTTGCAGGTCAAGATTTTAAGGTAAAGATACGTGCTATGTGAGTTATAGAGATCTATATTCACGAAGATTACTTATGTTTTATGAGAAATATATTTTATATTTTGAACGTAACATGTTGTTGAAATGTAAGTTGAGCTATCTAATGTATACTGATATTTAGTTATGATGTAAGACTTTATATAGTTATTTTGTTGTAACGATTCATGACATAAGATTGAATCAAAGAGATGTAATGTAATGGTTGCGATTCAGGGCAAGAAAGAAGGAAATGTATAAAAGTTTTAAATATTCCGCAATTTTATTAAGTTTAACATCGAATAATGATGTATTATTTAGAGGTTGAATGTATGGTTAACGACCGAAGTCGGGATTTAAATTGTATAGATTTTGGGGTCGTTACAGTGTTCAACTGATAAAATATAATAAACATCAAGTTTAACTGCAGCGAAACAAGCAATCCATGAGAAGAGTCAAGTAAAGCATGATATCTACTATCTTCTATGATTTAAAAAGTTTATCAAAAGTTTTATCGCTGAGACTCAGCTTAATAAATAATCTACATCATCGAATCATCCCTACACTACGGTAAATGATATTCATTAGTATCACGACCACAAATTATCCATGCACTACAGGCCAAGGATATTCGTGTTTTTATCAATGGTCATGATCATGCCAACAATTGTCCATCAATGCACTACGGGCCAATGAGGACTTTTACCACATCATTTGTAACATTACGGTCATGATTATACCGAATAATCCCTGGTCATAATCATACCAAGTTCATCTATGCACTACGGGCCACAGATGACTTTCATAATAATATAGGCATGAGGATGATGACAATGATATAAGAATTCAATTAAATGAAAGCAAAAGATAAATTTTAAATATTTATAATTTAATTTATCCAGAATTCAATAATGTCCAAATTGCCAACATGATATTGCTTTGTGGAGTAAAATTCAAGAATAATATTGTATCAAAAATGATTTGGACCAAAAAGAAATCAATTTTTGTCATGAATAGTATCCCGGATGAATAGTAACTTAGTGAATAGTATCCTGTAAATAGTACTTCTGGAATAGTATCTCGTGAATAGTATTCCGGCATAAAAAGGTTAAAACTTATCAAGAATGCTCAGAATAATATTTTCATAAAGACACTGGATGAAGCGCAAATATCAAGGATATTCTACTAATTTCGTAGAGTATAGAAGCCAAAACTTAACAAAAGAAGTATAGAATTCGAAATCTGAAACGAAATAATATTACTTACATACTACAGAGTATGGAAGAAAATATTATTTTATACGAATACTTAACAAAAATAATATCCCTTACCTTAAAAACAAGAGTATTCCAATTAGTATAGTGGGGATATTCTTGAAGAAAACTTTCATTGTTTTTTACGCTCAAAGCTTCTTGAAACTCTAAAGAAATACGCTCAATATTATAAAAGAAGAATTCTCTGAT
Organism: Panax notoginseng; assembly: GCA_016801055.1. Lineage (NCBI taxonomy): Eukaryota > Viridiplantae > Streptophyta > Magnoliopsida > Apiales > Araliaceae > Panax > Panax notoginseng. Next base: position 62,860,356 of record CM029015.1, on the reverse strand, counting down.
TCTGGTGTGATTTTCAATTCTAACTAAGCATCCTATTTATAGGAGAATGGAAAGGATACTATTTGAATTTAGAAATCATGGACTGCACAGTATATATTCGGATGAACTTCACGGGCGAAAAACTGAAGAAATTTTTTATTTTACTATTCATTACTGTGCAATAAAATATTCTAATAAAACGAAAACTTTAAATAAAATATAATATATTCTATTTATAATCTAATAAAATAAAACTTGTTATAATATATAAATATATATATATATATATATATATATATATATATATATCCTACATCACACGGCATCACCCGTGTGATGCCCTTTCCTTCCCCCCACATTTTACTTCTCCTGCAACACCATTATTTCTCCCACCCACCAAAAATCACTTTCACACACATGTTTATATATATATATATATCACCCACCATTTATATATATACTCCCACCATTCCATCCGTGAATCCTTTCCTTTCAGTTTTTTTTCAACACGCGTGGGCCCCACATGTGGCCCCACCTTTATTATATATATAAAAAAAATACTGAATAACTTTCTACCAATTATTTTGAAAAATAGATAAATGGGGGTCCATATAATAAACAAAATTTACAATAAATACTTCATAATAATTTCCTCAATATTTTTAACAACCTTTATTCATATTTTTATAACTCGCAATATTAACAATCAGATCGTTCCCAGGAAAGAGTGGATTTTTCGATAAGGATTTCTCCCTATTGGCGCGCAATTAGATGATCAAACCTCTCCTCGACAGAACTTTCTAAACATTGTTAATTATGCAAATAATAATATGAATAACTTGTCATCTCAATTATTGATTTAATAATATATAAAATATCGACAATAATTGAATCTAATAACGTGAGATACTATGCAACAATTACTGTAGCAATAATTAAACAAAATTGAGTGACTTTTCACGTAAGCATCAATAATCAATACCGTGTGCTACTATGCAACCACGCGTATTACTGTACTTTTACCACCGGGTATTTCAACAGTTTACGGTAAAACTTTCGCCGTTATTTTTATAAAAAAGATATTTTTGTCGTTTTCTAACTCCGACAATAATTTCGTTGTGGGGTCCACCAATGATTGTGTCGTCGTACGAATATTCTCTGTTAAAACAAATATTTCCCGACCAATCGAATATTATATAACCACTTGTATACTTTACAAAATTTGTAAATATTACCCACAACTATAACATTATATTAAATCCACACCATAATGTTCAAAAATGATATTTATAAAAAATTCATCTTTATTCATAAAAGTTGGGGTCTTATATATATATATATATATATATATATATATATATATATATATATATATATATATATATATATATATATACATACATATATTGGATAAATCAATTTGTTGGAATCATGAATTTCCAACTGGACTAATCTTGTATGGCAACTTATTTTATATCCATTGGAATCTAATTATATCCTTGATTTACCAAATCTGTTAGTCTCTTTAAATGCTAAAATCATGGGGTATATCAATTGTGATATGTGTTTACTATTCTAGCTTCTATTTATATCTGTTGGTCAATATTAGTAGCTTTAATTATGAGATTTAAATCATCTGATTTCTTGCTAACAATTATAGTCGTTGGCCTTCATTTTATATAAAACTTCATCATGCTCGGTTATGAAGGCACCCAAGGATTGGAAAGCAGCAAGTCATTCTTCTTAATTCTTATAAGCTTTCTAATAGTCTTTTAAGCATTCAATGTCCTGTTATTCTTAGGCTAGAAAATTGATATTCTATTGGAATCACCATCATTGTAATCAGAAAAACAAGCAACTGTTAGCTTTAGTGGTCTAGAGTTTTTAGAGTTTAGTGGGTCTATTCAAAGGAAGCTTCAAAGGTCTCACAGGTGAGAACATGTGCAGAGGTGCAAAGGGGACATTGGTGTCCAACATTAGAATTGAAGCGTCTTTGTAACAGGGAGTTATTTTTTGTATTGAGATTTAAATTATAATAAAAAGAGTCTCCAATCCTAGTTGGGATTGGACGTGGATTAGGCCACTAGATTAGAGGATAGGGGCTGAACCACGTAAAAATCTTGGTGTGCTTTTTACTTCTGTTTATCTCTTTAACTGGCATTCACGTTCTGCACATTTTTGTTCATCACGCTAATCCAGACACTAAAGCAGACAGGTCTAGCTGTCTGATAATAATAAATGAAGAACAGACACTAAAGCAGACAGCTGTAGCTGTCTGAATTAAACCTGTTGCAGAAAATTTTAAAAATATTTCACCGTTTATTACTTTTAGCTTAAACACCTATTCACCCCCCTCCCCCTCTAGGTGTGCACATACATAGAATTACATTTAGTATCAGAGCTTGGCTCTACTAATATTGATCGTTGCAGGTCGTAGGGGAAGATCCTATGGCACACCTAAACTTTCAAGAAGGTAAGTCCATAAGTAGGCCACCGCTGTTGCTCAGAAGTGAGAACTTCAATTTTTTGAAGTTCAGAATGAAGATCTATCTAAACCGTGACCCATGGGAATGGTGGGTAGTTGAAAATGGACCAGTCATTCCGTGACATGATGATGGCAAGCCAAAGAATCTCATGGAAATGGACTCAAACGAATCGTATATAGTTTCTTATGATTCCAAGGCCATGAATACACTTTTAAGTGGTATGGTTCAGTCAGAGATAGATAAGGTCTCTTCTTGTACTACGGATAAGGTCTCTTCTTGTACTACTGAAGTGAAGAAGATCAAGCTGAGCATACTAATGCACGAATATGAACTATTCAAATTGGAAAAAAAAATGAATCAATTAGAGATGCCCAAGCAAGATTTCTCACTCTAATGAATTCTCTAAGCATGCTCGGACGAAAGATTGATCAAAAGGAAATCAACCGAAAGCTTCTCAAAGTCATGCCAAAGCGATTCACACTAAAGGTTACTACACTTCAAGACTCAATCACAATCAGCACGATGGAAACTCTTACTTTATTTGGAGAGCTTGAAGAGTTTGAAAACCAACTAAAATTGTACGATGAAGAAGATGAGGCACCTAAGAAGAAGACCTTGGCTCTACAAGCTGAAAGCTACATAGAAGGCAATGATGAAGATTTTGATGAAGAAATTGAAATGCTCTCAAGAAAAAGACTACTTCAAAGAAAGAAACAAAGGAAGAATCAAAAAGGTAGCTCAACTCCAATAAGCAGGTCCAAAACAGAACAAGATGAAGAAATTGGCCAATTATGTTTCATGGGACTAGAAGACGATAATCAACTTGAGGTAACAAATTTTTATGAAAATTTTGAAATATCTACATCTAATTATCTTGCTTTGCTAAATGAAAATCAAAAGCTTAAAAAGAAAACTACTTATTTTAAGAACTGCGTAAATGAGCTAATGAATGAAGTTGAGTCACTTATTGAAGAAAGAAAAAAAATGAATATCTTACAAATGAAAATCAAATTTTAAAAGAAAATTTGAAAATGAGAGATGTATGCATAGACGCTTTTAATGATGGAAAAATGATGAATATGTAACATGATGATAATGTAGCAAATGCAGAAATAGCATCTTTTAAAAATGATCTTGCTAAATTTGTGCAAGGAGAAGAGAACCTAAATGTTATGTTAGGGGCACAAAGGTCTAGTCTTAATAAACAAGGAATTGGGTATAATCCTATTAAAAATGTGGAAAATAGGATTAATACTAATATTAGAATGATTAATAGTAAATCAAAGCATAAACCACTTTATTGTTCACCATTTGTTACTTGTAAAAAATGTGGTTTTAAAGGTCATTTTAATTCTAATTGTAATAAAATTAGAATAAAACAAATTTGGGTAAAGAAAAGTGATTTATATACTACTAACCCAAAAGGACCCAAGAAGATTTGGGTACCAAAAAGATAGAGACTATTTGTTTGTTTTGAAGGTGTCTCAAGATCAAAAAGGAGATGAATGATTCTTTACTTTGAGAAAGTAAGTTGCCTATAAATTATTTGGTGGAATCTGTAAGTACCTCATGTTGTTTTTAAATAGAGTTTTAATTAGATATATTATTATAAAAACTCTGTGGATTTTGTATTACAAGGGTTCATAACATCATTTATTATGTCAAATGCTCCATATTTAATACACATGATAATCTTGATAAAAGATTGAGGAATATGTTTATATATTTTTTACCTTGATCTGTCAAAAGAAGAGAATGAGGTTTTTGCAGGGAAAAGTAATGTGGAACGTGGAAATCACACAGCTCAATCCAGACAGCTTAAGCCGCCTACATTAGAAAGAAAAATAAATGAACCAGGAAAACATGCATACACCTAAATCCAGACTGCTCAAACCGTCTAATTTAGAAGGCAAATCAGATGAATATTCTGATGCAAAAACTGATATTCCAGAAAGTGAATCAGTTGAACAAATGACCAATGGCAGCCTTCCAGGAACAATCAAAGGAGTGAAAAATTATCCTCCTAACCTGAGTTTTTAAAGACCTCAACATTGGGATGACCAAAAGAAGTGTTATTGAAGAAATTTTTTATTCTGAAAATACAAAATCCAAATCTACACTAAGGAGCACAACTATCAAGCTTTCTCCTGGTAACAAAATGTTGATATATAGGTAACAAATTACAAAGGTATGATTATATTGTTTACTTGTTATATGTGATTTTGTTATAACCTTGCTCTAATGTCATTCTTTGAGCTTTTTTTTTCAATTTGGCAAATGGGGTGAGATAACTAACTTTAGCTAAATTGATATGAATTATTTTTGGTTAATGACAAAGGGGGAGAGATATAACTTGATGATTTATTTATTTTTGATAATGCCAAAGGGGGAGAAGTTTGGGATAAGGAGATTATATGTGATAAATATGTGCTAATATATGTTTATGATGCTATGATTTGTTGGTTATTGGTTATTGATTATTGATCCTATTCGCATAAATTTTAGGGTAATCCTATTCGTATAAATTTTAGGGGGAGCATACAGTTAGGGGAAGCATGTTGATTAAAGTGGTGCATAAATTGTCATCATCAAAAAGGGGGAGAATGCTAGTTTTTGATTTTATGATGTTTTGAATGATGACTAATTTAAGTATATTAGATGTGTGCATGGTCTATTATAATATTATTAAATATGCATGGATTATGGTCTATAATGGTTTATAATATTATAATATACATGAGTTATGGTTATTTATATAACAACCTATATTTGCATGTATATTGATTACTGATATCTTTAGTTGGTAAGTTGGAATGGTTTAAAATCCTTTCAAATTTGAATTAGAGTTTATTATGGAAGATTTGAATTGGAGTTTATTGAGGAAGGTTGGTATTCTAAGAAATCTGTTTTGGTTTTAAAATGTCCATCTACTAAGGAAACATGTATTAACAGATCTTTAACAAATCCTATCAATCTCCTTTAATCAAGTTTGGATATAGATTTATATTTATAAGTCTTGATATTATGGGATTCTTTATAGTTGTCAAGGAATATATATATATATATATATATATATATATATATATATATATATATATATATATATATATATATATATATATATATCTTGGATAAATCAGTTTGTTGGAATCATGAATTTCCAACTGGACTAATCTTGTATGGCAACTTATTTTATATCCATTGGACTCTAATTATATCCTTGATTTACCAAATTTGTTGATCTCTTTAAATGCTAAAATCATGGGGTATATCAATTGTGATATGTGTTTCCTATTCTAGCTTCTGTTTATATCTGTTGGTCAATATTAGTAGCTTTAATTATGAGATTTAAATCATCTAATTTCTTGCTAACAATTATAGTCGTTGGCCTTCATTTTATATAAAGCTTCATCATGCTCGGTTATGAAGGCACCCAAGGATTGGAAAGCAGCAAGTCATTCTTCTTAATTCTTATAAGCTTTCTAATAGTCTTTCTAGCAATCAATGTCCTATTATTCTTAGGCTAGAAAATTGATATTCCATTGGAATCACCATCATTGTAATCTGAAAAACAAGCAACTGTTAGCTTTGGTGGTCTAGAGTTTCTAGAGTTAGTGGGTCTGTTCAAAGGAAGCTTCAAAGGTCTCAAAGGTGAGAACAGGTGCAGAGGTGCAAAGGGGGCATTGGTGTCCAACATCATAATTAAAGCGTCTTTGTAACAGGGAGTTATTTTTTGTATTGAGATTTAAAGTATAATAAAAAGAGTCTCCAATCCTAGTTAGGATTGGACGTAGATTAGGCCACTGGATTAGAGGATAGGGGCTGAACCACGTAAAAATCTTGGTGTGATTTTTACTTCTGTTTATCTCTTTAACTGTCATTCACGTTCTGCACATTTTTGTTCATCACGCTAATGCAGACACTAAAGCATACAAGTCTAACTGTCTGATAATAATAAACGAAGAATAGATACTAAAGCAAACAGCTGTAGCTATTTGATATAAACATGTTGCAGAAAATTTTAAAAATATTTCATCGTTTATCACTTTTAGCTTAAACACCTATTCACCCCCATCTAGGTGTGCACATACACAGAATTACATCTCTTATAGAAAACATAGATTAGTAAAGCCTCGGATGCTACTGGAATATAGACTAGGTAAGAACAGTTTACACATATTCTTGGGGTTTCACCTCCTAGGCTTGTTGCTAGAATCGTATAGCCTAGATATTAAATACTCCCTCTATTCCAAATTATAGGGTCGCGCCTATTTAAGTTATTAGCTATGCCTTTACACCATTTAACATTGACATTGACATTGACATTGAGATTGAGATTGAGATTGAGATTGACACTGACATAATTTTCCAAGTTATTCAAACTCCAAGTAAGTCGTGCAAAAAAGGATAATATTAGTACTAGAACATAACATGAATTGATACAAAAATCAAGACAAACTTGTTGGACCTAAATGAGCTTACACGAATAGAGACTCCCAAACTGGAGAAGTTTGAAATATTTTTGTAAAGTTTTTTCTTTTCGAATTAGTTGGTATGTTTCAGAGTATTGGAAGAATTGCTTACAAATGTAAGATGCTTTTAATGATTTTTGTAATTCCTCGTACCTTCACATCGAATTAACGGTGGTTCATTATTTTGATTGATAGTGTAACTTTGATAATTATTTTTCTATTCATATTTTTGCTTCATTGAAATATTACTTTGATAATTATTTTTTTAATTCATATTTTTGCTTCATTTTTTCTCAGCACTTTATTATCAAAATGCTTGAATATGTTCATATTCTTTTATCAAGGAAAACTATTTTGGCACCAAGTAGATCTTATAATTTCTTGTTTGAAACAGGAAAGATGCAAGATCCCCTCCAGGTGTTTAGAGATGAGTTCAAAAAGATAGTCAAAATAAATTATATGGCTCCATGGTACTTGTTAAAAGCTTTCGCCACGAGAATTCGGAATCAGAAAATAAGAGGATCCATTGTAGTTCACAACCTCATTAATCGGTGCGGAGAGAGGGTTAAACCTTGGATTTGTTGCATATAATTCGTCTTTAGCTGGGGTACAACAGTTAGTTAGGGTAAGTGATATTTTGTTTGTTATATATTTCATTTTCTGCATTAACTTTTTTCATTAGCGGCCCGATATTTAAACCTTTGTAGACATTGTGTATTATTTGAGCTTCTATTTTTCTTCCGAGTGTTCATTTTCTCCCTCTATTATATCCATGGACATGAATTTTCACTAGTTGATATGTGCGTTCTTTTGCAGGTTTACCGGAGCAGGCCAGAGGTAAATTGTCATTTCTCTTCATTCCTTATTTCCTGGCCAAAGAAATAGGTGTTCTCATATCCCGTCACTTTGAGGAGTACAACGATAGTTTCAATTCCATTGTTACTACATTTTGATGCTATGAAATTTTATATACTAAATGTTTTTAATGTGTAAAAGTGTATAATTCTCACTAATAGTAGGGCTTGCTTGTTTGGCTTTAACAACTGAAATTACTCTGGCTTGAAACTGTTTCAAAAACTAGTACGTGATAGATTTGAGCTTCGCATCCACAAATGTGTGATTGACCTCTTCAGCTCTCCTGATGTTATTAAGCAGACTACTTCCATTACCATTGAACATGGTGTTGAGGTCGAGGTTATCATTGTTGATTCCTAAATATGCCTCATCTTTCTTTGATTAGGTAGAGTGAACCTAGTGTTTGTATTAGGTTTTATGTAGTAAGAGTTTTATTATTACAATTTTGATGTTGAAAAGTTATTTGAATTCAAGAAAGGGATAGTTTTGTTGTTATTTTCATTATCAAGATTGTTGAATGCAATTTTATATTTATGACAGCAACTTCTTTCATTTAGATTTCAAAATTAAATTATGAAAATATTTGTAATTTGTTGTTAATAAACATATTGAGATAGATTTTGAGACAGATGTTGTCCGTCTCAAAATAAACTCTCTAAAAAGATATTGGCGCCAAAGTTGAAACGGAATTGAGACGGATAGCGCCCGTCTCAAAATATACGTAGAAAAAATGGTTGCTATCAATTTTGATTCGGATTTGAGATGGAGTTTTCTGTCTCAAATTACGTATGCTAAAAAAAGGGAGCCAATTTAGCCCACCAAATTTGAAACCGACAAAATCGGTTTCAAAAGTCATCTCCCCATGGGTCAGTTTTGAGACGGATTTGAGATTGATATTTTCTGTATCTAATATTCTAAGACGGATTTAAGACGAACATTTTCTGTTTCTAAATTTTTTATTTGAGATGGATATTGAGACAGACAGATTAGGGACACGGCCTACTGACACAAGTTGGAGAAAATCCGTCTCAAAAGTGATTTTGAGACGGATTTTGTTGTATTTGAGACAGATTTTTTCCGTTTCAGACGCCTAGATTTTTGGTAGTGTCGTATCTACACAGTCTGTGGGGCTGAAAGAGTAGGACATCGCTATGTCATGTTCGAAGCAGTATCTATGACACCGAAACGTACCAATCGATCTCAAATGCGTCATAAACCAAACATACAATAATACAGCACTGCCTCAAAAGAACTCGTCAGGACAAGTGCTACAATGAGAAGCTAAAATGTAAGTCTCTGCCAAAATCATGGAAAAGATGGTATTATCCTCCCTGAGAGCCATAACAGCGGTGACTAAACCAATGTCTAGGAAATCCATATAAAGAGACATATACAAATATGCTATGACACACATCAATAAAGCGTCCACTCGGGCAACCTTCTAAACCTCCACGGAGATGACAAAATCCGCTGTTGCAGTAAAAAACTGTCTGTAGCCCCAAAGTGGTCAAACAAAAAATCCATAAACACCACATGTCTAGAAAAGACCTCATCTAGAACAACTGCCCGTCTCAAACCAGCCATAGTCATGAATTGGCGACGCATGTGGCCAACAGATACCCTAGCACAGGGTACATCCAACAAGATAATATACTCTCCACAAAGCCCTTGGGGACCTGAAACATCAAGAAAGACATGGAATGTCTCAGCATTCGACCTGCTGACATACGATCTGAATCTGGCAGACTGTCATAGCAGGATCTCAAGCTAAAAGCAATGCGGGTACGAGGAAGGTGGTCGATACGTACTACTGATGAAGAAAACATCTGTAAAACCATATCATGAGACCATGCAGGAGTCAATTCTAGCTTATAAAAATAAAAATGTAAATCCATGACATATAATGCATGCATCATTATAAATGACAATTCAATAGGTGCAGTAAATAAAAAGCATTATATATACATCTCTGTAAAAAATAAAACTGAATACATCATGAAATTAAATACATCATCTTTGTCCTACAAATGAAAATAAAGAGTACAGGGAAATGGAGCACAACCACCCAATATATAACAAAAGCCTATCAGAAGAAATCATGGATGTCTATATCCCCAAGGCGATCAACACGATCCAAAAACTCCTGAGTCACGATATCTCTGCTAAGAGACACATCCGAACGGTACAAGGGAAGATCTCCACCAGCAACACCACCGGCATCTAGACAGCTAGAAGGACTAGAACTAGATCTAGAAGGGTAATAAGTAGCAGCCTTCGCAGGATCCTTGCCCAAATGGCGTACAAAAAGGGATAAATGATCCACCTGTTGAGTCAAAGTTGTTATCTAGTCTAAATCAGTTGGCTCTCGGACATAGGCGAGCCAATCTGCCATCATCACAAATCCAGGCACCATGTCCGCTAGGAACTGGGTAACACAGGTCTGACCCCCAATGGTGCAGGGAGTCCACCACCGGTGAAAAAAGTCCTTAGTACAAAAGTCATCGGACAATGTAAAGCCATCCAGGCCCATCAAGGGAATATCTCTAATAGGCTAGGAAAAAGGCCATGAAAGCTTCTCGGGAGGAAGATGAGGAATATGAATCTCTCCTGTGATGCACCTAATAGCACGCTCTCCCAAGTAGAGCTCCCATCCTCCCTCAGTTAAGAAGGGAATCCAACAAGTAGACAATGCATACTCAGCTCATGTTGGAAAGCCATCCTTGAAACCCACTATCAAGAAATCTGGAGTATAAGGAACCTAGGTGACGACATTAGCAGTCAGCAACTCCAGCTGTAAACGACAGTGAGTAAAGCCATCTGCTACAGGGACCTCAGCCAAGGTAGAATGGTGTCATCGATGTCCCCGTGAATATGTCTTCAAGCCTAAGGTGGTAACTGACCAAAGGCAAGGAAGCATCTCATAAGCCCAGAACTGAAAAGGCATCAATTAACTACACCAGTCCATATATCAAAAATAGACGAAGGTGGGAAATGGAAAACTGATTAAAGCTACTCACCAGCAGAAATGGGTAAAAACCTAGCCAAGCCTCTATAATGCCTTCTAATTGCAGACGCATCCCGCGAAGGAAACATGTAAAGGTAAAGGATCCCTAGTCAAAATCCCTTATGCGATCTACCTCGCGAAGAGCGCCAACTAAGGCAAATAAGATAGTAGATGAGTTGTCCGCAATGAAACAACCCCTGATGATAGTCAGAAATAAACATTGCAAAATACGATATCTCTCCCTCTGATCATCAGGAAGAGGCTCTGACAAAGTCCCACTGGCAACATCAATGCTCAGAGGACAGGAATGAACGGTTTAAAGGCAGAAGGAGGAACCCCTAGTAGGGATCGAATAGCAGTAGAGGAAATATCCACTGCCAAGGGCACCTTCTCCCATGTAAACTATAAATCAGTGATAAATTGCCAATCCATCGGCGTCATCACCACCTCACAATCCAAAAAATGGAGTGACTGGGTCTAATGAAACCATCGCTCAGATAAAGCTCTCAAAGATCCCCATGGACAACGTCGTGGTGGGATGGAGAAGAAAGTCTCAAAGCCCTAGGAATACATAATAGCCTGGTAGTCAGGATGAGGGCTCCTGTACAAGGAGTGGATGCTAAACCAGTTCCCCCGAGGCTGAGTAAACCCGGGAACCCACATATTCAAATCAAAGTTCAACCATTGCTAAAAATGGAAGAGAAAAGCTATTCAAAATGATGAAAACCTCCAGTACCTTGTTAGCATGTAGATGGACCGATGGGTGGCAGCTCAAGTCACCTAATAGAGTGGGAATCATCACATATATACCTAGAAGGTCTGGGTGAGTAGTGGAAGAAGAAGAAGTGGGATCCTCAGCAAGAACATCCTCATCTTCCTCCTCCTCAGGAACTCCAGTCCTATCAACCCTAATAGGATGGATCACGGACTCGGTCAACCAATGAACCTGTCGGGCCAGGCGTGGCAACGAAACATCTAAAGATGTCCTCCTAACGCCCGAGGAAACCCTACTGGACAAGGAACTATTAAGCCTATCAGAATACATGCGTGAAAAGAAGCTCTAAATCGCCTCAAAAAGGGTGAGGTATGTTTCTACTCTAGTCAATTCATTAAGCATATGCATCGACCTAGGACAACAAACTCCCAAGGATATGCGTAGATCATCACATCATGCATGGTCTATATATATAAATTTATGTTATTTTAACATACATCTGTAGTAGATTTAAATATGCATGCACATTAAAATGCCTAGACTTGCGAATTTTTTTTGCCACAGTCTCCTCTATAAAATGTACTATGCACATGCACATAAGTATGCACACCAACCCAATAAAGAATGATATAAATGTTAACATTAAATCGAGCCCACAATGGTAGCCAAATTATCCAGGGCCATTAAAATATAGTCATGATAACTTCATGCTCGTTTGTCCTAAAAAAAAAGTAGCTACACTAGCCAAAATGGGTGTAAAATGACTTTTGAAAAAATGAAAGTTTTTCACATCAGAACGTTTAGCATGGTAAAATACAAACATTTATTAAGCCCATTTAATTTTATTAAGTCATTTATGCATACATATTTAATACTTTGCATTTAAACCTATTAAACATGAAATCTACCTTTTTAATAGTCAAAACTTAAAAAGAAAGTATTTAAACATTACCAAAGATGTGCAGAACATTTGTACGGCGACGGAATTCAAAAAAAATAGCCCGAAATGAATAGATCTGAGTAGGAAGGTTCGAATTTCTCGAAGGGAATCAAGTTAAAAATGACATGTGAAGGGCTATATGGGTCCCACCCCCTCCAGCTCGATTAAATTTAGGTCATGGCAGGTTCCCTTGAAGCCAAATAGTCAAATCAGTAAAAAAAGGTTCTACGCGATTGAGCGAAAAGCACCTGAAATCCTGAAAAACTGCTGGAATATAAGATTTTCAATTAAGCCATTGGTGACATCCCGTGCATCATCAAGCGGAGTCTGGAGATGTAAACCATTGAAAACTACTTCAGTGAAGCATCAGGGAAGCTTGGTGGTAACAACTCTTGAAAACTATCTTCATCGAGAAGGATCGATGATGGAATCTGTTATAAAAGGTATCCCCAGTGGAGATATCAAGAAGATCTGATATCATAAGTGTTAGCATCAATCCAACGTAGCATCGGGGAAGGATCCGGTGATGTAAGTCGTTAAACGCTATTTCAGCAAAGATATCAGGAGTTTCTGATATTGTAAACCGTCGGCATCAACCCGATGGAAATCTAAATCGTTGGTGACAGTCCCAACGTAAGCATCGGTATCAAACCTATGAGATTAAACTTTAAAAAACTACCATTCGAGTAAGCATTGACATCAACCTTGTCGACGTCGGGATTTTTATCTGTCCCTTTTTGTTCTTATTTTTTGGTGTTCTCATGTTAGGTGAGATTTGTTTGAAAAAATAGGTTTGTAAAGGTCTGACATGTATATGTCGACGATTTGGCTGTAAGAGTCACCAGTTGGTTATTTTTAAATTGTTGCACCAACTCAACCGAGAAAAGGTTTGCACAAAGACCTAGTGATGTGACACTGTTTCACTGGTCTGTAAAACTGAAATATGTTAGGGTCCAAGGGCTTGATTAAGCGGAGGGAAGGTGTTAAGCACCCCTCAACTTCTGTGATAACACGGTTACCGCCACTTTATTTTCATTAAACTTTTATCTGTGAATGTGTGTGTGAGAGAGAGAGTTAGGTCTATGTGCAATTATTTGGAAGTAGTGATATGCCTCGTTTGCACCTATATACAAAGGGTTTGACTTTTGTATAAAAGTTCAATTTTAACAGGATATAGCAGTAATGTTTTGTAAAATAGGTTTTTTCAAACCCTTGTGCTCAATAGTATTTGAGGCATTTGATACTTCCATTTTATTAAGTGTTCGGCTTGGTTGATTTTATTTCTTTTCAAGATGCGAAGCATCTTCGAGAAAATAAGATACATAGCAGTGTTGAACTCCTTATGGGCATGAAAGACATCTAAGGATATTCAGACACCGTATGTAAGACCCCAACTTATTAATGAATAAAATTAAATTTTCTCTAAATATTATTGTGAATAATAAGGGGCGAATTTGATATAATACTTTGGTTATGGGTGAAATGTGCAAATTTTTCAAAATAAGCAAGTGATTATAAAATATTCATTTTGCCGGGGAATATTCGTTTGGTCGTGGAATATTCTTGCTGTCGGGGAATATTCGTACGACGGCGCAGCCTTGTGTGGGCCCCATAACGGAAAGCGATTGGATGAAGAAAATGACAAGTATAAGTTATTTATAAATAACGGCGTAGTTGTTACCGTTAATACTGTTGGAATACCCGGTGATTAAAATACAGTAGCACACGGTATTGCACCAATTATTGATTATTACGTAAGAAGGCACTACTCAATAATTGTTACAGTAGTTATTGTTCAATATTTTATTTTATTGATTCAATAATTGTTGCATTGATATTTTATATTATTGTTATTTCAATAATTATTGCTGCACAGTATTTTTCATTATCAGATCAATAATTCATATTATTTGAATAATATTATTAGATAACATTATTGGCAATGTCTAGAAAGTTCTGTCTAAGGAGAGGTTTGGTCATCTAATTGCGCGCCAGTAAGGAGAAATCCTTATTGGAAAGCCCCCTCTTTCCTGGGAACGGCCTGGTTGTCATAAATGTGATTCTGTAATATTATTTGTGAATAATTAATTATTGATTCATATGATAAGGAAATATTTATTTTATGTGGATATAAATGAGGGATACATTTTTGTGGTTAAAAATGAAGGAGTTAATGTTGAGGTGTTTTATGAGTATTTTTGTCAGAATGGAGGTATTAAAAATTAGGGTTTTTGAGATATTTTGCGGGGGTTATAATTTTTAATCCGACCGTTGGATCGTGGTAATTTTTGGATATGTTATACATATATAAGTTGAGTATATGTCCACAAATTTTGAACCGTTAAAAATGAACGTATGATTTATTATGAATTTTACGAGATGACTGGTTCAGAAATTGTTGAATTTTCGGAGTTAATCATTTTGGTAGAAAATTCTAGAATTGGTGGGCCCCACTTGTGGTTGGTGAAGAAATGTGCTGAATTATAATTCAAATGTGGTGGGTGGGAATAGTAGCAGGTAAAGCCATCAGGTTGCAGGTCAAACCTACTAAAATTTTCCTATAAATAGAGTGCTAAGTTAGAATTGAAAATCACACCAGAAACAAGTTTTCTCTCTTTCTCTCTCTAGATTATTGAGTGTATTTTGTGAGTATTTAGATACTTTGAGAGTTTCTATTCATCAGAGCAAGTTTCTTTCAGGCTTATACCGGTATTCCGACCAGAAGTACTGATATCTTGAGGTAAGGGATATTATTTTCTTTTTAAATGATATTATTTTCTTCAATATCATTATGCTGAAATATTGATATGAGTTTTTATCAAATTTGGAACTTTTTGTGTCGGGGTTACTATTCACGTATACGGCACTATTCACGTATACGGCACTATTCACGAATACGGTACTATTCACCGAAAAATAAAATTTTTCCTTTTTGTCCAAGATGTCTATTATGGTTACTATCTTTGATTGTATCCATGTTTTGATCATTATTTTTGAATTCTGCTTCACAATTGATTATTATGAAGTATTATTGATCTTGGATAAACTGTTATACGAATCCCTACTATTTGTCTTTCTGTCTCATTGGATTCGTTCTCTTTAAGATATTTTTCACCATCCTCAGTCCTAAATGATGATATTAATGAATATCTTTGGCATGTAGTGCAAAGATGTATGATTACTTGATGAATATCTTTGGCCTGTAGTGCAAAGATGAACAGGTGTTGAGATGAACATGACTGACAGGTGATACAAATGAATATCTTTGGCCTGTAGTGCAAAGATGAATATTTGGATAAAGATGATTATTAATTGATGTTACAGGGATAAAATATTGATGATGAACTTTTAAATCTTAGAAGATAGTAGAATTCTTTCTCTACTTGACTCTTCTAATGGTTTGCTGTTTCCGCTGCAGTTGTTGATCTAAAACTTGTTGTCGTATATATTCTATCAGATTTTTTCCTGTTGAATACTAATGATAATTTGTTGTATATTATCTTAGTCATAATATTCTTTACTGGGCTAGTTGAGCTCACCCTTTTCCTTTTTGTTCTATTTTTCTTCTCAGGAGGTGAGAACATAGCAGGATCTAGTCGGGGTATGGAGTGATGGCTCTAGAAAGATGTTTTAGCAATCCTCACTATTTCTGTAAAATAGTGTTTGAATAATTGTAATGAGGATTTATTTGAGTGTGGATATTGTCTAGAAGACAATATTTGTATTTAAACTCACAGTATGTGTTGTCGTATTTTGCACGACAATTGTATTATTGAAGTTGTAGTTTGTTTTCTGTACTATGTATTTGGCGACTCAGAATGGGTGTTGTATACCTATTTTGGGGGCGTCACAGTTGGTATCAGAGCTTAGGGATATGATCCCTGGCTGAGATGTGAGACAAGAACTAGGAGGGGAGAGACGGGGAATTCCTTCACTAGTATGACTTGACTAAGTTTATTTGGTGTTTATTTGGTCGGTCAGAGTATAGGGATAATATATGACATGACTATTAACCCTTGTTTTATGGCAGTATTTAAGAATGGCAGCTGAGAACGTTAATAATGGAGTAAATCAGACCGTGGAGACACCTTTGATCACCACCCAGGGGAACGTGCAACAGGAAGGCAATATTCCTCCTGTAAACAACGTTACCGAGCAAACGATGAATGATGGAATATTTAGGAGCTTTTTGTAGTTCATACAAAATCAGACGAGGGAGACTCGTGTGCAGAATACGGGTGAAAATGATAACGCGCGGTTTGTCACAGCTAAGCAGTTCAAAGAATTGGGACCACCAGAATTTAAGGGAAAGCCGGATCCGATCATGGCAGAAACGTGGGTCAAGCAAATTACCAAGATATTCGATGTCTTGAGATGCACGGAGGAACAGAAGGTTCTATTCGCCACCTTTATGTTCCGCGGTGAGGCAGACTACTGGTGGGAGTCTGTGAAGCGTACCCAGCCTGACGCACTCAACATGTCCTGGGAAACATTTCAAAAACTGTTCAATGACAAGTACTTTCCTGAAAGTATTCGTCATATGAAGGAGGTGGAGTTTATCAGATTGGAACAAAACAACATGACGGTGTCCCGGTACGAGGCGAAGTTTGCAGAGTTATCCAGGTTTGCACCTCATTTGGTCGAAAATGAGGAACGAATGACAAGGATGTTTCTGAGAGGTCTAAAACCCGAGATTCGACAATATCTTATCTCTCATAAATTTTCTTTATATTTAGATGTTGTAAACAGGGCTCAATTATTAGAGCGAGATAATGAGTATGTGCAACCGAGGGACCACAACCAGGGTCATACCGGTGGCGGCAGTAATCGAAGCAATGAAAACCAGCAGGGAGGAAAACATTCGGACAAAAGCGGTAATCACTCTGGTGGTAATCGTGGTCGTGATAATAGAAGGAGCGAGTCGGGAGGAGATTTCAAGAAGAGAAGGTACAACAATGATAACGTGAAGACGTCAGCACAAGCATCAACTGTTTTTAGGGGAGGAGAACGACCACCGGTCGTATGTTACAAATGTGGGAAAGAGGGACATATCAGCCCAAACTGCCCACAACAGTCCAAGGTATGTTATAACTGTGGAAAGGAGGGTCATATAGCTCGAGAGTGTTCTGTAGCAAAACCAAGTTCAGCGGGGATGGTGACTCCAAAAGCTGTCCCAGATAAGTCGAAATCAGCGGTTCCTGGAAGGGCGTTTGTCGTTACTGGCCAAAACGCGAGAAACCCGAACGAGGTGATCACGGGTAAGCTAATCTTGAATTCTTGCGAAGTTTATACTTTACTAGATACCGGTTCTACCCATTCTTTTATCTCTCCTGCTTGTGCTCAACGTTTAAACTTGACTCCGGAGAAATTGGACTTTAACTTATCTGTTGAAACTCCGTTGGGTGAAACATTCGTTACATCTACAGTTTATAAATCTTGCATGATCCAAGTTGGCACTATCACATTACCTGTTGATCTTATCTCTTTAAAGATACTTGCTTTTGATGTGATTTTAGGAATTGACTGGTTAACCACTCATCATGCTAAAATTGATTATTTTCGTAAGGTTGTTAGTTTTCATATTCCTAACCAACCTGTCATACGAATTCAAACTACTAAACCACTAAAATCAGTCACTGTCATATCATGTCACAAAGCTATTCGTTTATTGAAAAACGGATGTCAAGCTTTCTTAGCCCATGTAATGGATTTGAACAAAGACAAGTCAGATTTGAATAATATTTCTATTGTTAGAGAATTTTCCGATGTATTTCCTGAAGAACTTCCTGGTCTACCCCCAGAACGTGAAGTTGAATTCTTTATTGACCTTGAACCCGGTACAAAGCCCATTTCTAAAACTCCATATCGAATGGCTCCTATTAAACTTCAGGAGTTAAAAGTCCAACTACAGGAGTTGTTGGACATCGGTTTTATTCGTCCTAGTACGTCTCCTTGGGGTGCTCCTGTTTTATTCGTAAAGAAGAAAGACGGGAGTATGCGACTTTGTATCGACTATCGAGAATTGAATCATGTCACTATCAAGAATAGGTATCCGCTACCTCGCATTGATGACATGTTCAACCAGTTACAAGGAACACAATTCTTTTCAAAGATCGACCTTCGTTCTGGATATCATCAGGTGAAGATTAAAACTGAGGATATTCCAAAGACTGCCTTCAGAACTCGGTACGGGCATTATGAATTCTTAGTAATGTCTTTTGGACTGACTAATGCTCATGCTGCCTTCATGGATATGATGAACCGTGTATTCAAAGAATATTTGGATCAGTTCGTTGTTGTCTTTATTGATGACATCCTCATCTATTCCAAAAGCCGTGAAGATCATGAGCGACATTTGAAGCTGGTACTGCAAAGGCTTCGTGAAAATAAGCTATATGCCAAATTGAAGAAATGCGAGTTCTAGCTTGAGGAAGTAGCATTCCTTGGGCACGTGGTGTCAAAACATGGAGTATCTGTCGACCCGGCGAAGATTGAAGCCATACAAAGTTGGGAGCAACCGAAGTCGGTAACCGAAGTACGTAGCTTTCTAGGCTTAGCTGGTTATTATCGGAGATTTGTGGAAGGATTTTCTCGAATCGCTACTCCGTTAACTCAGCTGACTCAGAAAGATACAAAATTCGTATGGAGTGAGGAATGCGAGAAGAGTTTCCAAGAACTCAAGAGGAGACTCATTTCGGCACCTGTTCTGACAATACCATCTGGTTCGGATGGATTTGTTATCTACAGCGATGCTTCAGGCAAAGGGTTAGGATGTGTTCTCATGCAACATGGGAAAGTCATAGCCTATGCCTCACGACAACTCAAAGAATATGAGAGGAATTATCCTACTCATTATTTGGAGTTGGCAGCAGTCGTTTTTGCGTTGAAGATCTGGAGACACTACCTTTATGGGGAGAAAGTGGAGATCTATACAGATCATAAAAGCCTCAAATATTTCTTCACTCAAAAGGAACTCAACATGCGGCAGCGACGTTGGCTCGAGCTGTTGAAAGATTACGATCATACCATCCAATATCATCCTGGAAAAGCAAACGTAGTAGCTGACGCATTGAGTAGAAGATCATATGCGGGTACGAGTGCAATATTGTTAACACAAAGGCCCATTTTGTATGACTTACAAAGGATGGAGATAGAGATGAAGGCTCCAAGTACCCACATGATGATATCAAATATACGAGTAGAGCCGACTTTAATCGATAAAGTTAAAGCTGCTCAAGCTACGGACATGGAGCTGATGCGTATGAAGAAGAAAGTGCAAGAAGGTGCTATTCCAGAAGCAAGAATCGATGAAGAAGGAATACTTCGAGTCAACTCCAGACTTTGTGTTCCTAACGATTTTGACTTGAAGCATAGAATAATGATGGAGGCACACAACACACCGTTTGCAATCCATCCTGGGAGTACCAAAATGTATCACGATCTTCGACATACATTTTGGTGGAGCAATATGAAAAGAGAGATCGCGGAGTTTATCTCGAGATGTTTAACTTGTCAACGTGTAAAAGCGGAGCATCAAGTACCAAAGGGTCCATTGCAACCACTTGAGATTTCGAAATAGAAGTGGGAACACATTACTATGGATTTTGTTACGGGTCTTCCCAAGGTTTCTCAAGGCATAGATGCGATTTGGGTTATTGTTGATAGATTAACCAAGTCCGCTCATTTCTTGCCGATACGTGAGACTTATTCCCTTGAACGTCTTGTTAGTATGTACGTGAACGAGATTGTGAGATTGCATGGCATGCCAGTATCCATAGTTTCGGATCGTGACCCAAGATTCACTTCACGATTTTGGGTTAGCTTGCAGAAAGCTATGGGCACGGATTTACGATTCAGTTCGGCATACCATCCTCAAACGGACGGACAATCAGAGAGGACTATTCAAACTCTTGAAGATCTATTAAGACTTTGTGTCCTAGATCTCAAAGAGAGTTGGGATAAGTACCTACCATTGGTGGAATTCTCCTACAACAACAGTTATCAGGCGAGCATAGGTGTGGCTCCATTCGAGGCGTTGTATGGAAGAAAATGTCGTTCTCCAGTATGCTGGGACGAGGTGGGTGAAGCAACATTGTTGGGACCAGAGTTGGTACGCATTACTACAGAGAAGATCCAAACGATTCGACAACGTATACAAACGGCACAGGATCGACAAAAGAGTTATGCGGATCTTCATCGGAAGGACGTGGAATTTAATATTGGGGATCATGTATTATTACGTGTTGCACCATGGAAGGGAGTTACAAGATTTGGGAAGAGAGGAAAGCTCAATCCAAGATTTGTTGGTCCATTTGAGATTCTTGAGCGAATAGGAAATGTGGCATATAGACTCGCATTACCTCCAAGCATGTCTCGTGTTCATAATGTTTTTCACATATCTATGCTTCGTAAATATGTTAAAGACCCGAACCACATTTTTGAGTTAGAACCAGACGAGATAGCTGAAGATTTAACGTACGAGGAGGTACCTGTTAAGATCTTGGATAGGAAAGAGCATGTCCTACGCACGAAGGTTATACCACAAGTTAAGGTTTTGTGGAGAAACCATGCTATTGAAGAAATGACCTGGGAGTTGGAATCAGAAATGAAAGCGAGGTATCCTCACCTTTTTGAAACATCAGGTACGTACGTCAATTTCGAGGACGAAATTTCATAAGGAGGGGAGGTTGTAAGACCCCAACTTATTAATGAATAAAATCAAATTTTCTCTAAATATTATTGTGAATAATAAGGGGCTAATTTGATATAATACTTTGGTTATGGGTGAAATGTGCAAATTTTTCAAAATAAGCAAGTGGTTATAAAATATTCATTTTGTCGGGGAATATTCGTTTGGTCGTGGAATATTCTTGCTGTCGGGGAATATTCGTACGACGGCGCAGCCTTGTGTGGGCCCCATAACGAAAAGCGATTGGATGAAGAAAATGACAAGTATAAGTTATTTATAAATAACGGCGTAGTTGTTACCGTTAATACTGTTGGAATACCCGGTGGTTAAAATACAGTAGCACACGGTATTGCACCAATTATTGATTCTTACGTAAGAAGGCACTACTCAATAATTGTTACAGTAGTTATTGTTCAATATTTTATTTTATTGATTCAATAATTGTTGCATTGATATTTTATATTATTGTTGTTTCAATAATTGTTGCTGCACAGTATTTTTCATTATCAGATCAATAATTCATATTATTTGAATAATATTATTAGATAACATTATTGGCAATGTCTAGAAAGTTCTGTCTAAGGAGAGGTTTGGTCATCTAATTGCGCGCCAGTAAGGAGAAATCCTTATTGGAAAGCCCCCTCTTTCCTGGGAACGGCCTGGTTGTCATAAATGTGATTCTGTAATATTATTTGTGAATAATTAATTATTGATTCATATGATAAGGAAATATTTATTTTATGTGGATATAAATGAGGGATATATTTTTGTGGTTAAAAATGAAGGAGTTAATGTTGAGGTGTTTTATCAGTATTTTTGTCGGAATGGAGGTATTAAAAATTAGGGTTTTTGAGATATTTTGCGGGGGTTATAATTTTTAATCCGACCGTTGGATCGTGGTAATTTTTGGATATGTTATACATATATAAGTTGAGTATATGTCCACAAATTTTGAACCGTTAAAAATGAACGTATGATTTATTATGAATTTTACGAGATGACTGGTTCAGAAATTGTTGAATTTTCGGAGTTAATCATTTTGGTAGAAAATTCTAGAATTGGTGGGCCCCACTTGTGGTTGGTGAAGAAATGTGCTGAATTATAATTCAAATGTGGTGGGTGGGAATAGTAGCAGGTAAAGCCATCAGGTTGCAGGTCAAGCCTACTAAAATTTTCCTATAAATAGAGGGCTGAGTTAGAATTGAAAATCACACCAGAAACAAGTTTTCTCTCTTTCTCTCTCTAGATTATTGAGTGTATTTTGTGAGTATTTAGATACTTTGAGAGTTTCTATTCATCAGAGCAAGTTTCTTTCAGCCTTATACCGGTATTCCGACCAGAAGTACTGATATCTTGAGGTAAGGGATATTATTTTCTTCTTAAATGATATTATTTTCTTCAATATCATTATGCTGAAATATTGATATGAGTTTTTATCAAATTTGAAACTTTTTGTGTCGGGATTACTATTCACGTATACGGCACTATTCACGTATACGGCACTATTCACGAATACGGCACTATTCACCGAAAAATAAAATTTTTCCTTTTTGTCCAAGATGTCTATTATGGTTACTATCTTTGATTGTATCCATGTTTTGATCTTTATTTTTGAATTCTGCTTCACAATTGATTATTATGAAGTATTATTGATCTTGGATAAACTGTTATACGAATCCCTACTATTTGTCTTTCTGTCTCATTGGATTCGTTCTCTTTAAGATATTTTTCATCATCCTCAGTCCTAAATGATGATATTAATGAATATCTTTGGCCTGTAGTGCAAAGATGTATGATTACTTGATGAATATCTTTGGCCTGTAGTGCAAAGATGAACAGGTGTTGAGATGAACATGACTGACAGGTGATACAAATGAATATCTTTGGCCTGTAGTGCAAAGATGAATATTTGGATAAAGATGATTATTAATTGATGTTACAGGGATAAAATATTGATGATGAACTTTTAAATCTTAGAAGATAGTAGAATTCTTTCTCTACTTGACTCTTCTAATGGTTTGATGTTTCCGCTGCAGTTGTTGATCTAAAACTTGTTGTCGTATATATTCTATCAGATTTTTCCCTGTTGAATACTAATGATAATTTGTTGTATATTATCTTAGTCATAATATTCTTTACTGGGCTAGTTGAGCTCACCCTTTTCCTTTTTGTTCTATTTTTCTTCTCAGGAGGTGAGAACATAGCAGGATCTAGTCGGGGTATGGAGTGATGGTTCTAGAAAGATGTTTTAGCAATCCTCACTATTTCTGTAAAATAGTGTTTGAATAATTGTAATGAGGATTTATTTGAGTGTGGATATTGTCTAGAAGACAATATTTGTATTTAAACTCACAGTATGTGTTGTCGTATTTTGCACGACAATTGTATTATTGAAGTTGTAGTTTGTTTTCTGTACTATGTATTTGGCGACTCAGAATGGGTGTTGTATACCTATTTTGGGGGCGTCACAGTTGGTATCAGAGCTTAGGGATATGATCCCTGGCTGAGATGTGAGACAAGAACTAGGAGGGGAGAGACGGGGAATTCCTTCACTAGTATGACTTGACTAAGTTTATTTGGTGTTTATTTGGTCGGTCAGAGTATAGGGATAATATATGACATGACTATTAACCCTTGTTTTATGGCAGTATTTAAGAATGGCAGCTGAGAACGTTAATAATGGAGTAAATCAGACCGTGGAGACACCTTTGATCACCACCCAGGGGAACGTGCAACAGGAAGGCAATATTCCTCCTGTAAACAACGTTACCGAGCAAACGATGAATGATGGAATATTTAGGAGCTTTTTGCAGTTCATGCAAAATCAGACGAGGGAGACTCGTGTGCAGAATACGGGTGGAAATGATAACGCGCGGTTTGTCACAGCTAAGCAGTTCAAAGAATTGGGACCACCAGAATTTAAGGGAAAGCCGGATCCGATCATGGCAGAAACGTGGGTCAAGCAAATTACCAAGATATTCGATGTCTTGAGATGCACGGAGGAACAGAAGGTTCTATTCGCCACCTTTATGTTCCGCGGTGAGGCAGACTACTGGTGGGAGTCTGTGAAGCGTACCCAGCCTGACGCACTCAACATGTCCTGGGAAACATTTCAAAAACTGTTCAATGACAAGTACTTTCCTGAAAGTATTCGTCATATGAAGGAGGTGGAGTTTATCAGACTGGAACAAAACAACATGACAGTGTCCCGGTACGAGGCGAAGTTTGCAGAGTTATCCAGGTTTGCACCTCATTTGGTCGAAAATGAGGAACGAATGACAAGGATGTTTATGAGAGGTCTAAAACCCGAGATTCGACAATATCTTATCTCTCATAAATTTTCTTTATATTTAGATGTTGTAAACAGGGCTCAATTATTAGAGCGAGATAACGAGTATGTGCAACCGAGGGACCACAACCAGGGTCATACCGGTGGCGGCAGTCATCGAAGCAATGAAAACCAGCAGGGAGAAAAACATTCGGACAAAAGCGGTAACCACTCTGGTGGTAATCGTGGTCGTGATAATAGAAGGAGCGAGTCGGGAGGAGATTTCAAGAAGAGAAGGTACAACAATGATAACGTGAAGACGTCAGCACAAGCATCAACTGTTTCTAGGGGAGGAGAACGACCACCGGTCGTATGTTACAAATGTGGGAAAGAGGGACATATCAGCCCAAACTACCCACAACAATCCAAGGTATGTTATAACTGTGGAAAGGAGGGTCATATAGCTCGAGAGTGTTCTGTAGCAAAACCAAGTTCAGCGGGGATGGTGACTCCAAAAGCTGTCCCAGATAAGTCGAAATCAGCGGTTCCTGGAAGGGCGTTTGTCGTTACTGGCCAAAACGCGAGAAACCCGAACGAGGTGATCACGGGTAAGCTAATCTTGAATTCTTGCGAAGTTTATACTTTACTAGATACCGGTTCTACCCATTCTTTTATCTCTCCTGCTTGTGCTCAACGTTTAAACTTGACTCCGGAGAAATTGGACTTTAACTTATCTGTTAAAACTCCGTTGGGTGAAACCTTCGTTACATCTACAGTTTATAAATCTTGCATGATCCAAGTTGGCACTATCACATTACCTGTTGATCTTATCTCTTTAAAGATACTTGCTTTTGATGTGATTTTAGGAATTGATTGGTTAACCACTCATCGTGCTAAAATTGATTGTTTTCGTAAGGTTGTTAGTTTTCATATTCCTAACCAACCTGTCATACGAATTCAAACTACTAAACCACTAAAATCAGTCACTGTCATATCATGTCACAAAGCTATTCGTTTATTGAAAAACGGATGTCAAGCTTTCTTAGCCCATGTAATGGATTTGAACAAAGACAAGTCAGATTTGAATAATATTTCTATTGTTAGAGAATTTCCCGATGTATTTCCTGAAGAACTTCCTGGTCTACCCCCAGAACGTGAAGTTGAATTCTTTATTGACCTTGAACCCGGTACAAAGCCCATTTCTAAAACTCCATATCGAATGGCTCCTATTGAACTTCAGGAGTTAAAAGTCCAACTACAGGAGTTGTTGGACATCGGTTTTATTCGTCCTAGTACGTCTCCTTGGGGTGCTCCTGTTTTATTCATAAAGAAGAAAGACGGGAGTATGCGACTTTGTATCGACTATCGAGAATTGAATCATGTCACTATCAAGAATAGGTATCCGCTACCTCGCATTGATGACCTGTTCGACCAGTTACAAGGAACACAATTCTTTTCAAAGATCGACCTTCGTTCTGGATATCATCAGCTGAAGATTAAAACTGAGGATATTCCAAAGACTGCCTTCAGAACTCGGTACGGGCATTATGAATTCTTAGTAATGTCTTTTGGACTGACTAATGCTCATGCTGCCTTCATGGATATGATGAACCGTGTATTCAAAGAATATTTGGATCAGTTCGTTGTTGTCTTTATTGATGACATCCTCATCTATTCCAAAAGCCGTGAAGATCATGAGCGCCATTTGAAGCTGGTACTGCAAAGGCTTCGTGAAAATAAGCTATATGCCAAATTGAAGAAATGCGAGTTCTAGCTTGAGAAAGTAGCATTCCTTGGGCACGTGGTGTCAAAACATGGAGTATCTGTCGACCCGGCGAAGATTGAAGCCATACAAAGTTGGGAGCAACCGAAGTCGGTAACCGAAGTACGTAGCTTTCTAGGCTTAGCTGGTTATTATCGGAGATTTGTGGAAGGATTTTCTCGAATCGCTACTCCGTTAACTCAGCTGACTCAGAAAGATACAAAATTCGTATGGAGTGAGGAATGCGAGAAGAGTTTCCAAGAACTCAAGAGGAGACTCATTTCGGCACCTGTTCTGACAATACCATCTGGTTCGGATGGATTTGTTATCTACAGCGATGCTTCAGGCAAAGGGTTAGGATGTGTTCTCATGCAACATGGGAAAGTCATAGCCTATGCCTCACGACAACTCAAAGAATATGAGAGGAATTATCCTACTCATTATTTGGAGTTGGCAGCAGTCGTTTTTGCGTTGAAGATCTGGAGACACTACCTTTATGGGGAGAAAGTGGAGATCTATACAGATCATAAAAGCCTCAAATATTTCTTCACTCAAAAGGAACTCAACATGCGGCAGCGACGTTGGCTCGAGCTGTTGAAAGATTACGATCATACCATCCAATATCATCCTGGAAAAGCAAACGTAGTAGCTGACGCATTGAGTAGAAGATCATATGCGGGTACGAGTGCAATATTGTTAACACAAAGGCCCATTTTGTATGACTTACAAAGGATGGAGATAGAGATGAAGGCTCCAAGTACCCACATGATGATATCAAATATACGAGTAGAGCCGACTTTAATCGATAAAGTTAAAGCTGCTCAAGCTACGGACATGGAGCTGATGCGTATGAAGAAGAAAGTGCAAGAAGGTGCTATTCCAGAAGCAAGAATCGATGAAGAAGGAATACTTCGAGTCAACTCCAGACTTTGTGTTCCTAACGATTTTGACTTGAAGCATAGAATAATGATGGAGGCACACAACACACCGTTTGCAATCCATCCTGGGAGTACCAAAATGTATCACGATCTTCGACATACATTTTGGTGGAGCAATATGAAAAGAGAGATCGCGGAGTTTATCTCGAGATGTTTAACTTGTCAACGTGTAAAAGCGGAGCATCAAGTACCAAAGGGTCCATTGCAACCACTTGAGATTTCGAAATGGAAGTGGGAACACATTACTATGGATTTTGTTACGGGTCTTCCCAAGGTTTCTCAAGGCATAGATGCGATTTGGGTTATTGTTGATAGATTAACCAAGTCCGCTCATTTCTTGCCGATACGTGAGACTTATTCCCTTGAACGTCTTGTTAGTATGTACGTGAACGAGATTGTGAGATTGCATGGCATGCTAGTATCCATAGTTTCGGATCGTGACCCAAGATTCACTTCACGATTTTGGGTTAGCTTGCAGAAAGCTATGGGCACGGATTTACGATTCAGTTCGGCATACCATCCTCAAACGGACGGACAATCAGAGAGGACTATTCAAACTCTTGAAGATCTATTAAGACTTTGTGTCCTAGATCTCAAAGAGAGTTGGGATAAGTACCTACCATTGGTGGAATTCTCCTACAACAACAGTTATCAGGCGAGCATAGGTGTGGCTCCATTCGAGGCGTTGTATGGAAGAAAATGTCGTTCTCCAGTATGTTGGGACGAGGTGGGTGAAGCAACATTGTTGGGACCAGAGTTGGTACGCATTACTACAGAGAAGATCCAAACGATTCAACAACGTATACAAACGACACAGGATCGACAAAAGAGTTATACGGATCTTCATCGGAAGGACGTGGAATTTAATATTGGGGATCATGTATTATTACGTGTTGCACCATGGAAGGGAGTTACAAGATTTGGGAAGAGAGGAAAGCTCAATCCAAGATTTGTTGGTCCATTTGAGATTCTTGAGCGAATAGGAAATGTGGCATATAGACTCGCATTACCTCCAAGCATGTCTCGTGTTCATAATATTTTTCACATATCTATGCTTCGTAAATATGTTAAAGACCCGAACCACATTTTTGAGTTAGAACCAGACGAGGTAGCTGAAGATTTAACGTACGAGGAGGTACCTGTTAAGATCTTGGATAGGAAAGAGCATGTCCTACGCACGAAGGTTATACCACAAGTTAAGGTTTTGTGGAGAAATCATGCTATTGAAGAAATGACCTGGGAGTTGGAATCAGAAATGAAAGCGAGGTATCCTCACCTTTTTGAAACATCAGGTACGTACGTCAATTTCGAGGACGAAATTTCATAAGGAGGGGAGGTTGTAAGACCCCAACTTATTAATGAATAAAATCAAATTTTCTCTAAATATTATTGTGAATAATAAGGGGCTAATTTGATATAATACTTTGGTTATGGGTGAAATGTGCAAATTTTTCAAAATAAGCAAGTGGTTATAAAATATTCATTTTGTCGGGGAATATTCGTTTGGTCGTGGAATATTCTTGCTGTCAGGGAATATTCGTACGACGGCGCAGCCTTGTGTGGGCCCCATAACGAAAAGCGATTAGATGAAGAAAATGACAAGTATAAGTTATTTATAAATAACGGCGTAGTTGTTACCGTTAATACTGTTGGAATACCCGGTGATTAAAATACAGTAGCACACGGTATTGCACGAATTATTGATTCTTACGTAAGAAGGCACTACTCAATAATTGTTACAGTAGTTATTGTTCAATATTTTATTTTATTGATTCAATAATTGTTGCATTGATATTTTATATTATTGTTATTTCAATAATTGTTGCTGCACAGTATTTTTCATTATCAGATCAATAATTCATATTATTTGAATAATATTATTAGATAACATTATTGGCAATGTCTAAAAAGTTCTGTCTAAGGAGAGGTTTGGTCATCTAATTGCGCGCCAGTAAAGAGAAATCCTTATTGGAAAGCCCCCTCTTTCCTGGGAACGGCCTGGTTGTCATAAATGTGATTCTGTAATATTATTTGTGAATAATTAATTATTGATTCATATGATAAGGAAATATTTATTTTATGTGGATATAAATGAGGGATACATTTTTGTGGTTAAAAATGAAGGAGTTAATGTTGAGGTGTTTTATGAGTATTTTTGTCGGAATGGAGGTATTAAAAATTAGGGTTTTTGAGATATTTTGTGGGGGTTATAATTTTTAATCCGACCGTTGGATCGTGGTAATTTTTGGATATGTTATACATATATAAGTTGAGTATATGTCCACAAATTTTGAACCGTTAAAAATGAACGTATGATTTATTATGAATTTTACGAGATGACTGGTTCAGAAATTGTTGAATTTTCGGAGTTAATCATTTTGGTAGAAAATTCTAGAATTGGTGGGCCCCACTTATGGTTGGTGAAGAAATGTGCTGAATTATAATTCAAATGTGGTGGGTGGGAATAGTAGCAGGTAAAGCCATCAGGTTGCAGGTCAAACCTACTAAAATTTTCCTATAAATAGAGTGTTAAGTTAGAATTGAAAATCACACCAGAAACAAGTTTTCTCTCTTTCTCTCTCTAGATTATTGAGTGTATTTTGTGAGTATTTAGATACTTTGAGAGTTTCTATTCATCAGAGCAAGTTTCTTTCAGCCTTATACCGGTATTCCGACCAGAAGTACTGATATCTTGAGGTAAGTGATATTATTTTCTTCTTAAATGATATTATTTTCTTCAATATCATTATGCTGAAATATTGATATGAGTTTTTATAAAATTTGAAACTTTTTGTGTCGGGATTACTATTCACGTATACGGCACTAGTCACGTATACGGCACTATTCACAAATACGGTACTATTCACCGAAAAATAAAATTTTTCCTTTTTGTCCAAGATGTCTATTATGGTTACTATCTTTGATTGTATCCATGTTTTGATCTTTATTTTTGAATTCTGCTTCACAATTGATTATTATGAAGTATTATTGATCTTGGATAAACTGTTATACGAATCCCTACTATTTGTCCTTTCTGTCTCATTGGATTCGTTCTCTTTAAGATATTTTTCACATCCTCAGTCCTAAATGATGATATTAATGAATATCTTTGGCATGTAGTGCAAAGATGTATGATTACTTGATGAATATCTTTGGCCTGTAGTGCAAAGATGAACAGGTGTTGAGATGAACATGACTGACAGGTGATACAAATGAATATCTTTGGCCTGTAGTGCAAAGATGAATATTTGGATAAAGATGATTATTAATTGATGTTACAGGGATAAAATATTGATGATGAACTTTTAAATCTTAGAAGATAGTAGAATTCTTTCTCTACTTGACTCTTCTAATGGTTTGCTGTTTCCGCTGCAGTTGTTGATCTAAAACTTGTTGTCGTATATATTCTATCAGATTTTTCCCTGTTGAATACTAATGATAATTTGTTGTATATTATCTTAGTCATAATATTCTTTACTGGGCTAGTTGAGCTCACCCTTTTCCTTTTTGTTCTATTTTTCTTCTCAGGAGGTGAGAACATAGCAGGATCTAGTCGGGGTATGGAGTGATGGCTCTAGAAAGATGTTTTAGCAATCCTCACTATTTCTGTAAAATAGTGTTTGAATAATTGTAATGAGGATTTATTTGAGTGTGGATATTGTCTAGAAGACAATATTTGTATTTAAACTCACAGTATGTGTTGTCGTATTTTGCACGACAATTGTATTATTGAAGTTGTAGTTTGTTTTCTGTACTATGTATTTGGCGACTCAGAATGGGTGTTGTATACCTATTTTGGGGGCGTCACAGTTGGTATCAGAGCTTAGGGATATGATCCCTGGCTGAGATGTGAGACAAGAACTAGGAGGGGAGAGACGGGGAATTCCTTCACTAGTATGACTTGACTAAGTTTATTTGGTGTTTATTTGGTCGGTCAGAGTATAGGGATAATATATGACATGACTATTAACCCTTGTTTTATGGCAGTATTTAAGAATGGCAGCTGAGAACGTTAATAATGGAGTAAATCAGACCGTGGAGACACCTTTGATCACCACCCAGGGGAACGTGCAACAGGAAGGCAATATTCCTCCTGTAAACAACGTTACCGAGCAAACGATGAATGATGGAATATTTAGGAGCTTTTTGCAGTTCATGCAAAATCAGACGAGGGAGACTCGTGTGCAGAATACGGGTGGAAATGATAACGCGCGGTTTGTCACAGCTAAGCAGTTCAAAGAATTGGGACCACCAGAATTTAAGGGAAAGCCGGATCCGATCATGGCAGAAAACGTGGGTCAAGCAAATTACCAAGATATTCGATGTCTTGAGATGCACGGAGGAACAGAAGGTTCTATTCGCCACCTTTATGTTCCGCGGTGAGGCAGACTACTGGTGGGAGTCTGTGAAGCGTACCCAGCCTGACGCACTCAACATGTCCTGGGAAACATTTCAAAAACTGTTCAATGACAAGTACTTTCCTGAAAGTATTCGTCATATGAAGGAGGTGGAGTTTATCAGACTGGAACAAAACAACATGACAGTGTCCCGGTACGAGGCGAAGTTTGCAGAGTTATCCAGGTTTGCACCTCATTTGGTCGAAAATGAGGAACGAATGACAAGGATGTTTCTGAGAGGTCTAAAACCCGAGATTCGACAATATCTTATCTCTCATAAATTTTCTTTATATTTAGATGTTGTAAACAGGGCTCAATTATTAGAGCGAGATAATGAGTATGTGCAACCGAGGGACCACAACCAGGGTCATACCGGTGGCGGCAGTCATCGAAGCAATGAAAACCAGCAGGGAGAAAAACATTCGGACAAAAGCGGTAACCACTCTGGTGGTAATCGTGGTCGTGATAATAGAAGGAGCGAGTCGGGAGGAGATTTCAAGAAGAGAAGGTACAACAATGATAACGTGAAGACGTCAGCACAAGCATCAACTGTTTCTAGGGGAGGAGAACGACCACCGGTCGTATGTTACAAATGTGGGAAAGAGGGACATATCAGCCCAAACTACCCACAACAATCCAAGGTATGTTATAACTGTGGAAAGGAGGGTCATATAGCTCGAGAGTGTTCTGTAGCAAAACCAAGTTCAGCGGGGATGGTGACTCCAAAAGCTGTCCCAGATAAGTCGAAATCAGCGGTTCCTGGAAGGGCGTTTGTCGTTACTGGCCAAAACGCGAGAAACCCGAACGAGGTGATCACGGGTAAGCTAATCTTGAATTCTTGCGAAGTTTATACTTTACTAGATACCGGTTTACCCATTCTTTTATCTCTCCTGCTTGTGCTCAACGTTTAAACTTGACTCCGGAGAAATTGGACTTTAACTTATCTGTTAAAAACTCCGTTGGGTGAAACCTTCGTTACATCTACAGTTTAAAAATCTTGCATGATCCAAGTTGGCACTATCACATTACCTGTTGATCTTATCTCTTTAAAGATACTTGCTTTTGATGTGATTTTAGGAATTGATTGGTTAACCACTCATCGTGCTAAAATTGATTGTTTTCGTAAGGTTGTTAGTTTTCATATTCCTAACCAACCTGTCATACGAATTCAAACTACTAAACCACTAAAATCAGTCACTGTCATATCATGTCACAAAGCTATTCGTTTATTGAAAAACGGATGTCAAGCTTTCTTAGCCCATGTAATGGATTTGAACAAAGACAAGTCAGATTTGAATAATATTTCTATTGTTAGAGAATTTCCCGATGTATTTCCTGAAGAACTTCCTGGTCTACCCCCAGAACGTGAAGTTGAATTCTTTATTGACCTTGAACCCGGTACAAAGCCCATTTCTAAAACTCCATATCGAATGGCTCCTATTGAACTTCAGGAGTTAAAAGTCCAACTACAGGAGTTGTTGGACATCGGTTTTATTCGTCCTAGTACGTCTCCTTGGGGTGCTCCTGTTTTATTCATAAAGAAGAAAGACGGGAGTATGCGACTTTGTATCGACTATCGAGAATTGAATCATGTCACTATCAAGAATAGGTATCCGCTACCTCGCATTGATGACCTGTTCGACCAGTTACAAGGAACACAATTCTTTTCAAAGATCGACCTTCGTTCTGGATATCATCAGGTGAAGATTAAAACTGAGGATATTCCAAAGACTGCCTTCAGAACTCGGTACGGGCATTATGAATTCTTAGTAATGTCTTTTGGACTGACTAATGCTCATGCTGCCTTCATGGATATGATGAAACCGTGTATTCAAAGAATATTTGGATCAGTTCGTTGTTGTCTTTATTGATGACATCCTCATCTATTCCAAAAGCCGTGAAGATCATGAGCGACATTTGAAGCTGGTACTGCAAAGGCTTCGTGAAAATAAGCTATATGCCAAATTGAAGAAATGCGAGTTCTAGCTTGAGGAAGTAGCATTCCTTGGGCACGTGGTGTCAAAACATGGAGTATCTGTCGACCCGGCGAAGATTGAAGCCATACAAAGTTGGGAGCAACCGAAGTCGGTAACCGAAGTACGTAGCTTTCTAGGCTTAGCTGGTTATTATCGGAGATTTGTGGAAGGATTTTCTCGAATCGCTACTCCGTTAACTCAGCTGACTCAGAAAGATACAAAATTCGTATGGAGTGAGGAATGCGAGAAGAGTTTCCAAGAACTCAAGAGGAGACTCATTTCGGCACCTGTTCTGACAATACCATCTGATTCGGATGGATTTGTTATCTACAGCGATGCTTCAGGCAAAGGGTTAGGATGTGTTCTCATGCAACATGGGAAAGTCATAGCCTATGCCTCACGACAACTCAAAGAATATGAGAGGAATTATCCTACTCATTATTTGGAGTTGGCAGCAGTCGTTTTTGCGTTGAAGATCTGGAGACACTACCTTTATGGGGAGAAAGTGGAGATCTATACAGATCATAAAAGCCTCAAATATTTCTTCACTCAAAAGGAACTCAACATGCGGCAGCGGCGTTGGCTCGAGCTGTTGAAAGATTACGATCATACCATCCAATATCATCCTGGAAAAGCAAACGTAGTAGCTGACGCATTGAGTAGAAGATCATATGCGGGTACGAGTGCAATATTGTTAACACAAAGGCCCATTTTGTATGACTTACAAAGGATGGAGATAGAGATGAAGGCTCCAAGTACCCACATGATGATATCAAATATACGAGTAGAACCGACTTTAATCGATAAAGTTAAAGCTGCTCAAGCTACGGACATGGAGCTGATGCGTATGAAGAAGAAAGTGCAAGAAGGTGCTATTTCAGAAGCAAGAATCGATGAAGAAGGAATACTTCGAGTCAACTCCAGACTTTGTGTTCCTAACGATTTTGACTTGAAACATAGAATAATGATGGAGGCACACAACACACCGTTTGCAATCCATCCTGGGACTACCAAAATGTATCACGATCTTCGACATACATTTTGGTGGAGCAATATGAAAAGAGAGATCGCAGAGTTTATCTCGAGATGTTTAACTTGTCAACGTGTAAAAGCGGAGCATCAAGTACCAAAGGGTCCATTGCAACCACTTGAGATTTCGAAATAGAAGTGGGAACACATTACTATGGATTTTGTTACGGGTCTTCCCAAGGTTTCTCAAGGCATAAATGCGATTTGGGTTATGTTGATAGATTAACCAAGTCCGCTCATTTCTTGCCGATACGTGAGACTTATTCCCTTGAACGTTCTTGTTAGTATGTACGTGAACGAGATTGTGAGATTGCATGGCATGCCAGTATCCATAGTTTCGGATCGTGACCCAAGATTCACTTCACGATTTTGGGTTAGCTTGCAGAAAGCTATGGGCACGGATTTACGATTTAGTTCGGCATACCATCCTCAAACGGACGGACAATCAGAGAGGACTATTCAAACTCTTGAAGATCTATTAAGACTTTGTGTCCTAGATCTCAAAGAGAGTTGGGATAAGTACCTACCATTGGTGGAATTCTC
Source organism: Panax notoginseng (assembly GCA_016801055.1). Lineage (NCBI taxonomy): Eukaryota > Viridiplantae > Streptophyta > Magnoliopsida > Apiales > Araliaceae > Panax > Panax notoginseng. The sequence continues at coordinate 62,825,303 of CM029015.1, read as the reverse complement.
CTACAACAACAGTTATCAGGCGAGCATAGGTGTGGCTCCATTCGAGGCGTTGTATGGAAGAAAATGTCGTTCTCTAGTATGTTGGGACGAGGTGGGTGAAGCAACATTGTTGGGACCAGAGTTGGTACGCATTACTACAGAGAAGATCCAAACGATTCAACAACGTATACAAACGGCACAGGATCGACAAAAGAGTTATGCGGATTTCATCGGAAGGACGTGGAATTTAATATTGGGGATCATGTATTATTACGTGTTGCACCATGGAAGGGAGTTACAAGATTTGGGAAGAGAGGAAAGCTCAATCCAAGATTTGTTGGTCCATTTGAGATTCTTGAGCGAATAGGAAATGTGGCATATAGACTCGCATTACCTCCAAGCATGTCTCGTGTTCATAATGTTTTTCACATATCTAAGCTTCGTAAATATGTTAAAGACCCGAACCACATTTTTGAGTTAGAACCAGACGAGATAGCTGAAGATTTAACGTACGAGGAGGTACCTGTTAAGATCTTGGATAGGAAAGAGCATGTCCTACGCACGAAGGTTATACCACAAGTTAAGGTTTTGTGGAGAAATCATGCTATTGAAGAAATGACCTGGGAGTTGGAATCAGAAATGAAAGCGAGGTATCCTCACCTTTTTGAAATATCAGGTACGTACGTCAATTTCGAGTACGAAATTTCATAAGGAGGGGAGGTTGTAAGACCCCAACTTATTAATGAATAAAATCAAATTTTCTCTAAATATTATTGTGAATAATAAGGGGCTAATTTGATATAATACTTTGGTTATGGGTGAAATGTGCAAATTTTTCAAAATAAGCAAAGTGGTTATAAAATATTCATTTTGTCGGGGATATTCGTTTGGTCGTGGAATATTCTTGCTGTCGGGGAATATTCGTACGACGGCGCAGCCTTGTGTGGGCCCTATAACGGAAAGCGATTGGATGAAGAAAATGACAAGTATAAGTTATTTATAAATAACGGCGTAGTTGTTACCGTTAATACTGTTGGAATACCGGTGGTGATTAAAATACAGTAGCACACGGTATTGCACCAATTATTGATTCTTACGTAAGAAGGCACTACTCAATAATTGTTACAGTAGTTATTGTTCAATATTTTGTTTTATTGATTCAATAATTGTTGCATTGATATTTTATATTATTGTTATTTCAATAATTGTTGCTGCACAGTATTTTTCATTATCAGATCAATAATTCATATTATTGAATAATATTATTAGATAACATTATTGGCAATGTCTAGAAAGTTCTGTCTAAGGAGAGGTTTGGTCATCTAATTTCGCGCAAGTAAAGAGAAATCCTATTGGAAAGCCCCCTCTTCCTGGGAACGGCCTGGTTGTCATAAATGTGATTCTTGTAATATTATTTGTGAATAATTAATTAGTTATTCATATGATAAGGGAAATATTTATTTTATGTGGATATAAATGAGGGATAATTTTTGTGGTTAAAAATGAAGGAGTTAATGTTGAGGTGTTTATATCAGTATTTTTGTCGGAATGGAGGAATAAAAAATGGGTTTGAGATATTTGGCGGGGTTATAATAATTTTAATACCGACCGTTGGATCGTGGTAATTTTTGAATATGTTATACATATATAAGTTGAGTATATGTCCCACAAATTTTGAACCGTTAAAAATGAACGTATGATTTATTATGAATTTTACGGAGATGACTGGTTCAGAAATTGTTGAATTTTCGGAGTTAATCATTTTGGTGGAAAATTCTAGAAATGGTGGGCCCCACTTGTGGTTGGTGAAAAATGTGCTGAATTATAATTCAAATGTGGTGGGTGGGAATAGTATCAGGTAAAGCCATCAGGTTGCAGGTCAACCCTACTAAAATTTTCCTATAAATAGAGTGTTAAGTTAAAATTGAAAATCACACCAGAAACAAGTTTTCTCTCTTTCTCTCTCTAGATTATTGATGTATTTTGTGAGTATTTAAATACTTTGAGAGTTTCTATTCATCAGAGCAAGTTTCTTTCAGCCTTATACCGGTATTCCGACCAGAAGTACTGATATCTTGAGGTAAGGGATATTATTTTCTTCTTAAATGATATTATTTTCTTCAATATCATTATGCTGAAATATTGATATGAGTTTTTATCAAATTTAAAACTTTTTGTGTAGGGATTACTATTCACGTAATGGCACTACTTCACGTATACGGCACTATTCACAAATACGGTACTATTCACCGAAAAATAAAATTTTTTCCTTTTTGTCCAAAATGTCTATATGGTTACTATCTTTTGATTGATCCATGTTTTGATCTTTATTTTTGAATTCCTGCTTCACAATTGATTTATTATGAAGTATTATTGATCTTGGATAAACTGTTATACGAATCCCTACTATTTGTCCTTTCTGTC